>CM066047.1:78717654-79967654 GCA_033557465.1 Ichthyophis bannanicus
TACAGCTGTGAAGAAACAGAACTGTTACCTTGAAATGCTGGAAATTGATGTGTTTATGCTGAAGTAAGCCTTTATGTTGAAAACCTTTAATTTTGTCCTTATACCAGAAAGTACCTGGTTTTGTGTTACCTTGTTTCCTGGTTAAAAATCCAACCCCGGGAGGGGAAATAAATCCTTTGTTTGCTTGAACCACTTTTGAATCCACAACTGCTCCTCATTGGTCAGCGAAGGGACTACATCTCCCAAGAAGCTCTGCTTTAGGATTTGTGAAAGTAGCTGTTCAGTGGGGAAAAACCACTCGCTTAAACCCTACCTATTGATACTGGGGGTTTTAAAGGAGAGTTGGTCACAATATTCAGTAATTTGTTGGGTTGGTCATCACTTTTTTTTATGTGCTGTCAAGTCAATGCTGAGGCCTGGTGACCCAGTGGAAGTAGATTGCCAGTCCTTTCCTTCCAAGGTAATGGAGGGTAAAGTGACTTGTCCAAAGTCACAAGGAGTGCCAGTGAGAATTAGACCCCGATCTCTTGGGTACCAGGGTGCTGTTCTAACCACTAGGCTACTCCTTCACTCTGGTGTGTATTAAACAGCTGCAATGTTATCGGCCTGAATAATCAAAGGTTTATCCCCATTCTACACTTAAATGATAAGCCCTCTGTGTGTAATTCCATAACCTCATTGGGTAAGCAATCTCCAAAACCACATTATAATACCATTCACTGGGCGAGCGCTATGACGTGCTTTGCAGAATACTCCTGGTTCAAGTCCCAAGTCAGATAGAAACATAGAAACATGATGACAGAAAAAGACCACATGGCCTATCTAGTCTGTCCTTCCATATCAACAACTACAACAGTCCACTTTCTACCTCTAGAGATCCTCTGTGTTGGTCCCATGCCTTTTTGAATTCAGTTACTGTCCTCATCTCTACCACTTCCACTGGGAGACTACTCCATGGATCCACTACTCTTTCCGTAAAGAAATATTTCCGCATATCACTCCTGAATCTATCTCCCTTCACCCTCATCCCATGTTCCCTCGTAGCAGAACTTGCCTTCAATTGAAAGAGGCTCTCTCTCTGAACGTTTATGCCATGGAGGTATTCAAACATCTCAATCACATCACCTCTATCCCGCCTTTCCTCTAAGGTGCACATATTAAGATCCTTAAGTCTGTCCTCATATGCTTTACAATGAAGCCCACTAATCATTTTAGTAGCCACCCTCTGCACCGACTCCATCCTGTTCACATCCCCTTGAAGGTGCGGTCTCCAGTACTGCACACTCCACTCCAAATGAGGTCGCACCAAAGACTTACACAGAGGCACTATCACCTCCTTCCCTTCACTATCACCTCTTCCATGTCCCAGGTTGGCTGCAGCTGTGGAGCTTTAGCAGCCTCGGGGGGTGTGGGTGGGGTGGGGGGGGGGAGAATGGGGGGGAGAAATCATGGCCAGGTAGAGAGTCTCAGGCCATGATTGCAAGTTTTCAGGAGGAACCCTTACACATGACTGGACTAGCATTGCAGTGACTGGACTGAGTAGACTGGGGACAGGAGAGCTAGAAAGTGGGGTGAAAATCCCCAGGTAGTTGCAATTTAAGGCTCATGGTGTGAGATCCAAGCCCTGGTTCCTACTGAACTGGAAGTAAAAAAGGAAAGGGAGGAAACTGCAGAGTCCATAATAATAATAATAATGTTCATCAGAAACCTGTGAACCAGCAATCCAGCACAGCATGTACTCACCCAAATTTCGTAGCCAGGGTGCCACCAAGGAAAGATCCAGCAATCATTCCTAGCCCGAAGCACAGACCAACATTCCCCAACGCCTGTGCACGTTCTGCCGACGTTGTCAAGTCTGTTATCACTATCTGAGCTCCTACAGAGGAGCAGAAAACACATTGCTTTCAGGCTGCAAAGTAAAGTGGCGTTAGACGAGGCTACTTTGTACTTCTGTACGCATTCTGACAATCCGTAGCACCACAAACAAGAACATGCAAGATTACAGCTAGGAGAACTACATCCCCTTCCCTTATGGGATTCTGGAAATGTCCATAGAGTTCTTTCTTGTGTTTGCTGAAGCTGCGAATCTATTTCCTCACGTACTGCCTTAGTGACAGGAAGCACAAAATTATAGCAACTGATGCAAAGCCCATTGCATGCTGGGAGAAGTTGAACTAAAGTATCAGGGGTCTATTTGCTAACCAGTGGTATAAATTACATTGCTGCACTGATTAACCAATGTGATCTTTTTTTTGTGTGTGTGTGTGTGTGTTGCTGCTGGGAATATCGCACATTCCTGCCTGCAGCAATGCAGACCCCGAGTCAGGTCTGCTATCTTGGTTGGTTTGCAATATACACCCTCTGATCCTGCAGATTGCCTTCAGACATCTTCTCCACCCTGACACCTACCGGAGCTTTGCCTGGTGGGTAGCAGGATTTCCGAAGCTCAGTGCAGTCCTGCCTTAGCGGTTACCTGAATCAAAATCTAGACCTCAGCCACCTAACAGTAGTACTGCAAGACTATCTTGAAGGTCCCAAAGCCACCATTTTCAATCAGGGTGCTTGGAAATCACTCCTGCCCTCGACCAGCCATTGTGGAGGCCTCTGGTAGGTGCTAGGATGGGAGGATGAAGGTTGGGGGGTATGTGTGCAAAGGAGATTAGGGGGTGGGGAGTTATGTGCAAAGGATATTGAGGGGATAGGATGATTTGGCAAACCACTGGCCCCTTTAAGTTGCTCCCCAGGAGCATCAAGCCACATGTTACCAGTCCGATGCCACCAAGCATCGAAAATGCAGCTTGCAAGATTTAATATAATCTGTGTTATCCTTTTGCATGATAACGAGATGCTCTGCATGCATTCACGTGCTTCCCGATGCATTTATTATTGAGCACACGTTGTGCTAAAAGAAATCCTGTGTTGAGCTGATTTATTGGCAAATAATACCTGGGACTGACAATTAATATATATTACTCGGTTAATAATGTGCATTACTGCCATAGTGCAGCTTAGTAACTACAGCTAATAATTTGCTGATATTCCTGATCTGCCACCTTCCAATTTAATATGTCCAAACAGAAGAAAATTGTAAGACCTAAACAAGGAAAAATGCATTAACAGACAAATTCCCTGGCCTTGTAAAATCATCCGGAGGATATTCAGCCACAGCGGCTAGCTGTCGCCACTGGAGTTTAACCCCGGATGTTAAATGCTGGGGCCATATCTGGCCACCAGCGTTGAATATCTGGGTTGACTGCAGAACCGGGAAGTTAAACGGGCAGCGGCAACATTGAACGTGCTGCGCCTTGCTTTAGCGGTGTGTGGTTAACCGGGCAGCGGCTTAGTATTGCTGCTGTCCGGTTAGTGATAGGTGCTACCCTAAATGCCGTCAACACACCCTGATGCTAAGCAGTTAACATCGGGGTGTGCAGCAGCGGCAGCCGGGGACACTCAGCAGCACTAACCACGTTAATGCCGCTGAATAACCAGTTCAGCGGCATTTACACATTCTGCAGGTCTGCAAACCATGTAAGCACCTTAGAATATCCCCCACATCGTGTCTGTGCATCTGTCCACCCATAGATAGCTCCCCTCCCCTCCATGACGTTTGAACCATTTAACCAATTATATTCACATTTCTGTCACCGATTGCAGCACGCTCAGTGATCCCCACTGCCCTCCTGTCCCCTACGCTAACAATAACCTTAATTTCCTATAAAGAAATAGGAAGCTCGGGTCTGTTGTAATCTCAGTGATCCAAAGACATTTGTCAATGAGCATTTTGAAACTGCCTGGCCATCGGTTAATAGTCATTACCAAATGCAACTTTCTGACCAAAGGAGGAAACTAGACATCATGAGGCATGTTTACTAAAGCGTGCTGCCTTGAATTAGCGTGCGGTATCGAGGCTGCACTAAAAACTAATGTAGGGCTAAAAACCTTGTATTACTCTTGCAGCGCACATCGAGGTAGAGACTTGGCGGGACAGGGGGATTTGTAGGCTGCGCTACCTGCACGTGGCACAAGGACCGCGGGTGCAATTAATGCCACCTCAGTGGATGGCATTAGTTGCTTTCACAGCCATTTTACTACGGTGAAGTGCAGTAAATGCAAGGAGATAGCTGTACCTGCCACCCTGTATGTTGCACGCTGCTGCGCACTTGTAATGTGGCCCACATGCCCGCTACCGGCACAGAGCTTAGTAAACATGACCTCGTGAAATGTTCCTATTTTCCTGCTATAAAGAGAGGTAATGTGGTTCCCAGTAAACTGAGAGCCAGTGACTAATACAGAGAGAATAAATCTTGACTTTCTCTTTCCATTTTTCTGTATTTTCTGGGGATATATAAAGGTGGGTTAAACCTGTTAGCCGGGAAGAGCAGGGCTGAACATGGCAGTAGGCAACCCCCTAATGCACACTTACATGGAGAATGGTGAATCGTGTGCACCGTGGAAGGCAACAAGCAACCAGAAAACATGTCCCCTCTTCCAAGATTTTATTTCACTTTAATTTACTGTTCCACTGAGATGGAAGGAAACATGCTGTCAGGGTGGCACCTTCTGGGAGTTGGCAAAAAGGAGCTGCAGTCAAAACGAAAACATTAGGTCCTGACAGCCAAATAAACTAAAAGAGCCATCAACACCTACTACTACCCACAGGGAGGACAGGCAGGTTTCAAGTAGCTCATTTATCTGGGTAAATGGAGTTTGGAAACTGCCTTCATTAGGCAATATGTAACAAAGTTTCATAAGTAAAAGTATTGGAGATCATTTTAAAAGGCTAGAGCGACGTTTGCAAGTCTAAATTGCTACATTTGCATATGTAAATGGCAATGGGTATAAATAGCTATTTAGAAAGCGCTATGTACTGTCATGAGGCTGGTGCCAATAAAGATGCAGAGTTGAAAAGAAACTCTGTTTTTCACAGAGCTCTGGGTGTGCAATTACCTCAAAACACAATTCAGGAAAAGTCTTCAGCACTACCTATTCCTAAGTTATTTTCCAGTATAAATCTTCCCAAGAGAAATAGTCACACCATGTTCAGTTCTAGTGAATTTTGACTGCGTTTAATGTATATAGTTTATTGTATATGATTTATATAGACTACCTTGCTTCTTCCAAGTTTTCAAATCTCTGTTACTTGTAAAATGCACTACAGTTATCCGTATGTATATGTTTTTGTTCCATGTGAACTGCACTGATGACAATAGTGCGGTATATAAGAAATATTAAATAAATAAATAAATGAAAACACAGCTAGAGGGGGCAGGATTGATTCTACAGAAGCTAATGAGGCTAGGAGAGCTAACCAGTTGCACCTGGAAATGAGCCCGGGAGATTCAAAGGGAAGATCCCTTTATAAACAGAAGCTTAATGCTAGCAACGCAGACACAGACGCAGATGAAGGAGAAGCAGGAAGAGAAGGAACAAGGATTACAGCTGAAGAAGGAAGGAGAGACCTGAAAGAAGGAATCCTCCTTGAGCAAGCCCAAAAGGACAGAATTCACAGAGGTAGAGTTCAGAGGGGCCAAGCTACGAGAGCCGCTGTTCAGAGGGAGTCTGCTAAGGGAAGCAGTCAGGCTGGAGGGTATGCCACTCCCTGCTTAAGCAACGTTCCTGAGTCCAAAGCTGAGAGACATACACGGAGAGCCAGAGAGCCAGGCTTGGAGGAAAGCCTGCAGGCATTGAAGTATGCTGAACAAGTTTTACCAGGTACCCGAAGGGAAGGGGTTTCTAACAGAGCTACTGTGTCACTGAAGCATAGAGCTGGAGAATCCGCACCAGGTTTTACTAAGCTTTCAGGAAGTCCAGCACTGCCCAGAAGCTACCGACAGAAAACCTGTAGTCACAGAGACATTCATGAGAGAGAAGGCTCCAGAGCTTCAAGCTACAGAAACTCAAGGTATGGAAGTTTTATGTCTGCTAATGAAAGCTTAACTTCTAAAAGCACTGCTAAAACTAAAACTCACTTTATAAGAAGAGGAAAGAAACCAGAGTGGTTTGAAAAACTACCAGAAGACTTTAAAGCACAGTCTTATGGGAGGCAAGATACCAGAGACAGTCCATATAAACCTGTAACTGCCAGGGACAGCGTGTGCTCTGAGGGGGAAAGTAGTGGAGCAGAATTTATGGAAATAGAAAATGCAAACACTATTCCCATTCCTCAGGAAGAAGCTATGGATTGTAGTTTGTGTATGGCTTCTAGCCTAGAATCCATAGCCACCTTGTAAATAAGAAGAAGTCTTGTTTAATTGCTTTGCCCTGGAATGAATTGAATTCCTCCCTTTAACCCTTTCAACTAATTGTGAAGATATTAACAATTGGTTTTACCTGCTTATTACTGGAACCTTTATGAACAAAGGACATTCTTTGATTTCTAGTGTCTTAATGAACCATTGCACAGAGGGGAAATAAAAGCCTTGTTTCCCTACACTCGTGGCTTACTTATTGAGTTCTCACAAGGAGCTGAAATACTTAAGACCAATCTCCATTTTGGCCTTAAAATACCCCACGCTCCTTAAAAATAAATATGTTGTACAGCATGCCCTTACTGCCTTTGGCCACTAGGGGATGCCGGCACGACAGAATGGCGTAGTTGTTTGGATGTGGATATCACCCTAAGACATACTGGAAAAAGAAGAAATTACCAGTATTAAGCTGAAAATTTTTTTTAAAAAAAACCCGGACCGGAAGAGAAGAAAACCCGGATCGGAGGAGAAAACCCGGACCGGAGGAGAAGAAAACCCGGATTGGAGGAGAAAACGCAGACCGGACCGCAAGAAAATCCGGAAGGGAAGGCGAGGTTGCTGACAACGGTGGCAGAGTGCTACAACGCAGAGCAGCACCATCCTTTCTGAAAGTGGGAGTCAACATTTCTACCAGGTAAAAGGTAGAAGGGCATGACTTGAGTTGGATGCAAGTTTAAAGTTTAGAGAGGAAATTGGAAAGAAAAGAAAAGAGTGTAGGCCTGGTAGTGGTACAGCCGCACTTGGGTTTTTTTTTCTTTTTGTCTTTGTTTCCTAGGAACTCTCTTCGCCATGGATCAGCGAGAGATCTTCAACTGGATGGCTACGCAGTTCAGCAAGCAAGGGGAACTGGCTGCGCAAACACAACAGCATGCAATCCTGGCCATGCAGGAACAGCAAAAGCCAGTCTTGCAGATGCTGGAAGCGTGGCTACAGCATCAACAGAAGACACAGGAAGCAGCCGCCAAACATCCAGAACAGAGCTTGGGACTGGGCAACTGTCCGGTAGGACTAGGGTCCTACGGCTCTCTGACTTTGGGGAAGTTAGGGGTAACTGATGATGTGGATGACTTCCTGGACTCTTTTGAGAGAATAGCTCTTTCCGTAGGTTGGCCGGAAGAGCAGTGGTCCATTAGATTGGCAGTTTCCCTCACAGGAGAGGCACTGTCAGCCTATAGGGCAATGCCCGCTTCGTTAGCGAACAATTATAGCGAGGTAACGAAGGCCATCAGGGATCGCCTGGGTCTGACTCCTCTCGTCTATAACCGTAAGCTACGCGCGGCACACCTTGAAGTAGGTGAAACGCCTAAAGCGTTAGGTCACAGGCTGAAGAGCTTAGCCGAGAAGTGGCTGAGGCCTAGTGAGAAAACAATGGAAATGCTGATGGATATGATAATCCTTGAGCAGTTCATGACTGCAGTACCCAGTAGTATACAGAACTTCCTTATCCTACAGAATTGTCGCACTACTGTAGAGGCTATTGCCTTGACTGAAAGATATCTAGAGGCCGAATTAGCCACCCGGCGGACTGGGGAAGGTTCAAAGATGGCGGTAGCGACATTCAAGCAGGCATCAGGAAGTCTCTCACAGTTAAAAACTCAAAATGTGAAAAATGCTTAGCCTGTAGAGAAGAGTTACTCTAAAAGATGTTTTGGCTGTGGAAAAATGGGACATATTATGAGTGAGTGCCGAGCACGTACTGCTCTCATGGGGGAGAACAGAGAAATGTTATCTGAAGGATTTGTACTTGATGTAACTGTTCAAGGGGTTGCTGCCAAAGCTCTTCTTGACTCTGGCGCAGACCAGACGATGATTTCACACAAGCTCTGGTCTCTAATCAAAGAGCGAGCTGAGTCTGCCCCAGATCAACCAGAGGGCAAAGTCAAGATAAAATGTGTGCATGACGCTGCCACCTTTTATCCTGTATATAACTTACTTGTAAGAGGTTTGGGAATAGAAAGAAGAATGTTGATAGCCGTACTGCCCAGATTACCTAAAGAGTTGGTCTTAGGTAGAGACTGGCCACGATTTGAAAGAGGCCTAAAGGAGGGATTGAACCCCCGAGAAGTTTTCGTCTCCACTCGCACCCAGACGAAAGCCTCGGAGAAACCCTCATGTTCAAGGGAAGAAAGTTTAGATGACCTCCCATCTCATGAGGATTTAGTAAATGCCCCTCCGGAAAGGGACAGAAAGACAAAAGCTGAAAAGCGCAAAGAAAGAAAGGGACGCTCTCAAGGCAGAGCTGACTTGGAAGCAGGCAAAGAACTACCCTGGATTCCAGCAGAGCTCGTGGAGAAGTTCCCTTCCTTTGCCGGAGAGCAACGAGATAACCCTGCGCTAGCACGCGCATTTGAGCATGCTCAAACGAAGAGAAATATCTTCCCAAGGTTTATAAGAGAAGAAGGGGTGCTATACAGGGAGAGTATAGACCCACGGACTAAAGATATACGAAAACAGCTGGTAGTCCCGAATACTTTTAAATCTGCAGTGCTGAGGTTAGCCCATGATCACCCAGTGAGCGGTCACAAAGGGGTACAAGTGACCCTTGACCAGATACTGGCCAGGTTCTATTGGCCAGGAGGTTTTAAGGAGGTCTCACGTTTTTGTGAGTCCTGCGCCTCCTGCCAATGGGTGACCTCCATAAGACCAGCTGGGGTGCCATTACTGCCGATGCCAGTAATAACTGATCCTATCAGAAGGCTGGCTATGGACATAGTCGGACCCCTCATAAAAACACCTAGGGGTTTCCAATATATATTGGTCATCATGGACCAGGCAACACGTTTCCCATGGGCAGCGCCCTTGAGGAATATATCAGCAAAATCCATCGCCATGGAGCTTATAAAGCTATTTTGCGAGGTTGGATTCCCTTAAGAAGTTTTGACAGACAGAGGCACGAACTTCATGTCCAAATACTTAGCCCAGGTGTGGGTCACCTTTGGCATCAGGCATCTCAAAACCGCCGCATATCACTCCCAATGCAATGGTCTGGTGGAAAGAATGAACCAGACTATCCAGCAAATGCTGCGACGGGCACTGGATGGAGAAATGGCAGAGTGGGACATGATGCTCCCATTTGTATTGTATGCCTGCAGAGAAAGAACACAGGTTTCATTAGGCACATCACCTTATGAATTGATGTATGGGAGATCGCCCAGAGGAGTTCTGGATATCCTGAGAGAACAATGGGTGGAACCTGTACAAAATGAAGTAGGGATACCGCAATTTTTGAGAAGTTTAAGACGCCGGTTAAAACGGACCTCACGTTTTGCTGAAGAAAAACGGAAGGACAGTTAGAAAAAGCAAAAACAGTACTATGACAGAGATACCAAGCCCCGACATCTAACTGCCGGTGAGAAGGTAATAGTCTTGGTATCAGGCCCCACTCTGAAGTTTGAAGCCCGCTGGAAAGGACCTTATATAGTTGTCAAACCACTTGGTCCAGCATCGTATTTGATACAAGACACCAAGGGACATGAACAAGTGTACCACATAAATGTTCTGCAACTCTGGCACGAGAGATCGGCCTTGTTTATGTCAGCACAGAAGATGTCTAGAATTACGTGCTGTAGTAATGATAAACATTCAGCCCGTAATATTTTAAGAGGGGGGATGTGTCATGAGGCTGGTGCCAATAAAGATGCAGAGTTGAAAAGAAACTCTGTTTTTCACAGAGCTCTAGGTGTGCAATTACCTCAAAACACAGCTAGAGGGGGCAGGATTGATTCTACAGAAGCTAATGAGGCTAGGAGAGCTAACCAGTTGCACCTGGAAATGAGCCCGGGAGATTCAAAGGGAAGATCTCTTTGTAAATGGAAGCTTAATGCTAGCAACGCAGACACAGACGCAGATGAAGGAGAAGCAGGAAGAGAAGGAACAAGGATTATGGCTGAAGAAGAAAGGAGAGACCTGAAAGAAGGAATCCTCCTTGAGCAAGCACAAAAGGACAGAATTCACAGAGGTAGAGTTCAGAGGGGCCAAGCTATGAGAGCCGCTGTTCAGAGGGAGTCTGCTAAGGGAAGCAGTCAGGCTGGAGGGTATGCCACTCCCTGCTTAAGCAACGTTCCTGAGTCCAAAGCTGAGAGACATACACGGAGAGCCAGAGAGCCAGGCTTGGAGGAAAGCCTGCAGGCATTGGAGTATGCTGAACAAGTTTTACCAGGTACCCGAAGGGAAGGGGTTTCTAACAGAGCTACTGTGTCACTGAAGCATAGAGCTGGAGAATCCGCACCAGGTTTCACTAAGCTTTCAGGAAGTCCAGCACTGCCCAGAAGCTACCGACAGAAAACCTGTAGTCACAGAGACATTCATGAGAGAGAAGGCTCCAGAGCTTCAAGCTACAGAAACTCAAGGTATGGAAGTTTTATGTCTGCTAATGAAAGCTTAACTCCTAAAAGCACTGCTAAAACTAAAACTCACTTTATAAGAAGAGGAAAGAAACCAGAGTGGTTTGAAAAACTACCAGAAGACTTTAAAGCACAGTCTTATGGGAGGCAAGATACCAGAGACAGTCCATATAAACCTGTAACTGCCAGGGACAGCGTGTGCTCTGAGGGGGAAAGTAGTGGAGCAGAATTTATGGAAATAGAAAATGCAAACACTATTCCCATTCCTCAGGAAGAAGCTATGGATTGTAGTTTGTGTATGGCTTCTAGCCTAGAATTCATAGCCACCTTGTAAATAAGAAGAAGTCTTGTTTAATTGCTTTGCCCTGGAATGAATTGAATTCCTCCCTTTAACCCTTTCAACTAATTGTGAAGATATTAACAATTGGTTTTACCTGCTTATTACTGGAACCTTTATGAACAAAGGACATTCTTTGATTTCTAGTGTCTTAATGAACCATTGCACAGAGGGGAAATAAAAGCCTTGTTTCCCTACACTCGTGGCTTACTTATTGAGTTCTCACAAGGAGCTGAAATACTTAAGACCAATCTCCATTTTGGCCTTAAAATACCCCATGCTCCTTAAAAATAAATATGTTGTACAGCGTGCTCTTACCGCCTTTGGCCACTAGGGGATGCCGGCACGACAGTACACATACAGTTCCCCAGTGTGCGCAGTGCCGCAGAAAGCGTGCCTGGTATTTCCTGTTTCTCAATGGCAATTCATGTATACTTTAAACAATCTGGACGCCAACATGTGCTCCACGGCAGGCATAAGTATCTGCTACCTGCTCATTCGGACCTGGGGTTAGAACCTAAGAACATACTAGGTCACATCAAGGGTGCATCAAGCCCAGTTTACTGTTTCTAACAGTGGCCAATGCAGGTTACAGGCACCTGGCAGGATCCCAAATGTTAGGGGAAGAACTGGGACTTCCTCTGCCTTCTGAGGTGGATCTCCAGCTACGCTAGTTCTAAGCTTTCCCTTCATCCCTCCTACTTAAGCTGCTGAATGGACAGATAGCACGTGAGCTCAAGACAGAGTCCACATGACACATCAATATGCTGTTGAGGCACAAATTCATCTTCTCGCTTTGCGTCTGATATACCAGCCATCTCGCTTTATACACGTCCACCAAAGAGAAGCAATAAAGAATGGAGACTTGCCTTTCTGAAAAAGGCAAATGAATTTTAATGCCTGAATGACGATAGCCTCTGATCCCTTTTTGTCCCAGATACAAAAGTGACAACCACGCTCAGTACCATACCTGGCAGACCATGCATGAACACCGATGGGATCCTGGACAGGAAGAGAAGTGGGACACTGGTGGAGATGGACAACAGTAAACAGAACAAGGATCCAGAAAGGAAGGAGAGTGTTAAGGCAGCTCTGGCACCAAACTGGTCCGAAAACCTGGTTTAGAAAAAGAAACGTTTATCAGAACCTTTAACAATAACTGCCTCCCTCCCATCAATGCAGTTTTCAAGCACTAGTTTGGATGTGCAATACACAATGAGCAGAAGACTAAAGGGGCTAGTTAATAAGGTCACTAATACTAACATGCGTTAAGTCACCATTGGTACATGTTATTAGCAGCTATGTCCCATTAAATAACATAGGACTTGCACTAAAATAATACGTTATGGTAAATTAGTGCATGTTTACATTAGTACCCTTTAGTAACTAGCCCCCTAAATTTTCCTCGTACTCACTATCTTGCTCCATTAATTCTGTTACAAAAATACTTTAAGGAGATTTTGTTAATTGATGACGTGGGTTCTATTAAATTTTCTTCACTTTATTATATTCCTACACTTTCCTCTGTTAAGACTTCTCCAGATATTGTACAGGAAGGGAATCCCAATGGCGTTGAGTCCTTAGACGTCTCTCAGTTTTTAGAATCATCTATTGATTTAATTCCCCAGCGTGCCACCTTGATTGTTTCCTTTATCTCATTACAGGATAAGAATTTGATTTTAGGTTTATACTTTAAAAGAGGAAAATCAGGCTTTTTGTGGGGATTTTATACAAATATTCCCGGACGTGAGTAGGGTTACCCAGGTTCGGAGGAAAGCGTTTTTGGCCTTGAAAGATCGGACTCTAGCCTTTGGGGCTTCCTTTTTTTTGAAATACCCCTGTAAATGTATTTTGGTGTTAGAGGGCATTAAGTATGTTTTCTTTGATGTCGGCCAACTTGAGGCGTTTTTGATCAGTAAGGAATCTTCATGAGATATTACTTTCCTTTTCTTTCCATGTTAATTGGGCTAATATAGTTTGGGATCCTGTTTCCTTGATAATTTTGTTTGTTTTATTAATCAGGTGACTGTCTCCTTGATGTGGACTTGATTTGTATGCTTACTTTATTTTGAATAAAGAATGTTTAAAACGCAAAAAAAAATAAAAAAAATAAAAAATAAAAAAAAATAGGCAAAGTCTTGTAAGTATAACTGAGCAGATAAGCTAGATGTAAATATATTGTAAAAGGCCAAGAGCTGAGGGAGAAGGAGAACTGTACCTGAGACACAATGCAAGGCTAGGAAGCAGTACCTGAAACAAGGTTTTACCACTTTGCTTTGAGTAGTGGCAGTACTGATTGTAGCAGCAGTACCACTAGTAAGAAGAGGAGTAGTGGCAGCAGCAGCAGTAGTACTAAGAACATAAGAACATAAGATATGCCATACTGGGTCAGACCAAGGTCCATCAAGCCCAGTATCCTGTTTCCAACAGTGGCCAATCTAGGTCATACGTACCTAGCAGTTTCCCCAAGAGACACAGGTTCCACAATGCTTGTATTGGGTCAAGCACTGATATCCTGGGTCCCTTCTTAATAATGGTTTATGGACCTTTCCTCCAGGAACTTGTCCAAACCTTTTTTAAACCCAGCTACACTAACAGCCTTTACTACATCCTCCGGTAACAAATTCCAGAGTTTGATTACACGTTGAGTGAAAAAATATTTTCTCTTATTAGTCTTAAATAGTTCACCCTGTACCTTCATTGCATGTCCCCTAGTCTTTCTATATTCTGATAACGTAAACAATCCATCTACATTTACCCGTTCCACTCCGTTCATTAATTTACAGACCTCTATCATATCTCCCCTCAGCCGTCTCTTTTCCAGGTTGAAGAGCCCTAACCTTTTTAGCCTTTCTTCATAGGGGTATCCTTCCATCCCCTTTACCATTTTCGTGGCTCTTCTCTGAACCTTTTCTAATAATGCTATATCCTTTTTAAGATACAGCAACCAGAATTGCACACAATATTCAAGGTGCGGTCGTCCCATGGAACAATACAGAGGCATTATAATATCCTTTGTTTTATTTTCTATTCCTTTACTTATGATACCTAGCATTTTATTTGCTCTCTTTGCCGCCGCTGCACAGTGGGCGGAGGTTTTCAACATGTTATCCACAATGACGCCTAAATCTTTTTCCAGGGTGGTGGTTCCTAATGTGGAACCTTGCATTGTATAACCATAGTTTGGGTTGTTCTTCCCTAGGTGCATAACTTTGCACTTGTCCACATTAAATTTCATCCACAATCCTCTTGGGTTTTAACAACTTTAAATAGTTTTGTGTCATCTGCAAATTTGATAACCTCACTCGTTATTCCACTTTCCAGGTCATTTATGAATATGTCAAAAAGCAGCGGACCCAGCACAGATCCCTGGGGTACACCATTATTCACCTTTCTCCATTGGGAAAATTGGCCATTTAGCCCAACCCTCTGCTTTCTATCTTTTAACCAGTTCTTGATCCACAGTAGTACACTGCCTCCTATCCCATGACTCTTTAGTTTTGCCAAAAGTCTCTGATGAGGGACCTTGTCAAAGGCTTTCTGAAAGTCCAGATACACTATGGGGTATGTTTACTAAACCTGGCCTAATGGGAGACAGCCAACATGACTTTAGACAAGGAAGATATTGTCTTACTAATCTGTTATGTTTTTTTGAAAGTGAGAATAAAAAGGTGGACAAAGGTGAGTCGGTTGATATAGGGGTATGTTTACTAAACCGGGCTAACGGTTAACCCGGGCTATCTGCCACTAGGTCCCATATTATTCAAACAGCAGCAGTAGTTGTACTAGTAATAGAAGGAGTAGTAGCAGCAGCAGTAGTACTGGTAATAGAAGGAGTAGTAGCAGCAGCAGTAGTACTAGTAAGAGTAGGAGTAGTGGCAGCTGCAGTACTAGTACTAGTAATAGAATGAGTAGAGGCAGGAGTAGTAGTACTAGTAATAGAAGGAGTAGTAGCAGCAGCAGTAGTACTGGTAATAGAATGAGTAGAGGCAGCAGTAGTAGTACTGGTAATAGAAGGAGTAGTAGCAGCAGTAGTACTAGTAATAGAAGGAGTAGTAGCAGCAGAAGTAGTACTAGTAATAGAAGGAGTAGTAGCAGCAGCAGTAGTACTGGTAATAGAATGAGTAGTGGCAGCAGTCGTAGTACTGGTAAGAGTAGGAGTAGTGGCAGCTGCAGTAGTAATAGTAATAGAAGGAGTAGTGGTAGCAGCAGTAGTACTAGTAATAGAATGAGTAGTGGCAGCAGTAGTAGTACTAGTAATAGAAGGAGTAGTAGCTGCAGCAGTAGTACTAGTAATAGAAGGAGTAGTGGTAGCAGCAGTAGTTGTACTAGTAATAGAAAGAGTAGAGGTAGCAGTAGTAGTACTAGTAATAGAAGGAGTAGTAGCAGCAGCAGTAGTACTAGTAATAGAATGAGTAGAGGCAGCAGTAGTAGTACTAGTAATAGAATGAGTAGTGGCAGCAGTTGTAGTACTGGTAATAGAATGAGTAGAGGCAGCAGTAGTAGTACTAGTAATAGAAGGAGTAGTAGCAGCAGCAGTAGTACTAGTAATAGAAGGAGTAGTAGCAGCAGCAGTAGTACTGGTAATAGAATGAGTAGAGGCAGCAGTAGTAGTACTAGTAATAGAAGGAGTAGTAGCAGCAGCAGTAGTACTAGTAATAGAAGGAGTAGTAGCAGCAGCAGTAGTACTGGTAATAGAACGAGTAGTGGCAGCAGTCGTAGTACTGGTAAGAGTAGGAGTAGTGGCAGCTGCAGTAGAACAGCAGTAGTATTAAAAAGGGGACGAGTAGTGACAGTAGTAGCATTAGGAGTATGTGAGTATCATTCATATTGATAAAAGTAGCAAATATCGAGAGAGATTTGTCTTTACTAACATGTGCTTCTGCATTAACACACATTAATGCGCCTCATTTATCTCAGGTCCCATGTTATGCAATGGGCCCTATTTACTACGTACATTAATGGCATTTGAGCACGCCAATGCAGCAGCATACTTTAGTAAATCTAGTCCTTAATAGCAGTAGTTATTATTATTAAAAATAAATAGACTTTCTATAATGATATACTAAACTGCAAAAAATGTTGTGAGTGCCAAGCCACATACTAAAATGGCAAAAGGTACTTCTTATTTGCAACAGCGCACATTTTTTACTAAGACAAGGTAAGCTTTTGCACTTATCGTACGTTCTGCATAAAAACTAAAGCGTGGTAAGTGCACAACTCATGTTTCTGGCAGTTACTGCACAAAACAGTATCCTACAGTGGCATTCCCAGCCCCTTTGGCACCCAGGTCATGCACCTCCCCCCCCCCTTGCAGCTGGTGCCCCCTCCCCTTGCAGCAAACTGACCTTAAAGCCAGGTGATTTACTGTGCTGACTCTAGTCCAGGCTCGGCAGCTTTTCTCTCCTGGCTGAAGTCTTGCAAATCACGAGACTTCAGCCCCGGAGAGAAGCGCTGCCAGACCGGGACTGGAGGCAGCATGGCATGTTTGCCACGTTGCCTCTGAAGTATGGGCCTGGTGGGGGTGCTCCCTCCTCCCGCCCGGCACCCAGGGCAGACTGCACCCACTGCCCCGCCCTTCATACGTCACTGGTATGCTAAAGTGCGGCAGCAGAATTTGCAATTAATGCAGGTGCAGTTACAGTAATGCCACCCATTGAGGTGACATTAGGTGCATCTGCGCTAATTGCAAGATTAACAGCATACGATATGTACCCCCAACGCTAGCCAAAACATGCTCTCCACACCCATTCTCTACCCCAACCCACGATGCACGCGGTAACTGTCAGGCCCACGTGGTAGCAGTTCCTGTGGCCCTGTGCTGAAATACACGTTAACCGCTTAGCAAATTAAAAAAAAAAGGCCACATTATTTGTTATTTTAGTGCACCAAATAGATATTACAAAACACTTTGTTTGCAAAGAGTAACATTTTATACAAATCAATGGGTCTTTAGGTTTTGCAATGCACAATCATGCCAAGCAGCTCATCACTTATTAGCATATAGCAAAACTATCTGCAACATTTGCTTCACAGATTGGATTTCACAAAATAAAACAATACACCTCAATGAGGTATTTTTATCTTTTCTTGTTAAATAAAAAAAAACATTTTGCATAAAACAGGTAATTTTGTGAGGCGCTGCATAAAGTTTCAATAGACAGGTAAAGAGTCCTCTGTAATGGAGGAGATAGGCCCTTCCCTGTCACCCCTCTATCCAGCTGGCAAAGTGCCCTTGCTAGTGGGGAGAGGGCCCCCTGTCATGTGGGTGAGGAGAGGTGCAATGTCCTGTTGAGGAGATCAGCTGCTCCAACACAGAGACAACAAATGAATGTGGAATACATGGCTGGAGAACTCTGTCTCAAAGTGTGGGTTCAGGTTGACCATAAGCCATCCTCCAAGTCAGAGAGGGGCCCAGGACCAGGGGAGGCATATTGGGAGCCAACACCCACATATGGCAGTTTACTCCCTGTGGCCAGAAGCAAACATGCAACTAGTGTCCCAAGACGTGGACACCCACTCCTGTGGCCGTTATGCTTCCATATGGGATGGCGAATGCACCGAGGGTGGTCCGGTGCCTCCCCTCTCCAGGGACACTGTGGCCTTCATGCCAGTTGCTATTCCTGGTCTGGTGGAGGAGTTTGCCATTTTGTTTACTTTTGTGAGTCCGTGACCCATTATGTGAGATGAAGTGATGCTTCTCCCAGTGAAGGATCCAGATCAGCGTCTTCATAACACACAGGAAGATGGGTCGTACGTTTACTTCTTTACTGAGCTTCTGAATCGTGCAGCAAAAGGATTAAATGAGCTTCAGTTTTATATCAGGAACATCTTTTCCAATTACCTGCCAAAGATGGGGCTTCCCACAAGCTGAAGAACACCAAAAATTGTTTGGAAGTAACCAAACCCAACCGTATCCAAGCCCAGATTCTTTGCCAAGTACTGAAAGAGAAAAATACAAGAACATAGAGGAAAAAAAGCACATACACACCAATTTAATTATTCCATGAGAAATAACAATGCTGAAGGTCGGGTGGGGAGCATGGAAATGTCAAGCAGCACTCTCAGACCATCACCAATTCCCAGGAAGAATAGAAGCACAGCCACGCTGAGCCACAGCCCGGTCGATAGGATGAGGGTGAAAGGGGATAGACTCAGGAGTAATATGCAGAAATATTTCTTTATGGAAAGAGTGGTGGATGCAAATAGTCTCCCAGAGGAGGTGGAGAACACAAGGACAGTACCTCGTATCTGAATTCAAAAAAGCATGGGACAAACACAGAGGATCTCTAAAGGTAAAAAGGGGACCCTTGTAGTGGGTGATATGGAAGGACAGACTAGATAGGCCATGTGGTCTTTTTCTGCCTTCATGTTTCTCTGTTTCTATGTTTTCCAAATTCTTCCCAGCTAATAATTTTTTTATGGATCTTTCCTCCAGAAACTTGTCCTAACCCCTTTTGAACCTGCTATGTGAACTATATCCTCCGGCAACAGATTCCACTGCTTAATCTTCTACTGCATGAAAAAATGTTTTCAAGGATTTGTTTTAAATCTGCTGATTGTTAGTTTCATGTAACATTGCTCAAAAGGCTCCATAACAGGTATGCGTAGGTGTCAAAAAAATCATGGGGGGGGGGGGGGCATATTCAGCCGTAACAGCCAGCGTGATTAAAACGGATAACTGTTGCCACTTTACTCGATACCCAGATTCAGCGCAGGGCCAGCTAGCTAAATCAGCTAAAATTAGACTAACGTTTTTAAAGTCGGTTTAAGCTAGCCGGTTGGCAGCTCATTATTGCCCACACGCAACGCAATGTTAAGTGATTGGCATTGGGCGGCCTGATATTCAGTGGCGATGGCTAGGGCAAGTACAGCACCCAGCTGTCACCGCTGAAGAGTTTACCCGGATATTCGATGCCAGAGTCATATCTGGCTACTGGCATTGAATATCCGGGTTTGCCGCACAGCCGCACACAGCGTAGAAGCTAACCGGGCAGCGGCGATATTCAGCTGATGCCTCGACAGCTTTTGCTGCGCCTAACGTTTGCCGCTGAGGGATAACCGGACAGTAGCTGAATATCACCGCTGCAAGGTTATCCGTGGGTACCGTCCCTGAAACGCCCCCGACATGCCCCAATGCTAAGTGGTTAGCATCGGGGCGTATAGCGGCATTTTCCAGGGATAGTCAAAGACAGTAACCATGTTAGTGCTGTTGAATATCCTGCTTAGGAGCATTTACATGGTTTATAGCTCTTTAAACCATGGAAATGCTTTGTAATATCGGGCCCGGAGAGTTTCACTGGGCTAAAAGGGGATATTCAGCAACACAAACTGGATATAAGCCGCTGAATATCCCGTTCAGTAGGATTAACGAGATTAGCCCTTTTTTTTAATCAGAAATGAATTAAAGGATTGTTTTGTTTCTGTCATAACTGCACGCCTACAATGTGCGCTACAAGTTTGCTGCATGCGTAAATTGATTGTGCGTGCAGTAATTCGTAAGTATATGCACACACAAGCAATTTGCATGCAAACTTAATTTTAAGGCATCCAAACAATTCCAAAATGCAGATGCCTATTAAGAAAACGTCCCCTATTCAACCATTCCATGCCACTCATGATTTTGTCAACTTCTATTGCATCCCCTCTAAGTCGTCTTCCAAGCTGAAGAGCCCTAAGTTGTTTAACCTTTTTTCAGAAGAGAGGTCTTCCTTCCCCTTTACCAGTTTTGTTGCCCTTCTCTGAACCTTTTCTGTTCTCTGCTATATCCTTTTTGAGATGGGGCAACCAGAAGTGCACACAATACTCAAGGTGCGGTCACGCCGGGGACCTGTACAGGGGTATAATGATATGCTCAGTGTTGTTCTCCGTCTCCTTTTTAGATAATCCTTAACATTTTATTTGCTTCTTTTTCAACTGTGGCACACTGGGCTGAAAATTTTGATGTATTGTCCACAATGGCTTCAAGATCTTCTTCTTGGGTGGTGACTCCTAACTCATAATCCAGCATTTTGTACCTGCAGTTTCTTCTGAAATTCCTCACAATCCTTAGAATAATTTTGGGTCACCTGCAAATTTGATCACCTCACTCAAGGCTTCTCTTCCCAGATCATTTATGACCCTTTCCCGTGTGGATAACTGACCAGCTAGTCCTTCAGTCTGTTTCCTGTCTTTTAATTCATTATCAATCCAAGACTAGACAGTGCCTTCTACTTACTTATTTACTTATTTATGTATTTATTTATTTAACAGGTGCTTTTATACCACTTTATCAGTTCAATCAAAGCGGTTTACATTCTAACTTTCTATCCCATGACTTTTAATATCCTGAGAAATCTCTCATGAGGAACTTTGCCAAATGCCTTCTGAACATCCAAATAGCAGTCTCTTGCAAGGTGTAAACCAAGTTATATATTGGGTTTGTGCTTACAGATTCTACCTGTGATAATAATAAATATATTACTTGGTTTACACCTTGCTCTAGACTGGTGTTTGGTTGTGATTTGCTTTCTACTTGTCTTCTGAACATCCAACTACATTATATCAACCGGCTCACCTCTATCTACAGTATATGCTTGTTTACACTTTCAAAAAATGAGTAACATTAATAAGACGATGCTTTGTGTTGCTAAACCCATGCTGACTCATTACCATTGAATTAGTAATTTTGCTTTTTAAAACCGCCTCTACCATTTTGCTTGGAAGCCACGTCAGGCTCATCATTCTATAGTTTCCCAGATCGCCCCTGGAGACCTTTGTGAAAATTGGCATTTCATTGCCCATTTGCCAGGGCCAGCCCAAGGGTTTCTGCCACGCCACCCTGTTGCCGACCCCTCCCCCCCCCGGCTGCCACCAATTCCATTGTGGGGGGGGGGGGGGGCAGTGGCAGCAGTGCTTGTTGCCTACAGCAGTCCATGTGCTTCAGCTCACAAGACCTGCCACTTTTGACTTCCTTCCAATAGTAAGTTGCGTTGGAGGGGGATCAGAAGTGGCAGGTCATATGTGCCGAAGTACATGGCCTGCTGCAGGCAACAAAGCAGTGATCCAAACAAAAAAATGGTCAACCATTTTTTTGTTTGGATCACAAATTATGGAAAGTCAGTCCATGTGGAAAGACATTTTTAGTTTTACGAGTGACCACATCTCTGAATTATACACTGAGAAGACTCCCTTTGGTTTACAGGAGGCTGACAGTGCCTCTGTGGATAGCATTAGTTGGGATAGAGTATCAGCATTGCAGAAGTGCATTGTTTGCTCTGAATTACACAGACTGTCGCTTATAGAATATGTTTGTCGTCAACACATTCTCCGAGGATTGAGAGTGTATAAAGAACCTCAGTTATATGCTGAGGACACGTCATTTCTTGATAAATGGAACTGTATCTTGAATAAGTGTTCCTTAGACCTGATGGTGTTGATTACTGATACTGCCAAAACTAACTTGGAAGATTTAAATAAGGAACTTGAATCTCTGTTATCTGCTTTGAAGACCACGGAAACAGAAGTACGTTTTAAACAACAGACTGAAGACTTACAGAAGCAGGTTGATCAGTTGAGTGAAGAGGTGAAAAAGACCAAACTGAAGAAACTTAGATGTGATTATGAGGATTATACCTCGGGGTATGTGTACCCCTGGATGAATATTAACTGTAAACCTAAGAGGAAACAGAAGAAAAGGGTAGAATTTGAATTAACCTCAGAAGAGTCTTCAGGCACTGATTCTAGCAAATCTTCTTGTGAGACTTTTTTGGATGACGATATGGATCGGAAGAAAAAAGGTAAAAGCCGTGGACGACCCCGAGGTCACGGAGGCAGTTACCAGTAAGGGGTGAGAAATCCGCGATGGAATGTACTACATCAACATTTCTGGTGGTGAATCTTACAAATTTTGTGTTATCTCAGAACCATATTCGGGTTCTCAGCAAGGGTTTGTCGTTTGTTCCCCCAATCTACTTTGATGCCTTACAATTTCATGTGGACTTTGAAGGTCTTCTTTGTAAGTTACATTTGAAAATATTTTTTGCAACAAGACCACAGCCAGTGACTGGGATGGAGACAGTGGCTCCTAAGCGGATGAAGTTGCCATTAAAATCAACATGGAATCCACCGGACCAAATGCACCCTGCTCTATTGATTTTTAAAAAATTGATTTTGCAAGATTTACAATATCTGGAAGAGTCCCATTATCGGTCACATCATGTTTTCTCGATTGAAGAACGATCAGCTTTACATGATTTAATGTTTCATTTGGAGATGGTCATTCAACGGGCCGATAAAGGAGGCGCGATTGTGCTGTGGTCTCGATCTGCATATTTGCAGGAAGCAGACCATCAATTGTTGGATGAAAATATATATGAACGGCTGCTTATTGATCCTACAAATGAGTTACAAGTTAAAATTAAAGATATCACTATGGCAGCTCTTCATGCTAAAATTATTTCAAAGAAAGAGTGTCACTTTTTGAATGTGCAGTCTCCAGTGATAGCAAAATTTTATTTATTACCAAAGATTCACAAAGATATTTGTTGTCCACCGGGTAGACCTATAGTGTCTACTAGAGGCACAATATTAAAACCGTTATCAATATTTGTGGATTCTTTTTTACGCCCACTGTTAGTTGAAATACCATCTTACATAAAAGATACCACACATTTTTTAGGGATTCTGGAGCGCCATTCTGAATGGGCAGGTTTAGCTGACATTTTACTTGTGACTCTTGATGTAACTTCTCTGTATACCAGTATCCCGCAATCTGCGGTTGAGGTTAGTTTACATCGTAGAGGGGATCTGTCAGAGGACATGATTTTGTTTCTTTTAAAATTAACACATTTGGCCATTTTTCAAAATTTTTTTGTGTTTGAGAAGGTGGTGTATCACCAGATCTCTGGTGTAGCCATGGAAGCTACTTTTTCTCCTTCAGTAGCTAATTTATTTATGAGTTTGTTTGAAGATAAATGGCTGAGCTCTTTCCCGCATTCCTCCCAAATTAAATTGCGGTGCAGATTCATTGACGAAGTGTTTATGATCTGGAATGGTACGATTGAATCCTTTCAGGATTTTCTGATATGGCTTAATGATTGTGATCCTAATATTCACTTCACTAGTGTATATGATTATGGTGAGATAGTGTTTTTAAATTTGGTGGTGCATAAAGGCGTAAATAACTGGGTAACATCTGTACACCGGAAGCCTACAGATAAAAACACTTTCCTCCATTATGATAGTGCTCACCCAGTGCGATTGCGCAATGGGTTATCCTTCTCGCAATTTATACAATATCATAGGAATTGTTCAGATGTGTCTGAATTTAAGCGACAGTCTAAAGTTTTGATGGCTAATTTTGTAGAGAGGGGATACCCGGTGGGTATTGTGAAACGAGCTTATAAAAGGGCACTTTATAACAATAGAGCGCTACTTGTGAATACACATGGAAACGTTGGTTTTAGTGAGGAGGATTCAGAGTATGTTAATTTGATCACGAAATATTCCCCTCTAAGTTCACGCATACAGCGGATGTTTAAGAAGCATGGGAATTTGTTGCGTATTGTTCTGGGTCTTGAGAATAAGCAGGTCAGGTGTGTGTGGTAGAGACATCGGAATCTACAGGAATGTTTGAGCCCCTCATATTGCGTCCCTTATTGCAAGTAGAAGGGGAGCCAGGGGGGCATCGCAAATGTGGTGACTGTGTGCTTTGTGCAGTCACATGGGATATTACCCAATTTACATATCATGGGAGGGATTTTAAATTGAGAAAACAGAGCTTGTGTGATTCTGTGTTTGTAGTTTATGGTATACAGTGTCCATGTGAGTTACTGTATATAGGAAAGACCAATCGGCAGTTCCGGAAGCGTATACTGGAACATAAGAGCAGGATCCATTGTCAGGTAAAGGAGGCACCCATAGTACAACATTGTTTAGATTTCGGTCACACCTTTTTGGATCTGAGGTGTTTGTCTTGATGAGGTGCCGGCTGGTAGAGAGGGTAGAACAAGAGAACAAGTTTTGCTGCTTTGCGAACAGAGATGGATCTTCCGGGTACGCACGATGATTCCAGAAGGTTTAAACATACAAATAGATTGGGGTGTGTGTTCTTGACTGTGTTTGAGGTTGATAGGGTAAGTGTATTCAGAATGGTTGCATATGTCTATATATATACCCGTCCTTGATATGGTTCCATCAGGTTGGGGATGGGATTGTCTTTATAGGTGTATTATAGTAGGGCTTTAAAAGATATAGCTGTCCATCCCATACGTGTAGCGATTCCGATGCTTACCTGGTTGTGTTTTTATCGGGCAATGTCAGATGCCCTGGTATAGCTGGGTTTTAAAAGAGTAGTTGGATAGTTACATGTGCGGTGTTGCTGACGTTTACCCGGCGATGTTTTTCATTGGGTACTTTTTGACGTCATTGTTTGGTTGGGTTTTAAAAGAGTAGTTGGTCAGTTTGCATGTGCGGCGTTGTTGATGATTGCCCAGCCATGTTGAAGTTAAGCCGATGTTGATTGAGGTGTAGCAATGTGGTTTTGGTGAGTAATATATGGATTTTAGTTGATTGGTTTATTGTGGGAATGGATGAGTTTTTAATGATATGGTTTTGTTTCTTTGTAGTTCTGGGAACAAATGTACCCCCTGATGAAACATAGAGTGAAACGCTTGATGAGCTCTTGAATGTGGTGTCGGGGCATCAGATTGATCGTGACAGGCTGAAGGAGTTCTGAAGCTACGTTTTGCTGTTGCGTTCTGTCTGCACATTGCTGATGTATATTTATTTTTTATTTATTTATTTAACAGTTCTTCTATACCGCTCTATTTTAGATCAGAGCGGTTTACATTTAACATCAACTATACAACACAGGGAACTTTGAGTTGTATTTACAATAAACAGGGAGATCAACTTGGAAGTAACTGGGGGAAACTCAACTTGGAAGTAACTGGGGGAAACTATGTACATTCTATAACTCTATACATTGTATTACACTGGTACCTGATTTCAGGCAGAACATATCTACATCTTATTTACACTGGGGTCTTAATTCTATTTCAGTGGGTACTGAAATAGAATTAAGACCCCAGTGTATATGTTTTACCATAAGGGTTGGTCATTGATGCAAAAGGGTGAATGTTTTACAGAGTTTGATGTAAATCACTCACTAGCCCATGAGTTCTGAGACCCCCTAATAGGTTGGTTACAGAGAGACCGTGGTACATAAAGAAGCTTTTTCTCTCTTTTATGTTTCAGTATTGAATACCAGTCTTGTTTTGGTGGAGTGTTTTTGGATTTTGGCAACAAAGCAGTGGCACAAAGCTGCCCACCTGGTTGGCCACCCTAGGCAGCTACCTAGCTTGCTTAGTGGATGGGCCGGCCCTGCCACCCAGCAATCCTTAAGTACTGTGGGTGTTTCAAATGATAGGTTATAGATTATTAGTAACAGGTTCATGTTTTCGTTCTTACAGAACTCTAGGGTGAATACCATCTGGTCCTGATTATTTTAACTCTTTAGTTTGTCAAGTTACCATTTTCTTAATGGTCCCTGGCAGGAAGCTATAGGATGTAAGTCCTGATGTAATATAGTAGGTATTAACTCTTTGTGATGACAATAACGTCCTCTCGACTAGGGGCTGTGAACATTGCCTTCATAGCTTTCCCTTTTTATTCAGGGGAATGGAGTTCAAGCCTGGGAGCCATATTTAATGCATGTTTACTATCTTTCTTCTATCCTTTCCATTTCTGGCTGCAGGAAATATTCAGATTTAAATGTACTTCTATAAAGTATAGAAAAGAGCTGCAGAGTGAACCTGGTCATTGTGATTTGCTAGTACGAGTCAGGAAGGGCTCATTGAAAAGTCCTGCCAGTTCTCGTTTTGTTTGCATATGAAAAATAAATTACTTTTCCAGAAGAATATACTTACAGGTACAGTTCCGATAAGCATGAACAAACAAGAAACGTCTATGGCCAGAAGTAGGTAAGTGATACGGATTAAAAAATTCCTCATCCTTGGATTCTTTGGATCATCCGTGCTGCTAAAACCCCCTTTTGCAAGCTGCTGGTCCATGCTGCCTTGTGTCTTCAGTAGTCTGGATGCAGTGAAATGTGACAAAGATAATTTTTAACTAGCACCATGAACATCTTGTCTTGAAAAGGAGCAAAAGTCAGATTTATAAGGCCTACTCGGTATTGCTTAGTCATGATGTCTGCACAGGATTTTTTTTTCAATTCCAAATTTGTTATTGAATCTGAATTATAGTAACATAAAACTAACAAGTCTTAAATGACAACATAATTTATGAAGGTTTCCGCCAGTGAAAGCTCTGGCATAGGTGAAGCTCGATGCATATAATATTCCAGGTCTGCAGGAAAAGCTGGCATACTGTATTCCATTCATAAGCATTAAATAAACTGCTGCTTTCTCTTCTCCTTCCTGTTTCCTCTCCTACATTTGATCCATCCCTTCTCCTGTGCTCTCTCACCTCCTTCCCGTCTCCGCTCGTTCTTTGCCCAATCTCCTGTGCCTCCGCACGCGCCCCCTTCTTGGTCCTCATTCACTTTATTCTACCATCCTGGGTTCTGTCTCCCGCTTCATCCTCCATATCCTCTCTGTCTCCCTGTTCCACTCTCAGCTACTGACTCCGTCTCTCCGTCCCTCCATCCACCGTGCACCGTCACTCTTACCCTGCTCTCTACACCCCATGTAGGTTTCACCCTCCCTGTTTCCTCACCACCCCATGTAGTCTCTTTCGTCCTGTACCCCCACCCCATGGGATGCAAGCCTCCCTCTCTGTACCCCTCTCTCACCACCATCCAATGGAGGTCTCCCTCTCCTTGTTCCTTGCTGCCCTATCTAGGGGTTCAGTCTCACTGTCTCCCTACCCCATGTAGCAGCGCCGTACCTAGTCCCTGTGCAAGCAGTGCAGCCACAGGGCATAAAGGATATAGGGGTGAATTTTAGGCTGCCGGTCTCAGCTTCCCCCACGCTGCCTGCTGTTGCCACTTTTTTTCTCAGCGGCGGCAGCATTGGCAACAGCGGAGCAGACCTGACTTCAAATAAAAACAAAACAAATTGGTCTTTCCTACTCCACGTTTGTAGGCAGGCCTGGTCCCTCCCTCCCTTCTCTGATGTAGGTCATGTCAGAGGAGGGAGGGACCGGGCCAGCCATTCAAATGCGGCATGGCAAAGACTCGCGTTTGAATGAATGGTTGGTCTGGCCTCTCCCTCCTCTGATGCAACTTGCATCAGAGAAAAGAGGGAGGGGCCAGACCTGCCTACAAGCGCGAGTCGAAGGACTGCATGGGTGGATTTTTTTTTTTAAATTTGAAGTCAGGTCTGCCTCACTGCTGTCGCCACCGCCTCTGAGAAAACAAAAAATGGCGGCAGCAGGGCAAGGGCAGGCAGCCGGCTGGACATGGAGGAACATTGAAGTATGATGGGGGAGGGGGCGCCAGGTGTGCAATTATGGCTCGGTATGGCCCTGCTATCTAGGTCTCTTTCTCCCTGCCTGCCTATCCCCCCATTTCTGGTGCTTGAATTTCCCTTCCCCCCTCTCCATCCCCTGGCACCCCCATCCCCAGCACATCTCCCAGGAGTGACACTTATGAAGGTGTCAGTTCTAAGAGAAGACCAGAGTACAACCCTTGGGAGATGGGAGGGAGGGAGAGAGAGGGAAATGTAAATTACTAGCCCTTTTGGCACCCCCAGTACCTTGATGCTTGAGGCAACTGCCTAGTTTTTCTAATGGAAATGCCAGCCCTGGACCTAGTGAATGCAGATTTAGTTTATGTACATTAACTGTAGGTTTTCTGAAAGCTCAGCTGGCTTTGGGGCCCCCAGGACAGGTTTGGGGAACCCTGGCCTAGGTAAACTGAAGTGCAACAGACTGACTGAGCCTGTGTCTTATGTGATAAGAAACAGAAAGTGCTAAAGCCGGTCCTATTAATATCCAATGGGCATCAGTCCCCCCTCCAGTAAATGACTGATATCTAGGCAGGAGTACGAAAACAGAGTAGCCAGTGCAGTTCACTTGGTCCTTACCCTACTCGTCTGCTACAGGTTTGGCTCCTGTTTGTGAAAGTCCTGACCCCTGCTAGTTGGTAAAGGGCGTATGTTTGTTTACATGCACATTGCATGTTGTGAGGTGGCCACACTGCCCAAATGTCTCTCATATTACTACTATTAGACATTTAGTAGTGCTAAAGTGTGCGCAGTGCAGTACAGACACAGAAAAGAGACAGTCCCTTCTCCACGGAGCATACAGTCTAGTCAACAGAGGGACATAAAGGAAAGTGAGGAGGGAAGGCCCCCAAAGTCTTGATGCCTAGTCCCCAGAAGGTCTCAATCTGCCACAGAGTATTCATACACTGCACGCCCATGGAACCACCCTGTTGCTGAAAGGAAGCAGGCAAGTACTTACCAAAATGCCTTGTGCCTTGCAAACCTTAACGCTCCTGAAGTTTGACCACCTCCTGAAAATTATAGCACAGCAAAGGGAATTTCCTGTGGCACTTTACAAAAGTAAAAGTAAAGAAAAACTTCCTGGATGCTGCCCGGCTAGGGACTGTATGAAAATTAGCAACTCTTGGGAGCAAAGTACAGATGGGAAACTTTGAGTTTTATTCTTAGCTACAGTATATGCGAAGTTTGGTAACCCTACACCAGCTTGCATGACATAATGATGGCTGGGTACAGAAACTTACAAAAGGATTAGCAAGATAAGGACAAAATAATCAGAAATCCACAATGGACTCTAGTTTCCCAGTAGAATAATTTAATACAGCAGGGTCTCCACCTTCTTTGCCAAGTAGTCAGATTGCCGTGTTAATGCACTCGAATGCATGGAAATAAAACGTAATAAATAAAATGAAATGTGATACCTATCTACTGGATGAAATTAATACATTTCTTCATTAACTTTTGAGAACACTCCCTTCCTCAGATCAGAACAGAATGGGCAAATGACAACATTACCAGAAAATGTAAGTGAAATGTATAAAGTATATCAGTGATGGTTTATATGGGAGAAGAGGAGGATGGGTGAAGGGTGATGGATCCTTGATAAGGACACTGCACATATCTCAAAGAGAATGAAGAAGTAGCCTAGTGATTAGAACAGCAGGGTTCAGATCCTGCCTCTCCCACAGTCTTTCCTTGTGACCTTGGGAAAGTCGCGTCTCCTTCGACTGCATTAGATATGACCTGGATTACAGCTCAGATTTGGCAAGACATGTAATTAAATGAAAGCTGATTAAATCTTAGTAATATAGTACAGTATATGATGGCAGATAAAGACCAGTCCATCTAGTCTACCCAATAAGGTGGCTAGAGTTGTTGTACCCGCTGCTCTGTGCAGGTCACGACCCCCCCCCCCCCCATTTATTGAAGTATAAAAGATATTTGTTTGCTTTGATTTCATCCTCTTGCTATAACGGGATCCACTGTATCTGCCCCCACCACCTTCATGGGGAGGGCACTACAAAGTATTTTCTGATGTTGCTTTTATCGCCTTGCAGCTTCATCTTATGTTCTCTAGTTTTACAGCTTCCCCATCTTTGGAAGAGGTTTGTTTGCTCATTAATACTCTTTAAGTATTTAAAGGTCTGTATCATATCTCTCCTGTCCCTCCTCTCCTCTAAGGAATACATATTTAGGTCTTCAAGTCTCTTTTCATACATCTACTGGCGCAGGCTCTAAATCATTTTGGTCACCTTCCCATGAACGGTTTGAAGTCTTTTTATATCCTTTGTGAGATATGGTCTCCAAAACTGAACACAATACTCCAAGTGAGGCTCACCAATGACTTGTACAGGGCCATTAATACCTCCTCCTTTCTGCTGGTTATTCCTCTCTGTATACAGCCCAGCATCCTTCTGGCTTTGGCTACCACCTTGTCACATTGTTTCACCACCTTGAGATCCTCAGACACTATCACTCTGAGATCCCTCTCCTCGTCCAAGCACACCAACCTCTTGCCCTCTATCGCATACAATTCCTTTGGATTTCTGCATCCCAAGTGCATGCCACTGCACTTCTTCACATTAAATCGTAACTGCCAAGCATTAGACCATTCTTCCAGCATTTGCAGATTTTTCCTCATGTTATCCACTCCCTCAGAAGTGTCCATTCTGTTGCAAATTTTCATGTCATCTCCAAAAAGGCAGACTTTTCCCTTCAGTCCTTCCGCAATATCACTCACAAATACATTGAACAGTATTGGTCCCAGAACCGATCCCTGGGGCACACCACTAATCACCTTCCTTTCTTCTGAGTGAGTTCCGTTTACCACCACCTTCTGTCATTTGTCACTCAACCAATTTCTGATCCATTTCCAATCTCGAGTAGGCCAATCTCGAGTATATCTTTCTTAGCAAAAACTATTGAAAAAGCGGTGCAGCCGCAGCTGCAAGATCACATTGACGATAGGAAAGCCCTAGACATGCATCAATATGGTTTCCGCCAACATCACGGAGTAGAAACCCTTCTGCTAGCACTCCTCGACAACCTCCTCAGGGGTCTTGAGAACAAAAAGGACATGTTCATACTTGTATTTATAGACATCTCGGCAGCATTTGATACAGTACATCACAGCACCCTCTTAAAACGACTATCATCAATAGGTATAACAGGGACCCCCCTAAAATGGTTTGCATCATACATCTCCAACAGGATGCAACAAGTCCTATTCAACAACGATAAAGCTGATGCCTTCCCCCAGACACAGGGCATCCCGCAAGGATCTGCCTTATCATCTCTACTTTTCAACCTGTACATAAACCAATCAGTGAAATCTTTCAGAAGTGCAACATCAACTACCACATCTATGCTGACGATGTGATGCTGTACACACGCCTAAACGCAGCACAGCCGGATTTCACTCCCCTAGAAAAATGCCTTGACATGTTACAAACATGGCTTCAACAAAACAACATGTCAATAAACCACAAGAAAACAGAGGTCATGTTTATCTCCAAAAAACTAATTTCGACCCACCCACTACAGTAACCCTCAACAAAAACATTTACCATGCAAAGCCTGCAATAAAGTACCTAGGGGTCCTAATAGACAACAACCTTAAGATGGATAAACATCTCCGAACAGTCAACCGAGCCATATTTTACAAATTGAAAGTTCTCCAACCACTTCGCAGTATCTTAGAAAAATCAGACTTCAGGACTGTCGCTCAAGCACTAATCATTCCTCACCTGGACTACTGCAACGCCATTTTACAAGGGCTCCCGAAGAACACCCTAAATATCTTACAAATGGCCCAAAATGTTGCTGCAAGAATCATCATGGAAAAAAACATCACGGACCACATAACGCCAGTGCTTATGGAACTACATTGGCTCCCAGTAGCCGCCCGCATCATCTACAAACTACTCATAACAACGTTTAAACTCATTCACAATATTGCTCCCTTATACCTTGACAACCTAATCACTAAGCAAACACACAACAGGAACAGAAGAACCATACATCTCAACACGCTCTGTGTCCCTACCAGCATGAGATCTGTTAAAACAGAAACAAGCAACAGAGCATTCACCTATGCAGCGCCGATCCACTGGAACCAGCTCCCTCCTGAGCTCTGAATGTCAAATAGCCTTATTGAATTCAGAAGGAACCTCAAAACGCATTTATTTCAGACTTTCTACAACCCAACCTAATTGCAGCACCTGACCACAATCAGATATCTTCTAATGACACTTGGAACAAATGCAGCATTTGACGACGACCGATAGGTAATCATGTATATATGTATATTGTATCCCCCACCCTCACACCCTTGAATCGAATGTTTATTTAGAATTATGAAAAGTATCTAGTCTCTATTTCGTGTGTTATGTAAATCGTTGCCAAAATCAAAATTGTACTCTAAAAATTCATTGTATTGTACGATACATGATGATTCTGTAAAGTAACCGCGGCTGATCGTAGGAAGCGGCGGTATACAAATGTTTACTAAATAAATAAAAAATAAATAAATAAATAATTTCACCACCTTCGGACCTATCTGCAGGCTGCTCAGTTTACTGATAATCCTCCTTATGAGGAACAGTATCAAAGGCTTTGCTGAAATCTAGGAATATTGCATCCATCGACTGAAGAGCAAACACAGATAGGACAATTATCCAGAGGGTCGCCATGAGTCAACACTGACTCAACGGCACTTAATAACAACAACTACAACATCCATCGCATGCCCTTGATCTAGTTCACTGGTCACCCAGTCAAAGAAATGAATCAAATTTATTTGGCATGATCTTTCTTTGTTAAAACCATACTGCCTTGGATCATGCAATCCATTGGTTTCTAGAAAGTCTACAATTCTTTCTTTTAAGGCCACCTACATAACTTTTCCCACCATCGAAATAAGGCTTACCGGCCTATAATTTGTCACCTCTTCCCTATTGCCACTTTTGTGAAGAGGTACCACATCAGACCTTCTCCAGTCATACGGAACCTCTCCCGTCTCCAAGGATCTATTAAAAACATTTGTTAATGGCCCTACCAGAGCCTCTCCGAACTCTTTCAGTATCCTGGGGTGTTTCCCCATCTGGTCCCATGGCCTTATCCACTTTCAGTTTTTCAAGCTGTTCAAAAACATCATCTTCTGTGAATGGTGCAGTATCTACTCTATTCCCATTTGTATATTTGTCAATCATACGTGGTCCTTCTTCAGGATTTTCTTTAGTGAATACAGAAGTATTTGTTTGACATTTGCGCTCTTGCAATGACGCTTTCCATAAATCTGTCCTCGGCACTTTTGCGTCCTGCAATTCCACCTCTGATCTTCCTCTTCTCCCAAATACACCTGAGAAAAGTTTTGTCTCCACACTTCACATCTTTAGCCATCTTTTCTTCTGCCTTTGATTTTGCTATCCTTTATTTCTCTCTTTGTCTCTTTTAGCTTTATCCTGTATTCTTTTCTGTGTTCCTCTGTTTGCAAACTTCTGAAGTTTGTGAAAGCTGTATTTTTTTGCCTTTATTTGTGCAGCCACATCTTTGAGAACCAAATAGGTTTCCTTCTCCTCTTGTTTTTATTTACTTTCCTTACATATATATCTGCTGCCCCTTTTATTGCCTCTTTTAGTTTAGCCCTCTGCAGTTCCACTTCCCTTACCTCCTCCCATCCTGCCAACTCCTCCTTCAGGTACTTGGCCATTTTACTGAAGTCAATGTTTTTGAAATCTAAGACTTTGAGTTTGCTGTGATCGGACTCTGCCTTGGCTTTTACCTCAAAGTGTACCATGTGATAATCGCTGCTGCTCACATGGGCATCCACTTGGACATTCAACACGCTATCTCCATTGGTGAGTACTACATCCAGCATCAAACTTTCTCTGGTCGGTTCCATCACCAGTTGTCTGAGCAATGCTTCTTTCCAGATTTGCAGAAGGAATACTCCAATCCAGGTCTGGTAGATTAAAGTCACCCAATATGATCACGTCTCCCTTCGTTGCTACCTTTGCAATATCAGTGATGAAGTCTCTATCCATTTCCTCAGTTTGAACTGGAGACCTGTAGCTACACTGTTGTGGATGATCGTGCCATCTCCTCTTTCCAACACAATCCACAGCGCGGCTTCTTGTCCTCTTGTTTCCTGCACTTCAGCAGCTTTTTTTTGTTTGCTTAATATTTATTATCTTTTCAGTACAAACCAACCCCTCAAGGGACTACAAAACACAACAAGAAACAACCCTGTGACAGTCAAATGACAGACAGGGAAAACTTACAAACTGTGTAACAAGACTGCTGTCAAAACTTAGAGGCCAAAAGAAGGGCCACCAGGCCCCCAAGGCCTCTGTAGCTGGGCCATATAGAAGATTCAAAGCAGGTCATGATCCTCCAGCCCTCACAAGCCCCCCTCCCATTAGCCGAGGAATTAATCCCCTCACCTAACCCCTTCCCTCTTCTCCCCCTCCCCCTCCCTCCCACTCCCAGCTGCCAGGGGATAACTGGATTGAAATTGAAGCCATAGCTGCCTGTAACACACCCATTTGGGAGCTAGGTAAGCAGCGTAAACTTGCTGTTCGGCCCCTGCTATCAGGTGCATCACTGATATCCAGTGAGAAAAAGAGGGCGCTGCGTCCCCTACCGAATATTGTAGAACTAATTTATCCACCCAGATCCCAACCATAATGAATTTTCCTTCTACCTGCTGGAGTTTTTGGTCTTGCAGAGGACTTTCCTCCCCCAGCAAAAGCATACTATAGGTCCACTGCACCTGTTTTTTAACCACCTGGGTCAGATACAGCAAGACAGGGCCTCACAGTTCCGCCAACATAGGGCTTCTAAAAAGGCATGTCGGAACGTGTCAGTCTGGCCCATGCACTTGGTACAGAAAGTCTGTGCCCCGAGCCCCAACCACGCCCTCCTTTCTCATATTAAGATATCCCCGATGTAACTGCATCTTCTGATACTGTGCTGAGGAAAGAACCCGTGGGATAGATGTAAAACACTCCGCTTGCTCCTCTCCCACCTCCTCCCCCAACTCAGCATTGCCGTGCCAGCCCTGGGATGTATGTAGGAAGAATGTCGCTGAGCATGTGTTACCAATTCCCTAATCTGTTTCGAAAGTCTTGATCCCCCTCCTTGACATCTAGCTCGATCAGGAGTGTGGCAGTCAGGGTTCACCAATAGTGCTGTAATTGCAAAGACTGAAAGAAATGATGGCCCTGAAGTTGCAATTCCTGATGAATTTTCTCAAAGGTGGGAACCCCCCACCCTCTGCAACCCCAAAGTTGTCTCAAATCTAGGCAACGGTCCAACTGTGATCAGCCAAACTTGGTTTGTCCCTGCCCCGGTCGAAAACCAAGGTTACCTACCACTTGTAACCTGCCAAATACGTTTATGTTTTCCGGCCCACCACTTTCAAGCTCTCCGAAGGGCACCCAACCATATCCCGTGCTCTGGCCAGGTAAGAGCGATCTTATTATAATGGAGGGCACTAAGCACCTCATAATGGTGACTCCAGATCTCTGACAAGCCCTTAGGTGCATATTGATTCACTCCTGTATAAACATCATGTATTCATCAGAATAGGGCAGCTGCATTACAGATCTGTAGATCTGGCAGACCAGCCCCCTCCCCCCTCCCCCCCCCTCCCCCATCTCCTTAGCCAGAATCAATTTGGCAAAACTAATTCTCACTCTTTTAGCTCATCACAGGAAGGCTTGTATAATCCCCCGGAAGAATTGCTCATCCCTCGGGCTCACCCAAATAAGTAGTGTCTGACGTTGGTACAGGATCTTGGGCACTGGCACCATCCTAACTACTGCCACTCTCCCTTAGAGGGAAAGGGGTAGATGCCCCCAGAGTTCACATAAGTTTTTCAGTTGCTGTAGTTTAGGGTCAGGGTGTAGATAAACACCTAGGTATTTCATGGACCCTGACGTCCATTTGAATTCTGTGCTATCCCCCCTCCCCCCAAGAGGCCCTCCCTGGCCCAGAAGATAAACTTTGGATTTTCCCATAATGATCTTAAACCCCAAAAACGGCTCAAATTGTCATAGCGAATTGGTCAACACAGCCCATCCCTCCCTCATGTGTTCCATGCTAACCAACATATCATTGGCAAACAGGCTGATTTTATTCAGAGCCGGACCCACTGGGACCCCTGGATGGCTGCAGCATCACGTATTTTAATAGCCAGTGGTTCTAGGGACAAGGTAAATAGCAATGGAGACAAAAGGCAACCCTACCTTGTGCACTGATTGAGCCAAAGGGCTCCCCCAGGTGCCCATTCACCATATCCTGCGCAGTGAGCCCACTGTACAATGTCTGAACCCATTGGTGAACATAGCCTTCGATCCCAGACTGTTGCATCATCCAAAACAAGTACTCCCACACCACTCTATCAAATGCCTTTTTGCCATCAAGGCCTACCATGGCCATCAGGGAGTCCTTCAGCCGCCACTGCCAAAACAGCGTCAGGGCGTGTCAGATGGCGCTTGCCGCACTGCGGCCTTTCACAAAGCCTGCCTGGTCTAAATGTATAAAATCAGGCAATACCACACTCAGTCACCAAGCTACAGCTGTAGTAACAATCTTAAAGTCTTGATTTAATAGTGAGATGGGTCAGTAAGAGTCCTTTTTCTATAGATCCCGCCACGGCTTCAATAATAGTATTACCACCGCTCCAGTTGTTTGGCCCCTCATTTGCCCCGCGGCAACCGCTACTTCCCCCATAGCCACCAAAGAGCCCGCCACCAAGTCCTGCAGGATTTATAAAATTCTGGACCTAAGCCATTGGGGCCCGGGCCCCATGCTGACTGCAGGTTCTGGATAACTCCTCTTAGTTCCCCCTCCATGAAAGATTGGTTCAGCATTTGCTTTTGTGGTTTCACTAAGGTGAGGGATACACAAACCAATGAAAAAGGTCTCTCTCACCCCCAGCGCACTGTCCTCGGCCCAGTATAATTCCTCGAAGAAATTCACGAAGCGCCGGGCTATCTCCACCTCATCTGTGGTCGCCGTGCCATCCGCCCGCCTCAGGCGTGCCACTGTCACCTTAGTATGGGTGGGTCGGATTAAGTTGGCTAGATGCTTCCGCGGTTTGTCCCCCTATTTATGTAGTATATACTTATAGAGCCATATGTTATGTATAGCCCTCTGCTGTAACAGAGCCTGTATTTCTTCCTCCCTTCCTGCAGCTACAGCCAAATGTGTTCAGATTCCTCCCACAGATGCGGAGCCCAAAGTGCACATAGGTTCCATAACCCTTGCTGTAGGGCGGCCCTTTGTCGGTGCTGCTGGAACACGGTAAAGCAGAGCATCCACCCTCTCAAAAGAGAATTCGCCACTTCCCAGTACGTTATATAATACATCCTCTACCCTGTTTTACGCCTCATAGTCTGACCATGCCTTCCGAAGCAAGGTGTGAAATTCTTCACTCTGTCCAAACAGGATTCAATTGCCAATATTTTGCCCCTTCCCTCTTCCTCCAGTGTACTTTAAGTTCTACCGTTGTGTGGTTGGATACCACCTGGGGATGTATGTCTGAGCTGGTCATCTTGGGATAAAGTCACTCCCCCACCAGCAGGTAGACCATATGGCGATGTATCCGGTGTAGCCCTGAGCAGAGGCAAATTCCACATCTAGGGAGTTAACTGTGCGCTGTCCATCCATCAGCTGTAATTCTTAACATAGTACATTGATATCACTGTGCTCCGCACCCTTGAGGACTGCTCATGGCGACCAACAGTCTACAGTGGCATCAGTCATAGAATTGAAGCCCCTCTTAGTATTATTTGGCACTCAGTCTGATCGGCTAGGTGAGCTATCAGTTCTAAGAAAAATCAGTATTGGTAATGGCTGGGGGCATATATACTTCCAAGAATCACTTTCATAAGAACATAAGATATGCCATACTGGGTCAGACCAAGGTCCATCAAGCCCAGTATTCTGTTTCCAAAAGTGGCCAATCTAGGTCATATGTACCTAGCAGTTTCCCCAAGGGACACAGGTTCCACAATGCTTGTATTGGTTCAAGCATTGATATCCTGGGTCCCTTCTTAATAATGGTTTATGGACCTTTCCTCCAGGAACTTGTCCAAACCTTTTTTAAAACCCAGCTACACTAACAGCCTTTACTACATCCTCCGGTAACAAATTCCAGAGTTTGATTACACGTTGAGTGAAAAAATATTTCTTTTATTAGTCTTAAATAGTTTACCCTGTAGCTTCATTGCATGTCCCCTAGTCTTTCTATATTCTGATAAGGTAAACAATCGATCTACGCTTACCCGTTCCACTCCGTTCATTAATTTATAGACTTCTATCATATCTCCCCTCAGCCATCTCTTTTCCAGGTTAAAGAGCCCTAACCTTTTTAGCCTTTCTTCATAGGAGTATCCTTCCATCCCTTTTACCATTTTGGTGGCTCTTCTCTGAACCTTTTCTAAAATCGCTATATCGTTTTTAAGATACGGCGACCAGAATTGCACACAATATTCAAGGTGCGGTCTCACCATGAAACGATATAGAGGCATTATAATATCTTTTGTTTTATTTTCCATTCCTTTCCTTATCATACCTAGAATTCTATTTGCTCTCTTGGCCGCCGCTGCACACTGGGCCGAGGGTTTTAACATGGTATCCACAAGGACGCCTAAATCTTTTTCCTGGGTGGTGGTTCCTAATGTGGAACCTTGCATCGTGTAACCATAGTTTGGGTTGTTCTTCCCTAGGTGCATAACCTTGCACTTGTCCACATTAAATTTCATCTGCCATTTTGATGCCCAGTCTTCCAATTTATCAAGATCCTCTTGCAATTTTCCACAATCCTCTTGGGTTTTAACAACTTTAAATAGTTTTGTGTCATCTGCAAATTTGATAACCTCACTCGTTATTCCACTTTCCAGGTCATTTATGAATATGTGAAGAAGCAGCGGACCCAGCACAGATCCCTGGGGTACACCACTATTCACCTTTCTCCATTGGGAAAATTGGCCATTTAGCCCTACCCTCTGCTTTCTATCTTTTAACCAGTTCCTGATCCACAATAGTACACTGCCTCCTATCCCATGACTCTTTAGTTTTGCCAAACGTCTCTCATGAGGGACTTTCTCAAAGGCTTTCTGAAAGTCCAGATACACTATATCAACCGACTCACCTTTGTCCACCTGTTTATTCACACCTTCAAAAAAACATAACAGATTAGTAAGACAAGATCTTCCTTGTCTAAAGCCATGTTGGCTGTCTCCCATTAGGTCATGACTATCTACATGCTGAGTAATTTTATTCTTTATGATGGTTTCTACTATTTTTCCCGGTACTGATGTCAGGCTCACCGGTCTGTAGTTTCCCGGATCACCCCTGGAACCCTTTTTAAAAATTGGTGTTACATTGGCGATCCTCCAATCTTCAGGTATTAGAGATGATTTTAATGATAGTTCACAGATTACTAATAGCAGGTCTGCTATCTCATATTTCAGTTCTTTCAACACCCTTGGATGTATACCATCCGGCCCAGGTGATTTGCTACTCTTCAGTTTATCTAATAGTTGTAATACATCTTCCCGATGTATCGATATTTCCTTCAATTCTTCTGCACCTTTAAATACCACTTCAGTCATGGGTAACATCCCTACATCTTCCTCAGTAAAGACTGAAGCAAAGAATTCATTCAATCTCTCCGCTATCGCCTTGTCGCCTCTTAGTGCTCCTTTAACCTCTTTATCATCTAATGGACCAACTGACTCTCTCACAGGTTTTTTGCTACGAATGTACTTGAAAAGGTCTTTACTTCGTGTTTTTGCTTCCGCAGCAAGCTTCTTCTCAAATTCTCCCTTTGCCTGCCTTATTAATGCCTTGCATTTGACTTGCCAGTGCTTGTGCTGTTTCCAGGTTTCGTCGTTTGGCTCTTTTTTCCATTTCTTGAAAGATGCTTTTTTGGCAACAACAGCCTCTTTGACCTCACCTGTAAACCATGCTGGCAGTTTTTTGGACTTCCTTCCACTTTTCTTAAAGCGTGGAATACAGCTGGTCTGGGCTTCCAAGATAGTATTTTTCAACAACAGCCAAGCCTGATGTACGTCTTTAACCTTTGCAACTGCTCCTTTTAGTTTTTTCTTAACTGTTTTCCTCATTTTATCATAGTCTCCCTTTCGAAAGTTAAAAGGTAGTACTGTGGATTTCCTTACTATCCCTCCTCCACTAATTAAATCAAAAGTGATCATGCTATGATCACTATTGCCAAGTGGTCCCAACACCCTTATCTCTTGCACTAGATCTGGTGTTCCACTAAGGACTAGGTCTAATATGGCTTCCCCTCTGGTCGGTTCATGAATCAGCTGCTCCAAGAAGCAGTCATTTATTTCATCTAGGAACTTTATCTCCCTAGCATGTCCTGACGTGACACTGACCCAGTCGATACCGGGGAAGTTGAAATCACCCATTATTATTTCTGCGCTGTAACTTTTGTTAGCTTCCTTGATTTCTTTGAGCATTTCATCATCCATTTGGTCATTCTGGCCAGGCGCTCGATAGTACACCCCCACTGCCATTGCCTTCCCCCTTTTACATGGAATTTCAATCCATATAGTTTCTACAGCAGATTTTGTTTCCTGCAAAATTTTAATCCTTTCTGACTCAATGCCCTCTCTAACATAGAGAGCAACCCCTCCACCAGTTTGATCTGCTCTATCATTACGATATAGTTTGTACCCAGGTATCACAGTGTCCCACTGGTTGTCCTCCTTCCACCATGTCTCTGATATTCCAATCATATCTAACCTTTCATTTAGTGCTATATATTCTAACTCTCCCATCTTATTTTTTAGACTTCTAGCATTTGCATACAAGCATTTTAGAGAATGTATTTTATTCGTATTAATTTGGCTATTGTTAGACATGGGTAATTTGTGATCTTTAAGCTCTGTCTGCTCCATACTTGAGGGCATTTGGGCTACTTTACTCTTTTGTGGAACCTCTCTGCTTTTGGTAGTATCCTTCAAAGATACATTTCCTCCTTTGCAATTCTCCTCAAGCTAGAACATATCATTCCTCCGGATCCCAAACCACCCAGTGCATCACCTAGGAAGCCATTTCCTCACCAGTATAGCCACACCTTGCTGCCTAGAATTATATGACCTCTCCCACCCAGCACTTGCTAAGTTTGAGGTGCTCTGTTGCAGTCAAGGGGGTTTCCTGAACTAAAGCAATGGTGGTGCCCAAAGAGCGCAGATATGTGAGGACATTTTGTTATTTATCGGGGATTGTGACTATATTGGTCTCACCAATGTTCCCTCTAATTTTCTGTAGGCTGTGTGCGCATAAAATATCAGCTGTGTGCAGCTTTTGAAGGAAGGTTAAATTTCTGTGCGCCACATAACGACACTCGGAGTTATATACTTTAAAATTTGACTACACATCAGAATACAGTATGTACACCACACTGATTTTAATCAAATTAAATGAAAATAGATGATTACTAAATGAAGCGGGAAATTTCTAGTAATTGCAATCATAACTTTTAAATTTTAAAACGTCTGTGTTTTCTATCAGAATCAGAGCCGTAATTTTTGTGCGCTCTGTTGTAAAGTATGTGCGCTCGCTCGGCGAGGTGTGTGCGCGCGCACACGTGCACAGCTAAGAGGGAACAGTGGGTCTCACCCTTCACCCTGTATAGCCTCAATGCAGATAAAGTTGGTATTGCCTTGTGTTTCCCCCCAGGGGCCTTCCAGCTTAGCCCCTGTGTGGACCTCACTAACCACCGCTTCCTCCTCTTCCCTTATCCAGATGCGTTGGGTGCTTCCCTTCCCCTGTTGGGAGCTCCCATGATCCCCCAAACCCTGTACAACCCTCCCTTTAAGCCCATCCCCCTTCCCCCGCCCTTTCCCCATCCCTACCAGTCTCGCATACTCACACAGCATACAAAACACCCTTACCATCCGCCCATGCTTCCCATGCGAGTTATCCTGTTAATCCCAGGCCTCACATAAGTTAACCCTTGTCCCAACATCATATCACTTGAAAATTACAGGCCCCCTACCTACCAACCCCCACAGGCTCATGCACAGTTCTCCTTCCCCTGGTCCCCAAATCCCCTGGAGGAGGTCCCATTACAGTTCACAGTAGCAGCCAAACACCACTCCCCCTATTGGGGCCGGTGATGGCCAGTTGCTGCCACTATTATCGCTATCACCAAGTCCAGGAGGGGGGCAGGGAGGCTTCAGCATATCCAGTCTACCTCATGAGTCCAGTGTCCCATCCTCCCTGTCTCCGTGTGGTGCCAGCCGTGCCAGCCTGCATAAAGAAGGAGCAGTTCTCGCTGAATCCCCCCAGCTGGAAGTCTACTGGCCATCCTTCAGTAGGCTGGAAACAAATCTCTGGGATCCTCTACAGCTTTGTGCTGACCAGGCCTGTTGACTGCTGCAGGCCACCATTGTCCATCTGGGCCAGCCTGTCCACAAAAGAGCGCCCCTCAACTGGTATATTAAAGTACAAAGTTGTCCCTTTTATGTTGGACTTGCAACTTATAGAGGAACAATTGACGAAACGTACTCCACGTTGGACCAGGCTGCCACAAACAAGCACAAATTCATGGTGCTTAGCCATCACTCTCGTGGAGTAGTCATTGAAGAGCAGCATAGTAACATGGTAACATAGTAAATGACGGCAGATAAAGACCAGTATGGTCCATCTAGTCTGCCCAGTAAGATGGCAGGGGCAGGTGCACCTGCCACTCTGTGCAGGCCACCCCTCCCCATGTCTTTGTTTAGGGGTGAACCCGCCGCTCCATGTAGGACACCCCTATTTGTTGAGAAATTAGATGGTTCAGTTTATTTTGATGTTATCCTGTTGCTGTGAAAATAAACTGAACCATCTAATTTCTCAACAAATAGGGGTGTCCTACACGGAGCGGCGGGTTCACCCCTAGACAAAGACATGGGGAGGGGTGGCCTGCACAGAGTGGCAGGTGCACCTGCTCCTGCCATCTTACTGGGCAGACTAAATGGACCATACTGGTCTTTATCTGCCTTCATTTACTATGTTACCATGTTACTATGCTGCTCTTCAATGACTACTCCACGAGAGTGATGGCTAAGCACCATGAATTTGTGCTTGTCTGTGGCAGCAGTTTCTGGTTCTTGTATTCCAAAGTCTTTATTTTACGGAACTCCTGGAGGATTTGCTCCTTCTCCAATCAGATGAGGTAGTGACCTATGGCAGCTTGCGGATGGCGTTGCTCTGCCATCTTGGGCCCAACCTGATGTGGTCTCTCCCCAGTTGGGAGTCTCATCTGTTGAGGCAGCCATTCTTGGAAGACCCGGTAGTGCTCCGAGTCTGTGACACTCTCAGAGAATCCCACTACCTTGAGATGTTTCTCCTGGACCAATTCTCATATTCCTCCCACCTGTCTAGTAGTTGTGCCTGGTCCTGTGTGATCATTGTATCCAACTGGCTCATAGAGTCCTCGTGTGCTGCTATTCTGGTTTCCACCTCCGCAAGCCAGTGCAGCTGCGCTTCAAACCACTCTTTAATATCATCAATGGTCAATTGTAACTAATTTAGGCAATCTTCCAGCGCAGCCGTCACTACCCAGGAGATCTCTACCACAAGGTCTTCCGCCCCTGGCTGCATCAGTTTATGAGGGTCAGTGGCCATTTTGTTCTCTCCTCATGTTTGTCCATCTTGGCTCTTCCTCACCAGCTTTTAGGGTATGCCCTGCTTTGCCGCACCTCTTTTAGGTCCCCGCCATCTCTCTGAGCCAAGGACTACCTGTTTTCATCTAATTGGGATGTGACTCAGATCATTGCCGAGGTAAATTCGCCGCTGGGAGAGGCCTGGGGGTGGGAGCCAAGCTTCACGCATCTGCTTCCCAGCCACACATCGCCAGAAGTGCATTTCAGCAGCTTCAATATTGCTTTTGACATATAGGCCACTGCTCCTCCTTTTCTGCCTTTTTCTATCTCTTCTAAATAAATTATAGCCAACTATGGCTATATCCCATTCATGTGACTTGTTAAACCATGTTTCTGAAATGGCCACAATATTCAGGTAACTACTGCACAGAGAGCTTTTAGGGTCATTATTACACCTTGTGAGGGTGGTGCAAAGACTGGAGGCACCCTAGACCCCGCTGCCACTGCTCTTTGGGGCTGACAGTGGCAGCAATGGCCCCAAAACCGTGATGCAGTACTTACCCACCATCTCTGGGGCTGCATCACGGTTTCTCTCTTGCACAATCTACTGCTGCCGTCGCCTCTGATGGTGATTTCTGGTTTTGGATAAACCGGAAGTCCAGTGTGGGAATACATCTGGTCTGGGCTTCCAAGATGGAAGGCTTGATGTAAACCTTTAACCTTTGTGGCTGTTCCTTTTAGTTTTTTCTTAACCATTTTCCTCATTTTATCATAGTCTCCCTTTTGAACATTAAATGCTAGACCATTCCGACAAATTTTGGCCTGATACTAACTGTATAGTGTTTCTAGCTCCACCAACTGCTGGGGAACATACAATTGATTTTGAAAATCATACTGAAGATATTTTCTGTAGGAGGTTTAATGCTCCTGTTTTGGCAGTGGTTGTTACATCATTATCTCGTTAATGCGGTCAGGTGCCAGGGTGTCGACACACTCTACAGGTTCTCAAACTCAGCTACAAGGCCTCAGCTCATAGGTCAAACCCTGAGCTTGAATCTTAGCCAAAAGGCCGAGAAACCATGCTGTAGGAAAGAAGACAGTGAACAAGCTGTCAGTGACCCTTTCTTTATTGGTTTAGCAAGACATTTACCACAGTTTTTGTGAGTTCCATTCAGGGAATAAGTGGCTTACAAATATTGACATGGCTTGTTAGGGAAGGTAGCTCAACCCCATCCATACATGCGACATTAAGGTTTCAGCTGTGCTAGGCCAGTGGCTCCATGACTGGGAAGCATCATTTGGCTCTTATAAAGCGCAACAGGCAATCAGCCACTGGCATAACAACAGATGGATCTGTAAGGCTTTACTGCCTTTGAGGGGAAAAAGGAGAAAGGAGAGCGCTCGCCTCACCCCCCCCCCCCCCATGTGCCTCTGGGCAGTCTGAGGATTGCTCAGGATGCTGCATGCCCACTAGGTCTTCTCAAAGATCCATAAAGGAATTGTCACTTGGAATGTAGTCAACTATCATGTGAAATAACTCCAGACCCCTGTGGTCACATTTTGGAGCTGTTCTACTGAAACACTGTAAGTCTTGTGGGACACAGAATAAACTCAGTGGACTGTTGCAGGTTGGACTTTCAACCAAGTGAAGATATTTGGATAGCTCAGTTCAATTCCCTCCTTTTTGTGGGGATATTTAAAACTTGGGTAGAGTCTGTCAGATTCAAAAATTGTGCAAACTGACTTGTATGTTTATGCGACCTTCCTTAATATATGCTAATTATAAGGTGGATCGATGCTGAGTCGGTTTGGCAGCTCAGTGGCAAATGCTGTGCACTGCTATGGGGAGGACATGGGTTGTTAAATTCCGAAATCAATTCATCCGTTATCTGAGACGGCTGAGGTTAGGGGATCCTGCAAAGATAGCCTTCACCAGAGGGAAGGGGATTCTGGCCATTATTCAATGGTGACACCTACAGGTGGGGGTTTAGAATACATATATACAAGGTTGTAAAGAGATCTGCAGTCTGTGGCCTCTGGCCAAGAAAGGTCACTGTGAAAATAATGGTAATAATATAATAATCATGATGATGAAGCTGGGGGGAGGATTATAAAAATATGCAAAGACCTCCAGGTAGTTACAAAAGAAAATTCATATGCCATGGCCTAATAAAGGCCAGTTCTAATTGAGCTATAAACCAAACTATAAAACTACCAGGCCAGAAATACATTATAAGAAAAAGATATATGTGTAAGGATATACAGTATAAATGTAAAAAATGTGTGGGCTGTTGAATCTTCAAGACAGTAATTTATTGCAACTTTTGGAAACATTATAAGCTTTTTCTTTCCAACCATTGCCGTGTGTGAATAAATGTTTTGTCAGCATTCACATGAAGTATATATAACCAGCAATATGCCGAAGGGGACTACTGGGAACCTCTTTCTTAAATTATTTTCTGGAAACAAAAGGGCTTCATATTAGGTAGAGCAAAGCCAGAGAGATTCCCTCGATAGGTACCTGACTGCACATTACTGGGAGAGACTGTGTTTTGTCCTAAACAGCTAGGGCCTGATATTCAAAGGTTAATGCCGCTAAATATTCTCAAGTAATGCCGCTATACACCCCAATGCTAACAGGTTAGCATCGGGGCATTTTGGGGGAGTTCTGGGGGGGGGGGAAGGGGGCATCCAGGGATAACCGTGCAGTAGCTGCCTGGTTGTCCCTTAGTGGCGAACGTTAGGCGCATCAAAAGCTGTGCTAACTTTCACCACCAGAGCTAACCGGGCAGCAGCTGAATATTGCCGCAGCATGATAGCTTGTGCATGATGTGCAGCTGTGCAGTCACCCCAGATATTCAATACCTGCAGCTGGATATAGTCATATCTGGGGTTAACGTTCGGCGGTGACAGCTATGCGCCTTAGAGGAGCTTTCTCATGTCTCCAGTGACATATTCGACACTAATCCATTCAATCTATCCTTCTTTTAAAGTGAAGAAGTTTGAATGTGCAGAGCGCATTTTCTCTTCCTCAGTTTGCACGCTCCGGCAGAGGTGCTAAAACGCTGTTCCCGTTGGAGGGACTGCTTGGGCGGAATTTACACCAATGCTCCAGACATATGCAATTTTCGAGACCATTTTAGAAATTTGGATGTTCCTGATATGGCCAGCCATGAGTCCGTCAACATAGACATGCCTGTGATGGTATTCCGCATACGTGTTCCAGCCTGTATGGCAGTCAAGAAAAAGGTTTATTTACCTATGTGCTTTTTTTGCAGTGAGGGAGTGAGAGGGCTTTCTCATCTTCTCTGTGCAGGTCTTCAGTTGCTGAAACAAGCACTTTGCAGATACCTATGGGTGGGCATAGACATGGACATGTCCGCCATCGAGTCCAAAAGTGCCACACTGTTCTTAAATTGGGCGCACATGTGTATCTGTCTGGGAACATCCTAGGCATGCTGCCAGCACACACCTGTGTGTCACATGCAAACTCTGGACATTCTTAAATAGCTCTTGGGACATCCATGTGATTCACATGTCTAAAATGATCCCCTAATCCTTCAGTGCCTCAGATACAAACTTAGATTTTCAGACCCCAGGGGACAGGGATATACTTACTGTGAATGTAACTTGTTCCTTGCCTTGAGTTACTACTGACAGTTCTGAACTAAACTTTCGGTTTTTTTCAGCTGAGGGAATTAATTTTTCATGAACAGTTTATCACACTAGATGGCGATCTCCACCCATGGATTATATAAGACGAGCGAGCAGTGTTAGAGAAAACTTTGAGAAGGGCTGTTGATCTTTTGACCTCTAGTTGGGAGGGAGCTTGTACTTAAAGAATGAATCCATCTACCTCATCAACACAAACTTTAGAATTACAGTGAATTTTTTGTAGGTTTGTATTATTTTTATTAAACTGATTTGCCAAAATGTCTGCCATATAGAAGCTTTAGAAAACACATAGGTTCTGTTTTGAATTGTGGTGTAAGTTTTGGGAAGCTCTGGAGCTCAGTACCTCATGCACAGTATCATCTTTGGTACAATAAAATATATCACAGCCTACTTCAAGGATCCATAATGCTGCACTACAGAATCTTAAGACATGGCGAGGATGGGCCTCTACATTCCAGTGCAATGGGTCCATTGACTAGGATAAGGGACTCCAAGGTGTTTAACATCAGTTTTAATATGCATTTGAAAAATTTGTAAAATGGTATTGTTAGACTCTGGTGAGAGGAGCAATATGTAGAAGCTGATGAGAATAAAGCGGAAATGCTTAACAAATATTTCTACTCTGTATTTACAGATGAAGGGCCCGGAGCAGGACCTCAGAAAATACTGACAAATAGGAACAGAAGTGAAGGGGATCTTAAATAATTTTCGGAAGACTGCATTCATGAAGAGCTAGCTAAACTAAAAGTAGACAAAGCCATGAGGCCGGATGGGATACATTGGAGAATACTGAAGGAACTTGGGGACGTTCTAGAGGCTCCACTGACTGACCATTCAATGCTTCTTTAGTTGAGTGTGGTCCTAGAGGACTGGAGAAAGGCACATGTGATCTCTTTACACAAAAGCAGAAGGAAGGATGAGATTGAGAACTACAGGCTGGTTAGTCTCATCTCTGTGGTGAGTAAACTAATGGAAACACTGTTAAAACAGAGGTTTCTGGAGTCCAATAGATTGCAGGATTTGAGGCAGCATGGTTTACCAGAAGCATGTTTTGTTAGACAAATCTAATTAATTTCTTTGACTGGGTGACCAGAGAGTTGGACCGAGGCAAGGCCTTTGATGTGGCCTAGAGATTTCTTGATTCCTTGTTTACCCGCAAGAACTCTTAGATTCTCCCAAGGAAATTACCTGACTCTTCTGAAAAAAAAAAAGGCTGCGATTAGACTTTTTTCAAAGGAGTTCATTTAGCTATCTTGCTCCCCAACTATGGATTTACGATTGGAAAGCTCCTATAGGGAATTCAAAAAGGGTCTTAAACGTGTATTCTTTCCAAGGCTTTTAGTGAAAATTTATGATCTATTTATTGATTCCTCAAATTGATTTTTGCAGAATTAATATGTTCCCTAATGTTTCATAGTTTATATGTTATTCCTTGGAAAAACTTTTGTCCTATTCATTCCCTCCCTTTTGTATGAAAGCATTTTATTTTGTGGTTGTATATATTTTAGTTTTGATTTACTTGTACTTTATGGTTTTATTGTGTATTTTATGTTTTGTTTGATTCAGGTTTGTACCAAGCTAGAAATGCACCCTGTCAAACTCACAAATCTAGTGCTCTCCCCCTTCACCCAGCCACGTTGAGCTTCCTGGAAGCCCAGTGATGATATCAGAACCCCCTTCTGTGCTTGCGCCCTGTGCAACTGCGCTGTTCACCCAGCCCTTGGTACGGCCCTGGTTTGATTCTGGTGTTCTTGCCATTTCTTTTTGTAAATCACCATGCTGTACAATTCGAATGGCGATTTATGAAGTTCTTTTAAATAAAGCAAAACTTACATTTTAGTAAAGCCTTTTGACACTGTTCAGCACAGGCAAGTTATAAATAAATTGAGCACCCTATGGATGGACCCTAAAGCAACTGACTGGGTTAGAAACTGGTTGAGTGGGAGGCGACAAAGGGTACAGGTAAATGGAGCTCACTCTGAGGAGAAGGATATTATCAGTGGTGTGTTGCGGGGATCTGTCTTTGGTTCAATTCTCTCTGACATTTTGTAAGTGAGATTGAGGAAGGGCTGTCAGGTAAGGTTTGACGCTCTGCGGATATCTCAGAAATCTGCAGGTAGGAGGGATCTAGCAAAGCTTGAAGAATGGTCAAGCATTTGGTAGCTGAAATTTAATGCTAAAAAATGCAGGATCTTGCATTGGGCTGCAAAGATCCAAGGGATCAGTACAGTGTAGTAGGTGAAGTACTTCTGTCCATGAAAGAAGAGCGGGACATTGGGGTGATTGTTCCTGATTATCTTAAATTGCCTTAAACTGGTAGAAAAGGCAGCGGTGAAAGCCAGAAAGATACTTAGGTGTCAGGGAGAAGAATGACCAGCAGAAGAAGGAGGTGATAGTGCCTCTTTATAAGTCTTTGTTGCGGCATCATTTGGAGTATAGTGTGCAATTCTGGAGACCGCACCTTCAAAAGGATATAAACAGGATGGAGTTGGTGCAGAGGGTGGCTACCAAAATGGTTGGTGGACTTCGTCATAAGGCATATGGGGACAGATTTAAATATCTCAATATGTATATGTACTTTGGAAGAAAGGTATGAGATAGGAGAAATAGGATAGAGATGTTTAAATACCTCTGTGGCAGAAAATACATAGGAGAGCCTTTTTCAATTGAAAACAAGCTCTGCTGCGAGAGGATATAGGATGAAGGCCATATGGTCTTTTTCTGCCGTCATGTTTCTATGTTTGTAAATTCCTCTGTTAAACAGCAACATTTTATGTATTTTATGTTAATGACAGAAAGGGGTTGGGAAAGAGATAAGGAATGGGTGAAAGGGCAGAACAGATAATAATGCACATTAGCACAACACATGCTAAATAGCAAGGGAAACGGTTACTACAGGAATGCGACCGCATGTCCAGAAACACACCTAAGAGCTTTCATGGTAACAGCTGGTATATGAGCATATGACAACATGCTTGGCTGATCACCACACCGTTACCATGCAGACGTTTGCAGTTCACGTGTTGAATTTTGCCATTAATCCGTAAGGGCAGTCGAAGGGGGTATTGCAAGGCCATGTGCAGAGTCATTGCGAGGCCTCATTTGCATAAATATTTGCATAACTTCTAGGCCCTTGGGAAATTGCCACAGTAGACAGCCTATAGAAGAAGAAAGGACTCATTTTGTCCCACAGATGCAAGTTTTCACTTTTGAAAGGTGTTCATGAAGTAAAAAAAACCTTCAGTCACTAATCAAATCTGCCTTAGGATTTCAAGGCAAGAGATTTCTATGAAAGGATGGCTAAATTTGCTTTCAAGAAGAACACATTCATGAAATCAATTGGTAAAGTGAATAAAGGTGTTCATGCCCTTCCCAAGAGGCCCAGCTCTATTCTGAAGCACATGAACAGAACAGCAAAAGCATCCAAGCTGCAATGGAGCTCTCGAGATAGAGGACCCCCAACCTACACCTACTAGGTGTGGTGTGCTATCCTACATGTTATTCTTACCCCATCCAGTGCAGAGAAGGCAGACTTATAGGAGTTCCAGACCGCTTTCTAATCTTCCTCAGACCTCACACTTGGGTTTCCTTGAACCCAAGGGAAACTTCCAAATGTTCCCTTTACCCAACTCCTCCCAGTCTTTACTCTCAGACTCCCAGAGCTTCCAGGGGTAAATGGGCAACTGCACCAAACAATTATCACTCATCTACCTTCTTTGGCCCTACAGGACACTTGACCACCAGGACTTTAAGCTGATAGTGCAGGCAGTCTGATGCGACATGCTAATCTTGCACTAGCAGGTTTCCAAAAGTAGGACTTCATCAGGGCCAGCGCTACACGGTAAGCACGGTAACCATGGCAGGAGATGCCGTCATGCTAATCATCTGCCGTTTAAAATAAATCTGTTATTATTTTTAGCCAAGACATCATGACAATTATGCAATTTAAAATAAAGTAGTTCAGTGTTTACCGCAGCAGCCACTTACCCAACAGGTCCCCCAGATTTCTCTCTCCTTTCGTCCCATGAGCAGCTGCTACAACCATAGAGAAGAGAGGGAGGGAGTAGTGGGACTTTCCAGTGCAGTTGTACGGCAAGTAGTTTGGTGGGAATTAAAGGCACTGGCATACCAGCAGTTTGAAGAAGAAGACTGACTGACAAGTTTGGAGCTGTCGCAGTGTGGTCTGCTCCAGTTTAAAGTAAGTAGGCACTGCTTTTAAAAAGTTCTTACATGCCTGCTTGGGATTGCTTGCCCCCTCTCCATTCCCCCATGGTTGCAACCTCTTCAAAGCTGTGACGGCAGCCTCATTGCAGCTGTCTGCCCACAGAGACCCCATCTCCTGCAGCCAGAAGAAAGGAGCCCTGACGCGATCGTAGCAAAGATCTCTGTCTGCCCGCAGGAGAACAGATTCCCGCGGGCAGGCCAGAAGAGCACTGCTGCAATCTTGGCTTCAATGCAGTTCTCTGCCGGCAGGGAACCATCTCCTGCGGGCAGAAGAGAGAAGCACTGCCCTGATCAGCAAAGATCTTTGCCGTCTACCCGTGGGAGTTCAGATTCCCGTGGGCAGAAGGAAGAAGGAAGCCAGTGATCCTTACACCAACAAAAGGTTTTTGGGGGGGAGGGGGAGGGGGAGGGGGAGGGGGTACGGCGGTAGACAAGGCAGGCAAAATTTAAAGAGGCAGTGTGCTTAGAAAAAGGGAGGATGGGGAGGATTTTAGGACAGGGGAATGCTAGGGGGTTTGGTGAAGGGGGAGAGACTGGAAGGTCAGCAGGAGAGTAGTTGGAGAGAGAGGGAAGAGTGCAAGATGCTGCCAACGTGCATGCCCCTTCCTCAAGAACACAGCACACATTCACACAAACACACACAGGCACCCCACCTCCACATGACCAACATGCAACCCAGCTCCATGCTACATGTGCACACACACAGACAGGCACCCCACCTCCACATGACCAACACGCAACCCAGCTCCATGCTACATGTGCACACACACAGACAGGCACCCCACCTCCACATGACCAACACGCAACCCAGCTCCATGCTACAAATACACACACACACACACACACAGGCACCCCACCTCCACATGACCAACACGCAACCCAGCTCCATGCTACATGTGCACACACACACACAGGCACCCCACCTCCACATGACCAACACGCAACCCAGCTCCATGCTACATGTGCACACACACACAAACACACACAGGCACCCCACCTCCACATGAGCAACACGCAACCCAGCTCCATGCTACATGTGCACACACACACACAGTCACCCACCTCCACATGAGCAACACGCAACCCAGCTCCACGCTACAATTGCGCACACACAGACACAGGCACCCCACCTCCACATGACCAACACGCAACCCAGCTCCACGCTACAAATGCGCGCACACACACACACACACACAGGCACCCCACCTCCACATGACCAACACGCAACCCAGCTCCATGCTACATGTGCACACACACACACACACACACACAGTCACCCACCTCCACATGACCAACACGCAACCCAGCTCCACGCTACAAATGCGCACACACACACACACACACACACAGGCACCCCACCTCCACATGACCAACACGCAACCCAGCTCCATGGTAGATGTGCAAACACACACAAACACACAGGCACCCCACCTCCACATGACCAACACGCAACCCAGCTCCATGCTACATGTGCACACACACACACACACAGTCACCCACCTCCACATGAGCAACACGCAACCCAGCTCCACGCTACAATTGCGCACACACAGACACAGGCACCCCACCTCCACATGACCAACACGCAACCCTACTCCACGCTACAAATGTGCACACACACACACACACACACAGGCACCCCACCTCCACATGACCAACATGCAACCCTACTCCACGCTACAAATGTGCACACACAAACACACACAGGCACCCCACCTCCACATGACCAACACGCAACCCAGCTCCATGCTACATGTGCACACACACACAGGCACCCCACCTCCACATGAGCAACACGCAACCCAGCTCCATGCTACATGTGCACACACACACAGGCACCCCACCTCCACATGAGCAACACGCAACCCAGCTCCATGCTACATGTGCACACACACACACACACAGTCACCCCACCTCCACATGACCAACACGCAACCCAGCTCCATGCTACATGTGCACACACACACACACACACACACACACAGTCACCCCACCTCCACATGACCAACACGCAACCCAGCTCCATGCTACATGTGCACACACACACAGGCACCCCACCTCCACATGAGCAACATGCAACCCAGCTCCATGCTACATGTGCGCACACACACACAAACACACACACACAGGCACCCCACCTCCACATGACCAACACGCAACCCAGCTCCACACTACATGTGCACACACACACACACAGGCACCCCACCTCCACATGACCAACAAGCTACCCAGCTCTACACTACTTGTGCGCACACACACTCAAACACACACACACAGGCACCCCACCTCCACATGACCAACACGCAACCCAGCTCCACACTACATGTGCACACACACACCACACACACACACACACAGGCACCCCACCTTCACATGACCAACACGCAACCCAGCTCCACGCTACAAATGCGCAAACACACACAGGCACCCCACCTCCACATGACCAACACGCAACCCAGCTCCACGCTACAAATGCACACACACACACACACACACACAGGCACCCCACCTCCACATGACCAACACGCAACCCAGCTCCACACTACATGTGCACACACACACACACAGGCACCCCACCTCCACATGACCAACACGCAACCCAGCTCCACGCTACATGTGCACACACACAGACACAGACACACACAGGCACCCCACCTCCACATGACCAACACGCAACCCAGCTCCACACTACATGTGCACACACACACAAACACACACACACAGGCACCCCACCTCCACATGACCAACACGCAACCCAGCTCCACACTACATGTGCACACACACACACACACACACACACACAGGCACCCCACCTCCACATGACCAACACGCAACCCAGCTCCACGCTACAAATGCGCAAACACACACAGGCACCCCACCTCCACATGACCAACACGCAACCCAGCTCCATGCTACAAATGCGCAAACACACACAGGCACCCCACCTCCACATGACCAACACACAACCCAGCTCCACGCTACAAATGCACGCACGCACACACAGACAGACACCCCACCTCCACATAACCAACATGCAACCCAACTCCACGCTACAAATGTGCGCACACACACACACAGGCACCCCACCTCCACATGACCATAAGAGCATAAGATAAGAACATAAGACATGCCATACTGGGTCAGACCAAGGTCCATCAAGCCCAGTATCCTGTTTCCAACAGTGGCCAATCTAGGTCATATGTACCTAGCAGTTTCCCCAAAAGACACAGGTTCCTCAATGCTTGTACTGGGTCAAGCATTGATATCCTGGGTCCCTTCTTAATAATGGTTTTTTGACCTTTCCTCCAGGAACTTATCCAAACCTTTTTTAAACCCAGCTACACTAACAGCCTTTACTACACCCTCCGGTAACAAATTCCAGAGTTTGATTACACGTTGAGTGAAAAACCCAACTCCACGCTACAAATGCGCACACACACAGAGGCACCCCACCTCCACCACACACACACACACACCACCTCCTCCATTCACTTTATGGTGACTCAATCAATAAATCGATTTTTTCAACATTGCTATTCAGATTCCTTTCTTTGCTGGCTATGACTCATCTGCAGAATATCATCAACAGATCCAGCATTTCTCACGAAAGGCTTGTAAACCTTGCCATGTTTGCTATTGAGAGTGATATATGTACCCAGTTAGACATCTCTGAATTAACTAATTTTGTAAACAAAAAAGCACAAAAAGGTAAGTGATTGTAACTTCACTGATTATTCCTGTCAGCTTGGCAAGTGGCATGTGATTATTTTCATACTTAAAAATAACAAAACAATTTATTTGAGAGTAGATATTTCTTAAGAATGGCTTCTCAACCTTGATGTGGTTGGTATTGAGAGGCATGTGCCCAGTTAAACATCAGTGAATTAATTGCTAAGTGGTTGTAACCTTTGCAGAACCTCCTTTTTTTGATTAAATAAATGGATTTTGTTTGCTGATCACATTAAACCTTTGTCTATCACAGCCTGTTCATACGATGCTGTCCTGTTCAGTACTTACTTTTAATCTAGCTATGCATTTGCCCCTTCACTGCAATTTTCTTACAACATTCATTTGAAAGGAAAAATGCTAGCATGTGAAGAGTTCACAAAGGAGTTTTGGGAAAAGGGTGGGTGGAGGATAGCAACCATTAATAACAATGAGGGGGGGGGGTGCAGATCTGTAGGTTGCAGGGGACTGCCAGAAACCCTAGCAGTGGCCCCGGAATTCATCCTCCCAGTCTTGGGATTCCTTTCTTCTGGACCCTGCCTCAGATGAAGGAATGATTATCTTTTTTGTTTTCTTGATGCTACACCAATATGGTATATAGGGCGCCATCCTTTAAGGCCTGGAGCTCAGGGTTCCTTGAGCTCGATGCCTGTTTAAGGGCTGCAAAAAAGGAACAAAAGGCAATTGTGACCTGGATTGGCCATTGTTGGAAAAAGGATACTGGGCTTGAAGGAGCTTTGGTATGACCCAGTATGGCATATCTTATGTTCTTAATTTTCCCTTCTAAACTATACTCTTCCTTGACACAATCATATTTACATGGCATTTCCCATCCGCAGTACCCAGTCCCACATATTACACAGCACTGCTTCCAGGCTAGTGATAATCCTGCAGCAAGCAAACACCATTTATATCAGTTACAACACTGATTACTAGGCACATGGGGGGGGGGGGAAGTATTCAAAGGCATTTAAGCAGTTTGTAATCCTTTAAAATGTTGTTCAGCGGAATATTCAGTGCCACTAACCTGTTATCCTAAAGTGGCTAAAGTTAGGAACTTGAATAGCTGGCCTAACTTTATCTGCTTTAGCTCACTGGCCAACAGCTGAATATCGCCACTGGCTGGTCCCTAGCCGGTGGCCGGATATGACCCTGGCATTGAATATTCAGGTTCAGTTTCCAGTGGTGATGGCTAGCTGCTATAGCAACATTAGCCACTGCTGCTGATATACCCCCATGAAATCCAATCACCAGGGCAATTAGTGGTCCTGTCACACATGTGTGTGTGTGTGTGACTTTGGTAAGATTGACTGTAGTGCTTATAGGAGTCAGCTGTTCCGGAATGTTGACCATCTCTCCATTCTAAACGTCTCGCCCCCCTCTCACCCCACCCCACCCACGGCACGCACATGAACAGTTTCTAGCAAGGAAGAATGGACTACACATTCAGAAAAACACAAACATACTCTCTTTTTGGGAAGTTATTTGCCCCCTTTTTACATAATTCTTTCTAATATTCTATATGTTTGAAAGCCTATAAAAGGAGTCTAGCCATCAAACTGAGTATAAGCGTCATGCCACAGTCGAGCACATGCTGCAAGAACATTTTTACCATCACTAGACCACCTTACATTCCTAAATACAATACTCCTGGGGGAATTCTGCACAAAAAACCCTTAAAATTCTGGACAAAAATTTATAAAATTCTGTGTATATATTTTTTAAAATTCTGGAAAATTCTGCATTTTTACATGTAGAATTCCATAATAAAGGTGTGGCTCCTCCGTGCCTCAGGCCTGATTCCTCCACAGTTTCTCCTTACTCAGGTTTGACCACCATCCCAGCAGTTTCACTCCCTAACTAGCTTAAACCCCTCCCTAGATCTCCCTTCTGAACAGGTTCAATCCACAGTATCCTCTGCTCTTTTCCAGGGTAGACACCACCCGGCTTTCTTCCACTCTCCCCATGCCCTAGCAAGACCCCAACCAAGTTCTTAAACCCCTTCTTGGGCACACACATCCCCATAGCTCTCTCTCACTCTCCCCGCTCCCAATACAGACACCTGTAGCTTTCTTTCTCATACCTTCCCCAGCACATTCCACCTAACTCTTAGAAATTCCTCTCTCCCCCCAAAGCACACACACACCCATAGCTCTCGCTCTTTAGAGACTCCTCCCCACTCCGGCACACATATTCCCAAAGTCCCAAAGTCTCCCTCAACCCACCCCTTTCCTGGCATAAATGCCACGATAGCTCTCTCTCAGTCGCAACTCCTGCCATACCCAATCCTCCCTGCTACTAGAGCATACACGTCCCCATAGCCCCCTTTCAGCCACCATGGCAATGAAACAGTCCCTATAACTGAAACCCCACCATATACCATCTCAGCTTTCTTTCTTCTCTCCCTGTACCCCCTTCTACACACACACACACACACGGCTGTCTCCCCTTCTGCTGCACACAAACTCCCCCACTCCCCAGTTTTCCCTCCTTTTCTCCTCGTCCACCCTCTTACCCCTGTGGTATTTCCACACACAAACATGCCCTTGAGCCCTTCCCCTTTCCCCAGCCTGGCACTGAACGCTGTTTTTATCACAAGTGCAGAAGGAGGAGATTGACTGCATTCTGCTCCTCTGCCAGCCAGCACTTACTTTGTGCAGAATTTGCACCACAGAAGACACTGTAGAGTTTCATGGTTCAAAATCTGCATTTAGCGTTGCGCAGCAGAAGAGCAGACCATGGCCGGATACACAGCCTCTCTCCTCTTCCTCTGCCTGTGCTAAAATGAGTGCTGGGGGGTGGATGAGCCATGAAGGGGCTGGCATGGAAAGCGATGTGTGGGGGTGCACTGGGGATGCCATGCAGAATTCCTCCAGAATCATGCAAGGTGTCCATCAGTGCCTGAAGATCATGAGGGGTCCGCTGCATGAGGCTGGAGAAGGAAAAGGGGCTGGCTCAAAGTGTTTTATGTCTAGGTGGATGGTAGGCAGGCAAGCAGCAGGAATCATGGGGAGAAGCAGAGGGACCTGTAAATTCTGGTAGCAGTGAGGGCGGCAACAGCACCCAGCATGACACATAGGGGTTTAACATCCCAGGCAAGTGGGAGGCTGGGAGCCAGTGGAAACAGGGCGCTGAGGAGGGAGTGAGGCAGACAGAGAGGCCTGGCTGCAACCCTTACCTGACAGTGGTAACATGTGGAGCTGGGGCTGTGGGCAGGTGGTGAGGTCTGTTACCTGTAAATCCACACAGGCACAACTGGGCAAGGTGTCAGGGTTCAGCAGCGGCAATCAGACTCCACCCCTTCAGCCCGTCTAACCGAGGCTGTGGCTGCCGGCGGGAACAAGGAAGGATTCCGCCTGTCTTGCAGCAGTCAGCTAGTACCATTAGACTGAAGCTAGGCTTCTGCTCTGTGGGGTCTTGCGAAACAGCATGCTAGCACATGCGAAGGGCAGCCCCTGTTACTACATGTAAATGGCAAAACCTTACTACAGGGTAGTAAATAGGCCCCTCTGTGCCTTAAAAGGTCCCGAGCACCACACTAAAATTGCCAACTAGTAATACACTCCTCTGATATTAAGCTGATTCGGGAGATCCCTGCGAGAATATCACTCTCACCCAGCATATAGCCACACCCACTTCAGGGGTCTAGTTATTAAGGTGCACTAACATTAACACGTATTAATTTACCATTAACACATGTTATTTTAACGCAGGTCATATATTAGTCAATGGGACCAGGTTGCTAATAATGTGAGTTAATGTGAATTAACACGTTAATGTTAGCTCACCTTAGTAACTAGACCTCTCAATCTCAACCATCACTCACACTAAACCCACAGAGAGGGCATAAACCAGAGAGGGTCACATCCTAAAACAGGAGGGGCACTGCAGTCCATGTGGGGGAAGGGGGGGGGGCAAGAGAGGACTGAAGGGAGGCCAAACTGTAAATCAGTCATCCAGCCTGCTGTCAGGAGATAAAAGAGGTGCATTTCAGACTACATAAGGATACATTTTCAAAGACATAGGGAGCTATTTTTAAAACTGCACTAACATAATTGCACAAAATGAATAGAAATATGCATTAAATTTTTGATTATCACAAACTTTTGTGTGTTATTCCCCACCCCTAAAAAATGCACAGTGTGGCATGCCGATCAGGTGTGCCACATGCAAATGGATGCAAAGCAGCACACTGGCATGTCGGAGGGTAGCACAGCGCATGAAAATTCTTTGCACGCATGCTGCTCCCAGAAAGTGCTAGCTTTCCCTTTTAATCCTCAGCCACTCTGGGAAATAGCCTGCCTCCGCTCTGATGCAACTGCTGCAGCATAAGCTCCAGATACACTGGCGTAATCTGTCGCCTCATGTCATACACGTGCTTTTATTGCTGTTTCCAGCATCAGGCGATTCTTCCTCTCTTCTTCATCTCCATCATGCACAAATCCATGTTGTCTGGTCTTTTAAGATACTAACTAAATGAGCTCGTTAGATGCTTGGCTCTCTACCAAGTTTCTCATGAATCAAGATAACAGCAACCAATATTTACCTCTTTCATGCATCAGGTTATATACACTGAGATCCATATTCAAAAGGCCACTGGACTGGAAAGTTAATCGGACAACTTTAAAATAGCTTTTTGACCAATCAGTTATCCAGGTAACTTTGGCCAGTCAACACTGAATATTAGCGCTGACCTGCCAAAGATACTGTCCCAGAAATGTCCCTCTTTCATTCAGATAAATTTTGTGTGCACTATGACTTTTCCCATTTTAAATTTAGCTAATGAGAGGGAAAGGGGTGGAATTTTAACTGTAAATGTTTGTCCAGTTAACTTCCAATGTTAGCTACACAAAGTTTGTGTATATTGACCTATCCCTGAATATCAAAATGGTGTCTCTTTTAAGATATAAAGTGGTAGCTATTGCAACTGTGTTTACAGAACATACATGAACATACAATTTGGGCTTAGAACATTCTCAGGGACTTAGGTGGACATGTCACAATGACCAGAGACATAATAAAGTTTTTTAACCTTGCTCAGGGTTTTTAGCCTGTCAGCTTAATTCGCACAGAATATTCCATCTCTGCTTTACAATTCAGCTATTCTTCCTGTTCTAATTACAGTTAACCATCTCAGATCTGCAGAAAGCTTCCTACGGACCACATATAGTCATAAGAACATAAGAACATAAGATATGCCATACTGGGTTAGACCAAGGTCCATCAAGCCCAGTATTCTGTTTCCAACAGTGGCCAATCTAGGTCATATGTACCTAGCAGTTTCCCCAAGGGACACAGGTTCCACAATGCTTGTATTGGTTCAAGCATTGATATCCTGGGTCCCTTCTTAATAATGGTTTATGGACCTTTCCTCCAGGAACTTGTCCAAACCTTTTTTAAAACCCAGCTACACTAACAGCCTTTACTACATCCTCCGGTAACAAATTCCAGAGTTTGATTACACGTTGAGTGAAAAAATATTTTCTTTTATTAGTCTTAAATAGTTTACCCTGTAGCTTCATTGCATGTCCCCTAGTCTTTCTATATTCTGATAAGGTAAACAATCGATCTACATTTACCCGTTCCACTCCGTTCATTAATTTATAGACTTCTATCATATCTCCCCTCAGTCGTCTCTTTTCCAGGTTAAAGAGCCCTAACATTTTTTGCCTTTCTTCATAGGAGTATCCTTCCATCCCTTTTACCATTTTGGTGGCTCTTCTCTGAACCTTTTCTAAAATCGCTATATCCTTTTTAAGATACGGCGACCAGAATTGCACACAATATTCAAGGTGCGGTCTCACCATGGAACGATATAGAGGCATTATAATATCTTTTGTTTTATTTTCCATTCCTTTCCTTATCATACCTAGCATTCTATTTGCTCTCTTGGCTGCTGCTGCACACTGGGCCGAGGGTTTTAACATGGTATCCACAATGACGCCTAAATTTTTTTCCTGGGTGGTGGTTCCTAATGTGGAACCTTGCATCGTGTAACCATAGTTTGGGTTGTTCTTCCCTAGGTGCATAACCTTGCACTTGCCCACATTAAATTTCATCTGCCATTTTGATGCCCAATCTTCCAGTTTATCAAGATCCTCTTGCAATTTTCCACAATCCTCTTGGGTTTTAACAATTTTAATAGTTTTGTGTCATCTGCAAATTTGATAACTTCACTCGTTATTCCACTTTCCAGGTCATTTATGAATATGTCAAAAAGCAGCGGACCCAGCACAGATCCTTGGGGTACACCACTATTCACCTTTCTCCATTGGGAAAATTGGCCATTTAGCCCTACCCTCTGCTTTCTATCTTTTAACCAGTTCCTAATCCACAATAGTACACTGCCTCCTATCTCATGACACTTTAGTTTTGCCAACGGTCTCTCATGAGGGACCTTGTCAAAGGCTTTCTGAAAGTCCAGATACACAATATCAACCGACTCACCTTTGTCCACCTGATTATTCACTCCTTCAAAAAAACATAACAGATTAGTAAGACAAGATCTTCCTTGTGTAAAGCAATGTTGGCTGTCTCCCATTAGGTCATGACTATCTACATGCTGAGTAATTTTATTCTTTATGATGGTTTCTACCATTTTTCCCGATACTGATGTCAGGCTCACCGGTCTGTAGTTTCCTGGATCACCCCTGGAACCCTTTTTAAAAATTGGTGTTACATTGGCGATCCTCCAATCTTCAGGTATTAGAGATGATTTTAATGATAGTTCACAGATTACTAATAGCAGGTCTGCAATCTCGTATTTCAGTTCTTTCAACACCCTTGGATGTATACCATCCGCCCCAGGTGATTTGCTACTCTTCAGTTTATCTAATAGTTGTAATACATCTTCCCGGTGTATCAATATTTCCTTCAATTCTTCCGCACCATTAAATACCACTTCAGTCATGGGTAACATCCCTACATCTTCCTCAGTAAAGACTGAAGCAAAGAATTCATTCAGTCTCTCCACTATCGCCTTGTCGCCTCTTACTGCTCCTTTAACCCCTTTATCATCTAATGGACCAACTGACTCTCTCACAGGTTTTTTGCTACGAATGTACTTGAAAAGGTCTTTACTTCGCGTTTTTGCTTCCGCAGCAAGCTTCCTCTCAAATTCTCCCTTTGCCTGCCTTATCAATGCCTTGCATTTGACTTGCCAGTGCTTGTGCTGTTTCCAGGTTTCGTCGTTTGGCTCTTTTTTCCATTTCCTGAAAGATGCTTTTTTGGCAACAACAGCCTCTCTGACCTCACCTTTAAACCATGCTGGCAGTTTTTTGGACTTCCTTCCACTTTTCTTAAAGCATGGAATACAGCTGGTCTGGGCTTCCAAGATAGTATTTTTCAACAACATCCAAGCCTGATGTACGTCTTTAACCTTTGCAACTGCTCCTTTTAGTTTTTTCTTAACTGTTTTCCTCATTTTATCATAGTCTCCCTTTCGAAAGTTAAAAGGTAGTACTGTGGATTTCCTTACTACCCCTCCTCCACTAATTAAATCAAAGGCGATCATGCTATGATCACTATTGCCAAGTGGCCCCAACAACCTTATCTCTTGCACTAGATCTGGTGTTCCACTAAGGATTAGGTCTAATATGGCTTCCCCTCTGGTCGGTTCATGAACTAGCTGCTCCAAGAAGCAGTCATTTATTTCATCTAGGAACTTTATCTCCCTAGCATGTCCTGACGTGACACTGACCCAGTCGATACCGGGGTAGTTGAAGTCACCCATTATTATTACTGTGCTGTAACTTTTGTTAGCTTCCTTGATTTCTTTGAGCATTTCATCATCCATTTGGTCATTCTGGCCAGGCGCTCGATAGTACACCCCCACTGCTATTGCCTTCCCCCTTTTAAATGGAATTTCAATCCATATAGATTCTACAGCAGATTTTGTTTCCTGCAAAACTTTAATCCTTTCTGACTCAATGCCCTCTCTAACATAGAGAGCAACCCCTCCACCAATTTGATCAGCTCTATCATTACGATATAGTTTGTACCCAGGTATCACAGTGTCCCACTGGTTGTCCTCCTTCCACCATGTCTCTGATATTCCAATCATATCTAACCTTTCATTTAGTGCTATATATTCTAACTCTCCCATCTTATTTTTTAGACTTCTAGCATTTGCATACAAGCATTTTAGAGAATGTATTTTATTCATATCAATCTGGCTATTGGTAGACATGGGTAATTTGGGATCTTTAAGCTCTGTCTGCTCCATACTTGAGGGCATTTGGGCTACTTTACTCTTTTGTGGAACCTCTCTGCTTTTGGTAGTATCCTGAAGGTCATGTTTCCCAATGGCTATAGATCGGGTGAAGGTGTTCCAGAGACAAGCTACCAAAATGGGAAAGGCTCTGCAGAAAAGAAGTTACAAAGTGAGACTTAAGGGTCTGTTTACTGAACTGTATTAGGCTTTTGCAGCTAATGCGCCACGCTAACATGCTGCGATCTCTTGGAGGCACTCACTGCATTTCCCCAGCAGATACCACACCACAAATACAGAGGTTGCAGCCTGGCAGCATCCTGGATGCAATTAATGCCTCCCACTGAGGTGGCAGTCGTTGCACCTGCGCTGTTGGCATATCCAATGGTTACTGCGCGCTGTTGAGCCTGTGGTAATTGCATGTTGCAGACAATGCCCACTCTCTGCCCAGATCCCGCCCACTCTGAAAGCTAACACGGTTTCTGTAGATAGCGCAACAAGTCACTGTGCTATCTGCATTTGCCTCATGTTATTCGTTTGCACGGCCTGATGCCACACACTATCTTCTCCTTTAACGGCTAGCGCACATACCCCTTAAAACCTCAATATCTATAGTCTTGAAATACCTGCAATGCAATGCAATGTGTGCCTTCAAGTCAATGCTGACTCCTGGCGACCCAATAGCTCCTGGGTTTTCTAGGCAGTATGACCGGAAGTAGATTGCCAGGCCTTTCTTCCAAGGCAATGAATAGAAAGATTGAAACACCTTAAAAAACACTGAAAAGATATCAGTAGTACACAAGAGAGAGGGAGAGCCGTTACATTGCAGATGGAAAACAAGCACAATCTTGGTCACACAGTGTTCCTTTTCTAAGGAGGCATGCTAGGAAACTCTGCCAAGCAGTGCGTGTACTCTCGGCTGCCCTATTGATAGATTATCTCACTCTAAAATAACAAAGCTGCAGGCTTTTTATGTTTTAATTGTTTGTTTGGATACTACTGTTAATTGCAATATTATTGTTTTATATTGCTGTTTAGTGGTTAACTCTGCTATAGTTGTATTTATGTGACATGTTACTTACTTTTATATTTGTAAACCACTTAGTTCATTTGTACTAATGTACAGCATCTCTGGTCCTATTCAAATCCAGTCTAAAAGCTCTTCTTTCGCGGCTGCTTTAGGATCCGGACCCCCTTATTCTCCTGTCTACACCCTTCTGTGCTTTGATCATTTTCCTCAAAGAATTACCCTAGTCCTGTTTGCTCTGTTTATCTGTCTCGAAAGATTTCAAGGCCTATGGGACAGGGACTGCCTCTTGCGTGCACTGTGTATGCCTAGTAGTGCTGTATAACTAATAGGTGGGAGTAGAATCTATAGAAGATCTTTTACAAAACTGTTGATTCAGAGGCATCATTTTTGGGATGTAAACATTTAGAGGACAGACCTATTGAACGTCTAGTAACTCTGCAGAATTTGGAGAAGTCATTTAGCAACATAATATCTGGTAAATAGCCACAAGCAGGTTAAAGGTAATGACTGATACGGCTGGGGTCAAGCACACCTCCCCTCAGAAAGAGAAAGCAGTTGAGGGAGGGGGGCATTTGAGATGTCCAGGGTCTTTTAGCTACTTGAATAGAGTGAAGTAGCCTAATGGTTAGAGCAGCATCAAGGTAACCAGAGACACCAGGGTTTGAATCCCACTCGCATTCCTTGTGGCCTTGGGTAAGTCACTTAACCCTCCATTGCCTCAGGTACAAACTTATATTGTAAGCTTTCTAGGGACAGGGATGTAACTTGCCGTGACTATCACTGGAAAGGCATGAGCCCTGCAATATCATTTATGAAAACAGTTTTGGTTCTAGAGGACCTTGTCCTCTACTGAAAACAGCAGAAGCAGAAAAGCCGTAGGAAAGGGACGTTCATCACCCAGGTTGACTCACCAGGCTTTTCTTCCATTGAGGTGGCAGGCCAGCAGACCCCAGCCTCACATCATCAACACAAACCATCATGTAACAAATGGGGTAGCGGATAAGAGGAAGATTACATTGAAGATGGTGACATGGTGCATTCGTAAAATTATCAACCTGGAGGATACAGGGGCATAGTCATGGGTGGGCTTGAGTGGGCCATGACCCTTACATTTTGGACTCAAGCCCACCCAGTTAACCATAGCAGTGCAGGCCAATGAGAAGAGGACTGGACATAGTGTCAACATCGGCACTGCCTAGTGTCCAACCATGTGGACCATAGGCCCCACTAAAACGTCAGCTCTGGCTACACCTCTGGGATGACCAATCCCTGCAAGTGGTGGGAAATGTGGGATTTAAGCAGTTGCTGAAACTGTTAGCCCCAAATTACAAAGTGCCCTCCAGAATAACTTTCAGTGGGAGAGTGATTCCCATGCAGTCCACTCAATGTCATGCCCGACAGCAGGTGCAGCTGTCCAAGGCAGAGAGGAGTAGTATCCATTTTATGGGTGATCTCTAGATCAACCAAAACACAAAGCAAGCCTACCTTTCCCTGACAGCACACTGATAACAGCTAGATGAAGCAAGGGCAAGCAGAGGTTCTAGCAGGGGAACACCAGATAAGTACAAGTGGTCCATGCTGCGCATATGGGTGATGGCCCACACCTTAGGAACAATCAGAGCTAGATACTAATAATAAGAATGGGCAGCAGCGCTATGGGAGAGGGAGCATACCTGGACCATCGTATTGAGGATGTGAGAAGTGAATGGAATTCCACCAGTCAGAGGTTAGTGGAGTAGCAGACATCCCCTCATGAACTATCACAGGAGGCTGATATCAATTTGGATTGTCCCCTGGGGGTGTTAGGATCAGTCACATATATCACAGGTGGTGCCTATCTTGAAGCTCATAGAGACCCTGAATTCAGCCATGGCAACTATGGGCAGAGTTATCCTTGTAGACAAGCTGTTGGAGGAAATGTTAGAGAGCTTGTATCAGGAGCAGGGAATAGCACCAGAGGTATTGGTGTTGGTGGAGTGCTTGTAGCTGCTACTGCAAAATCAGCCAAGCCCCTCAACCAGCTGGATTCTTACATACTCCGTGTGAGTCACAGTGAAAGGAAATATTGCCCTCCTGTCCAATGGTCTAACTTACTGGTGCTGGTGACTAGGGTGCAGGGATGCAAACACAAGAGTTAGAAAGGCAGTGAAGATGCAGTTGAGGAAACAGTGGTTCCTTTTGCAGTGACATCCTGGCAGCTAACATTCCCTTTCCCCTCCTTTATCTGACTTGGCCTCATGGCCACCGCAAGATGGGCTCCCCTGATACAAGTCATAGCTTCTGCAGTTGGCAACAAAGACCTTTGTTCCTCCCAAAGGAAACTCCTGAACAAACTTCAGTTGTGGGATACTTTACAGAGCCCCTCAAGGTTACAGCCGTAGACTCTTTGGCATACTGGGCACACAAAGTTTTAATCTAGTTGGACCTCACCAAGGTCACCCAGCATTTCCTTTCCTCCCACCAACCAGTGAGCCTAATGAATGGGTATTGTAAATGGTGGGAGACACAGCGAGTCCGCATTATTCATGGCTGGCCTGAGAGTTGGTGGAAATGTTGGTTTTCCTTAAGATCAGCCTTCTTCTGCTGGGTTTTCTTGAAATGTGTGGGAGATTTGGGGTTTCCTTCCCACCGTGAACACAAATAGGCAAACCTTTGGGGGTTCACCTCATGAACCAATCTCCACTGTGTCCCACTGTGTTCATGCCGCTCCTGATGCTGCTGCTTTTATTGCCTGGCCTGTTCCCATTGCCCTGCTGCTCTCTTGCTTTCACTGGGGTGTTTCGGTCTCAAATACAAAACATGAAAAGACGAAAGACTCTTCTGCTGTCTTGCTCCTCTTTGGATGCCTTGGGATCTTGCTGCCACGTCAGCTGTTGTTGACCACCCTGCTCCTGCTCTTCTGTCACCCTCTTGGTTCCATTGGGATGTCTTGGCCCTAAATACAAAAAAAGAAGAAACATTAAAGAAAGAATAAAATATTCTCCTCCCTTGCTCCTCATATTCCTTGAGTTGTTTCTGCCACTGTTGGGTTTTTTCAATGTGCCACAACGCATTCTTGCCACTATTTGGCCACTTGTCCTTCTTGTTGTGTCATGGGGTGTTACCACCCCTTTGTGCCATTTCACTCCACTTTTGGTGCTTTAGGGTACTGTCACTTCTCCTGCCAATGCCTTCCTGTAAACTTCTTAAAACATACATGGAAAACCAGTGTTAGAGTCAACAACAAAAATAATTGTTGCTTCCCCATTGATTTTAATGGAAAATGAAATAAATTAACTTGGACAATGAAAAGAAAGAAATGACAGAAGAGGTAAATGAAATAAAATAACAAAAAAAGTGAAACATTTCCATGCACACTCCTAAGACTTCGCAGCGGTGGTTGATGCATTGAATGATCTTCCAGCAGACGTGGTGGAGCAACAGTGACAGAATTCAAGAAGCATGAGGTTAACATGCAGGATTTTTAGCTGTGAAGAAGTGAAAGGAAAGCCGAAATTCAACTGGGGTGTATGACATTGCACCAGAATGAAATTAGGCAGACTACATCAGTGGTTCTTAAGTTATTTCTGGAGCAGCTCTTAGCCCAGAGATGGCAAAATACAGGCCGTGCACCAAATCTGGCTGCCTCGTCACTTTTCCCAGCCCACTCATTATTCAACAAATTGGCGCTGCAACTCTGCAGCTTCCCTGGTCATGTTATCACCAAAGGCCTGACATGGCAAGATGTCCAGCACATCAGTTTAGGTCGTTGATGATGATATCATCAGGACAATGTTATTGTTGCCCTGCCTTTTGAAACCCTCACTGCTGCAGACCGAATCAGAGGAATGATTTCTGACAATGCTGACCCCAGTCTATTTCCTCCCCAGCACCACTGTTTTGCTTACGTGTTCATGGGGCGCCCCTTGGCTTTTTTATCTCTCCAGCAGGAGCCCAGGGAGCAGTAAAGAGGTAAAGTGAAAGTGTGGTGTATGGCAGGATGGGAGCAGAGGCCATGATGGAAGAGATCCAGCACCATTCTGGTGCCTTGCATTAATGCCTGGTTGGTTGCAGAAGCTGTCAGTGATCCCCACAGTTCACTATCTGTGCTCTGACTTTGTGAAGCCATGCTAGTGATTGATCCAAGGCGGGATCAGTAAGTGAGCATGGAAAATACAAGTTTATTCATGCTGTGCAATATAATATAAAAGAATGAGACTTTCCAATGTTAAAAAATAAAAATAACCCCAGGCACAAACCCCCCCCCCAAGCCTTCCATATGTCTCCATTCCCCCCCCCCCCCTCCATAAAACATTTAATTATGGGTTCTAGTTTTTGCAAACATTGCAAAATCTTTTTTTAATTAGCAGCAATCTGTTCTTGGTTGGAGTCTGCCTGTTTTATGGGGAAACTTTAAAACAACCTTTCCTTATCCCTGCCCTAACCAATCTGGTTTTCAGACTTTCTACTCTGAATATGCATGAGATATATGCGTAAGCAGTAGAAACAAATACATGGAAATCTCTCTCATGCATATTCATTATGGCTATCCTGAAAGATAAACTGGCCAGGGGGCATTCCAGAACCTTAGAGAAACAATGGATGAGAGAGACCTTCAACTGCTCATCTGTTGTCATAGGGGCCGATGCAGAAAGACCAACGTGCCCTTTGTGCAATGAGAATGTAACTTATAAGTACAAGTTCCGACAGGCCAAAGGCAGAAAAGAGACTGACGCACATGTGAACAGCAAAGGAAAAGCAAGCGCACATAGTAATGCCAAGCACATTAAAATTATATGCAAATGAGCTGCACCTATTAAAATGGCATGCAAATATTGTCTGTGCCCACTGCAGAGAAACCCGTAGAAGACTGCGTAATCAGCCGAAGCACCAATATCTCTAAGCCTAGATCTGAGGTGGCTTAAAGGTCTTGTGCGGGCCCCTGACAGTATTTGGATGGCACTGGGGGCTTTCTCCAATGCCTGGCTCATCTATGATACAAGCATCGGGGAAAGCCCCCAATCCCCCCACCCACCTAACCCTGGTGGCCCAGCGGCTCCGATCCTACCACCCACCCAACTAAAAATAACCCTGGTGGGCCATGTCCCCAATCCTCCCATCCATTCAACAAATTAAAAATAACCCTGGTGGCCCAATGGCCCTGAACCCCCTCCCCCTCCCAATATCTTTACAAAGGAGCGAGTGTGTTGCCTATGCGCTCCCTCTCCTATGCCACCATCTTGAAAAATACCCGTGCCTGGCCCCACGCAGTGCATGCTGGGATGCACCAGGCGGGGTCAGACTGTCATTTTTCAAGATGAAGGCACAGGAGAGGGGGCATGTGGGAAATGCTCCCACTCTTTTGTAAAGGCACTGAAATGGAGAGGGGTGGGAGGTTTGTGGCCATTGGGCCACCGGGGTTAGTTTTTTTTTTTTTTTAATTTTATATTTATGAATTTATACATACAGACATGTATACAATCACTTACATAAGAAATAAGGTATAACTTAGGAATTCCAACAAATAGGAAATCATTTGGCAAGAGAAAATGTAAGCTATCCCCCTCCTCTAGCCCACAACTGGGGAACCTTAATGAGAAAAAAACAGTAAAAGAGATACTCTCTAAGGAATAAGCAGAATATCAGTTGGTTATATAATTACAGGGCAGTAGAGGTGGCACCCCAGGGGCTTCACGAGCATTCAAAAAGGAAATTAACTGTGAGGGAAAGAAAAAAAAATGTAAGAAACCCCTTACAGCTTCACCAGATGGATATTTCAGAAAAAGTAAACCATCTAGCTGCAGAACCCGAGGCTGGAGGATGAAAAATTCCCTCCTGTGCTGCTGGGCTTCTTTAGCTAGTTCAGGAAACACTCACACCTAGCAGCCCTTGAAGCGAAGATCTTTCTTTTTAAAAAACAACCTGAGAAACCATTCTGTATCCACAGCCAGTGCAAACGTAACCAGACAAGTAGTAGGAGTAGCTAAGGCCATATCAGACATTTCCAAAAAAGATGACACATTTAACACATCAGCAGTTTGCGGGCCAGAAATCTGAGTACCAGCCAGAACCTTCTGGCCAGTGGAAAGATAATAAGCTTTTACCAAAGGTGGATGTGAGTCCTGAGGCACCCCCAAAATCTCTGACATGTATAGTTTGAATATCTCCTTAGCAGAAATATTAGCAACTCTAGAAACATTTATCAAATGTAAATTAGCCAATCTACTATGGTTATCAAGTTGTTCCATCCTAGCTTTCAAATAACTAGCATCTTTCATAAAAGACTCAAAGTATGTCTCTAATCGATCAATTCAATGAGAAAGTTCTTCAACAGTAACCTTTCAAGTTTCAGTTACTTCATTGGACAACACACAACTCTTCATGACTCTGGACCTTTGTTTGCAAAGACTGGATCTGAAGAGTTATAATCTCTCCAAGCAACTTGATCAAGGTCCAAATCACCTCCAAGGAAGACTGCTCGGGTCGCTGGAGAACAAAGTATCCCAGTCAGTGTCCGCCATAGCTACTGAGGTTACAAGCTCTGCGGGGGGAGGCAAAGCAGCTTCTTCTGTCGTCATCATCACCAAACCTCTCAGAGGGCGTGCGTGATTCAGAAGTTGACCCGGCGGGATTCCAACAACTTCCACATCACATCCGGGTTGCGCCCCCAACAGAGGATCAGGAGCACCAACCACAGAAGCGCGAGGACTCTCCATGCTGCCCGGAAGAACTCAGGCGCACGTCTGTTTAGAGAGTCTCCGCAGATCGGGAGGCATGAGATCTTCATCCGAAAGAAGCTCCAAACTACTCGGCCCTGGAGACTTCAAAGCCAGGCTATCCAGTCCCAAAGGCATAGACTGCTGCTCTCAGCGCCGCACATAAGCATCAATTGGACCGCAGGTAAATGAAGAGGAAGCCAGCAGAGAAGCCTGGAGCAGCACGCCCGACTTGGCTTTTCTCTTCTTACCCAACAGAAAACAGCGTCAGAGAACAAAGCTCTGCCAGCCGCCATCTTGGTTCCCCTACCAGGGTTAATTCTAATCCTATGGATGGGGGGATCAAAGACACTGGGCCTCCAGAGATTTGGTTTTTCTCAGGGGCATTGGTCCCTGACAGTATTTTGATGGCATCGGGGGCTTTCCCCATGCCTGGATCATCTGAGGGGAAGCCCCTGATGTCATCAAAATACAGTTAGGGCACATATGCAGATTAGCCACATGGTGCCCCTGTTTCACTGGGAGAGCATGGCAAACTTGTGCCGAATTCTGTGCACATGTCTTTGGCTTGCTCTTCCAGTTTAATGTTGCCATTTGTGCCATAATTTAATGCGTGTCTAATTGGCATATGCACCTCTTTCTGCATGCCGGCGCTGAAGTTGCGTTCTATCGGTGTGCCGTATAGAGGAGTACAGAGTTGATAGCATGTGACTTCAGAGCCAGCTTTCTGCGTCGGCCCCATACACTGTGTTTCTATGACTAGAATGACTTCCTGTGCTCAGGTCAAAAAAAACAAGTGAGTTAGTTGTGAAGAAGTGAAAAAAAAAGAAATCCAACTAGGTTGTATAACATTACACCAGAATGAAATTAGGTAAAACTCTCCAGAATGCTTTGAAACAAGCGCTCAAAATCATTACTTAGGTCGTCTCAAGAACTGGCAGAGGTTTATAGTGTCTTTAACATCTAGGTCATAAGGTCAAATCTGAAAGTCACTACCATCTGAAAACTGGTAGCCTGTGGGATGGGGTGTCTGAGTTCATGTTTTGGCTATGAAGTGTTGACATTCACTTAAAAACAGAAAACTTCCAAACTAGCATCATGTACTGTGTGTGTGCAGTTCACTTGCCCTAGAATTTACAAAAATGTCTATTTCGTAGTGCTTTACGGAACATTGAATAGGGCCGCATGTAGAACACAGGTCCATGCTGGGAATCTCTTCCCTGGTGCTCAGTTCATGTTATGCCTTTAACCTACTTAATGTTTCTGACTTGTGGAAATTGATTCTGAACTCTTCGGTGGGGGCAAAGTTATTTTACTGGATTATTCAACAGCCCAAGTACATTTTAACCAATAGTAATGGATCTGTCTAATAACCTTAATCCATGTTTCTTTTCTATATGTTTTGTTTCCAAAATGTCCTTCTTACTGTCAGTCTACTGAAGACATATTACAGAACATTTTTCTAGGGGTTTTTTTTAACCCTGGTTGCCTACAGATTTATGTGTCTAATGGTTAAACCTGATCTTTGGACATTCCCCAAAAAACAGTTTGGAAATGTTTAAGTAAAGCCAGAATACTTTTATCCAGTAAGCGCACATTTCATTAAACTTGCATCCCTTCTGGAATCTTAACTATGTTTGGAATGTGTGAGATATTTATCATTTAAATAACATGAAAATGCATTATTGATAGGACAATAATAAATAAGAGAAGAGAAAAGAAGTCATATTGGCAGTAGGGGCAGTGCCTGCAATATTTGGGGGGCTATTTACTAAATGTTAGCACGGTTAAATAAAGTTAATGCACGCTAAGTGCTGCAATGACCCATAGAAATGAATGGGCAGTGGCAGCAAATAACACACATTAATCTTTAGTATACGTGCCCCTTGAGGTGCACCACCTCTTTATGCCATCCCCCCTCCAAACTGTGCCTATGGACAAGAGTTGAGATCTCCTGCCATAGGAATGTGCAATGCAATAGGATTTGTTGCAAACTTCCTATGTGCATTGCACATTCCAGAGAATCAATGTTTATGGACTTGGTTAGATTGTCTATGATCCCATGCTTTTACCAAAACATTTCCTTTGGCCTTATCAAACAATTACCCAATTTATAACGCCAAGGGTGTAGAGAAGAGCAAAATACAGCAGGGCCTGCAGAAGACTGATCGAGGGGTGGGGGGAGAGGTGACAGAGATATAACAAAAAAATAAAAAATAAAAGATGTATAAAAACAAAATCATTGAAATAGTCAGAAAATCTGGAAAGGGGAGAATGTATTACGTAGCTTCTCCTCCTGTGGGCACCTTAAAACAGCAATGAACTATGTCATTTTATCATGAAAAGCAAATGCCAGTTTGGCACCCAACCCAGCTAAACAGTAAGCATATGTTGTTGAGTGCTGGGTTTTCTTGGCAAAGTGCAGCAGGAGATAGTAAGCATATATTTCTGAGAGCCATTGAGTTGATGCCAACTTCTGGCAAATATGTCAATAGCTGTCCCTTTCTCCCCCTGGGTTTTCTTGGCAACAGAAAGTAGATCGCCAGGCCGTTCTTCCACAGAGTAAGTCTACGGCACCTGGTATTCCAAGGCAACCTCCTATGCAAGTACTAACCAGGCCCAACTCTGCTTAGCTTCCAAGATCAGGTTCACTCATGGCGGCGTAGCCATAGACAAGCATATGCTAGCATGCTCATAGTCTTCCAGATTCTGTACTGCCCTAGGTAAAAAGCTGTAGTGTGAGTTTGTCGAGCTGTTCATTTTTATAAAGGAACTTTCTGAAGGCTGTGGGCAACTATTAGCAGTAGAAATTGGGGCATTTCATGATGGCTGTTGGTAGTTGACTCCTTCACCCAGTCAAGGAGCTACTGAAGTAAACGGTCACCATTACCACAACAACATATAAAATTCCCCATGTTTTCTGCGTGCATTCCTTAGACAGCACATGTACTCCTTCCAGCCTGCCACTGGTCATAGCAAAAGGCTTCCAGCATAGATGGCCTGATGGTTGTCTAGGCTGATGTTATAAGTATCTAGCATTGTTGAGGGGCACCATGCATCTTGCAAAGCATATAAATAACCATGTGTTGCCAACAAAGATTAGTATAAAGAAACAATTAAATATGAACACAGTACTAGTTGGGGATTTCTCACATTTACCATCTATGGCAGGAGATCTTAACTCTGATCCATAGACATAGTTTGGGGGGTGGGGGGAGGAGGCATGTATGTATGTTCACTAAAGGTTAATGTATGTTAATTACTGCTACTGTCCATTCATTTCTATGGGCTATTGCAGCACTTAGCATGTGTTAACTTTACTTAAGGCGTGCTAACCTTTAGTAAATAGGCCCCCAAATGTTGCACGCACTGCCTACTGCCAATATGACTTATTTACTCTTTCCCCTCCCACCCCTCCTCCAAAGTAAGAAATCAAACTACACTGATGCTCTGGTCCTCATAGACTTCAACGTGATTTGGTTTTCAGAAAATCCAAAGTTCACATGAGCCAGTGTGACATGTATTTCACCTAAGAATGGACTTACTTAAATCGAGCAGAGGTGGAGCTCAATGGTTAACACTGCAGGCCTTGAACAAGGGAAGCCTGACTCAAATCCCACTCCCTCTCTCTGTCATCTTGGGCAAATCAATTAACCTTCAGTTGCCTCAGATGCAGGAAAAATACCAACTATAGCTGATTGAAACTTGCCTTTAACTGCTGAAAAAGACATGAGCTAAATCCAGTTCCTTTCTCCTTAAATTCATGCATTTTGGGCAACCTGAACAGCAGACTTGTTTAGGGATCACACGAATCAGAGCTGAGAATCAATATCCATCAAAAGAGGAGCCTTCAGATTTGGAATATTGCAAGCTGATTAGGCTTGCAGGACATCCAAAATAAATATGCATGGCACTCATCTGCATACAATAGAGGCAATGTATGTAAATATATCTCATGCATATTCAGCATGAATATCTTGAAAACTCAACCAGAATTGCCTGCCTCCATTTATAAGAATAGTGTTCTTCCAAACTAAGGTTAAACAAAGCTACAACCAAACACTGCTCTTAGAAGTGTAATTGGGTGCCCTACTGGAATGTGGACAGAGGGGAGTGATGCTTCTGAAGGTTTTTGTTAAAGCAATTTTTTTTCATGGAAGAAGGAACCCACTTTGAAAGGGTCCCATGGCCCATGACTATGCCAACAAGTTCTTACTATAAAAGAAACAAGCCTGGGGAAAGTGTGGAGCTGGTACATGGTTCTAAGAGGAAGCCATAGAAAAATGGAACACAAAAATGGTGTTATTATACAGCAATCACTTCTTGCAGTGATTCCATAAATGACTTTACTTCCCTTCTGGTATTCATGGGTTAGATCAACTTAAGGCAACAACAGTATGATCCCATTAGGAGGCTAAAAGTGGATAGACAGAGAAAAAGAAGACAATTAAATATTTATTTATTTATGTACATTTGTTATACCATCATTCAAAAATATAATTATTAATATCATGGCAGTTTACAAAAATAGTTGAAACCGGACATTAAAAATAAAAAGCTGTCTTCATGAATATTCTATTCTATTCTTTTCCAAAGTACTTGCTAGAACGCCTTTTTGGTCAGAGACACATTAAAGTGGTCACAAATTGTACTACAGAAAAGAAAAAAGGGAAAGATGGAAAAGGGGCCACTGGACGGAGCCCTACCTCACGCAGCATGATGGAAAAAACAGGCCTTGAATTTGCTCCCAAATCTGGATGAAACATGTTTCTGATCATACTTTAAGGAGTGCGGTATTCCAATGAGCAGCCAAACAGGCAAATTCTGAATGAAGAGTGCAGTCAAGACAAATGCAGGATGGAGCGGAGGTGAACTGCAAGAAGATGGTCCTGAGAGGAAAGTAAAGCTCTAAAAGGAACATATGGTTGGATCAGTACAAGGAGTACAATAGCTTAATGTTAAAATTTTGAATTTAATCTAATAATTTTCAGAGAGCCAATGAAGTTTCATTAGTAATGAAGTCACATGATCAAAGCTTTTGGTGGCATTAAGAAGCTTAACAGCAGTAAGAGTAAATTAGACTTACCTGCTAATTGTTGTTCCTTGCAGAACTCTAGTCCAGTCCCGGAACCATAGAGTTGTGAACCTCCACCAGCAGCTTTGGAGACTGAACATCTTCATCTCTTTGATCATCCAGCTATATGCAGCCCCAAGGACCGCCCACACATCAGTACATATTGACAAAGCATACTAAGCAGAGCAACAAATAAGTAGATATAACAACACAGTGGAAAAAGGATCCTGACCCTAAAGTTCCCACTACTAGCAAAAAATTTTTTTTTCTTTTTCCAATTGCGTAAGAACAACCTCCCGCCTACGGGAAGGTGGACCAGAACGGCCGTGGCGACCCTTGTGCAAAACGCATGCAACAAGAGACGCCACCGCTCACCCACAAGATTTGACCCCGAAAGGAAACTAAGGCGTGCTGCAAGCAGAGGAGCTCTGACCGAAAGTATAGAGAACAAAAACCCTGGCAGACTCCTATAATGAATGTACCTTCTTGGCTGGCAGCGAGAACAGATAGACAGGGAGGGATCCGGGACTGGACTAGAGTTCCGCAAGGAACAACAATTAGCAGGTAAGTCTAATTTACTCTTCCTTAGCGTCCCTCTAGTCCAGTCCCGGAACCATAGAGGATGTAACAGAGCAGTAAATCTCAACGGGAGGGCCTCGCTAGTCCAGCCTGAAGCACCTGAGACCCAAACCGCACATCCGACGCCGCCTGCACAACCAGACGATAGTACTTAGCAAAGGTGTGCAAGGACGACCACGTCGTCGCCCGACAAATATCCACCGCCGGTACCAAGCTAACTTCTGCCCAAGACGCCGCCTGCGCCCTAGTCGAGTGAGCCCGAAGTCCGGCAGGAACCATCCTGCCGTGTAAAAGGTATGCCGACGAAATCGCCTCTTTCAACCAGCGGGAAATGGAAGACTTAGACGCCGCTTCCCCCTTGCGCGGACCGCCAAATGCGACAAATAGGCGATCGGACTTACGGAAGGCCGCCGTTTCCCTCAAATACCGACGAAGAGCTCGACGGACATCCAATGCGTGCAAGGAGTTATCCGCGTGCTTGCCACGTTCCTTGGCAAACACCGGGAGAGACACCACCTTATTCATGTGAAACGCCGAAACTACCTTAGGCAAAAACGCGGGAACCGGTCGCAATACCACCTTGTCGGCAGAGAAAGACAGATAGGGTTCCCTACACGAAAGAGCCTGCAACTCCGAGATCCTGCGAGCTGACGAGATCGCTACCAGAAACACCATTTTCAATGTCAAGTCCTTCAACGAAGCTTGCACCAAGGGTTCAAACGGCGAAGCCACCAGAGACCTCAACACCAAATTCAAGTCCCACGAGGGCACTAAAGCCCTGCACGGAGGACACATAAGCAACACCGCTCGGAAGAAGCGCTTCACGTCCACATGGGACCCCAATAACTGGCCCTGAACCTTGCCTCGAAAACACGCAAGAGCTGCAAGTTGTACCCTCAATGAACTGGCCGCCAGGCCCTTGTCCACCCCTATTTGCAAGAAGGAGAGGATCTGAGGAACGGAGGTCCGCAAAGGCCGCAACTCGTGAGCCGCACACCAGCTCTCAAAAATACGCCAGACCCGGACATACGCTAGCGACGTAGACCGACGCCGCGCCCGCAACAAGGTAGCAATGACCTCCAGAGAATAACCTTTGGCTCTCATTCACGCCCTCTCAATAGCCATGCCGTAAGCGAGAATCGAGCCACCTGAGGCATCTGCAGCGGCCCCTGCCGAAGGAGATCCGGCCGAGGAGGAAGGAGCCACGGATCGGCCACACTGAACCGCACCAGATCCGCATACCAAGGCCGACGAGGCCAGTCCGGGGCAATCAGAACCACAGGACCCGGATGCCGCTCGATCCGCTGTACCAGGCGACCCAGCAGAGCCCACGGAGGAAAGACATAGAGCAGCCCGTACCTTGGCCACCTTTGTGCCAATGCATCGAGGCCTTCCGACATGCGTTCCCGACGCCTGCTGAAGAACCTTTCGACCTGCGCAGACTCGAAGGTCGCCATGAGATCCATTATCGGCAGACCCCAACGACGGACCAGCAATGCAAATACCTCGGGATGTAGAGACCACTCTCCGGGGTCTACCCTGCGACGACTCAGAAAATCCGCCTCCACATTGTGAACCCCTGTGATATGCTGGGCCGACAGACACTGAAGATGCCGCTCTGCCCAATCCAGAAGCAGATCCGCCTCCGCATCCAACGCCGCGCTGCCTGTGCCTCCCTGGCGATTTATGTAGGCTACCGTGGAGGCATTGTCGGACAGCACCCTGACCGCCGCTCCCTGCAGCCAAGGCTGAAACGCTGTCAGAGCCAACCACACGGCTCTCATTTCCAGTCGGTTGATGGACCACCGGCTCTCCCGCGAGGACCACTGGCCCTGAGCAATCTGGCCCTCGCAATGAGCCCCCCACCCGCTCAAACTGGCATCCGTCATCAGCAGACGCCAGATGGGAGACTCCAAGGGCATACCATTCACCAGAGAGCGCCGACGTAACCACCAGCGAAGGCTGCGCCGAACCTCCAAGGGGCAAACTAACTGACGAGCTAGCGAGTCGGACTGATGACACCATCGATGCAGCAGCGCTCGCTGCAGAGGCCACATGTGCGCCCTTGCCCACGGAACTACCTTGATGGTCGATGCCATCGTGCCGAGAAGCTGAAGGTATTGGCAAGCCGAGGACGCCCGTCTCGCTAGAAACTGCTCCACCAGCCGCCTCAGGGCCCGCGCTCTGTGCACTGGGAGGAAAACCTTCCCGTTGCCGGTCTCGAAACGCGCCCCCAAATACTCCAAGGTCTGCGAGGGAAGAAGGCTGCTCTTCGCTCGATTGACCACCCAGCCTAACGACTGCAAAACCTGTACGACCCGCGCCGTCGCCTGGAGACTCTCCTCCCTCGACTTCGCCCGGATCAACCAGTCGTCGAGATAGGGATGCACGAGGACACCCTCCTTCTGCAGGAACGCCGCTACCACCACCATGAGCTTCGTGAAGACCCGTGGCGCCGTCGCTAGGCCGAAGGGCATGGCTTGAAACTGAAAATGGCCCATCGGCAGCGCAAACCGCAGAAATCTTTGATGTTCCCGGCGAATGGGAATGTGCAAATAGGCCTCCGTAAGGTCTAGGGACGTTAGGAATTCCCCCTCGCGGACCGCCGCTATGACCGAGCGCAGCGTTTCCATGCAAAAATGCGACACCCGGAGGCACCGATTTACTCTCTTTAAATCCAGGATTGGTCGAAAGGTGCCCTCCTTTTTCGGCACGACGAAGTAGATGGAGTATCGACCGGACCCTAACTGCCCCTCCGGCACGGGGGTGACCGCCCGGAGCCGAAGCAGCCGGGAAAGTGTATCGGATACGACTCGTCGTTTCCAGGGAGCGCTGCACGGGGACATAATGAAGGAATCGAGCACCGGTCGATGTAGCTCGAGCGCATATCCCTCTCGTATCACTTCTAACACCCACCGATCGGATGTGATAGCGGCCCAGGCAGGGTAGAAATCCCGCAGTCTGCCCCCTACGGGAATCACCGCCACCGGAGCCGGCCTCGCTTCATTGCGACTTTTTGGGGACTTGCGCCTGGAAGGAGCTAAAACCTCTACCTGCCCCCCGAAATCCGCGGAAACTCTGTCCGTGCCCCAGATATCTGGAACGCTGGGACTGACCAAAGCGGGAGGCACGAAACCTCCGAAAGGACTGCTGAGACCCCCGGAAGGTGAAGGTCGGCTTCCCCTGCTTGGGCTTATCCTCCGGAAGCCGACCCCCCTTAGAATCCCCGAGATCTTTTACCAACCTATCCAAGTCCTCTCCAAATAACTGCTTGCCCTTAAATGGCAGCTTACTAAGGCGAGCTTTAGAAGAGCCATCAGCCGCCCAATTGCGTAACCAAAGAGAACGACGCGCCGCTACCACCGACGCCATGCCGTTAGCTAACCCCCTAATGAGGTCATAGTGGATATCCGCCAAATAAGCGGTACCCGACTCCAATCTGGACGCCGCGGCCCCTTGTTCCGCCGACTGGGGCCCCTGGAACTGTTGAGACCAGCGGAGGCAGCCGCGCGCCACCCAGGCCCCGGCCACCGCCGCCTGCATTGACAGGGCAGCAACATCAAATGCCTGTCTCAACAAGCTATCAACTTTCCGATCCTGCGGGTCCTTCAACGCCGCAGCACCTTCCACCGGGATAGTAGTCCATTTAGTAACCGCGGAAACTGCCGCGTCCACCTTCGGCGAATGAAAGAGCTCTCTATCAGCCTCCGACAGAGGATACAACTTAGGCAACAGTCTAGCCCCGCGCAAAGCGGACTCTGGACTGTTCCACTCCTCCTGGATCATAGCTTTAAAAACCCTATGGAGCGGAAGGACTCTGTGGGAAGTGCGCACCGCCTGCATCAAGGGATCCTCCAACTTGTCCTCCGCAGTGGCATCTTCCATGGGTATGTTCAATACCTTGAGGGTTTCGGCAATCAGTGCCGGAAGTTCCTCTTTACGAAATACACGCACTATTCTACTACTCTGCTCGTCGTCCAACAACTCGCCGTCTTCTAAATCCTCCGCAGACGCCAGCTCGAGAGCCTCCCCCAGCCCCTCGTGGAACTCGTCCCCAGGAGGCGCAGAATCCGCAACACTCGGGGGCCGGCTCTTCTTTTGTGGACCAGTGTCTCCCTCTACTGAAAGTGGACGCTTTAGCCCACGGCGGGGCAGGACCGAGCCTCCCCCCGCCGGCTGCAAGAGAGCCAGAGCCTCCTGCATGAGAGAGAAAAAGGCGGGTGGAACTCCCAGGGATCCCTCCTGGACGCCCCCCGCCAACAGGCGCTCTGGCACCGCAGAAATCCCCGGACCAAGGACCGTCTCTGCCTGCTCTGATGTCCCTTCTGTAGATACAGGTGGGAGATCTGCACTGGAGCCCTCCAGAGGATCCTCCATGCCAGCACCCACAGCAGAACAAGTGGCACAGACTCGGGCTTCCAAATTACTACTTCTACGAATGCCACAGACCAGACACCGAGGACTAGGAGGCATGGCTATGCAGACAGCTCTTTGCCAGCAAAGCAGGAACACCTTGCTGAAGCAAACAGAGCAGAAAAAAAAATCGCGATTTTAAAAGTGCTCAAAAACGCTCCAAATTGCAGGATTAGATAGAGCTGGAGTCAATTAGCTGATATCTGACCAAGAAATGCAAAAACGAAGCTCCTATCCCTAAAAAAAAACACGAAGAAAAACAACTTTGAAAAAAATCCAAAATGGCCGCTGGACCCGATCCCGCCAAAAAAAGGACCAGAAAAAATACCCAAAAGGTCTAAAACACTCCCCAGAGCTGATTCCAGGCCACCCCAAGGCCTCCACCACTGCCTTTAGAAAGAAAAAGCTTCAAACTCTACTCACCCACACACAGGAGTGGAGGAGGGGTCAAAACACTGAGAGTGCTGTCCAGCGTGCCTGTCACAAGCTCTGAGTAGCAGTTATCAGAGTCAATAACAGAGTAATAACCGCTCAGGGCAGCTCGGGGAACCCCTAAATCAGTCAGGGGACCCTCAGAGCCTACTGCTGTATTCAATTGCTGCCTGTAATTGTCTTCAACCTTCTCCTCACCCACCAAGGGGGTTCGGTAGAAAGGAGACCTGTGTCCTGTGCAGCTCCCCTGCTTGTTTGACCTACGGGGAGACTGACAGAGAGAGACAGAGAGAAAAAAACAGATTAGAGAAAGACAGAAGGGACACAGTCAAAGATTTCCTCCACAGCAGCAGCCCAGCACCTAAATCTAGAAAATAATAAAGCACTAAAGCTCTGCTTATTTGTTCCTAAGGAGCCCAGTTCTGGGCTCTGACTTCCAAGCTGCTTGGAGACTGAGATACTGATGTGTGGGCGGTCCTTGGGGCTGCATATAGCTGGATGATCAAAGAGATGAAGATGTTCAGTCTCCAAAGCTGCTGGTGGAGGTTCACAACTCTATGGTTCCGGGACTGGACTAGAGGGACGCTAAGGAATTTGTATTAGCTGTAAGCATTTGAGAGAAACGAGAGGAAAATCATTATACAAAGACTTGCAGTAGTCAATCTCCAAGATGACTAGAGAATGTATAAGATTTTTAAGATCATGAAAACTTTTTGATAGACCGAATCTTACACAGGGTGAGGAATGATGAATTAATTTCAGAGGAAATTTCAGTTCTGAAGGAAAGAGCATGATCAAGATGATATCCAAGAAAGGTTACAAATGTTTGTAAGGAGATTTTAATGGTTTTGATAAGAGGGGATCAAAACAGGGGAGGATAAATGATTGGATATCCAAATAGCTTCACTTCAGGAAGAGTTGAGGGCCAACTTATGAAAGAATATCTAGTTTGCAACAGCAGAACGGTACAAATTAAACAAAATCAAATTAAGGTCATCAGCATCATAAAGAGTTAGTGATCTGTAGACACAGGAACTGAAATCTAGAGATTGAGTTAATGGGGGGGGGAGGGGAGAAAAAGTTAAATAGCGCTAGGTCCAGCAACAAACTTTGTGGGACTCCACAAAACAAGGGACATGGCTCAGAGAAGGATCCTTTAAATGAAACACTAAAGGAACAATATTTTAATGTTTTATTTTATGATCACACTTTGTATGTTCTTTTACGAAATCTTAATATTATTTGACATATATAGAATGAAGTTTGCATAATAATAAGCTATTGTGGCTTTAATGTTTTATTTTGTGCTTCAAAATGACCACAGTTTTGAAGAGGTGATATTGCCCATGGGAGGCGCTGTTCCCAGTGCTCATAGATGGTGTTCCATACAGATGTGTATATCAAATTTTTGTGTTGGTTAGTATTCATCCCTGAACCCCATTCGTTTTTGTTTTTTTTTGCTACACCAAATCATTCGTACGTTAATCTTGTTTGTCCCACTGAAGTCTATGAGGCAAGCAATTTTTCATTTTAACAGTGGCTCTTTCCATCCAATGCAAATGAAACCTGCTTGAAATTTGCTGGCAGACATTTGTAACAGAGGCAACAGCACTACAAGCCATCAAGAGTATCACAAACACCCAATAGCACCTGTAGAGGGACAATACTCATTTGCAATGGCAGGAAGACCAGAAGCCATCATCAGAAGGCAAACTGGCACAAGGAGCATAATGAACACATCAAGGGAGAGGAAGAGCACCAAACGTCAACACCAAATTTAGTGTGAGAATGTCAAAGCACTTTGAAAGGAGTCAAATGGCCCCAACACTTACAGGAAGGCCCCAAGGCATTGTTAGAGAGGTAAAGTGGCAACAATACTGTCTACATAACCCCAAGATAGCATGAGTGGGATAACATAGCAACAACATTGACTGGAAGGTGCAGATACACTGGAAGAGGGCCAACCAGAGGCATAACCAGGACATATTTTTTGGTGGAACCTGAGCTGAATATGGATGGGCACAAGGCAGTACAAATGTTAACACCACTCTCATTCAACTGTTCTGCTGCTACTGACTGGGTGGGACTGATGCAAAAGTAGAGAAGCCATGGCCCACCCAGGACCACTCTAGGCTATGCCACCAGGCCAACAAAGCACCCAGATTGGCTGGAAGGCACTAAAACAACTGCAAAGTGACAACACAGCACCTAGCTTGGCTGGAAGGTCCTACCACCCAAACCACGAACACTTCAAAGTACTTCATCATTGAGAAAAGCCAAGTATATGTTGCCATGTCAATTTAAAAATAAAACAAATAAAACCAGGAAAAGCAATTTTCTAGGAGTGGAGTAAATTTAACAAGTACAGTAATGTAAATTTGAAAATAATTTTGAAGAGAGAATTCAAAGCTCACCGACGGCATTAGACCAATAGCAGCCCCCCCCCCCCCCCATCACAACACGTTCAGTTTTCTTGGGGTTGGTTTTTGGTTCTGCATCCTAAAATGAGTGGTAGAACATCCAAAGAGAGCCAACACAAAATCTAGAAAGGCTGAAGGTTGTAAAACACAAGAAGAAGGAAAGAGAACTACAGAACTAGGAAACATGATATGAAACTGCAAGGAGGTAGACTCTTGAGCAAAGTCAGGAAACATTGTTTTCATGGAAAGTCTGGAATGACCTCCCAGAAAAGATAGTAGAGACACAAATAGTGATGGAATTAAAAAAGGAGCGGGATATACAATATGGGGTACAAAAGCGAGTGGAGGAGTAGCCTAGTGACCAAGAGACTACGGTTCAATTCCCACTGATACTCCTTGTAGCCTTTAACAAGTTAGTTTACCCTCCATTTCTTCAGAAGAAAGGCTTGCAATCTACTTCTGGTCACATTTAACCAAGAAAACCCAGGATACAGCATTGACTCCACAGCACACATTGGAATCTACAAATGGCAAAAAGATGGAGACCAAGCATTGAATGCTTCAGCTCAGAACAGCAGTGAAATGGCTTTTGCACTTCTTAGAAAGCATGAAGACCAACCTGCATGGGCATGGAGAAGTAACCCGCATGGAGCAGCAGTTACGTCCCTAACCGCCTAATTGTGCAGAATGGACGAGCCATATCGGTTTTTATCTGCTGCCATTTACTGTGTGCTGTATTATTCCCTATGAGCTACCAAAGGAAGCTTTCTGGCACAATGTTAAGATGAGCACTAGCAGTAAATCTGAGAGATCGAGATCCCACCCAGCATACTCTGGCTTATGAGTGAAGTTCATTCCTGCACTAGTATGCAGAAAACAAATCCATTTGGAGACAGTAACCCCCAAGAAATATACACCTTTAAAAGGGTTATTCTAAAAAAGGGAAATTGGCAAGAATAACAGAAGTGGTATCTATCGCAAATGTATCTGCCCCCTAACAATGAAGGAGATACCATGACGCACTGACAACCCCCAACCAAACCCTTCTGTCTAGGTCAGCTCTTCTCAACCTGTGTGTGTTTGTCGCAGAGCATACGGAGGTGTGTCGTGGGGCCTGCCAATCTATCGCACTTTCCAGGGTCCTGAGAAAGGCAGCCGATTGTTCCTCCTCTACCAACACACTACCTCTTACTCTTCTGGGTAGTAGGAATGTACTTTATGCTCCTTTGCAGGATAAGCGGTTCGCTTTCTTCTGCCTTTGCCGAGGCCAAGATTGTTGCTACCTCTGACCCACAGGAACTCTTGCACTAACTATAACCCTCTGTCTGCACGCAAGCACGCTCAAAATGTGCAGGCAGGCCCAGCTCTGATGCTGATCCCATTCATCCTAAAATCAGCATCAGATCCACGCCTGCTTTAACTCTTTGAGCACATTCATTAGTAGGCAGAGGGGAACGAATGATCGCAAGACCTGCTGCAGAAGTCCCACAAGGTAAGACACCCACACTGAGGAGAGAGACAGAGAAAAAAACCTATGCTGGGTGGGAGGAGTAAGTAAGATAGAAGCATCAGGCATATGTTGGGGGGTTTGAAGTAACAGAAAGGCAGGAGACACATATTCAGGGGGGAATTAAGGAAGAAGGAGGCGCATGTTGGAAGTGGTTGAGCAGGGACTAGAACGTTTAGTGGGAAAGCAGGAATTTGGGGGTTTGATGGAAAGTGAAATGGATGCTTGGTGGGGAGAGGGGAAGAAGGGACACGGATTTGAGGGAATAAATGTTGATTAGGGTGAAGGAGTTAGCAGGACCTGGGAAATAGAATGGGGGAAAAGGGATTCCTAGAGAGGAGACGGAAGGAAAACACAGAAAGGCAGTGGAGACATGGAGAGAAATTGGGTGGGGAGGTATGGGCAGGGTTGACCCATCCACTAGGCGAACTAGACAGTCACCTAGGGATGGCAGGCCCTGGTGGCGGCATGGTGATCCCTGCCACTGCTTCAGCACCGTGGTCGGCCTTAAAATACCCACATGCATGCACGCAGTCATGGTCTGCCACTCCTGCCCCCCTCCAACAGGAGCATCAGGCCATGAATGTGTGCACATGTGTGGGTATTTTAAGGCCCTCCGTGGTACTGAAGTGGCAGCTGTGCTCCTTCTTCCAGGAAGGGAGGGCTTGCTATACCACTCCCCTCTCTGAGATGAGATCGATGCTGGGGGAGGGGTGGGGGGAGGGGGGTTGTGCAGCATGGCATGGCATGGGGGGGGGGGGGATTGTCTGAGGTGGCAGAAACCCTTGGGTCAGCCCTGGGTATGGGACTAGGTGATTGGTGGGAGGGCTAGAGGAAAAGAGCGGATCCAGATAATGAGAGAAGAATGGGGACTGGTAATGGTAGGGGGACCCCAGGAATTGAGTGGAAAAGTAGGAATATGGAAAGTAAATGGAGGGGGAGAGTGGAGAAAAAATAAATATGAGGGATAAAGAGATACCTGGGGAGGAAAAAGCAGGAATAGGCTGGATTTGGGAATGGCAAATAAGTGAGGAATATGGGGCCTAGTGTAAGAATAAGAACTTGGAGGGGAAAGCAGAGACTGTAGGCTGAGTGAAAAGAAAGAGAGAGGTCCTGGGTAGGGAGGGAAAGGAAGGACTCTGTTCAAGTAGGGGAGGGTCAGCATGTACAAGTGGCTTGAACTGAGGGGGAGAGGCCAACAAGAGGAACTTGACAAAAGCAGAGCCTATAAGATGGGAGAAATAAAATGATGTGACCTTGACGCAAGCGGAATGCTGAAAGATGGCTACGTTTGTTTTTTAGGTTGATCAGCTAATTGATTCTATTTACCTTTTAGGTTTATTGTTTGGGTTGTAGCACCATTGTTTGTTTGTTTTGTTTCAGTTATTTCGCAATGGGCCTGGAAATGGAAGGAACTTGTGGTGCTGTTACTTGAAATACTTCTGAAAAGCATTAGCTAAAAAACAAATTTTTGTATGAAGAGCGCTACGGGAAAATGTCCATGTTCTGCTTGCCAGTCTACCTCCACCAGGCAACCGGAAGAAATCAGCATGAGGCTGGGCCTTCTAGCACAGGTCCATACTCCAACACTGCTGCGTCCTGCTCCCTCCAACAACTTCTTGTCAGAGTGGGTTGGACGCGGTGGGCCTTGCACTGCTTTGGTAAGCAAGGTAAGCTTGCATGAGTTATGCTGGCCCTCATTTACATATAACTCCTTTACAGTCATGCGTGCAGTGTGTCAGAGATTCAAGTACTGTACTGTCTGTCAAGTGTGTCATAATGGGAAAATAATTGAGAACCATTGGTCGAAATACTATCTAGATTTTAGCACTTTAACTTAAAAAAAACCCAGTCACTTTACCACCGAATGCAGACATTTCTCTTCACAGTAAAAATGAAACAAATTGACCAGTTACATGAATGTCATAATTTTTGGTTTGGGGCATTTTAGATCAAGACTGGGACAACTTATTTTGCATTTTTAAAGTAGTCGTAAGGATAAGGCAGCAATTGAGGGATAAGGCAGCAATTGAGGTTAGGTGGTCTACCACAGAACAATAGTCCTAATGACCATTTATCCTGAAGTTAAGCCGGTTTTATTAAGCAATCACCAGAAAAAGCAACTGATGCCGACACTACAGTGAGTTTACAGATGCCTCTTAGAATGACAGTCACAACCCTCCTGCAGGGCTGGCCCAAGGATTTCTGCCACCCCAGGCAGAAGCCCCGGCCATGCCGTCCCCATCTTCTGAGCCATGTCACCCTTCCCCCATGCCAAGCCACACCACCAATTCCATTGGTGGGGAGGGGCAGCTTGTCTTGGTACAGAGGAGGCAGCAGCAGCCTGCAGCAGGCCATGTGCTTCAGCACACATGACCTGCCGCTTCTGACCCCCTCTGACACAACTTCCTGTCGAGGGGGGGGGGCAGAAGTTGCAGAAAAAGACCATATGGCCTATTTAGTCTGCCCTTCCATATCAACTACTATAGTCCCTTTTTTCCTTTAGAAATACAGTCAAACCTCGGTTTTCATTTGCCCCGGTTTTCATACGCTTCAGTTTTCAACGTCTTTTTTGACTGAGATTTTGTCCCGGTTTTCATACATCGCTTCGGTTTTCAACGTCTTTTGACTGAGATTTTGTCCCGGTTCTCGTACATCGCCTCGGTTTTCGTAAAGTACAGTACTGTAAATACATACACCCTCGCGCTGCACACCATTCTGTATACACTGCCAGAATGCCTGCCCGGTCCCGGCAGCACTGCCCTCCGGACTCACCGATCGCCAGCGTGATGAGAAGCAAAAGCCAGCTGAGCATGTAAATGAAACACATCCTCGAGCCTGGTCAGAGTCAGAGAGGCAAGGATTGTGCAGAGAGGAAGGCCCCGATCTCGTCCACCGCCTGCCCGTTCTCAGGAGCGCCCCCTCAGGCTCGGAGGTAGCAGGGAAGAAAAGCTGTCAACATAAGCAGGAGATGTTGCATGAATGTGGGAGGCAGTTCTTTCTCTTGCATGGTATGTCTGAAGTTAAATGTTCATTTATCCATTTCATTAGTCATTTATATTTATTTCTCATTGTTTTCTGTATGTAAAAATATAGTTATTCTCTATAAAATGTATTTTTGTGAATATTTTTGGGTGTCTGGAACGGATTAATTGGATTTACATTATTTCTTATGGGAAATATTGCTTCAGTTTTCATACGTTTCGGTTTTAGTCAGACTTTTTCAAACGGATTAATCATGAAAACCGAGGTTTGACTGTATTCTGTGTTTGTCCCATGCTTTCTTGAAATCAGATACTATCTTGGTCTCTGTTACCTCCACTGGGCGACTATTCCATGCACCTACCACTCTTTCCATAAAGAAATATTTCCGCATATTATTCCCTTTCACCCTCATCCTGTGCCCTCTTGTTGCAGAGCTTTCTTTCATTTCAAAGAGACTCTCCTCCTGTGCATTTATACCACAGAGGTATTTAAAGATCTTTATTATATCTCCTCTATCCTGCCTTTCTTCCAGAGTATACATACTGAGATCTTTAAGTCTGTCCACATATGTATTATGATGAAGACCACAGATTATTTTAGTAGCCATCCTCTGCACAAACCTGTCAGTCTCCAGAAATGTACATAATACTCTGAATGAGGTTTTATTAGAGACTTATACAAAGGCACTATTGCCTCCTTGTTGCTGCTGGCCATTCCCTATTCACCCGAGAAACCTTCTGGTTTTGGTTGCCACCTTTTCTGCTTGTTTGAGCACCTTAAAATCACCTCATAAGTACTTCATCCCCTATATTGTACTGCTCCCTTGGAGTTTTGCAGACTAGATATATGCCCGTGCATTTATTTAGCATTTAGCTACTATCCTCAGAGACAACAGGAATCAACATTGATCTCTATTCTAAAAGTGTTTCAATTTCACTAACTTTCTCTCAGACTACTACCAAGAGTTGAGTCCACGCTGTGCATTTTCTGCCCAAGCTACTATTAAAGGATAGTTCGAGATACTAATGAGATTAGTCTTCAGCCGCTAATGCGATTTGAAAACCAATGGGGTTGAGCTGGAGGCAGGGACAAGACAAGGATAAAAGTTTGAATTTTCCAACCCCAGGGACAAGGAAGGATCCATCACTGCTCTGGATTGCTGCCAGCCGGCCACCAGGATGTCTCATGTGCAGCTGTCCAATGCCGTCTGGGACTTTCCACCTTCACTCCTGCACTGGCATCTGCAAAAATCTCTTCGGATGGGTGGACCATGAAGAGCAGAGGTGGAAATTAAAGAGCAAACTGTGGGAGATGAGCGATGCCGATTGCGAGAGGTGGGACTACGACTTTGTGATGGACACTTTGATGGGTGGGGGCAGGCTGGAGTGGGAAGCGGTGCCCGGGGACACGGTGCCTGCTTTTTATCAGGAGATCCTGCATGTAGGTGGGCAGGAAGAAGATCCCAGTGGTGATGATGCTCGGGCTGAGCCCCGGGAATAGTTGGCACGAGGACAGAGGGTGTAAGGAGGGTGAAAAAAACAATCAAGAAAACCAATCGCATCACCCAAAGTCAGGAATTACAAGTAAAAGAGATCCAAAAAGGATGGGTGCCACAGTGCATATAACAGGTAATTCAATCACCTGCCTATAACGCGTGCACCATAAAAGCACAGTTAACGTGTGCTTGCAGGCTGACACAGTCTTAGTGCACACTATTGCAATACTTGCCCTCTCTACTTCCAGGAAACATTGTTTGACCTGTGTCAAGTGAGGTCTCATCCCCAGATTCTAGACTCTACTTCTGCATGGCAGCTTTAGAGTAACCCCTGGAGGACTTGCTTTCCCCCTCTCAGCTGAGGTTTGCAGTTAGTCTGACCTTGCCTGCCTTAGGGCGGGAGGTGACAGATGGCATTATAGGAAAGGATATTCAACTGGCCGGAGGCTCTGGTGACCATGCTTTAAGCCACTCATTGTTCTCTAGGGGGTCTGTGGCTGTTGTGTCCCCTGGAGTTGGAGGGGTCATGTCCAAGATCAGAGCTTATGGACTCTAGATTGTCCTCCCCAGAATTATTTTCCTTGTTGCAGCCAGCCTGGTCCTGCTGGCATGGAAATTCAGACCCTATAGCCTGTGGGTGCCCCTGGGTGCAGTCTCTTGTGGGGCAGGCTGAAAGTGGAAGCCCTGTTCAATTACCTTTGGCTAAGCATCCCCAGTGAGGGACGCTACCTGGAGATGGGGAACTGCTGGAGAATCTGAGATGTTCACTATGACTGATTCAGATGGCACGGTGCTGGGCTCTGATGTGGATGAAGAAGTGCTCTCACCTTCAGAAGATTATGCAGAGGCTGGCATGACTCTGGAAGGAGGCACTGGTGGTTTTAATTGCCAGTATCTCATCGGCCTTGAACATGGCAGATGCTTCTGGCACGGAGCAAGAGCCAAAGGTGCACTCGCTCCTTCAAGGGGTATGAAAATCCACTATTGTTTTCCCATTCCCGGATGTGATCAAGGATATGATCCAGTTGCAGGGAGACTGTCCCAACTCCCTACCTAAAGGATTAAGGGTATGTACGAAAATCTATGCTTTCCCAGAGGAGTGCATTGAGTGGTTTGTCATTCCCAAGGTGGATGCGCAGGTCATGGCGCTTACCGGATGGACCACCATTCCTATGGATGGCGAGTCATTCTTAAAGGATTTTCTGGACCATAAGGTGGATTTCTTGCTGAGGAGCCAGTTCACCATGGCGGTGGCTATTCTTCAGTTGGCAGCATGTGCAGCCCTGATGTCTCAAGCCCTGCTCCAGTGGATTCCACCAGATGATACTACTCCCTCTTTTGGAGTCAGCTATGGCCTTCCTTTCTGAAGCCATTTATGACCTGGTAAGCTTGGCGTCCAGGGATGGTGCCCTGATGACGGTGTCTTGGTGTTGCATTCGCCTCCGGTACTTGGCCCAACTGGCTTTTAAGGGGAAGCTTCTCTTTGGAGCTGATTTAGAGAAGCTGATGAAGGACCTGGGCTAGACAAAATCTTAACACCTTCTGGAAGACAGGTCCAAGGGGCCTGTGAAGTGGGCTGGTGCCCCTTTCTTGTCAGCCTCTGCCTGTCCACCAAAGGTGTGCTGGCTGGATTCCCAAGGGTCTTGGCTTTTGAGATTGGTAATGATGAGAGCCCCTTTCTTCCTCACTGCTTCCAGGCCTTGAGCTTGTTTTCAGTCCTTTTGTTGAGCACGTGGACCCGGGGACTCAGTCTCCTCCAGAGGAGAACCCTCCCAGGCTGCGCAATGAAGATTTAGGGGCACATTCCCTGGTTCCTCCAGTGGGAGACGGGCTTTGTCTTTTCTTTCAGGAATGGGCCCGGGTTACCAAGGATCATTGGGTGCTAGACACCAATCAGTTTGGCTATGTTCTGCAGTGCAAAGAGATGATTACGGATGCTTTCATCACTTCCGCTAGTGGGTCTGTGATCAAAAGTGCCGCTGTGTGGATCACCTTGGACAAGTTGCTATGCCACCTAGACAAGGTTTTAGATAATGCTGGGGAGGAGTCTGCTGTCTTGGTACATGTTGGCATCAATGACAAAGGAATGTGTGGGAGGGAAGTACTGGAGGCAAAATTTAGGAAATTGAAATCGAGAACTTCTAAGATAGCATTCTCTGAAATGCTTCCCATTCCACGCATAGGACCCAAAAGGCAGGCAGAGCTCAGGAGTCTCAATGCATGGATGAGACAATGGTGCAAAGAAGAGGATTTTAGGAACCGAGCAATATTCTAGGAAAGGGAGGGGATCTCCCAAAGGGATCGGCTCCACCTTTACTGGGATGGAACCAGGCTGCTGGCATTAACCTTTAAAAAGAAGATAGAGCAGTTTTTAAACTAGATAGCAGGGATAAGCTGATAGTCGCCAAGGAGTGCAATCAGAAACAAACCAAATACTATCCTCGACCTCATACATGACAAAAGACTAGATATAATATGTATTACAGAAACCTGGCTAGATGACTCTGACCAGGTAATATTAAATCAAATCATCCCAGAAGGTTACACAGCATTTAATTGCATCAGGACCCAAAAGAGAGGAGGAGGAGGAGTGCTAATACTGACCAGAAAAGAATACAGATTCAAAACAATCTCTACCGCAAACACAACAGAATCCAACACAATCATCATAGCCAACAAACACCTTAGCATCTCCCTCACATACAGACCCCCTGGAACCACAATGGAATATCTCTCTACGGTACTTGAAGCAATATGTGCACACAGCATAAAACACAAACCCCTCATTGCACTAGGAGACTACAACCTAACCTCCACATCCACCAAGGAAGCTGCATCATTCCTAAAAGCCATGGAATCACTAAAATACTACCAAGCTATCAACGCCCCAACACGATACAACACTGGATATGGTTTTTATCCCAAAGAACTTGGTGGAGCAGGGCAAAACCACAACACCAACAATTACACCGGTTCCTTGGTCAGATCACCCTCTAATTGAATTCACATTGACCCTAAATGACCTCATCCAACACATGGAAAATGAGACCATAACCAGGAGATTTAGAGCCTTCAAAAAAGAAGCATTCATAGACGAAATCAAACCACAACTTCAGCAAGATTATGAAACCCTTGACCTAGGCATAGAGAAGTGGAACTCCATAATATCAAATGCAGCATCAGCCCCTACAAGTACAGAAGCACAAACACACAGGAGACCCAATGCCCCCTGGTATTCAAGTGATATTAGAGACGCAAAACACAACCACCGAAAACTGGAGAGAAAATGGAGGAAAAACAAGTCACATGACTCCCTAATTCAATACGGAGACAAGCAAATGGAATACAACAATCTAATTAATGAACGTAAACAGCAACACCATACGAACCTAATCATGAAATCTGTGAACAAACCAAGAGAGCTATTTAGAATTGTCCAAACACTAACTAAGAACACTACGCAACATGATACCTACCATCTTAACCCACAGGAATATGCAGACTACATAAAATCAAAAAACAACACCCTGACATGCTCCATCGCACCGCAAACAGATGACCATGAAACGATAGAGGAGCATCAAACCTGGGAAGACTTCAGCATACCATCAAAACACCAAATTGAGGACATAATGAGTGGCCTCAACACAACAACTTCACCATCAGACCCATGCCCAGTAGCTTGGATCAAAGCCACTAAAACCCAGCTCTCCCATCACATTCACAAAATCGTCAAAGATTCACTCCAACAAGGATACATGCTGCAAGCTCTGAAGCATGCCATGATAAGACCGATACTTAAAGGCAACAGCCTCTCTGAACCAAAATCATACCATCCTACCTTTCCTTGCAAAAATCATTGAAAAAACAGTACAACGCCAACTACAAAAGCATATTGACATCAATGCCCCACTGGACATCCATCAGCACGGTTTTAAACCCCAACACAGAGTTGAAGCACTACTTACTTCCCTCTTTGACAATCTCTTAAAAGTCATGGACAACATAAAGAATGGATTCCTGCTTGTATTCATGGACATCTCGGCAGCCTTTGACACCGTGTCACACGCCAGACTACTGCAACGCCTGCAGCAAATAGGATTATGCAAAAATACTCTAAAATGCTTTACTTCATACTTGGAAAATAGAGCGCAACAAGTCAAATGCACACAAAAGAAATCATCACATTTCCACGTCAGGCAGGGAATACCACCAGGCTCAGCCCTATTATCAATGCTCTTTAATATTTACATCCAGCCATATGTAACATCATCAAAAGTCACAAGCTCCAATATCACATTTACACTAATGACATCATGGTGTATGCCCAAGTCAACCTACTAGCACTCAACATCACAACTATAACCAGATGCCTTGAAGATATGAACACCTGATTTGCAGCTAATAATATGATGGTCAACTACGATAAAACTGAGGCAATGTTCGTCACCAGGAACACTACCTTCACTCCACCACAAACCATCAGCATTTTAGATAAGCTTATAGTAGTTAAAGATGAGGTCAAATATCTGGGCATCACAATGGACAGAGCACTAAACCTGAAATCCCACATCACAAAAACCGCAAACAAGGCCTATCAACGCTTAAGGATCATCAGAAAACTCAAGCCATTACTCCGCCAGGATCACTTCCGCACAGTATGCCAAGCACTCATTTACACCTCTGCTTGACTACGGAAACTGGTTATACCAAGGCCTCCCTCAACAAACCCTACACCCACTCCAAATGGTGCAAAACACTGCAGCACGCATCATTACAGACACCCCAAAATCTGAACACATCACCCCAGTCTTACAGCAACTACACTGGCTACCCATGATGGCCAGAGCAAAATTCAAAATAATCCTAATCATATTTAAAATCATCCACCAGCTCTCAGCAGAGGCACTCCAATACATCATAACAAAGGATACCTGCAACAGACCGAAAAGAACCAATAAGGACAACATGATTGGCACACCTACAGGATTCCACAAGACTAAACAAACAACTTCAAAAAGAACTCCCTCCTTACTAGCGCCCACACTCTGGAACTCCCTCCCAACAAGCCTGAGAGCATTAAATGACCTAATAGACTTCCGAAAGGACCTCAAAACTTATCTCTTTATTGAAACTTATCAGCAGACAGAAAACAGTCCCCACCCAAACGGTAATGCATCTACTACCGATAATTCGATACTTACTCATCCCAAATAGGCATACAAGGTAATGACATAAAACCAACTCAATACCCACTCACCCCAAACAAACATGATATAATGTTGTTAATTACCTCGTACTGTCTAAATGTTACCCTTATGACAAATGTAACCCTCCAATTGTACTGTCTAGATGTTAAGTTCCCCTATGTCAAATGTAACCCTCCAATTGTGATGTGACCATTTTGATTGTAGGTATACAAATCTGTTTAAATAAATAAATAAATATGTACGGATATGGTGCCTCTCTGAGCGCTGGTGCAGTGCATGGAGGTTGGCTCCTGAGGTGGCTATGGTGCCCTCCCTATTGTCCTTTCTACAGGATGGCCTAGAGAAGGACCTTTCTCTTAGTTCCATGAAAGTTCAGGTGGCAGCTCTGGCCTGTTTCTGGGGTCTGGTGATGGGCAGGTCTCTGGCCTTGCACTTGGACGTCTCACATTTTCCCCAGGGGGGTTTAGCGTCTGCATCCTCCCCTCCGGTCTGTGATCCTTTCCTGGGATCTGTGTCTGGTGCTCAGGGCCCTGATGGTGGTGCCCTTTGAGCCATTGAAGAACCTTAAAGGGTTTGATGCTCAAGGCAGTTTTCTTGGTCACAATTTGTTCCACAAGACGGATTTCCAAGCTGCAAACTCTGTCTTGCCGAAATCCTTATCTGTCCTTTATCGAAGGAGGCCATTTCCATTTGGCCTGTGCCTTCCTTCTTGCTTTTGTAAACCGCTCTGCCGCCTGTGCCCGGGCGGTATATCAAGCGCTGGCATAAAGATAAAGATGTGAGGCTGCCACGTTTCTCCCATATGCTTTGTGACGAATGGTGGCTGAGGCCAATGGAGGCATAGGAGTGAAGTCATCGAAACCTGGGCTTTTCATTGGTTCTTTGTCTCCACCGATCTGCTGGTAAGTAAAATGTCACCTTAATTCGGCGGGGCAGCGGGTAATAACTGCATCCTCCAAAGGAAATATTATAGGTTTTCCATCTGCCAGAAAATAAGAATGGAACTCATAAAATCCGAGCCGTTGTTTTGGCTGGGCGGGGGGAGGGCTTGGCTGCGGTACAATGGAAGTGCTTACACAGCACATTTCTGCTCGGGCTGCTCAGGTTTCAACGTAAACAAACTTGACACGAAATCACGGCAGAAAGCTTTTCCCCTGACTTTCCTGCATGTAGATCTGATCAGCCCGTGTGAATTCATTTTCAGTAAAAAGAGCTTTTGGTCTTTCGGGCTCCCGCTCGGAACGAACTGGCCGTTTCGTTGGGACTGCTACGCCGCTCCGACGCCAGCTCTTTAAACATCTTTGCAAAATAAACATGAAATTGTCCCCTTGGAGTAGAATAGATTGTATATTTGCGTATGCCCAAGCAAACCTTTGGATGGGGTCAAGGAGCCAAGGAATTCAGTCTTTAATTTGCTAAAACAAACACATTGCTGCATCCCTTCTGGCCGTTCTTCGGAAAGTATATCGTTTGCACCCGAAATCTTGATCATTTTGGTGGTAGGTGCACAAAGGACCGATTTTCTCGGTCCTGTTGATGGTGTCCTATAATTTACATCCTATTTCTTTACTTATGATCTCTATTTTTAGACTTTTTTGCGCCACGGTAAAGGGCGAACAGAGATGTCCGACACAGGGATTCTTTCCTATTCTGCTACCACCCTCCCCCCCCCCCCAACACCCCTCACCGAGCAAACGCCACAGAAGAGGCGGCGGTGAGAGGCGAGGATAGAAAGAACACCGAATTACATGCCGGGGGGGGATCTGTCCAGTACCAAATTCTGGGCAGTGCCTGAGGTAGGAGGTGGTTAAGTGTGTGCATGCGGGATTCTGTTCTGTTTTTGAAAGGTCAGCATATGCGTATGAATTTAGAATGACAGAGTATGAAAGTTCAACTGGAGAAAGTATAAATTAAGTTGGATTGCATAAATAACAGAAACAGTATATACGTTTATTCATGGACTATAAAAACGTATACATGCACAATTGTTCTTTTCTCTGTTCCATTGATAGACGTGCGATGCCTTATGGGGAATGTCACTAATATCCTGCAAGGGGCAGCCTGTTCTACGTACTGGCAAACTGCTTATTTTAAATGTCGTTAACGGTGGATCCTTTGCAGAAGGATCGATGATGAGTCCTTCCAAACATTGACAGTACGACGTCAAACAACTTCAGGAAGGTTGGTTTGTGAAGCAGCTGCGGAGAGAGTTGGATCGTAAAGCAGTGTCTGTGCACTAGACTGTCAAAAATAAAATAATTTGAAAGAGAACCAGTCAATTGTACAAACTCCCCGGCTCTTCTTTTCTTTTTTTTTAGGGATGCGTTTCCAGTTTCTTAGGTATGGGCTCTCATTCTCTGTGCAGTGAGATTTTTTTTACGTGATGACAAGTAGTTTCCAGGAGCCGCTCCAGTGAAATAGCATCTAGTTCTAGTGCCATCACCGAGAGACCCGGTCCGTGGTGCTGTAGTGACGGGAGCAGAGTTTAGGCTTTTCCCTTTCACTTTCCTCGTTGCCTGGGGCATAATCACTCCCCAATGTTCTCGTGTTTACAGAGTTGCACTAAGGCACGTGACCGAGGCGTGCTGTCCGCGGGAAATACTGTAGGAGTAGAGAAGCCAAGGGCGAACTGAACTGTACGTATATCAATGACTGTAGCAAACCAGTGGCTCTCAATACAGCCATCGAGCAGTGTTAATTTACACATGTACAATGTACATTGTTTATACATAAAGAAACGAATATGCCTTGCGATTACATTGGCCAAAACGTAAACGTTTTAAAGTGTTTTTTTTTTCTTTTTAATAGCAAAACAAATGTTTACTTTGAACTCGGTTCAAAAAATATTGTCTATTTGTACACATTTTTCCAGAGTATACTAATGTGTAATCTACTTATGTGAGAAAGATGGTTAACTTCAAAGCAACGGCGCTTTTATGTGGTTAAGCCAAAGGACGTTATATATTTTTTTGTTTATTTTTGACAAAATGCCCCTCACCCATGTTTTTCTGTTTTTCTAGGTTTGGATCGATTTGTGCATTGCCAGGCATAGCTAGAAATCTGAGACCGTTTCTTTAAAGACAAATGTTAAATGGTTTCTGTATCACCTGCCATTGCATTGAAGCTACAGTAGTCACATTTTTTTAAAAAAAGACTCTGTACTCTGGCTTCTCTTGTTTGATGGGGGGCGGGGGAGGGGAGAGAAGGAGCATTCCTTTTGGGTAGTTTCATAGTAAGACGAAATGTTGTTCTTAGGGCACTGAGCTCGGCAGGGTTTATGAAACAGATCAGTGCACAGAAGGCAGCCTGGAAACATGCATGGATTTTAGCAAGCTGCTAGGTGACCCAGCAAACGTATATCCTTATAACTTAGGCAGCGTCTAAAGTGTGCATATGTGTCACCCAAATGTTTCAAAGAGCATCCCAAAGCTTGGCTTGGTATCACCACTAGCATGGCTTGAGGTAAAAGAGTGTTGGAGAGCGATCTCCATGATAACACACGTCTACTCTACGAACGTCTAGTGCCCCACTCTGAAATTTTAGCAAAGACTCTAAAATACATAAACATTGACATTCTGCAGCTCTGCAAATTGCTTTGCTCTTGGAACAAGATCTTGCTCACCTGAGGGGAGGCTGGCACTAAGGTTGACCAGAAAAGACCTGGTTTTTTTTCTTCTTTGTTTTCCCTGCTAATCCTTAGATGAATACAAGGATTCACTATCAGCTCTGGACAGTTCAAGCAGGCCCTTGGAGGAACCTGATTAAATTGATCCCATTCCTTATTAAATAGGATAGAGAGTGGAATTAAACCCTTAGTTTGAGTGAATGTGGTATTGATTATATCTGTATAGTCTCCTCCAAGTTATAAACACATGTACAGTGTAGCAGTCAAGGTCTGGGGAAATATGTTTAACATCATCTTTGTGTAGAATTTGATTCAGTTTAGGTATAGGTATATGACAAGCCAAGCTCTGAAGACATGGCAGAAAAAATCCCCACACAATTGACATATTTACTGTAAAACAGTGCTCACTTTAAAGTGAAAAATAATGGCTATAAAATATAGTCTGCAATTTAGAACTGTAAATGGGCTGCATGCCAAGAACAATTTTGTTTCTCTACCCCTGCTGCTGAAAGTATGCGAAAGGGACTGTAGAAGAAATGTGTTTACCCTGAAACTGTATAGAACACAGATTCCTCGGGACTTGCTTCAGCCATATGCGTTTGCACCCTCAGCAAAGCTTTGAATTGGCCTTCTCTCGCCTCAAATGAAAAGAAAAAGAGAGGCTGTGATCATATTAACTGCACAAAGGTGTCTAACACTTAACCGGTTGCCATTTTTAGAGTATTTTCAAGTGCAGCTCTCCAGGATTAGGTACCCCTCTGCTATTCCCAAATTTCTGCTTCTTGAAATCAGGGATGGCCCAAGTAGATCTGCTGCCCTATGCAAACCGTCCTCCCCCTTGCTAGGGTCCACCTCGTCAAACCTTCCAGGGGCAACTCCTTTCTTCTTCCTATTTGTGAAGCACATCAGAAGCCCCTGTTGGCCCCACCCACACAGCTGCAGGAAGTGTGTGTTGAGGGGGCGGACCATGGTGGGAAGTTAGGAGAGGAGGCACTCTTCCTGCAGTATTTAAGGGACTGCTGAATCCTGCTGGTCCTAAAATGGTGCCACCGTAGACGATTGCCTTCCTCGTCTAGTGGAAGACCAGCCCTGCTTGAAAGGAAGCAAGACTGAGTTCCTTCTCTGCGTCCTGATGTGAAGAGAAAGAGGGATAAATGACCCCAGACTATCTAAATCCCATTCTAAACCACATTCATTCTGCTGCAGCTTGGGATGAATGTCAGCCTCAGTATCAACCAACCCTCAAAATGAATTAATGAGTATGTGCAAATATGTCAAATGGTCACAAATGCAATTGAGTTAGAATGTTTTTTTATAAAATGGTTACAATTTCAAGTCCCTCATCTCTAGTGTGGGAACCTCACTTTATAGAAATGGCAAAAATCTTCAAAGGTATACCCTTTACAAAAAGTACCTCAATAATCAGCCAAGCCAATGCCCACCCGACTCCTGGATCAATCAGTCTCATTCTCTTCTCATCAGAAGTGTATTCTGTTAATATCTGTAAGCACAATTTAAGCAAACTGAACCCACATCCTTTTTGTGCAGTTTTCTGATTATCAGGGTGGCAGCCTCCTAGAGCAGCAACTTCTGAAGGGTGGCAAACAGCATTAGCAGTCAAAGCAAAATAATAGATCTTGACGGCCAACCAAAGAACCATCAGCACATACCTTTACTTGCTTTGAGAGTGGGCTCACAGCTACATAGAAAGCAAAGTTTAATATTTCAAAGGACGTGGTCCAGGATTTTTGTGGGAGGGGTGATGTTGGAATGAATATGATTGTTGAGTTTAATTATCCAAATCTTGGGGTGGTAAGGCTGACGGTTTCTCTAGAGTGCCCACTATCGTTGCCCAGGCCCCGCCAGTTATATACAGAGGGTTCATACAATTGGAATATCACAGGACATAGTAAGGTAAAAGCCTACTCCGTTTATTATTCATTTAAACAGTTTTATATACTGCCTCAGTGGCACATGACATTCAAAATGGTTTATAAAATGAATGAAACAATTACAGATTAAGAAATAAGTAGACAAATAGGTTCAACAAAGGCAGAACAGATATGTGTTTCGAAGTGATGCCGCCAGAGCACATCAGCACAAAGTTTAAAAGTGGCATTTTAGAAAAGCCGTTTAGGTGCCATCTGGGACGTCCGAGTCAGAACATTTGAAATTCGATGGGGAGTGGCAACAGAGATGGAGGGTACATGTAAAAGCCTTCTAAAATCAACCTATCTACACCCCAAAAGATAAACATTTCCACCAACATACAAGGGAATGGGAGCATGCAGAATAAAGCTCCAGACATGTGCGGGAAAACGGACGATTTTAGAAATGTGCAGGCGGAAAACATGCACATTTGCAGTGGTATTTCAGAATGCACATGTGGATCTATCACTGGATGCACATGTGGATCTATCACTGGATGCACATGTGAATCTAACACTGGATGCACATGTGGATCTTTTGCAGAACTCCGGTGACACACCTCTGCTATGCCCCCGTGCGACACAGATGTGATCAGGCCTTTCTACAATGACTCTTGGAACATGGATGTGATTGGCTTGTCTGAATGGGCATTTTCAGATCTACAACTCATGAATGGAGCTTCTAAGATGACCTCTAAATGATTCATGAAGGGGGTCATTTTAGAAGCCCTAGTCAGGATTTTGACAACTGAAAATGGCTCTTCAGATGTCCCACGTCCCAAGAGCCAGTTTAGAATGCCCCAAATTTACACATGTGCAGTGCAATCATGTCTATACCACAAGACAGTGTGGCAGAGGCCCGTCCAAGACATTCCAGAAAAGATCCATGTGTGCCGATTTCGGAATGGGGCCTCACGTGTATACCCAACGGCAGACACATCCATGTCTATACTTGACCCTGGGCATGAATAGTGCTCATTTCTGCCAGCTATCAACAGTACAAAGGAGAGGAGCATGCGCCCTCACTCCCTCAATATTCTTTGCCAACTCAAAAAACTTTGTAGATGGAGGCAGGGGCGGCACAAGGGAGGTGCGGGACCACGTGTGGAGACTCATTGCGGGGCCTCATTTGCATACATATTTGCATAATGCTAACATGCACTAACTTTTAGTAAACACGCCTTTTAATGAGTGTATGCATAAAGAAAGACTACCAGACTTCTACATTCCTATACTCCAGTGCCAACTGCCAGGCACATTAGGAAGTACTACAAACCAGGACCGGCCCGTCCATTGAGCAAGAATGTTGTTTGCACAGGGCCCCGCGTTTCAGGGGGCCCCGCGCAAACAACATTCTGCCCATCAGCCCAGGAAAACTTTAAAAGAAAAAACTAACTTGCTGCCGCTGCCGCCCTGGCAGCGGCAGAACCAAGTGTCTCCCGTGGGGCCCCCGCCCACCCAACAGAGCCCTCCCTCCTGTCTGGCAGAGCTTTCCCTCGATCACTCTCCTTGGCGCGGTTTTCAGAGCCGTGAAGGGGACTCTTTCCCTCTCGTGGCTCTGTTAAGCCCGCTGGGGCTGATGGGAGCAGGCATTTCCTGTTTCCCTTCAGCCCCGGCCGGCTTAACAGAACTGCGAGAGGGAAACCCTCCCTTCACAGCTCTGAAAGCCGTGCCAAGGAGAGTGATCGAGGGAGGGCTCTGCCAGACAGGAGGGAGGGCTCTGTTGGGGGGGCAGGGGCCCCGCAGGAGACACTTGATTCTGCCGCTGCCAGGGCAGCAGCAGCAGCAAGTTAGTTTTTTCTTTTAAAGTTTCCCTGGGCTGATGGGGGGGAGGGGGGTTAGGACTGGTAATGGGCTATGGGGGGGGGGGGCTAGGACTGGAAATGGGCTGATGGGGGGTTAGGAAAGGCAATGGGCTATGGGGGGAATAGGACTGGAAATGGGCTGATGGGGGGATTACAACTGGTAATGGGCTATGGGGGGGGGGGGGGCTCGGACCGGAAATGGGCTGATGGGGGGTTAGTACTGGAAATGGGCTATGGGGGGGCTAGGACTGGAAATGGGCTGATGGGGGGGTTAGGACTGGTAATGGGCTATGGGGGGGCTAAGACCGGAAAGGGGCTGATGGGGGGGTTAGTACTGGTAATGGGCTATGGGGGGCTGGGACTGGAAATGGGCTGATGGGAGGGTTAGGACTGGTAATGGGCTATGGGGGAGCTGGGACTGGAAATGGGCTGATGGGGGGGGTTAGGACTGGTAATGGGCTATGGGGGGCTAAGACTGAAAATGGGGTGATGGGGATTAGGACTGGAAGTGGGCTGATGGGGGTTTAGGACTGGTAATGGGCTATGGGGGGCTAGGACTGGTAATGGGCTGAGTGGAAGGGGGGACTTGAACTGCAAATAGCTGATGGGGATGGGGACGGGGGCTTGGAATGGAAATGGGCTGAGTGGAAGGGGGGCTTGAACTGCAAATAGCTGATGGGGAGGGGGGCTTGGAATGGAAATGGGCTGTGAGGGGGGAGCTAGGACTGGAAATGGGCTGAGTGTGGGGGGGGGGCTAGGACAGGAAATGGGCTGATGGAGGTGCTAGGATAGGACTGGAAATGGGCTGTTGGGGGGCGCTAAGATTGGAAATGGACTGTGAGGGGAGGGAGCTAGGACTGGAAATGGGCTGAGTGGGGGGGGGGGAGCTAGGACAGGAAATGGGCTGATGGAGGTGCTAAGATTGCAAATGGGCTGTGGTGGGGGCTTGGAATGAAATGGACTCATGGAGGGGCTAGAACTGGAAGTAGGCTCATTGGGGGCTTGGATTGGAAATGGGCTGAGTGGAGGGGAGCTAGGATTTGACATGGGCTGATGGTGAGGCAAGGAAAGGACTAGAAATCGGCTGATGGGGGGCTGGGATTGGAAATGAGCTGATGGAGGGACTGAGATAGGACTGGAAATAGATGGGGGAGCTAGGACTGGAAATGGGCTGATGGGGGGCTAGGACTGGAAATGGGCTGATGCGGGGACTAGAAGGGAGTGAATGCTGAGTGGGGCTGGAACTAGAAGGGAGCTGATGTTGGGGGAGGATTAGAATGGGATGGGGCTGGGAGAGTGAAATGGAGAGGGGAAAAATATTTTGTGTGGGAGGGAAGAAAAATCTTCAATTGGCCGGGTATTGGGAGAGTAAGTGGGGATTCAGGATGGAGGGGTAAAATTTGAGTGGATGAAATAGGAATGAGGAAAGAGCAAAAGGGCAAAGATTAGTATGTTAAAGCAGATGTAGAGAGAGAATGGAAAAAAATAGAAGAGAGAAGAAAGGACAAATGGACAGCAGATGATGGAGAGTTAGCAGAAGATACAAAGAAACCAGAAGAAAGTGGCTGGAGCAATTGCAACTGAAAAAAATGCACAAAAGGTAGAAAAAATATCTCTTTATTTTGAATTTATTAACTGGAATATGTCAGCTCTGGGAAATGTGCATCATTAACATCTGCGCTTTATTTAGTACAAGAGGAAATTAATTTATAGTTTTATTTCTACAGTGTTGTACATTCCAAGTTTGGCTTTTGGGGTTCCCAGTTTAATTATTGTCTTCCTGTTTCTAAATTGTGATTCCTTGTTTGGTGATGGTCTATGTTCTGCATGTGTAACTGAGCTGAGGTATTCTGTTTATGTAATTCCTATTTGACATTGCCACTTGTTCTCTTTCCCCAGTATTCTCTGAAATGTATTGGTTTAATATTTGTAGTGTTGCCTTTTGATAGGTAGGGTATGGTGCTTTGTGAGTCCTGGTAGTGCTGTTATGATACGGCGGGTTTGCTATGGGTTCTAAATGCCTTACTATGTGTGGTCAAATGTATTAAGCAAATCACTACAAAACTAAAAATTGAATTTTTTGCTTAAAATTTCATCCAATAGGAACTATTGTAGCAAAATTACAAAGGCTCATGGGTCTCAGTATAAAATTCCGCAGTCATTTGCAAGGTCTATAAATCAACACACTTGCTAGACTGCTATTCACATCAACGACCCAACTGATAATGCCTTTGAAATTATTTTACTATTGGGTGAAATGGGTTCTAAATGGGCAGCGTTTGTAGTAGTTCCTAATGTGCCTGCCGGTTGGCACTGGATTATAGTAATGTAGAAATCTTTTAGTCTTTCTTTATCCATATGCTCATTAAGAGGCATGTTTACTAAAAATTAGTGTATGGTAACATTATGCAAATAGTTATGTAAATGAGGTCCATTATGCAAATGAGGCCCCGCACCGAGTCTCCGCACATGGCCCCGCACCCCCCTTGGGCCGCCCCTGCTACAAACACTGCCCATTTAGAACTCATAGCAAACCCGCCGTATCCTAACAGCTCTACCAGGACTCACAAAGCACCAAACCTACCTATCAAAAGGCAACACTGCAAATCTTAAAGCAATACATCTCAGAGATTAACAATACATGACCTACTGGGGAAAGAGAACAAGTGGCAATGTCAAATAGAAACTACATAATCAGAGTACCTCAGCTCAGTTACACATGCAGAATATAGACCGTCACCAAACATAGAACAAGGGATCACAATTTAGAAATAGGAGGACAATCATTAAACTGGAAACCTCAAAAGCCAAACTTGGAATGTACAACAACACTGGAGACGGCACTTAACAACAACTAAACAAAACGCAGACGTTAACGATACACATTTCCCAGAGCTGACATACTTTATTCCAGTTAATAAATTCAAAATAAAAAAGTATTTTTCTACCTTTTGTTGTTTGTGCATTTTATTTTTCAGTTGCAATTGCTCCAGTCACTTTCTTCTGGTTTCTTCGTGTCTTCTGCTAACTATCGATTGTCTGCTGTCCATTTGTCCTTTCTTCTCTCTTCTAGTTTTTTTCCATTCTCTCTCTACGTCTGCTTTAACATACTGATCTTTCTCCTTTTGCTCTTTTCTCCATTTCCTTTTTATTCCTTTTTCATCCACTCAAATTTTACTCCTCCATCCTCAATACCTGGCCAATCACAGATTTTTCTTCCCTCTCACACAAAATATTTTTCCCCTCTCCATCCTCACTCCCCCAGCCCCATCCCCTTCTAGTCCTCCCCCAACATCAGCTCCCTTCTAGTTCCAGCCCCTCCCAGCATCCACTCCCTTCTAGTCCCATTCTCCCATCCCCCACATCAGCCCATTTCCAGTCCTAGCCCCCCATCAGTCTATTTCCAGTCCTAGCTCCTCCCACTCAGCCAATTTCCAGTCCAAGCCCCCTCCCCATCAGATATTTTCAGTCCTAGCTCCCCCCCACTCAGCCCATGTCCAGTCCTAGCTCCCCCACACTCAGCCCATTTCCAGTCCAAGCCCACCCACTCAGCCTATTTCCAATCCAAGCCCCCTCCCCATCAGCTATTTGCCTGGCTAGGTCCCCCCCGCTCAGGTCATTTCCAGTCCTAGCTCCACCCCCCATTCAGCCTATTTCCAGTCCTAGCCCCCACACTCAGCACATTTCCAGTCCAAGCCCCCCTCCCCATCAGCTATTTCCAGTCCTATATACCTCCCACTCAGCCAATTTCCAGTCCAAGCCACACCCCACACAGCCTATTTCCAGTTCAAGCCCCCCTCCCCATCAGCTATTTCCAGTCCTATCTTCCCCCACTCAGCCCATGTCCAGTCCTAGCTCACCCCCACTCAGCCCATTTCCAGTCCAAGCCCCCCTCCCATCAGCTATTTCCAGTCCTAGCTCCACCCCCCCATTCAGCCAATTACCAGTCCAACCCCCTCCCCCCGGTTCCAGGCCAAGCCCCCCTCCCCATCAGCTATTTCCTGTCCTAGCTCCCCCCTCACTCAGCCAATTTCCAGTCCAAGCCCCCACCCCATCAGCTATTTCCAGTCTTAGCCCCCCGCCCCTGCAGAAGAGCCCCACAGCTGTCTTAATAGAGGGAGCTGGAGAGACCCCAGCTCACCTCTGACAGCCTCTGAAAAGCACCTTTTTCTTCACTTCGGCAGTTGTATTACAGTATAGGACGCTGGCATGCTGAGGTCAAAAGGAACTTCCTGTTTCCTGGCACTCAGCGCTCTAGCGTTCAATACTGTAATACAGCTGTGAAAATGAAGGAAAAAGGAGCTCTTCACTGTGGCGGCTGTCAGAGGTGAGCCGGGGCCTTTCTGGCTCCCTTTAAAGTCATCCTGTCTGCCGGTGCCAAATGCGAGAAGTTGGCGCGGGACCCTGTGCAAACAACATTCTTACACAATGGACAGGCCAGCCCTGGGTGGAGGAATAGAAAGGAAACTGGGGCTAGCTCATGCTTTTCTCAAAGTTCAAGGTGAGCTCTATTCAGGTACGGTAGGTATTTTGCTGTCCCCAGAGGGCTTGCAATCCAACTTTATACCCAAGGCAATGGAGGCTTAAGTAACTCGGCCAAGGTCACAAGGAGCAGTGATGGAATTTGAACCAGGGATTTCTAGTTCTGAAACCACTGCTCTTGCCATTAGGTTACTCCTCCAATTGAGGTTGTTGTTGTTGTTGTTAAGTGCTGTTGGCTCACAGTGACCCTCTGGATAGTTGTCCTAATCTATATTTGGTCTTCAGTCAGGTGGCTCATTGTTGACAGAGTGGCATCCATAGCTGCTGTTATTGTAGGTACACAGTGAGGCCTGATTGGCTGCTGCTGCAGATCTCCATTTCTAAGCTGTTATCGTGGAGGCATGACAGTTACCACATGCTGATTCGCACAAGAACTGCCAATCACGCAATGGGTGGGGAAGGGTGGAGAATATGGGGAGCACATTGCATTTAGTGTGAGTGGACATACCATGCTGCAATTAGCGTGGGTGCAGCTAATGCCATCTCAGTAGGTGAAGTTAGGTGCACCCATGGTAATTGCACTGCACATTTACAAAAACAAAGGGTGTTTGGCCAATGCAGTGCCCACCAACATCTGTAGCATGTCACTGCCAGTGAAAAATGTAGCCTTGTGAAAAATGCCAGTTGAAGCTGAAAATCTAATCAAAAGAGCACGGTGGCAAGAATGTGATCTGAAGAACAAAACGGGATATGAAAAAAAAAGGAGCCTGTGTAACTATCTTGGGAGAAAAAAATGAAAGATGCAATGAGGGGGACCTAGCCAAGGCAGCAGACTTGTGTAAATATGGTCAAGCAAGGAGATGCTATATGGGTGGGGTGGGGAAGGAGGGTCAGAGAGTAGCATCTTAATAGGCCCAGATGCCAAAGATAACGTGAATGTCATTGAAATGTAAGGATGTTTAAGAGAGAAGATGAGGGGGGCCCGGGGGGGACTTTCATAACAAGCGTATTTATTTATTTAGAACGCTTTTCTATACTGCGCCTTCCAGAGATCAGGGGCGGTTTACTTAAAACTTAACAAATACAAACATAAAATTGGAATGATAACAAATAACTATTTACAGTACAACTATTCAAACTTGCTTAAAAAGCACTGCTCTATCCCATCATCATGCAGGCCACAGATCGACAGCAGTTGTCGTTTCTCGTGGAAACCTTGTAAAGCGATTGAATGAATGGAGTAAGTAAAATGCCCCTCGGATTTAGCAATAAGTTCAACTTTTACCTCCTTTGATCCTGTCACATGGGCCAGGCCTCCCAAATTTTGCTGCTAAGCCATCCGCCCGAGATCTGACTGCATGTTGTATTAAAGTGCATTGGGATCCTAACTGAGGGGGAAAAAACCCTCCAGACTATCATTGTTATTTGTTAGCAAAGTTCTTTTTAGGATTACAACGGACGTGACTCTTCTCGTTTATGTCACTAGAGGGCTCCAAGGTTCTCTTTAGGGACACGGAATATACGTTTTGCTCTCTCAGCATCGGAATATACGTTTTGCTCTCTCAGCATCGCCCTGCTGAATTTAGATACGTCATGTAAAAGTTGTGGTGTCTTAGATTGCACAAAACATAATGCGCAGAGATTTTCCTTTTGGAGAAGTCCTTTCTGTAGCAGTTTCAACTCTCTCTTGCTTGACGTTAATGCATTATACGTCAAGACTCACTTCCCTTTAAAAGGCCGCCCTTACAATACGCAGCGTAGTTTTGTAAACACTATTCTCTAGATTAATAGGTGACACCCTGTGGCAATTCCAGAGTAAGAATAAACTTTCTTTTATTCATAGCACGTTAAAATCAGACACACTACATGCTCCTTAAACGGGCATGGCAGATTAAAACGCCGTCAGAGAGCTATATTGGTGCGGGGTCAATCACACTTTTGACTCCTCGGTTTAGCCGTCCAGAATAAAATGAAAGTTATGGATAGAAACGTCACTCACTTAGAATAAGCACCTTCAACCACAATAAAACGGGAATTTGCAAGGAGGTTACCAGTACAGGAGACCTGTCGCTGTTAACTCTAAACTAGCTGCATTTTCGCGGCATGTCCTGAGAGCGAACCTGTACGTTTGCGCTTTGTACAGTCGCTCAGGCGCTTGTTTCAACGTTTTAGTAATTAAAGCACTGGACTATGTTTAAAGATACCGGAAAGACAGCGATTAAATCCTGCTTCTGAAATTAAAGCTCCTTGTCACCTTAGGTAAATTACAATCTAAGTTTCTTGAAGAAAGAAAAACCGACCAACAGAAAACCAAAGATACGTATATGCGCTGTACATAATTTGTATATCTCGATGATATGTGCTTAACGTGTAAGTAGTCTTTTGAGGGTCAAAACTTTCAGCTTGTTACAGTAAGCCAGGTTTATGTCTCTGTAAAGCAGAGCGCAGCTCTGCTGAAAACCTCAAAAACGTTTCCCAATAACAGTGTGATTACACATAGTTCTATCACATTAGGAGGAGCCTCAAGGCCAGAGCATATAACCCACCACTAATTTTTTTATTTCACTGTACTCGAAGAGGTGCGTGTACAAAATGAAACAGGGGGCCTTTCGCAGTTAAAACGGGCATCACGTCAAAAGGAATCCGAGAGACTCCAGCATGTATTGAGCGTGTGCCGAAAACGAGAGACTTTAAACGCAGAGGCCCCGTTTTGCTCTGCCCCCCGATTCCCTAGCGAGGGCATTCTCCCTGTGGCGTTTCGCAGCAAACCCCGAGCTCCTGCGCAGCGTCTCTGCCTTTTCGAGACGGGCTCGTCCGTCGTTCCTGTTAAAAGGCAAATACACAGCGAGCGGCTGCCGGCCAGCGGTGTCAGGTTACACGCCCGCTGCAAAACAAGGACGGACAGCGCCAGGCACCAATCAGATTAGCCTCCAGCCGCCGATGCGCTTGCAAAGCCAATGAGCTCGAGCTGGAGGCGGGCACCGAACAAGGATAAAAGTATGAATTCTCCAATGCAGAGAGCGCGGCCGCTCGTGCACTGGGATTTGCTCTGCCTGCTTTCGGGGCTTTAAAGAGGAGACGGCGGCGAGCAAGGAGCCGTCGCCGCTTCGGATCGGGCACCGGGATGTCTCACGTGCAGCTGTCGAACGCCGCCTGGGAGCGGCTGCTGGCCCGCAGGACTTTCCCCCTTCACTCGCGCACGGGCGCCTGCAAGAACCTCTTCGGAGGGGTGGACCACGAAGAGCTGCGGCGGGAATTAAAGAGCAAACTGCGGGAGATGAGCGACGCCGATCGCGAGAGGTGGGACTACGACTTCGAGACGGACACCCCGATGGCCGGGGGCAGGCTGCAGTGGGAAGCGGTGCCCGGGGACGCGGTGCCCGCTTTCTACCAGGAGACCCTGCACGTGGGCAGGAAGAGGATCCCGGGGGCGATGGTGCCCGGGCTCAGCCCCGGGAATGGTTGGCACGAGGGCAGAGGGGGTGAGGAGGGCGAGCAGAACAACCAAGAAAACCAATCGCATCACCCGAACTCAGGAATTACAGGGAAAACGGATCCCAAAAGGACGGGCGCCGCAGTGCGTATAACAGGTAACCATCGCTTGCAGCTAGTTTATCCAGAAAACACCCACGCAGCGTATGTCAGTCTGATCTCCCAAAGAGTGAACCTTGGGACGCTTAGTAGTCACAGATGCGGACTTTTGAGACCCAAAACATATTGCCGCGGAAATCTATGGGAGTGACTACCGCCCGGTATAGTGATTAAGAAAGTGGTCCAGTTGAAAATGTGGAATACACGTTTGCTGTCTGAACTGCATGAAAGTTCCCGAGTGGGCGCGGGAAGGACTTGTAAATCCGACCCGGGAACGGTGGGGGTTACTTCTGCCTTGGCTTTGTTGGGAGTAGCGGGGGGAGGGGGCTGTTTGGGATCCATGATAGGAGCTGCTTGTACCCCCGGGGCTTGGCTGCGGTACAATGGAAGTGCTTACACAGCACATTTCTGCTCGGGCTGCTCAGGTTTCAACGTAAACAAACTTGACACGAAATCACGGCAGAAAGCTTTTCGCCTTTCTTCCCGCACGCAGATCTGATCCGTTTCCCGATAATAAACCGGAGTGACGTTTAGACGCGCATATGCTATCTTGATTCCACGACGATTCCAGGCTTTATCTTTCCAGCTACAACTCCGCAGCAGAACGCTGGTTACTCTTAAGGTTCTTTTAAAATATTACCCTTGTTTGCTCAACGTGAAACATTTTATTCATCTCAGTGCCCTCCTTGGGATATTTTTTATTGATATACAGCAGGAAGAAACACCGTCCAAAACTTGGTTGGACGGACAAGAACTTAGCACGTACGTACGAAGTCCTTTCTCCCGGCCTCCCCTGACGTTTTCTGGTGCTGTGTCAAACCCAGAAATTCCGATGCTCTGTGAGATCCAAGTGGCTCACCACTGGTTTAAATCCCTTTCCCGTAAAGCTCGTTCCTGCAGAGCTAAAGGACCACGGAGGGGTGTGTGCTTTCTGTAGCCCAAATTAGCGGACAATAGGCAGTCGCCATTCAGTGATACCAGATCCTGCCACGTAGTAGCCAATCAGCCCAGAAGTTGTGGTGTTTTCGCCTCCGTAGTGACTGCATATGCAATCTCTTACTATAGTTAAAGAGCCTGTGTAAGTTGAAAGTATCGGATCAGCAGCCCACAGGCAATCCGATTCAGAGGGCAGCCATAAGAGATGGAAAAGGATGAGCATGTGGAGCAGGAATTAGTGGAAAAATGGGAGAAAAGTCTTGTATATAGTGAAACGCTGCTACATGTATTTTTTTTTTAGTTTTTAAGTTTGTTATGCATGCACCATGCCTGTGGATAGTATACAGGAGTATTTAAAACGAATTGCATGGTGCATTCGGAGTCCCCTTTCTTTAACTGCATTCTCCGTTGTTGATCTTCTAGACTTCTTTGCAAAACGGAAAAGAACGGTGGAATCGAAATCTGCTTGTGACAGTGGACCACCTCCCGGGTCTCCCATCTCCCCTGAAAGGACCCCGCGCAAGAGACTGCGATAATGAAGGTAAGTGCAGCGCCCTCGTTGCTCTTTGTAAGGAGAAAAGAATGAGAGGACCGCGCAGGACACCCCTGTTTGACTATCTTGTGCCCCTTTTTCTTGGGTTTGGAAGCGATTCATGGGGTCCCCGGGCGAAAGGGAGGATAACGAGAGACTGACCCCTACTGGCTCAGTACTTTTAGAAGCCTAAGAGGCTTGCATGCAAAAAAAACAATAACTAAAGATTGTTTTGGGGGAACAAAGGGGAGAGGGTAAACGGGTAGTGCTGAAAGCACAATTTATGTACCCTCATCTATGTGCAAGCACATGGAGTAATTTAGACTGGGTAGTAAAATGGTCCTTATTCTTCTGTTCACCGCTCATGCGCGTCTTTACCATTGCACATAATCCCCAGTTTGTGTTGTCTGTCTCTAATGAATTGTAAGCTCTATGAAGCAGAGCCTGCCTCTTCTATATATAAGTTCAGCACTGTGCTTTTTTAGCTGGAAGAACTGCTTTCAAATTATTTTGTGATATAATTTGAAAAGCATAATGAAAGTTTGTAAACTTATCTTACGAAGTCTAATAAATTAATGAGTTTGTGGAGAGATGGCAAGCGCTATGCATAGAGACCCGGTCCGTGGTGCTGTAGTGACGGGAGCAGAGTTTAGGCTTTTCCCTTTCACTTTCCGCGCTGCCTGGGGCATAATCACTCCCCAATGTTCTCGTGTTTACAGAGTTGCACTAAGGCACGTGACCCGTTTGTGTGACTGACAGAAGCGCAGAGGCGTGCTGTCCGCGGGAAATAGGAGAAGATCTCCGAGCAAGAGAAGAGAGAGAACCCAAGGAAGAACTGAACTGTATTTACATCAATGTAGCAAACCAGTGGCTCTGAATACAGCCACCGAGCAGTGTTAATTTACAGATGTGCAATTTACAATGTTTATTTTATACATATAGAAATGTATATGCCTTATGAGTACACTGGTCAAAAACGTGTAAAAGCTTTAAAGTCCTTTTTATATATTAAAATGCTTATTCTCTGAGCTCTGTGGAAAAAAACTGTAAATATTGTACAAAAGGGTATTTTTTTTTCAGAATATACTAACTTATACTTTATATTTATGTGAGAAATGTGGATAACTTTGGTGAAACCCAATAGTCTTTTTTTTTTTTTTTTTTTTTGGTTAATCCAAAGGGCACTATGTATTTTTGCTTCTGTTATTTACAAATTTTGTACATTTTATTTTTATATAGTTTTTGGAAGTGTTCTGATCACAAGGGATAGTTACAAGTATTGTTTTAGTTTACTTGAAGACAAATTTTTGTTTCAATGTTTGAGCCTTTTTACACCACTGCCACTCCAATAATGTCACAGTGTTGAAATAAAAATGAATATTTGTACCCTTTGAATTTTTGTGTGTTTGCACTTCTATTGTTGCCCTATAATTGATAGTTCCCCATTGGTAGTAATAGCATGGTGTCCTAGAAATGATTTGACTATCTTGTTGGTGCCAGATTGGCACAGAGTGATGCCATCTGTCAGGCTGGTCCTCTAGGCTGAGCAGGCCCTTGCCTAACGTGTACATCTGTGATGTCTGCTGTGGCCCACATACATGCTATGAAATGAGTTTGCTCACTGCCACAACACAGCGACGTTAGGCTTGGGTGGGGGCAGTGGTCAGTGGCTATGGCCTGCTGCAGATGAAATCCGTCAGTTGCAGCGCTGCAGTTGCCACTGTCAGTAGGGCCTCAAGCATGTCAGCAGCAGGTACAGCAGAGCACATAATGGTCCCTCTCCCGAGGTCTAAGGCAGCAGCATGCGTGCCTGCATTCCTCTTCCTCCCCACCCCCTCCCCCCCCCATAGTGGGGGGGGGGGCAGGATTGGTGTGCCGAGCTGCATGTGTGTACATCTTATAAGGCACTAAAGCGGTATCAGCTGAACCACAATGTCAGGGAGGAAGGGAACGGCTGGCATGCTCTCTACCATGACTGTTGGACCCTGGCTAGTTTGCTGAGTGAATGGGCTGGCTCTGGGCTCAGGATACTCCCTTCCCCCCCCCCCCCCATATGCACATATTGAGTGGATATGTACATGGGGGGGGGGGGGGATATGCCACCTGCCAAATGACAACTGTAATCTGTGCATGAACTAGTGACACCCATCTGAGCACCATGTGAATCCAAATAAGCTAAGTTGGTCGGCAAGATATGAGATCAGTCCATGACAGCCCCACAAGCACACACCAGGAAATGGGGACAGTGGTCATTTTGCTAGTACACCCATGGTCTGCAGTGTGTGTGATCATGTATCATGGCCTGCCCCTTTGACTGGACATCAGTTGAACCAGCAGCATAGCAAGGTAGTGCAACATACAGACTAAACAAGGTGTCCCTCTCCCACAACTTCCAAACATACCTTTTCTGACAAGTATGAGGGAGGAGTGGCTAGTGGTTGGGGCAAGTTGCCTCAGGCCAGAAGGTCAGGGGCTCAAATCCCACTAGAGGACAGCAACCTTGGGCCGGAAGGACTGGGGTTTCTAGTCCCACAGGTGCTCCTTGTGGTCTTGGGCAAGCCACTTAACTATTTTACAGGGAACATGGGCTGTGGAGGGTTATCTCCAAGTTATAATGCCCTGTTCAATGTAAACCACCTTGATATCATGAAAGGCAGTATATAAGAAATGTTAAGTATGACACAGTCTGCAGAGCTCTAGCAGATGTAGGCATACCCTAACTCATGCCTACATGCATCCTGACAATGACCACATACATACCCATGGACTGATGAACATATGTAGCTGCAAACACATGACCAGTGTGTGTTTTGAGAGCAGGGTCACAGGTTCAAGACCAGCCTGTAGATCAGGACGTGTATGTCCAGGTGTGTTAACTTTATCCTACATTCCCAGATCTGTATCAGTATTTGCAACCTTCAACGTTTTGTCCAGCAAGAGTCCACACACTCGGCTGCCACACTAAGTTGCACCACCCACAGCTGGAGGGCAGAGCACAATAATAGCACCGGCACACTGAATGGGCATTGCAGAGCATGGTAATAGTGCCTGTGCACTGAACAAGGCATTGGTAATGGTGGACCATCTAAGGGGTAGGTAAGAATGCAAACCTGCCCCTTAGATTATGTGTGACTGGGCACTGTGCATGCATGAGGTGTCCAGGCTTTATAGCTGTGCATACAACATGCTGTAGGTCAGCTAGACATCAATCCCACATAGTGTATGAGACATCTTTCACAAGCAGGTTAGTTTACAGTAAGTAATTGCAACCTGTGGCTCTGATGCTGCAATGCATTCCCAGTTACACCATCGACAAAGCCCATCCCCTCAGCATTCCCCTATACTTACTTCCCAACATGACACTGTTGTGCAGCTGGCTTGACTGGAGTGACCTCACTTCTGACTTAGCCTCCAGGCCTCAGGTCACACCAATTTGCACAGGTGAGAGGCTTGACTAATGCCAACTGCCATAACAGCTGTATTCATGGCAATAGTGTCAGCCCATCTGGCACAGCTGCAGCCTATATGGAACTAGGGAGGGGGGCTGGCCTCTGTGAATGTGCAATCCATTCACTTACTTGATGACACTGGCAGTAATCTGCGATATACCAGCATGCATGTTGCACTTGTCCCATGCTGCAGTCACAGAGTGCAATTTGGGGGACTCTTTACGCCATGCAGTGTATGCACATACAGGGAAGTACATATTTGGCAAATTTGCACACAAGAAACACCACCTCAACACCGTCTACTTATCATTGGTCAAAGCATCCTGCATTATATTACCCCAAATGAGAGTGCAAATGCACCAGTGTGCCTGATTGGGACAGTGGGACACTGACCTCTGAATGGTACGTGCACGCTTCCAGCTGCTAAAATGTGGCACAGGATGTCATGCTGGTCTCTGCGTTGCCCACCACCATATGGGAAGGCAGCGCCTGGAGGTGAATGTTGGGGTAGGGCTGTAGGGAACAATGCCACTAGCACTCCTTGTGGCCTTGGGCAAGTCACTTAACCCTCCATTGCCTCAGAAAATCCAAGTTATCAATACCCCTGTTTAATGTACATTACCAAGTTTAAGTTGTAATGTAAACTGCTTTGACTGAAATGATAAAGTGCTAGAAAAAAACAACAACCCCTGTTAAATAAATAAATACATGTTTAGTATGTGCCTTTTGTAGGTGGCATTGCTGCCAAAGCTTATGTTCACATGGCTAGAACCTATGTGAGCCTACTCAGTGTCTGCAAGTATTACATCAGAGGGCCTGCAGGACAGCCTCACTGGCTGCCCATGAACAGGGGCGGCTCAAGGCAATCTGCTGCCTGAGGCGAAGTAAGAAATGGCGCCCCCCCCCCACACCTTAGAAGGGGCGGGGATTTTTCAGAAATCCAATCTGAACCAAACCAAAAGGCCGATTAGATTATATGGAGGAAATGCAAGATGTTTGCACACAGGGCCATATTGAGCTGCAATCGCGCCCTGTGCAACTTGCAACTCGGGTGCACACCCCCCCTTCCCCCATACCTCCGTCCAGCGCTGCCTGCTCTTTCCTTGCTGCTGCCGCCCTCTGTTTCCCATCAGCGCCGGCGGGCTTAACAGAGGTGCAAGAAAGGGAAACTCTCTCTTCACGGCTCTGTAAAGCCAGTGCTGAAGGGAGAGAGGAGGGCTCCTCCAGGGCGGCCGCGGGCCATTTCCTTCTGTTGCTGCCACGGCGGCTCTTCCTATCTTTTTTTTTTTTTTTTTTTTGAAGGCCGAGTGAGGCAGGCTTTTTGGGGGCAATTTTTGCCGCCCCCAAAAAGTTGCCGCCTGAGGCCACCCTCTCAGTCAGCCTAATGATAGAGCCGCCCCTGCCCATGAACGCTGAGTGTGACAGTCATAAGGATGGTGTTATAGTATAAAAAAGAAGGGAATGGTGGCATATGTGTCACCAGCAACTGTTCCTACATCCAAATGTCTCACCGGGCATGATTCCACATGCTCTTGGGGGAGGGGGGAGCAATATGTCTGCAGCATGGGAGAGTGCATGTGCTGCACTGGCCAGATTTTGAGGATCCATGGCTAGGGACATGACATTAAATGCAAGTTCAGGCATGGAACTAGGCTCAATGGTTACTGCCCAGAGCTGTATAGGGGGACACCATATTTGTGTATGTCACAGACGTAGGCCGCTGTGGGCCAGCATGCACTCTCAGACTGTCTCTGACTCAGTTTGCACTGTCTCTCGCACTGTCCCCAGGTCCAAGATAAAAGGGTACATAATGAGGAGCAGAGGATTCTGGATAGTGGCTAAAACAGAGCAGTTTGTACAGGATATATATGTTGTGGGTAGCTCAATGGCTGAGCATCTTAGCATGGGTCTGCCACAGGCATGGCCTGGGTGCACACAGTTGTTCATGCTGAGAGGCCACTCTTGCTCTTACCAAGCTGTGACCATGGCTATGTATGCCCAATGTGCTATATATGGTCAATGTGTAGTGATATGTGGGCTGTTTCTTTTATGGCAGTCCAGTCACTACACAGGCTGCTGGTTGTCCATGCTGTTTGTACAATGCTGATATGTTCATGGTGGCTATGCACAAATGCAGTGTGTGGTGACTGGCAGATGGCACAGATGGTATGTGAGTGACTGACACAGGGCGGTGTTGCCCGACATATGTAGGCTGCCTAAGATTGATCTCGGTGATTGGAATTCCCAGAAAGTGAGGCTAACATCTGTTCTTGGGCTGTTGGTAACATGCTGGTAACTATGGTCTTGGCAGGCCCTTCTGCTTGGTGTCAGCACCCCCCCCCCCTCCCCTCCACATCCAAATCCTGCCTGGACTACCCTCACTGCCTTCGGGTTCCTTGTCAACAGCTGCCGCAGCCTTAGGGAGTGACATGAGATGTTATAGGAGAGTCCCTGGGCAACTGGAGCAGGACACAAGGCATAGATAAGACGGGCCACTCTGGCATGTTGCAGTGGTACAGAATACCAAATGGCTAGCATCACACACTGCGGACAATATGTGTAGCACACTGGCAGTGATAGATATCTGCTCCAGAACCTGGCGAGTCTATCTATTGCAGGGCTTGCTCTGGGGACCAGGTGATGTGTGCCCTCCCTCACAGTCAGAAACAGATCATTAGCACATATGCCAGCTGTCATGGACAGGAAGCACAGATTGTCCCAGCATAGTACAGTGCTGATGTGATGTATCGCTGCATTCTCCATATGGCCATCATTTACATGTATTGAGTGTAATAAAAGCTTCACTCAGCAGTCACATCTAAAAATTCACCAAATGAACCATACAGGAAATAAACCATTTATTTGTACCATATGTAATATAAGCTTCACATGGCTTTCAAATCTAAAACGTCACCAAATGAGCCATATGAGAGATGAACCATTCACATGTACTGAGTGTAATAAGAGCTTCACTCAGCTTTCGCATCTAAAAAGACACCAAATAATCCATACAGGAGGCAAAAAAAGTAACAGAATTTGCAAAACAAGAGAAAAAGCTTTTCAAAGAATTAGATCAACAGACAAGGAAAAACAAGTGGCGAATCCACAAATATTGTGGAAAATACAAAGTGTTACTTCAGGAACCCTTTGTTGATCAAGAATGGACACATGAATAGTTGAGGAGAGGTGAATTGAAACCAAAGGATGAGAGGTTGATAGCTGCAGCCCAGGACAGCGGATTATGGATGAGATGGTTTACAGCGAGCATTGAAAGAACTGGCAGCACAAATATATGTCAAGTCTGTAAGAAAGACCTGGAAATGGCGACTCACCTCATAGCTGGCTGTGAAGTTCTGATGGCAAAAACTTTCTATACAGAAAGACATAATAAAATAGTGTGTCTCATCCATTGGAAACTCTGTAAACATTATTACATCACTGCCTGAAAAGCACTGGGATCATGGCCCTCCTAGGAGGGAAGGATGGTCAGCAATGGACCACAAGGGTCATGATTGTGGTTTGCATAATGTGTATGTGCTGTTGTACCTATCTTGCAGTGTACAGCAGGTGACAAGGGACTGCATGCCCTGCACATTAGCTGCCTCAGGGGTTAGTGCCACACTGCGGCACTGCAGACCTCTGCATGCGAGTGTTGTTTTGCATTGGAGGTATAGTGAGGGAAGGGCATCTTGACCTCACATGTGACTTTGCCTTTGGACATGGATTGCATTCTGCAGCTGTGTGTCTGTTATACAGCTAGTGTACTGAGAGTGCAGGGCAGTGCGCATGGCATGTGCCCCGCTGTAGCGCAGGCCCTAGGTGTGGTGTACCACTGTCTCAGATTGTGGCAGCCACATTGTTGCATATCCTGGGTTTTGCCCATTGCTGGCAGGGAGCAGAAGTCTCTTTGCCTCTAAACAGGTGTAGCCTAATGTTTAGAGCACTGGTTTGACTCCCACTTGTTCTCTATGTTGCTGTGGGAAACTCACTTCAATAAACTGCCAGAAATAGTCTGGGGTCTCATTGACTGGAAAACACACATTCTTATACTTTTTTATGTGTTAAGCTAGCACATTGGATCTGCAAACATGCACATTGCACTCATGCCCATCTGACAGCATCACTTTATTGGCTCTGCTGTAGCCCATTGCAAAGGATCTGACATGTTCACTCTGCAGATGTATGACATATGAGTTGTACATAACTGCGACTGAACATCTCTGGCTCCATCAAATGTCTGCAGTACATGCAGGCGTATCCCACTCCTGGGATGGCCACCTGCAGAGATCATTACACATCCCTACTTGCTCCATATGTCCCATATGAGAAACATTTGTCCAGTTGTTATATGCATATGTATCAGGGGGATTGTATGGTGGTTAGAAAAGTGGAAACAGCTGTTATACCCAAATAGCTGGTAGTGGGATGTCCCCGTGGCACAGCTACACTTTTTTCACACACACTACAACTGCATTTGTGCGGTCACATCAAGTACATCAGGGCAGCAAGGCCATAACCCACTGTCATCTACTGGCATCCATCCTTCAGCCCATCCATCGGCATATACCCGTTATGTATTCTCCTGCCAGTTGCTACGCCATGGTCCACACAGGAACAGCTTAATCATTTGCATGTTTCACTCAGACCTCTCCTGTGAATGATCTGCACATCACCACTCCTGCTCGGCCATCCCTTTGATGCCCACATCATGCCGATGCTGGCTCCGCCAGGGGACACTTCTTCCCAATCCTAGGCCACACCCAGACATTACAGCATATTACGTGGGCACCCCTTACTGACACAGTACAGCTGCCTCCCACATGCTCATCCCACTTGCTGACTGACACATAGGATACATATGGATCTGACAAGTCCATCAGCTCTTCCCTTTCCTTCCATCTATCGCCAGAAATGTGACTTTCACAGGGGCTTCCTTATCCAGCGTTAAGGTGACTGCCATTTTTGGGCATTAAGGTGCCTGCTTGACACCTTAACGCCCGATGCCCTGTTAGCATCCAATAATGGGAGCCAAGACCCTCTACCGCCAGAACGCCTACTGCCCAGCCCGGCCTTTACCGCACGATGACACCCTTACCGCTGCCGTTACTGCGTGCTAACCAGTGCACACTTAATGTTCTTTAGTAAACATACCCATTGTCACTAATTGACCTACATCTGTTTTCTGCACTGAGAATTCCAATTAATTTATAAGAGTTGTGCAATAGGTAGTCATCCTTCCTCCCTCCCCCCCCCAAAAAAAAACACTTTTGCAATTCATTATTATTTTTGACAGCTGTTTTGAGTAAGTGGAAGTTCCTTTATCCCTCCCCCATGCTTACATTAGGCAGCCTTTCCCTTATCACCTCTGGCAACATCGGCTGACCTTGGGCTTTTCACCTTGCTGCATTATATGCCCTGAAAGTCCCCTTGAGCAGGTGCATCTTACTCCACTCTAGCCCTGCTCAAATGTTGCCTAAAAATCTACTATTGGGAGGTTACCCAGAATACCGACTTGCTTATGTTTCCTTTTCACACCCTTCATGTAGTACCGGTATATATATTTACAACATTTCAGGCCATCTCTTCTCTTTCTACACAGCTCATATTTATCTCCTATGAGTGGGAGAATCGGAATACTTTTACATTATCATCTGATGGAAAACATTATCATCTGAAGGGGCAGAGCCAGGCTCCCTTATTTTCTTTTACTCCTTTAGATTCAAATTTACAGTCTTTTATTAAAAAACGAAACTGTCAAGAAAGAGGTTAGCAAGAATTGCATTGTAGGAATTTTTTTTTTTTTTTTACCGTTTTAAATCAAAGTATCCCTTTGCCTGAAGGAGGCTGTAGCATTCATTTTTTAGAAAGCTCTTTGTAACAAGCACCTTAACACTCTCACAAACCACATATATACATGCCTTACCTGCACTAACACTCTTCAGCCCATACCCATCAAGAAGGATCCCACTTACAACTAAGCCTATCGAAAAAGACACAGGAGCCCAAAGGCCAACAAACTATACACATACTGCTAATACTAAAAATGTTACATTTTAGTTATTTTATGCTCCCTCTGTGCTGGGTGCTCCTTGGGAATGAGGGGCCTCTCTCTCGTCAAAGCATCTTGTTTCTCCAGTGGTAGAGCTGTAAACAGAAAATCACCAGGATGTATCACAGAGATAAGGAAGTGCAAAGCTTGATATACTGTAAGGCAGCACATTCAGCTCTACCCACAAAAGGAGACATATTTTCCCCCTCAGGGTGAGCTTCAGAGCATGCAGATACCCTAAAATAAAAGATAAAGAATATAAATGAGTCCAAAAAACACACAAAGATAAGAAGCAAAAAACATTTCTTCTTGAATGCCAAACTTTTGCTTATACGCTGAAAGTTACACGCAGAAAATTTTCATGTAGAGGGTAACTGTTCCCGGGTACATACCCTGAAATAGTCTTTCCCTACACATGCAAAATGTTTAAGCCACCTCAGGCCAGGTGTAGAGATAATGGCACTTCTGCTAGTTATGTAATCCTCTACGCATTTCTCTGCATGGGCGCAGACCTCATCAGCATTCTATTTTAATATGTGCAGCTCATTTGCATATTATTTAAATATGCATGGCGTTGCTGCGTGCACATACTTTTCTTTTGCTGTGTACGCACATGTCAGTCTCTTTTCTGCATTTGGTGTGGCGGAACCTGTGTGTATAAGTTGTGTTATCTGCATGTAAAGGGCATGCTAGTCTTTTTGCATCAGTCCGTTAGATTGTAAGTCCTTTGGAGGCAGGGAAATGAACATAAGAACATAAGAAATGTCATACTGGGTCAGACCAAAGTCCATCAAGCCCAGTATCCTGTTTCCAACAGTGGACAATCCAGGTCACAAGTACCTGACAGTTTCTCAAAAACTACACAGGTTCCATAATGCTTGTATTGGGGCAAGCAGTGGATTACCTGGGTCCTCTTTAATAATGGTTTATGGACCTTTCCTCCAGGAACTTGTCCAAACCTTTTTTAAACCCAGCTACACTAACAGCTTTTACTACATCCTCTGATAACGTGTTGAGTGAAAAAAAAATTTCTCTTATTAGTCTTAAATGGGTTACAGTACACTGTAGCTTCATTGCATGTTCCCTAGTCTTTCTACTTTTTGATAGTAATTGATCTATGTTACCCGTTCCACTCCATTCCGTAATTTATAGACTTCTATCATATCTCCCCTCAGCTGTCTCTTTTCCAGGTTGAAGAGCCCTAACGTTTTTAGCCTCTCTTCATAGGGGTATCCTTCCATCTCCTTTGCCATTTTGGTGGCTCTTCTCTGTACCTGTTCTAATAATACTATATTATTTTTAAGATACAGTGACAAGAATTGCACACAATATTCAAGGTGTAGTGCACCATGGAACAATATAGAGGCATTATAATATCCTTTGTTTTATTCTCCATTCCCTTTGTTATGATTCCTAGCATTCTATTTGCTCTCTTGGCCGCCGCTGCACACTGGGCCGAGAGTTTCAACATGTTATCCACAATGACGCCTAAATCTTTTTCCTGGGTGGTGGTTCCTAATGTGGAACCTTACATCGTGTAACCATAGTTTGGGTTGTTCTTTCCTAAGTGCATAACTTTGTATTTGTCTACATTAAATTTCATCTGCCATTTTGATGCCCAGTCTTCCAATTTATCAAGGTCCTCTTGCAATTTTTCACAGTCCTCTTGGGTTTTAACAACATTGAATAATCTTGTGTCATCTGAAAATTTGACTACCACACTCGTTATTCGCATTTCCAGGTCATTTATGATATGTTAAAAAGCGGTGGACCCAGCACAGATCCCGAGGGTACTTCACTATTCACCTTTCTCCATTGGGAAAATTGGCCATTCAGTTTACCCTCTACTTTCAATCTTTTAACCAGTTCCTGATCCACAATAGTACACTACCTCCTATCCCATGACTTTGTAACTTCGCCAAGAATCTCTCATGAGAAGCCTTGTCAAAGGCTTTCTGAAAATCCAGATACACTATATCGACTGGCTCACCTTTGTCTACCTGTTTATTCACATCTTCAAAAAAATATAACAGATAAGTAAGACAAGATTTTCCTTGGCTAACGACATGTTGGCTAAAGCCAGTGTACTGCTATAACTCACCTTGAACTACTGGATAGGTGTAAACTAAATATTAATAAATAAATAGTTGAGCTTAATTATCAAAATCTCAGGAGGGGGAGGGGGCTAGAGGCTTGAAAGTTAATGGGGGGGGGGGCGAGACTGAAGGTTCATCAAGGTGCCTACTATGCTCGCACTAAGTGGAACACATAATATCATCCCACAAACCAAAACATGAACATATACTTTCAGCCACACAAGGAGCTTTGCTGCACTCAGAGAGTGGTAAAGGGACATACTCGCATGGTGGCTGCCCACAGCCGGTCTCCAAAATTGTCATACCTCTGTGGGCTGTGTTTGAGCCATAAAGGGACATACACCTAGCCCTCCTGGAGGAAAGGAGAACATTTTCCTAGCTCTAGTCCCTGGACTAGTAGAATGGTAGTCATTTGATTTAGGTCAGTCTAGCAAACGTAACAGAGAAAATGGCTAATTCATGAACTATCCAAGGCCTCATCAAACTATTAATCCACCTGTACCGGGTATTGTTACCCTGGCAGTGCACGTTCAACCCATCAATAATATATGACAGTGATACACTGTCAACAAACACACATGCTCAAAATGATGGGTGAAAAGACAAGGATATGTATCTATAACTCTGCAATTGGCAATTGGAGTGGAGGACAGAATCAGGGAAACCAGTATTCAAATCCCACTGGCACTTTTGGGGCTTGGGCAAGTCACTTAACCCTCCATTGCCTTAGGTATAAATTTAGATGACAAGCCTTCTGGGGACAGGTAAATACCTGCTGTGCCTGAATTCACTCACCTTGAACTACTGCTGATAAGGTGTATAAATTAACTAACTCCGTAACTAGTAGGAAGTCCAGCTAGGCTAGTATCCCAGTACTGATCAGGGAAGACTAGGAGCTTGGGACGACAGATGCAGCTCGAGTAGCCATGACTGATCTTAGTCAGTAAAAAGCATGTACGGGTGATGCTATCTTTTTACCGTGTCCAGTTTTACTGCTGTGGAAGCATTTCTGTGTGATCAAAAGACACTACATCAATGCCTACTACTTGGCACAACTCAGCAACATCGTCTGCTCTTTTCTGATCAAAACTAACGGCTTTTATAAAAAGGGCATGAAAACCGAGTGGCAAGACTAACTCTGCAGGTCCCACATGTTGCATTGGTTTCGGAATGGCCTGATCTATTGCTTGTCAGATGATTTACAATAGATCTGTACAGAGCAGAGAAAGCAGGAGGGGAAAATGCTTCCTATCACATAGGACACTGTGATGTAGAAGTGTACAAGGTTCTGTTATGGAAGCAGACTGCCTTGCATTAGAATATTCTGCAACGTCCGGACCTACAGGATAGGATACACAGCTGGAAGGCTTATAGAACACACACACAGCTCCCATTATCCTACCTCTCCTGTCCTGTGCTGATGTATCAAAGGTTCATGTGAGTTTCCAATGCAGGTGGATGGTCTGTGTAAGGCAACGGCATGCTTAGCCAGGGTACTATTAATGCTGTACTTTAATGGACTGGATAGCACAAAGGACAAAGGGGACAAACAAGACTGCAAAGATCAGAGATATTTCATTATGTTTTGGCACATGATGAAATTCCATGTTTTATGGCTTGCGAGCCTTTGGCCACTCTTACTGAATTATGCAAAAGCCTTTTCAAATGGTTATGTTGCTGCAGTTTCTCCATTTTTCAAATGAAGAAGTATTTGAGAGGATATGTATATGCAAGCATTATTGGTTTTGTGTCCATAGTTTGCATTGATATAAGCTGATGAAAATGCTCTTTCTGCATCCTTTGTGTTCTTTTCTGTTGGGGACCAATGTCCTCTGAAACAACTTTGCATAGCTGAAAAGGAATAACAGCATAGTTCTCAAAGGGCTTAGTTGCCCTACTTAGACAATTAGACACCTAAATTAGCCCCTTTCAAAACTGACTGGGGCAGTTTTGGACATTTAGGATTATTCAGTAGGACCTACAGGTGTTTAAAATGTGGAAGTTACAGGGTCAGAGTGAGGGTGGGGGGAAATCTAAGCAAATGAATAACAGTCCTAAATTTAGGACCTTAGGATCAGGTATTCATAAAAAGCTGAGCTCTTAGATTTGTGCCCTATTTACAGTCACATTTAGAAGCCTAGGTTTGCAGCTGAAAATTCATCCTAATTTAGATGCTTAGAATTTATGGGGCTGATGTTGAATATCCCTTGGCCGGTTAGCACCCGTGAATATCCACGGGTGCCTCTGCTGCACACCCCAATTCTAACCAGTTACCATGAGGGTGGCACCCGGCGAGAACTGGCAGCAGCGATATTGATTCACTGCCTGGTTATCGCGAAGCGGTGAAAGTCAGGCGCCGCTGCCCTGCCAGCTTCATGGTAATCCGGGCAACCTGGATATGGTCCTGCCATTGAATATCTGGGTCTAATGTGGGAGGAGTGGCCTAATGGTTGGGGCAAGGTACTTCAGGCCAGAAGGTCGGGGGTTCAAATCCCACTAGAGGACAGCAACCTTGGGCCGGAAGGACTGAGGTTTCTAGTCCCACAGGTGCTCCTTGTGGTCTTGGGCAAGTCACTTAACCCTCCATTGCCCATGTTCCCTGTAAGTATTAGTGTATGTGTCTCATATCCCCACGTGTTAAATGTATCCCCCGATTGTGTTGTGACCAATGTTCTCTCTAATTTTCTGTAGGCTGTGTGCACATAAAATATCAGCTGTGCAGCTTTTGAAGGAAGGTTAAATTTTTGTGCGCCACATAACAACACTCAGAGTTATATACTTTAAAATTTGACTACACGTCAGAATACAGTATGTACACCACATTGATTGCACTAGAAAATATTGTAGAACTTGTGAAAACCATAAATACACAACAACTTTTAAATTTTAAGACGTCTGTGTTGTTTTCTATCAGAATCAGAACCATAATTTTTGTGCGCTCTGTTGTAAAGTATGTGCGCTCGCTCGGTGAGGTGTGTGCGCGCGCACATGCACACAGCTTAGAGGGAACAGTGGTTGTGACCACTTTGAGTGAAGGATAAGGTGGTATACAAAACTGTCTAAATAAATAAATAACGTTCCTAGATTTACACTTGTCATTCGTTTGCCTAAACTTTTGAGCCTAATTTAGGTGCCTAGTACTGAAAATCAGGGCTAAGCCCTAACGTCTTTTCCTCACCCTAAATCCACTCCTGATGCTGCCTGCTTTTTATGCTCCTAAATTTGGGAGTTTAGTGAACTTTGAAGGAAGTATTTAGGCACTCAGCCTTGGTGAATTTCCCTAGAGGCCAATTTAGGAGCATAAGTCTCCTTTGAATATCAGGCCCTTAAGTTTTAGATTCCTAAATTTAACACATTTTCAGCTGAAAATCTTAAATGTGTAATCTTGGGCAAGTGACAGCACTCTCCATTGCCTCAGATACAACTAGATTGTAAGCCAGGCTATCAGGAGTGCAAGAGCAGCATAATGGTTAGAACTGCAGCCTAGAACCAAGGAAGCCAAGGTCCACACCCCACTGCTTCTCCTTCTGATTTTGGGCAAGTCACTTACAACTTTATTGCCTCAGAAAGGAATATAGAAACATAGAAACATGATGACAGAAAAAGACCACAAGGCCCATCTAGTCTGTCCTCATATGCTTTATAATGAAGCCCATTAATCATTTTAGTAGCAACCCTCTGCACCGACTCCATCCTGTTCACATCCTTTTGAAGATGCGGTCTCCAGAATTGCACACCATACTCCAAATGAGGTCGCACCAAAGACTTATACAGAGGCATTATCACCTCCTTTTTTCTGCTAGCCATTCCTCTCCGTATGCACCCAAGCATCCTTCTAGCTTTTGCCGTCGCCTTTTCTACCTGTTTAGCTACTTTAAGATCATCAGACACAACCACGCCTAGGTCCCGCTCTTCTTTAGTGGACAAAAGTACTTCACCTCCTATACTGTATTGCTCCCTTGGATTGCTGCAGCCCAAATGCATGACCTTACATATGTTTTGCCCACTGTTGATCTACATCCCCCAGCTGTTCCCATCCCACTAATGACTCCCTGAGGTATTGGCCCATCTTCGCAAAGTTAGTCTTCCTAAAGTCTAAGATCTTCACCTTGGAATGGATTCTAACAGCCCTAGTCCTAATACTGAACCACACCATCTGGTGATCACTGGATGCAAAATGATCTCCCACTACAACATCAGAAACACTTTCACCATTGGTAAGCACCAAGTCCAGTATGGCCCCTTCACGTGTGGGGTCTGTTACCAATTGCCTGAATAGTTCTCCCTGTAGAGAATCCAGGATCTCCTTACTCCTAGATGATACTGCAGCAGGAAAGTGCCAATCAACATCTGGCATATTGAAATCTCCTAGCAGTAGCACTTCCCCTTTCCTAGCAATGCTGCGTATGTCTTCAATTAACTCTCTGTCCACCTCTTCCTCTTGTGAGGGAGGTCTGTATATCACACCAATGCAAATAGATTTCTCTTTCCCTCTTTCTAGTTTAACCCACAATGCCTCCTCTCTCCCTTTTAAGCTCTGTAATTCCAAAGCTTTAATAGTAGTTTTTACATATAGTGCTACTCCTCCTCCCCTTCTTCCTACCCTGTCCTTTCTGAATAAAGTATAGCCAGGTATAGTTACATCCCAGTCATGGTTTTCTGTGAACCATGTTTCTGTAACTGCCACTAAATCTAAGTCAGCCACTCCCACCAAAGCTTCAACTTCAGAGATCTTATTTCCCATGCTACGGGCATTAATACACACTGCTTTCCATATGTCACCCCTGTTACCCATTTCCATAAAGGTATTTAATGTATCACTTACCTGGGGGCTTTCACTTACCTGGGGGCTTTCTTCACCCATCCCCAACGAATCTAGTTTAAAGCCCTCTTCAGTAGGTTAGCCAGTCTACTACCAAAGATGTGTTGACCTTTCTTGGACAGATGGATGCCATCTCTGCTCTGCAACCCTTAGATTGTAAGCACTGCAGTGACAAGGCAATACCTGCTGTCCCTGAATGTACTTCACCTTGACCTACTCCTGAAAAGAGGTGTGAGCCGAATCCCTTCCCCTCTGCTTCATATCTAACCCGCCTTGGACTTGGATTTTGAAAATCCGGTAGTAAATCTAAAACTCAAACTGCCAATATTCCTAAATACAGGATTCAAAACGTAAGTGAAATACTGAACATTTTTTGAAAATTGACCTCAAACCTTTCTTTGATTTGGAACTGGGTCTGTCTCAAAAAACTCAACATGTGCTCATTAAAGGCCTCCCTACTGATATTTGGGCTACTGAAGTCATATTTGTCAAACTCGTATTTACTCAAGCTTTCCAGACAGCTATTTGCCACGGCCTTCTTTGTAGCCTCAGACTGGAAGAATTCCCATCCCCTCTGTTTTTAACACTTGCCTCACTGGCCTGGGGTTTCAGAATGAGAGAGTAGATGCAGTAACTTTAAGAGCATAGAATTAGTAGTCCGGAAAGCTTCTTGAACTTTAATTTCTGCCTTGTCACTGTGTGATCTTGGGCAGATTATTTTAGCTCATGGTGCCTTATCTCAACAGCAGGAGCATTATGCCTTCTCTACTTCGAACGGTGGTGGAGGTGCTGAGGAGAAACAATTGCAGATGCAATGGGGACCATGTAGGCAGGGCCAGCCCAACTATTAGGCAAACTAGGCTGTTGAATGAGGGGGGCAGCAAAGAGAAGGGCCTTCAAAGCTAAACAATAGATACCGAGAGCCAGGAAGAGGATATGGCTTAAGGTTTGCCTAGGGTGCCAACACCTTGAACCAGCTCTGGGGCCAGCACTGCATGTAGTGTGTGTTACATCACACATCAATTCTCTCCCCTTCCCTCCACCCAATCCTTGACATCGGTGATTGATGCTACATCACTCTCTTTGGAAGATGTCATGTAGGCCACCCTCCATAGGTTAAGGATGGTAGATAACCATCACAAGGCCCATCTAGTCTGCTTATGTTTCTTTGTTATTGTAATACTGTAGAGCATGGGTTCCCAACCCAGTCCCTGGGTCACACCTAGCCAATCCAGTTTCCAGGATAACCACAATGAATATTCAAGAGAGACATCTGTACATGGTGGAGGCAGGAACTATACAAAAAAAGTAATGAATAACAGTCCCTTCAAATTCAAAATAATTTTTATTAAAATTTTTTCTTATACATAGGATATAATTTTTATACTCTTATAATAAAAATCCCCTCTACAGAGACTTTTTGCCAGTTCTGGTTTTAAATTTGCATTGCAATGCAGGATGGTATTTGTAGTCCCTGATGTTACCCATTGGAATCAGTGCTGCAGTTCCCATAATGCATTAGGATGAGCTTGTCAGAAATCCAGGACTGGCTGAAAATCTCACTCCTGGACCTGGGTAACTTGGCAACTCTGTCTCTAACTAGTACCATATAATATCCTCATAACACTATAAATTCATACATTCATCATTCATCACTCAGACTAAAACACACCAAGGGCAATGCATACAGATTTCTTTCATGCATATTCATCTGACTGGCTAGGTGTGTCCCGTGGACTGTGTTGAGAGCCCCTGCTGTAGAACCTAATCAATCTGAGTGTCCTGAAGTAATTTAGTGAAGTTCTGCTCTTGTCCCAGAGGACAGGAAAAGGGTGCAAGTGGTCCATCTCTACAAAAGTAGAAGTTAGCCTGACAGTTGTGTGGAGTGACAATGGAAACATTGCTAAAACAGAGGCTGGTACAGAATTGCAGGATCTGAAGCAGCATAGTTTTGCTAGAGGTAGTCCTTGTCAGATAAAGCTGATAAATTCTTTGGGTGACCAGAGAGATGGATTAAGGGAGAGAGCTAGATTCAGGGGCGGACCCGAGATGGTGCAGGTCCATATGCAGAGACTCCTTGTTGGGCCTCATTTGCATAAATATTTGCATACCACATTTAATTGGTCAATGTTATGACCGAGTTAATGATAAGAAGGGAAGATATAAAATGAGAAAAACATTCTGGTAGCAAAACCACATGCATTAAATGTCATGTATACTTTCATCTGTGGACACTTTGAGCAATATAAGCAAAGCTATGATTTCTACTGGTAAAATGCTGCTGTCTTACCTTTTGAAGGGCTTTGATTATTGCTCTCTAAATGTTTAGTCTATAAAAAATAGTGCACAATATTGTAAACATTAATCTACTTATACATTTTTATTCCAGTTAAATTGAGGAGGTGTTGGTTTAGGACAGTTAACACAACTCCAGATCTCCTTATACCCATGATCCATCTCCCAGTCCTCTCCCCCCACCCCATATATATATGACCCATCAAATTCAGCACTTCAGGAATACAGACATTCTGTTATGTGCAATGTGTGCAGAGAAGCACCAAACACAGTGGTTCTTTCTCCATGCGGTTGCTAGCTTACTTGAGGTCGAGCAAACAGATTGATCCATTTCTGATTGCTTCACATGGGATTCACTCTTCTACGGCCCCCTCCTCTGCTCCTGTCCCTTTGCACTGCGGTGTTCTGCAAGGCTCCGTCCTTGCACCTCTCTTATTTAACGTTTTCCTAGCACCCCTTGCCCTTCTCATTCAGCAGTCTGGGATAACAGCTTTCTATTATGCAGATGACCTTGTTCTTCTCCATCACACCTCTCCTCTTCAGCCAGACCTCTCCCCGCTTAACTCTTGTCTCCGTTCTATCACTAACTGGCTTTCCACAAACTGCCTGCACTTAAATCTCTCTAAAACTGTTGCCATCTGGTTCCCCCACAGTAGTCCTTGTCCACAACTAGCCCCGTCCGCTGGATTCTCTATCCCACTAGTATCCTGTCTTCGGTACATTGGTGTTCTTTTTGACTCTAATCTTTCCTTCCATGATCACATTTCTCACATCACTAAAACTTCCTTTTTCTACCTTCATCAGATCCGTGCTGTTCGCTCCTTTCTCACTGCTCAAGCCCTCACTACTTTGGTACTCTCCCTTGTTGTTTCTCATCTTGATTTCTGTAATTTTGTCCTTTCTGGTATTCCTCAATCTCAGCTTTATAGACTCCAACGCATTCAGAACACAGCTGCCCGTTTACTCACCCACTCCACCCGTTTTGATTATGTTACCCCTCTCTTTCTGCACCTTCACTGGTTACCGGTCGACCATCGTATTCGCTACAAGCTCCTTACCCTTGTGCACCAGGTCCTCTACACACACCCCCCTCAATATCTATCTGACCTCATCCAATCTCACACTCCCAGTCGTGCTCTCCGATCAATTCATATAAACTGCCTTCATCTCCCTTCTCCCTCTCGAGACCACCTTCACTCTACTCGCACCTCTGCCTTTTTCTTCCTTGGTCCTACGCTCTGGAACTCTCTCCCCTCATCTCTCGGCCTTGAACAGAACCACCGCACCCTTAAAGCACGCCTAAAGACTCACCTTTTCTCCTTAGCCTTTGACCTCTCTACCCCCCATGTGTGATCCTTCTCCATGCCCTTAGTATGTCTGTTCCTTCTGTCTGGTATGTATGGGCTGCTACTCACTGTCCTATTTATATTGTAATTTCTTTCCTTTTTCCAGGCCCTTGGCCATACTTTTGAATTTTGTAATTGTACACCGCTCTGTTATAATATGAAGGGCGATATATCAAGTCTAATAAACATAAACATAGGTTTGTATCTTTTATCAAAGAGAAACCAACTGGACAAACAGAACTACGTCATCCATGCAATAGGGTAAAAACAGGACTGGCTCCGCCTGTTTGATTAACCTTGGGTGAACTGATAACTCTATGCTTTCATCACCCACCATGCAATACAATCACTCCAGTGGCCTTTGAGCCCCTCACTGTCCTCAGTGGTCACCAGTTTCAGACACCTTGTAAAACTACCACTGTAATTATTTGATTTCATCATTCAACAGTGTTTCCAATGTGGGAGAGAAATCTGTACAAGATTGGACAGAATGTAAATGGAGGAGTCTGTGATACATACTGTCTGTTAATGCATGTTAGTATGCGGTAATGAAGTAGCAGCTATTAGTAAATCTAGCACTCTGGGACTGGAGGAGTGGCCTACTGGTTGGGGCAAGTACCTCAGGCCAGAAGGTCAGGGGTTCAAATCCCACTAGAGGACAGTAACCTTCAGCCAGAAGGACTGGGGTTTCTAGTCCCACAGGTGCTCCTTGTGGTCTTGGGCAAGCCACTTAACCCTCCATAGCCTATGTTCCCTGTAAAATAGTTATCTCCAAGTTATAATGCTCTGTTCAATGTAATTTCAGTTTGTTCAATGTAAACCACCTTGATATCATGAAAGGCAGTATATAAGAAATGTTCAAATCCCACTAAACATATTAAAGCCTGATCTCTCAGTTTCGTAACACAAATTCTGCATTTCCCAACAATAAAAATAGGATGTTTCTCCTTCCAAATCACCATACCACATTTCAAGTATTTATATGTTTTTGTATCCTCTCTAGAATACCACACATTCACGTTTGACCGCCAGATACTTTCAGCTAGATTTACTAGGGTGCATTACTGTGTTAACTGCACTGGCACAAAGTAACACTTGTTATTAGTTAATGGGTCTCATTGCATAAATGGAGGAGTCTGTGATACATACTGTCTGTTAATGCATGTTAGTATGCGATATTGCAGTAGCAGCTATTAGTAAATCTAGCACTCTGGGAAGTAACAAACAACCCTGCTAAAACCCCTCCCAAAGCAGTATTAACTTCAAGGATTCAAATTCTCATTCTCCTTTTCTCTCACCCTCTAGTTATCAGTCTCCTTTTCACCGCTCACCTGCCTTCCAGCTTTTCCATCTCCTACTCTTTAGTGTTCCCATTGCTCCCCATCTCCTTCCTCAGCCCTCAGTACACCTTCTACCTTTTACCAAGTCCTGTTCCCTATTTCTACCCTCTATACTCAGTTTTCATCTACCAGCACCAGCTCCTTCCTATTCACTCATTCCCTCCCTGGCCTCTGGCTCATTTTTCTCTTACCCCATGCCCAACTTCTTATTATCACTTTCACCATCTCCCCACAACTATATTCTTCCCCTCCATCCATCCCCACCAGTCTCTCTCTCTCTCTTTCCTCTAAAATTTTCTCCCCTAGTCCGTCCGTCCACACGCTTTTCCCAGCCCATTTTCATAAATCTCTCTCACTATTCTCTTCCTCACAGACCAGTCAACCATAATCTCTCTGTCCCCCTTTAAAGTGTCCTCTCCGTCTCTTTATCTCCCTGCCCTCCCCTCCAGCCCATCCATCCTCCACCAGAGAGGAGATTATTGGCTTCCACTAGTCACAACAGCAAGTGGCTACTCAGCAACAGTTGATGGCGAAGCCAAGGTTACATTTGGTCAATGCAACCATAGCATCCTTCCTTAATTAGCTTACATGGTTGTGAAACTCACAGTAAAAAAATTAAACCAGTTTCCAAATTCTAAATCTCTTATCATTTGCTTCAGACCACAGTGCCCCCCACCCTCGGTAAGGAACAGTAGCAGCAGGACATGCTGCTTCATCAGAACACCTTTTGGTTTGGGGGAGAGGGGGGCTAAGCTCCACTCCCAGCTTGATTTACACTTAGTTCATTTTATGTAATTCATACAGCAAATAATTAGCCCATAAGCCAGGTGCTGGGTAAATGGGAGAAAGAAGAAGCCGAAGCCTGGTGGTGGGTAATAAGGAGACAGCTACCGGTTACTGAGAAAGGGAGGACTGAGTAAGAGACCGAACTTACAAACATAGAAACATAGAAACATGATGACAGAAAAAGACCACAAGGCCCATCTAGTCTGTCCTTCCATAACAACAACTACAACAGTCCACTTTTTACCTTTAGAGATCCTCTGTGTTGGTCCCATGCTTTTTGAATTCAGTTACTGTCCTCATCTCTACCACCTCCATTGGGAGACTATTCCACGGATCCACTACTCTTTCCGTAAAGAAATATTCCGCATATCACTCCTGAATCTATCTCCCTTCACCCTCATCCCATGTCCCCCTCGTCGCAGAACTTGCTTTCAATTGAAAGAGGCTCTCTCCCTGAACATTTATGCCACGGAGGTATTTAAACATCTCAATCATATCACCTCTATCCCGCCTTTCCTCTAAGGTGTACATAATTAAGATCCTTAAGTCTGTCCTCATATGCTTTATAATGAAGACTACTAATCATCTTAGGTAGCAACCCTCTGCACCGACTCCATCCTGTTCACATCCTTTTGAAGGTGCGGGTCTCCAGAATTGCACACCATACTCCAAATGAGGTCGCACCAAAGACTTATACAGAGGCATTATCACCTCCTTTTTTCTGCTAGCCATTCCTCTCTGTATGCACCCAAGCATCCTTCTAGCTTTTGCCGTCGCCTTTTCTACCTGTTTAGCTACTTTAAGATCATCGGACCTAACTACGCCTAGGTCCTGCTCTTCTTTAGTGGACAAAAGTACTTCACCTCCTATGCTGTATTGCTCCCTTGGATTGCTGCAGCCCAAATGCATGACCTTACATTTTTTAACATTAAATCCCAGCTGCCAAATTCTAGACCATTCTTCAAGCTTAGCTAGATCCCTCTTCATGTTATCTACACCTTCCTGGGTGTCTACTTTATTGCCAGATTTTGGTATCATCCGCAAAGAGGCAAACCTTACCCGACAGCCCTTCCGCTATATCACTAACAAAGATGTTAAAAAGAATCGGACAAGGACAGATCCCTGGGGCACACACTGGTAACATCCTTCTCCTCAGAGTGAGCTCCATTTACTTGTACTCTTTGTCGCCTCCCACCCCAACCAATTTCTAACCCAAGCAGTAACTTTAGGGTCCATCCCTAGGGTGCTCAGTTTGTTTATAAGTCGCCTGTGAGGAACAGTGTCAAAGCTTTACTGAAATCTAAATACCACGACATCTAGAGCTCTCCCTCGGTCCAACTCCCTGGTCACCCAGTCAAAGAAATCAATCAGATTTGTCTGACAAGACCTGCCTCTGGTGAATCCATGCTGCCTCGGATCCTGTAATCCGCTGGACTCCAGAAACCTCACTATTTTCTCTTTCAACAGCGTTTCCATTAATTTACTCACCACTGAAGTTAAACTAACCGGCCTGTAGTTTTCAACCACATCCTTACTTCCGCTTTTGTGTAAAGGCACCACATGAGCCTCTCTCCAGTCCTTTGGCACCACTCCCGACTCCAACGAGGCATTGAAAAGGTCAGTCAGTGGAGCTGCTAGAACGTCCCCAAGTTCCCTCAGTATTCTAGGTGTATCCCATCGGTCCCATCGCTTTGTCTACTTTAAGTTGAGCTAGTTTCTCACGAACACAGTCTTCTGAAAATTGTTCAAGATGTCCCTCTCTTCTGTTATTATTTGTGGGTGTTTTATGAGGTCCTGCTCCTGGTTCTTCATCTGTGAAAACAGAAAAAAAATATTTGTTAAGAAATTCCGCTTTATCCTTAATCAGCTTCTACATATTCCCCCCTGTACCCTTGAGTCTGACAATACCACTTTTGCCCTTCCTCTTCTCACTAATATATCTGAAAAATGTCTTATCTCCCATTTTATTGCATTGGCTATTTCCTCCTCCTTTGAATCTTTGCCTTCTTGACTACTTTGCTAGCTTCTCTAAGTTTTCCAAATACAGAGCCTGTCTTCCTTTCTCTGTGATCTCTTGTATTTCATGAAGGCCTCCCTCTTTTTCTTCACTTTTTCAGCTACTTCCTTCGAAAACCATAGCGGTCTCCTGTTCCTTTTGCCTTTATTTACCATTTTAACAAAAAGGTTGGTTGCCTTTAAAATACCCCCTTTCAGTTTTGCCCACTGTTGATCTACATCCCCCAGCTGTTCCCATCCCACAAAGTTAGTCTTCCTAAAGTCTAAGATCTTCACCTTGGAATGGATTCTAACAGCCCTAGTCCTAATACTGAACCACACCATCTGGTGATCACTGGATGCAAAATGATCTCCCACTACAACATCAGAAACACTTTCACCATTGGTAAGCACCAAAGTCCCAGTATGGCCCCTCACGTGTGGGGTCTGTTACCAATTGCCTGAATAGTTCTCCCTGTAGGAGAATCCAGGATCTCCTTACTCCTAGATGATACTGCAGCAGGAATGTGCCAATCAACATCTGGCATATTGAAATCTCCTAGCAGTAGCACTTCCCCTTTCCTAGCAATGCTGCGTATGTCTTCAATTAACTCTCTGTCCACCTCTTCCTCTTGTGAGGGAGGTCTGTATATCACACCAATGCCAATAGATTTCTCTTTCCCTCTTTCTAGTTTAACCCACAATGCCTCCTCTCTCCCTTTTAAGCTCTGTAATTCCAAAGCTTTAATAGTAGTTTTTTAATATAGTGCCACTCCTCCTGCCCTTCTTCCTAGCCTGCCCTTTCTGAATAAAGTCATAGCCAGGTATAGTTACATCCCAGTCATGGTTTTCTGGTGAACCATGTTTCTGTAACTGCCACTAATTCCAAGTCAGCCACTCCCACCAAAGCTTCAACTTCAGGGATCTTATTTCCCATGCTACGGGCATTAATACACACTGCTTTCCATATGTTACCCTGTTACCCATTTCCATAAGGTATTTAATGTATCACCCTTACCTGGGGCTTTTCACTTACCTGGGGGCTTTCTTCACCCATCCCCAACGAATCTAGTTTTAAAGCCCTCTTCAGTAGATTAGCCACCAGTCTACTACCAAAGATGCGTTGACCTTTCTTGGACAGATGGATGCCATCTCTGCTCTGCAACCCTTGGAACACATCCCATGGTCTAGGAAACCAAAACGCTCTCGATGACACCATCCACGCAGCCATTGCATTCGTCTCCTGGATGCGAGCCTCTCTGCCTTGGCCTCTTACCCTCAACAGGGAGGAGTTGAGGGAACACCACTGTGCACATACCTGCACGGCTTCACCCCTCTGTCCCAGAGCCATGAAGTCACTTTTGATACGTTCCGAGGTATACCTGGCAGTATCATTTGTTCCAACATGGATTAGCAACATTGGGTAATAGTCAGTGGGCTTGATGAGTCTCGGCAAACTCTCCGTAACATTTTGGATCTTGGCACCAGGCAGACAGCATACCTCTCTGGATATCAAGTCTGGTATATAAAATATAAAAAGACTTGAAATGGTTCAGAGGAAGATGACCAAGATAATTTGGGGCCAGAAGGAATATGAGAAAAGACTTGAAGACCTAAATATGTATACCCTAGAACAGGCATGTCCAACTTTGAACAGGTAGTGATCTACTTTTTCCGGCCAATAGTGCCGGTGATCTACCACCATGAAAATTAAGTTTCAAATTAGTTTCAAATTAAATTTTAACCCAATAAAGTTGGAGGATTAACCCCCACACACACACACATTTTTAATGAACCTTCTGTCATTTACTTGGATGTGATCAGCTGTTAAGCAAATTAAGCAAAAACAAAACAGAGAGACGAAGATCCAGTAAGGACTGTGAGGGGAAATGAAAAGTACATTTTTTCTTAAAGTTTTATTGAGTAATAACTTTCTTTAACTGTCTTAATAAATTTCTTTAACTTTTATTGAGTAATTTGTGTTAAATTTAGGTCGAGTATTGATCCAGGCTGATCTTGCACAATCTTTAATATTTCACTCTTTCTCATTAGTGAGACGTCTCAGCCTGCATTTCATCCACCAGCTTTTTGAAGTTGGGTGAAAATTGCATGAGAGCCAGTCTCAGGGAATCCTGGAGATGTTCCTCTGTCATGTTGGAACGTTGTGTACTCTTTGTCATTTTCAGATGGGAAAACAAATTCACACAAATAAGTTGAACCAAAACAGGAGTGTACAGTTTCACTGCATCTTCTCAAGTTGGGAAATTTGTCTCTAGGTACTAGCTTCCAAAATGATTTTTGCTCAGCACAGGTCTTGAGAAAAATGCAATTTTTAAGGGTTAATATTTCGTTTTCAAGAGATGGCTTGTTCAATGAGTCATTTTTACTGATAGCAGCTGCACTTTCTTTAATGTCCACATCTACTTTGAATGGGTATGACAAGTACTCCACAACTGTTCCACTTTTTTGGAAGTCACAGAATCTATTTTCGAATTCCTGGATAACAGAACAGATTTCTGTCACATACTTATCGTTCTGAAAAACAAAATTTGGATATTGTCCCAGATGGTCCTGCATATTAGGAAAATGATCAAAAGTGTTGTTTGCAAGGTCAGTCATCATTAGCTCAAATTTGCTCTTGTAGGATGAAACTGTACTCATCATCTCGCCAATGCATTTGTTTTTACCTTTTAGTTCAAGGTTCATATCACTTAGTTTGCCTGTAAAGTCAGCGAGAAATGCCAGATCACATAACCACTCCTTATCTTCCAACTCTGCTTGGTCATCTCCCCTCTCCTTCAAAAAACTTCTTATTTCATTCAGCAAATCACAAAATCTTTGCAGAAATTTGTGCCTACTTAGCAACCTTACATCTGTGTGCAAAATGATTTCCGCTGCCCCTTCATCAAGAGTAAGATTGAAAAGCCATCTTCCACGAACTGAACTGAACTAAATTTACTATTTTGAAAGTGATGTCCATGACAGTCTTTGTATTGAGTCTCTTGCTTGCTAAAACTTGCTGGTGAATGATGCAGTGGTAAGAAAGGAAATCTGGGAAGTCGTCATGCTGTCTACAGAGGGCTATGAAACTGTTAACCTCACCTGTCATTGCTCTTGCTCCATCAGTAGTGATGGAAACAAGTCTATGCAATGGAAGATTACACTTTGTCACAAAAGAATGGAAAGAACTGAGTATTTCCTGACCGGTAGTTCTCCCTTTTAAAGAAATCATTCCAAGTAGTTCTTATTTAACACTGAAGTCTTCAAAAACCATCCGGATAAAGACTAGTAACTGGGCTATGTCTCTTATGTCTGTAGATTCATCCAGTTGGAGTGAAAAAGCAACACAATTTGAAACATCCTCCAACAATTGTTCAGTTGCCTCCACACATCTTTTCTATTCACCGACAGTGTTTCTTGACAATTGTACATCTTGAATAGCAGCTATGATCTCTTTCCTATTTTTAAATCCTTCAAAAAGATTGTCAGCTGCTTCAAGAAAACAATCTTTTACAAATCCCCCTTCATTGAAAGGTTTGCATTTCTTTGCGATCAGATTGCTGACCTTGAAGGATGCTATGGTTGCATTGACCAAATGTAACCTTGGCTTCGCCATCAACTGTTGCTGAGTAGCCAATTGCGATTTAAGTTCTTTGAGCTTCAATTTATGAATTTCACTTTTGGGTGGAAAATCAGCATCAAACTTATTGCTATGCAGAGCCTTATAATGACTTTCCAGATTACCCTTTTTGGGCAAGGATACTGGGGCGTTACAAATTAGACACCACCACTTGTCTTTCACCATGATGAAGAAGTAGTCCATTTCCCATTCTTCATGAAATTGGTAGGTTTTGCTTTTCTTTGGAACACTCATCTTCGTTATATTGGGGTGGCTGGATGTAAGAAGGCCAAATCTGCTAAGTTAGTATAAACACTGGCTGAATCTGGTCCAAAACTGTCACTGCCCCAAAGTATTAAAGATCAACAGGAACTGAAGATCTCTGGATGATGTGCAATACAAGGACCGGAGATGCCACAACCACACATGCAGTTCTAAAAGTAAAACTAAGAAATCATCATACTGGCACCAATAATCAAATACCACCAAACAATCATCAAGAAAACTCAAACACCTGTCCAGCAAATCAGATAAAATCAAATACCGCCAAACAAGTTCAAATACCACCACAAGCGATTTAATAAATTCTGCACACAGTGTAGAATCAACGCAAAGGCAAGACAAAATAAAATTGCAGAGGCAAGCAAAAGTCACAGTGGTTTGAACCAATTCGAAGGCAAGGCATAGGCAAGTTAGAACAAAATTGGAAAAGTCAGCCAAAATTACCAAATTCTTGACACTTTGTTGTGTCTGCCCGAAAACGTTTAATGAAAGCGAACTATAAAGCGACCAACGACAGCACACTATACAACTAATATGGTAAGTGTATTCAGGTAAAGCCTGGGTGAATGGATATCGCCCGGTATATAACACACTTCTAAGGGGTGTTGGGGTGGGGCCAGGAATGGGTGATTCTGAGAGGCAGGAGACAGGTATGACACCGGGTCTGTGGCGTCGCGGGGCAAGGGTGGCGACCCCCTGGGGTACCCACAAACTATTGGCATGAAAACAACAAGTGCCCCCAATACCCCCCCCCAGGCAAGATTCCCACAGGCAGGGAAAAAAGACAGGAAAAGGATCAGTAGCGGCGGCAAGCCCTCAGCAGACGACCTGCCGGCATGAGCTCTCTCCTAGCGACGGGGCGAGCTGCTGGAGAGATGGAGCCAAGTGGGGCTGGCGATCTATCTCTGACCCCTCCGCGATCTACAGGTAGATCACGATCTACCTGTTGGACATGCCTGCCCTAGAAGATAGGAGAGGCGAGACGGGGGGGGGGGGGGGAGGGGAAATATGATATATGTAAAGGGTATTAATAAACAAACAAACCTTTTTTCAAAGAAGGGGAAGTTGTAGAACTAGAGGACATGAAATGAAGTTGCAAGGAGGTAAATTTAAAAGCAACATCAGGAAATATGTTTTCACAGAAAGGGTGGTGGATGCCTGGAATGCCCTTCTGAAAGAGGTGATGGGAGCAAAAACAGTGAAGCGATTCAAACAGGCATGGGACAGACACAGAGGATCTCTACATAGCAAGAGGATGGTATCAAAACAAATGTAAATAACTTCTAAATGGAGAGGGGTAACCTGCCTGGAGCCGCATGTACAACTCTGCAATTCTGGCACTTTACTCAGCAGACTACATGGACCATGCTGGTCTTTATCTGCTGTCACTTACTATGTTACTATGTAAAACTCTCACAACAACAGCTACAGAGCAGAAGCAGAATGTTTCAGTTTACAAATCCTGCTGTCACATTATTGACACAAGACACCACAAAACACTAGGAGAAGTAACACAAAACCATGCACCCAGAAGCTTAACAGACCATCACAAGCTCAAACTGCACCAGCTCTACCTATTAAAAAATCAGCAAATATTCTGAAACACTAATACGTCCCCAGTTGAGAGTAGAGAACAAGCGAGCCCAGAGAGAATCTACATGTTAAAAGTATCCCTCATTGCAGTTACACAGGGAAAACACAGACTGACACATAGTAAAAATATAAGAGACTATACATACAAAAAATGGAATGGAAAATCCAAGAAACCCAACTGTGAGCTGTGCTCGTGTACAGAATCCCCCCCCCCCCTGAAATCCAAATTTTCAAAGCTGACAATAAAATTAGCTTGTACCTTTGTTGTCTGACCATTTTGTTTTTCCAATTGGGTTGCTCCTGGTCTCTCTTTACTTCTTCCTTTTGTTGTTTTTTCCTAAGCTTTTCCCAGGATCTCATTTCTGTTTTCTGTTTCTTCACTGTCCCTGTCTCATCTGCCTTTTTATCTAGCTAGATTTCATTCTTCATTCCCCCAATCCCCTGTCTCCCTTTTTGCACCTTTCATCTACTTACCAGAGTTCTACTCACTTCTCTAGTCCTCCCATTCCCATCTGGGCCTCTTAGTCCTCTCCCAGCCTCCTATCCCCCCTGTTTTTCAGCTACTTTCTAGCCCCCCATTTCCATCCTTGGTACTCTTTGCCTCCCCAGCCTCGGCTGTCTCTACCTCTCATCACCTCACCAACCGCAGCTCCTTCCCTGTCACTCATCCCTCTTCCACCTCCACTCATAGGTGCCAACGTTTCAAAATGATTGGACAACACAAATGATCCTTTCTTGTATCTAATGAAGGGACTTGCTCAGTATTAGAGGTGTTCAGCACCCACTGCATCCACAGAGCTGGCACCTATGTCTGCAGTCTCTTTATTATGTTTTAGCCCTTTATTTAACCTTCCATTCCCTCTTTTAGCTCCCCTATTTCCACCTGCTCTCTCCCTCTCACCTCCATCAAACACCTGCTCCTGTCCTCTTTTTCTCACCCTCTTCATAGCCTCTGCATCTTTCCCCCTTTTCCCAGCATTCATTGCTCCTGCCTCACCCATCCCCAGCATCCATTCCTCCGTCTCTTCTTGCATATTGCCTTCTCCCCTCCCTCGTATCCACCCACCTAGCTCATCTTCTAGTATTCATTTACCCTGCCTTTCCTCCACCTTAACCTCAACATCCATCCCTCTGCCCCTCCATCCTCACCTTTCCCTGCACATGAGCTTGCTTCTCCCTCCCCACAGTATATGTCCTCACTTCCCCAGCATCCCCCTTCTGTCATCTCCAGATCCTACCCTGCTCCCAGCCTCGACCCCTGCGTTAGACCCCAGCCCCAACATCAGGCTTAACCCCTGTCTTTCTCTCAGTCCAAATATCTGACTCCTTCTCCTATGCCCACCCCTTAACATCTTTCATCTCTAGCCCCTATGCCAGCCCTCAGCCCCTTCTCCCTGTCCCAGTCCCGGTATTATATACCCAGCCCCCTTATTCCAGCATTAGCCCCCATCTCCCTTCCTCCAAGCCCCAGTGTTAGCCCCCAGCCCCATCTTCCCTCAGTCCCCTATTCCCAGCGTCTGCATTAGCTCCCAGCTCGTGCATTAGCAGTAGCTCTCATTTTGGCCCTAGCCCACTAGTACCATTCCCACCCCTTAGCATATACCCTCCTCTCCCAGCCCCATTCCTAGCAACAGACTCCTCCTTTCACCTTCCCAACACATCTAAATTCCCTGCAGAGGAACAGGAGTTTGATTTTTCTCTTCCAGCTCTGGCTGTCAGTACTGCCAAAATCAGAGGAAAATTACTTAATGTTTTCCTTCAATTTCAGCAGTGCCAGTGACGCGTCCAGAGCCTGTAGACAACAGGCAGAACAGCGGGTGTGCTAAAAAACAAACTTCTGCCACTGGCAGGGTCGGGGAGGAAATAGACAGAGTGGCAGAGGGGCTTGCCTGCCTTCCTTAAAACCCAGAGACAGCAGCAGCAGCACCAGCACCAGTGTGTGGGGCATGGCTCAAGTGGACAGAGCCAGAGACAGGACGCAAAGCAGAGGAGCATTGCCTACAAATGTTCCAGCTAGCACCAGGGCTTGGGCGTTAGAAGGTAGGATGCGAGAGCCAGAGAAGTCTGAGGCTGCCAGCACATGCCTAGGACCAGCCCTGCTTAGATTTCAGCAAAGGTTCTGCATAGGCAACTTATAAATAAACTGAGTGCTTTTGAGACGGGCCCTAAAATAACTGGCTTGGTTAGAAAATGGTTGAGTAGAAGACAAAGAGCAATGGTGAATTAAAGATAAGGATGCCACCTATGGTGTGCCAGAGGGCACTTTGTCTGGCTCTTTTTAACATTTTTGCAAGCAATATTGTTGAAAAGCTGTCAGGTAAGGTTTGCCTCTTTGTAGATGATACTACAATCTGCAGTAGGGTAGATACCTTGGAAGGTGTAGATAACAGAAGGAAAGATCTAGTGAAGCTTGAAGAATGGTCTAGAATTTTGCAGCTAAGATTTAATGCTAAAAAATGCAAGTTCATGCACTTTGGCTGCAAAAACCTAAGGAAGCGGTGCAGTATACAATAGTACTTCAATGCACAAAAGAAGAGGAAGACTTGAAGAGTGATAGTGTCTGATCATCTTAAGGTGGCCAACAGACTGAAAAAGCTAGAAAGCTTCAGGTAGCTCAAAGGACAGACTTTATGAGAAGAGATTTGAAGACCTGAATATGACTATCCCAAAGGAGAGGAAAGATAGAGGAAATATGATGCAAATGTTTAAAAGGTATTCATGAAGAAATGAACCTTTGCTCTGCTGAATTTTGATATTTTTTGTCTCCATCACCTCCAATAAGCCTTTGATATATCCACCACCTTCCGTCCCCATGCAAAAGGAATTCTGCAATGGAGGGGTGGAAACAGGAAGAGCAGGCAGCATTGGAGGTTTTGGTAAATGCTGTGTTGCTATTTAAAGCCATTCAGGCTTATTCTCTCCCAGACGTAGATCCCCTCTGTACATCCGGTCTGAGCCAGATATACAGAGGGGATCGCGATTCTGATTCCACAGGCACATCTAACTCCACGGGATCAGAATCGCAAACAGTCCTGTACCTGCACATACAGAACTGTCCCCAGCTAACTCAGTCAAGGCTCTTCTATGGAGCTGCGGTACCATGGCATCATGTTGCCATGGCACCGCGGCTCCATTGAAAGCTGCGATGCTGGCTGCCGGTCTTCAGGGACTCATTCCCCGCAGACCAACCCTTGATCCGGTCTCCTAAGGCCAGGGTTGGGCTGCAGGGAATGCCTTCAGGTCCCCCTGCCCAATCCAAGCCCTGAGCCATCGAGCCTTTACATATGGGGAAGTTATTCCACCTCGGAGGTGGAATAACTTCCCCATACAAGTTGCCAGCCCTGGACATACAGGGCTGACATTAGAATCAGACCTGTACATTCAGGGCCAGTGACCGCCCACCATCTGCCCTGCCTCAGCCTCCAATCCTCCCCTTCCCCACCTCCGTCTAACCTCCTCATACAACTGGTGGGAAAATTAGATGCTACTACTACCACTAATACTTAGCACATATATAGTGCCACGCATGCAGCGCTGCACAGTTAGCCTACAAGAGGTGGCTAACATACAAGAGATAGTCCCTGCCCGTCAGAGTCATGCTCATTGAAGCTTACAATCTAGTTAGAACAGTACAGAGTATTAGTCAGTTCAGTGGAGGATACGGTGTGGTACAGTTAGGTACAGCTTGGTCTATGGTTTGGTCATAATGTAAATGGGGGTTAGGGTAGGATGAGGATGGAACTTAGGATCTGAATGCAACGGTGAAGAGGTGGGTCTTCAACCTGGATTTGAAGAGGGCCAGGGAGGGCGCCTGGCGCACAGATGCAGGAAGGCTATTCCAGGCGTGTGGTGCAGCAAGGTGAAAGGAGAGCAATCGGGAGTTCGCAGTGTGGGTGAAAGGCATTGAAAGAAGCGATTTGTTAGCAGAGCGCAAGTTTAATGAGGGGACATAGAGAGAGATAAGAGATATGAGGTATTGAGGGGCCATAGAGTGAATGCACTTATAGGTCAGCAAGAGAAGCTTGAATTGGATGCGGAATTGGACAGGGAGCCAGTGAAGTGACTTGAGGAGAGGAGTAATGTGGGCATGGCGAGGCTGGCAGAAGATTAGTCGAGCAGCATGATTTTGTATAGATTGAAGGGGAAGGAGGTGGCTTACGGGGAGACCAGCGAGGAGTAGGTTGCAGTAATCGAGATGAGAGGAGATCAAGGAGTGGACAAGCATTTTGGTAGCATATTCAGAGAGGAAGGGGCGGATTTTGCTGATGTTGTAGAGGAAAAAGCGGCAGGTCTTAGCTACAAGCTGGATATGGGCGGAGAAGGAGAGAGAGGCGTCAAAGATGACTCCCAGGTTGCGGGCCAAGGGAACAGGAAGGATAGTAGATCCATCCACATGGACTGAGAGGGGGGGCAGTGGGGGGGAGGAGTTGGGTGGAAAGACAAGGAGTTCAGTCTTTGCCATGTTCAGTTTCAATCGGCGATGAGACATCCAGGTGCAGGCAGAGAAGGCACAAATAGCGTGGATGGACGTCCCATTGGGACATCCATCTCCACTATTTGTGGCACAGAATTGGGCCCATTGTGACTGCCACTGCAGGTCCCAGAGAAGGGTTGCAGCAGTGGCAATAGGCCACCATGGACCATTGGCACTCTAGGTGACCACAGGTTTACCTAATGGTAGCACCAGTCCTGCCTGCAGAAACCATGCCTCTTGAAATCTCTGCATCCTGACCATCTACACGTGTAAATAGCAACTTTCTGAAATTGCCATTTATATGTGTGGCCAGTCTGCGGGTGAAAATGCCACTATTTCCTGTGTAGATGCTTCTAAAATGACCTCCGAAGGTTGTCTAGTCCTGGTCCTTTGTCTGAGATTGAAAACATGTTCACGCTGTTCAAATATCAAGATGTGATTTGTGACTAAACATTTGTCTTTCAAATCCAAGATGGCACTGTGAGGGTGCGAATCGGATGATGCACCAGTTTTTTCTTTGTTGTTGTTTGCAGTTGGAGGCAGCCTCTGTCCGTTTAGCTATGGGTAAGAGGAAGGGTAAGGGAAAGCTCTGCTTCAGCTGCTCTTTGGCAGACAATGCTTGAGGCATCCGTCGTTGCCTCTGCTTTCCCAATATGGGTTTCTCAGGGTTCACCCAGGGGGTGGGGGTGGGGAAGTACGCCGGGCAGCAAGGAAGGGGCTTCGCTCAGCCCCATTGTGTGCAATCTACCTCCTAGACCCGTAAGTGCTTCTGTTCCTGGCGTTCTGGGCTTATGCAGACTGAAATGTCTGATGTGCTGCCTCAGTCGGGAGAAGCTCCTGCTGCAGCTTCATCTCCCCTGGTGAATGGGGTTACAGGGGGAGTGATGGTGGCCCCTCTAAGAATTATGGAGGATATTGCACAGAATAATGGTGAGACTACTTCTGGTGGACTGTTGTGTGAGGTGCAGAGACCATCGGCAGTGACTGGAGTCACTGTGGACTGTGATACAAGGTTTAAACTCCTCTCTCCAATCATTGTCTACTTGGTGGGTGATCTCACTGTTGTGTCCCAGGGTGTGGTGGAACACTCTAAGACATTGGAGTCCTATGCTGGAAGAATGACTGTTCTTGAGTCAAAGATGAATGCTGTCCTGGCTGTAAGTGACGCTTTGGGGAAGGACAGCACTATCTCTTTTAGGCATACAGAACATCTTTAAAATCAAGTTAGATGTAACAATCTATGCTTGCTGAACTTTCCCAAAACTCCACTTATAAGGCCAATTGAAATGGTGAAGAAATATCTGACCGAGATTCTTGGGATGGACCCTAGGAACCTCTCTCCATTGGTGAGTGCCCAATACCTTTCCCCGGGTAGTGGATATCTACATACTTGAGGGGCAGGGAGCCTCCATCGGGGGATAGCTTGATGGAGTTTTTGGAGTCCTCCCTAGAGGTTGTGACCCAGCAGTTCACCCTTATTCTTACATTTGACTTGGAGGTTGATCCCTGTATTTGTATGGTGGTGCTTGAGGGTAAACTTTTACTTTTTATGAGCCAAAAATGCTTGCTAATTTTCTTTCTGTCCGGGAGGGGATAACTATCCTTGAACCAACTTCTCAGGCGCCTCTGTAGAGGCCCTTGGGGAGGGTTGTAGTTGGGGGATGCCCTCAGGTTTTCTTTTTTTTCTTTATAATTTGTTCTAATACATTTTCCTGTTCTTAGGTCCTATTTTTTCCTTGAATTGTGGGCTAATATTATGTTGCATATTTGTGTTGTTGTTACTACTCACTTGTTTTTTCGAATTGTAATTTAAAAAGCATAAATAAAAAATTAAAAAAAGAAAAAGAAAACATGTTAACTCTGTTGGTGGGTACCAATGTTCTTTTACTGGACCTCACTAGCAACATGATAACTGTAATGGCCATTACCAAAATTAAATCTACTATTAAAAAACAAGGTAAAGGTTAAGAACATAAGATATGCCATACTGGGTCTGACCAAAGGTCCGTTGAGTCATGTATCCTGTTTCCAGCAGTGACCAATCCGGGTCACAAGCAGCTGTTGATTAACATAAGAACAGTTAGATCAAGGGCCATCAAGCCCAGTATCCTGTTTCCAACAGTGGCCAATCCAGGACACAAGTACCTAGCAGTTTTCCAAAAAGACACACAGGTTCCACAATGCTTGTATTGGGGAAGCAGTGGATTTCCTGTGTCCTCTTTAATAATGGTTTATTGACCTTTCCTCCAGGAACTTGTCCGAATCTTTTATAAACCGAGCTACACTAACAGCTTTTACTACATCCTCGGGTAACAAACTCTAGAGTTTGATTACGAGTTGAGTGAAAAAATGTTTTCCTTTACTAGTCTTAAATGGGTTACACTGTAGCTTCATAGCATGTCCCCTAGTCTTGTTACTTTCTGATGGTGTAAAAGAATCAATCTACATTTACCCGTTCCACTCCATTCATTAATTTATAGACCTCTTTCAAACTTCCCCTCAGCCTTCTCTTTTCCAGGTTAAAGAACCTTAACCTTTTAAGTCTCTCCTTATAGGGGTATTCTTCCATCTCCTTTACCATTTTGGTGGCTCTTCTCTGCACCTTTTCTAATTCCACTGTTTTCCAGAATTGCACAAAATATTCAAGGTGCAGTTGCACCATGGAACGACACAGAGGCCATATAACATCCTTTATTTTATTCTCCATTCCTTTCATTATGATTCCAATATTCTATTTGCCTTCTTGGCCACTGCTGTACACTGGACAGAGGGTTTCAATGTGTTGTCCACGAAGATGCCTAAATCTTTTTCCTGGGTGATGGTTCCTAATGTGGCACCTTGCATCGTGTAACCATAGTTTGGGTTGTTCTTTCCTTGGTGCATAGCTTTGCACTTGTCCACATTAAATTTCATCTACCATTTGGACACCCAGTCTAGCAATTTCTCAAGGGCCTCTTCCGATTTTTCACAATCCTCTTGTGATTTAATTATTTTGAATAATTTTGTGTCATCTGCAAATTTGATCACTTCACTCATTCCCATTTTCAGGCCATTTATAAATATGTTAAAAATCAGCAAGCCCAGCACACTTGCCCCAAAAGATAGACAGATTCCATCCTGCTTATCTCAGGGATAAGCAGTGGATTTACCCAATTGACTTTAATAATGGTTTATGGACTTTTTCTCCAGGAACTTGTCCAAACCTCTTTTAAACCCAGCTACACTAACAGCTTTTACTACATCCTCTCAGAGCTGGCGCAACCATCAGGCAAACAAGGTGGTCACCTAGGGCGGCAGCTTCTGGTGGGGGGGGTGGGGGGCAGCAAAGGGCAGGGCATTCAAAGCTAAACAACAGATCATAACAACCAGGGGAGGCTAAGGTTTAAGGTTTGCCTAGGGTGCCAACACCTTGATCCTACTCTGGAGTTAGCCCTGAATCCTCCAGCAACGAATTCCATAGTCCTATTATACGCTGAGTGAAAAACTGTTTTCTTCAATTAGTCCTAAATGTGTTACATTGTAGCTTCATTTCATGTCTTCTAGTCATTCTGCTTTTTGAAGAAGTACCCAATTGATCTATGTTTAGGTAGAAGAAAAGATGGCTAAAGATGTGAAGTGTGGCGACAAAACATTTTTTAGATATATTCGGGCGAATAGGAAGATCAGAGGTGGAATTGCAGGACTCAAAAGTGCTGGGAACGGATTTGTGGAAAGTGACATTGAAAAAACAAAAATGCTAAACAAATACTTCTGCTCTGTTTTTACTAAAGAAAATCCTGGAGAAGGAGCACCTGTGATTGACAAATATAAAAAAGGGAATGGAGTAGATACTACACCATTCACCGAAGATGATGTGTTAGAACAGCTTGCAAAACTGAACGTGGACAAGGACATGGGACCGGATAGGATACATCCGAGGATATTAAAAAAAGCTCAGAGAGGTTCTTGCAGTGCCTTTAAAGGATGTTTTCAACAGATCCTTGGAAACAGGAGAAGTTCCACAGGACTAGAGAAGGGCTGATGTGGTACCTCTTCACAAAAGTGGCGACAAGGAAGAAGTGACAAACTACAGGCTGGTGAGCCTTACCTCAGTGGCAGGAAAAGTAATGGAGGCGCTCCTGAAAGAGATCTCAAGCACCTGTCAGATTCCCAAAGGTATCCAACCTCTAGAAAGCAAAAATACATCTCAATGACTACAAAAACGTGAATTAAAAAGAACCAAGTGACACCAATAATGCAATTAAACATAATAAAGTGCAGTGGACACATTAAAAAATACATAAATATGAATAATAAAATTATATAAAAACTAATTAAAGGTCTGTCTGGATTTTAATCACCTTTAATTAGTTTTTATATCATTTTATTATTCATATTTATGTATTTCTTAATCTGTTCACTATATCTTATTATGTTTAGTTGTATTATTGATGACACTTGATTCTTTTTAATTCACATTTTAGTGGTCATTAAGATGTATTTATTTATTTATTTTTTGCCTTGAGGCTTGTATCCCCCTGAAGAAGGCCAAGATGGCTGAATTGTGTTGGGGTTCTTGGCTAATAAAGTTTTGATCTGCCACCTGTTCTGCGCACCTGCTGTGTTTTGTTCCCGGATTCCAAAAAGGTGTACACATTCCATGCTGCTTGTCCCAGGGGTAAGCACTGGATTTCCACAGTCCTCTTTAATAATGGTTTATGGTTTATGACACCTAGATCATGTTTCTATGTTTCTGCTTTTACACCAGCATTTTAGCTGCTATCCTTTATGCACCCTGCCACCCCTCCTACTTTCTACCTATTCTGCCCACTCCAGAAAGAATATAATCTGGTATTGCTATATTGCAATGGTGACCTCATTGCATCAGCTCACAGTCTGGTCTGGTGGTAGAACTCTCTGCTGAGAGATGACAGGGCCACTCTCGGGGGCTGTAAATGCCACTTCAGCAGCATCCCTCATACGTTTGCTCTGTTTGAAGGAAGCTTGAAATTTATTTATTTATTTAATTTTCTTATATACCACGCTATTTGTCATCAGTGCGGTTTACATTGAAACAATACAACAATTGGTCAGATATAACAGACCTATTACAAGTAACAGGAAAATTAACATGGAAGTAAACAGGGAAATCATTTATATTTCTAGAAAATACATGTTGGAGATATATAAAATCTATACAGTTGGTTAGGGTAGGTATGAGGTTAAAAGGATGGGGGAGGGGAAGGGGTGTTTAGGTGTTTGAAGTGTGCGATGAAAAGGTGGTGTTTAAGGGCTTTTTTGAATTGTTTTGAAATCATGCACACTTAAGCAAAATGGTTCTAGGAATAGCTATGTCTTCATCTTTTCTGTACATAAAATGCTGGTTGCTCTTAAGGACTCAGAATAGAAACATATTGACAGCAAAGGGATTGGTTTCTATTTGGCACATTTTAATTAATAATTAAATAGAGAAAGAAACCAGATAAATCATATCATTGCGCTTCTAGTGATTTGTTACATTTGAATGCTTCGACTTGTATTTTCCATTTAGCATGCAAAAAGCAAAGCTGACTGCGGTCGGACGAGCTGCTCTTTGTTCTTTATGTATGAAAGCACAGCTTTGACATAATGAAAGAAGGCTGTACCAGTCAGTGCCACAAGCGGCTCTTAAGGAGCATCATGTGAGAAACTTTGACTTGCCAAACTCGTAAGTTTACAGCTCTCAAATTCTCATCAAGAGGTTCCCTCAAGCTCTCTTCCATGCCATGTGCTAAATAATTTTCTGTGTTAAAAAATAATTAACAAGAGAATCTTAAGAGCCCATGGATGGTCTGAGGAACATATTATATACAGTACACGCTCGCTCGCATGTGTCTCTACATACACATTATAGGTCTTCAGAGCAGTCGGTTCAGCCACAACTGCTCCATTGAGCAGCAGCCTTCCTTTGATCCTTGTTTAATCACAGACTCTCAGAAAACTCCACGCTAATGCCAGTCTTTGATGTCCCTTTGTAGCTCTGACTGCTGCTCTCCTGAAGTTCAAAGAGTCTTCAGAGACATTTTAATGTGCTTTCGTCCTAAAAACCAGGATGAGCTTCAACGTTTTTGTAAACAGGACCCCAGATTGAAGGAAAACTTGAAATGGATGCACCACACAAAGATTGTCTTTAATACCTGCAAAAATCAATGGAAAACATTTTTTTTTAGTTTTCCATAACCAAATGATTTCATTCTCCAAGCCCATGGCAAACGCAGGCATGTCTAAGCCTCATTTTGTGATTCATGGAAGGAAGAGAGTTTGGTTGACATTGTTAGGATGGGAACCCTGCAGCACAGGGCTCGCTCGAGTTGGTTCAAGATATTGGCACTCTAGGTAAACCTTAAGCCTTATGTCCCATCCCCCCCCCCCCAGCTGTAAGAATCTATTGTTTAACTTTGAATGCCCTGCTCTTTTTTGCCTCCCAGAACCTGTGACCCTAGACGACTGCCTAGTTTGCTTAATGGCTGGCCTGGCCCTGCTGCAGTGATGTATCTTGTAAGGATATCTAAGCATACACCCTTCCTTGAGACACAGCCAGAGCTCTCGGGCTCCACATTTATATGAGCCTGTGTAAGAGATTAGTGTTAGACCTAGTGTGTTGCAATGGGGTTTACAATTCAGTTTTAACTTGCTTTCAGGTCACCAGGAGTCAACTTGAGCTTATGGGCAAACAGGGTGCAGCTGTGCTGGATAACTTGGGGGGAAAAAAAAAACAGAAAAGGCTGCAATGGGCCTGAGAAGGCCGGGTGAATGGATGGCATGATGCTTGTGCCAATGAGATTTGGAGTCTCCATGGCATAGTCCAATCATTCTTGCTGGGCAAGGCCCTGAAGGATTTTGTTGCCTGCCCAAAATATGAGAAACCTCTCACAGATCTTGGGCAGTACCGGTCCAATAGGAATCTTGGTCTTAACTGCTACTAATTTCAGTAATCAAATGTCTACTAGTGCGAAGACACCCACAAATTGCTTTCCACAAAAAAATAAAACAAAACTCAAATGTGAAATTCACATCAGTAAAATTAAATTAAAGCATCTGCTGCAGTGACAAAAAAATAAATGTAATTTGTTTCAAGCACAGAAAACTATTATTATTCTATGAAATTATTAGAGCAATGTAATTAACTGGAATATTAAATGCTGTATAGATAAAATCTCTCAAAACATTTCCTGTTCTAGCTTTTTAATATAAAGAGGAAATTTCTTCCAGCCGTGTCAGTCCAAAATATTTTCACTTGCAGTACAAACTGATTATTTTGTTGTTGTTTTAGAAATATGGCATCACTTCATCAGAACTTGATTATTTCATATGCGTACATCAGTTCACTGGTTCAAATCGCTTTTCCTTTTAACAGAATTGGCTGTTCCTGTCTTGTTGATGAAAAGCTAACAATACATTCAGGGAGGCAGCTGGATCCTCTAGGGGTTATGGGCTTTCTGGGCTTTAATGGTAGCAGGTGCCTTTGGGACTTCCATTGTCTCTGTGCGGACAAAGCGTAGGACATTCTGCAGTGAAAATTCCCCGCGCAGGACGCTCCCTTCGAATAAGCAAAATAAAGAACTGCCGGCGTTCAACGGTTGCAAAAAAAAACAACGAACAAAAATAGGTGTACGATAAGAGAAGAACGTTTATAAACAATAAACGGACCTGGTTTGCCTAGTTAACCATGTTCTATTCCATGCTTGTAGGAGAAGGCTTGATTCAACTATGAATGCAACATATACGGACAAAAGAAAATCAGGAAACAATAGAGAGCTAAATAAAAAGGGGGGTTGTATTTATATACATCTTAAATTCGATTTGCTAAATTCCTTCAAGGACATTTGACTTTCAGCTTCCAGTGTCACAAAGTCACTCAATATTAGGACAACAAATATTTATGGAATTTGTCCATATTACTGAAAGTAATCCACTAGGGTCATTTAAGACAGAAACCTAAAGTGCAATTTGACATCGGCCAGAAGCATTTTAGCACGAAAACGATGCAACAGAATTGGAAAAAACATTGTTATAACACACATTTAAAATTCGTTGCCCAATTCAATATTTCTTCATATGGAGTCTTGCAAGGACTCTTTTTAGCTGCACACATCAAAAGACCCCAGAACGCTGTAAATTGGCTTTTTTCTTTCTTTTCTTTTTTATTGCTGTTGGATCATTTCCCTGCAAGAATACGTTTAATTGCCCTCCTTTGAAATACTGTATCTTTTCCCACCTAAAAGATGATGCACTCGGTCCGAAGTGTTTTAGTATTTTTTTCTCCTTTTCTCTTTTGGAAGGTGTGCAGCCCAGTCCGCTTTTATGCACGGCGTCTCCACCCTGCTTGGCATTGCCTTCATTGCATTCCCATCACAAAGCACACAACCCCCATTCTTCTGCTCTTTGTAGCCATATGGCAAATCCATGTAGACACAGCCAACATCCATTTATTCAGGCACATAATGTCCCGCAACAGGGAACAATTGAAACTTTGTTTGCTTCTATTATTGGTGCGAATGGGGGTGAAAAAAAATCATTTAACTATAAAAGATATCCAGCTAATTATGAGCCATATGTGCGGGGTTTTTTTTTTTAAGTTTCCAAGCGATCCAGTGAAGTTCATTTTAAAGCAAGACTACTTTATTAGATACAGAAGACAGATGTCCCAACAGACTACATAGCAAAGACATTTCTTTAATGAAGTTGGGGGGAATATTCGACTAGCACAATCAGAACATTGGTCAGCCCACGCCACGCGGATAAATGTGAAGAGATCGAAGGCTATGTTATTTTCCACTCAAAAAAACCTAATGCGAATTCGGTTTCTAACAAATGACCTTTGCCAGCAAGTTGCAAAGACTGGGACATTGTTGCTTGGTAAAACAATTATAATAACTACGGCAGTGGCAGGCTCTAAGAGTTTTAGAGGAGAAAGAGATTCTCTGCAGTAAAAGCAACATCACCACTTCTATTGTTTTATTACCAAACCATATGAATTAAAGCAAGTTAAATATTTCTTCCCTAAATATGCAAGCGAATTATTTTCTTAGCTGCACTTGCTTCCTATATCCAATTTAATTTTGACAGAATGTACTTTCTGTAATGTGGCGTGCTAAGTTGAATGAAAAGCTTAAGCAGGAAATTGCTACGTAAGAGCTATAACTACTAAGCGCAATCGATAGGTTTTCTTGAAAATAATTATGGGTCCGTACAACAGCGGGGACACCTATCTATGGAATCCAGATAACCGCGAGAGCACAAGCCGAATGCAATCGCCGTGAAAACCTAGAACTTTCCATAGGCCCCAGCAATAAAAACAGTATTTTGCTGAAAGTGAACATGATTCAATCAACACTGTACATAGTCAAAGCTAGTTCTCTTCTAAGCCGGATGTTGCAGAAATAAACGTCCACAACAGGTGATCCTTTTTTTTGTTGGAGTAATGTATTCCAGTCTAAAGAAATCGTCCACAACTTTTTTGTCGACCTTGGTTCCTACATCTTTTCATACATTAACCCACCAAGGGGGCGACTTGGCTCTTTGGTCTGAAGTAAACACAAACAGGAAATCCCTTAACTCCAAACTACAGCCTCATGTAGCATAGATACAAGCAAAACTTGAGTTAAATACTTCGTAGGAAGGATCATAAGAAAGAGAACAGTCACATTTGGTTTTCAGTTAATATTTGCCCAGTTGACCTTTGCAAATCTCTTGGATGGAAACTGCTTTACTGCACAATGCGGGACGTCTTGTTTCAGCAACTGAGATGGATTGAGACTAATTTTCCTACTACCTGCTGGTATCTGCTACTTGTAACTACACACAGTAACTAAGGTCCCGGAAACAATAGGGCCAACTGGCTTCAGACTGGTTTGGCTCTAACGTTCTCGGATATAAAGGTTAATAACCAAACCAAAGATCTATATATGTACAAGGTGATACCTTTTAATTGGATTGGATGCTTTCGTCCACTGGCTTCCAGGAGATACCCTTCTTTCATAAGCTTACAATCTCTTGCTACACAGTTCTATCCTACACAATCTTGTACCCAGAGCTTCAACTTTCTGCATCTGCCGAAAGCACCAAGCCGGTGTTGGTTACCCCCCCCCCCCCCCCCCCACTTTCTGTCTCTGTATCATCTGAAAGGGGAGGAACCTCTTCAGAAGATCTCTTAGAAACAGGAGGTTGTGCAAAACTAACTGCGGCACTTCTGATTTCAAAACTGTTAAATCAAACCGACTTGTGGGAGATTTTTTTTTTGCGCTTTCGTTGTCCTACTGTGGCTGAATTCTTCCATCCAGTCCAAAGCGCGTAAACAGTGATCGGTAAACGCGCCAAGTTCTCGTTTCAAGCAGCGATTTGAAGCACGTGCGCGATACACAGTAGTCATGAGCATAATTTGCAGTAGTCACCTCACAACCTAGTAGTATTGCGATATTATGATCTGCAGATAAGATCACACACTGTACATACAGTAATGCATCAGGCTGTATTCAAAGGACAGAGAACAACTGCATCTTCTTGCATGTGGACAGTATTTTTGGTACTGGAAAGTCGCAGACGTTTGAGAAAAGTATACTGTTTTGGAACTCAGTTACTTCCTCTATCTTCTGCTTGCAACCCTTCCCACACCCCTCTCAAAACGGACCTGCAGGTGCTCATTTAAGCATTAAGCAAGCAAGAGCCCGTTTCCCCTGCAGTTTGTTTGACAGGCAATACGAATGCGATTTCTCACGGTATATCTGGACCACTATGAGTTTTCTCGGTAATAAACTGAAGTTAGGCAATTGAACTGATCGATGAGTCAAATTTATGTGGGTAGGAGGGGAAAGAGCAACTTCAAAATACATTTGATTTGACTGAAGAAAGGCGAGGTGCTAAAATTAGTCCATTGTTAGAAGTCCTATTCTTAAGAAGATTGTGCATAGTAACTCTATAACCAAATAGGTGATCCAGTCCTGAAGCAAGGCGAGGCTACTTCGTTTTTTGCACCAAATGCCACATGTATGCATGTTCTACCAGTTGGTGAAAGGTTGCAGATGTGCGCCCATTGCAATTAGCTTCTAGCTTTCAAATAATGAGTTAATTTCCCTTTAGACAAGAATGACATCTTGGAGGAGCTGAGAGAGAGGGTATATAGATGAAACCTTCAAGATCCCACGTCCAGTCCTACAGCCCCTGTGTTGCCTTGGCGAGGCACTTGGAAGGAGGGTATCACCTTGGTGTGGCAGAAAGAATTCCTGTAGTGGGGACTTGTTCTCCAAGTGATGCAGTATGTAGATGTCTGGGTGGCTAGTGGGCATGAGGGTCTCTTGATTACCTGGCACAAAGGTAGTTCTAGGGAGGAGCCCACCCTCATGGCACATGTGAGTACCAATGCAGAGAAAGGTGCATTATGGAGATAGTGGAAGCCACATATAGGCCTGTAGGTAGGAAACTGAAATCCAGAACTTTCAGGTCATATTCTCAGAAATACTTCCCTTTCTATGAATTAAGGTTGAGCTTCAGAGTCTCAACGCATGGGTGGGATGATGGTGAAGGAAAGAGGGCTTTAGATTTGTTAGGAGCTAGGCAACATGTAGGGGAAGAAAGAGGAGCCTATTCCAAAAGAGGATGGATTCCACTTTTACTAGGATAGAAATAGGCTGATGGCTCTAACATTTAGAAAGCAGATAGAGAAGCTATCCAGCTAGCTCATGGGGGAGAACCGGCAGTCACTCAGAAGTGCATGGCTCAGACTGAGATCTTTTCAAAGGTTGATAAAACCAAGGCTCAGTTTAAACAAGAGTTGAAAGATAAAAATGATTCTAATTTATTCCTAGTAAAATTTGGTGACAATAATAATGGGAGATACTATAAATGACTGTTTCAGGGAGCAGCTGGTTCTAGAACTGATAAAAAGTGGATCTACGCTAGATCTAGACAGGACCTGATGCAAGGGGTGGTAGGACCGCTCAGTAATGGCGATCATAAAGCAATCACATTTTGCATAATCGCTGAAGGGAGGACAACAAGGACAACTACTGTAGTTGCAATTTACTTTGAAAAGGAGGACTATGGCAATATTAGGAAATTAGTGAGAAAAAAAATCAAAAGAAGTTGCAAGAATAAAAGTTTGCAGGCAGCATTTAAAATGTCATCTTAGAAACCTAGATCAAATGTTTACCATGCATCAGAAAAGGTAGACAGGAGACCAGAACACTGCTAGAATGGTTAAATGGTACATTGAAAGAGGTTATTAAAGCCAAAAAGACAGCTTTCAAAAATGGAAGGTGAATCCAAATAAAGAAAATAGTAAGGAGCATAGTTAGAAATAAAGCTTTAATAAGGCAAGCCAAAAGAGAATTAGCAAAGAAGTGAAGCAAAAAAGCCTGTGAGAGATGGATTACCATTAGATAACCAAGGGGCTAAAGGAACACTCAGAGAAGATAAGGCAATAATAGAAAAACTAAATTAATTCTTTCTTCAGTCTTTACTGAAGAGGATTTCAGAGAGCTGCTCATGCTAGAAAGAATCTTCGATGGTGATGACTCAGATGAACTGAAGCTCATTATGGCGAACCTGGAAGATGTTATCGAGAAAACCGACGAACTAAAGGGCAACAAATCATCATAACTGGATTGTATCCACCATAGAGTTTGAAACAACTGAAAGTTGAAATTTGGATCTATTGCTGATAATCTATAATCTATCATTATTGTTTGTCATTTGTTGCCCTTCGTAGGAGACATACTGAGCAGTTCACAAACTTATTATATAAAAAAACAAAGACAGGATGAGGAAAACAGTCATTAAAATCAGCAATGATACCCGAGGATTGGAGGATGGAGTGGTCTAGAAAGCTACAGACCAATGAGCTTGATGGTGATACTGGGCAAAATGGTAGAAGCTATTATGTTGATATTTCCAAAGTTTGTTTTCCTGTCCTATGTAATATGCTCTGTTACAATGTAAACTGCTTTGACTAGTAGATAAAGCGGTATAGAAAAATTGTTAAATACATAAATAAATAAACAACATTGCTGACTATATGAATAATAAATAAAACAACAACAACAATTAAAAAACAGCAACAACAACGAAAAAGAAAATAAGGTGACACCTTTGTACTGAAATAAGTTAATATTTGTTTTGACTAGCTTTCAGAGGCCAAAACCTCCTTCTTTAGGTCAGAACAGTACATAAGAACATAAGAAATGCCTTACTGGGTCAGACCAAGGTCCATCAAGCCCAGTATCCTGTTTCCAACAGTGGGCAATCCAGGTCAGATTCTCAAAAAGGTACACAGATTCCACTGTGCTTATCCTGGGGTAAGCAGTGGATTTTTCTGGTCCCCTTTAATAATGGTTTATGAACCTTTCCTCCAGGAACTTGTCTAAACCTTTTTTAAACCCAGCTACACTAACAGCTTTTTACTACATCTTCCGGTAACAAATTCCAGAGTTTGATTACGCGTTGAGTAAAAAAGTATTTTCTCTTATTAGTCTTAAATGGGTTACATTGTAGCTTCATTGTGTGTCCTCTAGTCTTTCTACATTTTGATGGTGTAAACAACTGATCTACGTATGTTTACCCTTTCCACTCCATTCATTAATTTATAGACCTCTATCATTTCTCCCCTCAACTGTCTCTCTTTTCCAAGTTGAAGAGCCCCAACCTTTTAAGTCTCTCTTCATAGGGGTATCCTTCCATGCCCTTTACCATTTTTGTCGCTCTTCTTTGTACCTTTTCTAATTAAACTATATCCTTTCTAAGATATGATGAGCAGAATTGCACACAATATTAAAGGTGCAGTCGCACCACGGAACGATACAGAGGCAGTATAATATCCTCGGCTTTATTCTCCATTCTTTTCTTTATGATTCCTAGCATTCTATTTGCTTTCTTGGCTGCTGCTGTAACTATGAGTGAACAATGACAAAACATTAATATGTGAATCATAAAAGCTTTATCAATCTGTTATATTTTTTGAAAGTGGTAATAAACAGGTGGATAAGGGTGAGTCAGCTGATATAGGGGCATATTTATTAACGTGCAATAAGTTTTGGATTTGTCATGTTTTAAGTGCAAAACTTAAAATACAGTAAGTGCAAAGCCTGTGCAGGAAACGTTTGCATCTAGTCTGCATTAGCACGCAGGGCAGACATGGGTTTGCTTTGCAAGCATTGGCAGATAGTGCAAATGCGTTTGCACACTAATCAGAGGATGCATGTAAGGAAGGCCCCAGTGCTGCCCAAAACATCCTTATGGCCAAGACCATCTGATCTGATTCCACCCTCCAAAAAGATCCAATCCAATCCCTCCTCCTGATATGATCCCCTTCCTGCAGGAACCCACTACAAACAAACCTTCTCCCCAACAGGAATTCCCCCAACAGCCAACTTTTCAATAGACCCCCTCCCACCAGAAACATTCTCCTCAACAGAAACCCCTCAATCACCATAATGTGACCCTCCCCCACCCTCCAGAACTTACCTGTGGGTATTCCTGGTAGGCTAGTACACCAGAGTAGGAGTGGTCCTCCTCCATTCCTGTCCCATAACCACATACCTAGTGTTAGGGGGTCAATCTGCCAAATAAGGGCAATTGCTCCTTATATGGCAGATAGATCCCTAGTGGAGGCACCATTAGACTGCTACTATGGACCTATTCGTAGAGGTTGCTCTTGGTGGAAGGGGATGGTTGGAGAAGGGTATTCCTTTGGGGGGTCTCCCTGGGGGTATTCTGTTGGGTGGCATCTATTTGGAAGGGTTTCTGTTGGAGGGGATCAGATCCAGAGCTGTTTTTTTTTGGGGGGGGGGGGAGGGGGGAACATCCTCAAATGCAGTTACAGGACTTCTTTTGAGACTTCTAAGCCCTAGCTCCTTTTTTCCAGGTAGCCTACAGAGAGGAAGGGGGGGGGGGGGGTAAGGAGAACCTGAAGCAGAGCACAGAACAGTTAGTTTACTCCCAAATCCAATTCCTTTTCACCTGTTGCTTACATACCCACCCCTTTCCCAGCCCCACTTCCTTTTTATCTACAAATTGAGCACTATTTGGGAGGATGGATCTGTTCTGGTGTGGGGGGGGGGGAGATTGGATATGAGGGAGGGGCTTTGTCCATGACGTTTTGGGGGGGCTATTTGTTTTGGGCAATGACTGCTCTACCTTACTTCCACTAGCATGGCTACCCTTAATGTCACCTGTGTACAGTTCTAGTCACCCCATCTTAAAATATCATGTAATGGCACTAGAAAGGAAGGAAATGGACTGACCTCTTTACGGAAAAAGGCTTAAAGAAAAGAAAGGAATCTACAGAATCATGAGTAGAACAGAACGGGTAAATAGCGTAAGTTGTTCGCCCTTTCAAATAGCACTATGGCCAGGAGACACTACAATAAACTAAAAGGTATCACAATGAAAACTATTTTTCACTCACTGTATAAATAATCATTGGAATTTGTTCCCAGAAGATATGGCCAAGCTAGTTAGCGCAGCTGGGTTTAAAAAGCTTTTAGACGAGTTCTTGCAGGAAACGTCCATAGATCATTATTAGCCATGTAGGCTTATCTCTGGGCATGAACAACAATGAATGCATCTACTCCTTAAGATCATTTTAGGTGCTTGTGACCTGGATTGGCTACTGTCAAACACGAGAAGCTGGGTTGAACTGATCTTTGGTCTGATCCAATAGGGCACATCTTGTGTTCCTATGGTTTTACCCATTTTTTTTGTGTGCCATCAAGTCAGTTCTGACAACCCAGCTGCCTCTGGGTTTTCTTGGCAATGTATCACCAGAAGTAGATTGCCAGCCTTTTCTTCTGAGGCAATGGAGGGTAAAGTGACTTGCCCAAGGCACAAGAGTGCTAGGGGGAATTGAACCCTTCATCTTCTGGCTACTAGGGCGTTGCTCTAACTACTAGGCTACTTTACCCATTAGTTAACAAATATGTTGGGGGTGATAACTTTTTTGGATTATCTTAATATCTGTGACTAGCTTTTAGAACTTTTTCGAACTACAACTCTTTCTTAGCTCTTTCCAGATTGTGGACTTTCTTGCACTGCAGTGAATTTACTGCAGGCTTTGATCACAAAGAGAAGAAAGGCAACAAGCTCCAAGGGAAAACCTTTTTAAAGACCAGACCATAGTGTAAAAAACCTTAAGATCTGGATATTCATAACTATTCAGAAATGTAAGAGATTTGAAGTCATCAAACACTTCAAAGCTAACATAAAAGAATTTAACAGAAACTTGTTTTTATAACCCACTACAGACATAATTTTGTGTCTCTTCGTCATCGTCTTATCATGCTGCGACACATTACAATCCCCAGCACAGTAATCTATGATTCACTTGTGTTGACTGTTCATTCCATTTTCATCAGATGAAAGGAGTGTTAGCTTGTCAAGAACTGTGATGTTAGTCAAATATGAGAACAGGTGCTATACTAGATCAGACTAAACATCCATCAAGCCCAGTATATATTTTCCAACAGTAGATAATCCAGGTCACAAGTACCTGACAGGATCCCAGAAAGTAAATAGATTCCATTACTTACCCCTAGGATAAGCTGTTGCTTTATCCGGGTCTAGCTTATCAATAATGATTTAATGACTTTTCCTCCAGGAACTTGTCTAAACCTTTATTAAACTCAGATACATTAAATGCTTTCAGCACATCCTACATCAACAAATTTCAGAGGCTAATTACGTGTTGAGTGAAAAATATTGTCTCCAGTTTTTTTAAAATGTACTACTTAGTAACTAAGGGGCGCGTTTACTAAGCACAGCACTGGTAACACACATATGAGCCGTGTTACCAGCATTATGCTGCAAGCTTGCTGCAAGGGTTGGGTACATCTACCCCTCTGTAGTTACTGTGCTTCAACATGGCAAAACTGCTGTGGGTGCAGCTAATGACACCCACTGAGCACGGGTCGCACAGGTTACAAATGCCCATTCTAGCTGCATCGTAGCAGGAACACCCCTGTCCCACTCAGTTGCTGCCCTCATGCATGCTACCAAGGTAGCATGGGGTATTTAGCACAGGGCCAGGGCCGGCCTAAAAGTTGGCCTAAGGGGCTGCCCTAGCAGAAACTCTGGCCCCCAACTGCACTGCCCTGCCCCCCCCCCCCCCTGCTGTTGCTGATTCCATCTTGGGAGGGAGAGGCAGGCAAGAAAGTGGTGGCATAGAGCCACCACTTTTGGAAATACTGCCGCTGTCTGCCTCCCCCTACCAAGATGGAATTGGCGGCAGCTGGGGAGGTAAGGGGGCAGTGCGGCTGGTCATGTGTGCCACTGCCCTCTCAGGCCAGCTGCCCTAGGTAGCTGCCTGGCTCGCCTAATGGACTGGCCATCCCTGCACTACTGTTTAGTGTGGCACACAAGCTGTGCACCAAACCCTGCACTACACAGTAGCATGCTTTAGTAAACATGCAACTTCAGGGCATATCCCCTAGGCTTTGCCGTTTTTGAAAGAGAAAACAACCAATTCACGTGAATCTATTCCACTCAGACTTTTATAGACCTCTATCACATCTCCCTTCAGTTGCTTCTTCTCCAGCCTGACGAGCCCTAACCTCTTTAGCCTTTCCTCATGGGAGAGTCAATTCCATTCCCTTCACATTTTGCTCGCCCTTCTCTGTACCTTCCCTAATTCTGCTATAACTTTCTTCAAATGCAGCAACCAGCACTGTACACAATCCTCAGAGAGATACAGAGGCATTATAACATTCTCTGTTTTATTCGCCATCCTTTTCCTAATAACTCCTAGGTTTTGTTTGCTTATTTGGCCATCATCTGATACTGAGCACATTTCATTATATTGACCATGACTGTGTGTTAATGCTTTGTGTTTTGTGCTCTAACTGCAGGCTTTCTGGTTGCCCTCTGCTTTCCTGCCATTGCTCCTCTAAACCCCATGAGTCCCGCCATACTGATCACAGAGGTGAGTTGCCCCTTCCAGGTTTGCAGCTCTTAAACCAAGGGGCTGCCCGAGGCAGTGCCTCAGGTGTGTGACCAAGGAGCAGGTCCTTCTCCTTGTGTGCTCCTTGGGACGCCTCCAGGGGCTGATCTGTGCTTTTTCTCTTTGGGCTTATCCTTGATACCTCCTCTCCTTCTGTGGATCTTTGTCTTCTTCCCATGCCTGAGAGCTGCCCAATCCCAGCCTTTTGGGGCCATCGTCCATTGCCTTCCCCATCACTTCATGTAAGAAAACCCTCTTATCGCTTCATCTTATTTATTTATTTATTTAACTGTATTTATATCCCGTTTTTCACCGGGTCAAAGCAGTGAACATATAAGGGGGGGGGGGGATAATCAGTTGTAGGGGTGGGGCCATCACCAGGTGGGCAACATTGATGATTTTGACATAAGACTGACTTTAGACATAGACAACGCAGCATAGTTTTTTGATCATAAGTTCATGGATTGGTGTAGTTATTGGTGGGAGCTTGTTTTGAGATATTCTTGGAATAGGCTGTTTTTTAGCTGTTTTCTGAATGAGAGGAGGTCACCATTGCTCCTGATGTGGCTCGGTAGAGAATTCCATAGGGAGGGAGCGTAAAGTTCAAAGGCTCTGTTGCATGTCCGTTGTGAGCATTTGGTTCTTTTGTGAGGGATGGTGAGGGAGTTGCTGGAGGTCTGTCTGGTTGTTTTGCCGTGGGCTGGACGAGGCAGCAGGTTGAGAAGCTGGGTGTTCTGTGTTTGGTGGATGGCTTTGTGAGTGAGTAGAATGGATTTGTATTTAATTCTTGCCTCGAAGGGAAGTATGTGTAGGTCCCTCAGAATTGGGGTGATGTGGTCGCGTTTCTTTGCTCTCTGAATGATTCTTGCTGTGGTGTTCAAGGCAGTTCGGAGGGGGTTGGTCTGTGTGGCTGGTAGTCCATGGTAGATTATGTTGCAGTAGTCCAGATGTGGGAGTGTCATAGCTTGCATTACTATCCTGAAGTCTTGAGGTTCGAGGAGAGGCCTGAGACGTTGCACTGTTTTAGCTTTGTGGAATATAGCTCCGGTGGTTTTAGTAATTTGTTGCTTGAGGGTAAGAGCTTGGTCAATGATAATGCCTAGATATCTTATTTGTGGCTGTATTTGAATTTGTGTGGTTCCTATGTTGAGGTGTGTAGGTGGCGTGAAGTCTGGGTCTTTCGTCACTATGAGAGCTTCGGTTTTCTTTATGTTAATGGATAGGTTGTTTTCTTGTAGCCAGTTGGATACTTCGGTGAAGCATGCTGATGTTCATTTGTTGGGTTTGTGGTTGTAATTGGGGCGTAAAGCATGATGTCGTCAGCATATATGTGGAAGTTGATGTTGTGGGAACGTATGACTGAGTAGAGTGGTCTCAGGTAGATGTTGAAGAGCATTGCTGATAGTGTGGATCCTTGGGGCACTCCTTGGTGTTGCTGGAAGGGGGGCGAGGTTGAGGTGCTGGTGCGGATCAGTTGTTGTCTATTAGTCAGGTAGGATTGAAACCATTGAAGTACGGTATCTTTGATCCCAATTGTTTGGAGTCTGCGTATGAGGATGTTGTGGGAGATGGTGTCGAAGGCTGCTGATATATCAAGGAAGATCATGGCGTATCCGGAGTGTTTTGCTTGGGTTCCTATGATGAGGGTGTTCATCAGTGTGGTCATGAGGGTCTCAACTCCATGTAGTGGGCGGAAGCCATGTTGTTGTGGGTCCAGTATGTTGTTGATGTCTAGGTGTTCTTGAAGCTGCTGCTGGACTACCTTCTCGATTATCTTGGCGGTGAAAGGGAGGCTTGCTATCGGTCTGTAGGATGTGGGGTCTAGGGGATCTAGGTTGTGCTTTTTTAGGGTTGGTCAGATGATTGTGGTTTTGAGGATGTCTGGCATGCATCCTTGGGAGAAGGATTCATTGACAATATGGGTTAGCGGTGTGCTCAGGTCTTCTTTGGATTTCTTTATCCAGTCGGTGGGGCAGGGGTCCAGTGGGGAGATGGTGGTGTTTAGACGGGAGATGGTGGATGATATCTCATCTGTTGTGGAAGCTTTGAAGGTACTCCAGTCTCTGTATATAGGTCCAGTGTATTTCTCTGTATATAGGTCCAGTGTATTTCCAGTGTATTACACACTCCACCCAACACGCAAAAGACTTACCCAACCTGTTTGTTCTATCGCTCTTGTAAATAACTACTTGCAATTAGTTATGTTATGTTCCATGTAATATAACCTGTATATTAGTTTAAAAACACTATTCCAGCTAACGTATAAAAGTATGTTCCCTGTAATAACACTTGTATATAGTTAAAACCATGTTCCATGTAAAGTATACAGAAGTATACACATTTTTGTTCACTGTTCAATGTAAACCGCCCCTGATCTCTGGAAGGGGCGGTATAGAAGAAACTGTTAAATAAATAAATAAATAAATAAAATATATGATGGGGCAGTGGTTTGTAGTGGTTGCCTCGGTGGTCCAATGGGGATTCTGTGGTTGTTGAAGTTGTTTGTATTGTCAGGCTAATAACTCTGGTGGAATATTCGGTAGCTGATCAGAGTTATTAGGTGCTTTTGTCAGTTTCTTGACAATCTGAAAGAATTCTCGAGGTTTATATATGGATGTGTTTATGATTTTTGCATGGTAGGTTTTTTTTGCTTTGTTGGTTTCTGAGTGATATGCGTTGAGTTCGTATAGGTATTTTGTTTTGTCATTTTCATTTTTGGTTTTTCTCCATTTTCTTTCTGTTCTTCTGAGTTTGGTTTTTAGTTTTCGGAGACTGGGAGTGAACCATCGGGCTTTTGCGGAGGTAGGTCTGGTGGCGACTTTGTTTGTCGGTGTGCTGGATGCTGTGGAGATTGTGGTGTTCCAGTTGAGAAGTAGGTCATCGATGTTATTGGAGTTTGTTTGGAGTTTAGGTAGAGTTTGTGCTAGGAAGTCCTCTTTCATAAATGCTTTAAATCTTCTAGCGTGGTGCCCGTCCTCTTTGTTGTTCATATGTTGGTAGGTGTGGGATAGGTTGATGAGGTAGTGGTCAGACCATGGTACGGGTGTGATCTCCGGGTTCTTGTATGAGGAGGCAGTTTGGGAGTTTAGGAATATGAGGTCCAGTGTATTTCCTTTTTCGTGTGTTGGTTCTTGTATGATCTGTATCAGGTTCATTGCAGTCATGGCAGTGGAGAAGGTTTCTGCTTGTTCCTCTTGAAGTGATGGGAGGTTGAAGTCTCCTAGGATTATTTGCTCTTTTGTGGAGTTGACGCTCTCAGATATGAGTTGTAGTATCTTTGGTAGGTCGGTGTTTGTGGTGGATGCACAGTAGATTAGGCATATTGAAAGGTGTTTATTGGTGAGGGTGAGTATGTCTGCTTCATTGGTGGTTTCCGAGGAATGGATCCTGAGGTGGAGGTTGGCTTTTGCTATGATGGCTACGCCTCCTCCTTTGGCGTGTGTTCAGGAGCAGTGGTGGAGGTTGTATCCTTTTGGGGTTAGCTGGTTCATTACCACTGTGTCGCTATCTGTTAGCCAGGTTTCTGTTACACATAGGATGTCAATCTTCTCAGTTGTGATTAGGTCTTGGAGCATGTGGTACTTGTTCCTGACTGAGCGTGCATTTATTAATGAGATGGAGAGGTGGTGGGGGTTTGGGGGGTTGGGGATGTGGGTTGGTGTATGCCGTGTGTGGGAGTGGTTCTGTGTGGGGTTGTAGGTGTTTGTGGGTTGGATTATTGTGGTGTGAGGGCAGCGTAGGTTATTGAGTGTGTCTGTGGGAGAGGGATAGAGGGTTAGGAGAGGAGTTAGGAGGTAGATGGGGGCTAAGAAGGGTGGCATGGTCTGTGTGAGTGCCTTGGTGTTTAGAGGCCGTGTTGGTTTTCAGTGCTAGTTTTATGGAGTGGTGGGGTCCTTTGTCCGAGAGGTTGTAGTCGTTGTTGTTATATTTTCGCTGCCGTTATGGGTTGGTGTATTTTGCTGGTTGTTGTGGTGGCCCTCACACGGGCCTCACCATCTAACCTTTCCCTCCCCCACCAACCTTTTCTCCCCTTGGCTTTGGTCTGCTAAACTCTTGCTCCCTTCACCACAAATCTGTCCTTCTTGCAGACCTTTTCTCCTCTCGTTGCTTGTCTTTTCTTGCAGTAAGTGAGATCTGGCTTCACCCTGGCGATCTGGCTCATCTGGCCAATGCTTGTCCTCCTGGCTTCTCATTTATTCATAAGGACCAACCTCCAGGCGTGGCGGCAGCCTCACCTTTTTCCCCTCCTCCTTAACTGTAACCTCCATCTGTCTTCCAGATTTCTCCTCCTGTGAGGCCCTTTTGGTCCACATCCCTTCTCTGTTTTACCATTCTACATTCTTATTTACAGGCCTCCCTCCTCCTCAGTCAATGGTCTGACTGACATTATCTCCTTTCTGGCCAACCTCTCTCTCCGTTTCTCACTGCTACTTAATCTAGGTGACTTCAACTGCCCCCAGTCAGCTGATCTGCATTCAGATGTCTTTCACACTATGAACTCTCTCAGCTTTACCCAAATAGTCTCTTGCCCACTCACTCAGCTGGTCATATGCCAGATTTCATCTTTGACCCCCTTTCTGCAGACTTCCCCCCCTTCCACCATTACTATCCCCTGGATGGATCACTCTTTACTAACCTTTTCACTCTCGCTCTTCCCTGTCCAATTCCAGTTCATCCTCCCAAACCTTTCCACCCACTGACAAACTCTGTTACTAATCATCTTACTTCTTTGATTGAGAATGCTTCTTTTGCCCTTCCATCAGCCCCTTTCGATGTTCAAGTCTCATCTTGGTCCTCTGTTCTTCCCTCTTCCTTGGACACCACTGCCCCCTTATGCCTTTCTAAACCCCATCAGTTGGCATGAAAACCCTGGTTTCACTGGCTTTTCCTCCCTTCATTGCCAAATCTGCCACCTCGACGCTGGTGCAAATCACACTCTTCCTATGATCTTGCCCACTGGAAAGAAGCCTCCTCCTTTTACAGATACTCTTTGCATTCTGCTCGCACACTTTGGTTCAAGAATGTCTTTCTGCCTCTTCTAACAAACCTCACCAGTTTTTTCATGTTCTCGATTCCTTAGCTCCCCTTCAGTATCCCACCTTCTCCCTCTCCCATTTCTTTTGCCTCTTTTCTCTTTGATAAGACCGCTTCCCTTCATGCTTCCTTTCAACAGCCTTCCTCTTCCCAATCCTCTTCTCCCTTTCGTCCCCCCTCTCCTCCGCCCAGCCAACCCCCTTTCATTTCAGCCTGGTCCTCTTTTCCCACCCTCTCTCTGTCTTTCCTTGACTGGGCTTTTAAGGCCACCCACCCATCCTCTTCCCTTCTGGACCTTTGGCCAGCACGCTTAGTCTACAGACTTGCCTCCATCCTGTCCAAAAGTATCCTTCCTTTACTTCACGCTAGCCTTTCCACAGGATATATCCCCCTCCCCCACCCTTGGAAATATGCCATTATTTGCCCCTTCCTCGAAAAGTCCTCTCTTGACCCTTTCTCTCTTTCCAAATTCTGCCCTATCTCAAATCTAGCATTTCTCTCTAAACTTCTCAATTTGTTCTCTCCCTGCTCCTTCCATTTCTGAAAAAATCTATCACCCTTCACTCTCGACAGAGGGGCTTTCATTCTGGACACTCAACTGAATCTCTACTCTGTGCCGTTATGAATGAAATCTGGTACTCTTTAATCATGATAACTCGATTAGTCTCATCACTCTAATCTCTCTTCAGCATTCGACCTTGTAGATCACCCCCTCCTGCTTCAAAGGCTCTATTCTATTGGGATATATTATTCTGTGCTTAGTTGGTTCTCCTCCTACCTGTCAGACCATTTTTTCCAGATTTCTCCTAACTCTAGACTGTCCGTTTCTTTTCCTCTTTTTCCAGAGTCCCTTAAGGCTCTCTTCTTGCTCCCACTCTGTTTAACATTTTTATTTGCCCCTCTCCTCCTTCTGATTCAGTCCCTTGGCTGCACACCCTTTGTCTTCACAGACGATATTCAGATTATTTTCACTTTTTCTTCCTCTTCTTCAGACATCTATCCTCTCCAGCCATGTCTCACAGCAGTTTACCAATGGCTTCACAGCAACCCCTTATCCTCAATATTAGTAAATGTGAAGCTATCACATTCCCCTCTCTAGCTGCTTCCTTACTCCCTTCTCCAGTCAGAGCCTCCTCACCACTCCAGTTTCGTGATTCTGTTAAAACCTTGGGTGCCATGGGGTGGATTCAGCTGCGGATCGCCTGAAGAATTGCTCCTCGGGCCCCAGGCAGACTCTTAACCTTGCCTCCCACTTCCACTGCCCAGGGATGCCTCCATCTCCAGCCAGTGCACCCCAGATTATGTTGGGTATCAAACTGGCAAGATTGGAATACCCAGCAGCCCAAATGCAAGGGGTCAAGCAATCTAAGCATGATCCACTATCTCCTGACAAGATGGCGCTGGCTAAAGAAGCCAATGACACCCTGAAAAAAGTGCTGGCCGAGATTAGATAAGTGAAGGAGTTGGTGACCACAAACGAAGAAGTGCTGTCCTCGGTTTGCACCAATCTGTTGGAAGTGTAATCACAGCTCAACCTCCTCTCCATCCAGCTGGATAGCATTGGTGCCACAATTCTTGTGAAGGACGAGTGACTACAGCATGTTGAAAAGAGCTTGAAGTTCATGTCGCAGCTGGAGAAACAATTGGAAGACTAATCATTTGAGATGCAGCAATATTCAAATCTTAGGTATTCCCGAGAGCTCAGAAGGAACTGACCCTATTCATTTTGTGGAAGAGCTACTTCCCAAACTCCTACACCTGGACCTCCAACATCTGTTTAAGATTGAGAAAGCCCATCATACCCCCTCCCACTGGGGACATCAGACCAAGGCTCTGCGGCCTTTTGTGATTGAGGTTCTATGATACTCTCATGCTTTACAAGTTCTGCAGGCAGCGAAATTGCATTCTCCAATTCAGCACGAAGGGCAAAAGCTACTTTTCTTCTCTGATCTTAACAAATCCATAGTGGAGCGTTGAAAGCAATTACTTTAATTGTGGCCTCAACTACAATAGCTGCAAACTCGGTATGGACTACTTTATCCAGCGTGTTGCTATCACAATCGCACTAAGTCATTTGAGGAGCCAGAGCAGTTGCGGGACTTTCTGCATGAGTTTGACAACATCAACACTAAATGACACCTCCGCATGTAAATTCAGGAAACCCTGGCCACATTGTTCTGCCTGCACCTGTGTTTGAGGGGTGCTGGCAGGTGAGATCTCTGCTCTGGGTGCTGCCATCAGTTTTTCAAAACTCTTTTCAATTTGATTGCTTGTTTTATCTAGACATTCTCTTAATTGTTGGAAAAGCCTTCCTATGAGTGGATGTTCCTGGTGACATTGACTGTATTCTGATAACTTATACAGGACTATGTGGATCAATCTGTTGCAGTGGTTCTCAACCCAGTCCTCTGGGACCCTCAGGCCAGTCAGATTTTCAGGATATCCACAATGAATATGCATGAGATAGATCTGCATACAATGGAAGCAGTGCATGCAAATCTATCTCATGCATATGGCGGAGCAGCGTGGGGGAAAGATGGTGACTCTCTAGCTTCGGGGCTCCCTTTTGGTCCTTCAAGGCTGGCTTACCTAGGAGCTGAGGTGCAATCCCCTTTTTGCTTTTTATTTTTCCCTGGTTCCCATTTTTCATGTGACTCTGTAACTCTCATGCATTTTTCTTTCTTTGGTTCTCAGAAATCTGCTTGGTCCACTAGCTGTGGGTTATTATATGAATTCTTTCAGCATTTTTGGTGTCCTAGATCGCCTTTGCCTGTGTCCCATATCCCTGCATATGTAAAATGGCTACCAATTTGAGATTATTATCCCTAAAGTAATCCTATCAAATGGAAAAGAATTCTCGTGCACTGTCAGAAAGAGATGGCCGACCTCATATTCCTCCAAGAAACACATCTGACCTTGGCAGAATCCCTAAAATTGGATGGCAAGAACTTTTTCCTTGTCACTTGCTCTCCGGCTCTTGCTAAAAAGAATGAGGTTCTGATTTTAGTCCCCGTGGCCTTCGCACCTCTGATTCTTCAGACTAAAATAGACGTAGAGGGCTGCTGGGCAGTGCTCCTTAATGTATATGCTCCTACTGTTGACTGCCCTGGCTTCTTCCACACACTGTGACATCATAGAGATAAACCCGCTTCCCATAATTGTAGATGGCGACTTCAATTTAGTTTTTGATCCCATCCTTGACCAAGCATCTTCAGCTCTAATGGAAGATGCAGGGCTTGTTGATCTGTGGCGTCTTCTGCACCCAATGGAGACAGACATATTTTTTTCCTCCTTCATTATTCCCACTCCAGAATCTATTTCTTTCTGCTCCCTAAAGTGCTTCTCCCAGACCTCCTCTCCACAACTATACACAGTATAACTGTTTCTGTTCATGCCACCATCATGCTTATACTTCAACATAAGAACATAAGAAATGCCAAACTAGGACCATCAAGGTCCATCAAGCCCAGTATCCTGTTTCCAACAGTGGCCAATCCAGGTCACAAGTACTTGGCAGGTTCCCAAAAAGGTACACAGGTTCCACAATGCTTGTCCCAGGGTAAGCCGTGATTTTCTGGGTCCTCTTTAAGAATGGTTTATGGACCTTTCCTCCAGGAACTTGTCCAAGCATCTTTTAAACCCAGCTATACTAACAGCTTTTACTACATCCTTTGGTAATGAATTCCAGAGTTTGATTACACGTTGAGTAAAAAAATATTTTCTCTTATTAGTCTTAAATGGGTTACATTGTAGCTTCATTGTGTGTCCTCTAGTCTTTCTACTTTTGATGATGTAAACAATCGATCTACGTTTACCCGTTCCATTCCATTCATTAGTTTGTAGACCTCTATCATATCTCCCCTCAGCAGTCTCTTTTCCAGGTTGAAGAGCTCTAACCTTTTTTTTCCATGCTGCCTGGTTAGGCTTGGTGGCTTCCCAGCTGTGCAGCAAACCCGATATTCATTTATGTTACCATGGAAGTGAATATCTGGGGTTAAGTGGTCGGTGGGCAGGGCTACGCAGCTATGGCACTTAGCCCTGCCCAGTTCAAAATTGGGCCCTGTATATTTGCTCTCTAAATTACCCTTAATTACTTGCTGAGTTTAATTAAAATGATACTGTAATGTTTTCTACAACAGAAGCCAAATATGGAAGTTCAAGTGAAAGAGCAGCTTTAGAGCAGCAGACTGGGGGCCAGGGAAGCTAAAGATTCAAATCCTGCTTCCCCACGCCATTTCCCCCTCCTTGCCTTAAGTACGAATAAACTTCTAAGCCTGCAGGCAGGAAAGTAACTTGCATACCTGATTGTAACTTGTCTTGAGTTCAGATTTGGAAAAGGTGAGTAATAAAATCCATTGGCTTCATCCTTGGGTTATAAATCTAGAAGGCGAGACCCTAATACTATATAATTCACTGCTACAGGCTTTTCCCAACTTGAGGTGTTGTTGATATATGGAGAGTTAGATACAGTTTAGGGGTTCACAAACAGACTCGACCAACAAGAGGAAGAATCATTTTTCTAAGAGTGTGCATTTGGTTCATTAGTGACCCCTAAATAATTTAGTGCACATTAAATTGATTTAACAAGCACTAATAGTGCATCTTTATTCATCTGTTAGTATGCATTAAGAAAGTCATTTTAGAAGTCTTATTTATGATTTGGATGGCTAAATGCGGCCGTTCAGAGGCTGCAATCACATCCTCGTCCCAAGAGCCATTTTAGAATCCCCTGAAGTTACACATGTCCATTGCGATCATGTCCTTGTCATATGGTCGTATGGTGAAGGCATGTCCAGAGTATTCCAGAAAAGATACATGTGTGCACCGAATTTCAGAACAGGCCTGCACATTGAAAACTGGCAGCATGTCTAAACCTGATCCTGGGCACGAATAGACCTTTGGAACGTGCCCATTTCAATGATACAAGGGAGAGAAAAATGTGCCCTCACTCCCTCAATAGCTTTTGCCAGCTCCAAAAAGCCCCTAATAGTTGCATAGTGCAGTCTTATTGCCTGCTTCTGCGCCGCTGCTTGGCTTTGTTTCTAAGAACATGCGCGTCCTGAGATACCAGCACTGGCACATGTATGTGGCCGATACCGCAAGCATCTGTATCACGCATGCGCACGTTTCTGAAATTGCTCGGTTATCTGCACATCTGGTCTCTTATTCCACATGTCCCTGTCCCGCCCTATACCGCAGTGGACACGTTGATCTTCTGGGGCGGAGATAAGGTGATTTTAGATTGCATCTACACGTGTCCACCTGCAATGCTGCCCCTCTCACAGTATTTCACATGTTTTGACATGGATGTCCCAGATTTCACCTAAAAATGTGCTTTCATTTCAATTTAGCACACACTAACAATTCCTTATTAAAACAAATGCGTAAAACACGCAAAACGTAAAAGTTATTATACCTGTTTCACTGTAAGCACAAATCACGAAATTGAGATGTGCAACTCTTATGTTCATTGTAAACCGCACTGATGTCGAATAGCGCGGTACAAAAGAGACGGCAAATAAATACAAATAAATAAATAAAATAAAAAAAACGTAAGAAATGATAACTGAATGTTTCTTGCCTGCGCACATTCCTATCATTTTCCAGTGTCTGATGTCAGAAGCAAAAACCCAAACTCCCTTCGGATTGACAGGGAAAAAAAGAATAAAAACTTTCCTTATGCTGCACTGTAATGGTTGGTTGGCCCTCTCACTTTTCCCAGCTAAACGCTAATCCAGTCCTAGATCTTGGGGCGTCACCTACTGGCACCAAAATGGCTTCCCCGTGACTTTCTGCTTCCCCACCTTTACTCACTCAGTTCTCTTCCTTTGACTTTCTTCCATATTTAACCCAAACATGTAACGATGCCACTGCACAGGCTGCCCCCTTCTTTTGCTGGTAAGCTATGGGGGCCTTGTCCATCTTACTCTTTGATTCCTATGGTCCTACACTCAATTCAATGTTCGTGGCCTCTTCCAGTTTACAAGGAAGGTTTCTAGCAACCACTGCCACAGAACCACCAAAGCTAGTCAGGCCATTGGCTGAAAAACACCCGACCTTCCCCTGCACATCTATGCATGGGGTTCTGAATCATACTTTCTCCATACCTCTATATCAGGCATGTCCAACTTCAAACAGGTCGTGATCTACTTTTTCCGGCCAAAAGTGCCGGTGATCTACCACAATGAAAATTAAGTTTCAAATTAAACTTTAACCCAATAAAGTCAGAGGATCTCCCCCCCCACCCCCCACCCCCATTTTTAATGAACCTTCTGTCATTTACTTGGATGTGATCAGCTGTTAAGCAAATTAAGCAAAAACAAAACAGAGACAAAGATCCAGTAAGAACTGCAAGGGGAAATGGAAAGTACATTTTTTCTTAAAGATTTATTGAGTAATAATTAACTGTCTTAATAACTTTTTTTAAACTTTTATTGAGTAATTTGTGTTAAATTTAGGTCGAGTATTGATCCAGGCTGATCTTGCACAATCTTTAATATTTCGCTCTTGCTCATTAGTGAGATGTCTGAGCCTGCATTTCATCCACCAGCTTTTTTAAGTTGGGTGAATATTGCGTGAGGGCCAGTCTCAGGGAATCCTGGAGATGTTCATCTATCATGTTGGAACGTTGTGTACTCTTTGTCATTTTCAGATGAGAAAACGCAGATTCACACAAATAAGTTGAACCGAAACAGGAATGTATAGGTTCACTGCATCTTCTCAAGTTGGGAAATTTGTCTCTAGGCACTAGCTTCCAACATATTCTTGCTCAGCACAGGTTTTGAGAAAAATGTCATTTTTAAGGGTTAATATTTCGTTTTCAAGAGATGGCTTGTTCAATGAGTCATTTTTACTGATAGCAGCTGCAGTTTCTTTAATGTCCACATCTACTTTGAATGGGTATGACAAGTATTCCACAACTGTTCCACTTTTTTGGAAGTCACAGAATCTATTTTCGAATTCCTGGATAACAGAACAGGTTTCTGTCACATACTTCTCGTTCTGAAAAACAAAATTTGGATATTGTCCCAGATGGCCCTGCTTATTAGGAAAATGATCAAAAGTGTTGTTTGCAAGGTCAGTCATCATTAGCTCAAATTTGCTCTTGTAGGATGAAACTGTACTCATCAACTCGCCAATGCATTTGTTTTTACCTTGTAGTTCAAGGTTCATATCACTTAGTTCACCTGTAAAGTCAGCGAGAAATGCCAGATCACATAACCACTCCTCATCTTCCAACTCTGCTTAGTCATCTCCCCTCTCCTTCAAAAAACATCTTATTTAGCAAATCACAAAATCTTTGCAGAAATTTGTGCCTACTTAGCCACCTTACATCTGTGTGCAAAATGATTTCCGCTGCCCCTTCATCAAGAGTAAGATTGAAAAGCTGTCTTTGAAGTGATCTTCCATGAACTGAATTTACAAGTTTGATAGTGATGTCCATGACAGTCTTTGTATTGATTCTCTTGCTTGCCAAAACTTGCTGGTGAATGATGCAGTGGTAAGAAAGGAAATCTGGGAAGTCGTTATGCTGTCTATAGAGGGCCATGAAACCATTAACCTCACCTGCCATTGCTCTTGCTCCATCAGTAGTGATGGAAATAAGTCTATGCAATGGAAGATTACACTTTGTCACAAAAGAATGGAAAGAACTGAATATTTCCTGACCGGTAGTTCTCCCTTTAAAGAAATCATTCCAAGTAGTTCTTCTAACAAAACCATCCGGATAAAGACTAGTAACTGGGCTATGTCTCTTATGTCTGTAGATTCATCCAGTTGGAGTGAGAAAGCAACACAATTTGAAACATCCTCCAACAATTGTTCAGTTGTGTCTCCACACAAATTTTCTATTCGCCGCACAATGGTGTTTCTTGACAACTGTATATCTTGAATAGCAGCTATGATCTTTTTCTTATTTTTAAATCCTTCAAAAAGATTGTCAGCTGCTTCAAGAAAACAATCTTTTACAAATTCCCCTTCAGTGAAAGGTTTGCATTTCTTTGCGATCAGGTTGCTGACCTTGAAGGATGCTATGGTTGCATTGACCGAATGTGACCTTGGCTTCGTCATCAACTGTTGCTGAGTAGCCAACTTCAATTTAAGTTCTTTGAGCTTCAGTTTATGAATTTCACTTTTGGGTGGAAAATCAGCATCAAACGTATTGCTATGCAGAGCCTTAATGACGTTCCAGATTACCGTTTTTGGGCAAGGATATCGGGGCGTTACTAATTAGACAACAACACTTGTCTTTCACCATGATGAAGAAGTACTCTATTTCCCATTCATTATGGAAGTGGTAGCTTTTGCTCTCCTTTGGAACACTCATCTTCGTTATACTGGGGTGGCTGGATGTAAGAAAGCCAAATCTGCTAAGTTATTATAAACACTGGCTGAATCTAGTCCAAAACTGTCAATGTCCCAAAGTATTAAAGATCAACAGGAACTGAAAACCTCTGGATGATGTGCAATACAAGCCTGGAGATGCCAAAACCACACATGCAGTTCTAAAAGTAAAAATAAGAATTCATCATACTGGCACCAATAATCAAATACCACCAAACAATCATCAAAAAACTCAAACAGCTGTCCAGCAAACCAGATAAAATCAAATACCGCCAAACAAGTTCAAATACCACCACACGCGATTTAATAAATTCTGCACACAGTGTAGAATCAACGCAAAGACTAGGCAAAATAAAATTGCAGAGGCAAGCAAATGTCACAGTGGTTTGAACCAATTCGAAGGCAAGGCATAGGCAAGTTAGAACAAAATTGGAAAAGCCCGCCAAAATCACCAAATTCTTGACACTTTGTTGTGTCTGCCCGAAAACGTTTAATGAAAGTGTACTATAAAGCAACCAATGACCAGCACATGACACAACTAATATGGTAAGTGTATTCAGGTAAAGCCCGGGTGAATGGATATCGCCCGGTATATAACAAACTTCTAAGGGGTGTTGGGGTGGGGACAGGAATGTGTGATTCTGAGAGGCAGGAGACCAGGTATGATGCTGGGCCTGTGGCGTCTCCTCACGGGGCGCGGGCGGCGGCCCCCTGGGGTACCCACAAACTATTGGCACGAAATCAACAAGCGCCCCCAATACACCCGCAGGCAAGATTCCCGCAGGCAGGGAAAAAAGACAGGCAAAGGATCAGCAGCGGCGGCAAGCCCTCGGCAGATGACCTGCTGGCACAAGCTCTCTCCTAGCGATGGGGCGAGCTGCTGGAGAGATGGAGCCAAGTGGGGCTGGCGATCTATCTCTGACCCCTCCACGATCTACAGGTAGATTGGATCTACCTGTTGGACATGCCTGCTCTATACCAATGTCATTAGGGTTTATGGTTACAATTTAATCATGGCAATCGTGCTACATCTGTACTTCCACTGCTTGACCTTTGGCCTGTGTTTCCCCTTCCATGACCCTTCAAATTTGATATGAGTGAGCAAACATCGAAGCCCCCTCCTTCATTCTCCCACCTGCCACCCCTCCCCCCCGCCTCTGTTACTTGGCTACATGTCCTTACCAGTGTGCACTTTGTCTGCCCCAGTCATGTTAGATTGTGCCCAGTTGTGGTTGCCTTTATCTGTCAGGCACCCATTATCCTCTCAGCAAAGAAGCATTGTCTGATATTTTTCACAGTAGACAGGGAATCAGAAAGCCAGATAGCAACCCCTGTTATAACTCCAGTATAACCTATCAAGGTTACACTCAGCAGAGCCACTAGAACAGGGGCGAGGGGTTATTAACAATATGGGGCCAGAACGAACCTTCAGAATCACAGGGGAACTAAATGCTTAATAAATTATTTGTCCTTATGCTGACTGCACAACATTATGAAATACTCAGGATGAGCATTTTAAATATAATTCTCTATAAAGTAATATAGTTTTAAATGACTACACATGGGTTGCAATCATTTCGGAATCAGAGAAAATATTCTAAGTCTGACCAACTTTTAGCTCCACACAGCATCAGCAACTAGGGAGCTTGGGGTGGTGGTTACCATCCCAGCAGCAAAATGCTCCTAGGCCCTTTATGCACCACGATAGGTCTGGACAGAGAAACCCCACTCGGTGTAGCCAAGGCTATTACAGATTGCAAGCAGCAGATGCAAAAAAAATAAATAAACAGTGCACAGTTGAAAGAAATTATATAAAGAAAAGCGCTTGAACTTTCCCTCTGTCACAATACGCTCATGTTTCTATAAAATGAAGAGCTTTGAAACAGCAGCTTCTGCTATGTGCAGACCCACACATGGTTGATTTAGCCCACTTCAAGCTTTCTTGCAAATTCGATCATCATGTTTCTATTTGTAATTTGTGGTCGTATCTGAAAAAGGATCCGACGTTGTCTACGTGCGTATTTTGGGCAAATCCGGGAGCAGATTTTAATCTGATCACTTCCCCGTCAAGATAATCCCTGCACGGTTTCAACTGGACTTCAGAAACGTGCTTAGAAACTAAAAAGCAGGTCTCATTTGAATGAAGCACCCACCCCCTCGGCTCCATCTGCAAAGACCGCAATTAAATGCAAAAAAAAAAAAAAAAAAGGGGAAAAAAAAACCCCGAGAGAGAGAAATTAGCATTTTCCGTGGCCATCTGGCATGAGTAGCAGGCCATGGGTAACAAAAGCGACTTTGGATAAGGAGAGAGACGAGTGTGCTATCGCATTGACCTGCAAAGGGGCTTTTGTCAGCAAATTAAAGCTTCCCCGACCCCCCGGGACCCCCCAAAACCTGCACCATTAAAAGCAGCAGAACAAAAACCCACTAATCAAAACTGTCTGCTAGGAAAAACAAAACTTAAATACGCACAAAAACTAGCGGCGTACAGGGCTGGGGGAGGGCTGGGAGGCTTTAGCTTTCGAGAGAAATATAGCCCCAAATCCTACTCGAGATATTCGATGCATCACTGATCTCGCACAGACACAATGCGACTCTGGCCGGCAAAATGACTAGATTATCTCTCTTTTCTATTAATACCTTTCCGTGTATACCTTGCTCTTTGCTTCGTTTTGTGCATTACGTTTGTCTCACACAAGTTTATGCTTTTTTTTTTTTTGCTGGTGAGGGAAGTCGTTTTGTTCTTTCACTCTCAGCCCTGCTAAACTTTACTACCTTTATATTTGATCGTGTTTCGACTGAATTCTGAAGCAGAACTTTGATGCTAAAGACGACTATTTCTTCCTTTCGCCTGGGCGCAAATATCTTTTATTTATGTATGTAAATGACGGTCTAGAAACGAGGTGCTGTTTGTAGGGAAGGACACTGTGCATCTCTGACGATACTTAAAATGCCACTAAACTATCTGACTGGTTAATAGTCTAAGCTGGCTTTAAAAACACCTTCGAAACGTTAAATCATCCTTACTATTGGTGTCAGAAGGCTCTTGCAGCTTTCCTTTCTTTTAAATGTCTCTACCAAGGCTGTTTCCAGCGCCCTATCTGGCCAGTTCTTTGTTCTTTGGACCATTTATACTCCAAGCTGATGATTCACCAGACAACAACCTAAAGGTTTGCAAACAAAAAGCAACGTTTTCATATTAAGGGCAGCGCTTTTTTAGATTCAGAAAGGTGATGCAATTGAAATGCATAAAGAAAAAGAGTATAGGAAAGCGTGGCTTATAATAAGAGAGAGCAGGTTTAAATTAAGGGAGGAGAGTGTCTTCCTCCCTCTCATAAAGCAGACAGGACAAGGGGGATTTGGTGGATACTGGGGTGAGTGTGTGTGTGTGTGTGTGGGGGGGGGGGGGGGGGCTGTTTCCAAGAAGGAGGGAAAGAAAAGATAATGAATACGAGGAAATTTACTACTCCAGCAATTCATGAGAAACAATCATGATCCGTCCATAGAAATCATCAATCACTCACAGTCACTTTAATTAAACCAGCCACAGTCACAAATACAATTTAAGCGACAGCTCACGGTTTCATTCTGTGCCTATAGGGTGCGACATCATCAATGCATCTAATCCATTATCTAGGTGAAGACAGCTTTTTACAAAATTATAATTATTCATAGCCAGATGCAACCACAGAGGCACTTGCTTTCAGTGATCTCCTAGCTTGGACTTCCTTGGCGCACGAATTCCGCAAAGACCAGTCGCGATGCAATGAAAAGATCCCCAGGAATTCTCAAGGTCTACATCACGCTCGGCTTGCAGTGACGTGACTCCGAAATATACGCGCGCAGCTTAACATTATATACGTGAAACGGCATCATGGAATCCCTTTAACTAGCTTGTGACAGGCCTTCCAACATCATGGTCTTTCTAGCACCGCCAAATTGCTACGGTCTCCAACACGGTTGATTTGGACCTAAAGATGTGGTTTAAGCTAATTCAATAGGTAGTGTAAGCAAAACCATTACCCCCCCCCCCCCCCGGTTCAACCTAAATTGTATTTAATTTCTGAAGCAGAAATTGCACCTTGAGAGATTTCTAGAACCTCGACCGATTTTTCCCCACGAATGCAATGCTAAAAACAAAGGTGCAAATTACAGAAAGTGAAAAGCATGAAAATTCGATTTAAAAACAAAACAAATCAAAAAGGGGATCCACAAAGTGGAAGTGCATTTGGGCTATTCCCAGTGCTTAGCCGAACACATTGACCCTCGCGATATGAGCACAGCCCCAGTTGCCTCCTTTGATGCAGCGCGCCTCCTCCCTGCCTTTAAAGATTAATCCGCACAGGTTTCCTTTCTGCAGGGCTCTAGCGTGCCAAGCGCAGATGGGAAGCGCTACAGAGGATGAAGGATTTTCCTGCAGCCCCTCCTCTCCCCTCTTCCCCATCCCCTTTCTTGTCTCGGGTCTCAAGGCTGTCTTCTGGCGCCCAGGTGTTTTCGCTTCTGCGGCTTTAATACATATTCATGCGTTTCTGTAACAGGGGGGCCCAACCCCCACAAGCTTTCTTTGTGATTAGCCGGGCAGAAGGCTGAGTGACAGCACACTCGTGGCATCGCCTTTTCACGCGGCTCTTTTTCTCCCTCCCCCCCTCCCAATTTCAGATGCTGATTAGAAACTCGAGTCTGGGGGCCGCTTTTTCTCCTTAGATTTGATGGTTGGAAATCGCAGCCTAAGCTTAATTCTCAATACAAGACAGCCGCTTTCAATACAGTTTCTGCAAGCACACCTTTTGGGGAAATATTTTGCTAAGTTTATTTAATCCTATTTTAAGCTCATCACCTTACTCAGGGAATTGCATATAGAAATATAAATAGACACGCACACAGTATCTGCCTTCATATGTGGGGCTTTTTTAAAATGTTCTGTCTTCCTGTTGAGAAATAATTTTCAGGCTGAGGAGAAATCCATTTCTCAAATGAAAATCTCTAGTGTGTAGTTAGCAATGTATGTCACCAATGATCTCCTGCAGTCTTTACTGCAAATGCATAGTCTGGGGGCGCACAGACCAGACAGCTGACCAAGGATTGCTTCAGCTGATCAGTGTGAACCTTCCTCATTTCTTGGCTGGGTTGGAAATGTTCAGTACAGCCCAAACGCCAGATGGATGTCAGGTAGAATAAATACAGATGCTCTCCAACCTGAGGCACATCAGATATTAAACCCAACATTCTCGGATATGTACACCCAAGGCTTGGGGGGGGGGGGGTTGGATGGTCTTCAGGGCTGGTCCTAGAGTTGGTTGAAGGTGTCAGCACCCTTGGAAAATCTTAAGCCTTATGCACCCCCCTCTCCCCCCCCCCCCCCCCCCGTCTGTCGAAATCTATAGTTTAGCTCTGAATGCTTTGCTCCTTGTCTCTCCCTAGAAGTTGCTGCCGTAGGCAACTGCCTAGTTTGGCTAGTGGTTGGGCCAGCCCTGGTGGTCTTTTACATATTTTCACCCTCTTCCTCTGCAAGATAATTGAAGGGAACTTCTGGACAACTGCAGCACTTCACACTTTCTTCTCTCGGGCTTGTGTGTGAATTGTAGATTCAGTGTTCGGTTCTGAATTCAGCTCCAAGGCACAGCCAGACAAATAGAATAATGAGAAAGACAGCTGTTGGATTGTCAAAGGCATAGGTACCAAGCTTAGCCTCTTGACAGATGGACAGAATCCTGATTCTATATGGCAAATTACCTATATCTATATTCAGCTGCTAAACATGTGGCTTGCTAGCGAATAAGGCTCATGGTCATATTTAACACCTTATCTGCACCTGTTCATTAGGGCAGCTATATATGCTGTCTTCTAAAGAGTAACTGTTTTCTCACAAAAATCTAAGTCTGCCTTTCTTATCTTTGAGAGAAGTAAGGGATTTCCGCTAGTGTTGCCCAAGGTCATCTTTCTGTACTTGTACAGCCTGGATGAATGTGTTTCAGAAACGACCTCTGAACTGGTGTTTAAGCATGGGCCTACTTATGCTAAGGGTCTCGCTGCACTACTTTGTTAGACACCAACAGGGGTGAGCATAGACCTTTCCTAAAGAATGGAAGGGAAATATCTTCTGAGACTGAACCAGTCACTATTGGTCTTGAGACAACAGGGTTCATTCCTACAACAGCAACCTTTCTCCCAAGCCCACCATTTTCATGAAACACGTTCATCCTACTAGACAGGAGAATCAAACACAGGTCCCAGTAGAGGTGTACTGTTGTTTTGTCATTTAGCATTCACTATAAATTTCAGTGCTCGCTTAAATTTTCATATGCATTAAATCGTGTTAATGAGAGTTAAATGGGTCTTATTATGCCAAAATGACACAGAATGATATTATATATTTTTGACTACTCACTCCTAGTCCTCCACCTTATAGCTGAGCCACAGGTCTAGCCCCATAAAGTGGATTTAAGAAATCTATAATCTGATTAGATCGATGGAACCCATGAACAGCCCGTTAGAATCTACCTGTACTATGGTGGCGCAGATCAAGATGTTGAGAGATGGATGAGCAAACACAGACAACCACTTCTGTCCCCATGCAAAAGGAAGTTTGCGTTGGAGGGGGTGGAAGCAAGAACAGCATGGAGGTTTTGTTAAGTGCTATTTAAAATCATTGTGGCTGGTGCAAGACCCGAATAGAGATGGCAGTGGCCAGAGCCATCCCCAGAGCTGGTTAAAGGTGTTGGTGCCCTAGGCAAACCTTAAGCCTTAAGTCCCACCCCTGGGCTGTCAGAATCTAGCTTTGAATGACTTGGTCTTTGCCACCCACAGAAACCTCTGCCCTAGGCAGCTGCCTAGTTTGCATAATGGTTGGGCCCGTCATGGCAGCAATGGGGACAGGGGCAAGGGGATGAAAAGGCACCTAGGGCAATGCATATTCTTGTGCCAGCCCTGCCCATGGTATACTGGATTTGGTTCATGGCACAGTCTTTGACCAGAGGGAAATGTTAAACTCTTTTGCTGCCTCTGCATGATTTAGATGGAAAGCAAAGAGACTGTTTTATGGGAACCTGGACTGAATAACCAGTTCTGACAAAACTTGAAATGCAGCCATATCAGTGTTTAAACCATCCTCCAAATCTGAGAAGTAGTGTGCTTTCAAGCCAAGGCATACATCACCTGCATAAATTCATTTTCTGGACTGGGTAACTGGAAGATTGTTGGCATATAAATTGAAAGTGTTGGAGAAAGCACCTACCCTCAGGGTAGTCTATTCTTCTGACATGTTCAGGTGCTCACTTTGTTACCAAAATGCACTTGGAATCAACAATTGCAAATGAAAAGTTCCACTGCTTTAACCAACAGGAAGAGTTAGCCAGCTTCGCTAGTAGGCCAGTAGGTCAAACAGCATCATATGCTGCCGTGAAGTTGAGAAAACCTTGCTGGGTTTTTTTGCTTTTAGACTTCATTTTTATGGACACACAGATAACAGCAAAAGCAAAACAAAACACCCAGTACTCCCCCCCCCCACCCCTTACTCAATCCTTACTCAACCCTATCTTCAGATCTTAATTACCTGGTACGTCCCTATGTGCATCATCAGCTGGATTCAGCATTCAAACGGGGCCCACACCAGGTCAAAAGTCTCAAAGCGTCCATGGCACAGGGCTGTTAACCTACTAATAAGATAAACAGTCCATAATCTCTGGTGAGGGATAACAACTAGTGGCACCTCTTGGGTCTTCCACAGTCTTGCACCTCACAATGGGTAGCTGTACACAACAAAACAAGAGACAAGTCACCCTGGTAGTCAACTCCACTGGTGTTCACAGGAGAAGGAGGTACTTAGCTACCTCTATGCTTGGCTACCTCTATGCTTGTCATTTTGGGGAAAAAAGTCCACAAATTCCTGCCAGAACCCCTGAATACACACACACACTCCCACCAATAAATAAAGGAGCCCTCACCCCACAGCCATGCCAGTGCAGATGGCAACAGGGCCGGCCCGTCCATTGAGCAAGAATGTTTTTTGCACAGGGCCTCGCGTTTCAGGGGGCCCCGCGCAAAATACATTCTTCATTAGCACAAGTAGATTTAAAAAAAACCAAACTGGCTGCTGCTGCCGCTGCCGCCGTGGCAGCGGCAGAATCAAATGTCCTGCCGCGGAACCCCGCCTGCCCGGCAGAGCCTCCCTGCAGCATCAGCTCCCGAGTCCCTCCCAATGCGCGGGCTTTCAGAGCCACGAAGGGAGAGCTTCTCTGACCTCTCGCGGCTCTGTTAATCCCACCGAGGCTGATGGGAAATCCCATCAGCCCCGGCGAGATTAACAGAGCCGCGAGAAGAAAGGGAAACTCTCGCGGCTCTGAAAGCCCGCGCATTGGGAGGGACTCGGGAGCTGATGCTGCTGGGAGGCTCTGCCGTGCAGGCGGGGCCCCACGGCGGGACATTTGATTCTGCCGCTGCCACGGCGGCAGCGGCAGCAGCAGCCGGTTTGTTTTTTTAAATCTATCAGGGCTGATGGGGGGAGGGGGGTTAAGACTTGTAATGGGCTATGGGGGGGTTAGGACTGGTAATGGGCTATGGGGGGGCTAAGACTGGAAGTGGGTTGATGGGGGGAGGGGGGGTTAGGATGTAATGGGCTATGGGGGGGTTAGGACTACTAATGGGCTATGGGGGGGCTAAGACTGGAAGTGGGCTGATGGGGGGTTATGACTGGAAATGGGCTGATGGGTTAGGATGTAATGGGCTATGGGGGGCTAAGCCTGGAAATGGGCTGAAGGAGGTGGTGTTATGATGAAAAGGGAAAGGGGGTGCTATGACTGGAAAGGGGCTGATGTGGGGTATGACGGGGAATGGGCTATGGGGTGCTAAGACTGGAAATGGGCTGATGGGGGGTTAGGACTAGTAATGGGCTATGGGGGGCTAGGACTGGAAATGGGCAAATGGGGGGTAAGGACAGGAATGGGCTGTGGTGAGGCAAAGACAGGAAATGGGCTGATGTGGGTTAGGACTGGTAAAGGGCAATGGAGGGGGCTAAGACTGAAAATGGGGTGATGGGGGGCTTAGGACTGGAAGTGGGCTGATGGGGGGGCTTGGGACTGGTAATGGGCTATGGGGGGGCTAGGACTGATAATGGGCTGGGGGTGGCTAGGACTGGAAATGGGCTGAGTGGAAGGAGGGCTTGAGCTGCAAATAGCTGATGGGGACGGGGGCTTGGAATGGAAATGGGCTGAGTGGAAGGCTTGAACTACAAATAGCTGATGGGGAGGGGGGCTTGGAATGGAAATGGGCTATGAGGGGAGGGAGCTAGGACTGGAAATGGGCTGAGTGAGGGGGGGCTAGGACAGGAAATGGGCTGATGGAGGGCTAGGATAGAACTGGAAATGGGCTGTTGGGGGGCTTGGATTGAAATGGACTCATGGAGGGGCTAGAACTGGAAGTAGGCTCATGGGGGGCTTGGATTGGAAATGGGCTGAGTGGAGGGGAGCTAGGATTTGACATGGGCTGATGGTGGGGCTAGGAAAGGACTAGAAATGGGCTGATGGGGGGCTGGGATTGGAAATGAGCTGATGGAGGGACTCGGATGAGGGAGCTAGGACTGGAAATGGGCTGATGGTGGGGCTAGGATAGGACTAGAAATGGGCTTATGGGGGGCTGGAATTGGAAATGAGCTGATGGAGGGACTCAGATGGGGGCGCTAGGACTGGAAATGGGCTGATGCGGGGACTAGAAGGGAGCAGATGCTGGGTGGGGCTGGAACTAGAAGGGAGCTGATGTTGGGGGAGGATTAGAATGGGATAGAGCTGGGAGAGTGAAATGGAGAGGGAAAAATATTTTGTGTGGGAGAGAAGACAAATCTACAATTGGCTGGATATTGGGAGAGTAAGTGGGGATTGAGGATGGCGGGGTAAAATTTGAGTGGATGAAATAGGAATGAGGAAAGAGCAAAAGGAGAAAGATTAGTATGTTAAAGCAGATGTAGAGAGAGAATGGAAAAAAAGGTAGAAGAGTGAAGAAAGGACAAATGGACAGCAGACGATGGAGAGTTAGCAGAAGACACGAAGAAACCAGAAGAAAGTGGCTGGAGCAATTGCAACTGAAAAAAAATGCACAAAAGGTAGAAAAATATCTCTTTTATTGAATTTATTAACTGAAATATGCCAGCTCTGGGAAATGTGCATCATTAACGTCTGCGCTTTATTTAGTACAAGAGGAAATTAATTTATAGTTTTATTTCTACAGTGTTGTTGGGCTTTTGGGGTTCCCAATTTAATTATTGTCTTACTGTTTCTACATTGTGATTTCTTGTTTGGTGATGGTCTATAAATTAATGAACGGAGTGGAACGGGTAAACGTAGATCGATTGTTTACGTTATCAGAATATAGAAAGACTAGGGGACATGCAATGAAGCTACAGGGTAAACTATTTAAGACTAATAAAAGAAAATGTTTTTTCACTCAACGTGTAATCAAACTCTGGAATTTGTTACCGGAGGATGTAGTAAAGGCTGTTAGTGTAGCTGGGTTTAAAAAAGGTTTGGACAAGTTCCTGGAGGAAAGGTCCATAAACCATTATTAGGAAGTGATCGAAGATATCAATGCTTGACCCAGTACAAGCATTGTGGAACTTGTGTCTCTTGGGGAAACTGCTAGGTACATATGACCTAGATTGGCCACTGTTGGAAACAGAATACTGGGCTTGATGGACCTTAGCCTGACCCAGTATGGCATATCTTATGTTCTTATGTTCTTATGTCTATGTTCTGCACGTGTAACTGAGCTGAGTTATTCTGTTTATGTAATTCCTATTTGACATTGCCACTTGTTCTCTTTCCCCAGTAGGTCATGTATTGTTGTTCTCTGAAATGTATTGGTTTAATATTTGTAGTGTTGCCTTTTGATAGGTAGGGTCTTGTGCTTTGTGAGTCCTGGTAGTGCTGTTATGATACGGCGGGTTTGCTATGGGTTCTAAATGGGCAGTGTTTGTAGTAGTTCTTAATGTGCCTGGCAGTTGTCACTGGATTATAGTAATGTAGAAATCTTTTAGTCTTTCTTTATCCATACACTCATTAAGAGGCATGTTTACTAAAAGTTATTGTATGGTAACATTATGCAAATATTTATGCAAATGAGGTCCCTTATGCAAATGAGGCCCCGCACTGAGTCTCCGCACATGGCCCCGCACCCCCCTTGGGCAGCCCCTGGATGGCAATCCATATATTCTGCTCAGTCGGCTGGGCATGAGATGCCTTCGGTACAGAATCTTGCAGGCATTCTCAATTAGATGGTCGCCACCAACACTCTAGTTGTCTCTATAAAACGTCTGCCAATGTGAATCAGACTACCCCCAAATTCTTTTCCCAAAGCTGCATATGTTTGAAGCATCCTCCAACAGGTCTCTCCTCACATCCCTCTGGGATAGGATGGAACACATCTTTCTATAGGCAAAATGATCCCTATAATCTAGCTCATATTCAGAGCATAAATATGCAAAGTCAAATATTTTATCATCATCCCCAAGATGATTAAATTTTAATCCACATTTTACTTTACCATCTAGCAAAGTCCAGCTTACCCACTGCCCCATGGAAACAGTATTCCCACTGCAGCGGCATGGTCAAAGGATAAGCTTTACCCACCAGTAAAGTCCTGTTTAGCTTCTTTCATATTTTCATCATAATCTTCAAATAGGGATTGGGACTATCACTATCCACTCTATTCCTCTTCACTACCCCTCAAACTTTCTCTTCCAAATCTCTTCCCCCAAATGACTCTTGCTCCAATCAATGAAATGCTTCTTCAAGCATACAAGCTGTCTGACAGAGGTGAAGATAGTATGTTACAGAAGGATAAGAGTTGGAAACGAATCACCAAAGTCTGCAGAATCGGCAATCCAACTCCTCCAGCCCTCAAATTGAGTATGCAGCCCTGGAAGTGGAGGAGGTGAAAGCATCCCAGGAAAGGGAAGAACTAGACCTCAAGCACCCCAAAGTTGCAGAATCAGTAACCACAAGGAAACAAACGGTAGTGGTGGTTGATGACTCTCTTCTGAGGGATACTGAGGCATCCATCTGCCAAGCAGACTTGATGTCCAGGGAGGTGTGCTGTCTGACAGGTGCCAAAATCCGAGATGTTACAGATAGTTTGCCAAGACCTTTCAAGCCTACTGACTATTATCCAATGTTGCTAATCCATGCCGGACACAAATGATGCTGCTAGGTATCCCTCCAAATGTATCAAGAGTGAATTCATGGCTCTGGGATGGAGGGTGAAGCAGATAGGTGCACAGGTGGTGCTCTTTTCAATCCTTCCTGTTGAGGGTAAAGGCTGAGGCAAAGAAGCTCACATCCTGGAGATGAATGCATGGCTGTGTGGATGGTGTCATCAAGAGTGTTTTGGTTTCCTGGACCATGGGATGATTTTCCAAGGGCTGCAGAGCAGAAATAGCATCCACCTATCCAAGAAGGGTCAAAGTGTCTTCTGCAGAAGACTGGCTAACCTACTGAAGAGACCTTTAAACCAGATTCATTGGGGATGGGTGAAGAAAGCCCTTAGGTAAGTATCTCTGTAGAAATGGATAAAAAGTGGCAACATCTGGAAAGCAGTATGCATAAAGGCCCATATTATGGGAAATAAGATCCTAGATGTTTTTGTTAGAAAAGTAAATAAATGTAAAAAGAAAAGGAGGCCACTATGGTTCTCAAATGAAGTAGCTGAAAAGGTGCTGAAAAGAGGGAGGCCTTCATAAAATACAAGAAATCAGAGAGAGAGGAAGACAGGCAATATTTGGAAAAACCTAAAGAAGTTAGCAAAGTAGTCATGAAAGCAAAGATACAAAAAGAAGAAAAAATAGCCGATGCAATAAAATGGGAGGATAGACATTTTTCAAATATTTTAGTGAGAGGAGGAAGGGCAAAAGTTGTATTGTCAGATTCACGGGTTAGAGGAGGAATAGAAACATAGAAAAATGACAACAGAAAAAGACCACATGGCCTATCTAGTCTGTCCTTCCATATCAGCAACTACAACAGTCCCCTTTTTTTCATTAGAGATCCTCTGTGTTGGTCCCATGCTTTTTTTAATTCAGTTACCGTTCTCATCTCTATCACCTCCATTGGGAGACTATTCCATGGATCCACCACTCTTTCCGTAAAGAAATATTTCCGCATATCACTCCTGAATCTATCCTCTTTCACCCTCATCCCATGTCCCCTCATAGCAGAACTTGCTTTCAATCGAAAGAGGCTCTGCCCCTGTGCATTTATGCCACGGAGGTATTTATACATTTCAATCATATTACCTCTATCCCGCCTTTCCTCTAAGGTGTACATATTAAGATCCTTAAGTCTATCCTCATATGCTTTATAATGAAGACCACTAACCATTTAAGTAGCCACCCTCTGTACTGACTCCACCCTGTTTATATCCTTTTGGGTCTCCAGAATTGCACACAATACTCCAAATGAGGTCACACCAAAGACTTATACAGAGGCACTATCATCTCCTTTTTTTCTGCTAGCCATTCCTCTCCGTATGCACCCAAGCATCCTTCTAGTTTTTGCTGTCACCTTTTCTACCTGTTTAGCTACTTTAAGATCATCTGACACGACCACGCCTAGGTCCCACTCTTCTTTAGAGGACAAAAGTACTTCACCCCTATACTATATTGCTCTCTTGGATTGCTGCAGCCCAAATGCATGACCTTGCATTTTTTAACATTAAATCCCAGCTGTCAAATTCTAGACCATTCTTCAAGCTGAGCTAGATCCCTCCTCATGTTATCTACACGTTCCTGGGTGTCTACTCTATTGCAGATTTTGGTATCATCCGCAAGGAGGCAAACCTTACCCGACAGCCCTTCCGCTATATCAGTAACAAAGATGTTAAACAGAATTGGACCAAGGACAGATCCCTGGGACACACCACTGGTAACTTCCATCTCCTCAGAGTGAGCTCCATTTACCTATACCCTTTGTCGCCTCCCACGCAACCAATTTCTAACCCAAGCAGTAACTTTAGGGTCCATCCCTAGGGTGCTCAGTTTGTTTATAAGTCGTCTGTGAGGAACGGTGTCAAAGGCTTTACTGAAATCTAAATACACCACATCAAGGGCTTTCCCTCGGTCCAACTCCCTGGTCACCCAGTCAAAGAAATCAATGAGTTTTGTCTGATAAGACCTGCCTCTGGTGAATCCATTCTGCCTCGGATCCTGTAATCCGCTGGACTCCAGAAACCTCATTATTTTCTCTTTCAGCAGTGTTTCCAATAATTTACTCATCATCGAAGTTAAACTAACTGGCCTGTAGTTTTCAACCATATCCTTACTTCCGCTTTTGTGTAAAGGCACCACATGAGCCTCTCTCCAGTCCTTTGACACCACTCCTGACTCCAACAAGGCATTGAAAAGGTCAGTCGGTAGAGCTGCTAGAACGTCTCCAAGTTCCCTCAGTATTCTAGGGTGTATCCCATCCGGTCCCATCGCTTTGTCTACTTTAAGTTCAGCTAATTTCTCATGAACAGTCTTCTGAAAATTCTTCAAGATGGCCCTTGCTTCTATTCCTGTTTGTGGGTGTTTTCTGAGGTCTTGCTCCTGATTCTTCAACACAGAACAGAAATATTTGTTAAGCAATTCCGCTTTATCCTCATCAGCTTCTACATATTCCTCCCCTTCACCCTTGAGTCTGACAATACCACTTTTGCCCTTCCTCTTCTCACTAACATATCTGAAAAAATGTCTTATCCCCCCATTTTATTGCATTGGCTATTTCTTCCTCTTTTTGAATCTTTGCCATCATGACTACTTTGCTAGCTTCTCTAAGTTTTTCCAAATATAGATGCCTGTCTTCCTCTCTCTGTGATCTATTGTATTTCATGAAGGCCTCCCTCTTTTTCTTCACCTTTTCAGCTACTTCTTTCGAAAGCCATAGCGGTCTTCTTTTCCTTTTACCTTTATTTACCATTTTAACAAAAAGATTGGTTGCCCTTAAAATATCCCCTTTCAGCTTTGCCCACTGTTTTTCTACATCCCCCAGCTGTTCCCATCCTGCTAACGACTCCCTGAGGTATCAGCCCATCTTGGCAAAGTTAGTTTTCCTAAAATCTAAGACCCTCACTTTTGAATGGATTCTAATAGCCCTAGTCCTAATACTGAACCACACCGTCTGGTGATCACTGGATGCAAAATGATCTCCCACTATAACATCTGAAACACTTTCACCGTTGGTAAGCACCAAGTCCAGTATGGCCCCTTAACGTGTGGGGTCTGTTACCAATTGCCTGAACATGTAGAAGCTGTTGAGGATAAAGCAGAATTGCTTAATAAATATTTCTGTTCTGTATTCACAGATGAAGGGCCAGGAGCAGGACCTAGAAATCACCCACAAATAGGAACAGAAGTGACAGGGATCTTGAACAACTTTTAGAAGACTGTTTTCATGAGGAATTAGCTAAATTAAAAGTAGACAAAGCAATGGGACCGGATGAGATACATCCAAGAATACTGAAGGAACTTGGGACATTCTAGCAGCTCCACTGACTGACCTCTTCAATGCTTCTTTGGAGTTGGAAGTGGTCCCAGAGGACTGGAGAAAGGTACATATGGTCCCTTTACACAAAAGCGGAAGTAAGGATGATGTTGAGAACTACAGGCCGGTTAGTCTGACCTCAATGGTAAGTAAATTAATGGAAATGCTGATAAAACAGAGGATAGTGAGGTTTCTGGAGTCCAATAGATTGCAGGATCTGAGGCAGCATGTGTTTTACCAGAGATAGGTCTTGTCAGACAAATCTGATTGATTTCTTTAGGTGACCAGAGAGTTGGAACAAGGGAGAGCCCTAGATGTGATGTACTTGGATTTCAGTAAAGCCTTTGATACTGTTCCACACAGGCAACTTATAAATAAATTGAGCACCCTAGGGATGGATCCTAAAGTGACTGACTGGGTTAAACTTTGGTTGAGTGGGAGGCAACAAAGGTTACAGGTAAATGGAGCTCACCCTGAGGAGAAGGAGGTTACCAGTGCTGTGCCACAGGGATCTGTCCTTGGTCCGATTCTGTTTAACATCTCTGTTAGTGATATTGGACTGTTGGGTAAGGTTTGCCTGTTTGCGGATGATACCAAAATCCTCTATAGAGTAGACACCCAGGAAGGAGTAGATAACATGAGGAGGGATCTAGCTAAGCTTGAAGAATGGTTGAGAATTTGGCAGCTGAGATTGAATGCTAAAAAAAGCAGGGTCATTCATTTGGGCTGCAAAAATCCAAGGGAGTGGTACTATATAGAGGGTGAAGTACTTCTGTCCATGAAAGAAGAGCGGGACCTGCACATGGTTGTTTCTGATGATCTTAAAACAGTTAAACAGGAAGAAAAGGCAATGGCGAAAGCCAGAAGGATGCTTGGGTGCATAGGGAGAGGAATGGCCAGCAGGAAAAAGGAGGTGATAGTGCCTCTGTATAAGTCTTTGGTGCGGCGTCATTTGGAATATTATGTACAATTCTGAAGACCGCACCTTCAAAAGGATATATACAGGATGGAGTCTGTGCAGATGTGGCTCCAAAATGGTCAGTGGTCTTTGTTATAAACCATATGGGGTCAGACTTAAAGATCTCTTTCTGTAGATTGTAGAGGAAACGCGAGATAAAGGAGATATGATAGAGATGTTTAAATAGCTCCGTGGCATAAATGCCTGTGATGGTATTTAACAAAACATTGTCGTATGGCCTCAGAGACCATCATCAACACGCCTCCAGCAACTGAATCTGAGCTACATGGCCTCTCTTAGCTGCCAGCAGCTTGCTGGCTCTGTTCCCCTACTCAAAATATATTTGCTTCACCCGGCACAGAACAATTTCAATATCAGCAGCATACAAGGCTTTGAGCTGACCCCTCAAACCGCAAGGTTCTTCTGGATCTCATGCACATATCTTTCTGCTGCAACTCATTAATTTGGTGCCTCAGTTGAGATATCCTTTCTAGCTCTGCTCCTTCCTTTTTGCATCCCATTTGAGCAACTCTCCCTGACCACTGGTTTCAACACATCCTAGACCTGTCCCCAGTTCCCCAGCATTGTTGTACTGGAAACTCTTCTATCACTTGCTCAACGTTCTGAACTATCACCTTATCCTCCAATAAATGGTCATTAAAGAGCAAGAAAATTAAGGGTTTGATCCCCTCTGGGACAGTTTACTACCAGAGAGATGGGGTGTAGTCTTTCCAAGATATTATATCTAGCACCATTGACCCCACCCTAAGGAACACAGTTCTATTGCTAAAAAAATAATCAATTCTGGTTTACAGTATATACTATGCAAATGGGAGTAGAACGTATATTGCTTCCTACTGGGGTTAAATAATCACCAAGCATTGACTATGCCCTCTCTGTCCAAAAGAGTGTGCAGCCTCACTCAATCAGTAGCTTGGTGACATCTCCCAAGAGAGCTGTTAATCCATATGCAGATGGCAATAATAAAATCTCCTTCCTAGATGTGGGTATCTTCCCCTATATCTCCCTCGGTCACACACATATGCACATGCATCCATCCACACCCCCCTCCAAATCAGGTACACGCATGCACACTAGCACTTTTCAGACAGATTCTGTCTCTTGTCTACTGGGGATGTGCTGCTTCTGCGCTCCTCTACTTCAATGCCCCCAGTTCTTGCTTTTGCTACCAGTTCTTTTTCTCAGCCTGCAATAGCCTCCTCACACTTTACCTCAGTCCTCTTTCATTTCTACCCTTTTTCAGAAACCACACTCACCCCTACCAAGAAACCTACTTATTCCACTGACTTTCTCCCACACCCTGTGCAGAAAATCAGCCCACCCTTTCTGTGACTAGTGTGGCATTTCCATTGGCTGGAACCTACCACTTACTCTGCACAGAGAGGGGGTAGCGCTGATGAGCTGTAGAGCTAAACTCTAAAACATACCCAGACAATTTAGATATCATTCTGACTAAGACAGCTATTTTACAAAATTGTAGAATCCTAAAATAATTTAGATAGTTGGCAATCCTAAACTCCTGAATCCTCAGCACATCTGTCGAATCTGGCTCTGCTTCCTTCCCAGGGCCCAGGCAACCATCAGTCAGACAAAGCCAGCCAATAGGCTGCAGCAGACACAGCCAGCCAAAAGGAAGCAGGGGAAGGTGGGAGCAGTAGCTAGGATACAGAAACCTTCCTTTCTCCCTTGTCCCGCAGCTCTGGAGTAAGGTGGTTTTTTTTGCTACAGATATACAGACCTACAGGAGAAACTAGTGGGGGTGTCCACGCAACCACAGAGCTGGTGCCTATGATCCCGGGGCCAACATCAGTATCAATATAACGGTCAGTGGTCAGCTGATTTCACTAATTCTGTCATCTGTGTAGGCTGTTAGCCTAGAGTGCATGTTTCTATTTTGTTTTTAGACTTTATTTTCATTTTAAAATACTGAAAAGAAAGTGTGATTTTAATAACCAACTACAAAATGAATACCCGTTCATTAAGAAACATTCTGATGATAGCACAGTATTTTGCAACAAATGTTGGTCTTCCTTTTCAATCACACATGTAAAAGGGTGACATTATTCAGCATCTAAAGATGGACAAACATAAGACAGCAGATGTAAATGCTTCTTCAAGTAGAACTGTGACTTCTTTTTTTTTAAGTCAAACTTTTGATGAGAAAACTCAGTCACTGGCTACAACTGAGGGTACATGGACTTATTACTGTGTTTTCCACAAGCACAACCATTCTTTTCAGTCATCAAACTGTACTTCAAAGTTGTTGAAACAATATTTTTGATGAAAAATGCTCTTGTGCACAAACCAAAATAGAAGCAATCCTCTGCAATGTTTTCAAACCTGACTATTGATTCCCTCAAGAGAGACCTTTCTGAGAAAAGCTTTTTAACAGTTTTTTGAGATTGCTCAAACCATGGAAGCATTACAGTATGACCTATTTTAGAAAGCGGTTCAGGTAAAAGTTCTTGATGTCCGTGAAGTTAAAGGTGAAACCTCAGACATTCTTTCCAAGTGTATGCTTGATACAGTTGAGTCCAATGGGCTAAGATCCAAAGTTTTGGCATTGTGTGCTGACAATACCGATTACAGTTTTGGTGGGGCTGCTAGGAAAGGTAGTAACTCTGTAGAGAAGTACAACTAGGCCTGATTGGCACATTTGTAAGTAAAGTTATAAACCTAGCCTACTGATTACAATTTTGGGTTAAAATTAAAATTGTATTTATAAACATATTTTTTTATTTTCCTTAACTTTGAACCCCCTGACTTGATTGAGTGTCCCATATTTGAACTTAGAAAAGATGGTCAGGTTATCTCAGTCGCTATAGGGATCCATGGTCTTTCTATCGGCACCTCAGAGGCAAAGATTATTTAGCATGCTTTAAATGAAAGTAACGATTCATCTCTTCAGTTTCATTTTCTGCAGGAGGTTTATGATATTAACAGTGACCTCTGGGATCAGGAATAAGACATTCCTCTGTGCTGAGCTTTGCGCCCCTAATTCATAGAGTAAGCCACAAATCCAGCCTTGCCACAGGAAACAGGACATAGTAAAACGAAGGCAAAAACAAGGGAATATGGCCAGGAGCACAGAGATTGCCAGAAAAATACGTGCTGGAAATTAAGCTGTTGGAGAACACATTGGGAGCCAGAAGATGAGCTGAGGTTGGGGAAGGAAAAGAGGGGAGCGGCTGCTGGAAAATCACTTGCTCTGAGTAGCACTTCCCATCTGCTGTCATGCTACAGTCCAGGATACAAAAAAGCCTGGGACGATTAATCTCTAAAGACAGGAAGGAGGCACACTACATGGATCACAGGCAGATCTGAAGAGGAAGGGGAGATGTGGGAAACTGAGGATAAAGTCTTCACACTCTGGAGCCTTGTGATGGCATCCCGAGGGTCCATATGTTAGTTAACCAACGATAACATAAAAATACGTGTGTAGCTAGCTGGGTTTTAACAAAATAAACTTTATTTACAATAAAACAATGTTGTTGGGTTTTTGTTTTTTTACACTTTTTTACAAAAGTGATCATTAATGCAGCATCAGCTGCATTGCAGTTAAAATAAAGGGAATGAAAGTGCAGTCCAGAGGCTCATTGGCCAGCACTGTGAATGCTGAAGGGTCTATCCTCAATTTCTGGCTCATGTCCTCTATCCTGCAGAATGCCTCAATGACACCCATAGTCATCGTGCAATGGAGCATCTCCCATTGCTGCTACTGCTCTGCTCCTTCCATTGAAGAATCTGCTACCCCAGTCTGGAGCATGAAAGAGTATGCAGCAATAGGCTCCTATCAGGGCTGTGGAGGAGGGGGTGGGGGGGGGGGGCAACAGCTCGAGGCAGCAGTTCTGTTACTGTCAATCCTATTCTACCATATTGGCCAAAATATATGAACATCTTATATTTGGGCTCATTTAGTCATTCAGATAATATGGTAGTTGCACTTAAAAGTTAGGAAAGCTATCAGATACTCTGAAGTTTAAAAAGAATCAGATTTTATGCCCCCTGTGTATGGGAAAGTATAGAAAGCTTTAATATAATATTTTAATTTTCACCACCTTGAAAGATCATGTATTCGATGAGGCAGTACAATAGGATTTTATAAATAAATAAATGTAGATTACTATGTTAACATTAAAATGTGGATGGTTTGCAGCCACCACTAACCAGCTGGTACAGATCAAATTGGCTCCTGGGGAGTCATAGTCTGTTGGTACCAACCTGGCTTCTCTGTGGCCTACAGTGTTACTAGATTAAAATATAATGTGGGGTCCAATGGATGAATATTCACTTTGTAGCCCCTATGAATACTTGACCAGCTTGGTGTTGACTAGGGAAATGGGTGATCCACCCACCTGTCCGAATTCAGAAGCAGGACTGAAGCCAAGATGTTCAGTCCATTGTCAGCAGAACCGGGTCTTTTAAGCTTTTGGCTCTTCACTCCGCATTCTCCAGTTGAAGGTCAAGAATTTATCAGCGGCGATGTGAACAATTATTGCTGAATTGGTATCAAGTCACAAAATCAATGTCATCTGCATACAGGAGACTCACATTGAGGTGGATGAAGTGAAGCAGTTCTAAATCACCGAGTACTATCCACTGAATTACTCACTTCAGCCCAAGTTCTACAATAACATCATTGATGCAACCAGCGTACAGTCTACCAATCTCCATGACATAGTAATAGTTGATATGTTTTCCATTGCAAATGTCTATAGATCACCCAGTGAAGAATTGAACCAGCAAGTAATACCCTGTCTAATCCATCCAGCAAATTATACAGGAAACGTCCATAGCCAGCACACTGACTGGTTCCACGGAGGATGAGAAATTAATGTAGTGGGCAAAAAGCCTTGACTTGTATTTAATTAAAAATCCAAAGCAAGCAGGAACTTTACACTCTTCCCAGTGGAAGGCAAACACAACCCAGATCTGTGCTGAAACTCCTCAGTCAGCTCTCACGTTATACCTGCAAGTAATGCAGTGTTCAGAAATTTTCTTATAGTCAACATACTCTAATAGTAATTCACATTGTTCTGTACCTGCCTACAATCAAAAGCATGCCAAAGCCAAGATGAAATTTCCAGAAGGCCAACTGGGATACCTTTGCTGACACGGTGAAGTGAAGCATGGTAACAATCCCAACCTGCATTATTCTGGTCAAAGAGTTATACCCCAGGTTCTGCTGGGCTCTATACTATACAAGACTGCTACATATCATATCCTACAAAGGTTCAGGTCAGTTTAAATACTTTGCTAGAGTGTTTATGCAGGCTGATTTTGAGTGGAGTGATTCTTTTTTGTATTTATATAGGGCCCGATTCTGTGAGGCGAATAGCAGGACTGTACGTTACGGTAGGACGTGCAGCCCCGCTATTCATCCCAGCCATATTCTGGCACACATTCTCCCCGCATGCCCAGAGCCTCAGTGCAGGGAGAGCCAGAGTGGGGGAGGGGCAGTCTGAGGTGGCAGTATGTACAGGGCTAATTCAGGTCACAGCCCTGTACATCCTGAGGGAGAGGGACGGATGTGCTGAATATTCCACCATGGCAAGGTTGATGATCGGGCCCAGAGACCACCCTTGAGGCAGGGTCGAGCTGCTGGTAGGTCCCCACTGCCCAATCTGGGCCCTGGCTCCCCCTGCCGGGGGTCAGGTGGCAGGGTAACAGAGGTCGGCACTCTGATGGGCTGGACGGCAAGCGGGGAGGATGTTCCCATGGTGATGCAGGGGCACGCCGGGCTGTCTCAGGGCCCGATCCTGCACCTGTGAGAACATATGGCTCCCACGGTGCAGAATCGGGTCCTAATGGGCCTGTCCTGTTCAGGGGCATCCAGATGGCCCGGATGTGCCACTTCTGGGATTGGGCTCATAATGGCTGAGTGTGAGATTAAAGTGATAACTTCAAATGTAAAGGGGCTTAACTCTCCATATAAGCAACATATGTTGAAGGAAGCTGGAGGCCAACAGCAACCATTTGCTTTATCCAAAAATATGAATATTTATTGACCTCAGAGGTTTCCAGTATGAGTCTTTGTCTTCAACAGGGTGGAATAAAAGAAGGGGTAAGTGACCGTCCTTTGTGAGTGGAACTTCCCTCATAGGAGGTCATTCCATAATGCAAATAACTTGCCTGGACGTATGGCATAAACGTTGTCAGAGTGAAAACGTCTACTACCGTATGCCGAACCATCACGGCCCTGCATGCACACAGCACTTTTGCAGGGATGTTGGTACATGGTCGGGAGGGGGCAGAACGGGAGCGTGGCAAGCTGCAACCACATACAAAGTGTATTCAGGAACTGGTTGTGTACGTTTCCGGAGTTCCCCGAGGGTGTACATCATATTCCTGTGGGAAAGAGATATAAGGGCAGGACTTAGACAATATATAGCTTTGCAGTCAATGCGTCCCAGTAGGATAAAGGGCTCTATGTGTTGTCAACAGAGGCATTGTCTGATTGTAATTTGAAGAATATGTTGAGTTGAAACATTTGAACCTGTGAGCTCTGTTCCCTATTGGGGAAAGAGCTGAGGTATAGATGTCAACCATGTGCTTCAGAAACAAAGCCCTGAGGCTACAGTGAGATCTTGTGTCCATAGCACACCAGGTATATACTATGCTGTACCTGTTTCACCTTGGCATGTGCCATTCCCTTGGGTATGGTACAGCAGGTAGATGGCAGCCTCATGTGCATCTGCAGAATGCTATAGGATTTGCCATTCTCCAATCACATCTGTGGCTAGCTCCATGACACATTCATATTGCACAGATGTGCCTGCAGGCTGGTGGACCTCAGAATACTGTCATATGGCAAAGAGTGCAGGGCAAGGGATGGTACTATGACTGTATGACACACCCCCTACAGAGCACTGGGGGATGGGAAGTCGTGTTTTCTATGGCTGTGCTGACCATGCCTCTATTCGGATATATGGTCTCCGGATGTATGGCCGGTATGTGGGCAAGCATAGGAGGGAGGCATGTTGGACTTAACAATGCATGGTAGCTTCGTCATACTGGGAGGCTGGCTCTGGAGTCCCTTTTGTGCACATCCACGATTTTGGGGGCACATAAATGGCTGGCTATTACCCAGACCATAGGGATGACCACTGAATTAACAGCAGCCAGTGGGAATGGGCAGTACTGAACTGACTGAGACCCGGCGGTGCATCTTTTCACAGTGGAGGCATGGCTGCATGGAGATGGGGAGGATCGGCCCTGTCTATCGTGTAATATGGTGAGCGGGTGTACGTCTATTTCTCCGATTCCAGAACAGCACGCTTGTCTAAACCCATTGTTCCGGAATTGGGTGTATATGGCCCCATCTACTATTTCGACATACTCGCAGGCCAGATGTTCATGTTCCAGAATCGCGCTCATACTGTTTTTGCGCTCTGTGCGGCTCAAACGGCAGGTCTCTAAGGGTTAAAAGTGAAGTGGCAGGAGAGATCCTGAATCTGCTATATATATATACACAGTGTATGTGCCCAATCAACCCAATCAAATGCACATGCATATGTTTCTGTGTCTCTGATGGAAAGAGTCTCATATAAATAGAATTTCCCTTTGACAATTTCAGCTGGAGTGGAGAAGTCCGCCGGTACAAATGTGGAGAAGTGTAGGAGTGGGGGACACGTGTTTTAAAATAAGGGACATTTAGTCATCCCGACCGAAGTATAGGATTCCAGAGACAAATCCTTAAAGTACGGGACAGTTGGTCACTTTAACATACTCCACATACCCAGGCTTAGGGGTGAGATTCATGACTGTCATGCTGTGCGCAAAACTAATCCCTCTGGAGAAGTTGTCCCAGAGACAAACAAAATATTGTGCGGCAGTCAGAACAGAAGATTTTCAGCTCAAAATTCCAAGCTTCTCTTAATAGCTGAAAATATTTCTAAGAAATAGAAAGCTAACACAGATTAAGGGAACTTATTTTCCTAACTTCCTCTAGTTATTATGTGGTATCTGATGTCCTTATAAGCTGCTGCACCAGCAAAAACAGTTGAAGATAATTTCAGCAGTTGTGAGAGCCCCCCTCCTCCCACTTGCATTATGAATTTACATAAACCAGGATACAGTTACACAAATGCTTAGTATTCTTCCCCTGTCCTACCACCTCACTCACACCAGATATCAGATTAAAATATAAAATATTGTACTTATGTAGTAGTATTTGCTCACGCCTTTCCAGTGGTAGTTCAATATGAACTACATTCAAGTACAGTAGGCATTTCCCATTCCCCGGAGGGCTTGCAATCTACATTTGTACCAGAGACAATGGAGGGTTAAGTGATTTGCCCAAGGCCACAAGGAGTTCCAGTTGAATTTGAATCCTGGTCTTTCTAGTCTCAGGCTGTTGCCTTAACCACTAGGCTACTCCTTCACTTACAGCACAAATACAGCAGAAACAGCTGAGGAATAGATATGTAGAAAGAGATTTAAAAGAGCAACAAAGGGTGTTCCCAAATAAGAAAGGTAACACATGTACAGTTTGATTAGTTGGTTACATTTATTTCATTTACAGTCAAACCTCGGTTTTCGTTGGCCCCGGTTTTCGTACGTTTCGGTTTTCGACGTCTTTTCTGACTGAGATGTTGTCTCGGTTATCGGATATCGCCTCGGTTTTCGTTGTGTTACTGAACAGCTGATGGTCCCAATAGTGGCTGGTGCTGCTCCTCCTATGGGCAAGGGCAGGAATGTGGACAAATTGCCAGCCTCCATGTGCCTCCCCAGTCCCGGCAGCACTACCCCCCGGACTCACCGATCGCGTGTTGAAGCGAAAGTCAGCTGAGCAAGAGTCAGAGTCAAGAGCCAAGGATTGCACAGAGAGGAAGGCCCCGATCTCTCCACCGCCTGCCTGTTCTCTGGAGCGCCCCCTCAGGCTCGGAGGTAGCAGGGTAGCTGTCAATGTAAGCAGGAGATGTTGCAGTGCCGTACAGTACAATATCTGTGTGTTTGCTGTCCTGTGGACGATCGGGCAGGTGAGAGAAGTGACAGGAGCTGGGTGTCTGGAACGGATTAATTGAATTTACATTATTTCCTATGGGAAATATTGCTTCGGTTTTCGTACGTTTCGGTTTTAGTCAGACTTCTTAGAACGGATTAATAATGAAAACCGAGGTTTGACTGTATTTACAATCATTTATAATGCACTAATCTAGTGAAACTTCTGTACTCCCAGTGATTTATATAAAACATACAAAAATAAAAAAGTAACACAATAAAAACTATAAAAGACATAAAAATGACATTAAAATGAAAAAGTTAAAAACAAGGAGGGAATATTCAATGGTGGCAGCCAGTGCTATTAAAGCATTTGGCCATTACTATTTTAATTTATATCAGGATATTCAATGGTGAGGCCATATCTGGCCACCAGCATTGAATATCTGGTATGCCCAGATAGCATTTTAGGTATCTGGTCAGCGGCAATATTCAGCCACTGGCTAGATAGTTTAACTGGCTAAAGTTAGGCCTGATTTTATTTCACCTATCTTTAGCTCATTTAAGCTAACTGGCCAGTGACTGAATATCTCCTGTAGTTGGTGTTTAGCATCAGGGCACACAAACCAGGAAGCAGGGAATATTCAGTAGCATTAAATGGTTTTGTACTGCAGAATATTCCGCTGATCACGGTTTAGCTGGCTATCAGGTCTGCTAACTGGTTAAACCACTTTGAATATGCCTTCCCAAGGAAACAAAAAAATAAGAACAGGGTATAAGTCCTTGCCATCTTTAAGCCTTATATATCAGGGCCTCTTTTACTAACATTTAGCCATAGGAATAAAATGGGCCATGCAGCAGATAGCTTGAGTTATGTATTAGTAAAATGGGCCCTAAGCCCCAGCAAACAGAAATGCTTTAATCCTTTTTCAAAAAATCAAGATGTTAACTTCCGTCCCGATTTCTTGGGGCAGTGCCTCAACCAGCAAGGGAACTGTAAAAAGAAAGTTCTGAGATGAAATAGAAAGCTGAACTCATAACGTGACAGCAGTTTCCTCATATACTCCGGGGCTTCCCCATGCACAATCTGACACATCAAAAGCAAGACCTTATGCTTAACCTACTTAGAATCTGGGCCAGCCCTAGGGCTGCCTTATGCTGCCCCCCCCCCCCCCGACATTTTGAAAAGTAAAATCAACAGCCATGAATATCTGAATACCACTCTTCCAATAACAATCCTGTAAAGATGCATAATTGGACATCATGCTTTTAAATATTATGGGGCCGATATTTAAACGCCATGGTGGTTAGCGGCAGAGCTTAAATATCAGCGGGATATTCAGTGGCAGTATCTGGAGAGGAGCTGCCGTTGAATATCCTGGTAGTTCAACGATAACCAGATAAGTGCCTGAACTTAGCAGGTCAGCCTGATATTCGAACAGGATTTCTGTGGATAACAAGTTAGGACAGTCTCTTAGGCAGCCCAAGTTACCCACAGAAGTCCTGGCTGAATATTGGGCTAACTAGATATGGTAAGTGCCAGCAACTATTCGGTTAACGCTGACATGCCTTCTCTCCATGTACAGACCGCCTTTTCACTAGCTGGATAGAGTCGGGGCATTCTTGGGAGGTTTTCCCCCAGCAGCGCCATCTAGAGAGTACCTGCTGAATATCCCAGTCAGTGCCCTTACAGTGGCATGTTAGAAGAAATATCTATGAAAAATCTGGGACTACCAGAGCAGAACATCCAGAAAACTAAGGACTGGCTGCCGTGCCTTCTGAAATTGCTCTGTCTCCACCCTGAAAAAGAAATGTCCCGGTAACCGCCTTGTGCATCAGTATAGGCCATTTCACAAACATGGACGTCCCCAAATTGCACGCCCACAGAACCAGGTACGTGGATGCCCTCGCCTGGATAGGTCAAAAGGAGGGGCATCTATGTTGTGAGACTGGCAAATCCTGCACTGCTATGTCAGATACTCAGATGTGCAATTGCGAGCCAGTAATGTTTGGAGTATATACAGCATTTATGGGCAGGTTTCTTCAGCCAGGAAATAGTAACCATTGCAATGTAAGCGCATTTTGCATTTCCCCTGGGAAGCATTGCAGCCATGAAAGGAACACTCTTTTGCCCCTTATTCATGGCCAGGAGCAGGCATAGGCATGGACGCCTCTACAACCAGGGCCAGACATGCATGTGCTGTTCTGAAATCGCATCGGGACATGCAGCTCCCTTGCTCCTCTCAGGGTACGCCTCTGCCATGCCCCAGTGCTTCCTGGAGAGTCTCAGGATGTCTTTGTACCTGCTTTTCTAAAATGATTCTGGGACATCTCCATGATTTTGCATGTCTATGTGCCTGTTTTCAGACGTCTAACTCATGAATAGAGCTTCTAAAATATCGCCCTCCTCCTGTTGCTTTGTATGTGGGTACCTGCTCTTCCTGCAGATAAAGAAATGTACAGATGGCTCTTTGAGTTTGTGTGGCTGTCAGAATCAATTATTTTGCTTTGAATTCTGCTGCTCTTTTCTGCCCTCCCAGAAGTTGTTACCCTAGGCAATGCCTAGTCATGCCTAGTGGTTGAACCAGCCCTGCTCAGAATGGGCAACCACAAATATGATTGTTATAGGTACAACCTAAAATCAGGCATGCTGTGGAGTTCTGCAGGGATTACAAGATCTGCACGGTTGACTTGGACAACCCTAGAGACATAGCATTATAATAATCCAAACTAGCATAGAACAAAAATCATTCTGCAAGAACAGAAATCTCTATTTCTTAATCATTTATAGTTTAAAACAGGTCACCTGGGCTGCATTGCTTTTTAATGAAAACTGAGTGAAAAATAACTCCTAAATTTCAAACCTCATTACTCAACACCCATTCCATTTAAATAGAAGCAGTGGGGAAAACGAAATAAGCCTAGTCCTAAAATGAAAATCTCCAAATTTCCGTCTTTATTCATATTTAATGCAAGCCAATCATCCCTAAGCCATTCACCTATGACTAAGAAATATCTAAAGCACATCTGGGGAGTCTAAACGTTTACCAAATTTAGATTTACCTGCACAGGACCTATTTAGATAAGCAGTAGTAGTAGTAAAGGTTGCAAATAGAGATTGATTAACATGCATGGAGCCCTGAAATCACTCGTTTCCCAGTGAGATATCTTATCTCCCCACCTCATCTGCTAATATCCCTTCATTAAAAAAGTGCGGAACTGAAAACCGAACCTTCACAACTTATATTGTTTATTGTTTATGTATTACTTGATATACTGCATCTTTATTATATCAAGGCGGTTTACAATACAAAAAACATAAAAAGATAGGTCGAGACCAGAAAGGGAAAGAGAACTACAATAAATGATATGACAGAAAGAAATCAATCACACCACTTGACGAGAGAGGGAGGACAGAGGAGTCAGTGGGGGCTGGAAGGCAGCTCGAATGCAGAGTGGAAAAGATAGGTCTTCAGAAGGGTCTTAAATCTGGAGAGGGAGGGTTCCTGTCGTAAAACTGAGGGTAGAGAGTTCCAGAGTGAGGGGCCCAGAAAGAAAAAATGTAGTGTCTAGTGGACTGTAGGTGTGCATGTGATGGCGATAGGAGGACCAGGCGACCAACTTGAACTGATCGAAGATGGCGAGGGAGTGTTTGAAATTGAAGCAAGTCGGCTAAGTATTGTGGAGTGGAGACATAGATATCACGGTGAACAAGAGTGAGGATTTTGAACTTGGAGCGGTAGGCTAATGGAAGCCAGTGTAGCTTAATCAAAATGTGGGTGATATATTCTCAGCTTACCCAGGAGAACATCATAGCTCAGGGTATCAAAGGCAGATGACACGCCCAAAGTTAGCAACAAGTACTCTGCCCCTCTATCCAAACCTCTTTCCAAAATGATAGAATACTTGTAACCTAGAAATCTGACTGGTAAACAAGAAACTGAAAGAAATGGACAGGTTGTTGGTTTTTTTTAAAAAATAAAAATCAGTATTGTATTCTGATAAAATGTAAAACAGTAAGAAATAGCATACATTAGGACAAACCATACAGGTGAGGAGCATTAATTAAAATGTGCTACTATGTTACTTGTGGGGTTTGCACCTATAATTCAACATAAAAAATATGCACAGAGATTTACAGCTGCTTCCTCTGTGGGTAATTTTTGTAAAATCAGAACTATGGGGCCTGTTTACTAAAGGTTAATGTGCGTTAAGCAAAGTTAACGCACGTTAAGTGCTGCAATGGCCTAGTGGCAGCACTTAACGTGAATTAATGTTACTTAACATGCATTAACCTTTCCCCCCACGCCCCCCACCACGTACCCTGGAGAACAAAAGTGCTTGCACTGTGAAATGCACACAACTTTCCCCACATACAAAGTGGGCAATGATCAGAGCCCATTTCTGGGGTAAAGAAGAGTTTTACTTGAGGGGATGCACTTAGTGCCCTTATAAGTTTAAAGAGAAAGAAATACAGACATGAAAGAAACTAGTTGATATTTTGAGGAAGCTGGTTAATAGTATTCTTAAAAACTAGCAAACACGGTAACCACACATCCATGGTCAAAACACAAATGTGTAGGGCATGCCTTGCATATGCACTGGACACATGGAAAATCTCCAGATTGTCGGAAGTGATCGCAAATCGTCAGTGTTAGTTGATGGATGAATATTTGTGCCACTTCAAGCTAGTTTCGCATTGGTGCTAGCTCAACTATTTCTATTTATTTAGAATATACCATACACATATAAATTCACTTTGAAATCAGGATCACTTTGATTCTCTACCACTTCTTTAAACTGTTATTTTCAGAGCATAAAGGTAGTCACACAAATTCAGAAGAGTCCTACTGTAACTCCCCTTTCATCTCTGAGCAAAAAAGAGAGAAATCTGTAGAATGGAAAAGAAAACAATCTAAGTCCTTCTCAGACTGCAGCCTTTGTTAAGGCGTGGGAGTTACAATTCTCATCTTTACTGTGGAGTGATGGAGAACAAAGAGGCAATATGATACTGCAAATTCATGCTCTCGGTTATCACAAATATATACACTTAAGGAAAACTTCTCCTTTCATATAAATTGATTGCTGACAGGTCAATTTTATAAACATCCTACTCCTGTATAAGGGAAAGTAAGGAATCATTTCCAGTTATTAGTCAAAAAAGACATATTTTATAATTTGTTTTAAGTGATATCAAGTCATTGTTGGCTCCTGATGTAGTAGATTTGCCAGGCCTTTTCGTCTGAAACAATGGAGGGTAAAGTGACTTGTCCAAGGTCATAAGGAGTGCCAGTGGGAATTGAATGCCGATCTTTTGGGTACAAGGCTGTTGCTATAACCACTAGGGAACTCCTCTGCTCCATGTTTTATAATATTTACCAGTAAAGACTGGCTTTACAGATTCACTTAGGGGTATGTTTACTAAACCGTCTTAATGTTACCAGCGCTAGTTGCAGTGATAATGTGAAGAATGCCATATAAGGAGTGGGCGTTCCAGTCCTAAGGTAGCAAGAAGCTGTATCGTGCAATAGTGGGCGCCGTGGCACATTAACGCACGTTAACCCTAAGTACATACCAGTGCAGTTTTAGAAGCTATAATGATGTAGCTCACTGGTTACTGCAATGACTGTGGAGGCAGAGGTCATGGGTTTGATCCTGCAGTGGTGTAATCTAAAAAGGCTGTCTGAGGCATTTTCTTTTAATTTAAATCAGTGCTGTTAGCAAAAACACCCTCACAGTGCCGTAACTTAAGGTGCCTCTTAAGGCACCCCATAGGTCACATTATAAAGTGCACTGTCTGCCTATAATGTGCCCTATAGGGCGCTTTATAGGGCGCTTTACAGGGCACCTTATAGGGTGCCCATGAGGCACCTTAGGCTACAGCACTGTGAGGGTGTTTCTGCTGGCAGCACTGATTGAAATGAAAAAGGAAAAGCCTCAGACAGCATTCCTAAATAACACCACTATGGGATCAAACCCATGACCTCTGCCTCCACAGTCATTGAAGTAACCAGTAGGCCACATCTCTATAGCTACTACCACACTGCTGGCTGGCTACAGAAAGACTGCAGGTCACCACACAAACTGTCTGCTGTGGTTACCAGGATAGGGTAAACCCACCCGTACCCATGATGCACTGCACATGCAGATCAGCAGTCTACAGCTGATCACATAATGGGGTATGCACCCCCAAAGCACCTAGGCCTGGTAGGGGGAACTGACCATGTGTGTTACTGGCACAGAGTAGCTACAGACCGTGACATTGTGCGGGTCCTGTGCTCACCCTGAGGGTGAGGTGGGGCGCCCAGCACCAGGTCCGCAGCACCTGGCTTGGCTGAGATAGACTATGCTGCAGGTCCCCATCAGTGCCAGTGTGTGATAGGTAGTCCTTGCAGACACACCTAGGATACACCTGTGTCCATCTGTATTTCCCAGTCACGTCTAGCCTTGTGGACTATGATGCACTCAGACTAGTGCATATCCTGTGTGGGTGCCATGGTCACATGTTATAGGTGAAGGGGGGGGGTGTTTGGACCCAAAAGCAGATTATGTAGCATCACCCATCCCGCCCTCTGTGGCTCAGGGTGGGGGGACAGGATCTCCCACCAACAGATCCACATTATATATCTCTGCAATGGCGGCAGTAGAGAGGACCATCAACCCCAGTCCTGCTGGGGAACAGGCACCCTACAGGGCAGTCGATGCAGATCTGTACGCATCACATAAGGCAATGGCAGACAGGCAGAACGCTGGAGAAGCTCAGCTGCCCCCACCACTATCTGACATTCACCAGCAGAGGGCACAGTCAGTCTCCACCCGCTGCACCCTGCAAGGTGTTCCAGCCATACACATGCTAACTGCAGACAGTCTGCTAGCTAGTACATAGTGCATGTTCCTGGAGGAACTGTGTGTACCCAAAAATGGGATGTGAGTACACACACCAAGCTGGTATGTCAGTGATTGGGCCCCAGAAAAGAGAACCCATAAATATCACTTGAGAGAAATGCTGTATAACACTATGGGGGAACCTAGCCATGCCATGGTCACTGCTCATTCAGGTAAGAGTGACCTCCCAGCATGACATACTGTGGCCACCCTGTTCGTGCAGGTGGTGGTCGGGCACTACAATGTCCCAGTCATTGCCCTATACCCTGTGCAGATGCATCCTGCCCAGGCCACCCTGTCCGGGCCATACCCACAGTACCTTGCTCCTCATTATGCACATTGGCAGGCTAAAACTGGAAACAGTGCAAGCAGTGTGGGCTCAGTAAGGTGTAGGCACAACACACTGGATAGACATACACACACTCCCACACCTATGCCAGCATTGTGCAAATATGGAGGTTTGTGGCAGCCCTGGCTGCCACACCAGTCCTGGGCACAGTGCGGGCATTGCTATGGTACACAATACTGTTGGGGTCACTCCCCGGGGTGGTAAACACTGTCAGAAGCAATAACTGAAACACACTCCACAGATATCATAAAGGTTGCTATGATGAATCTCTATCAACAAACAATGTTTAACTTAGGATTTGTTAGCTGACATTAATCATAGCAACCTTTTGATATATGTGGAACGTGTTCCCAAGTTTAGGACGGCATTGCTAAGGTATGCAAGTGCCAGTATTGGGAGATGCTGCTCCGCGCAGGGCCCAACAGCCTGACTCTCCATGAGGCTTTGGATAGTGGAGCCTGTGGGATGGGTGTTTCTGCCCCTGTTGGCCTCTGCTCTAGGTCTGAGTTTCCCAACTCCGGTCCCGGTGGGCCAAACACTGTTCAGGTTTTCATGCTGTCCCTAATGAATATGCATGAGATACATTTGCATACAATGGGGGCAATGCATACAAATGCAGCACAGGCATATTTATTAGGGACAGCATGAAACCTGAATGGTGTTTGGCCCTCCAGGACTGCAGTTGGGAAACTCTGCACATGTTTATGGTGTCTGTGCTCTGTAGGGTAAAATATAGGCATTTCAGGCATGTTTAATTTATCTGCAATAAAGGTTCCGTCTTTATTACCACGGTTTAGTACTGGGTAAAATATGGGGACAAGGTTGGCAGGAGCCACAGCTGGAACTTGAACTTGTGACCTTCTGCCCCTGAACACACTGGCTGTGCGTACTGCACCAAATTGTTGCCACAGGGGCAGATCATTCCCTGGGGATACCATGACTGTTTGTCAGACAGACCTTGTCTGTTGCAGTGCATGGCACCCACCTAAACGGGGCTTGGCCGTGGTCTGTTGTGGGCAGCTGCCACTGCCCCCTCTGCCACCATGCTGACATGCCCTTATGCTGGTGGTGCTGGTGGTGCGCAGTCCCAGGCCACCCAGTGTGCCGGTAGGCAGCTGCCTATGGTGTGGGTTCTCGGGTAGGGGTGCCTACATGGGCATGCGCGCTTCCCCCCGGCACCGCCTGACAATGTTATGTGCCCTGGGGGACCCTGCTGGGTAATATCCCCTGTGACACTGTAGGACACACACTCGTGCCCATGTTGGTCCCTCATCAGTTGCTGTCTTGCTGCTTTACAGTTTTGGCATTCCTATGTGCCACCTAGGCATCTGCCTAGTCTGCACTGTGCCCCAGCTGGACCACAGCATGTGCTGCCTGCAGCCCCCTGTATCCCATTTACAGTATCAGTATGGTTGCCCTTTCCTATGTACCCACTCTGCTGTTACTGCACATGTGCACACCATAACAAACCTGCCCAATATAAATGACAAAAACCCTGATCACAGCTATTTCTATGTGGGTTCATTCACTTTGTAGGGGGACAGAGCATAGACCCTTCCAAACATGATATCTTCCTTTTTACGCTTTTTCAGTAGTGTTGCTTTATGTTTATCATTAATATCACTATTGGCCATCTTGGTTATTGGGATTTCAGATGTGGTTCTGGTCATTTTATATGTTTATTTGCCTTTTTGGTTCCTGCACATGTATCACTACTATCACTTTTCTGGGTTTCCCTGCCTTTGCTGTACATTGCTGACTGAAATGGTTTCTCTCTCCTGCAAATGTGCTTCTAATGCGAGGGTTTCACTGGCGTTAGTGTTCAGACCCGGATTTCACAGCGTTAGTGTGCCTGGAGCCTCTCCCTGAATTGATCAGATACATTTGACAAGATCTACCTCAAGCTTTTTGTTCAAAACAGTCTGTCTTTTTTCTTGCATTTTCTAACAGACTACCTAAATATCTGCAGATGTCCAATTCATGGTTGAAGCTGCTTGTCTCAGTAAGCTCACTTCTTGTCAATCCAGACACCCAGGTATTACAATTCCCAGTGTTTCCATGGGCTTGCTTTCTTTCACATCCCTGCTACATGTTCTGGCCCCTCCCCCTAGTGTTCAAGCAATGTGAAAATAGTAACATGCTATCCAGTACACCACACAGGATATCAATAAAGAACATGAAGGACATAGATTTGCATATACTATGGACCCAATTCTGCAAGGCGGATGGTGGGGTTGTACATCCTGGCGGGACGTCCAGCCCCTCTAGCCGCTTGCACTGTATACTGCCTCCTGGCCACCCTGGACGCACAGAGCTGCTGTGCCTGCTGCAGGGGATGGGGGCGGCATGTGGGCAGAGAGTAGGTTGAGCGTGGGTGCGACCGGCCCCCAGATATACCAGGGCCAATTCAGTCACAGCCCTATACGTCTGGGAAGCACCAAGGGGACAGCCAGCTTATTCCACCTCAAAGATGGAATAAGAGCTGGCCGCCCCTCTGGATCAGCTGCTAGCCTCCCAGCATCAATAGCGGCAAGACAGGTGAATCCCCACCACCTGATCTGGGCCCTGGCTGCCCCCACTGGAGTCAGGTGGTAGGGAAATTGAGATCTACACTGTGAAGGGCAGGATGTGCCGTGGGGAGGATGTCCCCGCGGTGATGCAGGGGCATGCCAGGCCATCTCTTAGTGCCCGATCCTGCATCCGCGGAAACGTCTTGCTCCTGCGGTGCAAAATCGGATGCTAATGACCCCATTCTGTTCAGGGCTGTCCAGATGGCCTGGATGTGCCCCTTTTGGGATTAGGCTCCACTTCTCTAATGTATGCAAATCTATTTGCAGGAAAGAACTGAGAACCACTGCAGGATAGTTAAGCAGAGAAACATGATGCACAGCTAAATGTATGGATGAAATATTATTTATAACATAAAGGACATTTTAATATGTTTACAACATCTGTATCCATGGTATATGTTTCGATATGGCCCAACATTTGGCCTGTTGCCCTGCAAACTTCCTTCTGAAATCACAAAGATGTCTAAGTTCATTGTATCTCCTCAGACACGCCTCCACCATGCCCCCCTGTCTGCTTGGACATCCCCACACTGGAAACATAGGTAAATTTATTTATTTATTTATTTATTTAACAGTATTTCTAAACCGTCTTATCATAAAAATCAAGGCGGTGTCACAACAATCCAATCAGAAGAAGTGCTGGGGGATCATGCAGTGAAGGGGAATAGTGTGCGGGGGGGGTTCATGCAGGAGGAATAGTGTGCGGGGGGGGGGAGTTCATGCAGTGGATGCAGTGATGTGAAGTGCGTGTGTGGAGGGTGTTCTAGATTAGGGTGGGCTATGTACAGAGTGCGCTATAATACAGCATGTTCTATAATACAAGGTACTGTCCAGATAGGGCTTGAGATAGATCCTGTGCCGATATACAATCTCTCGTCGGGATGGGGGGTCTTTTATGATCAGGCCTTGTTGATTACGTGACGTGTCCATAATGTTCTATGAACAGAGTTGTCTTCAGCTGTCATTTGTGAAATGGTTTTGGAGATGTCCTGTGATTTCCATGTCCACATGCATGTCTTCAGACATGCAAATTGCAACTAAGACTTTTAAAATGACCCCCATAGACAATATTATACATAACAAGAAAACGAGATGAAACAATTAGTGCAGAAGGACAACTAACAGTCAGAGGTTCCTCAGGACTGCAGAATAGCTAATGTCGTACCTCTACACAAAAGTGGTGACAGGGAAGAAGTGTCAAACTACAGGCCCGTGAGCCTTACCTCAGTGGCGGGAAAAGTAATGGAGACGCTCCTGAAAGAGCGAATAGTGAACGTTCTCAAAACCAGCGGGTTACAGGATCCGAGGCAACATGGTTTTGCCAAGGGACGATCTTGCCAGACAAATCTCATTGAGTTCTTTGACTGGGTGACCAGAGAACTGGATCAAGGACACGCGATGGATGTCATCTACCTGGATTTCAGCAAAGCCTTTGATACTGTCCCTCATACAGGGCCGGCCCGTCCATTGAGCAAGAATGTTTTTTGCACAGGGCCCCGCATTTCAGGGGGCCCCGCGCAAAAAACATTCTTCATTAGCACAAGTAGAAAAAAACCCAAACTGGCTGCTGCTGCTGCTGCCGCCGTGGCAGTGGCAGAATCAAATGTCCCACTGCAGGGCCCCGCCTGCCCGGCAGAGCCTCCCTGCAGCATCAGCTCCCGAGTCCCTCCCAATGCGCGGGCTTTCAGAGCCGCGAAGGGAGAGCTTCTCTGACCTCTCGCGGCTCTGTTAATCCCACCGGGGCTGATGGGAAATCCCATCAGCCCCGGCGAGATTAACAGAGCCGCGAGAAGAAAGGGAAACTCTCGCAGCTCTGAAAGCCCGCGCATTGGAAGGGACTCGGGAGCTGATGCTGCTGGGAGGCTCTGCCGGGCAGGCGGTGCCCCACGGCAGGACATTTGATTCTGCCGCTGCCACGGCAGCAGTGGCAGCAGCAGCCGGTTTGGTTTTTTTTAATCTATCAGGGCTGATGGGGGGAGGGGGGTTAGGACTGGTAATGGGCTATGGGAGGGGGCTAAGACTGGAAGTGGGTTGATGGGGAGGGGGGTTAGGACTGGTAATGAGCTATGGGGGGGGGGGTTAGGACTACTAATGGGCTATGGGGGGGCTAAGACTGGAAGTGGGCTGATGGGAGGTTAGGACTGGAAATGGGCTGATGGGGGGTTAGGATGTAATGGGCTATGGGGGGGCTAAGACTGGAAATGGGCTTATGGGGGGGTAGGACTGGTAATGGGCTATAGGGCGGCTAGGACTGGAAATGGGCTAATGGGGGGTTAGGACTGGAATGGGCTGTGGGGAGGCTAAGACTGGAAATGGGCTGATGGGGGTTAGGACTGGTAATGGGCTATGGGGGGGGCTAAGACTGAAAATGGGTTGTTGGGGGGGCTTAGGACTGGAAGTGGGCTGATGGGGGGCTTAGGACTGGTAATGGGCTGGGGGGTGGCTAGGGCTGGAAATGGGCTGAGTGGAAGGAGGGCTTGAACTGCAAATAGCTGATGGGGACGGGGGCTTGGAATGGAAATGGGCTATAAGGGGAGGGAGCTAGGACTGGAAATGGGCTGAGTGAGGTGGGGCTAGGACAGGAAATGGGCTGATGGAGGGCTAGGATAGGACTGGAAATGGGCTGTTGGGGGTGGCTTGGATTGAAATGGACTCATGGAGGGGCTAGAACTGGAAGGAGGCTCATGGGGGCTTGGATTGGAAATGGGCTGAGTGGAGGGAAGCTAGGATTTGACATGGGCTGATGATGGTGGGGCTAGGAAAGGACTAGAAATGGTGTGATGGGGCTGGGATTGGAAATGAGCTGATGGAGGGACTTGGATGGGGGAGCTAGGACTTGAAATGGGCTGATGGGGGTTAGGACTGGTAATGGGCTATGGGGGGGTTAAGACTGAAAATGGGGTGATGGGGGGCTTAGGACTGGAAGTGGGCTGATGGGCAGGACTGGTAATGGGTTATGGGGGGCTTAGGACTGGTAATGGGCTATGGGGGGGCTAGGACTGGTAATGGGCTGGGGGGGTGGCTAGGACTGGAAATAGGCTGAGTGGAAGGAGGGCTTGAACGGCAAATAGCTGATGGGGATGGGGGCTTGGAATGGAAATGGGCTGAGTGGAAGGAAGGCTTGAACTACAAATAGCTGATGGGGAGGGGGCTTGGAATGGAAATGGGCTGTGAGGGGAGGGAGCTAGGACTGGAAATGGGCTGAGTGAGGGGGCTAGGACAGGAAATGGGCTGATGGAGGGCTAGGATAGGACTGGATATGGGATGTTGGGGGGGCTTGGATTGAAATGGACTCACGGAGGGGCTAGAACTGGAAGTAGGCTCATGGGGGGCTTGGATTGGAAATGGGCTGAGTGGAGGGGAGCTAGTATTTGACATGGGCTGATGGTGGGGCTAGGAAAGGACTAGAAATGGGCTGATGGGGGGCTGGGATTGGAAATGAGCTGATGGAGGGACTCGGATGGGGGAGCTAGGACTGGAAATGGGCTGATGCGGGGACTAGAAGGGAGTGGATGCTGGGTGGGGCTGGAACTAGAAGGGAGCTGATGTTGGGGGAGGATTAGAATGGGATAGAGCTGGGAGAGTGAAATGGAGAGGGGAAAAAATATTTTGTGTGGGAGGGAAGACAAATCTACAATTGGCCGGATATTGGGAGAGTAAGTGGGGATTGAGGATGGCGGGGTAAAATTTGAGTGGATGAAATAGGAATGAGGAAAGAGCAAAAGGAGAAAGATTAGTATGTTAAAGCAGATGTAGAGAGAGAATGGAAAAAAACTAGAAGAGTGAAGAAAGGACAAATGGACAGCAGACGATGGAGAGTTAGCAGAAGACACAAAGAAACCAGAAGAAAGTGGCTGGAGCAATTGCAACTGAAAAAAAATGCACAAAAGGTAGAAAAATATCTCTTTATTGAATTTATTAACTGAAATATGCCAGCTCTGGGAAATGTGCATCATTAACGTCTGCGCTTTGTTTAGTACAAGAGGAAATTAATTTATAGTTTTATTTCTACAGTGTTGTTGGGCTTTTGGGGTTCCCAGTTTAATTATTGTCTTCCTTTTTCTACATTGTGATTTCTTGTTTGGTGACGGTCTATGTTCTGCACGTGTAACTGAGCTGAGGTATTCTGTTTATGTAATTCCTATTTGACATTGCTACTTGTTCTCTTTCCCCAGTAGGTCATGTATTGTTGTTCTCTGAAATGTATTGGTTTAATATTTGTAGTGTTGCCTTTTGATAGGTAGGGTCTTGTGGTTTGTGAGTCCTGGTAGTGCTGTTATGATATGGCGGGTTTGCTGTGGGTTCTAAATGGGCAGTGTTTGTAGTAGTTCCTAATGTGCCTGGCAGTTGTCACTGGATTATAGTAATGTAGAAATCTTTTAGTCTTTCTTTATCCATACACTCATTAAGAGGCATGTTTACTAAAAGTTAGTGTATGGTAACATTATGCAAATATTTATGCAAATGAGGTCCCTTATGCAAATGAGGCCCCGTACCGAGTCTCCGCACATGGCCCCGCACCCCCCTTGGGCCGCCCCTGCCCTCATAGGAGGCTTATCAATAAACTCAGCAGTTTGGGGATGGGTCCCAAGGTGGTAAACTGGATCAGAAATTTGTTGACTGACAGACGACAGAAGGTAATGATAAATGGAGCTCACTTGGAAGATGATTAGCGGGGTGCCTCAGGGTTCAATCCTAGGCCCGGCACTGTTCAATGTATTTGTGAGTGATATTGCTGAAGGACTGAATGGAAAAGTCTGTCTTTTCGCAGATGACATGAAAATTTGCAACAGAGTGGACTCCCCCGAGGGAGTGCTTAACATGAGGAGGGATCTGCAAAAGCTGGAGGAATGGTCTGATGCTTGGCAATTAAGATTTAATGCGAAGAAGTGCAGTCTCATACACTTGGGTAGCAGAAATCCAAGGGAAATGTATGAGCTAGGGGGCGAGAGATTGGTGTGCATGGAGCATGAGAAAGACCTCAGTGTGATTATTTCTGTAGATCTCAAGGTGGCAAAACAGTGCGACAAGGCAGTGGCAAAAGCCAGGAGGATGTTGGGCGGCATTCGGAGAGGAATTACCAGCAGAAAGGAAGGGGTACTAGTGCCACTGTACAAGTCACTGGTGAGGCCTCACTTGGACTACTGTGTTCAGTTTTGGAGACCGTATCTTGCAAAGGATGTAAAAAGAGTGGAAGCTGTTCAGAGGAAGGCGACCAATCTGATTTGGAGCCTGCATCAGAAGCCTTATGAGGAAAGACTTGAAGACCTAAATATGTACACTTTGGAGGAGAGGAGGGATAGGGGAGATATGATTCAGACCTTTAAATTCTTAAAGAGAAATAATGAACAAACAAACCTCTTCCAGAGACGGGGAAGCTGTAAAACTAGAGGGCATGACATGAAGCTGCAAGGTGGTAAATTGAAAGGCAATGTCAGGAAATACTTTTTTACTGAAAGGGTGGTGGATACTTGGAGTGCCCTCCCGATGGAGATGGTGGGGGCAAACACAGTGACGGAATTCAAAGTGGCCTGGGACAGACACAGTGGATCACTTTACAGCAACAAAATTAAATCAAAATAAACTGAACCATCTAATTTCTCAACAAATAGGGGTGTCCTACATGGAGCAATGGGGGGGAGGAGCGGTGGGTTCACCACTAAACAAACAAAAGAAACAAAGATATGGGGAGGGGTGCACCTGCTCCTGGTGGGTGCACCACTAAGCAAAGACATGGGTAGGGGTGCACCTACTCCCTAAAAGACATGGGATGGGGTACACCTACTCCTGCCATATTGCTGGGCAGACTAGATGGACCATACTGGTCTTTATCTGCCGTCATTTACTGTGTTACTATCAAAAACCCCCCAATGGATCATACAAAAAAAACATCGTGGTATAACCAAAGTTTGTCTGATAAATAACTAAAGAGTTCCAGCAGTACACAAGAAAGTCAGTCACACTCTTGTAATCATTAGCCATATACTGTAGGAACCAACACAAAAATTTACAGCATCATACATAAAAGAAGACAATTAGATGATCTCCATATGCTCTTACAGTTCTGGAATTGGGTGTATATTGGCCCCATCTACTATTTCGACATGCTCGCAGGCCAGATGTTCATGTTCCAGAATCGCGCTCATACTGTTTTTGCGCTCTGTGCGGCTCAAACGGCAGGTCTCTAAGGGTTAAAAGTGAAGTGGCAGGAGAGATCCTGAATCTGCTATATATATATACACAGTATATGTGCCCAATCAACCCAATCAAATGCATGTGTATATGTTTCTGTGTCTCTGATGGAAATAGTCTCATATAAATAGAATTTCCCTTTGACAATTTCAGCTGGAGTGCAGAAGTCCGCCGGTACAAATGTGGAGAAGTGTAGGAGTGGGGGACACGTGTTTTAAAATAAGGGACATTTAGTCATCCCGACCGAAGTATAGGATTCCAGAGACAAATCCTTAAAGTACGGGACAGTTGGTCACTTTAACATACTCCACATACCCAGGCTTAGGGGTGAGATTCATGACTGTCATGCTGTGCGCAAAACTAATCCCTCTGGAGAAGTTGTCCCAGAGACAAACAAAATATTGTGCGGCAGTCAGAACAGAAGATTTGCACCTCAAAATTCCAAGCTTCTCTTAATAGCTGAAAATATTTTAGTGTGTGGGGGAATCATAAGCTCTGCTGAGAAGATCTAATGGTCTGAACAATACAGAAGGGCACAAGAAAGTCTGCAAGGTATTCCTAGTGTCCTGAGTGTACCGCAAAATATGTTAGCATTAATTTTTGAATTTCAATTGCATGGCCATCAAAAGCCAGTGTTGGTCTATCTGAAGGGGTGCAATGTGGTCATACAGTATTTCTTGGCGATCTTAGAAACAAATGATAGGTTTGAAACTGGTCAGAAATTGGACAGTGTAGCAATGTAATTCCACTGCATTGGATAGCTTTAATCCATTTTGTGGGATACAAATGTGTTCTACATAAATAAACAAATAAATGAACAAGTGTCTAGAGATTTCGGCCAGACTTAGCAATAGATACTAGAGAAATAGGTAGCAGAAGCAGGTGGTGGTCCAGCCAGGAGATTAGAATTGGGCTGGTGTCATAGACTAAGATACAAAACATAGATCTAGTGGATGTTAGCTATATGAATAGGCTGCTGTATGATTTAATGAAGACCAAAGTCTTCCATCACCAGTAGAAAATCCATGCTCTGAGATATCAGGGGCTATCTGCATGGACACTAACATCTCCCAATATCATCACATCTGGAGGGTTGAAATGAGGTCACTGAGTTCATCCAGTGAGGAAGAGATTGAAAAAGGCAGGTGGTAAACTAGAAGGTTGTTCAGTACTGGACCGGTCAACAGTCACATTACCAAGGCTTTTGAGTATTTGAGAGTTCTATTCTTGGTCACTGAACAGGGCAGTGAACTAAACTAGAAAAGAGGTATTCTACATCTTGCTTAGAGGTACAACTAGTTGAAGAGAAGAAGTCTGGAGGACATGCTTGCAGCAAATATATAGATTTGCCCTCCTTCAGCCAGATCTCAGACCCAGAATCTGTAGCATACTCAGAACTATATTTCTGTAGAGATCATACATCTAACAGGCTTACTGGCGTGACCGTGATAATACAGTATTCAGCGTTCTGCTGGCAATAATGGGACAGCAGTGAACAGAAGAATTCTTTGTAATGGCCTTTGGGTTCAAGACTTACTCAGAATGCCATAGCAGAATCTCACCTGACTACACTCCCAGCAAATGGAAATAAGAGCTAACTAGCACATAGGGAAGGTAGTAAAAGAGAGACAACTCACAGTCAGCAGGATGGAAACTCACAACTCTAGAGGCACACAACGGACCAAGCAAGGAGAAAGCTGTTTATGAACGTCCTTTCACGCATGCTCTCACCTGCCATAGTGCAGTAGAGCAGGTCCTGTTTATGTAGAGTGAAGAAGTGACATCACCCTCTTAGGGACAGGGCTTGAGGGACCTTGGTCTGACCCAGTATGGCATTTCTTAATGATCCATCTCTGCTTGACATCTTTTACTGGTATGAGCACTTCATGAAGCTTGGCCATACAGCGTATCAAAACCTGGCCTTGGCCATGTCAAATGGATGTCAATCATGGGACATTTTTTCTGTGAACAGAAAACCACAAGTGAGTCTTTTGGGCCCTGCAGATGTTTTGCAAGTCATTCTGTTCCCACATTGATAGTGGAAAAATATGACTTTATAGTAAGTAATTGGCAACAGCAAAGCCTTCCTCAGAGCAAGTTCATATCTGTGTTTAATTTAGATGTAAACAGTAGCATTACTTTGGAACACTGCTGTTGCAAATGTTATTTCCTCAGCTTCATAACCCCCTGTATTCACATTTTCTGTCATGATTTACTTTGACGTACCAAGAAAAGAAATCTTGGAAATTACAAATATAATTCTGATTCTGAAAAGTGGTTGAGAGGCCTTGTTCCTTGGTTGCTTTCTCTTCTGCCATCAGTCCTTGACTGTCTCATTCATGGAGCGCATTTGTTGTATAGGCAATTCATAACTTACCCTTGTTAAGTGGAAGTAATACAAGGAAAGACACTTGGGTCTGCCAAAGGCTTCAGTGATAGGAAGTTATGCTATTATATTATAGGAAATCTCAGACTAGGTGCTTGCTTTGAAATTTGGATTATCAAGTTGGCTGGAACTGGCGGCGCTGAACAGGAAGCGCTAGGGGTGAGGGAAAGACAGAGAAAAGGTGGAATATTAGGCACTAATCAATAGCAAAATCAGCTCCCTCTGATGCAAACTTCCTTTTGCATGGGGCGGAAGTGGCTGGTCTCAGAGAGGGGTGGATGTAGTGGCAATGGGCTGCCCTTGCACCACTGGTTTTGAGAGTCAACTGCCATCCTGGTAGTGCCATCCTAGGAGAATTTCTAATGTTGTAGTGGGTGATCATCTGGCAAGCAGTGATCACTGGATGGTGAGCTTCAATATTAGGATGATATGGTTTGTAAAGATTGGGGTACCTCAAGCAGTCGTTAGCTGAATGAGAACATCTGGGGGAAGTAGAACAACAGTGGACAAAACTGAAAGGGGATATTTTAAGAGCAACAAACTTTATTGTTATGAAACTAAATAAAAGTAAGAAGAAAAGAGGCTGCTATAGTTTTCAAAAGTAGCAGCTCAAAATGTAAGGAAAAAGAGGATAGCCTTCATAAATTAGAAGAGATCACAGAAGAGGAAGACAAACAGCAATATCTGGAGAAGCTAAGAGAAGCTGGAAAAGTAGTCAGGAAAGCAAAGATGCAAATGAAATAAAAAATAGCCAGTATAGTAAAATATGGGGACAATACTTTTTTAGGTAAGTTAGTGACAGGAGGAAATGCAAAGGTGGCATTGTGAGATTCAAGGGTGAAGTGGACAGATATGTAGAGGCCGATGAGGATAAAGTGGAATTGCTTAACAAATATTTTTGTCATGTGTTCACAGATAAAAAGCCAGGAATGGGACCTCAGAAAACAAACACAAATAAGAAAGGAAGCGAGGTAGAACTTGAACTATTTTCAGAAGATTGTGTTCATGAGGAGCTAGCTAAACTAAAAATGGACAAAGTGATGGTGCCAGATGAAATTAATTTAAGGGCATTTAAAGAACTTAGGAAAGAACTGACAGTGTGCCACAGAGGTCAGTCCTTGATCCTGCTCTTTTGAACATTTTTGTAAGCAGTTTTGCAGAAGGTCTGTTGGGAAAGGTATACCTCTTTGCGGATGATAACAAAATCTGTAACGGGGTAGACAAACTAGAAGATGTGGATAACATTAGGAGAGATCTAGAGCAGGGCTGGTGCTAGGGTCTCTAGTGCCCTCCTGCAACCTACAGATTGGTGCCCCCTCCCTCATTACTATTAATGGTAGGCTGTACCCCCCCCCCTTTCCCAAAACACCTTTGTGAACTCTGTTCACGTAATGCTAGTATTTCTCCTTCAAAACAAATATTGTAACAAGAAAATTGCAGTGAAGGAGCAAATGCCTAGCTGGAATAAAAAACAAGTACTGTGTCTTTGCTCCCTGCAACACTCGCCACACGTCTCCCGTCATTGACCTGTGGGAGCAGCCTGTCCTGTGGTCATAGAGCAGTGCTGCAGGCCATGTGGGACTGGCTGCTTCTGTGGGCACATGCACTACTCCTGGCCACGATCTTCGGCCCACGGGAGCAGCCTGTCCCGTGGACATACAGCAGTGAGGTTTTTCTCATGGTGCATTCGTGGTATAAATTTGGAAAGATCTGCATGTTGTTTGCTTTGCAAATGAAAAGAGCACCAGAAAATCTTATCTATCTTTGTTTGGTTTGATGTACAAAGTTCCAGCAAAACTAGGACTTTTCCCTACAGAATTCACCATAGCAAATAAAAAAATCTGATTTTGGTTTCATCTCAGTAACGTAAACCTTCTCAAGTAGCAGGCATATTGTGACATAATACAAAACTCTACAATAGTCCCTTAGGACAGAACAGTCCTACCATTCCTTAACAGCACGAGTGAGGACCTATCTAGGAAAAGGCAGCACTGTAAATATTGCAGTGAGTTTGATAAAATCGATACAACCTATCGGGAAAATTGAACAAGGCAGATGCAGATCCATACATAGACATTCAAAGCCAACAGAATACCTAGCCTCAGTTGCACGTACTAAACATGGATAGACCTTCACCAAGTAAAGTGCAAATTACCATAAACTGACAATAGAAATATATAGACAAAAATGGAACTGAAACTCCAAGAAGCCAGACTGTGCAAGCGGGGCAACACCAGAGAAATAGAAACAGTGATGCATTTCCACCTGTGCTGTGCCAAATATTAAGACAGCAAGTATAAATTCCAAAAACTGACATATTCCAACCACTAAGAGGATCATTCTAAAAGGTTTAGCCATGGTTTGGACATCTGCAGACATGCACATGGACATCGAAATCAGGGACACGCTCTGTAACCATTCCGTTCGCAGATGTCTCCAGTACAGGGATGCTCAAGTAGGCATGGGGAGGATGTCTGGGAAGGGGAAATGGACTTACACGTCTCCGTTCGATCCCAGAAGCAGCGGAGCCGTCTGCAGGCAGATGCATGTTTATTCCTGCTCCAGGCACAAATAGGTATCAGGAAAATGTTTGTTTTCACCTTAAAACATCCAGAGAGTGTAGAGAAGATGGAGAATTAAGTGACTAGCTTTAAATTGCAAAGCCCCACACTGGGATATGAACTCTAGTCACCCAGCTCTATAAGTCACTATGCTAACCATTATGCTACTAAACATTCTGATTCTGAAATTCTCTCCAGGGGACATCTGTATAGACTTTTGATACATGTGCTTATCAGGAACATCCACATTTCTGGAATTGTGCCTGAACTTGCATGTGCCTGCCTTTCTTTTCAGACATTCTGGCTTTCACGTCCCAGATTGAACTTGGACGTCCCATTTGGAATGTGCTTCGAAATGAAAAATAAAATTTGTTTTTCTGCCTTTGTTGTCTGGCCAATTTATTTTTCTGATCATGTTGGTCCCAGCCTCTGGTTTCTGCTTTCCTCTGTTTCCTCAGCTCTCTCTCCAGGATCTCCAGATCATTTGCACACTTCTCTTTTCTCCTGTATTCTTCCTTTCCTCTCCTGACAGTGATCTTTTCCTTTCAGCTTTTCATTTCTCTATCCACTTATATTTCAGTCTTTTTTACTATCCAGTCTTACTACTTACTTACTTACTACTACTACTTACTACTTTCCATCTATTTCCCTCACCCTGGCCCTCCCACTCCCCATCTCCTTATTCTCCAGTCTCTCACTGCCATCTAGCATCTCTTTTCTCTCCCCCCCCCCTTCCAACATCTCATCTCACTCTCTACCCCCTTTTTTCAGCATCTTCTCTCTCTCTTTCCCTTAATCCAGCATCTCTTCTCTCTATTTCTCCCCTCCATCCAGCTTTTCCCATCTGTCTTCCTACTCGCCCTCCCATGGTCAGCATCTCCCTTCTAAGTCCCTATCTCCCCATTATACCCAGCATATCCCCTCTGTCTTTGAACTCCCCCTTGTGTCCTGCTTATTCCACCCCCCGATATGTCCAGCACCCCCTTCCACTCCCCCCATGCTCAGCAACATCTCCTTTTCACCCTGTTTCTCCATACCCAACATCTCCCTGCCACCCTATTTACTCTCTGTCTAGCACCCCTCCCCCTCATGTCCAGCATCATCTGCTTTGTGTCCTTATTCTTCCTTTGCTCCCTTATGTCAAGCTAGAATACCCCAGTTCGCTTTATCATCTTCTGCTGTCCACCATCCCCTCCGATCCTTTGCCCCATGTCCCTGTTAGTATCTCTCTCCTCTCTGCCAGTGCTTTCCTCCACCGATGACCCTTGCCCAGGCTTCTAGCAATGGCAATAGAAAAGAAAAAAGAGAGCGGAACCTACAAATCAGTGCCTGATCAGGCCCCGCTCCTCCGAACGGGAGGTTTGTGTTGGGAGGGGGACCAGGCTGCAAGTTGGTGCACATCGATGGCTCTACTGATCCCACTCCCCCCCCCCCCCTCCCATGCAAAATTCCTGTTCCAAAGGAGCGGAGCACGATCAGCGGAGCCGTCATCGGCAGGCATTGACTTGCAGGGTCTGCACTTGTTTTATCTTCTATGGCCGCTGCTGCCAGGTCCAGTCAAGTAGGCGCAGCAGAGATAGAGGCCCAGCTGTGTTACACACCTACTGTGTATGACTTGCCCTGTGCTACTGTCTGCTGTGATTTTGGTGCCCCCCTGCCATGCTTACTGAGTAGCTCCGGCCCTGATCTAGAGAACCTTGAAGAATGTTGAGAACTTGCAAGCTAAGATTTAATGCTAAAAAATGTAAGGTCATGCATTTGGGCAAAAACCCAAGGAAGAGGTGCAGTATAGGGGGGTGAAGTACTTCATTGTTCAAAAAAAGTGTGATACCAGGAAGGTGATCATATTGGATGATCTTAAAGTGGCCAAAGAGGTAGAAAAGGCAACTGCAAAAGCCAGAAGGATGTCTGGGTGCTCTGTATAAGCCTCTAATGAGACCTCCTTTGGAGTACTATGTATAATTCTGGAGACCACATTTTCAAAAGGATATAAACAGGATGGTGATGGTGATATGATAGAGACATTGAAATACCTCCATGGTATAAATGCACAGGAAGTGGCCTTCTTCCAATTGAAAGGGAACTCTGGAATGAGGGTTCATAGGATGAAGGTTAAAGGGGATAGACTCAGGAGTATTTGAGGAAATATTTCTTTAAGGAAAGGGTAGTGGATGCATGGAACGTCCTCCCAATGGAGGTGGAGGAGATAAATATATCTGATTTCAAAAACGTATGGGACAAATAGAGAGAATCTCTGAGGAAGAGAAAGGGATTATAGAACATAACAGTTGTCAGGGATGGGCAGACTGGATAGGCCAAATGGCCTTTATCTGCTGGGGTTTTTTTTGTTTTGTATTTTTGTTGAAATTTCAGAGTTTATTGGTCTCAAAATTAAGATACAATATCATCATATTCAAATGAAGAATCCAAGTCAGAAAACCATTAACAAATAATAAACAAAGAAAACAATCTAGTTAGACACGAGTTCGTTAGGCCAGATTACAAAATTAGTAAATATCAGAAATCTAAGCTTCCAAAACAATCCAGGCTTCCTCTCTATTTGAAACTAAATCTTGTAGATGTGAAGTCAAAATATCAGACAGTTGTTCTGGTTCAGTAAAAACATACATTTTCCCCCGATACATTACCCTACATCTGCAAGGGTACTGCACCAGAAATGACACTCCTAGACCTAAAACCTGAGATCTCAAAGCAAGAAACTTCTTTCTGTGATTTTGCATTTCCCAAGCTAAATCCAGGTAGATTCTAACAATTTTCCCAATGACTTTACAATCATGTTTGGAAAAGAACATTTTAAACAACCAATCACGATCAGATTCAATAAGAAAAGTTACTATCAAAGTAGCTAATTCAAGATTCTCAGGTAATAGGGCTAAGGAATCTTCCAGCATAGATTCTGACCGCTCTCCACCATTCTGAAGTTTAAGAACAGGCAATTTAACACTCTTCTCTAAAAGGACCCTAAAAATAATATGCCGATACTACAGGGGGAATAGCAGACTCCAGGACTACCATCAAATAGTTATAAAACATATCTTTAGAAGTTACTAAAGCAACCTTAAGGAAATTAGGTAGCCTTACAGATTTCTTCCAGCCATATTGTCAATATTCTCCATATGACGAGACAAAATTTGCTCAGCCTTAGTAACTTGGTGAAAATATTCTTGAAACAGCAGATTGAATTGCTTCAGCCCTACCCTCAATCTGTTCCACAGATTTCTCACAGAAATCAAGTCTTTCCTCAAGCTTTACTACAGTATTATGTTGGAGTTCAATTTTAGCCAGCACTATAGACTCAAGCCTAGCAAAGCTTGCAAAATCAACTGAACTGAGTCATTTTACGCAATAGAAGAGAGGTTAGACTGTATAGGAGCTTCTAAGGTGATACAGTTAATGTTCTCATGCGGAGGTATAACATTATTTGGTAAACGATGCAGAGCAAATGAAGCTGCGAAATTCAAAACAGTACCTCTGAGGTGCTCCTGTGTCTCCAAAGGTAAAACAGAAGAAGATTCCAGAGAAGCAAGTTCCAAACAGTTTCAGACAGAAAAAGTCGCAAACGTATTCTTGCTCAGAATGGTTGAAGGGGGAGGCAAAAAAACATTGTTCCCAACTGTTGCATGTGCAATTTTACCAGATTCAGCCATCCGAGAAATCGACGTTGAAGAGATCTGCTCCAGTGAGGGCTGCCAACATACCAGAGAGCAAGATTCCCTATCTTCACATGCTTGTGCCAAAGAGAAAACTCATCTGATGCAGAAGAACTGGCTGGCCCTGTAAACGAAGAGTGAGGGCTCAACGTGAGGAAGCTTGGAAGATTGGAAGAGCTCAGGACTGGGGACCGGAGTCTTTCCGGGTGAAGGGGTCGCCGTAGCTCTAACCCCTCGTGGAGTTCCAGAGCTATCCCTAGAGATCTCCCGCTTTACAAGGAAGAAGAGTATAGAAGGTTGGCAAGTCTCCGAGTTAAGAGAGGAGGCCTTTTCTTTCCTCTTTGCCATAATACTGATCACCATAAAGGAAATCAAAGCACACAGCAATCATTGAATTTGGAGACCAAGCTTCATGGCCAAACCAGAGCGCAGCCATGTCACAAAAAGAAAGCCCCAGGAAAAAAAATCAAACCACAAAAAGAAACCCTCAAGGACTATCTTGATCCACAGAATGGCAGTGAAGGAGACATCCACCATTCACAAGAACTTCAGAAGAAATAATGAAAAAAGGCGAGGGAGAGACCATCAGATAGAGCAGATAGTGGTCAGATGAACATACCACAATTCATAAACTCTCCATATCAGTCATCAGTCTCAACTTCTCACCATGTACAATTTCCCACACTTTATTCAGTTCATTAAATCTTAAAAAAATGTTTGTAATTTTTGCTTTTTTTTGTTTTCTTAAAATGACTATATAACTCTATTTGTGCCCCCACAACTCACTTCCGGGTAGGCAGTCACTGATCGCAGCATGTAACAAAGTTTTAAACCAGCACTCTCACATTTACACAGTACTTATCTGCTTGTCTACTTGATGTTTGGCGCCAACACTGTTCCTTCTTGGCACATCAATAGCTCCACACGATTAGCTCTGGCGCCATTCGCCTCTTCAACCTAACCTTCACTTGGCCACAAGGCTTCGTCTCTTTCTTCAGGGTTGGCTAGCTACTGCATTTGCTTCAACACATTCCACATCAGCGCAATGGCGACAGCCTCAACTGCTCTATCTGATGTTCTCTCCCTCGCCTTTTTCGTTATTTCTTCTGAAGTTGCTGTGAATGGTGAATGTATCCTTCGTTGCCATTCTGTGGATCAAGATAGTCTCTGGAGTTAATTTTTGTGATTTGAGTTTTTCCTCCAATGTGTTTATCCGGGGTTTAGTGTGAGCGTTGTTTTCTATGGGCCCAATTTTAAATTGTCCAGATTTTGGAAGGGCTATGTGCCTCGTCAGCACGTAGCCCTTCCAGCCAACCTCTAGTGCGGATATTCAATGCTGCAGCGACGGTGTTGAATATCTAGTGATCGCCACAAAAGCCGGAAGCTGCAGAAGCGAACTGGGCAGCAGCAATATTGGATGTTGCCCGTTTAGCTCCAGCAACTTAAAGATAGGCGAGGGTTTTTCTCGCCTATCTTTAAGGTGCAGATCACTAACCGCTCAGCATCCAATATCGCTGCTGCCCACTTAGCACCATTCTCCACCTCTGCTTCTCCCTGCAATGCCCCCAACACATCCCAATGTTAACCGGATAGTATTGGAGCACATAGGGGATATTCAATGGTACTAACCATGTAAGTGCCTTTGAATATCCCCAACTAAAGCAGCTACATGGTTTACTGGGCTGTAAACTGTGTAGACGCCTTTCAAAAATCGGGCCCTATGTATCTAACATTATTTGGGGAGTCTAGAATGCCATACTCTATGCAGATGGTGGGAGTGACTCTTATACCAAAAGAGGGAAAGGACCTAACAAGATGTGGTTCATACTATGCAATCTGTTTATGTGGGGTAGATTTTAAAATTTTTACAAAAATTCAGTCTAATAGCTTACTCCCTCTATTTAGTATACCCAGACCACTCAGGGTTCATACCAGGACATCAGCCATGGATAACATAAAGAGAGTCTTAAATTTAATTTGGAAAGTCCAAATTCCAAGAACCTGATGCTATGAAGTAGATGAAGTAGATGCAGGAAAGGCTTTCAGCTGGGCCCATTGACTTTTTATGTTCAGAGTCCTGGAGAACGCTAGACCTGCTTGAAGATCAATAATGAATTAAAGAGGGGAACAAGACAGGAGTGCTCTTGGTCACCAATTTTGTTTTAGCTATAGAGTCCTTGGCACAGAGAGTGTGAAACAACTTGTCAATATTAATTAATTGTTCATTCATTCCAAGTTCTGGATCACCTCTGTATGTACAGTATAATCATTTTTTATGAGTCCTATTCCTTCAGCTCTAGGGATGCACAGAGGGTCATTTTAAAAGGTTTAGTCATGATTTGGATGTCCGAAGACATGCATGTGGATGTCAAAATCATGGACACATCTCTGTAGCCATTCCACAAATGACATCCACAGATGTTTCTGGTGCAGAGACGTCCAAGTAGGCACGGGGGTGTGGCAGAGATGTGTCCGGGGAGGGGCAACGGACTTACACATCCCCATTCGATCTCAGAAACCTCAGAGACGCCTGCAGACACATCCATGTTTATACCTGCTGCAGGCATGAATAGGCATCAGGAACGTGCTTGTTTTCACCTTAAAATAGCCAGAGAGTGCAGAGAAGATGGAGAGTTAAGTGACTAGCCTTAGATCACAAAGGCCCACACTGGGATTTGAGCCCTGGTCACCCTGTTCTTAAGCCACTATTCTAACCATTATGCTATTAAACATCTTGGGCCCGATTCCATCCCACACATCTAGGCCCTCTGTGTGTCCTGCTGTAACTGGACACACAGAGGGAGTCGTGAATCTGATCCCATGGGGCATGATGAGCCCCGTGGGATCAGAATCATGAAGAGACCTGTACGTTCAGGCCGGGACCCCGATTCCATCTGGATTGTACATATAGGCCTTCCCTAGCAAATTCAGTCAGAGCTCTACAATGGATTTGCGGCACCATGGCTCCATTGAAGAGCTGTGATCCCCCTGCTGCCAGCTCCTGAAGCTGATTCCCCACAGCCCAACCCCTGATCTGGCCTCCTAAGGTCAGGGTCAGGGTCAGGTTCAAGCTGTAGGGAATGTCCTCAGCCCCCCACCCCCTCCCTGCCCCATCTGTGCCCTGGGCCCGCCAATCCCTGGCAACTAGGGGAACTTATTCCTCCTCAGAGGTGGAATAAGTTCCCTGTGCAAGTCGCTGGCCCCGGATGTACAGGGCCAACATTAGAATTGGCCCTGTATGTCCAGGGCCAACAACTGCCCACTGCCAGCCCTAATGCCACCCCCAATCCGTCCCTTTCCCACCCCTGTCTACCTTCCCCATACAAGACGGGAAGGTAAAGAGGACGGGGAAATGGCATGAATAGCGGGGATGGACATCCCAATGGGATTCGTGCCTCAGAATGACCTCTCTTGGTTCTGAAAGGCTATCCTGGGGATGTCTATATAGACGATTGATGTAAGTGCAGATCAAATACGTCCATGTTTCTGACATTGTGCCTGCTTTTTTCAGATGTTCTGGCAGTACTTGGATGTCTCACTGTGAAATGTGCCTCACAGTCTCTGCGTACAATAGCTTTTATGAATTACCTTGACAGGCAATATCAGGAAATACTTCTTCACTGAAAGGGTGATGGATGCTTGGAATGCCCTCCCGATGGAAGTGGTGGGGGCAAACACAGTGACGGAATTCAAAATGGCATGGGACAGACACAGTGGATCCCTTTACAGCAACAGGATAAAATCAAAATAAACTGAACTATCTAATTTCTCAACAAATAGGGGTGTCCTGCATGGAGTGGTGGGTTCACCCCTAAACAAAGACATGGGGAGGGGTGGCCTGCACGGAGCAGCAGGTGCACCTACTCTTGCCATCTTACTGGGCAGACTAGATGGACCATACTGGTCTTTATCTGCCATCATTTACTATGTTACCTCATGGGCATAGAGGGTTTTCTTATGCATATTGTACATCCAGTTTTCAAGATCTTTAAGAGGCCAATCCTATAATCCCAAAGCTGTATCTGAGTATAGGAATTGCCACTTGATTAATGGATTATATGTTAAAGCACTTTTCAGTATATTAAAGTCATGGCCATGCTATTAATATGCCCTGGAATCAAAGAAAACTACTGAACACGTTAGCTGCCTTCTAAAATCCTCTGTGCTGACCATCCCAAAGTGAAAGAGCCAGTTAACATGAAGGGTTTACTCCCTCAGCACCAGGTCTGGCCCAACCAATAGGCAAGACCAGGTAGTCTCCTAGGGTAGCAGCTTCTGAGGCAGCAAAGAGCAGCAGAATCAGAGCAGACCAATAGATCCAGACAGCCACATAAACTCAAAGAGCCCTCAGCACATTCTTGTACCTGGAGGAAGACTGGCATACACATACTAGAAGCAACATATAATATTTAACAGGATTTTTACAGGATTATTGTGGGTGAGGTAATATTGGGATGACCATGATTTTTTTTTTAATTTTAATTATCAAATATTTTGGGGGGCTGGTGGGGGTAAGGGTGTAAAACTGAAGGCTTGCCTAGGGTGCCCTTCCCAACACCCTCCATAAAGAATTCTCTCCTGCAGCATCAGAAGCGTGCCCCCCCCCCTTCCTCAGCAATGATGTTGGCCTCTTCTGTGGTATGCCTCTCCCACCTAAACAAAGAAGTTGGCATTTTCCAGGACCATCTCTCTAGAATGGTCACTCACTCTTTGGGAGGTGCCGTTTCCTATGAACAGAGAAGATATGACAGGTCTGTGCAGTAAAATGGTACAATTTTAGTAGGCTTATCCTTACCAGAGACAAGACCGACTGTCTATCATTGATGGGAAATCAAATAGTTCTCTCCATAACAGCTGGAATGAGGAGATTTACATGATATTTTAATTCATCTTTTTAAACCCAGGACGGTGACGATAATCTGATTCAGTGATGAACTTGATCTGTAGAAAATGCAGACCACAAATTCCTATATGGATTTAATTAGTATTTTTTATAATTGAGGAACCTTTTGCCCTGCTCATAAAGAGAATTCACACTCTTTTTACGCTGTAGGTGGGCAGAGAGATTCCCTGATCCTCTATAGGAGTGGAGGCGTAGCCTAGTGGTTAGAACACTGGCTTGGTAACCAAGCAACTAGGGTTCAATTCCCACTAGCCCTCCTTGTGGCCTTGGGTAAGTCACTTAACCCTCCACTGCCTCAGAAGAAAGGCCTGGCAATCTACTTCCGGTGACACTGCCAAGAAAACCCAGGAGCTTCTGGGTCACCAGGAGTCAGGACTGACTCAAAGGCACACATTGCATTGCAAGAGTGGGGAAGAATTTAAATCTGTCATGGAGCACGAAGACTGGAAGGTAACCAATATAATGCAAATTTATTTCAATAGCTCCAAAGGTAACAAAGGAAGTTAGAAACCAGTGACTCTGATACTGGTGCCAGGCAAAATGGTATTAAAAAAAGAATTACTTACTATATTGGACAAACTTGGTTTGGATAAGTTTCAGGAGGAAAGGTCCATTAACACTCGTTAACCATATAAACTTGGGGATTGCAGCTTGCCACCTCTTGTTTCTGGAATGAGCATCACAGAAGGGATCTATTCTACTCTATTCAGATCTGCTTTTCTCAGAAAAAGAACGCTGGACTTGATGGACCATTGTTGGTTGGACCCAGTATGACATGTCTTAAGTTCGTATAAGAGATTTCCGGGGCTCATACACACTATTCTTCCTTTATTGCTGTGTGCTGCATGATACAAAGATTACCATAAACCCTCTTTTAGGTTCTGTGAAAGCCTGGATAAAAGCTCCTCCCCTTACAAAAAGTGAATATTCTTAGGCTCAAGGGTGGGATTTCTTTGGAACCTGCCCATTTCTCTTTCTTGGCAGGCCGGCAAGAAGGAATTTCTCTATGTTCACCCATGTATTCGTTTCTAGTAGAATGTAGTGCCTTGTGCAAAGTTCTCTCCCCCTTAATAATATGGGGGTAATATTCAGTCCTCAGTGGTCAGTAATTTTTTTAAATGCCAGTCGCTGTGGTGAAAAAATATCCAGATAATCATTATTGGTATTTGGATACCGGCTGGGGCTGAATGTCCAGATTTAGTGGTCAGGGGAGGCATTATCCTGATGGTGGCAACATTCAGCCACTATCCAAAAAGTCAATCCACATAGCACTTAGAACAGCTTCTTTTGGGTGTCTTGTTATGCGGCTTGCTATCCAGATAGCAGTGCTGAAGATCACCACTATCTGGATAAGTACCAACTCCACGCATGGACCGTTGTAGCACTATCCAGATAATGCCAAGGCAGACAGAGAAAATATTCAGCAGCACTATCTGGATCGTGGTGCTGAATTTTCCTCTCACCAGGAAATAGCAGATGTTGCTAACCAGATATTGCTCCTATAGTAAATGATGGCAGATAGTGACCAAAATGACCACTAGTCTGCCCCGTAAGGTGGTCAGGGATATCACTGCTGCTCCATGAAGGTCATCCCCCCCCCACCCTCCCTAAAATGCAGGGCTGGCCCAAGGGTTTCTGCCACCCCAGACAGAAGTCCCAACCATGCCACTCCCCCCCTCAACCCAGCCCAGCCACACCGAGCCGTTGCCCCTGCTTCAATCGGTGAGGTGGGGGGAAGGTCAGGACATGTGCTTTGGCATACATAGCCTGTCACTTCTGACCCGCCGAACACAACTTCCTGTCAGAGAGGTGGGTCAGAAGCAGCAGGCCATGTGTGCCAAAGAACATGTCCTGCCGAGGGCGCCACGCCACCCACAGAGATCTGCCACCGTAGGTGGCTACCTAGCCACCTAGTGGATGGGCCGGTGCTGCTGAAATGCCTTCTTAAGGAATGTAAAAGTTAATTCAGTGCCGTGGTTAGCTGAGGCACTCAATACTTGATTGCCATCCTTTGGCCTTGTAGATATCCCACGCCTCTTTGAATTCCATCATCATGTTTTGTTTCTACCACCTTCTCCAGGAGAAGATACCAGACATCCACCATCCTTTCACTCAGTCCATGGATTCAGATGTGTCATTCAAAAGAATGATGGATCTCTTCATGCAGAGATGTGCCCAGCCCCTCCACTTTTACCTCAGGCCCTTCCTATGGCTTGCCCTAGTTTCAAATAAAACACCAGCCGTAAAAAGCAATCCAATAGGCAAAATTCACAAGAAGCTCTAAACCCAAAAATAAACTTCCAACCAATTTATACAAAAATCCTTTCCATAACAATTCAACTTCCAAATCAATAAAGGCAATAATGACCTCAGAATGGCTAAAACCCTACATGTAGTGAAAAAATCACTATAGGGAATAGCAGACGCTCACATCATAGGTCAAATGGCCATCATTCTCACACATTCCATTATACTTTTAATAAATTCAAAAAACCACAATATTACTTCTGGGAAACAATATACTAACCCAATTGTGAGAATGATGGCCATTTGACCTATGATGTGAGCATCTGCTATTCCCTATAGTGATTTTTTCACTACATGTAGGGTTTTAGCCATTCTGAGGTTATTATTGCCTTTATTGATTTGGAAGTTGAATTGTTCTGGAAAGGATTTTTGTATAAATTGGTTGGAAGTTTATTTTTGGGTTTAGAGCTTTTTGTGAATTTTGCCCCAGTTTCAGCCATGGTACGCATATCCTGCTCATGATCTCATGGGATGTGCCGCTCACAAGCTTATAATGTGCATTGCAGCTGGAAATCGGTGAAAGATGCTCAGGTGGCTCCTGTCACGCTGGCTGCAGAATGGGTGAGTGCAAAGGAAAGGTACCTGTTTACCCCCCCCCCCCCTAAACCTATCCCTGAGCCTCTCTAAAAATTATCTTCTGACTATACCCCTGTCTTCATGGTTGCTTGTATACATTGACTGGCAGATCATGTTTGTATGTAATAGCTCATCTCTATGAGAATATGTAATACATTTTTCTACAACTTTGAAAAATTTAAAATAATTATAATTTGTTTGCATAGTATGAGTAGGCATCTATTGCTTTCCACACTGCAGATAACTACATTTGTTATTAACCACTGTTTGTTAATATCTTCTAACATACCATTTCAGCAACAGTACTATTTAGAACAGTCTGCATATTAACTTCTAGCTGACATTGATACTTAATATACATAGTAGTGGCTTACAAGTAATAGTTGGCATACATAACTGTGGCCTAAGTAGGTAGTAGTTCTATGGAAGGTGCATGGAAAGTTATGCACTAGATACACATGTAAGTCCCTGATCTAAAGGACTTATGTGCACCAGGAAATCGGTATTCTGTAAGCACGTATATAAGTCCCACCATCACGCCTACTTTCGGTTAGGCTGTGCACAGGGGCAAAGCTTGAATGGAGCACAGGTGAGGCCAAAATTTACTCATGCAAGTTATAGAATCTTATAACTTACATGTGCTTTCTCCAAATCTATACAAGGCATTTACCCTTACTCTAGACTAGGCCTAGCTGTCATGTTGGTATGCCCATATTCGGGTATACTATTCTTTATAGAACAGGTGCCCAATATGCACATGCTAAAACACGTTAAACTAGGTGACCCCTTCAGAATTACCCTTCATATGCTCATCTGATCTCCCTTGTGTTTCCTTACCATTCCCCCTAGATGCATCCCATGTCTACAGCTAATGGATTGTAAGCTCTGATGAGCAGGGACGATCTTTTACGTGTGTCTGTGCACCACTGTATACGACTTCTAGCACTATACAAATGTTCAGTAGTAACATGCGTCTCTTCTGAAACTCAATGTAATCATACAAATGCTAAGTTTCCAGTGTCTGGCTCCATTGCTTCTACTTTGAATCTGATTTGTAGGTTAATTATTTTTTTCCTCCGTGTATTTTAGACTTACTTAATAAAAAAAAGGTGTGTAGCGCTTCATCTTCTTCTTGTGTTTTGAAATTCTTATAGAGGATGAATAAGCAGAGATGATACTTGGCACACTAATCTCCCCTCAGGAATCAAACTGAAATTTAAACAGAGAAAAAGGGCTCATAATGATTTTTTTGTTTTCACTTCCACCTAAATTCTCTCTTTCTCTTCGTTTTTCTCATACTTCTGTACTAAAGTAGTATTAGAAAGATTTGGATGTAAAATCAGATGCAGACGATGGATACACCGAGTGGGTGCCTTACATATGTGGCAGATGTCAAATAAAGTATTGTGTTGCTACATTGCTAAGAATAGGGAGGTTCACTTCTCCCTTTAATAGTTTTTCTCTTCATGTTAGACTTTCTCCACCCTCCAGCTGTAATGAACATTCATCTTTTTGAAGTTCATTTTCAAAGGCCCATTCTACAAAAATTTTAATTTTTTTCTTTGGTTTTTTTTTTCAAACCCCTTGATAGCAATACAGCTCAAAAAGAAGCAACACAATCCTTAGTCAAGACAAATTCATAATGAAGCCTTCCAAAATACAGATCCAAGTCCTACTAAATATTTCCAAAATGTTTGCTAGACCGCAGCCTACTGGGCACATCGAGGATTTTTGCATTTCGCTCAGACTTTTTAAATTTTTGTTTTATCACACTCAAATCCATTTACACTTCCACTTACTATTCTCTTCATCTACAACACACAACCATCTGCTCCCCCACTTTCATTCACCCTATAAACCACTCACCCTCCTCCCTATTTTGGCATTCTTGAGTTATTCACGCTGAACTGGTGTCATAGTCTAATTTGAAGAGTAGCTACTCCACCTTGATCTAACATACCTATGTTCGTTATTCAAAGAGGGCCATTTCATGCATTAAATTTACTCGGCATAGAGTACCCAACAAAGGGGCAGAACTGTACACAATTAATTTTATTTATAAAATGTATATATTGTCAATTTCTTAAACAAAAAGGCAGTGTAATAGTTTACATAATATAAAAAATAGAGGGTTTTGTAGACTAAACCATGCTAACCATTAACATGGGTTTAGTGTACGGTAGGCACGCTGTGCTAGACATTAGCATGGGGCCCAGTGCTAAAAGTCCCACACAAACAGAATAGCACATCATTGGGCAGAGACAAGACTGGCTGGGGGATATCGGCATTGATGGCAAATTGTGGTTAGCATGGGCAGTATGGACATGTTAGTGCAGGTGTACTTAATGCCACCTCAATAAGTGGCATTAGATGCATCTGCATGCCAGGTTCAGGATAGAAGCACATTCCCCCTGAAGTTGGCACAGGCCACCATGATGGGTTTTTAAATTTTTTTTATTTTATTTATCAGGTTTTATATACCGCTCTATCCTTCAATCAGAGCGGTTTACAAAATAAGTAATCTTATATCTAAACAATAGAATAACTAACACTTAATTTCAGTGAACATTGGACTGTAAAGAGATACAAGAGGGTACTTGGGGGAGGAGAGGAAGGGTCACTGGAGAGGGGCGCTTCAAGGGTGGGAGTAAGGGAGCTATTTACAGAGAAAGGACTTTGCAAGTGGGTGGGGAATATAGGGGTGGTAGAAGGGGGTTTTGCGGCCTGACCAGGTGCTACTGCTGTGCTTTTTAGTAAATATGTTCCAAACTATGCTATATAAATAAAAGGGTGAATATTTAAATACATCAAACTTCAAAGGGGTACAAGGCCATCACCAAAGACCTTGGGATTTCTGGGTCTACAGTTTGCAATGTTATTAAGACGTTTTCTGCTCATGGAACTGTCAAGAACCTCCCAGGACATGGTGGGAAGATAAAATTAATTCAAGAAATCTTCATTAGTGCGAACTGTTGGAAAAACACCACATACAACATCCAAAGAGCTTAAGGCTGACCTGGCGCAATCTGGAGTGGTGGTTTCAACCTGTACCATGTGCTGTGCCCACTGCTCAAAGACAGACATAAAAAGGCGCACCTGATCTTTGCCCAAAACCACAATCCTTCTGGGAAAATGTTCTGGGGACAGATGAAACCAAACTTGAACTCTTTGGCAATACAGACTAGTGATACAGTTACAGGCGAAGTAATGAAGCTTATAAGGAAAAAAACACCCTTCCTACAATTAAATATGGTGGAGGTTTCATAATGTTGTTGGGCTCTTTTGCTGCCTCACGAACTGGGGGTCTGGAACATATTAAAGGAATCATGAAGTCAGAGGACTACTAAGGTATTTTGGAGCGAATGTGCTACCTGGTGTCAGAAATCTAGGTCTGGGTCAAAGGTCATGGGTCCTCCAGCAGCACCATGAACCAAAACATACATCCAAAAGAACAAAAGAATGGTTAAAGAAGAAAAAATGGACTGTTTTAAACTGGCCAGCAATGAGTCCTGAACTCAATCCAGTCAAGAACCTTTGGAAAGAGCTGAAATTTGCAATTGATAAAAAAAAATCCTGGAAACATTCATGATCTGGAACAAATCACAGTTGAAGAGTGGAAGAAACTACCAGCAGACAGATGTACGAAACTTATAGATGGCTACAAGAAACGTTTGGAGACTGTCATCACTGCCAAGGGCTGTGCAACCATATATTAGCGAAGGGTGCCATTTATCTTCTCCAGGTCATATTTTGTTTTTTTGTTCGGAAATTACTACGTCTAAGTTGCACAGACATCTTTTTTTTATTGCATACCTTTGAACATACTATTAAAATATTATGATGACATACAGTTGGAATATTACCAATTATTTCTCAAGATATTGTAAACAACATACCCTAAATGCAAGACTGCCAATAATGTTGACCACAACTGTATGTTAGGGAATTTCTACTATATTTTATGTAAGAATCGGATTTATCAACAGAAGGATCTAGGGTTACTTAAGTTTTTGAGTCTCACGAGATTGCATAATGGTAGAGGGGTATGATGACGTTAATCTACCCCTTATGCAGAGCCAGTATAAGGACTGGAGGCACCCTAGGTGAGCCCTCAACCCGCTGCCCCCTCCTTCTGCCACCTCTCTCCAGGGCTGACAGTAGCAGCAGTTGTCCCTGAAACCGTCACACAGCACTTAACCCTGTGTCTCTGGACTGCATCGTGGTTTCATTCTGCCCAATCTGCCGCTTTGATTCCCCCACTCCCCCTCTGCCACAGACCCCTGCTTTATATAAAACCAGAAGACTGGGACCGAAGCGACAGATTGGGCAGAGTGAAACCGTGACACAGCCCCGTAGATGGAGGGTAAGTGCTGCATCACGGTTTCAGGGACAATTGTCGCTGCTCTCGGGCCCCACCTAGTTCATCTAATGGTAGCGTTGGCCCTCCCCATACGTAACTGGTTTCTTTCAATTTCAGTCTCTTAGATTTCAGATGAATGCCACCTGCATATATTTTTGGAGGATTGTATGAAAGAGATTCCCTTCAGATATCATTCATTGGACCAACAGAAGAATTATGTTTGGATGATGTGCACAAGCTTTCAAGACCATACAGGTCCCTTCTTAAGAAACAGACAATGTCATCTGGAAAATTTGCCTGTGAATAATTTCTAGGCTAGTGCAATATAAGCATTATGCCCTGCAAGGAGTTTGATTTTCCTCCAGAATCCACAGAATAAGCGGCACATATCCCTTAGGGAGCATTTAAGGAGCAAAACTGACTCTCATCTTTCTCTCTGTCTGTTTCTAAAAATTTCAGATAAAACCTGTCAGATATTACAAATCTCCTCTTTGTTATCAGCATTATCTCTTATCAGTAACAATGTCCCCTTTCCACCTGCATTTGAAAATCCTAAGAGATTTAGGGGCATGTTTACTAAAATGGGTAAGTTTCCCCTTATCACACCTTTAAATGCCAAAGCTACGGCTGGTAGGTGCAAAGCCTATGTGGTAAATGTGAGGGGCACGCCCAGCATCTGCCCTAAATTTAGTGCAGAAGGCACTTGCTTACCGCACAGGTCCTGCATTACATGTATTGACAGATAGGGTGGTTCTTGCTGATGCATGTAATGGAAGGCTTGATGCTGCCTCAACCCCCGCCCCCCTCCCCAATACCCCACTTGCAGCAACCAATGCTGACAACTCTACCCTCCCAAGCCCAACCCTGATGGTGAAAACAGACCCTATCCCCCAGTCTGATCTTCCCTCTCCATGACAAGTCCCTGATCTGTTCCCCCAACACATTTCCTCCCGCCAATGACATAGCCCCCTCAGATCAAGTTCCAACCCTGTTCTAATGAAATACGCAGGAACAAAGGAACTTTCACTGGATGCAGTTTGCCTGAGGTCTTCTGGGATCGGGAAGGTGAATGGGTACAGCTCTATGCACTTGTTGTCCCAAGTGTGTTTTTTGGGGGGAGGTGGTTGAAGCAGTGCCATGCTATCTGACTGCTGGTAGCATGATGGTGCTTAAAGTGGCTTTAGTCGAAGCAACGATTCTCAGTAGTCATGACAGCTAGTGTACGATGTAATCCAGAGCACCAGCTGCCACTAGGCACCATGTCCACTCTCCACGAAGCCGCTCAAAATGGCGTGTGAAATGGTGGTTGCTGTCATGGCAGTGCAACAATAGTTACTGTGGCCATACAGCAACACCACACACTAATTTGTGCGCTGTTGTGCACTTTAGAAAAACTGCCCTTTAATTTATTTATTTATTTAATTGGATTTTTATACCGCCTTATCATACAATCAAAGCGGTTTAACAAAAGAGAAAATTAGTAATAGTGAAAAAATCTGTGATAATAAAGGCAGATGTAAGCAGAGTGTTAGATGTGATGGAAGATTCATCATTTCTTTCTCAAGAAGACCTCAGACAAACTGCACCCAGTGAAAATTCCTTTGTTCCTGTTTATTTAATTAGAACATTTCTTATACTTTTACAAAGCAGGCTTTCTTAGACCACTACAGTAAATACAGAAAAGCAGACACATAAAGGCTTGGTTACCAAATTTTATTTACTACTGATTTTCGTGGATAGTACTAGGAAATTTGGGTAACACTATAAATGGGAAGCAGATTTACAGAGATCCCTCTCTAAAGTACGAGAGGTTGTAATGTGGGAAAACCTTTAGAATATTTCAGTTTGTACCACATATGTGGGTACTCCATCTACGATCCTCACCTCACCCCAACTTTATTACATAAAATATGGGAAAATATTCCCAATGCATAGTGGAGAGGATTCCCTCTAGAAGGTACATTTAAACATATGTGGTGAGAGTGAAGGAGATTCAGTGTTACTGGAAATCAGCATTGACAACAGCCGTACGATTATATGCTGGTCTTGAAAAAGAAAAGCTCAGAAAATTATCTGATTTTGACCACTAGATTAACTCTGGCTGTTCAGTGGTAGCAAATTCAAGCACCCAGTCTCTCAGATTGGTGCATCAATATCTGGTGCATATTAGAACAATTATCCTAGCTTACACTGCTTTAGTTGAGCTTTAAAATTCTGCTGAACAAAATCTATATGCCAGAGCAAATTTATCAGTTGTGTCCTTCATGAGGGAACCAGGTCTTTATTCTTTTGTTATATGGGGTTTCATACCTGTATGTGGCAAGCCGAGAGTGATGGTATTCCTGCTTGCTACTGCCGAACATTCTAATATTTAAAAGAATAAATCAAAGAATATGCGACACACATTTTTAAAGCCTTCACACATCTTTGGCTGCATTGTGTTTCTGATTTATGTTCCTTTGTTCTTTTTCCTCCTATGGTGCTATAAGCAAAACAAAATCCCCCCCAAACACCCTGTTCTCAAAAGGAGTTTTGTCAAAAAAAAAAGAGAGAAAGATCCAGAATATGAGAATACAATTCTCTTGTGAAAGTGGCTTCTGCTTAGAAATCTGTATCTTTCTCGACAGTGGCTGGACCTATTCTTAGACTCAACAATGGGAAGTGAAAATATACATTGTAGTCTACTTTGCCTTTGTGATTTTAAAGGAACCGTCTTTGATAAGATGAAACAAAACATGTTTCATTAAATCTCCCGCTATCAGAAGGGGCTGTCCAACCACAACCTAGGTAATTCACGGGAATGACATTGGGCAGCAGCAACAGAGGCTTCTTCTCAAAGGCACTTGCCTTATCAATCTACAGCAGATGCTTCAGTCAACCATTGGATATTGAAAACATAAATAATGAAACAAAATTTAGCGACAATAGCTTCTAGGCAGAGGACAAAATGCTCACGGATATTGTCAGTCCCTGAGTAGCCAAGCAGCAAAAGTTTCATTGACAACAATAGCAAGGAGAAGAATGGGGACAAGTCAGGAGGCCTCAGTGTGAATAAGGCCCAGAGCTGCACATGGTACTGTTACCATAGAAACTAACCTCTCCCCTGAAGAGGCTTGATGGGGTATTGTTTGCGGGACACAAGATGTGTCATACACCAGATGGTCGCGTGCTGTATAACTCAGTTATCTGACAGGACAGAGTAAAGGCATGCATCCTGCAAATCTCTTCAGAAGGCCGAGTGGGACACCATCTGTTCCTTCAGACTGAAGGCACTTTTGAAGAATGAAGGCAGCAAAATTAAAATTAGCCACCATGTCCAATATAGTAAATATCTAGATTTAATTAGCTGACTTTCTTATAAGACTTTATTTCTGGTGGATTATGTTTCGTACTAGACTAGAGGGCCCTTTTACTAAACTGCACTGAAAATTTGCAGCTACATGGATTAGCTGCAAAAATAAAAGCGAGGCCACTGCAAAGCCTCGGAATTAAATGTTAGGGATATTTCCAGCATCTTCCCTTACAGTTAACGCAGAGAAAAACCATTTATTCCCCATTAAGCACATGCGCTTAGTGGCATTAAGTGATCTGCTCGGTCTGCTGTGATTACAGTTAATGCACGGTAAGTTATCATGCACTGACTGCAAGATACAGCCCATGCCCAGTTTTCACCTATTTCCTGCTTCATTCCACACTAGGCACTTAATGCATGAATTAGTGTGCAAAGTGTCAAGTCAGTGTGGCAATCATTAATGCATCTGTGTGCTAACAGTATATGCTAATTCATGTGCCAAGTGCTCAACGCCCTTTAGTAAACAAGACTCTAAGGGGTATGTTTACAAAGCAGTGGTAGCGGCCTCCGTGCGATATCAGAGCCACAGCCCCATTGAAGTCACGGAGGCCGCTACCGCTGCTTTGTAAACATACCCCTAAGTTTCACTTATTTACTTTGCCAGATTAATATGCTGTTTCCAAACAATGGATCTCCAATTAGGATTTTCAATTCCACAAATTGTGAGATACAACAATCCTGATATTATCTAGTATCCCATAATAGTTTTCAAACACTATCAATACATTTTTCATTGATACTTAAACATTTTTGATGATTTTTTGTTGGACCTTATATCTGAAAGACGCTATAGATCAGCTGCCATCATTTACACTACAGCCCTTTTATTATAAAAGCCATAAAAAAACTGGTAAGCTTTTATTTCTCATGCTCCCTTTCTGGAATTGCTCAGACATCCGTTATTCCCAAACTCATTGACACTATCTTTCTGCCAACACTAGTCCTTGTATGGCCCACAAAATCGTCTGCATCAGGGCAAGTGTTGTACTCAAAATTTTACAATAAAATGTTCACTTAACTGGCAAATAAATACTCTACCCTAGAAAGTGGCACTCATTCAATTTTCTAATTCTTTCCCTCATAATCCAGCTGCTCCCGGTTATTATATGCAATCCCGGATGTTTTTTGCTGTTACAGGAATAACCTCGCTCCTCTTTTTAAATGGCCACGGTGTTTTTTCAAGATCACACGTCAGCAAGACACTCCCTCTGCTCTGCTCCAATCAAATCAACGTATACCAGTCCAGCTGACATGCTTCCTGGCACCACCGTATTTAACTTATATATCCAGAACTGTTCTAAATAATTGAGTCGTTGTTGGCGATTACCCCCTCTCCAGTCCTCAGGGACCTCATCAATGATTCTCCAGCAAAGATCCACAAAGATATGTGCTTTCTGCTCACAATGATCTACCAACTATGCTCTATCTTTCTATTTAATCGGGAATGACATTCCCTTATAACTTAATCTACAGGGACATTCTATGATATATGCTGGTCATATTGTGAAATTTCATCAACATTTGATTGCAAAATCCCAAGGCTTTTTTTCAGGGAGTACTTGGTGATACTGAGTACTGGCACCTTTTTCATTGCCTGTTAAAAATTGACCCATGGTCCTCATATATTAAAGAAAGAGCCCTACGTATGAATACCAGCACCTATTTTTTTGCTGGATAAAAGGCTCTGGAAAAACCAATTGTTCCAGTCTAACATTTTCTAAAATTAATCACTTTGCATACAAAGCTATTTCACTGTTACTTCTTTCCCTGGATTGTCCACAGATGCGCACTTGGGGGATCAAAGGATGTACTAAACGAGTTATAGATATGTGCTCTCATTTTGAGATGAGAGGAAAATAACACATTTGGGCCACTATTTAATGCTAAGTATACAATATTAGCATTATCATGCATTATCTGCCAAAATCCCTATTTCATGCAATAGGCTTTGCAGAAGGCTACACATGATAATGCTGCTATCAGGGAATAATGGTACTTTCATCCATCTGAAAGACAACAAAACGGGAAAAATGGTAGAAACCATCGTAAAGAATACAATTAGATGTATGTAGATAGTCATGGCCTAATGGGAGACAGCCAACATGGCTTTAGACAACGAAGATCTTGTATTACTAATCTGTTATTTTTTTTTGAAGGTGTGAATAAACAGGTAGACAAAGGTGAGTCGGTTGATATAGTGTACCTGGACTTTCAGAAAGCCTTTGACAAGGTCCCTCATCAGAGACTTTTGGCAAAACTAAAGAGTCATGGGAAAAGGAGGCAGTGTGCTATTGTGGATCAGGAACTGGTTAAAAGATAGAAAGCAGAGGGTTGGGCTAAATGACCAGTTTTCCCAATAGAGAAAGGTGAATAGTGATGTACCCCAGGGATCTGTGCTGAGTCCGCTGCTTTTCGACGTATTCATAAATGACCTGGAAAGTGGAATAACGAGTGAGGTTATCAAATTTGCAGATGACACAAAACTATTTAAAGTTGTTAAAACCCAAGAGGATTGTGGAACATTGGAAGAGGATCTTGATAAATTGGAAGACTGGGCATCAAAATGGCAGATGAAATTTAATGTGGACAAGTGCAACGTTATGCACCTAGGGAAGAACAACCCAAACTATGGTTACACAATGCAAGGTTCCACATTAGGAACCAAAACCCAGGAAAGAGATTTAGGCGTCATTGTGGATAACATGTTAAAATCCTCGGAGGATATAGTAAAGGCTGTTAGTGTAGCTGGGTTTAAAAGAGGTTTGGACAAGTTCCTGGAGGAAAGGTCCATAAACCATTATTAAGAAGGGACCCAGGATATCAATGCTTGACCCAGTACAAGCATTGTGGAACCTGTGTCCCTTGGGGAAACTGCTAGGTACATATGACCTAGATTGGCCACTGTTGGAAACAGGATAAAGAGCTTGATGGACCTTGGTCTGACCCAGTATGGCATATCTTATGTTCTTATGTAACAAAATATTTTGCTTCTGTTGTTTTATCACATGGTTGGGTCGGTGTGTTAGCTAAGGAGGAGTAGCTTAATGGTTAAAGCAGAGGAAAGCCAGAGTTCAGATCCATAGATGCTCATTGTTCTTGAATAGGTTGTATCACGTTCCATTTCCTCAGGCACAAATCTAAACTGTAAGCCCCTACATCTCTCCTTGAGCTACTTTGAAAAGGTGAGAGCTAAAATCCAAGCCCAGCTCATTTAACCGAACCTGTACATATTTAATTGGGTTCTTTGGGAGAATCTACACAGTTTTTATTTTATTCAGTTTGAACAGTGCTCTCTTTATGGTATTTAGATTACATACTACTTTGGTCATCCCTTTGCACTTGGAAGGACAGTGCATAAATAAATGATCATCACTGAGATCAGTAATCAATGGGACAGCTAATGCATAGCTTTCAATGAATAAATATTCCATCATAAGTTGTTTGAATTTTCAGCAGAGTGAATTGTTCAAGAGTCAATGCTGAGAATGCTACATTTAGGCTTAAACATGTAAATTAGACCAGACCATGAGAGATTTTCCTGGAATCTAGTAGCCAGCCTAAAAATTCAGGAGCTGGCCACCAAAGCAGTGCCCCTCCCATCCACCCCCCTAAATGCTGTAGCACAGCTCCTTTTTTTAGGATTTACTGTTTTCCCATGTTCTACAGAAAAAGAAATCTTAATAAATCAGGCTCTTAATGTGCCATTGTACAGGGCCAACAGAAGGCAGTGACCCTTCTCCTCCTGCCTCTCCCACCACCCCAGCAACTTACTGGCAACCCTTTATAGCTGCACCTGAGGCAACTTCCTTTTTTGCTTCATTTATCATTATGGCCTGGTAATACATGAAACAAAAATGTCTCTCTCCATAACCCCTATACTCTGCCCTCACCCAGTCTTTCTCTCAGAGATCCCCCTCAGCCTTCACCCAGTCTTACCCAGTCTCTCTGAGACCCCTTCAGCATATGTCTTTCCATAGCTCCCAAGCCTGACCCCCCCTTTCCCTATATAGACCCCACATCCTACCTTTGCTAAATCTTTCTCTCTCTCTCTCTCTCCATAGCCATCCCCTAGGCTTTACCGAGTCTCACTTTTCATGTTCCTCTCCCAGCCTTCACCCAGTCTCTCTCTCTCAGAAACCTCCTAAGCTTTCACCCAGTCTCTCTTTCTCTCAGAGACCCTTCAGCCTTCACCCAGCTTCTCTCGCTCTAGCCTACCCCCAGCCTTCACCTAGTCTCTCCCTCAGAGCCATCCCTCTCAGCCTTCATCCGGTCTCTCTCTCACCATTTCTCTTGGCTTGCTATTTAGAGCTGCAGTGAAAATGCCACACTGCTAACTTCCCCACCCCGGATAGACTCTCTGCAAGCAGCTTTAGCCATGTGGTGAAGGAAGTTCAGATTGATCTCATGGTTTCAAGTCTCATGGAGAGCATGCACCAATAACACTTGCACTACTTGTAATGTGGATGTTTTGCCCAAGAATCGCCCATTCCCTGCCGCAACCTGCATTAGTGCAGGATTTTTAGCATGACTGCATTTTCAGTGCACAGTACGTTTACCACAGTGCACCCGACCTGATAGCGTGCTTTAGTAAACATACTCCTATAAGCCCTATGCTGCACAGGGCTGAAGGTGGGAAATGGGGCATCCAGCTTGGAACATCACCTTTCCCCAATACTGTACAAAAGACTTTTCCTATTCCAGAGCCTTTTTGAAAATATGTATAAGAGCATCAGCACGTGCAGGGGGCACATTGATTTTGTACAAATAAATTTAGAAAACCGAGCTACATCACACAGCAGCATCCATGTCTAAGTGGGGGTGCGTACATGTGGAAGTGGCAATTTCAAACCTTCCACGTTGCTGCTTGCGCTCAGAGACCCTGCAGCGTGCGTGCAGCTTTACAGTGCTTTCAGAAAGGCAGAGAGAGAAATGGGGCTAATTGAACAAAGCCACTAAGGTTATTTTTTCCTGTCAAAAATCCAAAAATTAAAAATGGGGGATTAAGGGCATCAATGGCCTCAAGCCCTGGTGTTAAGCCCCAGTCACATTGTAAAATGGGAAATACACATACAGTTTTTCAGTCCACTAAAACCACATCCACGACATGCCCTCTTTGATTCTCTGTGTCCCAGGCATCTCATATGTAAACAGCAGCTTTCTGGAATCGTTATTTCAAGATGTACCCAATCTATACACGTAAATGCTGCTATTTGCATACGTAGATGCCTTTATAATTACCTCCTATACAAAACTGCCAGAGATAAATGGAACGAGAAAGCCATGCCTTGCAAAAGTGCAGGTAATCTAGGCCTGTGGGGATATTTAAGGGTTTATAGTTCAGGATTTACAGTATTCTGGGGCTGTTTCCCTTGATTGATTTGCAAATTGCTTCTGTTAGCTAAGGCGCACCTCGGGCTCTCTGATGAAGCCAGGGATGACGAAACACCCAGTGTTGGCGCTCTGGCGGGACATATTCAAAGTTGCACACCCTTGAAGATTTGGGCTTTGGCAGGCGTTTGGACATGCTAAAGCTAAGTATATGCAGAAGACCGTGTATATATTGCTTTTATTCTGCTAAATTAAGAGCATGGATGTGACTGCACCGTAGGCGTCTTTTGTGCGCTTCATTTCTTCAACTAGACGTGTACGAACGTAGGACTGTGCTTGATTTTCTCACTGCATATTCTTTTAGTTTTTTATTGCACACATTGAACATTGGACTGTGTTTTGCTACACACACTGCATGTTCATCAACAGAAGTATTTTTTGTTCGCTGAGGAAGACTTATTTTAGACACATTACTAAATTAATTGGTTGAAAATTCTGAATAATTTTGTCGCACATATAAACTGTTAAAAAAAAAAGGTTTTGCCTATTAGAGAGGAGTTTTTTAGACCGTTGATGTATCGAGCTTACACAAGTCTTAACTGTTAAATTCTGGTCAGCTCGCCCTCTGTTGTTTGGGTCATGTTATGGCTCTGAGGGATACTGAGGTCTTTTTCCTCTCATTGAAGGGATTGTGCTTTATGCACTGTTGTGTTTTGTAGTATCAGGTTGGCTTTTCTGGTTTTCTTGTCAACCTAAGTAGTTTTTGATTTTATTTTGGACTGCAAATTGCTTCAGCCATTTCTATAGAGGCGAAGAATTACTTGAATAAATATTAGATAACTACTCTTTGCCTTCTCTGCATTCTTACATCATCTTGCCACAAATATCTACACACTGGTATTATGTTTTCCTAATTGTTTGTTTTATCCTTTTGTTCTTGAATTGCACTGCAATCTCGTATAGCAAAGTACCTTTGAGACGCTTGCATGAAATGTGTTAATTGAAATAAAATGTCTCTGCACATAAGAGAAAGCTGCTTCTTCTTGCTATATTGTCAAATATCCCACATTTGTGTATTCCAGGAGATGAAACTGGAAAGAGGGCATGGAAATTCCTAATTTCTAACATTTATAATAATTTTGTACTATTATGTATCTTATTTTTTAAGAAATGTGTTATTATTCTGTTATGTATTTTTCATGATTATTTATTGTACTGTATGAAATGAAGCTTTTTGGCCAATCAGGATATAAATGCACTAGAACATAAATAAGGAAAAGTGTGCGTGCTCCCTGGGAATGATGAGATCATGTACCCAGGGAGGGACCATGTGGGGAGAAGGGGGACGAATGTGCTAAAACTAGGATGAGCCTGCAAGGGAAGGAGCAAAAGTGTGTAAAAGGAAAAAATGAGCAGGTGGGCGAGCGGATGGGGGTATTGCACACAAGCACACGACCTAGAGCTGGGAGTGTATGTGAATTAAATATATGAGCAGACACGTGAATGTGAAAAGGGCCAGCAGGGAGGTTTCAGAATCTTCCTTCCTTCCCAGTCCAACAAGGTCACGGGACGAAGAATTTGAGTTGTATGTCATCATAACAGTTGATGAAAGTATTTCTGTAATTAGCCAATATGCCCACAGGGAAAAAGACACATACTTTCCTAGCAAAATTCATCTGTGAGATGCAGCAAAGAGCCCTCTAATTTAATTTGCACGTTTTGAGATTTCTTTTATTGTACACAAAGCTTAATCTTGATAACTACCTCATAAACGCTTTGTATGACTGGAATGCTGGAATTAAACATAGAAACATAGAAACATGATGACAGAAAAAGACCACATGGCCTATCTAGTCTGTCCTTCCATAACAACAACTACAACAGTCCACTTTTTACCTTTAGAGATCCTCTGTGTTGGTCCCATGCTTTTTTGAATTCAGTTACTGTCCTCATCTCTACCCAGGGCCGGATTTACCTATACGCCATGTACGCCATGGCGTAGGGCCCACAGCCGGCAGGGGCCCACAAAAAAAGAACAAGTAAATTTTTTTAAAATACAATTTAAAAAAAAAACCTGGTGGCTGCCGCCGCGGGGCCCCCTCTGCTGCCGCGGCAGCACCGACTGACCCGCGGGGGCCCCGTCTACAAGCTGAAGCCGTCGGGTCGGGTCGTTCGTTCCTCCCTCCCTCCGTCCCTCCGTGCGGGCTGCAGGCTGTGAGAGACGCGAAAGGAGAGTGTCTCCTCGCGTCTCTGTTAAGCCCGCAGGGGCTGACGCTCTCTCTTCGCATCTCTCACAGCCTACAGCCTGCAGCCTGCACGGAGGGAGGGAGGGAGGGAGGAACGACCGACCCGACCCGACGGCTTCAGCTTGTAGACGGGGCCCCCGCGGGTCAGTCGGTGCTGCCGCGGCAGCAGAGGGGGCCCCGCGGCGGCAGCCACCAGGTTTTTTTTTAAAATTAAATTTTACTTTAGGCCGACGGGGGGGGGGGGGGGTTGGACTGGTAATGGGGGGTGGGGGGGTGGGACGGGTAATGGGCTATGGGGGGGGGTGGAAATGGGCTGGGGGGGGTAGGGCTGGTAATGGGCTATGGGGGGGGGGGTAATACTGGTAATGGGCAATTGGGGGGGCTGGGGCGGGACAGGGGCTGGGGGGTTGGGCTGGTAATGGGCTATGGGGGGGCTAGGACTGGTAATGGGCTATTGGGGGGGCGGGGGCTGGACATGCGCGGGGAGGGGTTAAGGCTAGCGGTGGGCTGATGGGGTTAGGACTGGTAATGGACTGTGGGCTGTTGGGGGGGCTTAGAACTGGCAATGGGCTTTGGGGGGGGTTAAGACTGGTAATGGGCTGTGGGCTGATGGGGGCTGTCTGGTAATGGGCTATGGGGGGGCTAGGACTGGAAATGGGCTGGGGGGTTAAGACTGGAGGTGGGCTGATGGGGTTAGGACTGGTAATGGGCTGTTGGGGGGTTTAGAACTGGTAATGGGCTTTGGGGGGGGTTAAGACTGGTAATGGGCTGTGGGCTGATGGGGGTTGTCTGGTAATAGGCTATGGGGGGCTAGGACTGGAAATGGGCTGGGGGTTAAAACTGGAGGTGGGATGATGGGGTTAGGACTGGTAATGGGCTGTGGGCTGATGGGGGGGGGGTAGGACTGGCAATGGGCTATGGGGGGCTGACTGGAAATGGGTTGATGAGGTTAGGACTGGAAGTGGGCTGATGGGGGGTTAGGACTGGTAATGGGTTATAGGGTGGGGCTTAAACTGAAAATGGGGTGATGGGTTAAGGACTGTAAGTGGGTTGATGGGGGGCTAGGACTGGTATTGGGTTGGGGGGTTGCTAGGACTGGAAATGGGCTGATGGATGGCTAGGACTGGAAATGGGCTGATGCAGGGACTAGAAGGGAATGGATGCTGGGTGAGGCTGGAACTAGAAGGGAGCTGATGTTGGGGGAGGATTAGAATGGGATGGGGCTGGAAGAGTAAAATGGAGAAGGGAAAATATTTTGTGTGGGAGGGATAAAAAATCTACAATTGGCCGGGTATTGGGAGAGTAAGTGGGGATTGAGGATGGAGGGGTAAAATTTGAGTGGATGAAATAGGAATGAGGAAAGAGCAAAAGGAGAAAGATTAGTATGTTAAAGCAGATGTAGAGAGAGAATGGAAAAAAATCTAGAAGAGAGAAGAAAGGACAAATGGACAGCAGACGATGGAGAGTTAGCAGAAGACACGAAGAAACCAGAAGAAAGTGGCTGGAGCAATTGCAGCTGAAAAAAATGCACAAAAGGTAGAAAAATATCTCTTTATTTTGAATTTATTAATTGGAATATGTCAGCTCTGGTAAATGTGTATCATTAACGTCTGCGCTTTGTTTAGTACAAGAGCAAATTAATGTATAGTTTTATTTCTACAGTGTTGTACATTCCAAGTTTGGCTTTTGGGATTCCCAGTTTAATTATTGTCTTCCTGTTTCTAAATTGTGATTACTTGTTTGGTGATGGTCTATGTTCTGCATGTGTAACTGAGCTGAGGTGTTCTGTTTATATAATTCCTATTTGACATTGCCACTTGTTCTCTTTCCCCAGTAGGTCATGTATTGTTGTTCTCTGAAATGTATTGGTTTAATATTTGCAGTGTTGCCTTTTGATTGGTAGAGTATGGTGCTTTGTGAGTCCTGGTAGTGCTGTTAGGATACGGCGGGTTTACTATGGGTTCTAAATGGGCAGTGTTTGTAGTAGTTCCTAATGTGTCTGGCAGTTGGCACTGGATTATAGTAATGTAGAAATCTTTTAGTCTTTCTTTATCCATACACTCATTAAGAGGCACGTTTACTAAAAGTTAGTATATGGTAACATTATGCAAATATTTATGCAAATGAGGCCCCTTATGCAAATGAGGCCCCGCACCCCCCTTGGGCCGCCCCTGCTGGGGGCCCACAATTTTTGTTGGCGTAGGGCCTCACTCAAGGTAAATCCGGCCCTGTCTCTACCACCTCCACTGGGAGACTATTCCATGGATCCACTACTCTTTCCGTAAAGAAATATTTCCGCATATCACTCTTGAATCTATCTCCCTTCACCCTCATCCCAGGTCCCCTCATAGCAGAACTTGCTTTCAATTGAAAGAGGCTCTCTCCCTGAACATTTATGCCACGGAGGTATTTAAACATCTCAATCATATCACCTCTATCCCGCCTTTCCTCTAAGGTGTACATATTAAGATCCTTCAGTCTGTCCACATATGCTTTATAATGAAGCCCACTAATCATTTTAGTAGCCACCCTCTGCACCGACTCCATCCTGTTCACATCCTTTTGAAGGTGCGGTCTCCAGAATTGCACACTATACTCCAAATGAGGTCGCACCAAAGACTTATACAGAGGCATTATCACCTCCTTTTTTCTGCTAGCCATTCCTCTCCATATGCACCCAAGCATCCTTCTAGCTTTTGCCGTCGCCTTTTCTACCTGTTTAGCTACTTTAAGATCATCAGACACAACCACGCCTAGGTCCCGCTCTTCTTTAGTGGACAAAAGTACTTCACCTCCTATACTGTATTGCTCCCTTGGATTGCTGCAGCCCAAATGCATGACCTTACATTTTTTAACATTAAATCCCAGCTGCCAAATTCTAGACTATTCTTCAAGCTTAGCTAGATCCCTCCTCATGTTATCTACACCTTCCTGGGTGTCTACTCTATTGCAGATTTTGGTATCATCTGCAAAGAGGCATACCTTACCCGACAGCTCTTCTGCTATATCACTAACAAAGATGTTAAAAATAATCGGACCAAGGACAGATCCCTGGGGCACACCACTGGTAACATCCTTCTCCTCAGAGTGAGCTCCATTTACTTGTACTCTTTGTCGCCTCCCACCCAACCAGTTTCTAACCCAAGCAGTAACTTTAGGGTCCATCCCTAGGGTGCTCAGTTTGTTTATAAGTCGCCTTTGAGGAACAGTGTCAAAGGCTTTACTGAAATCTAAATACACCACATCTAGAGCTCTCCCTCGGTCCAACTCCCTGGTCACCCAGTCAAAGAAATCTCTCCCTCGGTCCAACTCCCTGGTCACCCAGTCAAAGAAATCAATCAGATTTGTCTGACAAGACATGCCTCTGGTGAATCCATTGTGATAGACAGATCTGAAGAAATGCTTTCTGTCTTAACAGGATATTTTAAGTGCAATACCATTCGTACAATGCATACTGACATTTTTTGGTGAATGCCCTAGAAGAGGTCTTATGGCCTTTACATATCCTTTGCTTTAGAAGAATATTAATAAAATATGCAAAGTCTGTGTTTTAGAGCCCTATTTCCCCATAAACACAGAATGGGAGAAAAGCAAGAGAAAAATCAGACCCTTAATGAGGACCAGTGAGAATTTTCCTCCTACGAAACCCAAGTGCGCAAGAAACAAGGAGGTCAGAAAAGCACCAAGGACAGAGGCTGTCTTTTAAAGCAACAGCATTCCCTTTGTGCCTCAGATATCAATCTGCTAGTTTTGTAACCTGACTATTTAAACCGCTGGGGTTGTGTTTGCTCTATATGTGTGTGTTTTTTAACTTAATAAACAATTCTGAACATAAACTGCTGGGGTTATTCTTTTTTAGTTTGATAGTAATTTCCTTCTTCTCCTTTGGGCTCTTTGCTCAGTCACAACAAGGCAGGGATCTGGTGCTATACACCTAAGAACATAAGAAATGCCACACTGGGTCAGACCAAGGTCCATCAAACCCAGTATCCTGTTTCCAACAGTGGCCAATCCAGGTCACAGGTACCTGTTAAGTTCCCAAAATGGTATACAGGTTCCACAATGCTTGTCCCGGGTTAAGCAGTGGATTTCCCTGGTCCTCTTACCCGACAGACCTTCCAGAATATCTTTTTTAACATGTTAGTGATATTGCGGAAGTGCTGTTGGGTAAGGTTTGCCTCTTTGTGGATAATACCAAAATCTACAAGAGTAGACACCCAGAAAGGAGTACATAACATGAGGAGCGATCTAGCTAAGCTTGAAGAATAGTCAAAAATTTGGCAGCTGAGACTTAATACTAAAAAATGCAGGGTCATGCATTTGGGCTGCAAAACTCCAAGGGAGTGGTACAGTATAGGGGGTGAAGTACTTCTGTTCATGAGAGCGGGACTTGGGCTTGATTGTTTCTGATGATCTTAAAGTGACTAAACAGTGGAGATGCTGGACATGGACATTAGGGAAGGGAAGGGGAGATGCTGGTCTATGGTGGGATAGAGAAGATCCTGGAATATGGAAGGAGGTAGGGAAGAGAAGGGGAAATGATGGACACAGGACATAGGGAAAGGAAAGGAAGATGCTGGACTTTGGACATGGGGGCCTGACCAAAGGTTCACTGGTCAGATATTCTTGGGCTGCACCTGCTGAAACCATGGACCCTAAATCATTCATCAAGTGCTGCTATTGCATGATGGGACTGCGCATTCCAGCCAGTCTGTGGAATGGAAGACCTGATGTAGGAATTACATCCACTACTATTGAACTACCAGCCCAACCCTATTGTTGTCATTTGTCTATTTCTTTTCTGCAAACATATTTTGTGGGTCATTTTACAAACGCCCATGGAGTTAACGTACATTGCATTGGGCATATTTCATGCATATTTTACAAAGTATGCATGTATTTTACTTTATAAAACAGTAGCATAAGTGGTGAGATATGCTTGCCAAATCTAGGCATGATCACTTATGCCTTGGGCTGGTGTAAATGCCCACACCTAGATTTGTAAAGAATGCATGTAGGTGATAGTAATTTTTTTGTAACCAACTTTAGTGAGTTTTAACTTAATCAACCCAAATAATCCATACTCTGCCCACAAGGAAATCACCCCAAGAAGTTAATAATCAAACAACCAGGCACAATTATCTAACAGTTCCAGCAGGTACAGTTCTGTGGGCCTTCCAAAGCCCCAATCAATGCAGAATATATGCATCCCCTCCCTCATGCTCTACTCAGAGAGGCTTACTATCTGCACCCTGGGCCTCATAGCTGGCAACCCGTGTCTCAACAGAAACCCCTCCACCACACCCTCTCCTTCCCATCAATCCCCCCCCCCCCCCAATGCCTTGGAAAACTGAGATTGGAATTGGTTCCAAAGCCACCTGTATCTCACCCATTGGGGCGTAGTAAGCTTGGGGCATGTATATTGTTCCGCCAATGCCAACTAATACATCAGATTGACCCAGTTTTGGAAGGAAGGGGCCCGATCACTCATCCAGTGTGTTGCAGTATCAGTTGCTTGGGAGGGAGGAGTGGCCTAGTGGTTGGGGGAATTTACCTCAGACCAGAGGGCCAGGGGTTCAAATCCTGCTAGAGGACAGCAACCTTGGGCCAGAAGGACTGGGGTTTCTAATCCCATCAGGTACTCCTTGTGGCCTTGGGCAAGCCACCTAATCCTCCATTGCCTCAGGTACAAGAACATAAGATATGCCATACTGGGTCAGACCAAGGTCCATCAAGCCCAGTATCCTGTTTCCAACAATGGCCAATCTAGGTCATACGTACCTAGCAGTTTCCCCAAAAGACACAGGTTCCACAATGCTTGTACTGCGTCAAGCATTGATATCCTGGGTCCCTTCTTAATAATGGTTTATAGACCTTTCCTTCAGGAACTTGTCCAAACCTTTTTTAAACCCAGATACACTAACAGCCTTTACTACATCCTCTGGTAACAAATTCCAGAGTTTGGTTACACGTTGAGTGAAAAAATATTTTCTTTTATTAGTCTTAAATAGTTTACCCTGTAGCTTCACTGCATGTCCCCTAGTCTTTCCATATTCTGATAACGTAAACAATCAATCTACGATTACCCGTTCCACTCCGTTTATTAATTTATAGACTTCTATCATATCTCCCCTCAGCCGTCTCTTTTCCAGGTTAAAGAGCCCTAACCTTTTTAGCCTTTCTTCATAGGAGTATCCTTCCATGCCGTTTACCATTTTGGTGGCTCTTCTCTGAACTTTTTCTAATAACGCTATATCCTTTTTAAGATACGGCAACCAGAATTGCACACAATATTCAAGGTGCGGTCTCACCATGGAAGGATATAGAGGCATTATAATATCTTTTGTTTTATTTTCCATTCCTTTCCTTATGATACCTAGTATTCTATTTGCTCTCTTGGCCACCGCTGCACACTGGGCCAAGGGTTTTAACATGTTATCCACAATGACGCCTAAATCTTTTTCCTGGGTGGTGGTTCCTAATGTGGAACCTTGCATTGTGTAACCATAGTTTGGGTTGTTCTTCCCTAGGTGCATAATTTTGCACTTGTCCACATTAAATTTCATCTGCCATTTTGATGCCCAGTCTTCCAATTTATCAAGATCCTTTTGCAATTTTCCACAATCCTCTTGGGTTTTAACAACTTTAAATGGTTTTGTGTCATCTGCAAATTTGATAACCTCACTCGTTATTCCATTTTCCAGGTCATTTATGAATATGTCAAAAAGCAGCGGACCCAGCACAGATCCCTGGGGTACACCACTATTCACCTTTCTCCATTGGTAAAATTGGCCATTTAGCCCAACCCTTTGCTTTCTACCTTTTAACCAGTTCCTGATCCACAATAGTACACTTCCTCCTATCCCACAACCCTTTAGTTTTGCCAGACGTCTCTGATGAAGGACCTTGTCAAAGGCTTTCTGAAAGTCCAGATACACTATATCAACCGATTCACCTTTGTCCACCTGTTTATTCACACCTTCAAAAAAACATAACAGATTAGTAAGACAAGATCTTTGTTGTCTAAAGCCATGTTGGCTGTCTCCCATTAGGCCATGACTATCTACATGCTGAGTAATTTTGTTCTTTATGTTGGTTTCTACCATTTTTTCCATTACTGACGTCAGGCTCACCAGTCTGTAGTTTCCCGGATCACCCCTGGAACCCTTTTTAAAAATTGGCATCACATTGGCGATCCTCCAATCTTCAGGTATTAGAGATGATTTTAATGAAAGTTCACAGCTTACTAATAGCAGGTTTGCAATCTCATATTTCAGTTCTTTCAACACCCTTGGATGTATACCATCCGGCCCAGGTGATTTGCTACTCTTCAGTTTATCTAATAGTTGTAATACATCTTCCCGATGTATCAATATTTCCTTCAATTCTTCCACACCTTTAAATACCACTTCAGTCATGGGTAACATCCCTACATCTTCCTCAGTAAAGACCGAAGCAAAGAATTCATTCAGTCTCTCCACTATCGCCTTGTCGCCTCTTAGTGCCCCTTTAACCCCTCTATCAACTAATGGACCAACTGACTCTCTCACAGGTATTTTTGCTACGAATGTACTTGTAAAAGTCTTTATTTCGCATTTTTGCTTCCACAGCAAGCTTCTTCTCATTCGCCTTTGACTTGCCAGTGCTTGTGCTGATTCCAGGTTTCATGGTTTGGCTCTTTTTTCCATTTCCTGAAAGATGCTTTTTTGGCAACAACAGCCTTTCTGACCTCACCTTTAAACCATGCTGGCAGTTTTTTGGACTTACTTCCACTTTTCTTAAAGCATGGAATACAGCTGGTCTGAGCTTCCAAAATAGTATTTTTCAACAACACCCAAGCTTGATGTAAGTCTTTAACCTTTGCAACTGCTCCTTTTAGTTTTTTCTTAACTGTTTTCCTCATTTTATCATAGTCTCCCTTTTGAAAGTTTAAAGGTAGAACTGTGGATTTCCTTACTATCCCTCCTCCACTAATTAAATCAAATGCGATCATGCTATGATCACTATTGCCAAGTGGCCCCAACACCCTTATCTCTTGCACTAGATCTGGTGTTCCACTAAGGACTAGGTCTAATATGGCTTCCCCTCTGCTCAGTTCATGAACAAGCTGCTCCAAGAAGCAGTCCTTTATTTCATCTAGGGACTTTATCTCCCTAGCATTTCCTGCTGAGACACTGACCCAGTCGATACCGGGGTTATTGAAATCACCCATTATTATTATTGCACTGTAACTTTTGTTAGCTTCCTTGATTTCTTTGAGCATTTCATCATCCATTTGTTCATTCTGGCCAGGCGGTCGATAGTACACCCACACTGCCATCACCTTCCCCTTTTTACATGGAATTTCAATCCATAGAGATTCTACAGCAAATTTTGTTTCCTGCAAAACTTTAATCCTTTCTGACTCAATGCCCTCTCTAACATAGAGCGCAACCCCTCCACCATTTTGATCAGCTCTATCATTACAATATAGTTGGTACCCAGGTATCACAGTGTCCCACTGGTTGTCCTCCTTCCACCATGTCTCTGATATTCCAATCATATCTAACCTCTCATTTAGTGCTATATATTCTAACTCTCCCATCTTATTTTTTAGACTTCTAGCATTTGCATACAAGCATTTTAGAGACTGTATTTTATTCATATTAATTTGGCTATTAGTAGGCATGGATAATTTGGGATCTTTAAGCTCTGTCTGCTCCATACTCGAGGGCATTTGGGATACTTTACTCTTTTTTGGAACCTCTCTGCTTTTGGTAGTATCCTTCAAGGATACATTCTTCCGAACCATGCGCTCTTGGGCGACTGTCGGCTTTCCCCTATTATCTAGTTTAAAAGCTGCTCTGTCTTCTTTTTAAAGGTTAATGCCAGCAGCCTGGTTCCATCCCGGTTAAGGTGAAGCCCTTTGAAAGAGTGTATAATCTTTCTGCTAAGAGCAGATATTCTATACGGCGATGTGTTTTTATGGGGCCTCAAATAGTGAGTAAATTCTGTATCTGTAGGGTGCAGAGTATGCTACCCATCAATCAGTTCCAACTCCTTACACAACAGATTTATCCCCCTGTTTTCCACCCCCTGGAGGGCCACCTTTACTAGCTGGCACTCAACAAACGCATCAGTCACCATGTTAAAATTGCTGCCTATTATTAATTGGTATTTTGTCTGATCTGCCAAATGGACAAGATGCTCCAGGAAAAACCTATGTTAACATATGTTGGGCACATAAATACTCCCTAGCAGTACATTAGTTTTCTGCAATGCACCCCATAGCAGCACATATCACCCTTCTGGATTCCGGTCCACCTTGTGAACTTCAAACATAACCGGCTTCCCCACCAGGACAGCCACTCCTCACTGGTAGGAATTATAATGTGTAGATAGGACTTCCTCCACCCAATGCCTCTTAAGTTTAAGATGTTCTGGGGCTGTCAAATGGGTCTCATGTATCAGTGATACATCAGTACCAGGCAAATATAAATATGTGAAGCATGCAATCCCTCTTCACCAGAGAATGAAAACTCCCTACATTTAAGGTAGTAATCTTAATCTCCTCCAGGGTCAAAATATTCCCCCCCCCCCTAGATTCTTAATCAAGATCCTAACTCTTCGGTTCCTACCAGGGCCTCCCAGCATAACCCCAGCTGAAGTCAAGCCACTGGGCGAATCTCGTCCCTGTGGTTTCCAGCTACTCAAATTTCTCTCAGGCATTGGTAAAGATATGATAACACCACCCTTCTTCCTCTCTTCCCATAAACCCAGTCCCACAGCCAACCCATCAGCCCCCTCTCCCCTCTCCCCTTCCACTCATACTCATCCCGCCACCACTCAGTCATCTATCCCTTTCTCCTGCTCCCATTCGAGACCTCCTCACTTCTCAGGCCCACACTCTCTCCCACACACACACACAGCAGTACTTGCCCTCCAAAGTCATTTTCCAATGCAGCTCTTCCCCACCAGAAAACAAACTGTTCCCCCAACCCCATCCCTATCATCTCACCCAGTCTATTGTACACAAGCCTTGTCCAGGAGTGTTCCACCACCAGTTCTTCAAGCTTTGGCCACATCGCAGTCCAGCAAGGCAGCAGGATCCCCCCTGCACATCCAGTTCACAACCTTGTAAGGGTTCCCAGAGCTCTGAAAGTCCAAGTCATCTTCATCAAACCCAATGGTCCATCGAGCACTTACACACACTGCCTGCAGAAGTTAACAGTGTTTGGGAGTCCTTCCACTCCTGCATAATGGGAGAGTAATGCAAGGAGACCCTCCCAAGAACCCTGGGGGAGGGGGAAGCCTCACTCGGTCTGCAATGCACCGATTCTTTAAGTCCTCAGCCAGCTCGCCAAAGCAGCCGCGCTTGGTTCACAAGTCTTATGTTTATGTTGTACCCAGTCGAGCTACTGTGAAAAACAGGTCCACTGTGTTCCCCAGTCCACATAGTGCTCACTACTTTATTTTCCTTCGGCAGCATTGCGGGGCTCTTGTCTAATCCCTGCCACTACCTAGAACACATTGGCCCCAGACTTCTCATGACTTTAATGACTTCCACACCTGGAGCATGTTGTAATTTCCGCTTCCCTTCCCTCTCCGTTATTTTTTAAGTGCACCTAATGCTTTACTTTACTTAATTTTAATTGGCGTTCCTTTTTCTCGCTCTTAACGTTTTTATTGTAAATTGCTCTGACACACCATAGAAGGGCAGTATATCAAGTTTTTAAATAAACCGTAAACAACACATCTGTGCCCCTTCTCCACCATATGAAAATCAGTGTTTCTCCTTCGTGTTGTACTTGCAGTTGATGTGGGAAGAGGAGGGCGAAGCGCACTCCATGTTTTAACAGGGTTGTGCATACCAGCGAAACTTCCTGCCATTTTACAGGCACCCTGCTCTAGTAATCATTGAATAACAAAAGCCAGTAGTTATTGTATTCCAAAGATTTAAGCTGGTGCTACTCACATAGGATATGCTCCTTTTCCAACCATAGCAGATAGCGTCTTATCACTGCCCAAGGACACTGGTTACCATCTGTCTTGGGGCCGGGTCTGTGGGCCTGTTCACAGTGCAATGCAGTGCCTGCCACCTTCAGGCCTAGCTGGGCTGAAAGCCACTCTTAATAGAATTTGCACAGCTTCACATCAGATAGAGTACCAGGCAGGCTGACCACCTGGAGATTTTTCCAACGGACTCGGTTCTCTTGTTCTTTAAGCCTTTCTAATAGCTGAGATTGCTCACAAAGGAGACGATCCACCATGCTCTACAACCAGCTCATCATTTCTTCTTGGGTCACCAATCTGTCCTTCACTTCCGCCAGCCGCCCCAGCTGTGTTTCGACTTTGTCTTTAATATCATTGACTGTGCACTGTAGTTTATTCAGTAGTCTTCTAAGGAGTTGCCACCACTCGGGAGATTTCTTCCAATAAATCCCTCTTGCCTGGAGAACGCAGTGTAGGTGAGTCAGTGGCCATCTTGGGTTTATTTATTTATTTATTTACATTCTCTTATATATCGCGCTATTCTGCATCAGTGCGGTTTACATTGAACAAACTGAAATTACATTGAACAGGGCATTATAACTTGAAGATAACTATTTTATCTGAGCTATGGCTATGGAGGGTTAAGTGGCTTGCCCAAGACCACAAGGAGCACCTGTGGGACTAGAAACCCCAGTCCTTCCGGCCCAAGGTTGCTGTCCTCTAGTGGGATTTGAACCCCTGACCTTCTGGCCTGAAGTACCTTGCCCCAACCATTAGGCCACTCCTCCACTCCAGGGTTGCCCCTGATTCTTCAATTCGTGACCTGTGCAGCTCAGTGGGTTCCCCTGGCACACCAAATCTATAGGCTTCCAGGCTCTCCAATAGGTGAAAGGGCTGCGAAAGTGGCCGATTTTGATCTTTTCTCTGGCCCGAGACGGGACCTCAGCTCTCATGCTTCCATCTCCTGCTTGCCCATCACCAGAAATGTTATAATATTTTATAACTTATGTATGTAACTTTGCGGTCCACCAAGTTCCACCCCTGTGCACACTCACATTGAAAGTACATGCCAACTGTCTGATGCGCACATTTACAGAATAGCAACTGCCTAAGTAAACAAAGGCCCATTCACACGATAAGTCATGGAAAATTACCTCTCTTATGTCTAATATTTTAAAATACAAACTGAGGGCATTTTATGCACTACTGTCCTTGAAACCATTGTTCTAATTCTTTATTTATTAAGTGCAGCTTTCTTTCAGTGTTTCATTGCATTAATTTATAAATTGCTTTTTTTCATTAAGCATAAAGCAATGCACAGCAGTCTAAATCATCAACTAATTGCATCATTATCTAGGCCTTCAATTCCCCCATTCAGACCATGTGGTTTCCAAATTAGTTTGGTTTTCAGAACACCCTAATGAATGCACATAGGAAACCTCTGCGTTCATTTGGCCCTGAGAACAAAAATGATTTGGATATTTTACTAATTTTGAAAACAAGCTTTGGTAACTGCAAGGATCAGCACTGAAAGTCATGGTGGTGACAATGGTCACATACCAATTTTGAAAATATACAGTATTCTGTCCCAAGATTAAAGATCTGAAACAGCTTGGCACCAGCATGCTTTAGACACAGAGAAGGGCTGTGCAGTCCACTGTAATGTGATCAATAACTCTCCAACAAATCTTTCCAACTTTATGTCATTTATGCACAAAATGTGGAACAAGAGGGGCTGACATGGATTTAGTAGTTATCTGATATTCTTTAAGCCATAATTAACCTTATCAAGTAGACCATTCTGCTGTATATAAACATTATCCGGTCTTTTACTTCTTCTCAAAATTATTATTATGTATAATAAGTTCATTCCTTAATGTTATAACATTGGGTTATACCCTCCCTGACCGTTACTTAGTTTGCACTTCAACTGTTCACTGTATTTCAAAGTTGTTACATGTAAACCGCATTGATCCTAGGAAATGCGGTATATACAAACTGTTAAATTTGTATATACCATAAAAAGTGTAAATTTGTAAAAAGTGTATAAATGCACTTTATGTTTTGTTCTCCTCACATATAATAAAGGGCGTGGGCATACAATCAGCTAAACCACATAATCAGATTGACAGGTTACTGAGTAGCAACCAGTATAGCTCCTTCCATTCACTGGACGTGTCTAATTTTCCCCTTCAGGGGTCTGAGAACACCATCCACAATATCCGCATGCTCAGTGCCCAGTGGAAGGCAAATGTGCCATATATTACATCCCTATGGGTAATCTATTCATCAGTGATCTTCCCTCTAATATAAGCTATCACTGGGAATTCCAAAAACATCCGATGGAGCTCTAAAACATGCCAGCATTGGATGACTGAATCCACTATAAATCTATACAAAGTAATATATGGCAAAATACAAATTATACAAGTCGTCTCTTCTCTTTGTCTGTATATTAAAAGACAATCCCAATAAGCATATTTGGCTCATTTATATGCGTTGGTAATTATGGTTGACCCTGTGTTAAAAAAAAATCTCAAATCTGTAGATAAAAGCATCAAAATCATCCATAGAGGAGCACAACCGAAGCCGCCTCAAAAATTGGCTTACCAGAAGACTTGCTTTTAATCTATATGGATGAAAATTAAAAAAAAAATGATTGCAATCCACTTCCTTACCACACAATGTAATCCTCAGAGCATCATCATTTCTAATAATCTTGATGTCCAAAAAATTAATTAAATCATGATCACACAGCACAGAGAACTGTAGATTAGGATCCTGCATGTTCAACCATTCCAAAAAGGGGTGTAGCTCAATCAGTGTACCTTTAGAAATCATGAACACACTGTCCAAAAAACATTTCCAAATAATCATGTACTGTAGTTACACCATTCTGACAGAAACAGTACCTGCTCTTCAAAGGACAAGACATAGGGGTATGTTTACTAAACTGCAGTAATGTAACTCGCATTATGTTCTGCGGTGATGATACAGATGCCTATATAAGGGAGTGGGCGGGGCATCATTATGGCAAGCCGTGTCAGGTAACGCGCGCTATAAGGCACGTTACAAGGCACCTTATTAGGCACAGTACAAGGCATGTGCCTTAACGTGCCTTGTACTGTGCCTAATAAGGTGCCTTATAACGTGCTTTGTACTGTGCCTAATAAGGTGCCTTGTAACGTGCCTTGTACTGTGCCTAATTAGGAGCCTTATAACACCTTATAAGGATTGTTGGCAACTGTGGTGAGGGTACTATGGGCTGGCAGCACGGATCTGCAAAGATATGACTGTCACAGGCAAGCAAAATATCTGCCTCGGACAGGAGTGAACAATGAGGAATCGAACCCATGACCTCCACCTAGAACATCAGTGTACTAACCAGTAGGCTATACCTCTATGGCTTATTGCCTAATAATGGCTGGGTACAGAAGGATTGCAGGTCACCGCACAAACCGTCTGCTCTTTGTGCTAGGATAGGGTAATCCCACCAGCACCCATGATGCATTGTACATGCAGAATAGCAGCCTACAGCTGACCACCAAATGGGGTCTGCACCTCTCCAGTACTGCAGCGTGGTAAGACAGACTGACAGTACGTGATACTGGCACAGAGTAGCTACAGGCCATGCCATTGTGCAGGTTCCGTGTTCACCCTGAGGGATAGGATGGATGCCCAGCACTAGGTCCACAGTACATGTGGTGCTGGAGATAGGTCCTGCTGCACATCCCCATCACTACCAGTGTGTGACAGGTGTTCCCAGCAATGCAACCGAAGGTACATCTGTTCCAGCTGTGTTCTGCAGTCATATGTGGCCCTGTGGGACTGGACACCACCCAGATTAGTGCGTACCCGGTGTTAAGGTCTAGCTGCCATGGGTACCTGTTATCAGGGCAGTGGGGTAGCTAGACTCGCATGAGAGTTATGTAGCATTGCCACTATGGGTCTAAATGGTATGCACTATATACCCCAAGGGGCCTCAATCACCCCTTTTGTAGATGAGGGTGTGGTGGGACAGGTGCCTGCACCCTGCAGAATGGCTGTAGTACCAGCAACCACAGTCCTGCTGGCAGATGACAGCCCTCCAGGGCTGCTGGGCCAGTGCCATACCAGTGACCATTGCAGACCAGCAGTGATGCTTGGGGTAGGCAGGGGAGGCTCAACTGCCCCACGCCATGGTCTGCCATTCATCAACAGACAGCACAGTCAGACTGCACCTGCAGCATCCTACAAGGTGTTCCCACCATGCACAGGCGAACTGCAGACAACCCACTAACCAGTCCATAGTGCATGCTCACAGGGGAACCCTGTTCCCCCCAGAGGTGGGATGCACAGCACAGACACCAAGCAGGTATCTCCATGATTGGGCCCCAGAACTGGGAACACACAGGTATCATTGTAAACAAATAATGTGTGGCACTATGTGGGAACATAGACATGCCATGGTCACTGCTCGGTCAGAGTGAGAGTGACCCCCCAGCGTGACATGCTGTGGTCACCCTGTCCATGCAGGTGGTGGTTGAGCACTACAGTGTCCCAGCCATTGCCCTCCACCCTGTGCAGATGCATCCTGGCCAATCCGCCCTGTCTGGGCCATACCCACAATACTTTGCTCCTCATTATGCACATTTGCAGGCTAACGCTGGAAGCAGTGTGAGCAATGTGGGCTCAGTGAGGTGTTGGCAGACACAAAACAATGGAGAGACATACGCACACTCCCACACCTATCTCAGCATTGTGCAGAGATGGAAGTGGTTGACAACCCTACCCACCGCACTGATCCTGATTACAGTATCGAAATTGCTAATCTGTGCAGGGGGTAGTAGTGGTGTTCTGGTGATAACTGCAGCTCTGTGCTGGGGCCAACAGCCTGTTACTCCATGAAGTTGTGGATAGTGGAGCCCTTGTGAGTGGGTGTCCATACCCCTGTGCACCGCTGCATTGGGGTTTGCCCATGTTGTTGTTGTGGCTGCATTGTGGGCTAAAACTATGGGGAGTTGCTCTGCAGGATCCACAGATGGGACCTGAATCTCTGATCCTCTGCTCTTGGACATGCTGGCTGAGTGTACTGCACCACACTGTTGCCATGGCAGCATAGTGGTCCCTGGGGCTACCCTTACATTCCTCAGCCAGACCTCTTCTGTTGTACCGTACACCACCTACTGGTACAGGGCATGGCCTAGGTCAGTGATGGCTAACCTTTTTGAGCCCGAGTGCCCAAACTGCCGCACAAAACCAAAGAATTTCCTCAAAGTGCCAGCACGTCAATTTGCATAAATATTTGCATAATGCTAACATACACTAACTTTTAGTAAACATGTCTCTTAATGAGTGTATGGATAAAGACAGACTAAAAGATTTCTACATTACTATAATCCAGTGCCAACCGCCAGGCACATTAGGAACTACTACAAACACTGCCCATTTAGAACCAATAGCAAACCCGCCGTATCCTAACAGCACTACCAGGACTCACAAAGCACCACACCATACCTATCAAAAGGCAACACTGCAAATATTAAACCAATACATTTCAGACAATAACAATACATGACCTACTGGGGAAAGAGAACAAGTGGCATTGTCAAAAAGGAATTACATAAACAGAATACCTCAGCTCAGTTACACAGTTGCAATTGCTCCAGCCACTTTCTTCTGGTTTCTTCATGTTTTTCTGCTAACTCTCCATCATCTGCTGTCCATTTGTCCTTTCTTCTCTCTTCTAGTTTTTTTTTCCATTCTCTCTCTCTACATCCGCTTTAACATACTAATCTTTCTCTTTTGCTCTTTCCTCATTCCTATTTCATCCACTCAAATTTTACCCCTCCATCCTCAATCCCCACTTACTCTCCCAATACCCGGCTAATTGTAGATTTTGTATACCTCCCTCACAAATATTTTTTTCCCCTCTCCATTTTACTCTCCCAGCCCCATCCCATTCTAATCCTCCCCCAACATCAGCTCCCTTCTAGTTCCAGCCTCACCCAGCATCCATGTTCCCTTCTAGTCCCTGCATCAGCCCATTTCCAGTCCTAGCCCCCCATCAGCCCATTTCCAGTCCTAGCAACCCCCCAACCCAATACCAGTCCTAGCCCCCCCCCATCAAACCCACTTCCAGTCCTAAACCCCCATCACCCCATTTTCAGTTTAAGCCCCCCCTATAACCCATTACCAGTCCTAACCCCCATCACCCCCATTCCAGACAGCCCCCATCAGCCCACAGCCCATGAGCAGTCCTACCCCCCCCGCCCGCCCATTAGCAGTCCTAACCCCCCCAGCCCATTAGCAGTCCTACCCCCCCGCCCGCCCATTAGCAGTCCTAAACCCCCCCAGCCCATTAGCAGTCCTACCCCCCCCCGCCCGCCCACCCATTAGCAGTCCTAACCCCCCCCCTGCCCTTTAGCAGTCCTAACCCCCCCCCCTGCCCATTAGCAGTCCTAACCCCCCCCCCCCTAGCCCATTAGAAGTCCTAACCCCCCCCCTCCCTCTGGCAAATTTTTTTAAAAAAAAAGCAGGCTCTGGCTGCTGCCCCGCGGCAGATTGCAATGTCCCGCGGGGCCCCCTCCGCCCGCTAAGCCCCTCTGCAAGGGCTTTCAGATTCGCGAGGGAGATCATCTCACTCTCGTCTCTGTTAAGACTGCAGGGGCTAATGGGAAATTTCCCATCAGTCCCTTGCGTCTAAAGGGGCTTATGGGAAATTTCCCATTAGCCCCTGCGGGCTTAACAGAGACGCGAGGGAGACGCTCTCCCTCGCGAATCTGAAAGCTCTTGCAGAGGGGCTTAGTGGGCGGAGGGGGCACCGCGGAACGCTGCATTCTGCCCTTGCCGCGTCCGCGGCAGCAGTCAGAGCCAGCTTTTTCTTTTTTTGCGGACCTTCCCGCGTGCCAGCTGCAAGGCCTTCGCGTGCCACAGCTGGCACGCGTGCCATAGGTTCGCCATCGCTGGCCTAGGTCCACTGCAGGCGGGTGCCACTGCTCCCTCCAGCACAATCACCCACCCCCTCTGCCATGCCGCCATGACCATATGCTGTCGGTGCCGGTGGTGCGCCATCCCAGGCCATCCACGGGGCAGGTAGGCGGCTGCCTAAGGTGTGGGTTCTGGGGTAGAGGTGCCTACATAGATGTCCATGCTTCCCACAGCACTGCCTGTAAATGTTATGTGCCCCTTGGGGTACCTGCTGGGTAATGTCCCCTGGATGGGACACAGACTCATGGGCATGTCTGACCCTGGTCAGTTGTTGTATTGCTGGTTTCCATTTTCTGTGTTCCTATGTGCCACCTCGGCAACCGCCTAGTCCACCCTGTGCTCCAGTAGCCCCCACTGCATGTCCCACCCGCAGCCCCGTGCCCCATTTGCGCCATCACCATAGTGGTCTTTCATACCTGGGCACTAGGCTGTTGCTGTAAATGGAGCACTATCACGTTTCTTGGGCTCCCTGCCTATGCTGTACATTGCTGACACTGAAATGGTTTCTCTCTCTTGCAAATGTGCATCTAACGCCAGGTTTCCAGTTGCGTTAGGATTCAGCCCTTCATTTCCCCGTGTTAGTGTGGAAGGGGCCTCTCCCCGTCCATTGACCCCTTCTCTCCGCCCTCTCTCCACCCTCTGCGGGACTTACCGCGGCTGGGAACGTTAAGACACGTCAACGTTACATTACATTAACGCACGTTAACGGTACATAACGTGCCTTAACGTAGCCGCTGCTACGTTAACACAGTTTAGTAAACATGCTCCATAGTGTCACTACAGAAGGAGCGGACGTGCCTCACAAAGCAATGGCATGTACTTGGCCATAAAACTGGCCACTGAAATAAAAATAATTATTACATAGCACTATGTCCGCCAAAGACTAGTCTTGAAGGACTAGAAAAGGGGACTGTTACTTCTGGAGAGAGATCTGCAATTGTGAGTACATACTTCTGGGAATTTTCTGAAAGGAATTCTTTTTATTAAAGCTAATTATTCTGTGAACCCACTATTTTTTGTTAAATCAGTCAGGGCCTAGTAGCAGCAGTTTAAGTTTACATTTAAAACACAGAAGAGAGCTTTCTGGTTAAATTTCATACCCAGCAGAGAGCTTGTAGTTTAAATTTAATAGTCATTCAGGGCCTAGCATCAGCAAAGTACTTTTAGTTTAAATTTAAAACACAAAAGAGAGCTTTCTGATTAAATTTAGAACCCAGCAGAGAGCTTGTAGTTTAAATTTCATAATAAGTTAGAGCCTAGCAGCAGCAAAGAGCTATAATTTAAATCAAAGAAGAATATAGCTTACCTCAGCAGCACAGGACAGGGTACTGTGTAGCAGCCCTCTTTTAATAAGTATTATTTCCCTCCCTCCCTCCCTCCCCACACCCACCCACCGCTGGGATAATCGTAGCTTTATAGGTACTTACACATTTTAAAAGACAGGAGGTGCTCTCAGGTGAAGCTCGTTACCCAAATCAGTCATACACTAAGGACCTGAGATTAATTAAGCTTCAGGTGAACAAGGTATATTAAACGTATTAGGTACAGTTTTATTGGTATAAATATCCATAGCAACCCTTAGTAAGTAAAGAACTTAAAGATCTAAACAAAAACTTAAAACTAAGATGCAGACAGCAGTCCAGCAGTGAGATGGGGGCTTTCCAGTCTTTTGCATTGAGTGTCACATGTATGATTTTCTCCCAGTTGGTGAGAGGTCTTATGTGTGCACTAGGTGCAAGGAGCTCTTTGCTCTCAGGGAACGAGTCCGTTCTCTAGAGGCTAGAGTAGCAGACTTGGAAAACATAAGACAGACAGAGAGGTACATAGAAGAGACCTACAGGGATATAGTCCTGAAGTCCCACCTCCAGTCTGGCAGCATCCCTGTTGCCATGGAGGAGAGAGGTCACGTGACAGGAAAGCATCACCCTGGTGTGGCAGGAAGTGATCCTGTAACTAGGACCTGTCCTCCAGGTGATGTAAAACCTTCTCGCACTGAGGAAGCTTCTCCAGGACCATGTGCCCATGAGGGAAGGGTTAGGACAGCCGTTATAGTTGGTGATTCGATCATTAGGCATGTAGATAGCTGGGTGGCTGGTGGACGTGAGGATCGCCTGGTAACATGCCTGCCTGGTGCGAAGGTAGCGGACCTCACGTGCCACCTAGATAAGGTCTTAGATAGTGCTGGGGAGGAGTCTGCTGTCTTGGTACATGTCGGTACCAATGACATAGGAAAATGTGGTAGGGAAGTTCTGGAGGCTAAATTTAGGCTTTTAGGTAGGCAGTTGAAATCCAGAACTTCCAGGGTAGCGTTCTCCGAAATGCTTCCCGTTCCACGTGCAGGACCCAAAAGGCAGGCAGAGCTCCGGAGTCTCAATGCGTGGACAAGACAATGGTGCAGAGATGAGGGTTTTGGATTTGTTAGGAACTGGGGAACATTCTGGGGAAAGGAGGGGCTCTTCCAAAGGGATGGGCTTCACCTTAACCGGGATGGAACCAGGCTGCTGGCATTAACCTTTAAAAAGGAGATAGAGCAGCTTTTAAACTAGATAATAGGGGAAAGCCAACAGTCGCCCAAGAGCGGATGGTTCGGAAGAATGTATCCTTGAAGGATACTACCAAAAGCAGAGAGGTTCCAAAATAGAGTAAAGTAGCCCAAATGCCCTCGAGTATGGAGCAGACAGAGCTTAAAGATCCCAAATTACCCATGTCTACCAATAGCCAAATTAATATGAATAAAATACAGTCTCTAAAATGCTTGTATGCAAATGCTAGAAGTCTAAAAAATAAAATGGGAGAGTTAGAATATATAGCACTAAATAAGAGGTTAGATATGATGGAATATCAGAGACATGGTGGAAGGAGGACGACCAGTGTGACACTGTGATACCTGGGTACAAACTATATCGTAATGATAGAGCTGATCAAATTGGTGGAGGGGTTGCGCTCTATGTTGGAGAGGGCATCGAGTCAGAAAGGATTAAAGTTTTTCAGGAAACAAAATTTGCTGTAGAATCTCTATGGATTGAAATTCCATGTAAAAAGGCGAAGGCAATGGCAGTGGGGGTGTACTATCGACCACCTGGCCAGAATGAACAAATGGATGATGAAATGCTCAAAGAAATCAAGGAAGCTAACAAAAGTTACAGTGCAGTAATAATAATGGGTGATTTCAATTACCCCGGTATCGACTGGGTCAGTGTCACAGCAGGACATGCTAGGGAGATAAAGTTCCTAAATGAAATAAATGACTTCTTCTTGGAGCAGCTGGTTCATGAACCGACCAGAGGGGAAGCCATATTAGACCTAGTCCTTAGTGGAACACCAGATCTAGTACAAGAGATAAAGGTGTTGGGGCCACTTGGCAATAGTGATCATAGCATGATCGCCTTTGATTTAATTAGTGGAGGAGGGATAGTACGGAAATCCACAGTACTACCTTTTAACTTTCGAAAGGGAGACTATAATAAAATGAGAAAAATAGTTAAGAAAAAACTAAAAGGAGCAGTTGCAAAGGTTAAAGACTTACAACAAGCTTGGGTGTTGTTGAAAAATACTATCTTGGCAGCCCAGACCAGCTGTATTCCATGCTTTAAGAAAAGTGGAAGGAAGCCCAAAAAACTGCCAGCATGGTTTAAAGGTGAGGTCAGAGAGGCTGTTGTTGCCAAAAAAGCATCTTTCAGGAAATGGAAAAAAGAGCCAAACGACGAAACCTGGAAACAGCACAAGCACTGGCAAGTCAAATGCAAGGCATTGATAAAGCAGGCAAAGGGAGAATTTGAGAAGAAACTTGCTGCGGAAGCAAAAACACGAAATAAAGATTTTTTCAAGTACATTCATAGCAAAAAACCTGTGAGAGAGTCAGTTGGTCCATTAGATGATAGAGGAGTTAAAGGGGCACTAAGAGGCGACAAGGCGATAGCGGAGAGACTGAATGAATTCTTTGCTTCGGTCTTTACTGAGGAAGATGTAGAGATGTTACCCATGACTGAAGTGGTATTTAAAGGTGCGGAAGAATTGAAGGAAATATTGATACATCGGGAAGATGTATTACAACTATTAGATAAACTGAAGAGTAGCAAATCACCTGGGCCGGATGGTATACATCCAAGGGTGTTGAAAGAACTGAAATATGAGATTGCAGACCTGCTATTAGTAATCTGTGAACTATCATTAAAATCATCTCTAATACCTGAAGATTGGAGGATTGCCAATGTAACACCAATTTTTAAAAAGGTTCCAGGGGTGATCCGGGAAACTACAGACTGGTCAGCCTGACGTCAGTACTGGGAAAAATGGTAGAAACCTTCATAAAGAATAAAATTACTCAGCATGTAGATAGTCATGGCCTAATGGTAGACAGCCAACATGGCTTTAGACAAGGAAGATCTTGTCTCACTAATCTGTTATGTTTTTTTGAAAGTGTGAATAAACAGGTGGACAAAGGTGAGTCGGTTGATATAGTGTATCTGGACTTTCAGAAAGCCTTTGCAAGGTCCCTCATCAGAGACTTTTGGCAAAACTAAAGAGTCATGGAATAGGAGACAGTGTAGTACTGTGGATCAAGAACTGGTTAAAAGATAGAAAGCAGAGGGTTGGGCTAAATGGCCAATTTTCCCAATGGAGAAAGGTGAATAGTAGTGTACCCCAGGGATCTGTGCTGGGTCCGCTGCTTTTTGACATATTCATAAATGACCTGGAAAGTGGAATAACGAGTGAGGTTATCAAATTTGCAGATGACACAAAACTATTTAAAGTTGTTAAAACCCAAGAGGATTGTGGAAAATTGCAAGAGCATCTTGATAAATTAGACGACTGGTCATCAAAATGGCAGATGAAATTTAATGTGGACAAGTGCAAAGTTATGCATCTAGGGAAGAACATCCCAAACTTTGGTTACACAATGCAAGGTTCCACATTAGGAACCACCACCCAGGAAAAAGATTTAAGCGTCATTGTGGATAAGATGTTAAAATCCTTGGCCCAGTGTGCAGCGGCGGCCAAGAGAGCAAACAGAATGCTAGGTATCATAAGGAAAGGAATGGAAAATAAAACAAAAGATATTATAATGCCTCTATATCGTTCCATGGTGAGACCGCTCCTTGAATATTGTGTGCAATTCTGGTCGCCGTATCTTAAAAAGGATATAGCATTATTTGAAAAGGTTCAGAGAAGAGCCACCAAAATGGTAAAGGGGATGGAAGGATACTCCTATGAAGAAAGGCTAAAAAGGTTAGGGCTCTTTAACCTGGAAAAAAGATGGCTGAGGGGAAATATGATAGAAGTCTATAAATTAATGAACGGAGTGGAACGGATAAACGTAGATTGATTGTTTACGTTATCAGAATAAAGAAAGACTAGGGGACATGCAATGAAGCTACAGGGTAAACTATTTAAGACTAATAAAAGAAAATATTTTTTCACTCAACGTGTAATCAAACTCTGGAATTTGTTACCAGAGGATGTAGTAAAGGCTGTTAGTGTAGCTGGGTTTAAAAAAGATTCGTACAAGTTCCTGGAGGAAAGGTCCATATACCATTATTAAGAAGGGACCCAGGATATCAATGCTTGACCCAGTACAAGCATTGCGGAACCTGTGTCTTTTGGGGAAACTGCTAGGTATGTATGACCTAGATTGGCCACGGTTGGAAACAGGATACTGGGCTTGATGGACCTTGGTCTAACCCAGTATGGCATAGCTTATGTTCTTATATAAAGACAAAAGAAAACTAACATAAAATCTAGAGGGAATCTCCAAATTATTCAACACATTCCCGATCATAGTAAAGGCTCCTCTCTGGAATATAGTGGTATGCAAAACTCTCTCATCCATAGTAACCTAAAAGCAGAGTCTTCTAAAGGACCTGTATGATTTTACTTTAGAAGCAGCTGGTCTTAAAAAGAGTCAATAAACTGCGAAAAGGGTTCTACACTGAGCCACATGTTGACACTATGGGATGCCTCAAAAGGCTCTCCAACCATTTATGAATTCTAGGCAGTATATAGAAAACAGGGGAGTGGAGGAGCAGCCTAATGGTTAGAGTACTGGCTTGGGAACCAAGAGACCAGGGTTTGATTCCCAGCAGCACAGTTCACTTAACCTTCCATTGCCTTGGAATCTATTTCTGGTCACACTGCCAACAAAATCCAGGAGTTGCTCAGTCACCAGCAGTCAGAATTGCATTTTGTATAGAAAATAGTGAGTGATTAGACAACAAAATCTGAGCTTCCTTCATAGTTATATGTGATTATCCACTGCTGACTGAATCAGGTTGCCCAAGTTGTTTAGTGGGATCACCTTCGAGAGGAACATAAAACTTCTGTTCCATACATTGTGTCTTAACTTCCTCCATATATTGTGCATGTGACTGCCATAATTACTTCACCCTTATCAGCTCTGGAAAATTCTAAATACGGTCTGTTCTTCATCACCTTAAGAATTTCCCACTCCCGTTCCTCAATTTTATATTGAATTGTAAATCCAGTGATTCCAGCAGAACCCATTTAGAGACTGGATGTACAGTAGATCCATCAGTCACCATCAGATGCAATCATTTCAATTGGAGCTTTCATAAAAATTAATATAAAAATACAAAATTAAAAGGATCACGTTGAACTGTTGATACAAAGCAAAGACTAAGTTCTAAAACCCATAAATGCAGGGCCAGGAATTCAGAGTTTGAAACGTTAAATACTGTAGATATTTGAGAGATTGCAATCTGGTTACTGGAACCCTCAATTCAAACTCCAACTCCAACTTCCCCTTCTGAACCCCTGAGCCTTTTTCACATCTGTATCCCTCTTTTAACAAAGCTCGATTCATCCTACTATTATCCTCTTCAAATAATTTGTCACTACTGAGAGACGATTCATTCAATGGATCAAAATAGTACAGTAACTCCTTCTGTCTCAAATTAGAATCAGCAGGCCATGGAGTTCACCAATGCTAAATTGGCTGTTTCTGAGGCTTTAAGTGCACAGGTGGAGCAGGCAGCTGCTGTATTACGTGTGAGGGAAGATTTGAGGAGTCTTCGTGAGGAACATGTACTGTTGATGAAAGAAAGGTCAGTGCTGACTCGAAAGACTGAGCATTCGGAAAACCTGGCACGACGGAACAACTTGAGACTGTTGAACTTTCTGAGATCCCCGCTGTTCTTCCCCCTGGAGATGGTACAACAGTATTTTGTGGAGGTGCTTAAAATTCCAACTGAATGCCTACCACCTGTGGTTAGGGCACAATATCTCAATGTTGGTAACAAAGGAGGGGGGTGGAATGATTCCAAAACATCTTTAGGTGGTATAAGTGATTTAACTGGTTTTCTTGGAAGTTCTTTGGAAGTAGTCACTGAAAGGTCTACCTGCTTGTATCCCTTGCACTTGAGCCAGATAAGGTTATGATTCTTAAATATTTTTTCAAGAATATAAATGAGAAGTTTTATGGCTCGCAAGTACGGATATTTCCTGATCTTTCTCGGGCGACCCAGTTGAGGAGAAAGGCGTTTCTTAACCTTAGGGCTAGGGCCATCTCCCTGGGAGCAAATCTTTTGTTAAAATACCCTTCTCGATGTTTTATTTTCTTGCATGACCAAAATTTTCTTTTCTTCAAGCCTAAACAGCTTCTTGATTTCATGAATGCTAGGGACGAGGTTAAGGTGGATGTGAACATCCCTACGGCTGACGTTTAAGTCTTATCCTGCCTATTGTATGATTTCTATGCTGATTTCTACTGTGTGTTAAGTAGAATTGCAAATTTAATTTCCCGTTGCCCCCCTCTTTTCTTTTTTGTGGTCTAATATGGCTGGTGTTAGTTTGCTTACTTGAAATAATTGTGTGATAATATATGATGTTGCCTATTCTCTTTCATTCATGTGTTTACTTGGATGTTTACTATATATGCCAATAAAAATTTAAATAAAAAAAATTAGAATCAGCAGGCATCCATGGGTAGACATTATCCTGTGTATAATCTTTTCTTTCACGTTAAAATTTTTTAATTTTAAGTTGACAAAGCTAATCCTTAAATCTCTCAATAGACAGTTTTAATTCAATATGTTTCTTATCAAATTTATCATTAGTATGCTGTTTCTTCAATTGGTATGTAACTTCAACAATAACCTCTCATTTAATTCTTTTTCAACCTCAAAGGTTGAATCAACAATCAGAAGCATAAGATCCAAACCACATTTATTAAGGACAGAATTCCATTTATCCAATTTTTTTTTAAACTTGCACAAAGATCTTGGGTTCTACCTTCTAGGTATCATATGGTTCTTGATATATTGAACTGGGGTATCACCATGCAGTTCAGCTCTGGCCAGACAAATAATGCTAATACTTCATTCCATGACTGTCTATCTTCTTGCTCATTAGACTGGTCAAGTAGGACTGTATGCTGCAAAATATGAGATAAGTACACTGATGCTATCTTTTAGATTGAGAAGAGTATTAGACATGAAGTAGTATTGACTGTTGAACTGTATATTAAATCATGAAGGGGGTCTTTTACTAAAGGGCATTAGCTGACATGTGTTCTGATATGCGCTGAATGCACATTGGGACACACATTCAGCCAGAGCAGGACCAAGGCAGCACAGGATGAGTCCCGCACTAACTGTATAACTTGCAGTAGGGTTGCAATAGGCTTGTAGGGACAGAGAGTGGGCATGTTGTGCTCTGTGCAGTTGGCACCGGATTCAGACACGTGCTAACTGCATTAGCATGGGATCACTTAATGTGGTATGCACTAAGGGACAGGGCTCTGTGTTAACCTTCAGAGAAATGCTTTCCATATGCCTGGACAGTTAATGCAGTGGTGTTGCACTTAACGTGCCACAGTTTTGGTGCATTAAGTGCAACATCCTATAGTAAAAGGGCCCAAAGTATAAGCTGATGTAATGGGGGCTGCCTTTACTGCTCTGCAGTTGCTTAAAACCTACAGGAGACAAGCTTTGAGACACTTTCAGGAGGCTGGAGATTTGTTTTTATTTAGCAATGCTTATATACCGCTTTTCACCAGGTCAAAGCGGTGTACATTCAGGTATGGTATATATTTCCCTTGTCCCCGAAGGGCTCACAATCTACATTTTTGATGCTTAGATATGAAGCTCCAATCTGGAAAATGTACAGGGTTCAAAGAATGTACTGGAATTGATTAACTCTAAATGAAATAGTGGGTACTGAGCCCTGTGGTGTAATGTATTGGGTTCAAAATAAAAGCAGACAAAAATACTTGAACTAAACCTTTTATTTTACTCTCACCAACAGGAAACAGTTCAAAAAGAAAAGAAAGCAATAAAGATATTTACCAAAACAAACCAAAGACATAAATAGAATAATTAAATAGCCATATCTTCCAAAATACAGTAAATCAGCAATTAAGGTAAACTTGTAGAATATCTAAATAAAACGTTTGCACTGCTGACTGACAACAGAAACCAAAACTGAAACCCAACAATTTTTGAGAATGTTGCACAAGTTCTATAAATTCTGTTTGGATCCATACAAGCCCAGTTCCATCCAAATCATTGGTGCCTTTTCCTGCTAGGGAAAAATCTCTGCCCCTCTCTAGATTATTTATGATTAGATCTCACATTTTGGATTTCAATTTGGTCTCTGGCAGTTACAAGGCTCAACCTTTCCTCGAAGGAACCTTGAAGTTGCAGGATTGTCAGAAAATGCAGAATATTTTCCTTCTGAACTCTGACCCAGAGCTGTGGCAGAATAACTACTTACTGTTGTGTTTTTTTTTAAAAGTCTGAATTCAAGGCTTAGAACTCTGGAGAACAGTTGAAGCCAATTTCCCAGACTTTTCTCTCCCAAAGCTAGGGGCAGCCTCTTGATGCTTGCTGGCCAACAACTGCTTCAATTCAAAAAACTTGAGTAGGTTTCAACCAATCACAGAGGGCTGCAGTCCGATGCAAGAGCCAATTCCCCTGTTGCTGACTAAAATGTCAGTCCAGCACTTTCTGGCAGTTTAAAAAGTTTGCCCATTGTAATTCGCTTTCAGGGTTTGCTTTTAGGAGGTCTGCATGTTCAGATTTGTAATTCCCAAAGCTTGTAACCAGCATCTATGCCAGGCTTTGTGTCTGAGAGGGGGGTACATCTTTATCAGTCAATTTTAAGTATACACAAGGGCTGGCGCCTCTATTTTGCCCATGTAGCCTTTAAAAAGCGTAAACTAGTCACCATTCTAAAGATGTTTTATGTTATTTTGCAAAATTTGCCAATGGTAAGGGTTCCCCCTCTAAATTGGTGGACTATAAATTTCTGGAATAAATCAACTTGGACCTAAGTCCTTTTATAAAAGTACCCCCCAATTGTGGGCTTTTGTTCTATATGCAGGCTAAATTATTATACATATTTTGGTGGTACTTGTGAAGTTATGAGTCCGGTCTATGTGCTGTCTTCAGTAATCCAAGGTGCTGATGGATGGCACTATGCTTCTTATAGAAATGCTACTTTTGTAGGGTCATGCAAGAGAGGAGATGAATAGAGAATGATTTAAGATCTTTAATCGGCCAGCAACAGTAAATAGAAACTAAATGGTGACTAAGGAAAGATGCTGCACATTAGTATTTTATTAGGGAATAATTCAAATCATTGGATAAGCAATGAGCTATCACAGGTGCTTGATTCACACCCTACATGACTGGAAAGGAGGCAAATAGCTATTTTATTTATTTTATTTTTTATTTAACATTTCTTATATACCGCGCTCTTAATCATCAGTGCGGTTTACATTGAAACAATATAACATTCGGTCAGTTAAATTTGACCATCGTTTACATAGAACAGGGCCAGCAAATAAAGCTTAGTTACTCACCTGTAATAGGCATTCTCCAGGGACAGCAAGAATCAGTCCTCACATATGGGTGACATCAGTGCCGACGGAGCCCACATGGAAGCATTTCCCCAGCTTTCAAAGAAAGCTTTTTGGAGATGCACGACGCATGCATGGTCCCCTTGACTCAGTCTAATGACATAGCTCAGACGGCAAAAGTAAAATATGGTAAAGAAGCAACTCCAAGGGGAGGAGAGAGAATTGTGAGGACTGATTCCTGCTGTCCCTAGAGAACACGCATTACAGGTGAGTAACTATGTTTTCTCTGGGAACACGTATGAAGTCAATCTTCACATATTTATTTATTTATTTAGACAGATTTGTATCCCACCTTATCCTACACTTAAAGTGGTCACATTACAATTGGAAGGTTACATTTAACATGAGGTAGTTAACAACAATATACATTGAACTTAAACAACAATTTGGGTGGGCGAGTGTCGATTTAATAGAGGTAGTTGGAAACCATTTGGGACATATGGAACTTCACAGCTACAGGCTACCGAGGACCTGTACAAAATGCCATGGGTGACCAGAGAAGGTGAGCCATGAGCTGCAGCAGTTGAGTTCCACCTAGGAGACTCTCGCAAGACCCAAGTGTTTGGCTGGGAACCAGCATTCCTGTAGCCTGAACACAGAAGGGTCGGAGGTCAGGAATTGCCTACACCCGAAGAGATTATGGCGTACAACCTGGTCGAAGGTACTGTCCCGTCAGGACTCCATCTCCAGGCAATAGTGAGCTGTGAAGGTAAGGACCAAAGACCAGGTGGTGGCCTGGCAGATTTCCATCACAGGTATGGAATGCAGATTTGCCACGGAGGTAGCCACAACCCTGACACAGTGCGCCATGATTCGGTCATCCAGTGAGATCCCAGCCTGCTCAAAGGCAAGGACAATGCAGTTTGCCACCAAGTGGACAGAGTTCACTTGGTCACTGGAAGCCCCAGTTGACCGGGGTCATAGGAGATGAAAAGTTGAGGCGCTTTTTGGGGCCCTGAGTCCATTACAGTTAGGAGGACAGGGCCCTCTTGCAATCCAGAGTATGGAGAACAGTCTCCGCCTTGCCGGCACAAGGCCTCAGGAAGAAGGTGGGGAGCACCACCTCCTGACTGAGGTGGAAAGGGGACACCACCTTTGGCAGAAACTTGGGTAGTGTGCAGAGCACCACCCTGTTCTTATAGAACCTCATGTATGGTGGCTCTGCCATCAGAGCCTGGAGCTCACCGAACCTGCAAGCTGACGTAAGTACTACGAGAAAGGTGACCTTCTAGGAAAGGTACCACAAGTGGCAAGGAGCCAGGGGCTCAAACGGTGGCTTAATGAGCTGTGAAAGCACCACACTGAGATCCCACTCTACCGTTGCCGGTCAGATGGGGGGCTTGAACAACATGAGGCCCCACAGGAAACAAGGGGCTGAGCCGAGAGGGGCTTGCCCTCAACTGAGTGGTGGTGCGCTGCAATAGTGCTCAGGTGCATCCTGATTGAGATGGACTTCAGTCCCACCTGGGACAGGTGGAGCAGCTGCACCACACTGAAAATTGACGCCACTTGAAGGCATATGCCCTTCTCGTGGAGGCCTTACGGGAGGCTAGAAGGACCTCCTCCATGTCTCATGGGAGGTTGAAGGGAGCTAGAGCTATCCTTTCAACAGCCAAGCTGTGAGCAACAGGGACCCCAGGTTGGGATGCAGGAGAGCGCTCTCCTCCTGTGAAAGCCATCTTGGGGCACGGCCCAGGGGAATCGGAGATGCTGCCGACAGTTAGAGAAGCAGCGAGAACCACTGGGCCACCAGGAAACTATTAGTATCAGTGATACCCTGTCGCGCTGGACCTTGAAAAGGGTCATGGCAACCAGCAGTGTTGGCAGAAGGTATAAAGAAGACCTTTTGTCCATGGAATGAGGAACACATCTGCCGCCACCTGGGATGAATGTGGCTGGTGGGAGCAGAAGTGGGGCAACTGTGTGTTGTCTGGGCTGGTGAACAGATCCACTGGGGGACACCCCAGAATCGGAACAGTCAGGAGACCACTCTGGGGTCCAGGTGCCACTCGTGTGGTTGGAAGACTCTGCTCAGCCTGTCTGCCTGGGAGGTAGACCAATCACAGGAGCATCCCGTTGCACATAGTATCCCGTTGCACATAGCATATGAGCAAAAGGCTATGACCCTGTGCCCCCTTGCTTGTTGACATAGAACATTGTGACTTGGCTGTCCATCTGGAGCAGCACCAATTGGTGCTGCAATCGGTGAACAGAAGGCACAGAGGACCAAAAATATCACCCGGAGCTCCAGAAGGTTGATCTGCAATGGTATTCTGTCTGGGACCAACTGCCCTGCATGCAGAGGTCCTTGCAATGAGTTTCCCATTCCCAACAGGGAGGTGTCCATAGTAAGGACCCTCTGGGGGGGTGGGTACCTAGAAAGGCATCCTGGCCTGAAGGTGGCAGGGAATCTCCCACCATTCGAGGGAGTCCGCCAGCTGGCAGTCACTCTTATCCTGTCTTAAAGCCTGCCCATGGTTTGTGTCCACTGGGAGTGGAGGCACCACTGAGCCGCCCTCATGTGCAGGTGAGTGTATGTTGACTGTAGAGGCCATGTGGCCCAGCAGGTGGAGGAGGTGAATGGGCACCAACTTGCGAAGCTGCACCTCTATGGCAGGCACCCTGAGGTGTTGTGTCCTCCCCAGAGGAAGGCCTTGGCCTGGAGGATGTCTAGCTGAGCCCCTATGAACTCCAGACATGGAGCTGGAGAGAGGTGGGACTTGGGGTAGTTGATGACAAATCCAGATGCTGCAGGATGAGAGTGGTGCACTCAGTGGCATGGTGCACATCTGCAGCTGTGCCTCCCCTTATGAGCCAGTCATCCAGGTAGGGAAAGACGAAGCCCCTTGAAGACAAAGGTGGGTTGCAACTCAGTGAAGACCCCTGGCGATGAGGCCAGCCCGAAGGGTAGCACCCTGTATTGGTAGTGATTTCCTCCACCATGAACCAGAGGTATTTTCAGTGCCTGGGATGGATCAGGATGTGCCTTCATTCAGGTCTAAGGCACATAGCCAGTCTCCCTGGTGGAAATATGGCAGCAGTGTTTCAAGGGAGAGAATCTTGAACCTTGCCCACACTAGAAATCTGAGGCCCATTGTTCTCTTGGGAATGAGGAAATATCTAGAGTAGAAGCCTTTGCCCCAGAGATGTTTGGGCACGGGCTCTACCGCTTTGTCCTCGAGGTGATTTGCGAGCTTGGTGAAGAGCAGAGTCTGGTGAGGGAGAGGCCTTATGGGTTCTCCTGGGAAGAACAAGGGTGGCATCTGTTGCAGGTGGAGGAGGTAACCCTCCTTTGACTACTTGCATTAACCAAGAATCGGTAGTGATGGAGGACCACCTTTGGGCAAACATGGCCAGATGCCCCCCTGTGGGCTGCTGAGGGCCTCCTGGGGGAGATGAAGCTATGCCCAAGGAGTCAAAACCTCCCGGCTGGGCCGGGACTGGGGCTGGTGCCTGGGTCTTAGGGATCTTCTGCTTGCGAGGACCATGCCCTTGCCCCTTGGACTGTTGTCCTTACTGTGGGGAAGAGAAGGCTTGGTACTGTGGGGCATTACCAAAAAACCCCTTTTTCCTTGAGAAGAATGTCTTCTTCCTCGGGACTTTCTTATGGGGATGCACCGAGGTCTTCTTAGAGAGTCTGGTCCTGGTCAGGAACTCAGTCTATCTCTGCAGCCTTGTCTGCCATTGGTTTCCCCAAGAGGTTCTCTCCGGTGCAAGGGACATCGATGAGTTTGTCCTGGACCCATTGCTTGAGGTCAGATGACAGCAGCCATGCCTGGTATCAGGCCCCGATGCCTGCGGCAACCACTCTGGCTGAGGACTCAAAGCCATCATATGCTGCTAGAGAGAGGAACTTTGAGCACTCCTTGAATGTCGAGGCCAGTGACTTGAACTGCTGGAAACGTTCCCCATCAAAGACTGCAGAGAAACCGGCGCCCTCCCTCGCCAGTTCCTTGAGGTACATCCCGATGTACAACTGGTAGGATTGGACTCGGAAAGCTAGCATCAAGCCCTGGAAGCATTTTCAGCTGAGGGCATCCAGGATCCAGGCCTCCCTAGCAGGGGGCACCAAGGAATGAGTCTTTTGCTCTTGAGTCACTGCATGGCCAACTCGATGACCATAGAGTTGTGAGGAAGCTGGGTTTTATGGAACCCCGAACTTCGGCAGACTTGGTACATGGAGTCGAGCCATCTGCACTGGACACTGATGCCGGTGTTTCCCACATGTGGAGGAGGTGGTGCTCAAAGATCAGAGGGATGGGTACTATAAGGGTCTCCTTTAAAGGGGTCTTGTTTTGCAGGATCTCAAGTTCCTTCATACGGGGGGGTCCTCCTCTGCCTTGGTCTCAAACGTGAGCACATTTGCCATGTCCCGCACAAAGTCGAGGAAGGCAACATCCTTGGGCAAGGAACGGCGCCTGGACACCGGTGGAAATGGCTCTGAGAGCACGTCTCTGTGTTGTCGTGTGTCCGGGCACTCCTCATCTTCAGTCTCCCAGTCTGACTCGAAGTCAGAGGAAGAATCAGAGGCTCTACACCTCCGTGGTCGAGGCCTGAGCCCAAATGCCCATGACCCCTGGAAGACTTGTGGTCTGAGCCACATGTACTTGCTGGAGAGGACTGGTGTCCCAAGGAACAGGCCCGGGACTTTGTCCAATGCCACTGGCTCTCTCGAGGCCGGTAGCACTCGAGGATGGACTTAACGTCCAGGGAAGCCCTCAATGTCAAGGGTCCAGTTGCCGGGGCGCATGAACTGGAGGAACCAGACATCAGTGCCTGCTGCTGGGCTTGGAGGGCAAAAATACTGTGCTCCAAAGTCGCCATCCTGGTCTCCATGCCAGATGGCTCCGAAGCCTTCGAAGCGGGCACCGATGTCTTCGGGCCAAGCGTCAGTTCTGTCGAGGGGAGTCCTCGACCAGGATTGCCTTGGGGGTCCAAGGCCGGTCACCCAATGCTGACTCCTCCTTCCAGGGCAGCTTGTGAGGCTGCTCCCGCTCCAACCCCTCAGACTCACACCGGGGATTGCGGGGCGTAGTGTGGGATTTACCCACTTTTCCAGACCGTCCTCCAAGGCGGCCTTCAAGGTTTTCGAGCTCTTCTTGCATTCCACCTCTGGGGATTTCTTCTTGGAGAAGCCATGGCCACAGGACTCTGAGGTGGCCTGGGCATCGTGGGGCACCGAGGTACTGGAGGGGGCCCTGGATTGTGGTATCGCTGGGGACTCCAGCGCAGAGTTGGATTTATGGAAGAACTTCTGCTGCAAATGACAGTTCTTGATGGCCTTTGCAGACATAAACTTGCAGAGGTCGCAGTCCGAGTTGTCATGATCCAGCCCAATACACCAATACATATTGAACCTTAAACCTATTCTTTTTTGTCGGAGTCAGTCGTCAAAGTGAGTGGAAGTTGACCACACACCACCGCGACATCTCCTTTTTTTGTAAATTTATGAATAAAACTTTACACTTTGCTCAGATGATGATCTCCCAAAAGATAACATGCCAGAGTATCAAAAGCGACGTGCCACACGTTTCGGGTTATCTTCAAAAAACATTCAACCCTGCTTCAGGCCATCTAAAACTGGCAAATCCTTGATCAAAGTCGTAGAGCTTATACATGAGTAAACAGAGGTAAGGGCACATATAGCTGCTGCTCACTCGGCGTCTGACGTCACTTACACCAGGTGACTTCAAACTGTCAATCATAGTAAACTTTGAAACATTGCAACTGCTAAGGGGGAACCCACTGCAGGAGAACACCCTACAATTAAGCAATGAAAATCACTATAGAAGAATGATATACTGGCCAGTCTGTTACAAAATAGTGTGCCAATCAATTTGCATATTGAGGCCATTAGGTTTATTAAGGTGATTTCAACAGGTTTTGTGGCATTAATTCTTGATGATCCAGCCCAAGGCAACAGAGGCAGCAGTCATGTGGGTCGGTGAGGGACATCATTTTACTGCACCGATCACATTTTTTTAAGCCGCTGGAGACCATGGGAAAAACAGTCCCTGCCACCCGGGCGAGGGTCCAAGGCCCATTGGCCAAAAAAGGGCATGTAGCGCTGGTCGAGGGACACCTTGAGAAATATCAAGAAACGAACCTGAGGAGCGATGTTAAGGCAAGCTGGCTCGGGGAGGAGGGGGGGAAGGGGAGAGGAACATGTACACGTACTGGAAAAAAGAGATAATTTTAAGACAAAGAGAGACACTTTATCCGGGGAAACGGGACAAACGTCCAGAGGGCTCTGCGGAAAAAAGAAGACTGAGGCAAGATGGCACCTTTGGGTGGGAAGGGGACCACAAATGCATGGTGCATCTCCCAAAAGCTTTCTTTGAAAGCCAAGGAGATGCTTCTGCATGGGCTCCGTCAACGCCGACGTCACCCATATATGAGGACTGACTTCCTGCTTGTTTCTGCAGAAACATATTTCCTATTCAAAGCTGGACCAGACTGAAAGGCAAAAATGGGCACTTAATAAGCAACTCAGGGCTTATCCTGCTCCAACCCATGTAACACATAAGCTATCTCATTCCCCTGAAACATGAATTTACCGCAGCCCACAGGAATCAATGAGCAAAAACCACCTTAGTACTCACATACAGTATGCATTAGCAGACTTCCAATGCTTTAGCAATGTGCAGGGCACGCAAACTGCTGGTATGCAAGGTCAACATGTATCCAAATGTAGAAAAAAACCCAAAGTACTTTTTTTAACATCTCCATAAACTTTATTCTTCGTCTTTCACTCACAGCTGTCCTTTCCATGAAGGGCTAGCATTCACAGGACACTGGGCATACATCTTTCTCTTGCATACCCCCCACACAGTGCTCAACCCCTATATTGCTGTTATGGTTTTACAATCTTGCCCCTCAAATTAGGGTCACTAGCCATGGGGGTCTCATCTGTTGGACACAGGCCTCCATCACTGCATCATCTATCCTACATCCCCAGCTCTAATGCCATAATATAAGTCTTCACACATCGTTCTCCTGCAAACACTCTGCCGTCTTCTACACCACAACTGTCCTATGTATTGGCTGATGTAACACCTTCTATTTGATTATGCACTACACAGGGATACATGTCTGCAATCAGAGGAAATTAGGTCTCTCATCTTCTCTCTCCTCTACAGCATCCTGTTTAGAATCCTCAAAGGACACAGGATGCCTATTAGATGTATCTAGGTAGCACAGACAGACTTGGGCACCTAGCAGTGGTGCCGGACACAGTATAAGCATGTAGGCTTACTAATTGCCACAGACAGTATCTTAGCTAGGACCTCCAGTTGCTGCCTATCCACATTCTATAGTTTGCCCTTGAGAACCAATACTGAAATGAGGGAGAAGAACCATGATGGGTCCTCATGCCCTTTCCAATACTTCAGGCATTGCCTTGGCTCTTAGCACTCTGGGAGAGATGGGTAGGCTCAGTTTATGCTCCTGATGGATCTACTGGTGGGCCTACTGTGTGCATGACTCTTTTCTCTAGGCTAATACTTTGATGGACTCCGTTCATCAAGCATCTTCATCTTTTTGGATGTTTTTCAGACTGAACCACACTCCTTGAAATAGCTGAACACTGATTGAGTTTCCTGGATACGAGGAGGTAAGAACAGGCAAAGGTGTTCCGGAAACTGAAAAAGGGTCACTATTCCCACACTACCTAGATGCACAGAAAGCATAGCAACCTACTTTATTTTAAATTAGTTTATTGGTTCCCTTTCCACATCCAGCCTTAGGAAGAAGGAAATAATGAATATTATTGACTTTTTTCAATTTAAAAACAAAACTCAGTTTCCTAGTGTGTACAAGAAAGAGCAGGCGTGTAAGTGGAAGTACCATACAGAGATTATATCCAGATGGTATAATATACTTCCGACAGAGACAGTGAGAGAGGTAGGACTAGAAGATCCCAAAAGGATGCAAAATGTCTGAAGAGTGTGCTAAGATGCTTGCGTACGATCCGGGGCCTAGCTAGAACACTTTTCAACACGAAAGTGCCACATTATGTTACAGCCACCATTTTTTTAAAAGACGTTAAAAGTGGCTACCAATGAAACTTATTTTTCCTTCTCTACAGCCCATTCAAAAGGTAGACTGGCCCCTATGATTTGCCACGAGAGAAGGAAATAAAGATATACATTTTTCCTCCTACAGGAAATAATGGGCGTTATACAGGCAAAAAGAAAGCAGGCTTTGGTTACTCCTGCTCTGAGCTAGAGTAAATATATTTGGGTCAGAGGTCTTGGGGAAGCAAATAAAGCCATTTATCTAAGTGGCTGAATAACCATTTGTGGGCAGGGGCAGGTGCAGAAGCTCAAGTGGGGAGGAGCTGACAACTGAAATTATAGGTGGGCTGCATTGTCTCCTGCTGTCTCCCAATATTTGGGTCCTTGCAGCTAACATTTTGAGAGTCTGAAAACACATGGCTAAGTCTCACCTTTCAAGACAGTATTGATTTGAGCAAACCAGCAATTTGGCCAGTGTAGACCTCCTTGTGAAAGCCAAATTAACTGAGAGGTGACTCAAGCCCTTTGTGCATATCATTATAAACAATCTCTAAAAATCATTTTGATTCCTACAAAATATACTGCTTGATACACTTGTTACAAAAATAACATTTCATCACCACAAATAGAGCAGGAAGGAAGAATTCGACCTTACTGACAACATCACAGGAGGTTTTGCTAAAGTGACAACAGAGTACATGGAATAAACGGAAATCTTTAAAAGAGGTATAAAAATACCATCTCTACATCTGAGAGAATTTCTATGAGCTAAGACTGATGCGCATACACAATTAAAATACCTCCGATACTTTCATTGTGAAAGAAATTGACTCAGAGTCTGTAACGAAGAGTAGGGTTAGATTAACAGTTCATTTCAAGCCCACTGCATTAATTTTGAGCTACTTCCTTAAGTGTAATGATTTTAACTGTACAGAACTAAAAATTCATACATTTATATTTTTAAAATATCTTTACAAATTTTAAATACCTTATTTCACTTAGAATTACCCCCCCCCCCCCCACACACACACATACACCCTCCCCACAAAACTCTATCTCAGCTACTGAACTTTTTCTGGCCATTTATGTTTGTGTTTAAACACTGCGCCCTCCTCAGTTAATTTTCTATTTACTTTATGAAGTAATAAACTTGTGTCTACCAAAAAACACCTGAACTTCTGTGCATAACTTTTAAATGTTTATTGAAACGTAAGCTGTTAGAGACCTACAAAAATAGAATACAAAAGTATTTCATCTCCACTGGAAAGAAAATCCTTCCTGAATACAGATTTTTTTGATATTTGAAATAGGCTAAATCGGCATGACTTGTGTACCAGAATTTCTATTTTTCTGAGAAGCAGCTTTCCTAAAAAACTGTATTTCTAAAAGTCCAAATGCGGATAGCATTTCTTTTTCCCAAAGAATGCTAATCACTTTAATTCCATATCTAAATGTTGTCCAGACTGAAGACTGGATTTTCCAGATAAGTGTTTCCAATATGAAACCAATGAGGCTTAACAGTTTAAAAGGAACCCACAGATACCTGGGGAGGGATGGAAGGATGGGCGGGGAGGGTGATGTGGAGCAGGATGGGGTGAGGGAACTCCAGTGCTTAGGATATAAATCAAAGTCAACAAATACCCAACATATTACTTTTTAAAACGTATTACCAACTAACTAGAATGACCTACATAGCTATCAGTAGATTGATGAACACAATGCCCACAAGGCCCTTTCCATTCAAGTATTCTTTTTATAAAATAACTATAAATTCCTAAAACTCATTGGTATAATGGTGTTTTTGCATATTTTTCCAGAGAATGCAATAAGAAGGTTGTGATATTTGGTCTTTTAAAGGTGATCTATGCTGTATCAGCACCAGTGAGAATACACATACCCCACTTTAAAACCAAGCAGTGCGTAGGTGGTAAGCTGGTTTTTAGACTAACATCCCTTCCTGTCTTTCAGGTCATTAAACTCTGCTTCAAGGTTTGCAGTTACAACCGTACAGTAGACATTTATTCTTGCCAGGTCAGAGGCTTTAACAGTTACTGAATGAATGCTCTTAGATCCATAGCTTTAGATCTATTAAATTGTTTCCTTAGGATGTATTGTCACCGGGCTACATTGCCATCAGGAGATGTTGTCTTGTAATCTTCTTGGTATTGTCAGCTGTTCGTACGTTGGGAGCGTGTTGCTTGAAAGGAAGAGGTCGGAGTGAACAGAAGTGCCTCTGTGAGATGATCTGTTGGTTTGTCCTTGCTGGTTTGCCACTAGATGATGTAGTAGGTCTGTAATAATATTCAGTTTCTGGTCCATTTGTGTCACCTACAAAGACACCAAAACTCACAAGTCAGAAGACATAGTTTAGTGTTCTAACATTAATGCAAGTTGTGGAACAAAAAGGATCCGTTTTAAATTAGTAACATCTTTTATAGCGGGTCTTGGAGTACTCCTTAGCTAATTTGGTTTCTAAGGTCAAAACCCAGCATGAATATATAGAAAATAGACTTCGATATACAGGAGTCAACACATGCAAATGTATTTCATGCATATTCATTGTGCATATCCTGAAACCGGACTGGCTAGGAGGTAGGATAGGAATGGCCTGAGAAACATGGAGTCTGCAGGCATTCATTTCTTCTCAGTTGAGGGCTTTTTAGTCTTGTTTCTGTTTTGTATAATGTTGTTTTATAATCGCATGCACTATTTAGTGCAGACTAAAATAAACAGCATGTGCTATTAGAAAATGAAATGAAAATAATACAAATCTCTATAAAAACACTGATGCAACGATAGGTGAATAGACAGAAGGAGGGGGCTTTTGGCAGACTGTGTGGCCTACAGGTTATAACTACTATGTTGTACATGGGTTTCTGAGAGCACTTAAGTCCCTTCTTCATCTATCTTGAGAGTTCATTTTGGGATAATCCTTACACTAAAACAAGAAAAACTAGATTAGCACATGAAAATAGATAAGGGCCAAAACCTAGTGGATATATATATATATTTATATACATATATGTGTGTGTGCCTCACCATTTGTTGCTATGGCCACATTGCTACCAATGTGCCTGAAGACTAAATACGCAGAATAAGAGTAACCTCAAATGCTTTTGAAAAGTAATGTTGCAGCACCTACTCTTTAAATTGGTACATATATTTATGGATTAACTATAAAAAACTACTGCAAAACGTGTGACCTATTTTAATTGGGTAAGTTGAAGGTCTCAAACCTGTTAGTAAATTGGAGGAGGAGCAGGGAAGGGATAGAGCGCAAGAATGTTAACATGCTATAAATAAAGAGGATGATATTCAGTATGATAGCCACTGCATAAAGACCGATTCAGATTTTTAACCAGCCTATTCATATATACTGGACTGCAAATATGCAGTTCTAAACTTAAATGGATGAGTTATCCTTTTAGGGTTAGGACTGCTATTTAAGCAATCTACTTACACAGATCAATTTAGCTTTATAGCAGCTGAATATCTTGGCCTTGTTCTCCAATGACCTTGCCTCATCCTCAACGAACAGAGATATTTCTGGTCATATATTGACTTATATAGACAAAATGTAACCATTCACTGGTGGGAGATTTTAAAGTAGCCAAAAGCTGCTGTCGACCACTTTGATGCTTATGAATATTGACCAGAAATAGTTGATCTGCAGAAACAGATGACTGGAGTTTGCTTATGTTTAGAGATGCAACATTAGACGACTACCAAGATGCCTTCCACAATGTACATCAGAAATACAGAAACAAAGTAGATGTCGGGGAACCTGCAGATCTAATCTGAGCCAGTTTATTTATGCCTCAAGAACAGGAAAATCTCTTATCAAGCCCATTCAAGAAATATTTGATGATTGCATAATGCGATGACTTTTTTTTTTTTTTACATTTTTTGTGTATAGGACCAATTCAAAATGTAAGAAATGTGGCATATTTCTTGAATGGGCCCGATTTATCAGAAGATTGTGGTGTTGAGATCACCCCTGGTTTGTGGGACATCTTTTGAGTTTGATCAGGAATATGAAAAGCAAGACTCCAGATCATGGAACCTTAAACAGAGCTTTTGCTGAAAACATTACGGGACTCAACTAGAAGCATAAAGTCACCTCCAGTTTTCAACTTAACTTGCTTGTTTTACTCTTTGCATTTTACACAGTAATTACATATATTATGTTTCTGAGCACAAAAGGAGGAAGGAAACCTGGATGAAACAAGGGCAAGAACAGCGTTTATCTTTCATCAGTCTTTTCAGTGCAAGACAGGGGGGATAAGACCAAATTTTGGAGAAGATGGCTACCATGGTGAAAGCGAAAGGACTTGGGTAGGATTTTATTACATGCATCTTCAATATAGATTACATCAGCGACAGACAGCATGAATTTTATGCCATAGCCTATCTAAAGCCTCCTAAAAATTGAGAGGAGCTGTCACTGAGAGGGGCCGAATGCAATTGCTATGGTCACTGATAAGAGCTTTTGTTTCAGTCTCTATTGTTTATAGGTCTCTCTGGTGATACCCATAAAAAAAGCTGGTTCTAACAGAGTACTCGTTTTTTTTCTTTAATGGACCTTTTGCTTTCAACATTTTTCTGGGCTGGAATTGCTGCACAATATAATCGTCTTTCTTTGCATTTGAGTACATTAAATATGCTACATAGGATTAGAACAGCCTATGGGACAAGGCTTTTTTCTGTTAGGTGCTTAATGGAAAACACATTGAAAATAAACCCTGCTTTTCTCCAAAATTCTCTCTTGCTTCCTTTTTTGGCACGTACAGCTTCTGTAATGACTGGGTGATTCAATTTCCCCTTTCAGTCAATGGCTAGGACAGTATTTCCAAGAACGAACCCTTCCAAACCTCCAGTCTAGCTTATCTGCTCCCTCTCACCCATTCCATGGAGAGCACCCCAGGGCAGACCAAAGGCCCTTGGACAACTGTGTAAGACGTTTTGCACAGATTACTAACTGATATTCATACATTTGCTTATCCTCTAGGACTCCAGGAGGATTATTATAGGTCATAAAAACATAAAAAGAGTAATTTTATAACAAGTTGCTTGGGTGTCAAGACCAAGTAGGCACCTACTTTAAGTTATTTGTGTTTATAAAATACTAGTGGCAAAGCAGCAGAAATCATGCTTAGATTGGAGCCGCAGATGCTTACACTTGCTCAGGAACAGGCGTAAATGATCGGGCATAAATTGCAACTTTGTCCAAATTCAGTACACGTCTTCTTGGTACTAGGCAAGCATTTACAGGCATAACCTCTGGGGTAATTTTATAAAATTCCTTTTCTTCACCAAAGATCCTTGGTAAAACTACCCCCAATTAGTGCCAGTAGTCCATCATGCACAAATTTTAGCCAGACCAGACCAGATCACTAGAAAGCACCCAGCAGATCCAAATGGGGAAATCCATTCCCTAGTGTTCACTCCTGGAAGTAAGAGTGGAGATCCCATTTTGTGCAAGAATGCAAGGACAGAAACAAAAAATATATTTTCAAGAATAAAAACCAAATATTTAGCAGTCTCTATGTAGAGGCAGTGTACATATGCATCAATACAGTTTCTACTGATGGAAATAATGTGTAATTTACAAGAGGGTAGCATGGACGATAAGCCAGAATAATACTGTTTATTTACTTTTTTAAAGATAGTTTTACATATCAAGTAAGTATTTGAATAAATAATAATGAATACTACAATAAGTGCACATATATGATCTTGCCAGTATACAAGTGTTTTACAAAATAAATCCCAATGTTTAAAGGATCATGTCCCACAGAACTCAGAAGGCAGTTTTCAAAAGATTGAACTGCAAAATTCAGCCACTTGCATCGTCAGTGACTATCTACAGGAATTGTTTTGTTTTTAGGTTTGTGGGGTTTTTTTTTGTTTTTTTTTTACAAAGCATGTATTTTATAGTTTTGGACAATTCAAATAACTGTACACCTGAAAGACAGTAGGCAAGGGAAAAAAAGGAAGCATGGAAAACATAGGGGCCAATTTTCAAAAGGATTTATACAAAACCAGTAGCTGGTGGGTGCTTGGGTGCATAGGGAGAGGAATGGCCAGCAGAAAAAAGGAGGTGAAAGTGCTTCTGTATAAGTCTTTAATGAGACCTCATTTGGAGTATTCTGTGCAATTCTGGAGACCGCACCTTCAAAAAATATAAACAAGATGGAGATGGTTCAGAGGGTGGCTACCAAAATGGTCTGTGGTCTTCATTATAAATCATATGGGGACAGACTTAAAGATCTCAATATGTATACTTTAGAGGAAAGGTGGAATAGAGGAGATATGATAGAGATGTTTAAATAATTCAGTGGCATAAATGCACAGGAGAGCCTCTTTTATTTGAAAGTAAGCTCTGCAATGAAGGGACATAGGATGAGGGTGAAAGAGGATAGATTCAGGAGTAATATGCGGAAAAACATAGGTACTCACCTGTAGCAGGAGTTCTCCGTGAATAGCAGGAATAAGTCCTCACGTATGGGTGATATCACTGATGGACCCCTGCACGGAACGCTCCCCAGCTTCCAAAGGAAGTTTTTGGAAGGTATGTAGTGCATGTGCTCCTGCTTTCCCCACCCACTACGGCACCATATTCTCTAATATGATCACATAGCAGGAACCAAAAAGGCAACTTCCTGGGGGGGTAGGAGAGTTGAGGACTTATTCCTGCTATCCATGGAGGACACCTGCTACAGATGACTAACTGCATTTTCTCCATGAACAAGCAGGAAATAAGTCCTTATGTATGGGACTCCCAAGCTACAGGCTACCGGAACCCAAGGAGAAAGAATAGCCCAACTAGGCATCGAGAACTGGAGAAGCCAGAAAGACCAGGGAGGCAGGCCTGTCAAGGGACTCATCTGATGCAGTATCCACAGTCGACATTGACCAAGGGAATTTTGAGCAGGTAGCTGGGCAGGAATTGACTCTAAAGACCCAAAGAGATACCAGAGCACGGCCTGGCCAAAATTGCTGCTCCATTGGGAATCTCCATCTAGATAGCAATGGGCTGTGAAGGTATGGACCACAGACCATGTTGCAGCCCTGCAGATCTTCTCTATGGAGATAGAAGGCAGGATGGCTACCGATGTAGCCATCACACAGACATTGTGAGCCGTGACATGACCCTCAAGGCTCAGATCAGCCAAGGAATATGCATGGCTTATGCAATCTGCAAGCCAGTGGGATAACGTACACTTTGAAACAGTGACACCCAGCCTATTGGGGTTGAAGGAGACAAACAACAGAGGATTGATGGTGCATTTTTGTGCACTACAAGTAGAAGGCCAACACACGCTTGCAATGCAGCGTGTGCAACGCTGACTCACCACGATTGGCATAAGGCTGGGGAAAGAGCATTGGAAGGACAATGGACTGGTTGAGGTGAAAAGCCGAGATCACCTTCAGCAGAAAATGTGGGTGCATGTGGAGCACCACTCAGTTCTGGTGGAACATGGTGTATAGAGGGCATGCAAAAAGAGCCTGGAACTCACTCACACATTGGGCCGACATGATGGCCACCAGGAAGAGGATCTTCCAGGTCAAGAACTTCAGCAGACACATGTCCAAGCAGCTCAAAAGGAGCCTGCATGAGTTGGCCAAGGACCACATTCAGGTCCCAAGCAAGCATAGAGAGCTTATCTGGAGGCTTTGAAAGAAGCAAGCCCTGCATGCATTGGCATTCCAGAGTTTGAGCCGACATGGGCTTCCCCTTGCAGCCACACTGGAAGGCTCCTATCCACTGAGGTGAACATGCACAGAGTTGGAGAGCTGCAAGAGGTACTCTAATAGCTGGTCCACGGGGCAAAGGGATCCAATGCCCGACCAGTGCACCCAGATGGCAAGCCGCCACCATTTGAATGCATCAGCTTTACGTGTTGACTTCTTGCGAGATGCTAGCAGGATCTCGGTGACACCTTCGAAGAGGGCAAGCTCCTCGAGGGCTACCCACTCAGCATCCATGCCATGAGCACCAGGAAGTAGCTGTCGGTATGCAACAAGGAGCTGCTTTCTTGCGAGATGAGGGTCAGAGTCTACGCGAAGAGGTTCCCTCTGTGAGAACTGCAGCAGTAGCAGGAACCATGGTTGTGGAGGCCAGTAAGGAGCAATTAGAATCATATACCCCCTCTCAGCCTAGAGCTTCAGGAGTGTCTTCACGATGAGCGGAATTGGGAGGTAGGCATAGAGCAGGCCTTTCCCACGGTCGACAAGGAAGGTGTCCTGAGCCAGGCAATCACTGGCCGGTCTCTGGGAGTAGAACCTAGATACCTGAGCATTCTGTGCCATAGTGAAGAGTTCCATATCAGGAGTGCCCCACTCTTGGAAGATCCAGTTCACCACCTCCATCTTGAGGGACCATTCATATGGTTGAAGAACCCAGCTGAGGCAATCCGCCAGGCCATTGCTCTTGCTGGGCAAATACGTTGCTTTGAGATCATGCTGTGGAGCAGGGAAAACTTCCAGAGGCAAACAGCCTCCCAATGCAGGAGGTACAAGCCTGTGCCCCTCTGCTTGTTTACTTAGTACATGGCCACCTGATTCGCCAGGTGTTCCGAAAAGGCACGAGAGCATTTGCAATGGCCTGGAGCTCAAGGAAATTGATCTGATGGAGGCTCTCACACTTGGACCACAGGCCCTGGGTGTGGAGACCATACGTGCGCCAGCCGAGCTTGGAGGCATCCATCATGAGCAGCCAGCAGGGCACTGCTGGTTAGAATGGGAGGCCCCCATGTAAGTTTCTGGGCAGGAGCTACCACTGCAGGGACTGTGTGAGTGGTGCAGTGACCACCACCAACCTGTCCCGCAGGTGGCCTGAGGCTTGCTGCCATTGCATTTACAAGGTCCATCGAGTCTGCTGCATGCAGAGGTGAACCTGAGAGGTAACATGCACCATGGCCATCATGTCTCCGAGAGTTCTCAGCAGCCCATGGCTGTGGTGTGGCACTGGTACTGCAACACATTCACCACCTTGATGAGATGCTGCAGCCCTCGCCCGAGTGGTATTGAGGAGGGCCGTGATGTACAACAACTAGAGTTCTGGCTGGAGGTGAGACTTTGGATAGTTGATCATGAAGCAGAGTCCTTTGAGCACCTGAAAGATGAACTCGGTGGACTGCCTTATGTAGGATCCTTTACAAGCCAGTCATCCAGGCATGGGAAGACAAAGACCTCCCGGGTCCAAAGGAAGGTGGCCATGACTGCCAGGCACTTTGTGAAGACCCTGGGGACAGCAGTCAGCCCGAAGGATAGCATCTGGTATTGATAGTGCTGGTTGCCCAGCATGAATCGAAGGTACTGTCTGCAATGCGGGTGGATCAGAATATGCACATACATATCCTTCAGATCCAAGGAGTATAGCCAGTCATTTTATAGGAAGAACAGAAGCAATGTCCCCAATGAAACCATTTTGAACTTTTCATGCAACAAAACCGGTTGAGGTTTCGCAGATCCAGAATGGAGGAAACCCGCCAGTCTTTTTGGGGACCAGGAAGTATCTGGAGTAAAGACCTTGCCCAATCTGGGCCAATGGAACCAGCTTGACGACAAGGTTGGCCAGCAGGGCCATGACCTTGGTCTGCAGAAGGTTCTGGTACGCAGGATTATAATGGGGCATCAGTTGAGTGAAATGCAACCAATAGCTACTTTAAACAATCTGAAGCACCCAGGCATCTGAGGTGATGAGAGGCCACTGGTGGGCAAAGTAGACAAGCCACTCTCCCAACCTGTGTGGGAGCCTTGGTGGATGATGGTCGGCTTGGGCTGTGAACAGGGAGCTTGGACCTTAGACTGCACCTGCAACTGGGATGGAAAGTACTGCCATGAACATGGAAGGAAAGCCTTCTTGGTTTGTTTCTTCTTTCATGCAGGGTCCGCAGTCTTTCTGGAGAGCCTGGTGAGAGTCACCTGCTCCTTCTCTAGCTCTTCTGCCTTTTCCTCCATGGGCTTACCGACGAGGTTCTTACCCTGACAGGAATTGGCAATCTTGTCCTGGATCCACTGTTCTAGGTCAGAGGACTGCAACCAGAAATAACCATGGCCACCACCGTACTGCTGGATTCAAAGGCATAAGAGGAGCCCTGGCCATAAACTTTGAGCAATTCTTGCCATGAGCTACAAGACCTTGAAAAGACTCACTGTGGTCCTCAAGAATTAGGAAAGCAAAGTCTTGATGTCCAACATGACATCCTTGAGGAACATGGCCATGTAAGTCTGGTAGGCCAGGATTGAGGCTACCAGCATGAAAACCTGGAAGCACCTCCTCCCAAAGTAGTCCAGGGTCCTCGCCTCCCATGTGGGAAGCACTAAGGAGTGTGTTTTGGCACTCTTTGACCCTTCAAGGCAGACTCAACCATAATGGAATTGTGGGGCAACAGACTTCTCGAACCCCGGGAACCATCACTATTTGATGAAGGACTGAGGGATATTGGAGGAGATCCATTTCCTCTGCCCTCGGGTCTTCTTTCAATTCTAGAGAAAAGGTTGTGGCCTTGGCCAGATTGCAAACAAAATCCTGGAAGGACATGTCTTCTGGGGGCGACTTCTGCTGATCTGGAGGGGACAATGGGTTGGACAGGAGATCCTGGGCCTGAAGATCAGACACCGTGGATTCTGCCTCTATTTCCCATTCCAATTCAGACTCAGAGAGGAAGTCAAATTAATGCCGAGTCTTCTCTGAGCGCCAACTGCATGGTTTAGGAAAGGATGAACGTCAATGGACCCCCTTGCACCCAGCATGCCAATGGCGATGCCCTGGGGCCTTGGATTCTGACACACTGGAAAAGGAGATGGCTCTGGCCACCGGTGTCGATACCAACCTCCCAGCCATGATGGGCAGGGCACAGGTCTCCAGGATAGGCTGGAAGGAGGGCAGTGACAAAGTGCTCTGTGCCGTGAAGCCTGCATTCTGCAGGGCTTCCACTGCTGCCAAGTGAGCTTCTAAGGCTCGCAGGCATTCTTCCAGAATCACCACCAACGTGGACGTCTATGTCGCAGCTGCGAACATTGCCGGTGACCCCTCGGGTGAGGACTCCATGATGATTGAAGTATCAGGAGACATCCGGCTGCCCTCCTGGGAATGGAGTCTGCCATCTGGGTTGGGTCCTTTTGCCAGGGGAGCTTGGTCACCGTTTCTGGTCCTCATTGTCCATTTCATGCGGGGCTGTGATGGCACTGCACATGATTCTCTCTCTGCTCGAACACTTCTGCTCTGACTGAGCCCTCTGCTCTTTTCTCTTGGCCACCTCAGGCGTGGACAAGGAGATCGGGGCTGAGGATGCTGAATCAGATGAAACAAAAAGGGACTCCCTCCTGCTTTTCCCAACCTTTCAGCCCTCGACATGTCATCTGCAAACAGAACTCGCAGGACACCAGCTGGTGGTCGAGTCCAAGGCATTGCAAGCACCACTTATAGCAGTCAGTGGCAAAAATGGCCTTGCCACATTTGGTGCATTTTTTAAAGCTGCTAATTGCCTTAGATATGCTGAAAAATACTGCCTCTGCAAAATTAAATTGAAAAAATGGCTGTGGGTGGGAGAAAACCCCAGAAGGGGAAAAATTGTCAAAAAGTACAAAAAACTGCAGAAAAATAACACCCAAAGAATAAGAAAAAGGCTGAGAACAGGCAGGTGAAAAATTGAATGAAAGGTAAGCCACAAGGGCAAGAAATTCAAACATTTTTCCGGACTGCAGGAACACATCCTAGGGGCTCCGTGGAAAAAAGAAGACTGGAGAATTTGGCACTGCGACACGCAGGGAAGGCATGCGTGCATGTGTGGCATACTTCCCAAAAGTTTCCTTTGGAAGCCGGGGAGCGTTCCATGCAGGGCTCCGTTGGTGACATCAGCCATAAATGAGGACTTATTTCCTGCTTGTTCATGCAGAATATTTTTTTATGGAAAGAGTGGTAGATGCATGGAATAGTCTCCCAGTGGAGGCAGTAGAGACGAGGTCAGAATCTGAATTCAAGAGAGCATGGGACAAACAGACGATCTCTAAAGGAAAAAAAAGGGAGTATAGTAGTTGATATGGAAGGGCCGACTAGATAGGCCATATGGTCTTTTTCTGCCATCATGTTTCTACATTACAGTTTTTTTCTCCTAGGTTCCCACCAAAAGCACACAATTCCAGCATGGTTAAAAAATAGTGGTCAGAGAAGTTAAGTGCCTTGCCAAGATCACAGAAAGAGGAGGTCACAGAAAGACTTACTGATTTGGAATTCATATCTAGGAGTTTCTGTGCACTAACTACTCTGCTGACGCACGAGATCTTCATTTTGATCACTGCCTCAAGTACTGGCACTCAGAAAACTGAGATGAAGCTAAATTTGCTTCAGCGAACACAGCTACAAGTTCTAGATCATTAAAAAGGGTTGACAGCCTATGGAATGTTTATTTCATGGAAGATAAGCAAATGAGATAAGAACTGACATACCTTGCTTATGTGATTACCAAGCAAAGCTAAATGGCAAATGCATATTTTCAGCTCAGGTGAACTCTCAGAAAGCGTAATTACTCACCTGTAACAGGTGTTCTCCGGAGAAAGCAGGAATCAGTCCTCACATATCGGTGACATCGGCATCAACGGAGCCCATGCGGATTCACTTCTCAGCTTTCAAAGAAAGCCTTTGGGAGTTAGACCGCGCATGCGCCGTCACCTTCCTGCCCAAAGATGACATCTTACCTCAGTATGATGACATAGCTTAACCAAGCATAAAAAAGAAAAACAGCTCCATGGGGAAGGAGGGAGGGTTGTGAGGACTGATTCCTGCTGTCCCCAGAGAACATTGGTTACAAGTGAGTAACTACGCTTTCTCCGGGAAAAAGCAGGAAGTCAGTCCTCACATTTGGGACTCCCAAGCTACAATCTACCGAAAAAACCTGTAGGAGCCATGGGCAACCGAAAAGGCGAACTGTGAAGGGCAGCAAGGAGTGCTGAATGGCTTAAAGTCCAGTGACGCAGCCCCAACATTGCGATGGAATCACCTCTCCAGTAGCCTGGACACAAAGGGCTGGAGAGGAGGAGTTGCACTATTCCCCAAAGAGGTGATGAAGTACTGCCTGGCTGAAGGCGCTATCGTGCCATGAGCTCTCCTCCAAGCAGTAATGCATTATGAAGGTATGGACCAAAGACAAGGTGGCGGCCCGACAGATGTCCTGCAGGGGGAACAAGTACAGGTGAGTCACCGAGGCTGCCATGGTGCGCACATTATGTGTGGTAACATTATCCTCCAGAGAGAATCCAGCCTTCTCATAGGCGAAAAAGATGCAGTCTGCCACTCAGGTAGACAGGGTGTGCTTAGAGACCGCAACCCTGAGCTTGTTGATGTGATAGGAGACGAACAGTTGTGATGAGCGGTGGTGGGCCTGTGTCCTCTGGGAGTAGACCAATGCCCTCTTGCAATCCAGGGTGTGTAGCAAGACATCTACTTGGGATTTGTGAGGCTTGTGAAGAACCTCCTCCTGGTTCTTGTAAAAAGTGGACATCTTAGGCAGGAATTCTGGGTGCATCTGGAGAATGACCCTGTTTTTATGGAACCAGGTGTAGGGGGGGTGTGGGCCACCAACGCCTGCAGCTCACTAACTCTCCTAGCTGAACTGAGTGCTACCAGGAACACTAATTTCCATGACAAGAACTTGAGATGACTCCTACCAGGAACACTACTTTCCATGACAAGAACTTGAGATGACTCATAGCCAGAAGTTCAAAAGGGGGAGCCATCAGCTTCCAGAAGACAACGTTCAGGTCCCGCGCCACCAGCGGTGGGCAGATGGGGGCCATGAGAGGAGAAGCTCCCATATAAAATGGTCCACAAGGGGGTGCTGGCTGTCAATGAGGTGGTGCTGTGCCACCAAGGCGCCAGGGTGCATTCTGATGGAGTTAGACTTTAGACCAGCCCGGGAAAGGTGCAGAAGATATTGCAGGATGTTCCGCACTGAGCAAGAGAAAGGGTTGAGATTCCTGTCTGTGCACCAGACAGAGAATCTACACCATTTGAAGGCATATATATGCCGTTTTGAGTCCTTGCACAATGCCAATAGGATGTCCTCTGCATCCTGGGAGAGGTGGAGGTGTACTATGGCTGGCCATGCAGCATCCACGCCATCAGTGCGAGGGACTGGAGGCTGGGATGGGGAAGGGTCCCATCCTCCTGTGAGAGCAAGTCCAGGGCCAGGCTCATGAGTATTGGGGCCTCTCGAGACAATTGCAGGAGCAGAGGGAACCATGGCTATCAGGGCCACTAAGGTGCAATGAGAATTACCAAGGCCCGGTCCAGTTGAACCTTGAGCAAGGTCTTGGGAACCAGGGGAGTAGGTGGGTATACATACAGCAGGCTCCCGGACCAGGACAGGAGAAAGGCATCTGCCGTCACCCGTTTCAGGGTCGGCCTCCAGGAACAGAAGCATAGCAGCTGTGTGTTCTTGGGGCTGGCAAAGAGGTCCAACGTCGGGGTCCCCGAATGTTGAAAGATGGAAGTGGCCACCACTGGGTTGAGGACCACTCGTGGGGGCTGAAGGATTCTGCTTAGTCAATCTGTGAGCAGACTGTCCAGGCCTGGCAGGTAGATTACCCAGCGGATCATGTCCTTCTCCGTGACAAAGGTCCACAGATGAACCGCCTCCCAACAGAGGAGGTACAAGCCTGTTACCCCCCTGCTTGTTGATGTAAAATATCGCTTCTTGGTTGTCCATCTGAATAAGGATAACCTAGCCCACCAGGTGGGTCTGGAATACCCGAATGGCATTTGTCACAGCTCTGAGTTCCAGGAGGTTGATCTGGAGGGCACTTTTCTCTCGAGTCCAGCTGCCTTACAACTGTAGACCATTGAAGTTGGCTCCCCAGCCGAGCTTGGAGGCATCCATGATCAGAATGCGTTGGGCCGGTGGGGCTTTGAAGGGTAGGCCATCCATGCGATTCTGTTGGCTCTGCCACCAGGAGAGAGAGGCTGAATGATCCGGACCCAATCCTCCTGTTGGCCCATGGCCTGATTTTGTTGAGAGCTGAGGGTCCACTGGGCCTATCGCTTCCATAGACAAGCCTACGAGGTTACGTGAATAGTCAAGACCATGTGACCCAAAAGGCACAGCAGGAGATGGGTGAACACTAACGAGCAAGACTACCTCTTTTGCTAGAGGGAGGAAGGCTCTGGTCTGGGTAGAGTCCAGAAGGGCTTCTATGAACTCCAGGCATTGGATCGGTAGCAGATGCAACTTTGGGAAGTCGACCATGAACCACAGATGCTGAGGCACCCCAATAGTGCGATGAGCCACGTGATGTATCTCCTCTGGTGAGCTGGCCTTCAGGAGCCAGTCATCCAGATAAGAGAAGACAAAGATTCCCAGCAAGCGGAGGTGAGCAGCAACTACTGCCATGCACTTGGGGAACACCCTGGGGGCAAGAACAGGCAGAAAGGGAGCATCTTGTACTAGCAGCCTCCAATGATGAAGTGGAGGTATTGATGGTACCAGGGATGGATCAGGATGTGGATATAGGCATCTTTGAGATCCAAGAAGCCAAGGAACTGGCTCTACCACCTGATCCTCAAGCAGGAACTAGAATGCCTTCTGCAGGAGCTCTCTGTTCAGGAAGGTCATGGAAAGATCCCCTGGAAAGAAGGGAGGAGGCATCTGGTCGAAGTGCAGAACATAACCCTCCCGCACCATCCAGGCATCAGTGGTGATGCTTGGCCAGAGGTGAGCGAAGTAAACCAGATAGCCTCCCATGTGCCTTGGGCCTGAACCCTCAGGGGGAAGATAAGCTATGTCCAAGGAGTCGAAAGCCTACCCCCCAGATTGCAGCTGGGGTACTGTTTGGGGCTCAGAGGTTTTCTGGTTACAGGAGCCGTTCCCCTGGCCCTTGGTCAGCTGACTCTGTTGGGGAGCCTGATAGGCCGGAAATTGGGGGTATTTTCCATAAGCCTTCTGGTGGGAAGGGTCAGCAGTCTTCTGAGACAGCCTAGTCATGGTCATAAACTCTAACTCCAACTCGGCCACTTTGTCAGTCATGGGTTTGCTGAAGAGATTCTCTCCTCAGCAGAGGACATCAGCCAGTTCATCCTGTACTCATTGCTCCAAGTCTGAGAACTGTAGCCAAGCCAGGTGGTGGGCACTAATGCCCACTGCAGCCACACGAGCCATGGACTCAAAGCCATCAAAGGCTGCTCAAGTCTGAAATTTGGAGCATTCCTTGACCAGAGGAGACAAAGGTCTGGAAGCACTCGAGAGATTCACCTGCCAGCCCAGCTGAGAACCTGGCGAGCTCTTTCGCCCTCAGGTACATGCCCATGTACAGCTGGTAAGCTTGGATGTGGGCCGCGAGCATCGAGCCCTGGTAGCACTTTCTGCCAAACCTGTCCATGGTGTGGACCTCCCTACCAGGGGGCACCGAGGAGTGCGTCTTCTGACTCTTTATTCAATGCATGGCCGACTTCATCACAATGGAGTTATGAGACAGCAGGTCTTCTGAAAACTAGGGCTCTTGCCAACTTGATACTGGGAATCGAGTTGCCATCTCACTAGTGGCACCATCACTGGGCTCTCCCACATCCTGAACAGCAAGTGCTCCAGGATGGGGGGAATTGGCACTGTCAGTATCTCCCTTAGAAGAGCCTCATACTGGAGGATCTCCAAGTCCTCACATGGGGCTCATCCTTTGGTTCCGCTATGAAGGGGGGGGGGGGAGATGGAACCCATGAGATCAAACTTAGATGTCTCGATCAGGGAGGGGCGAGGAAAGACCCGAATACTGAAAAAGAAAAAGGACCCGAGAAAAACGTGATGCTGAGGTGAGGACAGACTCGGGTGGTGAGAAGGTGATCGGGAACCAACCGGCAAAAAGAGAAAAAATGCTAAGAGAAGGGTTAGAAAAATCAACTTTTACAGGGGACAGACAGCCAGGAAGTCTGCAGGGCTCCGCGAAAAAATGAAGACTGAGGTAAGATGGCACGTTTGGGCAGAAAGGTGACCAAGCATGCGCGGCCTAACTCCCAAAAGCTCTCTTTGAAAGCCGGGGAGTGAATCTGAGCAGACTCCGTCGATGCGGACATCACCCATATGTGAATACCGACTTCCTGCTTGTTTCCGGAGAATACTTTGTGATGTCTTAATAGGATTTAAGAAGCACAAGGTTTTCAAGAAAAGGGCTCATCAACAAACCAAAAGTTTGTTGTGGCAATCAACAGCTAATTCATTTTCAGTGATTGGAGTATTACTGAAGTGGGGAGTAGCAGATCAACATTCTCAATGCATTCCCCATCAACATCTGGCCAACAAATAATCCATCCTGCAGAACAAGTTAACTGATGCCTAGTTACAAGGCTACTGTCCAGTAATAAGTCTTGCTTGGGATTGCCAGCTTTGGTTGGATCTACTCCTGGAGGTTTTATCATACCACAAAAAATGTTAAGGACGAGGCATTGTTGTAATATCTGAACAAATAGGGATGACCTACACGGAGCGGTGGATACACCCCTAAACAAAGGCAAGGGGAGAGGTGACCTGCACGGAGTGGCAGGTACACCTACTCTTGCCGTCTTGCTGGGCAGACTAGATGGACCATACTGGTCTTTATCTGCTGTCATATACTATATTACTATCTAATCATTTATTAAGTCAAAAGCTGTTGTAAGAGAATCTAGCATACATTCACAAAATGATTGCTACATTCAAACTGCATTCACTGTACCAAAGACATATATTTATGGTATTGATGCTATAAGGCTTGAGACTCTTGCAACTGCTTGTCACTGCTTATGTTGTCTTTCTCCTTAAACCTTGAATAAAGTGGGGCAGTTGCCATGTTTTAATGCCAGAATAAGTAAAAATAAAGGTTAAAAATATGTTGTAAATTATACCTTTTTACTGGACTAAAAACATTTGTGACTAACTTCTTCAGATCAGTGAAGAATGAGCCTCAACATTACAAACAAAGATGATGAACTATGTACAGCCTCCAGGATAATATGAAACTATGGAGAAGCTGATAACATCATTTGGTATTTTCTTTTATTCAGAATTTCTAGAGTTTTCTCCAGGATTGCTTGCAACAGTACACTGGAGGTGATCTCCAATACCAGGGATACTCTAGGACAATTCTGTAGGATTGATTCCCTCAGTTATCCAATATGGGTTCGCCAGTTTTTAATACTGGGAGACTCTAGAACCATCCAATTGTTCATCATCACCATGTATTCTCTCATTCACTATCAAGGCCACTAGGAGTGTTGGTGGGATTTGAACCCTGGTCTCTCTGGACACCAGGCTGCTGCTCTAACCATTAGGCTACTCCTTCACTCCTCCAAGGGTCATTCAGCGGTTTGAAGTACAGCTCGTTAAGAGAAAGGAGAGGAGCCACAACATTTCTGGAAAAAAAAAGCATATCTACCTTCCCTCCTCCCCAAAATGGCAACTTCCATAGAAAACAGAACTGTCAACCCACTGCTTTGTCAAGCTGTATGCATGTCTTTGGTAGAAACATAAAGGGAGGTTACAGGCCAGCAGTTCTAACATCAGGTGCTGGAAAGGCATTGAGAAGCTATTTTAGGGATTCAAACGAGGCAACACTTGAATAAACATGACAAAAGGACAGCCTCCACAATTTCACAAAAGCACAACCATGCCTCAGTAACAAGCTGGAATTCTTTGAGGATATTACAGCCAGAATAAACAAAGAGATGCAAAAGACATCATGTACTTAGAATTTTTGAAAACAAACAAAGAGGTTCAGCGCTGGAGGTTAACGTCTGCTGTGGCAGCAGCTGGTGGGGAATCAAATAAGAGATTAGAAATAGACAAGGCATTATCTAAAGTGGTGAAGATAGGATAAAAATGATTTTTTTTGGGAAGGAGAGAGAGAGACACATCTCAACAAAAGCAGACACTGGAATTTTCTTGGATGATACAACGATACATTAAACTAGACAGGAACACAATGTGACAGGTGAAATGTGTCACATACATATTTCTTTTAAGACGACTGCAAGGGCAGAGCTTCTATCAGCACGGAAACACAGAAGACAAACACAATTTTTCTTTTTTATGTTATCATCTCTCTCCTTATTGCAACACTTACCATGGAGTTATTTAAGTTTATGTTTATTCGAACCGATTTTAGAGTAAAATAAAAGCTACTCTGATTGAGTGTCTCTGTGTTGGCACCGTCTTTTTTTTTTTTCGGAAAAGTTAAGATGGGTTGGGTCTGAGGGTAGATGTGTTGTGTTGTGATTTCTATGTTATGGTACATCTCCTAGATGGCTCTGCTGGATGGGCGGGTCATACATTTTTCTAAAGAAAAATAAATTCTCAGAAAGAAATGAAAGAGGACAGAAAACAAAGTTACATAACAAGAGAGACGGGAAGCATTCACCCTTCTTTCCATCAAAAAATGTTTGCTGATTTTGTACCTTAGTCTACTCCCTTGCAGCTTCATAAGACGTCCTCTAGTTCTCCAGTAGAGATATGTATTTATGTCCTCAAGTCTCTTCTAGCTCAGAGCCCACAGCATTTTGCAACATAAATTGTCGAAGTAAAGCTAGGATTATGTTCCCTATTTGCATCACTTTGCAGTAGCCCATATTAACTATTTGCACGCTCTTAAAGCTACACTTCATTTTTTCTGCTTCTTAGAACTGTGTTCTTAAGATAACAGTTTAATTCTACAGGGCCGTAGCTGGCCTGTTTTGTCATGTGAAATCAGTAATCTTTGGTTGAGCTCTTAACAGAAATAGAATTCAGTATCACTTGCCTTCGCCATAGTTTATGAAATTCTGAACCACTTTGCAAGAGGAGGAGACACAAGAATAATTCTTTGCAGAAGCAGACAAGTGTTTGAACGAGAGGAAAAATATTAGCCTATTTTCCATAAATTAAGGTGCATAAATTAAAGGCTGCCTGGGGCAGATCTAACGTTTCCTTTTCTCGTTTCTATGGTATTTGACATTGTACATTCTTTATGTATTAAACTTTATTTCTGTGCATTCAAATGGACTTGCACAGCAACTACAATACAATTTTTTTTTTGGAACTGAAGTCACCCTTTTGTAGGAGCACATTAGGGACGCCAAGCAAAGAACTAGAAAGTAACGCATTCTGCCCAAGAGTTCACTTAGATGTGGAAAGTGCAAGCCACAGTGTCACATCCAGAATCACGTGAAACTGGGGGTCCTGAATATTTCCCTAAGCAATCAGGAGGTCCTGGTATGTAGTGCAGAAACTGCTAAACTATAGGAAGCAGACACTGCATTGGACTACAAAGACACCATCTCTTGTAAGAAATGACACATTACTATCCATTTTTCTTTTCCTCCCTTCCATTGCGCATTTACAGTAGTGATGTGTATTAATTTCTGATTTATCAGACCTACCAAGTCGCTCGCATTGAACAGAAGATCCCTCCTTTGGAGGGTCATCTCCCACCCAAAATCAGGAAACTCTTGCAGAAATGGAGTCAACCAGGTTTTCTTCTGCCTGCATGCACCATCAAATCTTACGGATGACACTTCCTGCTGTAAGATTAGCAGGCAGAAAGTGGCCACTGAGATTTGAAGCGGTTCAGGGTTGCGGTGCTACAGCAAAGTATTGTAGAGGGGGTGGACGGGCAGAATGGGGCATTGAATGAGCTGGGTTGGGAGGCGGGGCCTAAATCTACTACTTAAAAATTGCTCCCTCCAGGCATCTCTGATTTATGGAACTTTGTAATTGGGCTGCTAACTAATTCTTGTAATGTCACGCAGTGTCGTAGAATGTATTCAGCACAAGCGCCTATGTCTCTATAAAATAGCCTCGGAAAACCCAAAACAATCCTGGGTCAACACATTGTCATTTGTGTAAGTTCATGCACACAGCTCCACCCAAACTCTTCCCCTTGGGTTACATAAAAGCAGGTAGAAACATTTTCCATGCCTACGAGATATGCGTGCAACCCCTAGGGTAGTTCTCATAAAAGCCCTTTTCTGTGGGTAAAACAGGGTTTGCCCATGAAAAAAAATTCAAAGAATTATCCCGACAGTGTCACTATTTATGTTTAGATGAAGGATTTTTAGGCAAGCATACATCTTTATACAGTCAAGCACGTGCTGTGAAGTCACAGAAGTGGGTAGTATTTTTGGTTCATTCATTCCTGTGCCGCTTGTGTCTTGGAATATTTCCAGGTGATAGATAAATTATCTTTAAGGCAGCGCTATGGAGAGCAGCTATCGCTAGCAATCTATCTCCAAAATGAAAATGTTATACTTTTTTCGAATTTATACAAAGTTAAACTTCAAAATGACTGTTTTAATCTCTGCTTTTATTCTGAGAGATATAACATAGCGACGAGTCTTGTACTTCAATTTAAAAGATATTCAAAACATTTGCCTATCAAAAAATACTGTAATCCTAAAGGTTCTATTACATTATAAAATGCCCCGAGATGCCACCCTGCACTGGGCCCTCACTCTCTGCCATATACAATTCTAAGAAGCCCGCTGCACTGACCTTTTTTACGTAGGACTTACCCCTATTGGGTCTGCCAGGTCACAGGCCTTTATGGGCATTCCAGACTTTTGCACAGAAGTCACCCCTGAAATTCAATATGATAAACAGGGTATGGGGAGTGGGGTGCATGTCAACTTTCTCTCTTATTTATTTATTCATTATTTATTTATTTTATTTACATTCTCTTATATACCGCGCTATTCTGCATCAGTGCGGTTTACATTGAACAAACTGAAATTACATTGAACAGGGTATTATAACTTGGAGATAACTATTTTACAGGGAACATGGGCTATGGAGGGTTAAGTGGCTTGCCCAAGACCACAAGGAGCACCTGTGGGACTAGAAACCCCAGTCCTTCTGGCCCAAGGTTGCTGTCCTCTAGTGGGATTTGAACCCCCGACCTTCTGGCCTGAAGTACCTTGCCACAACCACTAGGCCACTCCTCCACTCCTTATTTATTTATTTATATACCGCCCTTTCCAGAGATCAAAGACAGTTTACAGTGAACACAACTTGTTACATAGAACATAATGATAACATTATAATTAGAAACAGCATCAAAGTCAGGAAGTAGACTTTGAACAATGAATTTACTTTAGGATTGTTCGTAACTCACAATTAATCTCTTTCCAGAGAGAGCTTGTACTTACAGATAGAGCTTATATTCATGGCTAGTTCAAATGAAGGGTATGATTTTGTATTCTGGGAAGAGGGGGCTCTGAGGTGCTGTTGTTATGTTGGCAGTGTTTGACTCTGCCCCAGTGGGTCCCTAAAGTGTCTGCGGAATAGAAATGTCTTAATTTCCTTCCGGAATGCTTCTAAATCCTCGATGGATCTTAATTTTTCTGGAAGGGAGTTCCAGAGGGTAGGAACGAAGTCTGAAAACACTATTACTTGTGCAGCTATTAGTCTTTCGAAAGTCACTAGGGACTATTATGATGTTCAGGGTGCAACCTCTATGAACTCTATTGTTAGATGGTAGGTTTAATAAGGAGGAAAGGTAAGAAGGGGCTATATTTCTGAGTAGTTTAAAATTGATAATTAGTGATTTATCTCTTATTCTACTTAGAACCAGTAACCAATGTAGATTGTACAAGATGGGTGTTTTTTCAGTGCTGTGGGCTTTGTAAATTATATGGGCTGCAACATTCTGGGCCATCTGGAGCTGATGGATAGTCTGTTTTGGAAGCCCCTGGAGTATACTGTTACAAAAATCGATCTGCGGTATGACCATCGCTTGTAGGACGGATCTGAAATCTTAAGTTGAGAGTAGTGGTCTCAACTGTTGGAGCATCCTTAGTTTATAATATATCGAGTTAGTGGTCCATTTTATGTGTGTAACCATGCTAAGTGTCTGATCGAGGGTTACCCCATGGTATTTAACTTCACCTTTCACTTCAAGTTCAGCTTCTGAAAGTTTGGTCGTGGATGGTGAAATAAAGCTATGCTTCCTAGTAACATATAGAACTTCAGCCTTTTTATAGTTTATTTTGAGGTTGGGCGAGTTTAACCACTGTGCCATTTCACTGAAGCAGAACTTTATCTGATATGGTAAGGGATCTGAGATGTTGATGAGGAATGTATAACATTATATCATCTGTGTATATACATGGTATCCTACATTAATTTTTTTGAAAATATTACAGATAGGCTGACGTTATAAATTAAAACAGTAGGGCTGAGAGGGCGGATCCTTGGGATATGTCTTGCTCGTGTTCATATTGGTTGGAGGTATGCTGACCAGTCTTGACCTGTAGGATATGATTAGTGAGATATGATTGGAACCACTGAAATACCTTGCCTTGTATTCCTATTTGGTTGAGGTGAGTGAGGAGGAGATTATGACTGATACAGTCAAATAAGTAATGCTTTATGCAAGTTATCAATACCTCTGATCAGCTTATCCATGAGTGCTATTAGGAGGGTCTCGACCCCATAATATGGTCTAAAGCCATATTGATGCTCATCCAATGGGGTGTTGAGATCAATACAATCCTTGCAACTGGGTTTGCACTACCTTTTCAATCACTTTTGCAAGGAAGGGAAAGGTTAGAAAATGGTCTCTATAACGCTGGGTTATCTTTATCCATCGATTTATTCTTCAATATCAGGCAGATCATGGCATGTTTTATTGATGATGGCATAACACCTTGACTCAATGATTGTTCTATCATATTAAGGATAAAAGGCGTTAGCTCAGTGTGTGTTATTTTCAGCAAGCTAACTGGGCAAGGATCTAGACTGGAAGTTGTTGTGTTGATCTTATTTATTATGTCGTTAAGGTCGTTTAAGCTGATTTTGTGGAAGGTCTGCCATCCATCAGTTGTGGTGTGGTGTGTACTTACTTGAAAGGTAATTTCCATTGAGGGTCTTTTCAGTTTATTTCGTAGATGATTAGCCAAGGTTTGTGGATTTATATTTATGCTATTTGATTCTGTATTGGGTTTCTTGGTGAGTGTTCTGACTATTTCAAATAACTCCCTGGATCGGTTGAGTGAGTTGGTAAGTATCTTCGAGTGATGTTCCTTCTTTCTGTTGTTGATACATTCTTTATAGTGTTTGAGAGTATTCATATAGTTTTATCTTCATAAGATCTTGTGGTTCTCCATTTACACTCAATCCTCCTCAATGATCCTTTAATTATCCTAAGGTCCTGTAAGTACCAGTCTTTTGAGCATCCTTGTCTATTATTATAATGTGAGTTAGGGATGGAGGAGGCCTTTGCTAATGTGGAATTCCAGTTATCCACTGAGTCTTCTAAATCACTGGAAGCGGATTTTATTCGGGGAAGGATTTATTCTAAGAAGGCTTCCTTCTTGAAAGCCTTGAATCGCTTGGTATGGCAGATCTTATTCTCTGATAATGTGTATGGAACTTGGGCTGGGAAACGGAAGTCTATTATTATACAGGTGTTGTTTCAGAGGGGAATTTAGGTAGTGCTGGCGAAGCTTGCTGGGTAAAAAGCTTAAACCCAGAGTATTACCTTTTTGGTGTGTGGGGACCTGGACCATCTGATCGTATTCCATGTCAGACATGGTGTTAAGGAATGCTATTGCATGGGCATTGTGTACTGATGGCAGATTAAAGTCCCCTAGTAAGATTAAAGGCCACTCTCTTACACATATACACGTTCTTTTTCTCTCCATCTTTCCTCCATCTTTTAGGATCTTAGAACATCCTCACTTTCCCCTCTTTGATCTCACCTTCTTAGGAATAGGCTCATTCAGCACAGAACAGCTCTCTAATTCCTGTTCCAGCCTCTCCTCTCAGGCAGTTGTACAGAAAGTAACAAGAGGCTGAGACTGGAGAGGTCACAGGGGAGAAGAGCCATAATAATAAAATATTAAAGTAGATTACAGACTATCATTATCAAAACATAACAGTTTTAAAACCATAATTAATTAATATCAATATGCAATTAAACAGTATTGACCTCTAATTAGTGGTTTTAAATCCAGTCCTTGGGACACACCTAGGTTTTCAGGATTCCCACAATGAATATTCATGAGATAGGTTTCCATCCAATGGAGGCAGTGCATGGACATCTCTCTCATGCATACTTATTATGGATATCCTGAAAAGCTGACTGGCTTTGTGTGCCCTGAAGACTAGGTTGAGAACCACTACTCTAGAACAGGGGTCTCCAAACCAGTCCTGGAGGGCACAATCCTGCCAGTTTTTGGGATCTCTCTAATAAATATGCATGAGTTATATTTACATGCACGGCCCCTATTGTATTTGAAGTTCTCTCATGCATATTCATTAGGGCTATCCTGAAAACCTGACTGGTTTGCGGCCTTCCAGGACTGGATTTGGAGACCCCTGCTCTAGAACACCAGAAAATGAGGGAAGGAGTGGGGCAGTGAGACCAAAGCGAATCTCAGAGGTGACTAGCTATTATTGAGAAAGATTCAGGAGATTTTAAAACATAGGTGGGATTATACTACTCCAGTCAAACTCCTACATATTAACAAAGTATATGATGGCAGATAAAGACCAGTATGGTCCATCTAGTCTGCCCAGCAAGGTGACTAGTGTAGGTGCACCTGCTGCTCTGTGCAGGTCACCCTTCTCTATTTGTTAAGGTATAAGAAATAGTTAAGTTTATTTTGATTTTATCCTCTTGCTATAAAGGGATTCATTGTCATTTTGAATTCCGTCACTGTATTTGCCCCCACCACCTCCATCGGGAGGGCATTTCAAGCATCCACCACCCTTTCAGTGAAAAAGTATTTTCTGATGTTGCTTTTAAGTTTACCTCCTTGTAGCCTCATTCTATGCCTTCTAGTTTTACAGATACCCCTTCTTAGAAAAAGGTTGTTCATTAATACCCTTTAAGTATTTAAACATCTGTATCATATCTCCCCTGTCCCTCTTTTCCTCTAGGATATATATATTTAGATCTTCAAGTCTCTTTTCATCTGTCTTCTGGTGCAGGCTCCAAATCATTTTGGTGCCTTCCTCTAAATCATTTCCAGTCTTTTTATATCCTTTGTGAGATATGGACTTCAAAACTGAACTCAATACTCCAAGTGAGCCCTCACCAACGAGTTGTACAGGGGCATTAATTCCTCCTCCTTTCTGCTGGTTATCCCTCTCTGTATGCAACCCAGCATCTTTCTGGCTTTGGCCACTGCCTTGTCGCATTGTTTTGAGATCATCAGACACTATCACTCCGAGGTCCTTCTCCTGGTCCATGCACACCAACCACTCAACCTCTTCGAATCCAATTCCCTTGGATTTCTCCATCCCAAGTACATGTTTCTGCACTTCTTCACGTTAAATCTTAACTGCCGTTCTTCCAGCTTTTGTACATCTTTCCTCATGTTGTCCACTCTCTCACTGGAGTCTACACTGTTGCAAATTTTCATGTCATCTACAAAAAGGCAGACTTTTCCCTTCAATCCTTCAGAAATATAACTCACAAATACATTGAACAGTACCGGTTCCATGCCCGATCACTGGGGCGCGTCACTACTCACCTTCCTTTCTTCCGAGTGAGTTCCATTTACCACTATCACCACCTTGGGACACAACCCTAGGCTGTTCAGTTTATTGATAAGCCTCCTATAAGGAACAATATCAAAAGCTTTGCTGAAATCCAGATAGATCACATCCATCGCATGCCCTTGAAATAGTGCTCTGGTCACCCAATCAAAAAACTCAATCAAATTTGTTTGGCATGATCGTCCTTTGGTAAAACCATGCTGCCTCAGATCATGTAACCTCTTGGTTTCTAGAAAGTCTACTATTCTCTCTTTCAGGAGTACCCCATTATTTTTACCGCCACTGAGGTAAAGCTTACCAGTCTATAGTTTGTCACTTCTTCCCTATTACCATGTTTGTGAAGAGGTACCACATCAGCCCTTCTCTGTCCTGCAAAACCTCTCTCATCTCCAAGGATCTATTAAAAACATCCTTTAAAGGTCCTGCCAGAACCTCTCTGAGCTCTTTCAGTATCCTGGGGATGTATCCCATCCGGTCCCATGGCCGTGTCCACTTTCAGTTTTTCAAGCTGTTCAAAGACATCATCTTCTGTGAATGGTGCGGTATCTACTCCATTCCCATTTGGATATTTGTCAGTCATATGTAGTCCTTTCTCCAGGATTTTCTTTAGCAAATACAGAACAGAAATATTTGTTTAGCATTTATGCTTTTTCAATGTCACTTTCCATGAATCCGTCCCTTGGCACTTTTGAATCTTGAAATTCTACTTCTGATCTTCCTCTTCTCCAAAAAATACCTGAAAAAAGTTTTGTCTCCACACTTCACATCTTTAGACATCATTTCTTCCGCCTTTGCTTTTGCTATCCTTATATCTCCAGGAACAAGCAGGAATAAGTCCTCACATATGGGTAAGTCGGAACCGACGGAGCCCGCGCGGGAAAGCTCCCCAGCTTTTCAGATGAAAAGCTTTTGGGGCTTCCCACAGCGCATGCGCGCTGCCTTCCCGCCTTCCTTACCAGCTCTCTTCAGTTCTTTTTTTCCGCGGAGCCAGCAGGTCGTGCTCCTGTCACCGCTGAAGAAATTTTTATTTTAATTTGTTTCTTTTGACCACGTACCTGCCTTCCCCATACCAAAACCGGTACTGCCGGTCTCTCTTTCTTTCTTTTAAAAAAAAAAAAAAAAATCTTTTTTTATTTTCTCAGCACAGCTTGGTAACTTTTCTTAGGCCTTCAGGCCTACACAAATTCTCCTCATGGAGAAACCAGCTCCTGGTTTTAAAAAGTGTACCAAGTGCAATGCTGTTATTTCTCTCACAGACACCCATGAATGGTGTCTTAAATGTTTAGGACCTGACCACTCCATACCGGACTGCCCATTCTGCTCCCAGATGTCTAAACGTGGTATGCAGAACCGGGCCAACAAGTTCCATGTGCTGTTTGCTTCAGATAATCCAGCATCACAGTCATCCAGGTCTTCCTCTCCGGATGGATCTCAGGTAGCCAAACTTTCTGTGGGCAAATCCTCTAAAAGCAAATCTCTTTCAAAAGATCGAGAGGCTCTCAATCTTGAGTTCGAGGATTCTGCCCAGACCAAAAAACCCCGGCGGGAGGCTCCGGCCTCCAAAGCATCACCTATGGGGTTACAGGTTGACATCGATGGCACGGCCTCGACTGATCACCTGTTAGACTGCTCTGGGGTACCGGTCGATACCGGTACCGACATCCAGGCAGCAGTGGCGTCCATGGGCAATACTGTCCAGACCATGCAGCAGGCCGTTTTGGCTTTCATTAAGGCTGCGACGCCCTCGGTACCGATTCCATCGGTACCGACCCTGGTTCCGGTATCCACACCGGAACCGAGACCATCGACTTCCAAGCGTCGATCGGTTTCCGCTTGCTGGATTCAGGCTTTTGCCCGATACCAATCCCATGCCCGATACGCCCGATGTCGATATCGATCGGTACGCGTATCGTGCATTGCAAGCACAGAGAGAATACTCAGATTCTTCTGATGAGTTCAATTCCTCTGATGACTCTGCTGAGTTTGATCTTCCTGAGGAGCCCTCTTCTCTAAAGAGGAGGATGTCTCCTCCAGAGGATTTATCCTTTCAGGATTTCATTGTTGATGTAGCTAAAGCACTTTCTATTGCTACATCTGCTGAAAAGGAACCCAGATCAAAAAAATTGGATATTTTAGGATATTCTAAACCTCCTAAAGAGGCAGTTACTCTGCCTATCCATGAAATCCTTCAAGAACACTTGATGGATTTGTGGGAGACTCCTCTAACCCTGTCCCCTCATTCCCGTAGGTTGGACACCATGTACCGGGTCCCTCCTTCTCCTGGGTTTCAAAAGACTCAGCTGCCTCACCACTCCATTGTGGTGAAGTCTGCTATGAAGAAGATAAAGAGTCCTAAAAGGCATTCCTCTACCCCTCCAGGGCGAGAATGTAAGACCCTCGACTCTTTTGGTAGAAAGATCTTTCAGGCTAGTATGCTTATAGCCAGGATCAATTCTTACAGCCTTTATATGGGCATGTTTCTCAGAGAACTTGCCCTAAAGGTACGGCATTTAGCCCCCTTTATCCCTGAGGATAAAAAGGAGGACTTCACTACTCTGGTGACACAACTTTCAGAGGTCTCCAAGTTTTCCAACAGGGCAGCCTTTGATTCCTTTGAGGTTGCTGGCAGGGCTTCGGGAATCGCTATTGCAGCCCGACGTCTTGCTTGGCTCCAGGCTTCTGACCTAGAACCCTGGGTCATGGATGGCTTAAGGAATCTGCCCTGTACAGGAGAGAACTTATTTGGTGAGGACTGGCAAATTAAAGCTGCTCAAATGGACGCAGAAAATGCCACTCTAGATAGACTTTCTAAGTCTACTTCTACTCCTGCCAAAAAGAAACCTTTTAAAAGGCCGTACTACAAGAAGGCCAGATTTTCCACAAATACTGGCCAACAATCTTCTCAGCCTCGCTTTGCTGCTAAACGTCAGCAATCTAAGCAAGTAAAGTCAAAGTCTGCAGTGTCTGCTACACCCCAGCAGGCTCAACCCCCTCAGGGGTTTTGACTTGCCCCTAGAGAACTTACCATTTCTGGCTCTGGAACAACCAGAGCCTCTCACCATACCGGGAAGGTTAGCTCACTTTGCTCCCAGATGGGAGCAAATAACATCAGAGCAATGGACCCTCTCTATCATCAGAGAGGGCTACAAACTTCATTTCTCCAGCCTTCCTCCCCATACCATGGTGAGGCAATTCAGTTCTCCCCCATCTCTTCTGACCCTGTTGGGTCAGGAAGTCTCCTCTCTCCTTGCCCAAGGGGCAATAGAGGAGGTTCCTCTTCCTCAACAGGGGTTAGGGTTCTACTCCCCTTACTTTCTCATAACAAAGAAGACAGGGGGCTTCAGACCTATCCTAGATCTGAGAGAATTGAACAAGTTTCTGTACAAGGAGAAATTCAAAATGCTCTCTCTGGGCATTCTCCTTCCATACCTTCAGAGTCAGGATTGGCTTTGTTCTCTAGATCTCAAGGATGCGTACACTAATATACTCATCCATCCATCCAGGGAAAACATTTCCAATACAGAGTACTTCCCTTCGGTCTCGCCTCTGCTCCAAGAGTATTCACAAAATGCATGGCAGTCGTAGCCGCATTTCTAAGAGGCATGGGAATCTTCGTGTTCCCATATCTGGACGACTGGCTCATCCGAGCTCCATCTCAGTCAGAAGTCCAGATTTCCTTGGACCGCACAAGGCGTATTCTTCAATATCTGGGACTTGTGGTAAACATTCCCAAGTCCCAACTCATCCCTACTCAGTCCCTGGAATTCATAGGGGCTTATCTGGATTCCACCACTGCAAGGGCCTACCTTCCTCTGGTCCGAGGCCAACGGCTAATAAGCTTGGCCTCCCAGGCTCAGTCCAGAAGTCACTTGTCAGCCAGAGAAATGCTGCAACTTCTGGGCCACATGGCCTCCACGGTTCATGTGGTGCCCTATGCTCGTCTCCATATGAGAGCAGCTCAATGGACATTAGCCACCCAGTGGTCTCAAGCATCGGGACTGCTGTCAGACCAGGTACTCACCTCAAAACGTCTGTTTTGGTCTCTCCAGTGGTGGACATCCTCCAAAAATCTGTTGTTGGGGACCCCCTTCCAACCTTCGTTGCCCCAAGCAACCCTCACAACAGATGCCTCCCAAACAGGGTGGGGAGCTCATCTTCAACATCTCTCCACTCAGGGAACCTGGTCTCCCCAAGAGACCACCCTTCATATCAACCTTCTGGAACTGCGAGCAATCTTCCTTGCCCTCACAGTCTTCCATACCCTCCTTGCCAATCTGACTGTCCTAGTTCAGACAGACAATCAGGTGGCCATGTTCTATGTCAACAAGCAAGGAGGGACGGGCTCTCTGTCGCTTTGCAACGAAGCTCTCAGATTATGGGCTTTCGCCAGAGAGCATCAAATTCATCTTCTGGCAGTGTATCTTCCAGGAGTTCAAAACTCTCGGGCAGACAGACTCAGTCGAGTTCTGCTTCCACATGAGTGGTCCCTGCATATGGACCAGATACACAGAATCTTCCAGGAATGGGGGACCCCGGACATAGACCTCTTTGCAAGTCCGTGGAATGCCAAACTTCCCCGGTTCTGTTCCAGGACTCCGTGTCAGGGAGCTCAGGCCAACGACGCCTTTCTCCTGCATTGGGGTCAGGAATTCCTGTATGCTTTTCCACCCATTCCTTTGATTCCCAAGACTCTGTTCAAACTTCAGAGGGATCACGGGTCGATGATCCTTATAGCTCCCCGCTGGCCACGCCAAGTGTGGTTCCCTCTACTTCTACAGCTCTCCCAGGGCTCCTCCCTGGACCTGGGAGCTGCGCCAGACCTTCTGTCTCAGGAGAAAGGGACTTTGTGGCACCCAAACCCCAAGTCCCTACATCTCCGAGCTTGGTTACTGAAGGCTTAAGCCTTCATGACTTTAATCTTTCTCAGCCAGTGAAAGATATCCTTCATGCCTCTAGGAAACCCTCTACCAGGCGTTCCTGTGCTTTCAAATGGAAACGTTTTTCCATTTGGTGTGCTCAACAGGGTCTTGACCCTCTGGCACTTCCTTTGAATTCTCTACTAGACTATCTCCTGCATCTTTCCAATGCAGGCCTCAAGACGAATTCAGTACGAGTCCATTTAAGTGCTATTGCAGCATCCTTAAAACCTATAAATGGACAACCTGTCTCCTCTCATCCTCTCGTTGCAAGGTTCATGAGAGGCCTGACCCTAACTAAACCTCCCATCCGACCTCCGCCGGTAGCATGGGATTTGAACCTAGTTCTAGGTCAGCTTATGAAACCACCTTTTGAGCCTTTGGACTCTACCTCCTTGAAATTTCTTTCCTGGAAGGTTCTTTTCCTTATTGCAGTCACTTTGGCTCGCCGCATCAGTGAACTGCAGGCTTTGGTGGCTAATCCACCTTATACCAGATTTCATCATGATAAGGTGGTCCTTAGGACGAATCCCCACTTTATGCCCAAAGTGGTCTCGCCTTTTCATCTTAATCAAGAGGTATATCTACCTGTTTTTTTTCCCGGCTCCTCATGCATCCAGTGCAGAGAGGAACCTTCATACTCTTGACTGTAAAAGAGCTCTCGCCTTTTACCTCAACAGGACTCAGCCACATCGAAAGTCTTCCCAACTTTTTGTGGCTTTTGATCCTTCTCATTTGGGACTTCCAGTCACCAAACGTACACTTTCCAATTGGATTGCTCAGTGTATTTCTTTTACTTACCAGAGTAAGAACATTTCTCTGGAAGGCCATGTCACAGCTCACAATGTGAGAGCCATGGCTACTTCTATGGCTCATCTTCACTCTGTATCCATAGATCAGATCTGTCGAGCAGCCACTTGGGCCTCGGTTCATACCTTCACAGCCCATTACTGTTTGGACAAGGACTCCCGCCGGGATGCCTTGTTTGGTCAGGCTGTCCTCAAACACCTGTTCCATACTTAAGCAACTCCTGCCCACCTTCCCTGAATGGATGCCTGAGATCCATACGAAGATGGTTTACCCTTGGAGGGGGATCTCCCAGGCATCTTAGCTAGGGAGTCCCCATATGTGAGGACTTATTCCTGCTTGTTCCTGGAGATAGCACAGTTACTTACCTGTAACAGGTGATCTCTGGGAACAGCAGGAATTAGTCCTCACAACCCACCCACCTCCCCTAGGAGTTGTATCTTCTATCTATCTACCTTCCTTTCCTCTCTCTATTGTCTCAGCTTTAAACTCGAACTGAAGAGAGCTGGTAAGGAAGGCGGGAAGGCAGCGCGCATGCGCTGTGGGAAGCCCCAAAAGCTTTTCATCTGAAAAGCTGGGGAGCTTTCCCGCGCGGGCTCCGTCGGTTCCGACTTACCCATATGTGAGGACTAATTCCTGCTGTTCCCAGAGATCACCTGTTACAGGTAAGTAACTGTGCTTTCTCTCTTTGTCTCTTTTAGCTTTATTCTGTATTCTTTTCCATGTTCCTCTGTTTGTGATCTTCTGAATTCTGTATAAGCTGTGATTCTTGTCTATTTGTACTGCCACTTCTTTGGAGAAACATATAGGTTTACGTTTCTTCTTGTTTTTATTTACTCTCCTTACATATATATCCATTGCCCCTTTTATTGCCTCTTTTAGTTTAGTCCACTGCAGTTCCACTTCCCCTTGTCTCCTCCCATCCTGCCAACTCCCCTTTCAGGCACTTTGCTCTTTCACTGATGTCAGAGTTTTTAAAGTCTGAGTTTGCTGTGATTGGACTTTGCCTTGGCTTTTACCTCAAACCACACTGTGTGATTATCACTGCTTCTCAAATGGGCACCCACTTGGACATTCAACACGCTATCTCCATTGGTGAGTACTACATCCAGCATCAAACTTTTTCTGGTCAGTTCCATCACTATTTGTCTGAGCGATGCTTCTTTGAAGGCACCCACAATCTTTTTACTTCTTTCCAGATTTGCAGACGGAACAGTTCACATCGGGGAGATTAAAGTCACTTTATATAATTACTTCTTCCTTTTTGGCTACCTTTGCAATATCAATAATCAGGCTTGTAGACTACACCATAATGGATGATAGTGGTGTTTCCTCTTTCCAACACAATCCACAGCACTTCTTTTTCCCACACTTTCCGGACCATTTTAACCTTTCAAAAATGCAGATATTGGCTCACAAAAAGTAAAATTATAAAGCACGTTGGAAAGCTTCTAGAGCAGCTAATTTCTAAAGCAACTTCTTCTCTTTGCTATTGCCAACATGTAGTCCTACACCTTTATGGTTAGGCATGAAAAATAAAAACCATGGAGAAGAAAACCCCTTGAGTGTTCAATGCAAAGTGCCACACATTTTTGATTTGGACTAGTTCAAAACTAAAGTAACAGTATATAACGGCAGATAAAGACCAGTAAGGTCCATCTAGCCTGCCCAGTAAGTTGGCTAGAGTGGTTGTACCCACCGATCCGTACAGATCACCCCCCCCAAACCTTTATTTAGGACTGTACTCACCACTCCATGCAGGCCACCCCCTCTATTTGTTAAAGCATAAAAGATATTCAAGTTTGCTTTGATTTCATTCTCTTGCTGTGAAGGGATCTACCGGGTCTGTCCCATGCCATTTTGAATTTCATCACCCCTACCATCTCCATTGGGAGGGCATGCCAAGCATCCATCACCCTTTCATTGAAAAAGAACTAGGGAGTTTTAAAATTCCTCCAGGTCTTAGTGGTTAAGGACAAAATATACTTGGGGTAATTTTCTAAAGCTTTTTCTGTATGCAAAGCTGTTTTTACATACAGAAAAATACTTTTTATTTTTTTCAATTCAATGTTTCTATCTGGGGCAAAACAAAAATTTGATGGCATACAACCAAATTTGGCATGGGGGAAAACTAGTGAAAAGAAACATTTAGTCTGAAAATGGATTAGAATGAAATGGTCAGATTGAGCTGGGTTCCAGGGAAATAATGCCCTACGTGCTTTCCCCATCCGTATAAAACTGCAGGACTGCAGATGCATATAAAAACTGGGCATACAGAAAGAACACATCTCTGTTTATGCAGTCTCCGCCCAGTCAAGGATCTAGATTGGGTGCAGCAGTGACGTGCGACTATACAGAGTGCACGCTCGTATTTACAGCTTCTCCAGAGGACGTGCTTGGGCGTTTGCTTGCTGTTGGGATTGTTCTGGGAAGCCATTTTAGAAAGACACATGGGGCATGTTTACTAAAGGTGTTAATGTGCGTTAATGAACCTAACTTGTGCTAAGTCCTTTTATTTCTATGGCTGCAGTATCGTTGATTGCGTGTGAACATCATTGACACACTTTACCGATGCTGCCATTATAAAATATCTTCCTAAAATCTCCCAAGTCACACCTTTTATAAATTTCAGTAATTTGATAAACTTACAGCAAATCTTTATAAATTTCATTAAATTCATACGATGAAGAGGTTGAATTTGAATGAACTTTGGACCAAAGATGAGTTTTGAGTGCACAGTGAAGAAACACTAACGCGCAGGGCTGGCCCATCCACTAGATGAAGTAGGCAGTCACCTAGGGCGGTAGGCCCCGGTGGATGGTGGCGGTGGTGATGGCAGCAGGCCCCCTCCTCTCTTCACAGCGAAGCGGCAGTTCATCGCTGCTCAGCCCGCTATGCTGCCCCCTCTCCTAGCATCCATCTTCTCACCTGGGGGAGGAGGAGCACAGCGATGCCTCCGCTGCATTGGACTAAAGTGCCTGTGCTAGCACGCTCACGGCTTGCCGCTCCTGCCCCCTCCAATAGAAATGGCGTCATTAGGGAGCAGGAGCGGCAGGCCACAAGTGTGCTAACGCAGGCACTTTAACGCCCAATGCAGTGGAGGCATCGCCATGCTGCCCCCTCCCCTAGGTGAGAAGATCCTGGAAGGGTGACCGCGATCCTCAAGGGGAGGTATGGAGGGTTTGCCTGGGGCAGCAGAAACCCTCGGTCCGGCCCTGCTAACCCAGTTGTGTCCGTTTGAGGTCCATCTACAATTTAATTCCATTTATTAGAATTTGCTTTAAGTTTATAAACGTAATGAAATTTATAAAATGCATGGCTTGTTAGGGAGTTTTTAGGAAGACAATGGATTATAATAATCCCTAATTAATGGATGTGGATTTTTTCTTGACTAAGCCATTATAAAGTAGGCACCTTTTTGGGCTTCTCACATAGGTGTGCTGCTTAGGCCGGCCTCAGAGTTGGTTTCAGGTGTTGGCGCTCTAGGCAGATCTTAAGCCTTTACGCCCACCTTGGTTGTCAAAATCTATTGTTTAAGTGTAACCTTGAAATCCCTAAATTGAAAAAGTCACTAACTTAACCTTCTCCACTTGTCTGTCCCATCCTGTGGGACATATGAATAACATACCAGTTTATGGCCTGTAAGTCCAATCCCGAGGGCATAAACACTTCATGATGCTGAGTAATAAAAGACGTTTCACAGCTGCTGAAGCATTGAACATGCTGGTATTCTGATCTGGCATAAGAGAAAATTCATCTGAGTGGAAAGGGTTAATATATTTTTTATAACCAACTAGTTATCAAAACAAGAACTTTATGTCAGAACTTTCCTTTTCATGAAAACTAGCATATAAGCCAATTCTCCTGTACCACCGGGTCCATTTTACTTTATTAATGCTGACTTACAAAAAAACACTGGGTTCTCCATCACTGTTCTGTCCAATATTAGCTACTTGTGCACAATACACGCATCATACATTCATCTCATAGATTCACATAATCCCCGATATCACATCATGTTTCAGACTTTGAACACTTCATAAGTTCTGCATTAGGGTAAATTGACCATTATACTTATCCAACACGTAAACGTTTTCCTCCAATATTCACAGACTAGAGCACTCTTCAGACTTCACTAACTTATACAGACTCAAACCTTCAAAATAGCTGCGGCATTTTATTTTTAAAGATTTGATTGCCAGATCCCTCAGGACTTACTTAAAGACACCGCCACCTCAATCAAAATCATCCAATTTTCAGTTCAAAGTAAAGAATACCACTCATCCTCTGTAAACAATCCATATAGTTGCACTGCATTCAAGGAATACTGCATATCCCAAAATGACTTCTTCTAATTCAGCTTCGCCTCTTTATCGCCATCTTTCCAATATGGGGAAATCACATCTATGATCCTCCATCGCAGCTGATCGAAAGTATGTCCCATACATAAAATATGGAAATTACACTAACCTGGTAATTGTAGTTCCTGTAGGATCCAGTTTAGTCCTCCACAATCGGGTAATGCCCCTCCTACTGCAGCCTGGAGACTGGACCAATCAAATCTTCTGTAGTACATATCCAGCAGGAGCTCCCAGAAGCCCCCAGTGTACTAGTAACAAAGCAAACTTAACGAAGCAACACATCAGATTATTATTAGGCTATCATTAAACTATGTACTACCCCCCTGGAATAACCAACTCCCTCCCCAAACGAGGAAGTCAGGACACTGCACGGCGCCGACATCGACGCCTTTAAATTTACACCGAGCTTCCCCCCGAAACTAAGGAGCTGACTGAACTCCAAAATAAAGGGAAGAGCCATAGCGATAAGCACGACTGTCGACAGAGTCCGAACGGGACGAAAACCATCCTACAGGCACCCGCTCGGGACAGCGCGCCGCAAAATCATACAGATAGTCGGGAGGGAAGGAGGACTAAACTGGATCCTACAGGAACTACAATTACCAGGTTAGTGTAATTTCCATTTCCTGTGCGGATATCCAGTTTAGTCCTCCACAATCGGGATGTAACAGAGCAGTTAAGACCGGGCGGGACCTTGCAGGCCGGCGCGCAAAACCGCCGAACCAAAACAAGAATCCCGAGCCGCTGACACATCCAAGCGATAGTGCCTGCTGAAGCATGCAGAGACGACCAGGCGGCCGCCCTACAAATCTCTGCTGGTGGAACCAGGCTATGCTCCGCCCAAGAGGCCGCCTGAGCCCGAGTAGAATGAGCCCGGAGCCCCTCCGGGACCGGCCGCCGCTGCAACCGATACGCGGACGCGATCGCTTCCTTGAGCCATCGAGCAATGGAGGCCTTAGCCGCCGCCTCCCCTTTTATTGTACCCCCAAGAGCACAAAAAGCCGATCAGTCTTTCGAAGGACTCGGTAGACTGCAAATACCGCCGCAGCGCGCGGCCCACATCAAGCCGGAGAAGACCCTTGTCCACCGACTCGACCGAGCTCGCCGAAAGCACTGGCAGAAATACCGCCTGATTTAAGTGAAAGGGAGACACCACCTTTGGCAGAAAGGAAGGAACCGGACGGAGCACAATCCGCTCCGTAGAGAAAGACAAGAAAGGCTCTCGGCAGGACAGGGCCTGCAGATCCGAAATACGCCGTGCCGAGCAGATGGCAACCAGGAACACCGTCTTCAATGTGAGATCCTTCAATGACGCCCTCCGCAAGGGCTCAAATGGTTCCCGAACCATAGCCCGCAGAACTAAATTCAAATCCCACGAAGGAATCACCGCCCTGCGGGAAGGCCGTAAATGGAAAACGGCGGTCAAGAAACGCCGCACATCCGCATGAGCACCAAGAAGGCGGCCCAAGACCTTGCCTCTATAACACGAAATCGCCGCCAGCTTGACCTTCAGGGAACTGGCCGCGAGACCTTTCTCGAACCCATCCTGGAGGAAGCTTAACACGACGGGCACAGAGACCGTCGCCGCCCGGACTCCCCGCCGGGAGCACCAGTCCTCAAAAATCCTCCAAATCCGAACATAAGTGAGAGAAGTGGAGGACTTTCTCGCCCGCAGTAAGGAGGAAATCACCGCGGGCGAATAACCCTTCTTTTTCAGCCGAGCCCCTCTCAATGGCCAAACCGTAAGCGAGAATCGAGCCACCTGGGGCATCCGCAAGGGGCCCTGAAGGAGAAGGTCCGGCAACGCCGGGAGGCGCCACGGCACGCCGTCTTGAAGCCGGACGAGGTCGGCATACCAGGGCCTCCGGGGCCAATCCGGAGCCACCAGCAGCACTCGGCCCCTGAAGGCACTCGATGCGCTGGACGACCCGGCCGATCAGCGCCCAAGGAGGGAAGACATACAGTAGCCCGGACGTCGGCCACGGCTGAATGAGAGCGTCGAGTCCTTCGGACATTCGCTCCCGCCGTCTGCTGAAGAAGCGACTCGTCTTGGCCGATTGGTAGGTCGCCATGAGATCCATGATGGGCGGACCCCACCGCCGAACTATTTGCGCATACACCTGTGGATTTAACTCCCACTCTCCGGGGTCCACCCGCACTCTGCTGAGGAAGTCGGCCTGGACATTGTCTGCGCCCGCTATGTGCGCCGCCGAGATCGCCGGCAGGCGAGTCTGCACCCAGCTGAATAAGGCCGTCGCCTCTGTCTCCAGGGCCACACTCCCTGTGCCCCCTTGGCGATTGATGTACGCCACCGTGGTCGCATTGTCCGACCAGACGCGGACCGCCCGACCCAGGACCAGAGGCCCCAGGGCCAACAGGGCTAGCCTGACCGCCCGAAGCTCGAGACGGTTTGCTCGACCACGCAGCTTCCCGAGAGGACCACACCCCCTGCGTGAAGCGGGCCTCGCAGTGAGCTCCCCAGCGGCTAGGCTCGCATCCGTAGTGAGGGGAACCCACAGAGGAGGCTCCAAGGGAATCCCCTGCGTCAAATCGCACTGGTTGGACCAGCGGCGAAGGAGCGCCCTCTGGAGCGGGCGCATGTGGAACCGTGCCCATGGCACCACCTCCAAGGTCGCCGCCATCGTTCCGAGAAGCCGTAGGTACCACCACGCCGACGGAGCGGGCAGCCCCCGAAAGAGTCGGACAAGAGCCCGCAACGCCCGGACGCGGCGCTCGGGGAGACACACCAGTCCCCGAGCGGTGTCGAAGCGCACTCCCAGATACTCCAGGTCCTGCGAGGAACGCAGACAACTCTTTCTTTAGTTCACCACCGAGCCGAGAGATCGCAGCAGAGCCACTACCCTGCTCGTGACTCGCAGGCACTCCCGACTGGATTTTGCCCGTATCAACCAGTCGTCGAGATATGGATGGACCAAATGCCCTCCTTGCGCAAGGCCGCCGCAACGACCACCATCAGCTTTGTGAACGTGCGCGGAGCCGTAGCCAAGCCGAACGGCATGGCCGTGAACTGGAAGTGGCCCCACGGAAACGCAAAGCGGAGAAACCGCTGATGAGATGGATGTATCGGGATGTGCAAATAGGCCTCGGTGAGATCGAGGGACGTCAAAAACTCCCCCTGTCGCACCGCTACAATGACTGACCGCAAGGTTTCCATACGGAAATGCGGCACCCGGAGCGCGCGATTCACGCCTTTGAGGTCCCAAAATCGGACGCAGGGAATCGCCCTTTTTGGGAACCACAAAATAGATGGAGTATCGCCCGGCGCCTCTTTCCAAAGGAGGAACCGGGATCACCGCTCCCAGCGCTAACAACCGATCCAGGGTCACGCGGAAGTCCCGCGTTTTTTGCGCTCCCCTGCTGGGAGACAGAACAAATGAATCTGGAAGTGGGAACGCAAATTCCAGAGCGTAACCCTCTCCTATAATTTGTAGCACCCAGCGATCCGACGTGATTTGGGCCCAAGAGGAAAGAAAGTCGCGCAAGCGACCCCCGATAATCGGGCCTCCCTCCAGAGCCTGCCTCGCGTCATTGTGGCTTGCGCCCAAAAGAAGAGCCCGAGGAAGAGGCGGCTCCGGAGAAGCCTCTGCCGGCTCCCCGAAGGTACGAAACCCTTGATTACGGGCTCCAAACCTGCCCCGCTGCGAAGTCCACAGGCGGGAGGGAAACCTGCGCTGATCCCGAAAGGACCCCTCGCCGAGGGGGAGGACTTGTTGGACCTTGGCCTATCCTCCGGGAGCCGGCCCCCCTTGGACTCACCGAGATCCTTTACCAACTTCTCGAGAGCATCCCCAAATAACAATCTGCCCTTGAAGGGCAGCTTACTGAGGCGGGACTTGGAAGAACCGTCCGCCGCCCAGTTGCGCAACCAGAGGGACCGTCGCGCCGCAACCGCGGATGCCATACTGTTAGCCAACGCGCGGATTAAATCATAAAACAGATCCGCCAGATAGGCCGAGCCGGACTCCAGCCGGGAAACCTCCAACAGGCCCTGCTGGTCTAGCCCGGGCTCGAGCGCAAATGCTGCGACCATCGCAGACACGACCGAGCCACCCAAGCCCACAGATAGAGGCCTGCAATGACACGGCATCAGTATCGAAGGTTTGCTTGAGCAAATTATCAATCTTCTTGTCCTGACCGTCCTTGAGGGCAGCCGCCCCCTCAACCGGGATGGTGGTTTACTTGGTCACTGCGGAAACCGCAGCGTCCACCCGGGGGACTTGAACAAGTCCCTGTCCTTGTCGGCAAGGGATAAAGCCGAGTCATGGTCCGAATCCCCTTCAAGCCGGATTCCGGGTGCTCCCACTCCGCCTGGATCATATGATCCACCACGCGGTGAACGGGAAAAAACCACCTGGGAATCCCTGACTGTCTGAATTAGAGGATCCTCAAGACCCTCCTCCTCCATGGGCCGCACCGCCGAAAGGTTAAGCGCCTGCAGGGACTCCGTGACCAGAGGAACCAGCTCGTCCCTACGGAACACGCGAATGATCCGAGCCTGGTCCTCCGGCTCAAGGATCTCCCCATCCTCCAACTCCTCCGCTTCAGTCTCAGGATCGCCCTCTGCCTCGGAATCCAGGAGACCTAGGGCGTCCTGCTCCTGTTCCCCCAACCGAAGTCGCTTGCCCCCGGGTTGCGAGGTGCATTGAGCCGCCCCCGAGGACCCCGGGGGGATAGAGGGGGGCCAAACTGCCGGCAACTGACCGGACCTGCTCAAGCGAAACGCCTGATGCATGAGGAGCACAAAATCCGGGGAGAAATCCATAGACGGTGCAGCTATAGCCGCCTGCTGGAGCGCAGCCACCGACCCGCTGGCCGGTGGAACCGACCCAGACTGAGGGAGGCTCGGGGAAAGAACACTGTCCCCTGAATTAGAAGCATCCCCAGGGGTAGGCTGATCCGGGAGACTCACAGATTGCTCTAACTCTGCAGGCACTGCAGCACAGCACCTGCAGATGCCAGAGTCAGTCCCTGCTGCTCTGCGGGACCCACAAATCACGCACTGGGGCTGGGAAGCCATCCCAAGGCCACCTCTGCCCAGCGGGATAGAATACAACAGTCACAGGGAAGCCCACACCACAGGGGCAATCCTATGCAAATCAGCCCCGATTTGAAATTAAAACTTTTTTTTTTTTTTTTTTTTACAAGAAACAAAATATGCCCCAGACTCCCTGGGGTGCCCTGAGCAAAATCGCCAGCAAGAGGAACCCCAAAAACGCCAGGGGAACCTGTGCACAAGTGCTCAAAAGTGCCTCTAAAAGCACACTTTTAAAATCCAAAATGGCCGCCGGACTTTTTCACCCGCGGTAAAAAACGGCGCGAAAATACAAAAGCCACCAAATAATATGGAAAAGAACTAAAACGACCCTCTAATACAGGGCAAACGACCAAATTTAAGAAAAATTGCCAAATGGGCTCAGGAGAGCCTACAGAAATGCTGGCAGCTCTAACAGAGCACTGCACACAAGAAGAAATGAAATGAAAATCTCCTACCAGCTCAGGAACCACCAGGATTCAGCCAACATCTCCCAGTGCCAGCCACTACTGTATCAGGTATGGCTTTACCCCGTACTGTCCAGGGGGAGCTCACCCAGGGCTGTGAAAATTGGCTAGGCAGGAACACAGGAGCCAACAGGTCTGACTTCCCCCTAGTCTCCTGTGGCAGTGCTCCAGAGAGACAGGCTTCTTCTTTTGTTCTCCTTTTAAAGATACAGCTAGCTATCAAAGAAATAGCAAGGAAATGCCCCAAAACAAACCCTAAAACAACTAACTAACAAGTGTTGCTCCTGCAATAGTCACTCAGTGTGCCCAGGAGGACACACTTTTACGTCTTCAAGCTGCTAGAGACTGGACACACTGGGGGGCTTCTGGGAGCTCCTGCTGGATATGTACTACAGAAGATTTGATTGGTCCAGTCTCCAGGCTGCAGTAGGAGGGGCATTACCCGATTGTGGAGGACTAAACTGGATATCCGCACAGGAACTATTGTTTAGCTTTGAATGCCCTGCCCTTTGCTGCCCTAGGTCAGTGCCTAGCTTGCCTAATGGTTGGGCCGGCCCTCATCCTGCTATGAAATTCTTTCCACAATGTTCATCTGCTCCTAATCATTTCTTTCTTGTATTGAGGAAGGGGGGCACTATCAAGAGTGTATTTCTTCCCTCGCACATGCATGTCCCTACCCCATCTTCCCACTCTCCTCCTTACTGCTTCTATTACTTATTTATAGTGCTACGAGGCATATGCTGTGCTGCACAAGCAGATAGAAAAAGACAGCCCCTGTTTCAAAGAACATAAGATATGCCATATTGGGTCAGACCGAGGTCCATCAAGCCCAGGATCCTGTTTCCAAAAGTGGCCAATCCAGGGCACAAGTACCTAGCAGTCTCCCCAAAAGACACACAGGTTCCATAATGCTTGTATTGGGCAAGCAATGGATTACCTGGGTCCTCTTATAATGGTTTATGGCCCTTTACTCCAGGAACTTGTCTAAACCTTTTTTAAACCCAACTACACTAACAGCTTTTACTACATCCTCCGGTAACAAATTCCAGAGTTTGATTACACGTTGAGTGAAAATTTTTTCTCTTATTAGTGTTAAACGGGTTACACTGTAGCTTCATTGCATGTCCCCTAGTCTTTCTACTTTTTGATGGCATAAAGAATGGATCTACATTTACCCGTTCCAGTCCATTCATTAATTTATAGACCTCTATCATATTTCCCCTCAGCCGTCTCTTTTCCAGGTTGAAGAATCCTAACCTTTTAAGCCTCTCCTCATAGGAGTATCCTTCCACCCCCCCTTAACCATTCTGGTAGCTCTGCTCTGTACCTTTTCTAATTTTGCAATATCCTTTTTAAGATACAGTGACTAGAATTGCACACAATATTCAAGGTGCAGTCGCACCATGGAATGATACAGAGGCATTATAATAGCCTTTGTTTTATTCTCCAATCCTTTCATTATGATTCCTAGCATTCTATTTGCCTTCTTGGCCGCTGCTGCACACTGGGTGGAGGGTTTCAATTAATGTGCGTTTTACCATGCAAAGACTGACACTATCGCACGCTAGTGTTTCTGACTATCTGTAGCCGTGCATTAAAACATCAGTTATCCAGCTAATGGGCTTTAGCAAAAGAGGCCCTTAATTCTGCTATAAATATAAGCCAGTGCTGCTTAAACAGCAAAGGGGTCATATAATCAAAATGCCTTTCATTACAAATTAATTTAAGTGCAGTGTTTTGCAAAACTTGTAGATGCTTTCCACTTTGGAGTTTCTGAAAGTAGAAGGCACATTTTTGCCCAGTTCACGTCTGATCTGTCAGGTTTCCTTTGGATATCAAGCTGATCCCTGAAGAAAACCGCATGGATTTCCCCCTGGTGGGTCCAGGAGATATATCAAATATCCATCTGACTTGATCCTGGCTGAAATGCACCTCTTTGGCGTTTCCCTGTGAATTTACCCATCTCTGTTTGGAATTAAAGAACTTCTTGCATGCTCGCAAACCCTTTACGTTGTGCCTATAGATACCAGTCTGCTCACTGCTTTTAAGGTGCTGGTACGGTGACTGAATGTGTCCATCTGTCTGTCCAGAGAGAAGTGTACCTCTCACTGCGAACCAATTAACAGAGAAATATAAAATCATAGAATGTGATGGCAGATAAAGTCCTTAGGGTCCACCTCATTTACATCTGTCCAAATTTGGAAAGGAGAAATCTAATTAAGCAAATAAGTCTGAGGAAGAAATCCAACCATAGGCCCAGAATTGACCCACAACAAACATTATCTCAGTATGATGAGGCTGAGGTCATTTTCTAAAAGGTACAGTGGGAAAGATAAAAGCACTGGAAAATTCATTCTTACATCTAACTTATTTCCTTCCTTGTTTCTTTTTTTCTTTACTAAAATAAAATCATTTATCTTAGAGTTCATTTTCGAAAGTGCTTTTTATGTGTGTAAAAGGGCTTTAATGACATTTCCCCTGGGGTTATGCACTAGAGGAGTGTGTATGGCAAGAAAGCATGCTTTAAACATGATCTGTGTGCTCTGGATAGAGCCATGATTTACAAGCACATTTTATAAAATATGTGTGCGCGTGCATACGTCACGTGCTAAGACATACAGTATACCTGCTACTGAGCAGGCATCAATGCCCACAGCTTCAATCTCGCTGCAATTTCTGCCCGTTTACCCGCAGTATTTTATAAAGACATATGGATTATGGCGGTCATTTCAGAAGCATCTGAAAATGGGTATACCGCCACCCAAAACCATGGAGATGCCCCCTAGAGCCATTTAAAAAAATGGTTATAGAGATGTCCTCAGCACAGGAATGTCCATCTAGGATGGGGGTATGGTGAGGGTGTGTCCAGGACATTCTGAAGATCTTAGACATGCATGTCTGATTTCAGAAATGGCCGACATGTCTCTACCCTCGTCCAAATCTATACCTGCTCCAGAGCATGAGCAGGTATCTGAAAAGTGCTCATTTTGCCAATATAATATCCGGAGGGTCCAGAGGAGATGATACTCTAATATCCCCAGTAGTGGCCACAATTGTAAAGAGAACTGAAAGGTACTGGGGAAACGTGTTTTGTGGTTATCGTGTTGCTGAACATATCTCTATTAGTCAAATGGCAGGCTGGGATGCACCCCCTTCCTGGAATACTGTCGTGGGGATGTCTACGTAGCCGTTCCAATGACATCCATATTGGGGACATCCACATTTCTGAAACGGTTTCTGAACCTGGACGTGCCCGGCCTTTTTAAAAAGGTATTCAGTGGTTAGGACAAGGTACTTCAGGCCGGAGAGCCGGGGGTTCAAATCCCACCTGGGGACAGCAATCTCAGGCCGGAGGAACTGGGATTTCTAGTCCTGTAGGCACTCCTTGTGGTCTTGGGCAAGCCACTTAACCCTCCATTGCCCATGTTCCCTGTAAGTATTAGCGTATGTGTCCCATATCCCCTCGTGTTAAATGTATCCCCCAATTGACCGCTTTGACCCGGTGAAAAGCGGGATATAAATACAGCTAAATAAATAAATAAAATAAATTCACCTGGACATCACAGATTGCACTTGGATGTCATTTCCAAAATGTGCCTTCACATGTCTTTAAAAAACTGCTAGAAACAGATGCCTTCTCAACCTCCAAAGCTAGATGATGTGCTATAAAATTACTGCAAAAGTGTTCAACCAGCTATTCCTACCCACATTATCAAGGCTATATCCAGCCCTGCAGTCAGTGGTAGGATATCACACCTTATGCAGGGCAATTTATCATCTTCCATTATTTTCTGTACCATCTTGGACAGATGAGCATATAAGATCCCACTTAATTACAGAGCTTAAAAGGGAGAGAGGAGGCATTGTGGGTTAAACTAGAAAGATGGAAAGAGAAATCTATTTGCATTGGTGTGATATACAGACCTCCCTCACAAGAGGAAGAGGTGGACAGAGAGTTAATTGAAGACATACGCAGCATTGCTAGGAAAGGGGAAGTGCTACTGCTAGGAGATTTCAATATGTCAGATGTTGATTGGCACATTCCTGCTGCAGTATCATCTAGAAGTAAGGAGATCCTGGATTCTCTACAGGGAGAACTATTCAGGCAATTGGTAACAGACCCCACACGTGAAGGGGCCATACTGGACTTGGTGCTTACCAATGGTGAAAGTGTTTCTGATGTTGTAGTGGGAGATCATTTTGCATACAGTGATCACCAGATGGTGTGGTTCAGTATTAGGACTAGGGCTGTTAGAATCTATTCCAAGGTGAGGATCTTAGACTTTACGAAGACTAACTTTGCGAAGATGGGCCAATACCTCAGGGAGTCGTTAGTGGGATGGGAACAGCTGGGGGATGTAGAAAAACAATGGGCAAAACTGAAAGGGGGTATTTTAAGGGCAACCAACCTTTTTGTTAAAATGGTAAATAAAGGCAAAAGGAAAAGGAGACCGCTATGGTTTTCGAAGGAAGTAGCTGAAAAAGTGAAGAAAAAGAGGGAGGCCTTCATGAAATACAAGAGATCACAGAGAGAGGAAGACAGGCATCTGTATTTGGAAAAACTTAGAGAAGCTAGCAAAGTAGTCAAGAAGGCAAAGATTCAAAAGGAGGAGGAAATAGCCAATGCAATAAAATGGGGGGATAAGACATTTTTCAGATATATTAGTGAGAAGAGGAAGGGCAAAAGTGGTATTGTCAGACTCAAGGGTGCAGGGGGGGAATATGTAGAAGCTGATAAGGATAAAGCGGAATTGCTTAACAAATATTTTTGTTCTGTGTTCACAGATGAAGAACCAGGAGCAGGACCTCAGAAAACACCCACAAATAAGAACAGAAGCGAGGGACATTTTGAACAATTTTCAGAAGACTGTGTTCGTGAGAAACTAGCTCAACTTAAAGTATACAAAGCGATGGGACCGGATGGGATACACTCTAGAATACTGAGGGAACTTGGGGACGTTCTAGCAACTCCACTGACTGACCTTTTCAATGCCTCGTTGGAGTCGGGAGTGGTGCCAAAGGACTGGAGAGAGGCTCATGTGGTGCCTTTACACAAAAGTGGAAGTAAGGATGTGGTTGAAAACTACAGGCCGGTTAGTTTAACTTCGGTGGTGAGTAAATTATTGGAAACGCTGCTGAAAGAGAAAATAGTGAGGTTTCTGGAGTCCAGCAGATTACAGGATCCGAGGCAGCATGGATTCACCAGAGGCAGGTCTTGTCAGACAAATCTGATTGATTTCTTTGACTGGGTGACCAGGGAGTTGGACTGAGGGAGAGCCCTAGATGTGGTGTATTTAGATTTCAGTAAAGCCTTTGACACTGTTCCTCACAGGCGACTTATAAACAAACTGAGCACCCTAGGGATGGACCCTAAAGTTACTGCTTGGATTAGAAATTGGTTGGGTGGGAGGCGACAAAGAGTACATGTAAATGGAGCTCACTCTGAGGAGAAGGATGTTAACAGTGGTGTGCCCCAGGGATCTGTCCTTGGTCCGATTCTTTTTAACATCTTTGTTAGTGATATAGCGGAAGGGCTGTCGGGTAAGGTTTGCCTCTTTGCAGATGATACCAAAATCTGCAATAGAATAGACACCCAGGAAGGTGTAGATAACATGAGGAGGGATCTAGCTAAGCTTGAAGAATGCTCTAGAATTTGGCAGCTGGGATTTAATGTTAAAAAATGTAAGGTCATGCATTTGGGCTGCAGCAATCCAAGGGAGCAATACAGTATAGGAGGTGAAGTACTTTTGTCCACTAAAGAAGAGCGGGACCTAGGCGTGGTTGTGTCTGATGATCTTAAAGTAGCTAAATAGGTAGAAAAGGCGACGGCAAAAGCTAGAAGGATGCTTGGGTGCATACGGAGAGGAATGGCTAGCAGAAAAAAGGAGGTGATAATGCCTCTGTATAAGTCTTTGGTGCGACCTAATTTGGAGTATGGTGTGCAATTCTGGAGACCGCACCTTCAAAAGGATGTGAACAAGATGGAGTCGGTGCAGAGGGTGGCTACTAAAATGATTAGTGGGCTTCATTATAAAGCATATGAGGACAGACTTAAGGATCTTAATATGTACACCTTAGAGGAAAGGTGGGATAGAGGTAATATGATTGAGATGTTTAAATACCTCCGTGGCATAAATGTTCAGGGAGAGAGCCTCTTTCAATTGAAAGCAAGTTCTGCTACGAGGGGACATTGGATGAGGGTGAAGGGAGATAGATTCAGGAGTGATATGTGGAAATATTTCTTTACAGAAAGAGTAGTGGATCCATGGAATAGTCTCCCAGTGGAGGTGGTAGAGATGAGGACAGTAACTGAATTCAAAAAAGTATGGGACCAACACAGAGGATCTCTAAAGGTAATAAGTGGACTGTTGTAGTTGTTGTTATGGAAGGACAGACTAGATAGGCCATGTGGTCTTTTTCTGTCATCATGTTTCTATGTTTCTTAATAGGTGCAGAGGGCATTTCGAACATTTCCCCTGCAGATACTGCAGAGCAAACACAGGGATTGCAGGGGGTAAGCTTCGCAGACTCAGCCATCGACACCATCGAGGCAGCGGCTTCTTCAAAGCCTGCAAACTTTGGCAATTACAGCGCAGTGGTAACATCCACAGTAATCACCCATTGCAAGCATGCCCACTCTTAGCCCTAATCCTATCCAAGCCTGTATCTCCCATGTGAAATTCAGACATTGCGGAAAAGCACCGCAGTGTCTGCCTTTTTTCCTCGTTAGCTGTCTTTGCGGTGTAACAATCCTGCATTAGCGGCTGTGAAGACAACTAACGCCTTTTAGTTGTTGAATTGCTTGAATAAGTTGTTTTAAAAATACACTGCTTGGTTGTGCTTCTGCCTTCCTCTCATTTGTGTTTATTCTTTTTATTAGAAGGTAGTAGAATCAATGTCTCAGAGGCAAATTAATTTATTTTTTGCTTTGTGCCTGGATATAATTGTTTTTAATCTTAATTTTTTTAAATTTTCAATTAGGTATCCAATTGTCCTGCTACCCTAACTCTGCCTCCCCTGGCCAGAGCTTGGGAATTCAGTAGGAAGCATTTTACTAGTCATAGGTGATGTCATTTGTGTGGATGATGTTGAGGCCATGGAGCAGAGACCTCTATGGATAACGCTGACCTGTGGAAATTTAGGGAAATTCCATATAATCTGCAGCTTTTTGAAGATCTGTACGGTATTCAACCCTCGCCTTTTCTTCTCCTTGCCAAGCTTGGTCTCTTACCTCTTCCTTCCACTAGCCTTTTCCCCAAACCCAGACTGCTCTGTCTTTCTTTTCACCCTGTTTCACCTCATCACATCTCCAAGGTCCAACTTTTCTCCTCCCTTTTCACTTTAACGTGCTACCCTAGCTATCCAGCTCAATGTAGTATGGCAGAACCATGCCGTACCAGTTGCTCATGTGGTTCTCAGGGTGCCCAACTGAAAAATTTGGCAGAAGACTGCCAGGCTAGGATAGAAAGAGGATGTAGTAAAGCCAAACCGGTGATGGCTAGAGGCACTAAATAAAGGGACAAATGTACAACATATTGTGCATACCGCCTGCTGCCAGTTCTGAGAAGGCGCAGATTTTTCTAAAGAGAAATCTGACAAAGTCAGGTGCTTTCTCTAATTCACTGGCTTCCCAGTCTGTTCTTATGACCCCACAGCCAGTTTGGTTGCCAGGATTTCCACAGTGAAGATGGATGAGATCAATTTGCATTTCTTGGATCTGAAATGCATGCACATATATCTCAAGGATCATCTTTGTGGATATCCCGAAAACCCAGCCGGCTGTAGAGTTCTGAGTAAACTCATGGATGGAACACCCTGCTGCAGTTATATATTCCTGGGACGGGGTGGTAGTGGCAAAGCGGCGGACTGATGGCAACACAGGGGGACTGTCTACCAACAGTTCTCCTTTTAGCTCTCTTCTCATTCATTCAGCACCAGACTGCATGAGCATCAATCTGAAACATACCAAGACAGATACACCAGACAGCTCACAATCACAGGGCTCAATGCCTTGTATTAATTTCCCGCTCCCTGTACACACAGTCTGAAAATCATTCCGTTTCCCATCTGTCGGAGAATAGACATGGACGTAGACAAATGGGGTTCCTCCCATCAACCAATGTTTGGTCAGTTCTTTTTTTTACGGCCTCAAATCTAGTCCTCATTTGCACCCTGAACGCTACTAAGAAGGTGAACATGACAAATGCTCCTTTATAAAATTAATCTGCTTAGAAAATGAATATGCGTTAGCCACAAGTTATTAAACCGATGGCAACATGAATTCTTGTTTGAAGTTGTGAATTTTTTAAAAATTTCTCTCCCTTCCCTCAAAGGTTCAGAAGGTTTTAAGGCAAGACAAGTTCAGAATCCGCAACTAGACCATGTGATAATTGAGATCTTGAAGATGAGGAGCAGGGGCTGAACGAGAAGCTGAGGAAGAGCTGGTGGTGGCACCTGAAGCTTATGGCTGCTAATAATGAAAAGGATGAGATCGTATGTGCTGTACTTATTCTATAAGTAATAAACTCTATAGTGTTAGCTTTCACCCCAACACACTAAGAAGCACAGGATTACGCAACTAAGCAGAATGGGTCACCCAAAATCAAATCAGTAGGAAAGTGAGACGAAAGGACAGCAAAGTATGAAAGACCCTCAACACAGTTCCACTACCACCTCCTCGCCCACGTGCACAGGATCAAACACACGCCCACGTCCAGCCATCAAAATGCCTTTGCTTCAAACATACTCTCTCACCAAGCTTTGTGCAAGCAACGATGCCATTAAAGGGTTTTTTTTCTCTTTTCACAGTGTCAAGATTTACACCGGGCAGTTATTTTGAAGGGCTGTGTGTTCCTGTACTAAAAAGCTAAGGGGTTTCTTCTTGTTTATTAACGTTGCTGCAGTAAGAGGGGTGGGTACTAGTCTGTCAAACTCGCCTGCTCTCAACTGGCCCCTTTCCTTACAAAGCAGGCCACTTGCAATCAAAATAAAAACAGGAAAAACAAAAGGGCTAATGCAAAATATATGGTATCCTGCCACCAGCCAAGAAATACAACCTGACCAGGGGCAATACGGATTAGCACCAGCACCTGGAAACTGTCTTCCTTGTTATCCTCTCTGTAACCTGTTATTATATTTTATTATTATTTTATTTTTTATCACTTCACACGTATTTCTTTGGGAACATATCAAGTTATCATGCCATTAAGGATATCTGAATAATATTTATTGTTTAGACAATGTCCTCTGAGTATATAGTGCTATGCTAGAAAATTTGCATGGTTTCAATCTCCTTATTGCCAAAGATTTATAATGTAGGCACACAGACGTTTAAGCAACTCACTCAAGGTCACACTCTGAAAGGCAGAACGATATGTGACCTGCATTTGAATTTATTCTGGGCTATTTCTTGCTAATCAAAGCAAACCTAAGTCATGCTTTTACACTCCAGGGAGTGCATAAAGGCATTTCAGGGAATTTACAAGAGAGACTGAAGGCGTGCGGCTAACTGCACCTGAGGTATGCATCGACCCCCTTTAATGCACACTCTACTTGGTTTATTGCCTACCTCTGGTTATCAGCGGGAAGGCTGCCAATTTCTTGGCTTGGCTGATCCTCTCTCTGAGGGCAGCACATATTACAACAAAATTAACTTTATATATGACTTGCAAACAAAATATTTGCAAGTGTAGCTCTTAATGGTTTTTAAAAACCCATGGCTGGAATGTAGGTGCTCATTTCCTTGATTTTCACTCTATTATAAGCTTGGTGTCAGTTCAACCAACTGGAACCAGACAGGACTCTGCAGCTTGCAACAGTCTACCCTGCTGTTTGACACAGAATCTTGGAAAAATGCAGCAGTGTGGTGAGAAACTGAAATCCACTTGAAATGCGGTGAAAAGCGATAGAAAGACAATGTGCAATCAAGGCTGCAATTTCCTATTACTCTCCACGATTGTGAATATTTTTAGCACTTATCTGTCTTGTGCAGCAACGAGATGCATTAAAGAAATATAAAGAGACAGTGGCCTTCTTCCTCAATTCCAAAATCCCTCTTCCATGAAGTTCTCCGGCAACATTTATTGTTATTAGTATTTGGTGCATGCCTTTTCAGTGGCAGCTCAAGGCAAGTTACATTCAGGTACAGTATGCATTTTCCTGTCCCCAGAGAGCTTGTGATCTAACTTTATGCCTGAGACAATGGAGGGTTAAGTGACTTGCCCAAGGTCACAAGGCGTACCGGTGGGATTTGAACCTTGGTCTTTCTGGTTGTAGGCTGCTGCCCCTTACCACTATCCACTCTACCAATACAAAGAGACACCCCTTCCCTTTAAAAAAGACTTCCATTTAAGAGAAAACTGTGACTCTTAGATGGTCTGTTCAAGCCCACCTCATGCAGCTCTGCTATGATAGGTTCCGACACCAAAGTCTGGGTACATACTGCTCTCTCTCCCTGCCACATAGAAATCTGCACCACATATAACACAGCCCCCGGAGCTATAATAAAGCTGTAACACACCTTGTGCGTTTATCTACATTTTCAACAAAAGCTGCTTTTATGGCATCATGCTGTCAGCTGCCTCCTACTAGGGGCTGAAGTCAGACTTCTCATCCCACATAGTCCAGCCCTCCTCTCTATGTGGTCAGTAGCATTACTGGGTGAAGCCTGCAAACAGAAGTGAACAAAAGGCTTTTCCATGTGTAGAAAATGACTTGAAGATGACCTCTGTTAGAAGTTGGACAGCCAAGAAAACAAAATTCCTTTGTGTGTGCACCAAACACCTGCACTGATCACCCAGCACACTAACCTGGGGTCACCGCTCATGGGAAAGGTCTTAAATCACCCACTGTGAGGGGCAAACACCACCTCGTTACTGCAGCTGGAGACCAGAGCAACCTTGCAAAATATTAAAGAACCTTTGATAGAGCGCAAATCTTGACATGCAGCAAGACTCTCTTTGGACCATCTCTTCAATACTTTACAGTGCTACAAAAATAGACATTATAAAATCAAGGCTTCCTTGCATTCTGTACCTTTGAAATAAAATAGGCAAGGTGATATATTTCAATGGACTAAATTTGGAAGCGGACACTCCCTTCCCTCGGGTCTAGAAAGACAGAGTAACTCTTTGCATTCATGTGGACTAATTTGGCTATCATATGACTTGTATCTATGAAAAGTATGTTCATTGAATAATGCCCGATATATCTGCATGTTTTTAAATAAATTATAACAGTAGCCTAGCTGTGCTTACTAAAAAATTATATTTCTATTGGAGGAGTTCTGCACAACTTTACCTTCTCATGAAGAGAATTTCTCAAGATCTGGCAACATAAAAAGCCAGCCCCACAGGCTGCCAAAAAAGAAACAGCTGGTGAAGCTGTGTCTCAATGGGGAGTGGGGCACCGTGAACCTGAGCGAGAAGGGCTGCTGCCACCTTCTTGCACACTGCTAAGAGTCTGACCAAATGCCCACAGCAGAGGACTTTGGGCAGCGCGCAGCTCACATGCAGAGCAGCTTTGTGCAGGAAGAAAAAGGCTGTTCCGGGGCATTGCCCGCGGACACTGTAGTACTGTTACAAGTATTGGCAGTTGCAAGAAGTCAGCACTGCCCGCAGCTCAGATCTTCCCTTGAATTCTGTGGCTTGCTAAAGTAAAATAGTCAAAAGCCAGAAATCCTAGTTTAAAAAAAACAAAAACAAATTATATATATACACACACATATATACAGTATATTTAGCTGTTAAATGCATTTCTATTCTGTTCACTCCTATTAACTGTAAGTGCAGAATAAAAAAACATACTATTGGTGTATTATTATGGGGCTACTGGGGGGGGGGATCCTACACCAAAAATGTTAACATTTTGTGTCTTTAAGTAAGGGCATTCTTCTGTTTTTGAAGTTTACAGTGACTATGTTGTATTATTTGGACAAATATAGCATGCAGGATTTTGCAGAATTTTAAAACAATTTAAATAATTATGTGCAGAATTCCCACTGGCATATCATATATGATGCAGATGAAATATTACACATATGGGCAGGGTCGTACCGATCGTGAAATGCGCCCTGTGCCGACTTGCACATCAGGCAAGCGCCCCCCCCCCCCCGCACCTCCATCTAGCCACTTTATGGGGGGGCCGGAGATAAGAGGCGCGCCCGATGTGCAAGTCGCCGGCACACTAAGGAGGGAGGGACCAGATCTGCTTAGCGTGCGTGAGAAGGCTTAAGGGGCACATTTCAGCTGTCTGCTGTTGCCTGCTGCCGCTGAGAGAAGAAAAAAGTGGCAGCGGCAGACAGCTGAAATGGGTCCCTTAAGCCTTTGCACCCATTGCGGCCACACCGCCCGCACAGGGCTAGTTACGGTCCTGCATATGGGCATCCAACGTTTAAATATTTTTATCCTCTGTGCCTCCCAGTGAAAGAAAGGGTTATGGTTCACATATAAGAGAGCTTTTTAATGCTCATTCTTTTTAGGAAGGTATGAAAAATGTTTGATTTGTTGGCTATGTGTAAACAAAGATGACCACAGGAAGCACACAAGAGGATTTGAGTGCATTTTGGCAGAATAGCAGCATTATGCTAGAGGTACGGTTAAAAATATTTAAAGTAGGCATAACAGGTGAAAAGGTCTGTGATTGTTACACATATACAGGTAAGGGTAACCATTTAAATTAATTTATATTCTGGTAATAGTATACAGGAAGAGAGCTGAATGTTAGAAATGATTCAGATGAGCAACGACAGATATGGTTAAAAGTCAATGACTAAACAAAATTAAATAAAAAATTTTGTAAACATTAAAAAGTTAAAACTCTTCAATTCAGTTACATCCAAAGCCATGGATAATTCATAAGTTCTTTCACACATTATGAGTCTTGTGCCTTGGTGGGGTCCATTATTTTTAGCATAGAGTGTTTCAGTTTCCATATTGTAAGTCAGAGAGGGCAGGGCCCACTTGGGAGAAATGAAGCCTAACAGATGTTCCGGTTTCTGAATCTGATCTAGCGAACCGGTAGTATATTGAGGAAGTATCTGGACACAAGACAGTACTGTTGGAGTAAGTCTAAAGGGCCTGTTTGGCTGCAGCTAGAGAACTCGGACATCTGAGTTGTTTGTTATTGTATGATGAAGTATTTTATTACGTTATTATTATGTATGCTTTATTATATCCTGCCTTGGGCTTTTGGTAAGGGCAGGTAAAGTATCTAACAAATGAAATGAAATGAATGTAGTGGGAAGTGTCTCCTTCCCTGTGATAATGACAGAGTTGAAAGATTCCAAATTACCCTTATCAACCTCAAGATCCACTCCAGCACTGACTGGCTGTGGTGTTCACAGTTGTCTCCAGGACAGATTTGGGAAAGCCTGATCTAGAGGCCTTCTGAGAGATTCACAAAATTCTGAGGACTGGATTTTCAGTGGCGATGATGAATGTGAAGCAGCAGCCATAGCTTTTAAATGATTACATTTAATTAGCGATGCTGAACGTACCTAGAAAGAGGTGGTGCTGCTACTGCTGTTTCGTGGTGGAGCGGTTAGATGTAGTTTCAGCCTGCTACTATTTGTAGAGTCAATGAACACACACATTCATCAGCTGCCGGTGCATGTATAACTCCATTTGAAAACTCACCCCTGAAGCTCTTTGCTTTATATTTCAGATATGATCTTGGAGGACAGTTTCGGGTGAAATTGCCAAACACGGGAATACAATAATGAGGAGGAGAGGGCAGAGGACTCAAGGAAGCTTGGTTATTAATATTCTGTGTCCTAGATGTCTTCATTGAAGTAGAGTACCCGCCTAATGGTTAAAGCTGAGAACCAGGGGAGCCAGGTTCGAATCCCACTCCTGCACCTTGTGGATCTTGGGCAAGTCACTTAACCCTCCACTTTGTCAGAAAAAACTCCTTATAACTTTATCCATAAATATCAATCTTCATTCCACAATACATTTATCTTTTCTTCTTACTTCTTTCCTTTTTCTTTGCTTAAGAGGCACACAAACACTGAAACAGTTCATCATATCTAAAATACATTGAAACAATTCATCATAATCACGTCAAAATTTAGCAGTGTTCAAAATACTTATCTTGCCAGTAGCCTTGAATTAATCTCTCATACAAGCACAAGCCTGACAAAGATACTTGGTTCACCACAGCTGCATCAGGGGCTTCAGGTATTTTGAACTTTCAGCGTTAGTTGTTGATGTCACACGTGTCTCTCATATATCTCCTCCCTATTCAAATCTACCAATCACAAAATTCTCTACCCCGGTGCCATCAGACAGTTAAAGGAACACTCACCATTCAATCACGCTATTCATGCCATACGGTTCAAAAGTTTGCAATGAACATATCCAACATATCCAACACTGCTCTTGCTGTATTAAGGCTTTATCTCAATCCCCACCACAGATATCTTCCCGTACGTGGTCTATAGCTATACAGAAAAGGATGGCAAAAGAATGTTGAAATAACTTAGTGATGTACCAGAGATGCCTCCTCTTCTTGTTTACTTAAGCAGTACTTATGCTCTGTCAATCTGGTACGTAACTGCCGTGTAGTCTTCCCAACATATACCTTAGAGTATGGTCATCTAATTACATACACCATGTACACAAACACGAAAAAATGCATGTCGAAGCTTTATAGCTCTCCTTAAAAATGGTACAACAAATTCATCACCTTCTTCTGTAATTTCACAAATCTGGCACTGATCACTCTTATGATGATCTATAGACTCAATGGCACACCGTGGTCTTGGTACCGCAGAACAAAGATAATCCTTCAGGTTTTTACCCCTGCTATATGCCACAAATCATCAGAGAAGCAGGATTGTATGAAGACAACAGAGGTGTGAAGATTGGTGGAAGACTCATCAACAACCTTCGCTATGCTGATGATACCACATTACTGGCTGAAAGTGAAGATGATCTGAAACATTTGCTTCTCACAATCAAAGAACATAGTCTCAAAATGGGCCTGCACCTTAATGTACAGAAGACAAAGATCATGACAACTGGCATAATCAACAGGTTCATCGTTGAAGGAGAAGAAATTGAAATTGTGAACAACTTTAACCTACTTGGATCAACTATCAATAAAGCAACAAGCAGTCAAGAAATCAGACGACGCATTGCTCTTGGCAGAATGGCTATGAAAGACCTAGATAAGATTCTCCAGAGATGTCTCTCTCCATACAAAGATTCGACTTGTTCAAGCCATGGTATTTTCAATAACATCATATGGATATGAAAGCTGGACAGTGAAAAAGATAGACAGGCAGAAAATTGATGCCTTTGAATTATGGTGCTGGCGGCGAATACTGTCTATACCATGGACTGCCCGAAGAACAAACCAGTCGGTACTAGAGGAGATCAAACCTAAGCTTTCTTTAGAAGCTCAGATGACAAGACTTCGACTTTCATACTTTGGACACATCATGCGAAGAGAGAGATCATTAGAGAAAGACATTATGCTTGGCAAGATAGAAGGTCAACGCAAAAGAGGAAGGCCAGCAATGAGATGGATCGATACAATAACAGCAGCTACGGGTACCAGTCTGTCAACAATGAGCCGTCTGACTGAAGACCGAACACAATTTAGGATAGCTATCCAGAGGGTCGCCATGAGTCGACTCCGACTCGACGGCACTTAACAACAACAATACGCCATTCACACCTTTTTCTAGCACAGACAGGGATTCACCTGTAAAACATTCCACTGTCGCTTCATGAGGAAAAGTACCGTTTTGTCACACTATAAGTGTGCACTCCTCAATTTGTTAACCCATAACACACTGTGTGCATAGATGCCTTAGGTGGGCACTGACTATGCATAATGGAAATCTGGCCTTGACATTAAATATAAAAAACCTTCAGTTTTATGCCCATGGTCAGGTACTATAAGCATAAATTAAATAAAAAAAAAGAAAACCAAACCCTGAATAAATGAAAGATGATTCAAAGATGGCTGAGTTATAATTGGCCACATGATCAAAACAATGGCGGCCTTTAATAGCCAAGGAGTACATGGCTTGTCATGTTTCTTACACAACAGTTTTGATATAAGCAGTCAACAATTTCATGAAGACACTTGTGGGTGTCTTAACATGGGCAGACCTGATTAAGCAAGAAGTAGTTTTCCCTAGAGAGAGAAGGGGAATTGAATTTAGTTAATGCTTTTCTCTGAAGTTTAAGGTGAGTTATATTCAGGTGGTGTTGTTGTTGTTAAGTGCCGTCGAGTCAGTGTTGACTCATGGTAACCCTCTGGATAGTTGTCCTAAACTGTGTTCAGTCTTTAGTCAGGCGGCTCATTGTTGATAGATTGGCACCCATAGCTGCTGTTACTGTATCAATTCATCTCATTGCTGGCCTTCCTCTTTTGCGTTGACCTTTTACCTTGCCAAGCATAATGTTTTTCTCTAACAATCTCTCTCTTTGTATGATGTGTCCAAAGTATGAAAGCCGAAGTCTTGTCATCTGAGCTTCTAAGAAAAGCTTAGGTTTGATCTCCTCTGGTACTGACTGGATTGTTCTTCAGGCAGCCCATGGCATACACAGTATTCGTTGAAAGCACCATAATTCAAAGGCATCAATTTTCTTCCTGTCTATCTTTTTCACTGTCCAACTTTCGCATCCATATGACGTTATTGAAAATACCATGGCTTGAACAAGTCGAATAACCATAACCATAACCATCTTTGTATGGAGAGAGACATCTCTGCTCTTGAGAATCATGTCTAGGTCATTCATAGCCATTCTGCCAAGAGTAATGCATCGTCAGATTTCTTGACTGCTTCTCATTTCTTTATTGACAGTTGACCAAGTAGGTTAAAGTTGTCAACTGTTTCAATTTCTTCTCCATCAATGATGAACTTATTGATTTTGCCAGTTGCCAAGATCTTTGTCTTCTTTACATTAAGATGCAGGCCCATTTTAAGACTATGCTCCTTGATCTTGAGAAGCAAATGTTTCAGATTGTCTTCACTTTCAGCCGGTAAAGTGGTATCAACAGCATAGCAGAGGTCGTTGATGAGTCTTCCACCAATTTTCACATCTTGGTTGTCTTCGTACAGTCCTGCTTCTCTGATGATTTGTTCTTCTTATAAATTAAACAGGTAGGGAGAAAGTATGCAGCCTTATCGTACACCTTTGCTGATTTTAAACAATTCTGTTTCTCCTTGCTCCATTCGAACTGTTGCTTCTTGATCAATGTAAAAGTTGTGCAAGAGAATGATCAAGTGCTCTGGTATACCCATGCGTCTTAATGTGGACCATAGATTTTTATGGTTTACACAGCCAAAAGCCTTGCTGTAATCGATAAAACACACATAGATATCTTTTTGGTATTCTTTTGTCTTTTCAAGGATCCAGCTCACATCCGCGATGATGTCTCTTGTTCCTTGCAATTTCCTGAACCCTACTTACTACTACTACTATTGAGCCTTTGTATAGCGCTACAAGTCATACGCAGTGCTGCACAGACAAATAAGAGACAGTCCCTACTCATCAGAGCTTACAATCTAATCAAAACAAAGACAGAAGGTGTAGGCAGGGATAAAGCAAGGGAAGGAAAAAGGAGATCAGGAGAGTCAAGATCCAAAAGCAGCAGCGAAGAGGTGAGTTTTCAGCCTGAATTTGAAGAAGGTTAAGGAGGGTGCCTGATGTACAGACACAGGTAGTTTGTTCCAGGCGTACGGTGCAGCAAGGTGAAAGGAGCGAAGTCTGGAGTTAGCAGTAGAAGAGAAGGGCACAGATAGGAGCAGTTTGCTGGAAGAGTGGAGTTCCCGAGGGGGGGGGGGGATTGTAAGGAGAGATAAGAGAAGAAAGGTAGTGAGGAGCCGCAGAGAGAATGCATTTATAGGTCAGCAGGAGAAGTTTGAACTGGATGCGGAAATGGATAGGGAGCCAATGAAGTAACTTGAGAAGAGGAGTAATATGGGCATGATGAGGCTGGCGGAAGATTAGCCACGCAGCAGAGTGTTGAACAGATTGAAGGGGAGAGATGATTCAAAGGGAGACCAGCAAGGAGTAGGTTACAGTAGTCAAGACAGGAGGTTATTAAGGAGTGGACAAGCATTTTAGTAGTGTGTTCAGAAAGGAAGGGGCGGATTTTGCTGATGTTATAGAGAAGGAAGCGGCAGGTCTTAGCTATCAAATGGATGTGTGTGGAGAAAGAGAGAGAAGAGTCAAAGACAACCCCCAGAAAGCGGGCTGAGGGTACAGGGTTATCCACAGTTCTCATTCAAGGTATGGTTGTAGTCTCTGCTGAATAATCTTCAGTAGAATCTTACTAGCATGTGGGATCAGAGAAATTGTGTGATAATTTCCACACGCAGTTGAATCACCTTTCTTTAGTATTGGTATAAACACAGATCTTTTCCAGTCAGTTGGCTATGATGATGTCTTCCAAATTTCCTGACAGAGCCTTGTAAGTATGGTAACAGCTGCATTCGATTGCTGTAATACTTCACTGGGAATGCCATCAATGCCCGGTGCTTTGTTCTTTGATAAGGTTTTCAATGTTGCTTCGACGACTTCTTTCATCAGCAATCGCCAGGCCTTTCTTCCACGCATGTAATTCTAGTGTTGTTGCCGTTGTCACACAAATGTGATCCTCTACCACCAACACTGTCCCATTCTGCTGCTGCCTAGATGGGTAGTTTGTCTTAGTCTGGCACTTCAATTGAGAACTGTCCATCTTTGGAGATCCTGCCAGTAGTTAAGCTACCTATAGCTTAGTTCTCAGCATCACTGATGCACACAAACCCTCATAACATGACAAACTGTAATTTCCTGTCTCCAGTGAGCTTACAATCTAAGTTTGTACCCAAAGCAATGGAGAGTTAAGTGATTTGCTAAGATCACAAGTAGCAGTGGTATTGGAATTTGCTTCCTTGGTTCTCAGCTCACCATTACTCTACTTCTCCACCCTAGGAATCCAGCATCTAAATAAAGTGTTATCCATATTATGGGCTGTGACACTAAATGATATTCAAAATAAGTGAATGGGGGTCATAAGAAACAATGATATTCTCCTGGTATAACCTACTTCCCCTTCCTCTGGAGATCCACTCCAACACATACTCTGTGGCAGACTTCAGTGCCCACTCAGTGACCTCAAAGGTGACTTTCAGGCCACATTCTGACTGCCGCTATTGCCTTCATGAGTAGGAAGGTGTGGAAAGCACTTGGTTGAAGAAAGGGAGGGGAAAAGGAAGTTTGCTATCTTTTTTAATTAGGGGGTTATTCTGAAATTCGAATAGCGGGGATGGACGGTTGTGCAGGGAAGTTAGTCGGGGCGGGGAATGGGCGGTCGCTGACCCTGGAAGTACAGGGCTGATTCTAATGTCGGTCCTATACGTCCAGGGCCGGCAAAATGTCCAGGGAAGTTATTCCATTCCTGGATGTTCCTTTTTAGCAATTCCAGGATGCAGATGGGGCTGGGGAGGCCAGGGATTATTCCCTGCAGCCCAACCTTGGCCTTAGGAGGCCGGATCAGGGGTTGGGCTGCAGGGAATAATCACTTTAACCTGGCAGCCAGCACGCGACTTTTAAATGGAGCCGCCGTGCCATAGCAAGATGACGCCATGGTGCCGCGGGTCCATTTAACAGCCCTGACTGAGTTAGCCGGGATGTGGCTATACATGCAGGCCTGCACGTACATGCTTAGTCACGATTCTGATCCCGTGGGGCTAGACATGCCCCAGGGGATCAGAATTGCACTCCCTTTTGTAATCCGGCTCAGACTAGACGTACAAAGAGGAAGTACGTGTGGGTCAGAATTTGGTCCTTAGTGTCTGGGACCTTATGAATTTTTAAGTATTAAAAATAGACTCAAGTTGCCAAAAATTTGGAAAGTGCTATCGAAAGGTTAACTAGCAGGAATATAAAATCTGTTCCAGTTTTGAACATGTATCTTAAAGCACATACAAGTGCAATTCTACTAGGACGACTACTACTAATCATTTGTATAACCCTAGCAGGTATTCACAGCGCTGTATACTTACACATAAGAGACAACTCCTGCCCCACAGAGCCTACAATCTGTTCCAGACACACAAACAGAACAAGCAGGGGATTAGGGTAATTCTTAAGGGAAATGATTAAAACACATAGAATAAGGGGATCAGGATCCAAAAGAAACCTTAAAAGACATGTATTTTTAGCCTGGATTTGAATTGGACTCGAGATGGCATCTGACATACCAATTCGGGTAGTTTATTCCGGGCATATGGTGCAGCAAGATGGAACAAATGGGGGTTTGGTGTTAGCAGCAGAAAAGAACATGGATAAAAGTGATTTCCCCTACGGCTGGAGATGCCGAAGAGGAGTGCAGGGAGAGGTAGTGAGGAGCTACAGAGTGAATGCACTTGTAGTCCAGTAGGAGAGCTTTGTACTGTATGTGGAAACAGATTGGGCGCCAACGAAGAGGGGTTACGTGAGCAAAGCAACTTTGGTGGAAGATTAGCCATGCAGCTGAGTTTTGAACAGATTGAAGGGGAGAGAGATGATTCAAAGTGAGACCAGAGAGAAGCAAGTTGCAATAGTCTAGATGGGAGCTGATGAGAGTACTGGTAGTGTGTTCAGAAAGGAAGAGATCTACGGTGTTTTGCTGATGCTGTAGAGGAAGATTTAGCTATCTGTTGGATACGTGTAGAAAACAGAGAGAACAGTGAAAAAATACGCCAAGGTTGTTAGCAGAGGAGACAGGGAGAATGACAGATCTACAGAAATGGAAAAAAGAGGAAGGGGGAGGTGGATTTAACAGGAAAGATGAGAAGCTCCACCTTGGCCATGTTCAGTTTTAGATGGTGGCTGGACATTCAGGCAGCAACATCAGACAACCAAGCTGAGATCTGGGCCTACTCCTGCTGGAATTCTGCACACAAAATTCAAACTTCTTTGTCAAAAGGCCTGAATTATGCAAACTACTGCTTGCTTTGTCAAAATAACAAAGCATAATTTTTTGGGAATGACACTTAATTTAAAATACAATACAAAAAAAACGTCCCAAAATTTTTTGAATTATTGTGTGCAGGATTCCAGCAGAACTAAAATGTCTCGTGTAGAGAGGCAAATCTGAGCGACATTGGCTTAAAGATAGCACTGAAAAGCATGGAAAGAGATCAAGGCATCAAGGGAACGAGTACAGAGAGAGAAAAAGTCCCAAGACAGAGTCCCGAGGTGACTGACTGAAAGCAAGATAACAGCAGAGGAGAACCCATCGGAGCCATAAAAAGAGAGCCAAGACACAACAGGGCTCCAAAATCCAAGCAAGAACAGAGTATCGAGGAGAAGGTGGTGATCAACAGCGTCAAAAGCTGTGTCAATTCACAAATTTGTGACGATTTTAGATGGTATAGATGATATGCTGAAAAAAATAGAAGTAATTTAGCCAATACAATTTGATGAAATTGCTGTGTTAACCAGACATAACATAGGATGACTCTTCAACTCTGCCTTTTCCAGTCTGCTTTCCAAAGGTAAGACGGCTTATGAATTGCCCTGTCTGTGAAACTACTCCCCTGAATAACTTCTGTGTTTGCTGTCCTATCCTGTTAAGGACATGTCAAGGAGTGCAAGATGATTTTAAAAGCGATATTCATCGGGGGTGGGGGGTTAGGCACAATCTAGGCACATACCCGATTTACAGAAACTAAGGCTTCATTAGTTCATCTAGGGATTTCTTGTTATATGACAGCTTTTAAACCTTGGAAGAGAAAAATTGTAAATCAAATTATTAAAACCAGAAAAAGGCTTAAAGTTGAATGAATCAACGCCTAGAGTTTCAAGAATAAATATGCCAGTCTTTAAAAATCAGTGTAGAGGCAAGCCGCACAGTTTTAGAAATCTGTTTGCACAGCATTTACTGAAATTCTCTGGAGAATGTGTATAAAAATGCCTCTGCTAAAAGATGATCATGGGCTTGCAACACAGGACCGTAAATCTCTTCAGTACCAGCTGACTCAGCCCTTTCCATTTATGAGGCTGAGACACACAAACACCCCTTCCCCCACACTCGAGCCTCAATCCTAACCATTCATCACGTTCCTTAGCGAAATGCCAAGAGCAGCTTGAAAAAGAATAAACTTTCCAAAACAAGTCTCCGTTCCCGCAGACCAGGATAACATATGCCGTGTTTCACGTGAGGCGACCTGCAAGCGCTGCTGCTCTCTTGTCAATGTGAATCAACTTAGGGGACGATGTTTAGAACCCTTAGCCAGTTGGCCAATGTGAAGCCGGCTCGTTAAAGGCGCTGACTGTGCAATCCGGGGAGGTGCCAACTTGATCCAGTTACAGGGGCTTTCAGCTGGCACTATTTAGGAAATAGGTGTGAAATCGGGCATTAAAATGTGCTTTCCGCTGGGCACGCCTTATAAAATGACCCTCATCGCAGGAAATTTTATAAAGCATGTTCCACATGTAAAGCCTATTTTACATGGAGAAAAGGGCTTTTAGACCACAGCATGACTGCATATGAGGCTCGGAAAGTGTGTGCCTACTCTTCTGCAATCTACAAGTGGGCCCTCCCGGGGTGCAGCCTGGGAAGAGCAAAGGCAGACTTGCTATGTATGTGGGCCCAAACAGAGTGCCTGTGCACATTTACACGTTTCTTAGAACAGCTGCAAATTTGTGCATTACAGGGGCTGTTTTTGGGGGGCCTATTTTACTATAGAATACTTTCATAACAGGGTGCGTACATGAGAAGTCTAGCACATGATTAATGGATTGTAGAATTGGCTTAATAGAGCGAGTCTGAAGATGATTGGTGGATCTGAACCTAGGGACAGGAGGTCTGGCTTATGCTCTTTTTACTGAGCTGAAGAATCCAATTGTGCTCTGAACTATGGAAGGACCCAGGAAAGTTTTGACTCTTCATCCCTGATGCAGATAAGTTTGTTGAAACACAATTTTGTGTTGGATGTGTTGTCTTTTGAAATACATGACTTTTCTAAGCTATTTTTAAGCTGTCTGAAGCTGTGTAAATTATGTTAATGGACTGCTGATGAAAATATCGAGTCTGGCCCAACAGCCTGGAGTTCTAAGGCTTGATGTGCCTGAAAAAGGTTTAAGTATATTTGAGGTTCTTTTATATGTATGATTGTATAAGGGAAACTGTAACGTTGTGAACTATATTTTATAAAGGCAACATAGGCACCTATCTGCCTTTATATAATAGCTCCCAACCTCAACAGCCCACGCACACTAAGAACTGCCATACTGGATCAGACCAAGGGTCCATCGATGCCAGTATCCTGCTTCCAATATTGGCCAATCCAGGTCACAAGTACTTGTCATTATCCCAAAAGCTAGACAGATTCCATGCGGCTTAGTAAGTAGTGGATTTCCCCCAGTCCACTTTAACAACGGTTTATGGACTTTTACTCTAGGAACTTGTCAAACCCTCTTTTAAACCCAGTGCATCCTCTAGCAATGAATTCCAGAGTTTGAGTACGCAATGAGTTAAAAAAAATATATTTTCTCCAATTAGTCTTAAATGTACTACTTTGCAGCTTCATTGCACGTCCCTTAGTCTTTATACTTTTTGAAGGAGTAAACAACCAATCTATGTTTACTCGTTCCACTCCACTCATTATTTTATAGATCTCTATCATATCTCTACTCAGCTGCCTCTTCTCCAAGCTGACCTTTTAAGCCTTTCCTCATAGGGGTATCCTTTAATCCTGTTTATCATTTAGGTTGCCCTTCTCTACCTTTCCAATTCCAGCATATCCTTTTATTAGATGTGGTGACCAGAACTGACGTAATACTCAAGGTGCAGTCACATCATGGAGTGATACAGAGGCATTATACTATCCTTGGTTCAATTCTCCGTTCCTTTCCTTATGATTTCTACCACTCTATTTGCTTTCTTGGCCGTCACTGCACACTGGGCGGAGAGTTTCAATGTATTATCTATGATGACACCTGAAACATTTTCCTGAGTGGCGATTTCTAATGTGGAATGTTGCATTGCATAGTTATAGTGTGGGTTCTTCTTCCTAAGTACATAACTTTGTACTTGTCCACATTAAATTTCATCTGCCATTTGGATGCCCAGCCTCCCAGTTTCTCAAGGTAAGCTCCTCTTGCAATTTTTCATGGTTCTCTTGCAATTTGCACTTTTACACCTGCTCTGACAAAGGTGCAAGGCTGTGCACGTATTCTAAGCAGGTAGCCGCTTGTACATAGGAATTCCCTCCTTCACGCTGCGTAAACTATATCCCTGGGAACGCACATACCACATAAAACTCTTTCTGTTCACCTGTTTTGACATGTACACGTGGCCACACAATTTTATAAAAGCCCCTTTTCTGTGTGTACAACAGGCTTTTATGTAGGAAAAAAACTTTAGAAAATGACCCTCATAATTCACATATCCCTCCCATACTCCCTTTTTTAAACCCAGCTACACTAACAGCTTTTACTACATCCTCCAGTAACAAATTCCAGAGTTTGATTACACGTTGAGTGAAAAAATATTTTCTCTTATTAGTCTTAAATAGTTTACCCTGTAGCTTCATTGCATGTCCCCTAGTCTTACTATATTCTGATAACGTAAACAATCGATCTACGTTTACCCGTTCCATTCCGTTCATTAATTTATAGACCTCCATCATATCTCCCCTCAGCCGTCTCTTTTCCAGGTTGACGGGCATCTGAAAGGCTGTTCTTAAGTTATCCAGTTAGCCTATGTGGACAGCAGCTGAATATTGCTGGTATCGGTGTGCCCACATCTTCAACACCAGCCACAGTCTGGATAACGGTGCTGGATATCTGGAATAAATTCAAATGCCACAGTCGTTTGAACTAATGCTAACCATGGGGCCCCATATTTTTAAACGCTACATGCCCGTATTGCAGAGTCTACCTGAATGTTCATGTAGAGTTACACTCGCTCCATAGCAGGAGTTAAGTTTGTGCTGTGTGTGCTGGTAAGAATGGGAGCATAAATGCCAATCCTAGTCCGGCTCCACGCATTCTCCAGCACCGGGAACATCTACATGTATATCACACAGAAGTTGGTGCTGTGTTTTCAAGTCCTTATTTTTATGCCTAGTTACCCTTGGGCAGTTTTATAAGTGTCTACCTAAGTGTATAAAATATTGTCCAAAAGGAATTCACCTGGATATAGGGACTATTTGAAATTGCTAGCCTCCCCGTGAGAAATAGCATGGGCTAATGGATCTTTGAGATGGGATCTACCGTTTTACTTTGAGTGCATCTGTTCTTTGCTACCTCTTCCCGGAAGGTGCTGCCAGAGACGACCATCCAGTTTGCCTAACACTTAAGCCTGCCTCTGCCTGTGCTCGCTCTCTGTCTGTGTGTCGCTCTCTCAAGCTGGAGAATCTGTTCTCTGTCCCAACCTCCTTCTGCCCTGTGTGGGACTAAAGGCTGCTTTATTAAGGAGACACCAAGAGAGAAGGTGGCACACAATGCTTGGAAATGTGCCTACCCTTAGCATCCCACCAAAAATGCTCTCTTAACTACCTTAATTGAACAAGAAACAAAACAAAGAATTTTCTCATACGGCATACAAAGACAACAATTTTCTGTGTGGGTAAAAATGTGTTTGTGGGTGTAGAAAATGGCCTTCTGAAAAATGCCCAGCCTCTGCGTGGGTAAAAGCCTGTGCACTGTGTAATACAGCACGCGTTCTTTTACCTGCTGCGGAAAGTGCTGAGAAAAGGGTTGTTCGAGAAAGTAGGGATAACACTGGGGAGTGACTGTGTGCATTAATGCCCTTTTCCCCGTGCACTAGCATTTAATTTAAAAATCTGTTAGCCTTGCTGCAAATGGCTGCCCCAATATTTAAAAGGACCCGCTAACCGGATAAATCGTGTGGAGAGGAATATTCAGCAGCACTGTCTGGACAGTGGAGTGATGGCGTAGCCTTGTGGTTTGAGTAGCAAGCCGAGAACCAGGGAAATCAGGATTTAAATCCCACTTCACCCAGTGACTCTCCTTGTGACCTTGAGAAAGTCACTTCACCTTCCACTGCCTCAGGTAGAACCTAGATTGTACAGTAAGTCCATTTGGATAGGGAAATAACAAACTCGGATTCAGAAAGGCAACAACTAAATCTGAAACTCACTGACCGCCTTGACTCTATCCAGATATTGCTGGGCTGGTCTCTGGGTGGAATTGGGGCAAAGTAGGAAATTATCCAGATAGTGACGATGTTCAATTCCACAATCTGCATAACTTAGGACAGCAAAAAAGTAGTCCTAGGCTATCTGGATAGTGTCAGCAGCTAGTGCTGAATCTTGATATTCAGCACAGGTCACTATCCAGATAGCCTGATTTTATTTAAATGCCAGCAGTGTGATACCATCTGCTCTTCTACCTCTTTTTTCTTGGCAAACTCTGCAATATAGACTTAGTAGTAGAAAAGCCCGTCAAAAATTATGAAAGAGAATGACCTTGCTCCTCTTGACTGCCCCCTATGGAACTGCCTCGCCATAATTTTACCCCCCCCCCCCCACCCAAACAAACTGCAAAAACGTCTGGGCTATCTCCTCCCAGCCCTCTTACCCTGGAGTGATACTCCTTGGGGGTAGAAGTGTTGCCCAATTTCTTCGGCTCTACCCGCTTTGACATCTGAGATGGCATTAGCTCAGCAAGGTCTCCTTTATGCAGACGGCATGTTTTGTGCACATGGGCCCAGCTGAAAAATACAAATATCACACATGGACCCTACGCTACCTTTTAAATATATAGATTTTGTTTTAGTCCAATAAGTTCCTTTGGCTTCCAACTCATTTGTAATCAGGACTATCGTGCCATGGGCTTCCATTCACAAACAAATGAGGTTATTTTTTCATATTATGATATTCCATTTCCAACTTAGTACAGTCATTTTTGTGATCTTCCTGGCCCATGGGTCACAAACCATGACCTCACTCCAGAACCTAGTTAATGTGGACTCCAAGAATGGTTGACAGATACCATCACTGTTAAAATAATACTTCTGTCAGATTTCAGTGCAATGATTATGCTGTAGCCAACAGCCCCTTTTATTGAAGTTTTAGAGGAATTTTTAAAATTATTAGTAGTCCAAAATCATCACTAAGCCTCCTTTTTTTCAAAAATATACTCAATTTTAGTTAAAAGACAATTTTATGACTCACACACCCTGACACAGTGCTATGTTTTGGATGGGTCAAAAAACCTCAAAAATAACTGTCCTGCTTCAGGGGATTCAAAACAATGCTCAACTGGTCCACTGATGATAGTCCAATATTTCATGTTCCAAATTACTCTAGAACTTCAATAAAATGGACTTTTGTCAAATAGATGAGGCAGTTGGCTATTGCATAAATCAATGCACTGAAGTCCAACCAAAGTATTATTATAACAGCATCACATAACCTAACAGTCAAACAATCATTCCTATCTTTTATAACACATGGACAAGCAAGGCCCTTCCCCTTCCTGTCCCACTCCTTCGCCCCCCTAGCTCACCCAAGTTGTACATAGTTAATGTATTACAGTTATGTTATAAACTCTTACTTATATAAGTTGATCATTGTTTCAATGTAAAGTTCATTGTTATGTTATATGTAAACCGCCACCGATCTCTAGAAGAGGCGGTCTATAAAAGCTTTTAAATAAATAAATAAATAAAAACAGTAAAAGTTGATATACTGGAGATCTTAGGTGATTATCAGGTCTTTTTGGGATCAACTTTGACCAGCAGTTATTGAAGGTTGACCCCTAGCATTGCTTGTTTTTAGTTACTATCACTGAGCGACCTAGGGTGGCAGATCTCTGTGGCCAGCAGGCCATGTACTTCGGCACACATGATCTGCCACTCCCCCTGTGGTGCCAAGTTGTGCTGCACCACCCTTCCCATCCCCCCAAGTCTTGCTAAGCTTCAGCACACATGTGCCTGCTGCTTCTGAACCCCTGAAGTTATGTCAGAGAGGGGTCAGAAGCGGCAGGCCATGCGTGCTGAAGCACATGGCAAGCCGCTGAGCTGAGCCGCACCCCCCGCGACCCCTGCCACTGGAATCAGCAGTAGCATGGCTCAGCATGGGGGGGGGTGCAGCTTGGTGCATGGGATAGTGGCTCAGCCGGGGCAGCAGCAAGGCTCGGGGGGCAGCATGGCTTGGGGAGAGGGGGGGCGGCACAGCCAGGGCTTCTGTCTAGGGTGGAAGAACTCTTGGGCCGGTCCTGCCCTACCCAAGGCACTGTGAAAGCTGCATATGCAGAATCCTCAGGCCAAGAGAGCAGTCATGTTTGGGGACTCGATCCCAGATCCTCTGCATAGCAGTGGAGAGCACTGCCACTGAGCCATCAGCCTAGTCTGCGTATCACAGCCCTCTTTCTTTTCTCTTCATCTTACAGTCATGAATCACCATTATTATGTAACCTGTTACTAATCAGCCTTTTCTACATTAGTGATTAAGTGGGGTTCAATTGAGAACAAGCATAACTTTATTTAAGTGAGTAAAGCTGAAAGAAACAATCTATACAAGAAAAGCCAGCAACAGGGGTGGCTGGGTGAGAGGAAGGTTAACAGCAAATTTACACTTCGATCATCAAGTAGAATGTAGCTCCCTTAAACTCACTATGGGACCTATTTACTGAGCCAAATTAGCTTTTTAACACAAAAATTACCGCATGCTAACAAGTAACACAGCACTTAACAGCATATGGCAATTCCCATGTAAAACAGCTAATTCAGGAGGAGGCATGGAATGGGTGGAGACTGCACGTTAGTTAATGTAAAGGTACTTAGTGCGTGTTAACGGTTAACACAGCAGAGAACGCAGAGCAGTTAATGTCACTCCAAGAGATGTAGCTAACCGCATTGTGCTTTATCTGCTGTCCATGATAGCGATTTCTCCTCTCCATTAACTACATGGCAAAATGCTGGGAATAACTGCAACAGTTAATGCAACCTCCTAGCGCAACTGGTAAATGAAGTTCCATATGCCCTAAATTAAGCTTGTAATTACCGGGTAAATTTATCACTCAGTAAAATGTCTCCAAAACATCAGTTGGATCATTAAAATATCTTTTTTGTAAAGCACCAATCCACCATCACAAACCTCTAAGTTCACATGCAAGCTCTTCAGAACAACACACTGAATACGCAGTTCAGATTATTCCTCCAGCTCACTGCTGAATTCCACTGGTTCCTCTGAGAATTTCTACAATAAACAGAGAGATGATGAACTACAGTGTGCTTGGAAAAAATCAACAAAGAGGTGGTTTTCTAATTAATTTTTCCAAAACACTGAGCATGTCCATCATCGGTCTTTAGAAGTCCCTTGGTGTTTTGGAAATTGCAGTGTAGCTTGGCTCAGGGCAGGGTCAGTATATATCGTTAAGTCAGTAATCACAACCTTCCAAACAAACTAGGAAGGAATCAAGAGCGGAGAGAAAGCTGAAGCATGTCTATAGGAGAACAGTTACCAACACATCCTTCAGAGGTGCAAGAAAGGCCCTATGTTGTGCAAGAAAGGTCCTATGTTGTTCTGAAAGCCTATGTACATTATCTACTGAAATAACCTTCAAGAAAGGGAGTCCAAGGAACACTGGCAGCACCCTTCAGCACAAAGTAGAGGGGATACGCATGGACGAAGATTTAGGGCTGGCTCTTGACATGAGGCAGATGCATCACAGTTCAAGACTCTTCTGGCTCTTCCTTGTCCATGGTTCCCCCCTTCGTTCATGAGTACACGTGTGGGAGGAGGAAAAGTAATTATCAAAATGACCGGCTATAATTCTATTGCTAGTGTCAATATCAGGGCTGTTTTTAGGAAGATGCAACTTGTCTAAACCTCATGGCTTGAAGGGACTCATGGTCCTTCTACTTATCACACAGGCTTAAAAACAGCCTTGTAACATTGGCCAGCAGGAGGGAGGAGCTGGGCTGGGTGTGTGGGCCCCTCCTTTCAACACCTCTCTTCCAAAGTAGGGGAGGTTGTTATAGCCGTATGTGGCCCAATTCCTCAAAGAATGTCAGTGTTAAATTCTTGGCATGTACAGGGGCCTGAGAACAGCCTCCATTTCATTATTTAACTAAGCCTTGTTCTGGTTTAATGATGGCTCTAGTTAATGTTTCTAAGTAATAAGGATTGTTTTAAAGGAGCTGCTAAAATTGTGGTAAGATTAGATGTCACTGTCAAGAAATTTCAAAGGATGGATTTTACAGTCTAACCACAGGGTGTCCCTATCCCATGATAACAGGTATTGCTGTGTTTCTCCACCAATAGTTAGCAGTATACATAGCAACCAGTAGCAAATTGCTCAGTTGAGACACTCACCATCATCATACATAGCAACCATGAAGAAAGTTACACAGTTCAGTCACTAGGTTTCACAGCAGACAAGGCCGGTGCAAGGATATGAGGTGCCCTCATTCCTGCTGTGCCCCTGCCCCTACTGCCGCCCCTCTCTGAGACCTGCAGTGGCAATAATGCCTTTAAACTGCTATGCAGGGCTTACCATAACTTCTGGCACTACGTGCTGTTCCTGCTTCTGACCCTTCCAATTCCACTTCCTTTTGCAAAGTGGTGGAAGTGGCTGGTCCAGTCGTTTCCATCCCCAAGCAAATAGGAAATCTGTATCAGAGGGGGCAGAAGCAAGAACAGCATGTAGTGCCAGAGGTTTGTGAGAAAATATCTTTGCTGTTGATGACTCATTTTTGGGGTAACATGTCATATCTGCAACACTGCAGAAAATTGAGATTTTCATACTAGGTGTATCAATGAGAATAGCTAGGATAATTAAGTAATGTGCTCAAATACATCAACCTAATAAATATGCTTCCTAAAGTATTTAGTGCAGATATGCTAACTGAACACTAATGGACTGCTCAGGAGACCTTTTCCTTGTATGTACTGGATAATTTAAATTCTATTTGTATCTTTCTTTTCCTGGCTACTCTTTCAGTTTCTCTTCGTTTTTCCAGTATCTGTCCACTGCTCTTTCCAGGAAGAAATATTTCCTTGGATTTCTCCCGAGTCTTGTCAGTGCCAAAATTATACAGAATATTGAAATCCAGAAGACTTGAGCACCTACAATTGCAGGCTTTCTGCTATTTGTAGGGAATCAATTTATCAAATCATTGGTGGTCAGGGGATATTCAGATATGGAATACGGAAGAGTATATAGAGGAGATGCAACTCACCTACAACCGTTACAGGGTAATTTGCAAAAGCATCTCTGTTGGTAAAAGCAGAAAAAGATTTTGATAAAATTACCCACCCGATATGTGTGTAAATTTACGAGGAAATAGCTTGTATGTGCCTACGCTTACACAGACTAAACAAAGGAGTTTCTCTGGGAGGGGTTTTCACTCGTGCATTTCCATCGATATATTCAACACTGGGCTAAATCTCTACACAGAAAAACACCGCATCTGCACTCTATATATTCCAGCCATCGAGCGCAACCCGCTGCTGACTTCAGAGCTTGACAGTTAAAGGGACCCACATCCCCAAATACAAAATGTATTTAACTGTTTATTTTGTGTTTAGGGGTATGGGCCCCTTTAATTGTCAAATTCTGAAGTCAGCAGTGGGTTGCGCTCGATGGTTGGAGTATATAGAGTGCAGGTGGGGTGCTTTTCTGTGTAGAGATTTAGTCCAGTGTTGAATATATCTGCAAAAGTACTTTGGCAATGGAAAGTGGTAAATGAGATTTTTTTTTCAGGTTTATTCTAATACTGTATTATGGTGTAATTTGGATGCCTTATGGCTTTTGTTCTCTTTTTTCAGTGCTGTTCATAATGCCGTTGTGGGTTTAATTTGGTCACATTCTTGTGGTGAGGCTTCTGGTTTTTGTCATTTATTTTGTGGATAATGCGGTTTTGGTGGCACAGAAAGCGTTGTTACTCACCTGTAACAGGTGTTCTCCAGGGACAGCAGGAATCAGTCCTCATATATGGGTGATGTCTGCACCGATGCAGGCCATGTGGAGCATTTCCCCAGCTTTCAAAGAAAGCCTTTGGGAATGCCACTACGCATGCATGGACCCCTTCCCACCCAAGGGTGCCATCTTAGTCAGGTGCCATAGCTAGAGCCCTATCAAGAAGATGGAAAAAATGGACGGCAACTCCATGGGGAGGAGGGATGGTTGTGAGGACTGATTCCTGCTGTCTCTGGAGAACACCTGTTACAGGTGAGTAACTATGCTTTCTCCAGTAACAAGCAGGAAGTCAGTCCTCACATATGGGACTTTCTAGCTACAGGCTACTGAGGACTTGTAGGAAAAATCACGATAGAACAGTCACCAATGAAAAAGAAGGCAGCCCGAGGACCCCAAGTCCCTGCATGGCTATGCTCCCGGTAGTTGGAACAAGAAGGGTCGAAGGGCAGGAATTGCTTAAATCCCGAAAAGGTTATGGAGTATGGCCTGGCCGAAGGCGCTGTCCCGAAGGGACTCACTCTCCTGACAGTAATGCACCGCAAAGGTGTGAGCAGAGGACCAGGTGGCTTCCCAGCAGATGTCTGCCAGTGGCACAGAGCGCAGGCTGGCGACCGACGTCACCATCGCTAAGACACTGTGCGCCTGTGCGCCGTTACTCGGCGATCCAGGGGAAGCCTGGCCTGGGCCTGGGCAAAGGCGATACAGTCCGCCACCCAGATGGACAAGGTTCGCTTAGTGACCACCAGCCCCAGGCAGCTGGGGTCATAGGAGATGAAGAGCTGCCTGGATCTGCGGTGGTCCCAAGTCCGCTGCAGGTAGAAGGAGAGAGCCCTCTTGTAGTCCAGCATTTGGATAACCACTGACGCCTGGTTGGCATGGGGTTTCGGTAAGAATGTGGGCATCACTATCTCTTGTTTGAGATGAAAATCCGTCACATTCTTCAGAAGGAACTTGGGGTGGAGTATGCAGAACCACCCTGTTCCTGTAGAACCTCATGTATGGAGCCCTCTGCCATCAGCACTTGAAGTCTGCTGACTCTCTGGGCAGAGGCAAGAGCCACCAGGAAGGCCACCTTCCATGACAGGTGCTGCAGTGCGCAAGTAGCCATGGGCTCAAAGGGAAGCTTGGTGAGTTGCATGAGAACCACATTGAGGTTCCATTCTGCAGGAGGAGGGTGGGCGGAAGGCCTAGAAAGGAGCAAGCCCCGCATGAAGCGGGAGAACAGCAGTTGCCCTAAGAGTGGTTTCCCCTCGATGAGGTAGTGGTTTGCTGAGATGGCACTCAGGTGAACCCTGACCGAGTTCGACTTCAGCCCAGCCTGCAACAGGTGAAGGTGGTACTGCAGGAGCAGGGCCATGAGGATCACTGAGGCCCTGTCCTGCTGAACCTTGAGAAGGGTCCGAGCAATGAGTAGCATTGGGGGGAAGGCATACAGCAGGCCGGTGGTCCATGACAGGAGGAAGGCATCCAGCGCCACCCTGCCTGGGTGAGGGAGGGGGCTGCAGAACTAGGGGAGCTGCAAGTTCTCAGGGCTGGCAAAGAGGTCCAGGTTTGAAGTCCCCCAATGCTGAAAGATCCCCTGAGTTGTCTGGGGACACAGGCACCACTCGTGTTGCTGGAGGATCCTGCTTAGCCGGTCCGCCAAGGCGCTGTCCTGGCCCGGCAGATAGATGGCTCAGGTGGTGATGCCCAGGCTCACTGCAAAAGAGCACAGAGTCATCGCCTCCAGACAAAGGCTGTGAGAGCCGGTGCTACCTTGCTTGTGCATGTAGAACATTGTGATCTGGATGTCCATCTGGACAAGGACCGCTCAGTGCTGAAAGTGGTGCTGGAAGGCCCAGAGCGTGAGGAGGATGGCTCAGAGCTTCAGCAGATTGATCTGCTGCCGAGCCTCCTCGGGGGACCAAGTCCCTTATGTGCGCATCTCCTCGCAGTGGGCCCCCCAGCCCAACAGGGAGGCATCCGTCTTCAAGACCACCTGATGCATCGGAGACTGGAAGAGCATGCCTCGGAGCAGGTTCAGTGCATTCCACCACCAGTTCAGGGACTTCACCAGGCACGAAGTCTTGAGGACAGCCTGTCACCTGGGTCCACTGTGTGTGGAGGCACCACTGTGACACTCACATGTTGAGGCAGGCGTGGGGTACGACATGGACCGTGGAGGCCATGTGGCCGAGAAGGCGAAGGATCAATCGAGTCAAGACCACCTTTTCCTCATGCATTATTCCAATGACAGCACACAAATGGCCACCCCCACCCGGACGGCCCCACAAATACACCCAGCGAGCAATGAGACAGTTATACCAAATGGTGCCGAGGCAAACCATGCATATCATGTAAATAGCAGAATGTATATAGTCAGCACTTTTGTAAATAGTCTCTTCCCAATGACATGCCCACCTGGGCCGGGGTCTTGATCCCCAGCGTGAATATAGTTACCCAATTTTGTCCAAGTTAGATCACCTGTTCTATTGTAAATACAGCGCAGCTTAGGCCGCAATGTATACGTTATTGTTGAATGCAAATCGCGCTGATTTTAAATAGCGCGGTATAAAAGAGACATTAAATAAATAAAATAAATAAATAAGACCATGCTGCAGCGTTGCATGTTGAACGCCAGGGACACGAGGTGGTCTGCCCTGTCCTGGGGAAGGAAGGCTATGGCCCACAGTTTGTCCAAGTGGGCCCCAATGAACTCTAGGGACTGCACGGGAGTGAGGTGGGATTTTGGGTAGTTGACCATGAATTCCAGGTGCTCCAGAAGGTGAATGGTGTGGTCTCTCGCCCGATGAACCTCGGAGGCCATGTCCCCTGTCATGAGCCAGTCGTCTAGATAAGGACAGATGAAGGTACCCTGCAACCAGAGGTGGGCTGCCGCCATGGCCATGCATTCTATGAAGACCGGCGGGGTGGACGCGAGGCCAAAGGGGAGCACTCTGTACTGGTAGTGCATCCCCTGTACAATGAAGTGGAAGTACCTTCTGTGTTTGGGATGGGCAAGGATGTGAGTATAAGCATCCTTTAGGTCCAAAGATCTTAGTCAGTCGCCCTGCTGGAGGTAGGGCAGCAGTATTCCAAGGGAGCGCATCTTGAACTTCTCCAGCACCAGGAACTTGTTTAGGTCGAGGATGGGTTGGAGACCCCCTGTTCTCTTTGGGATGAGGAAGTATCGGGAATAAAACTCCTGTCCTCTGAGGTGCGGTGGGACTGGTTCCACCGCCCTGTCCTTGAGGAGGCCTACTAGCTCCTGAGTCAGGAGGGCCTGGTGCAGAGGAAGCCGCCGTGGCTCCCCGGGGAAGTACTGAGGAGAAAGCTGGTCCAGATTGAGGAGATAGCCCTCCTATATGACCTGGAGAACCCAGGCATCGGTGGTGATGGATTCCCACCTGAGGGCGAAGTGGACCAGATGCCCCTCAATTGGCAGCTGATTTGCCAGCGAACGAGAGGCTATACCGATGGCATCAAAACTTCAAGGCCAACTGAGCCGGCGCCGGTGGTTGGGTCTTGGGACCCTTTGGCTTGTGAGGGCTGTGGGCCGCGCCTTTTCCTTGGCTGCCCTGGCAGGCGTCAACACTGGCAGGTAGGTGGGTAACCACAACCTATACGGGAGCTCCTTCCAGTGGAAAAAAGGCTTCTTGCCCTGCTGTTTCTTCTTGGGGAGGGAGGAGGTCTTTCGGGAGAAGCAAGTATGGGTCACATACTCCGTCTCAATCTCCGCTGTCTTGTCCTCCATGGGCTTGCCAAATAGCTGCTCCCCAAGGCAAGGGACATCTAGCAGTTTCTCCTGGACCCACTGTTCCAGGTCTGAGGATTGGAGCCCAGGCCTGTCGGCGGGCTCTGATGCCAGCAGCTGCCACCCAGGTGGAGGACTCGAAGCTGTCGTATGCTGCCCATGAGAAGTACTTAGAACACTCTCCGATGGACTTCGAGAGTGCCTGGAAACGGCGGAGGTGGTCTGCATCGAGGCCTGCCGCAAAGTCTCCAAGTTCCTTAGTGATGTCACAGAGAAACAATTGGTATACAATTGATAAACCTGAATGCAGCATACCAGCATGGAGCCCTGGTAAGCCTTGTGCCCGAGGGCATCGAGGATAAGAGACTCTCTGTCCGGTGGGACTGAAGAATGGGTCTTTGGCTCTTCTGCTTCCGCATGGCCAATTTGAACACCACTGAGGTGTGGGGAAGCTGGACTTTCTGAAAACCCGGTCTCTGCTGGACTCTGTACATAGCGTCCAGGCACTTGGTAAGAATAGGGATGGAAACCGGGGTCTCCCATATGCGGAGGAGGAGCCGGTTGAGGATGGAGGGACCTGGGACTGTGAGGGTCTCCTCTGGAGGAGCCTCATATTGAAGGCTATCGAGCTTTTCTACGTGGGGCTCTTCCTCTGACTTGGTGGCAAGTGCCAGGGCCCGTGCCATATCCAGACGAACTCCAAGGAGGAGGTGTCTTGGGAAGGGACCACTGCCTCTGGGCCAGCGGAGAGGGATCTGAGGGAAGGTCCCAGTGGGACTAGGTTTCCGGGGATGTGTCCCTGTCAGATTCCCAGTCCGAGTAGTCCATGGAGGACTCGGGGGTCAGGCGTACCGGGGAGGGTCAGTGACCTGCACCAGGCTCCCAAGGCCGAAGCCTGCTCAGAGCCAGAGGCGTTTGCCCGCAAAGATCTCTCATCCAAGAACCAGGATGGAGATTGAGACCCTCACTGAGGCCCTTGCAAGGCCTCTGGCTCTTGGGGGTCATTGCAGTGGCCCAGGAAGTCCTTGAGGTAGAGGTCCCTGCGGTCTTGAGGCGCATACCAGCGGGGCCTGGCACCAGTGCCTGCTGAGCAGCGAGGAATGCAGAAACGCTGCTTTCCAAGGCCAACATTTGGGCCTCCCACTTGGGAGTGGGGCCCTCTGACACAGACGCTGGGGTGACCGGGTCAGGTATTGAGGAGGAGAGGGGTCCTCGCCAGGACGACCCTCTGGAGACCGGGCACCATCACCAGAGGCCTTCATATCAGTTTGAGGTACCTTTCTGGGCTGCTCCCTCTCCAACTCTGGGATCTGTCGAGGGGAGCTGAGACCCCAGGCGTGTAACCGTTCACGCTTGTCTGGTGTCCTTGACAGTGTCCTTATGGCCGTCTTCTTCTTCTTCCACTTGCGCTCAGGTGACCCCTGGTCAGAGTGCCGCTGGGCCAAGGAGGAGCCTTAGGGGACTCCAGGCGTTGTGGGATCGTGAAGCGGAAGGCTACCGGGGATGCCATATGGATGAGAACATCCAGCTTCTGCTTACAACTCTGGATGCCCTTGGAGGACATCTTCTTGCAGGGGGAGCATTGCTCCAGATCATAGTCAGCTCCCAGGCACCTGAGACAACAGTCATGGATGTCCATGAGTAACATGTTCTTAGAACACCTATCACATTTTTTTGAAACCGGAGGCCATCGGGGCAAAAAGGACTCTGGTGAGGTTGAAGATCCTCGATGCGACCAGCGATTAAAAAGGGCGCAAAAGCATGGGGAGAAAAAGAAGGGCAAAAAAAGACTCCCAAGACCAAGAGCCTAAGCAGTGGAGCTTGGGATGGTGGGAAAAGGACTGGCTAAGGCCGGAAAGGCAAAAACAAAGTTAGAATTTGAAAACCTTTTTCTGGGGACGAGCTGCACGTCTGAAGGGCTCCGTGGAAAAAGGGAGACTGAGTAAAATGGAACCCTTGGGCGGGAAGGGGACCATGCATGCGTGGTGGCATTCCCAAAGACTTTCTTTGAAAGCTGGGGAAATGCTCCGCGTGGGCTCCGTCGGTGCTGACATTACCCATATGTGAGGATTGACTTCTTGCTTCTTCCTGGAGAAAGAGGATTTACAATAGATTAATTTTGTTTTTGTTGTTTCTTGTAGAGTTTGTATTTGGATATCTCACTCCCTAATGAAGCTCGGTTGAGTGAAATGCTCGGGTGCTGGCTAGCTTTGGGGTAATTGGGGAACTCTTGGACAAGACTCCCATATACATGAAGAGTTTAAAAGCAGAAGATATTTAAGGATTCCAAATGCTAGAATAAAAAAGTTTTCTTTTGAAGAGATTTATAAGAAGATTTGGGGGCAATTTACTTTTAAAGAAGTTTTGGAGAACTTTCAGGATTTTGGCATTGTGCTTTTTTGAATGAGGTTTTACAAACAAAGTTTACCCTCTTATCCTGGGAGTATACATTGTTTGTTTTTGTTTTCCAGATTTTATGGACAGGTTTTACCCTATGACCTGTATGAACTTACATTTCTATAAGTTAATGCAAGAGTAGGGTTAAACCAGGCATGGATCAGCCTGTCTGGAAAACTTGGAGCTAGCAGGCAACACTAACTCTTAGTCATGCTACTTGACTTTTTAGTGGCTTTCAGACACTACAAAGAGTCACAACAGACACTTCTTAGGTCTTCTTAACTCTGTCAAATTGGATTTTGCTACCATAGCAAAAAGGCACAACCCCTCTGCAAGGGGAATGCATTAAGGGTATCCTAAACTCCTGCCTGCCTAACTTATGACCGAATTTTAATGTTGTGTTTGTGATAAAGTGTATGTTGCCTGTTGATTCTGTGCTGATACTAGATGGCTCTGATGGTAAGGAAATATCTCTCCCAGCTGGAATTTGGCTGTAGCTGTTACATCAGTACTTGATCACTTGGTTAATAAGTCTTCAGAAGTAAGCTATTGCTTTTTTTTTTCATTTTCTTTTTGCTCGAGGGCTTTCTTTTCTTGTATAAGCTTGTCAGCTCGCTTGAAGCTGACTCCACTTGCTTTTCCGAAAATCGCAATGGCGGGAAAGTGAAGAAAAAGAAGAGTTTCTATTAATCTACGTTATGAGAAATGCCCCAGGACAGAAACCACCACCCGATACTCCCCTCTCCAAAAAAAATGCTTATTCTTCAGCAGTGATCCTTGGGAAAATGAATTCAAGCTTTTCTTTTGTCGAAAAGTCAAAAGAATTTTGGAATAGGCAGTGACACAAAGTCTAATTAAGGGCACCCCCAGTGACAAGTTGAGAAAGGGCCAGAGAGCAGAGAGGTCCACCTGAGAAGACCTAGGAGCGGTTCCAAGTGGGCCACCTTCTTCCTCGGGTCCTCCTGCCCTGTAGAGGCTGATGTGGTGGAACTGATATGACTGATCAGGTTTCCTTGTAAATGGCAGAGGGATAAGCAGAAATATTGACTAACAACATTACTCAGAGTGTATATCAGAAATGCTAGGAAATACAACTGCTCACATAACACTGTGCATTACCAACAGAAACCATTTTTTTTCTACAATGAATTTCAAACTAGCTAAATATGTGTACCAGAAACAGTTGAAGTCATTTTATCTTTTCTTCGAATTGACAGTTTCCCCTTCTCTTTAGGGTTTCTAAAGCAAATGGAATCCCAGTTGGGATCTGTTGCCATGAGCCTTCAGTCTAAAGTTCCTGAGGATTATTACAGCATGCTCACACACGCCAGAGGGAGCCCTGTAAGGCATGGAGTTATGGGCAGAGTGCCTTCTGCACCCAGGAAGCGCTTGCTTATCACTGTGACCGCACAAGCTATATTGTTACTTCAGCCATAAAGTACTTAAAGGCCTACTATTTACTAAACCTTGTTGGGGGCCTATTAACATGGCACTTGGTGCCTGCTAAGGTCTGTGTTAACTTCCTAATGTGGAAGTGAACAGAGAAGGAACCTTACAGTTAATAAGGAAGGTGGTTATTGGGGCCCTTTTACTAAGCACCTTTAACCAGTTAACATGCATCATAACATGTGCTAAATGGTTGCAGTAAATGCTAACGTGATGGGCACATCAGCTATCGACCACTAAAACACACATTAACTGGCACTTGTAAGCTAATGTGCAAAGTGGGTGGGTTAGGAGTGAAGCGTGGCGTGGAGAGGCACTAGCATACAAGCACCTCTATGGATATCAAAGGGACACCCATGGTAATTGCTATGCACGTTTACATAGCCGGTCGCGCATTAACTGCCAGGAGCATACTGGTCATGCCCCAACAGTTTGTGCGAGAGTTTTGCACACTGAATGCACAGTCTCACCGAGATTTAGTAAAAGGTCCCATTAATTGTTAACATGGAGCGGTTAGATCTCCCTCTGGAGGTATAGCTAATGTATTCCACATTAGCAGCTGCACTGTCAAGGGCAGGAAGAACCGCTGCCAGGGTTGGTCCCAGCATTGGCTCAAGGTGTTGGCGCCCTAGGCAAACCTTAAATCCTCCTAGCTTTCAAATCTATTGTTTAGCTGTGAATGGCCTGCTCTTTGCTGCCCTTCAGAAGTTGCCGCCCAAGGCAAATGCCTAGTTTGCCTTGTGGTTGGGCCAGCCCTGACCACTGCCATGAATTAGCAACTTGTCTGCCTTCCCCAAAATGTCTGAAATGGCCTCAACAGGTACAGTGGAAATTTTGCAGCTATTGCATGTAAAGTTTTGCTGTTAATATATTACTAACTGTAAAATCTTAATGCAATTTAGTAAATAGACACCTTAATTTTAGACATATTAGCAGAATTAAGGGCTGGTACTCTGTACATAACATTAATGATATTACATCAGGTGTACGGTGTCCAGTTCTGAAGGTTGCTCTCCAGAAGGATATTTAATCGTGTCTAATCTGCTTTTACTTACAAAATGCATTTCCAATTTTAAGATAGTCATCTAGACACAAAATGAAAACATAGAAAACCCCAACCTGACTAATCTGACTCTTCCCCTTCCCCCACCAACCTTTCCAATTTGGCTGATCAGCAAATAGCCATCAGTATGGTGCAATCTCTGCTTCACAAGCCCTTTGAGAAGAGACATCAGGAATTACATATGTACACACGAGGAGAGAAGGGATCTAACGGAGACATTCACGTATTTCAAATGCATCAATTATGCACAAGAGGCAAGCATTTTAAAGAGGGAAACCAGTGCTAGAACGAGGGGTCATGATATGAGGGTGGTAGATTCATGAGTAGCATACAAAAGCATTTCTTCACGGAAAGGACAGTAGATTCATGAACAGCCTCCCGACCGAGATTGTGAAGGCAAAAACCAACTGAAATGCAACAAAGCACAAGCCTAACACAAAAGACCTTTGTTGTTACAGAAGTAAGTAGACAGTCAGAGGCCAAGCAAAGTCTATGGCACTGTGGTAAGATAAGGAAAGGAGCAAACTACATGGGACTCAGGATTATCATGTTGTTTCTTTTTTTAAATTATATTGAACATTTTGTTATGATAAAATTACAGGCTATTTTTTAAGCTGTGCTAAGGTTTTCAGTCTAATGGGTGTTAACAGGGCATAGTTAAAGCATGTTTACAAAACCTCTACATTAGCTGTCTGGGGCATTCCCAGCACTTTGGGGAAGACAGTCGTACTGCAAACACAGACCGGTGATTGCCAGTGCACGGTACTGGTAGGGCGCCAACATGGAATGGAGTAAGCTCCACCTCCTGAAGTATAGCCATTTCACATTAGCTGTTGCATGAGCAGTTAACACATGGTTACGATCCCCGCACCCATTTCCCGCCCTGTCATTTAATTTTCATGGCCATTTTAGTTTTTACCATTGTTTTTTAAAATGAAAAATGGATTAGGACTATGCTATCAGGTTCTTGGTGCCATACCTAGTAACACACAAGCCGATGGCTGAGTTGAGATTATCTTAGGAGGATTGGTTGGAGATTCCGTCATATAGAGGTGTGGTAGCAACTGACACAATCAACGGCATTTTCTCTAGTGGCGCCACAGTTTTGGAACAAGTTGCCCGAGTATGTTAGGAAATAGGTAATTTATGGACGTGTGCAAAAAGGCCAAAGCATGGTTGTGAAGGCAGGCATTTTGAGAGGATGGATGAGCTGAGAAAGAGGTGTCTGAAGGTAGGAGTCAAAAGTATGTCCAACATATATGGATTTAAAGAATCATATGATGACCAAGACATGATCTTATGTCCAACTATTTAATAATTCAAATTTATACAATGCTATTTATGCAAACAATAATCTTTATAATCATAGTACTTATGCAATGCAATACTGACCTATTTGGTGATAGAAACATAGAAATATGACGACAGAAAAAGACCACATGGCCTATCTAGTCTGTCCTTCCATAACAACTACAACAGTCCACTTTTTGCCTTTAGAGATCCTCTGTGTTGGTCCCATGCTTTCTTGAATTCAGTTACTGTCCTCATCTCTACCACCTCCACTGGGAGACTATTCCACGGATCCACTACTCTTTCCGTAAAGAAATATTTCCGCATATCACTCCTGAATCTATCTCCCTTCACCCTCATCCCATGTCCCCTCGTAGCAGAACTTGCTTTCAATTGAAAGAGGCTCTCTCCCTGAACATTTATGCCACGGAGGTATTTAAACATCTCAATCATATCACCTCTATCCCGCCTTTCCTCTAAGGTGTACATATTAAGATCCTTAAGTCTGTCCTCATATGCTTTATAATGAAGCCCATCAATCATTTTGGTAGCAACCCTCTGCACCGACTCCATCCTGTTCACATCCTTTTGAAGGTGCGGTCTCCAGAATTGCACACCATACTCCAAATGAGGTCGCACCAAAGACTTATACAGAGGCATTATCACCTCCTTTTTTCTGCTAGCCATTCCTCTCCGTATGCACCCAAGCATCCTTCTAGCTTTTGCTGTCGCCTTTTCCACCTGTTTAGCTACTTTAAGATCATCAGACACAACCACGCCTAGGTCCCGCTCTTCTTTAGTGGAGAAAAGTACTTCACCTCCTATACTGTATTGCTCCCTGGGATTGCTGCAGCCCAAATGCATGACCTTACATTTTTTAACATTAAATCCCAGCTGCCAAATTCTAGACCATTCTTCAAGCTTAGCTAGATCCCTCCTCATGTTATCTACCCCTTCCTGGGTGTCTACTCTATTGCAGATTTTGGTATCATCCGCAAAGAGGCAAACCTTACCCAACAGCCCTTCCGCTATATCACTAACAAAGATGTTAAAAGATGGTAATGTCCAAAAACTCTTGACTTGTGTGCAATAGGACATTCATTGAAGAGGAAAGCGGGACAATGACTAAATATTACTAATGATTATGGTCCGGTCAGGCAGGGTGAAATCAAAACATGAATCTTTCCAGTAAACAGCATACAGCCTTGCCATTTCAGTGCTAATAATTGTCACCTACGTAGTGTTACCTCATCTCCTTTCCGCATCCAGTTCAAGCTTCTCCTACTTACCTACAAGTGCGTTCATTCTGCGGCTCCTCACTGCCTTTTCTCTCTCTTCTCACTCTACACCCCTCCTCGGGAACTCCGCTCCTCCGGCAGATCCCTTTTATCTGTGCCCTTCTCTGCCACTGCCAACTCCGTTCATTCCATCTTGCTGCTCCATATGCCTGGAACAAGCTACCTGAGTCTGTGCGTCGGGCTCCTTCTCTGGCCCTATTCAAATCCAGGCTAAAACCCCATCTCTTTGAGGCTGCTTTTGGATCCTGATGCTGCTCACTCTCTTGTTCACTCCTTATGTGTATCTGACTATACTCTAGTCCCCAGTTTTGTGATGTTGCTCGTCTTGATTAGATTGTAAGCGCCGCTGAGCCGGACTCTCTCTCTTATATCTATATGTACAGTGCAGCATATGCCTTGTAGCGCTATACTAAATGCCAAGCAGTTGTAGTGGTAGTCGTATTTCTTTCAGACTTTTGGTGGGCAGGTTTATAAACCTTTATGAAAATTCTGAAATTCTGGGGCCCTGGTGTCTCACATCACAATGGTTGATGTTTAGCAGTAAGGCTATGCAAACCAAGTCAACAGGGGCTGAGAAAGAGTTTGATATGGGCTGGTCCAGCAGGATGGCCAGTCCTTTGCATCTAGACTCTACATGGCTGCTACTGTGCTATAGGAGTAAGTCTAGGCCAGGAAGTTTTGCGTTCTCATTTCACAGAATCCCCGACAATGTCCCCTGATGTTTTACTGTTGCCCCCTGCTGTTTCTAGAAAGTAAATGGGTGCCCCGATGAATATTTCCTCATTCCTTACATAAACTATAATGGTAGACTGGCAAATTTCTAGTGTATAATTTTTTGGGAGGTGCATTTTTCTTCCCTCCACTGCCTTCTTAAATCTCAACTAGATAGCATATCGTTTTTGGAAAATAAAGATGAACTATACAGATTTGGAAAAAAAATGTAATTTGAAACCACCTCCAGTATGAAGTGGCTTATTTTTCATGTTTAAGAAGTAACCCTGAAAAGACTTTTACAGTTTTCCTGGCAGATCTTCTGTGGTTTACTCGAAACAAGAGCTCAGGAGTTTGCAAAAAGAGATCTAATCTTCGGTGTGGGTAGTGAAATCCTTAAGCAACACTAGATATCCTTCCTTTGAATACGTCCTCAAAAAGCTGCCAACTTTCTTATATAAACACAAGATATTAAAGAGTATTTAAGAACAGTCTGAGAACATATTTCAAAATATACCAAAGGTTTCCTGAAGATCGGGCTCATGAAGTTGAAAATGTAGCTTTGATATCTCATCTTTAGCACGCAGTCGATTTTGTTTCTCTTTTTCAGTATTTGGTTACGTTGGAGGCTGTGGAACCTTTTATTGGGTCAGCAGAAAGAAAATATACACAGCTGTTTCTGTACATGAACTTCTGAGGCCTGGCAACTCCCTTCTTCAGCTGTGTCAAACAACTCCAAAAGGAAAGACTGATTTTCTACGGAAGACACATTTTCTGTATAATTAACCTTCTTTCAGCGTTATGGAGGACAGCGATCAGCAATCAGCATATAGAGAGTAACGAGCATGTATGAACAAGGGAGCTTAGAAAAAGAGGAGAAATCATAAAAGGAAAACAGGGAAAAAATGTTTGGTTCGTGTGGCCTTTTTCCCCAATTTCTGGATATCTATTTTTATTCATTTCATACATTCGTAATAAAAAATATTTCTAATGCATGTTAGAACTTTGTAACATGTGCAAATCAGCTTTATACTTGTTAATTCGTAAGTTAACAAACATTACTGGGATTATGGCCAACACTGTCCAATTGCTGCTCCATGAGTCATCTACTGTGCACCCAATGTGAGCTTGCTTGCAAAATACCTATGCCTTCCTGCATTTAGTAAATACAGAGATCCATTTACCTATATGAGAGCTTTTTAGTGTACTATATGCCCCAGGTTTGTGGAATTCTTTACCTGCCGAGTTACGGGCTAGTAGGGATCTGCTTGGATTTCAAAAAGGACTGAAAACGTATCTTTTTGGCGAATGTTTCGGTACTGAACTGTAATTTGAGATATTTACATATCTTTCTTTCTTATATACTTTGCTTGTTTTTGTTGTATGGTATTTGATTGTTTATGTTGTTTGTAACCTGCTTAGACCTTTTTTTAGTTGAGAGGGATATAAATGTGCTCAGTAAAGATAAATAAATCAAATGTGCTAACGAACCTAATATGTGCTAACAAACTCATAGTCCTAGAAAGAAAGTCTCTCAACTGATGATGAAGATTGACATAAGAAAAAGAAACCCCACACAGTGTTTGGGCAGAGTTGGCATACATATATATATATATATATATATATATATATATATATATATATATATATATATATACATACACAGGGTGGCCCAAAAAATGTGAGAACATCTCGTAGCATAAAAGTTATTTAAAAATTCTAAAAGACAGATGTAAACGATTGACAAATTTATAAAAAAAGATGGTGACCGGAAATTGTTGAAATAAAGATGTTATATAGCTAAAAAAGGTAAATAAGTAAACTATTTAAGCTTTTAATTTACGAGATGTTCTCACTTTTTTGGGCTACCCTGTATGTATGTATACACATATACATATATATAGTCATATCAATAGGAGATATGAAAGGTCAGAAAAGCAAAGAATGGCAGAATTAAAAGTCAATGGCTAAACTGCTTCATATGATGGAAAGGCCTTACTGTATTAAGACGTTTAGGATCACCAAAGATTTGTGTATCATGAATTTTGTCTCATAACTGAAGTGGAAGAGTAACCCAGCGATTAGAGCAGTGAGAACCAGGGAAGTCAAGTTCAAATCCCACTGGCATTCCTTGTGACATTGGGCAAGTCACGTAATCCTTCATCGCCGCAGATACAAACTTAGACCGCAGGCTCTCCGGGGACAGGAAAACACCTGCTGTACTTTATTCCCTCTTGCCTTCGGAGGACTGTGAGGCTGGGGTGATAATGCCTGCTTGGAAGGAGAAACTGTCAGTTAATTTGCCAGGGTTTCATCCACCATGAATTTGGCAGATCAAAAGATGGAGCAGGAGCTGAAGGTGCATTCACTTCTGCAAGGAATGTGGTAATCCACTACTGTCTTCCCTTCCTGAAGGTTGAAAAGGATTTGATCTGGTCAGACGGATTCTCAAAACTTCTGCCTCAGGGGTTAAGAGTGTAAGAAAATGCATGCTCCAAAGAAGCAGTGCGTGGCATGGCTTCATATTCCCAAGCTGAATGAACAGGTCATGGTGGTTACTAAGCGGATCACCATGCCTGTGGAAGGGGGCTTGGCTTTAAAGGAGCCTCTGGACCAAAAGGTGGATGCCTTGAGGATCCAGTTCACAGCAGTGACTTTCAGTTGTCAGTATGTGCAAACCTGACCCCAAGCCCTGCTTCAGTGGATTTGGTCTCTTCCACCGGTTACTACTGCCCCCCCCCCCCCTGGAGTTGGTGTGGCTTTCCTTTCTGATGCCATGTATGGCCTAATGTTTGGTGTCCAGGGATAGTGCTCTGTCTATATTGTATGAGGGAGGTGGATCTAGCTCCTCCAAATCCCAACTGGCTTTTAATGGGAAGCTTCTGTTCAGAACAGATTTGGAGAAGCTGGTGAAGGACCTGGGCAAGAGTCTTACTACCTTCTGGAAGATGGGGTCTGTGAAGCAAGCAAGAACCCCTTGTCAGCCTATTCACTGCAGGTGGACTGGCAAGAATCCCTGGGGATCCTATCCCAACCTCCTGTCGCAGGAGGGGGGCACTCTTCTGCACCCCAACCTCAGATCACTCAACCCGATGGCATGGCTGCTGAAAGGGTAGTTCTCGCACCATTTCTCCTTCCCAAAAATGTTGAAGTAGTTCTGCTGGCCTCAAGGAGGCAATCGACTAGACAGACCTATGCTTTCAAGTGGCAAAGGTTCGGGGTGTGGTGTGAGAAGCAGAAAGAAACCAGGTTGCTGTGGTTTTGCAATATCTTCTCTATCTCTCGGATTTGGACCTTAAGTCCAACTCTGTCAGAGTTCACCTTAGTGCCTTAGCGGCACACCACTTCCCAGTGGAGGGAAAGCCTCTGTCTGCACAACCTTTGGTGTCCAGGTTCCTAAACTCATGTTTAGTTTTAATATATTTAGCACCGAGCATTTAAAGACCCCTTCAAGGCACTGATTTAATCTTACAATCATCTATTCTTGATTAGTGCCCAAAGGCACTACCAATTGAACATCATTAGTGAACATAAAATATTTAATTCCTAATTTGTCCAACAACATATCCAATGGCAAAGCATAGGTGGTGATACGGACCCATGGGGAGCACCATATTATGATAAATAAGAAGAGAGCAAGTAATATCATCCTGGTTCTGTTCTCCATTTTCCGCCTTCTCCTGATCTAAGCTCCTCATCATCACTCTTCTCCTCTTCTAGATCTCTTGCAAACAGATTGAAAACATGCATTCTTGATCCCCATTACAACTCCGTCTGTGTCCGCACCTCACGTATCATCTTAAAACAGGACATGCATAGGGCAAGGGCAGAGGGAACTGCAGCTGCTTACTGAGAATGGGCATTGTTGGTTTTGGCCTGCCTTGCTGCCACAGGTTTGCATGTTGTGGCCAGGGCTGGAATATAAGGAGTGCGTCTTGTGATGATCCTAAAGCAGGAAATAATACAGAGCCTCTAGTTCCTCCTGGGGTACATGGGCTATCTGTGCCCTCTAACCTATCCATCATCTTTCTGAATCCCACAGACCGAGAATGCTACATTAGAAGGATTCTGTAAATGCAGAAGACATGAACGTGTGGGAAGAACCAAAATACAGAAGTCTAGTGAATTCTCAAAAGCATTATTTGAATTTGAGTTTTAGCTCATTCCTTTTCATTAGTAGTTGAAGGTAGGTTACACTTTTCAGTTTGTCTATTATATTGAAGACCCTTGCAGATCATCTAGCAGTTTACCGTAAAGGGTGTTTGGCCCAATAATTACCACATAGGGTACATTGTTCATTGCAGGATTTATTTTTGATAATTCCTTCTCAAAGGGAAATCTGATTAGAGAGCACAGGAGTAAAGCTTTACTTTTCATGCTCCACACGTGACGAATTTACTACCCAACGCACTTTGCCTCCTAACTGATTTATTGACTTTTAGGAAGCAATTTAAAACATAGTTTTGGTGTTTCTAGTCCCACAGGTGCTCCTTGTGGTCTTGGGCAAGCCACTTAACCCTCCATTGTTCCCTGTAAATAGTTACCTCCAAGTTATAATGCCCTGTTCAATGTAATTTCAGTTTGTTCAATGTAAACTGCCTTGATATCATGAAAGGCGGACTATAAGAAATGTTAAATAAATAAATAGTTCTTTTTATTAGCTTGCAATCAATGTGCTTTTCTTAAAACTTGGAATTCTGTATTTATTTGTACTCAAGTTTTGTTCTAGCTTTACTTACTTGAGAGAGAAGGCAGCATGGGGAGGGAGAGGACAAGAAACAGTGATTAGCCTAAAGGTGGGGGAAGGCACATTTGATGACAAAGAATATTGCTATCAGCGACTTCCTTTGACAAAGATTGAGTACATTAAGCCATCAAAGAAGTGGTACAACTAGGATAAATTAAATATTCTGTGGAAATTTTCAAAATGTGTGCTTGGCAAAGCCTGATGAAGACTAACACCTTGCTTTCACCAGGATCCCAGAGGCATGGGGAGGTAAAATGACCTGCCCAGAGTCACAGCATTGGTGGCAAAGGGAGATCTTGAAATTATTTCCTAGGACTTTTTCTGAATTGTAGGCCAATGCTCTACCCAAAGATTTTTCAGATCCAGACTCTTGGCTAGGCATGACTGATCAAGTGTTCGAACTTCCTAAGGTCATTGCCTGAATATCGCTTGTTTCCATTCAAATTTGTACTAACACACACAGACTTCAACGAGTCCAAAACGCTGCATTAAAATTATTGTCATACTGCTAGGATGGACCATATGACACTGATTACCTCTTACATATAGGTGGAGATTTATAATTTATTATTACTGGCACCATTGTGGCTGACCTGAATAGAAAAGCCCAGTATTTGGCTGTGCAGCCATACCCGTATAATCCTTGAAGAAATTAGTGTACATCACAAAGTGGATTTTTATGTATACCCCCCTCCACTAAGGATCAGGATAGAGCTAACAAAGCATACATCACTTGCGTATTTGGCACCAGCACTGTGGAATTCTCTTCCACTTGACCTTCGGTTGGAAAGTTCCTACACAAAACTTACAGCTGGTCTGGAGAGCTGGCTTTGTACCCAGGATTATAGTGAGGGTTAATGCGGAGCCTACCCAGGACTGGGTGGAGCTGTGATTAGCAGAGGATTAGCGTTCTTTGCATTTGCAAGCTTATGTTTTGTTGTTCTCATTTGTTTATTGTATTACAGTATTTGATTTGTATTCTGTATTGAACATTTTTAGACTGAATGTTTTTTTCATATGTAATTGTATGTGAGGCTGTTTTAAGATTTTTATTGCCTTTTCCTTCTTGGGTGGATGGTTATTGGAAGGTATATATTATCTGTTATTGATGCTTTGTACACTGTTTTTATGCTGTATGTTATTTGTTATATTCTATGTACACTGTCTTGGTATCATTTTTGCAAAAGGCAGTTAAGAAAATTAAGTCAACATTACTATATGTAAACATCTAGCTTTGAGTTTCTGTAACTCTTGCATCAAACATGCTTTATGAACCATTTCAAACATATTTGGGAATGCTCCAGGTTTTCCCAGAGACTGCAGAATTTAGTTTCAATCGCCAGATTTCTAAAGATACCCAGGAAATTTCCTGGTGTAAGTTTCACCACCTCACTGTGGTATCTGCACTTGAATCAACTGCAAAGTGTAGTTACCCACCTGTAACAGGTGATTTCTGGGAACAGCAGGAATTTAGTCTTCACATATGGGTATCGTCGGTACCGACAGAGCCTGCGAGGGAACGCTCCCCAGTGTCCAATAGGAACGCTTTTGGGAGCATCCCTCAGCACATGCACGCTGCCTTCCCGTCTTTCCAACTGTCCCTCTTTAGTTAAGTTTGTAGCTGAGTGAAAGGATAGAGGGAGAGAGGAAAGAGACAAAGAGATAGAGAGACAACTCCTAGGGGATGTGGGTGGGTTGTGAAGACTAAATTCCTGCTGTTCCCGGAGATCACCTGTTACAGGTGAGTAACTACGCTATCTCCAGGAACAAGCAGGAATGTACTCTTCACATATGGGGACTCCCTAGCTGAAGATGCCAGGGAGATAACTCCAGGAAGGTGCCACCCTAGAAGGTGGGAATCCTTCCTCCCATGGATCTCTGGCATCCCACCAGGGTTGGTGGGTAGGAGTTGATTTAGGTGTGAAAGAGATTTTGAAGAACAGCTTGGCCAAAGAAGGCATCCCGATGGGAGGCTTTATCCAGGCAGTAGTGGGCTGTGAAGGTGTGTACCGAAGCCCAGGTGGCTGCTCGACAAATGTCATTGATAGACACAGAGTGGAGATTAGCCATAGAAGCTGCCATGGTTCTCACATTATGAGCTGTGACATGGTCCTGAAGAGGAAGACCCTTACTCTCATAAGCAAAGGATATGCATTGGGCAATCCATTTAGATAAAGTTCTTTTGGAGACTGGAAGTCCCAAATGACTAGGGTCAAAAGCTATAAAAGGTTGTGAGGACTTTCTATGTTGCTGTGTTCTTTGTATGTAAAAGGCTAAGGCCCTTTTACAATCCAAAGTATGAAGGTTTCTTTCTGCATTAGAGGCGTGAGGCCTCGGAAAAAATACAGGAAGATAAATTGATTGATTTAAATGAAAAGGCGAAACTACCTTTGGCATAAAGTGTGGGTGAGTACTAAGAACAACCTTATCATTATGAAACCTAGTATAAGGAGGATCAGCCACTAAAGCTTGCAATTCACTAATGCGACGGGCAGAGGTGATTGCAATTAGGAAGATGACCTTCCAGGTCAAAAAGGGTTGTAGTGGCCAAAGGTTCAAAAGGCGGCTTCATGAGCTGCCCGAGAACTAGATTTAGATCCCATGCCACCGGTGGTGGCTTGATGGGAAGTTTAGTTAATAAAAGGCCTCTCATAAATCTTGATAGGAGTAGATGAGAGGAAATTGGTTGTCCATTCAGAGGCTTATAAGAAGCTGCAATTGCACTAAGATGGACTCTTACCGAATTGGTCTTTAGATCAGAATTCGATAAGTGAAGGAGATACTCTAGTATCGATTCTAAGGGTATGACTAGGGGGGGTTTAATCCCTTCTTGGAGCACCATATAGTAAAATGTTTCCACTTGAAGGCATAAGATCTTCTTGTTGAACGTTTCCTAGAAGCCTGAAGGAGATCTTTTACCTGTTGGGACAGGTTGAAATCTTGGAGGTCTAAGCCTTCAGCAACCAGGCCGTAAGGTGCAGGGACTGGGGATTCGGGTGCCATAGCGTCCCGTTCTCCTGGGAAAGGAGATCTGGAGTATGCCCTAACTCCAGAGGTGTCGCTTGAGAGAGATGCAGAAGCAGGGGATACCACGCTTGGCGTGGCCATCATGGCGCTATGAGAATCATGCGACACCTGTCTCTCTGAAGCTTGAAGAGTGTTTTGGGGATGAGGGGAATGGGTGGGAAGGCATAAAGGAAGTCCTGACCCCAGTGAAGGAGGAAGGCATCCCTGGCCTGACTGTTGTGAACCAGAATCCTGGAACAGAACCGGGGAAGTTTGGCATTCAATGGACTTGCAAAGAGATCTATGTCTGGAGTGCCCCAGAGACGAAATATCTTTGCCACCTGGTCTAGGTGGAGGGACCACTCATGACGCAGCAGTACTCGACTGAGTTTGTCTGCCCAAAGGTTTTGAATGCCTGGAAGATATACCACTAGAAGGTGAATTTGATGCTCTCTGGCGAGGGCCCACAGTCGTAAAACTTCGTTGCATAACGACAGAGAGCCTGTTCCGCCCTGCTTGTTCATATAGAACATGGCTACTTGATTGTCCATCTGGACTAGAACTGTCTTGTAGCTGAGCTGGGCGTGGAATACTCGAAAAGCTAAATAGATTGCTCTTAATTCCAGGAGGTTTATGTGTAAACCAACCTCCTGTGGAGTACAGGTGCCCTGGGTAGAGAGATGATTCAGATGTGCTCCCCAAACCACCTGTGATGCATCTGTTGTTAGGGCGGCCTGAAAGAGGGGTTGATGGAAAGGAGACCCCACTGTCAGATTTTCTAGTGATTACCACCATTGGAGGGACAAAATTAGTCGTTGAGAGATTATTATTTTGTCCGACAAATGAACTGTGGCCTGTGTCCACTGTGTGGAGAAGGTCCACTGAGCTGCTCACATGTGGAGGCGAGCATATGGATTATGAATGCCATATGTCCCAGTAACTGCAGTAGCTCTCGAGCAGTGAGGGAGGATTTGCCTGCTGTTTGAGAAGCTAGTTGCATTATGCGAAGACACCGGGCCTGTGGCAGGAAAGCCCTTGCCTGTTTGGTATCTAGACAGGCTCCTATGAATTCTAGGCATTGGGAAGGAACTAGTTGAGATTTTGGGAAGTTTATTACCAATCCCAAGTATTGGAGGATTCGCATTGTATGGGACAGTGCAGTGCTGGCCTCTGCAACTGTAGGGGCTCGAATGAGCCAGTCGTCTAAGTAAGGGAAGACGAAAATCCCCAGGGTTCGTAAAAATGCAGCTACTACTGCCATGCATTTCATGAATACCCTTGGTGCTGAAGCCAGACCAAAGGGAAGAGCCCTGTACTGGAAATGTTTTCCCCTGAAAAGGAAATGTAAGAATTTTCTGTGATCTGGATGGATGAGAATGTGAGTGTATGCATTCTTTAAGTCTAGAGAGGAAAGCCATCCTGGCTTTGAAGGTATGGCAGAAGAGTTCCTAGAGAAATCATTTTGAATTTCTCTTGAAACAGATATTTGTTCAATTCACTGAGGTCTAGAATGGGTCTGTGTCCTCCTGTTTTCTTTGGAATAAGAAAATAGGGGGAGTAGAACACTGCACCCCGTTGAAGAATGGGTACTTCCTCTATTGCCCCTTGGGCAAGAAGTGTGGAGACCTCGTGATCTAGCAGATTGTCTGCAGAGGTTTGTGAATTGAATTGCTTTAGAATTGTAGGAGGGGGCATGCTGTGAAAATAAAGCTTGTACCCCTCTCCTACAATGGACAAAGTCCAATCTTCTGCTGTTATCTGATGCCATCTGTTGACAAAGTGGCATAACCTGCCTGGAGTATTGGGGGGTTGGGGACCCCTCAGAGGCAGGGAGGCAAAGCTCTCTAGGAAGGAGTCAAAGCCCTTGAGGGGGCTGAACCTGGAGAGCTGATTGGGCTCTCGGGCCTTTTGGCTTCTTTTGCTGTCTAGTTTGTCCCTTTTGGGCTACCTGAGCTGGAGTTTGACTCTGCTGGGTATAGGAAGGATAAAATTTCCTCTTTTTGCTAAAAGAGGGTTTTTTATAAGGCTTCCTTTTGGCTGGAGTGGCTGTAGACTTTGACAATCTATCTAAGGTAGAATGGTCCGCATCTAACTCGTTAGCCTTTTCCTGCCAGTTCTTGCCAAAGATATTCTCCCCCGTGCAAGGAATGTTGCCTAACTTGTCCTGTACCCAAGTCTCCAAGTCTGATGCCTGTAGCCAGGCAATCCGTCGTGCGCCAATGGCAATAGCAGAGGTTCTGCTGATGCATTCGAAGCAGTCAAAGGCTGCACGATTAACAAGCTCGGAGACATCTTGAGCATGCTTAACTAGAGCAAGAAAATCTTGTCTCTTGTCATCTGGGAGAAATAGGCTCATAAGTTTCACGTCTCCTGTGACTTCCTTGAGGAACATTCCCATATATAGGATATATGAACTGATCCTAGCTGAAAGCATGGAAGCTTGAAAAGTTCTGCGCCCAAAAGCATCCAGAGTCCAGCATTCACAACCTGGAGGATTGGATGCATGCCTCTTTGCACTTTTCATCCTACGCATGGCTGATTCCACTACCATTGAATGGTGTGTTGTTGTTGTTAAGTGCCGTTGAGTCGGAGTCGACTCATGGCGACCCTCTGGATAGCTATCCTAAATTGTGTTCGGTCTTCAGTCAGGCAGCTCATTGTTGACAGACTGGTACCCGTAGCTGCTGTTATTGTATCGATCCATCTCATTGCTGGCCTTCCTCTTTTGCGTTGACCTTCTATCTTGCCAAGCATGATGTCTTTCTCTAATGATCTCTCTCTTCGCATGATGTGCCCAAAGTATGAAAGTCGAAGTCTTGTCATGTGAGCTTCCAAAGAAAGCTTAGGTTTGATCTCCTCTAGTACCGACTGGTTTGTTCTTCGGGCAGTCCATGGTATACACAGTATTCGCCGCCAGCACCATAATTCAAAGGTATCAATTTTCCTCCCGTCTGTCCTTTTCACTGTCCAGCTTTCACATCCATATGATGTTATTGAAAATACCATGGCTTGAACAAGTCGAATCTTTGTATGGAGAGAGACATCTCTGCTCTTGAGAATCTTATCTAGGTCTTTCATAGCCATTCTGCCAAGAGCAATGCGTCGTTTGATTTCTTGACTGCTTGTTGCTTTTTTTATTGATAGTTGATCCAAGTAGGTTAAAGTTGTTCACAATTTCAATTTCTTCTCCTTCAACGATGAACCTGTTGATTATGCCAGTTGTCATGAGCTTTGTCTTCTTTACATTAATGTGCAGGCCCATTTTGAGACTATGTTCTTTGATTGTGAGAAGCAAATGTTGCAGATCATCTTCACTTTCAGCCAGTAATGTGGTATCATCAGCATAGCGAAGGTTGTTGATGAGTCTTCCACCAATCTTCACACCTCTGTTGTCTTCATACAATCCTGCTTCTCTGATGATTTGTTCTGCATATAAATTAAACAGGTAGGGGGAAAGTATGCAGCCTTGTCTTACACCTTTGCTTATTTTAAACCATTCTGTTTCTCCTTGTTCCGTTCAAACTGTTGCTTCTTGATCAATGTACAGATTGTGCAAGAGAACGATCAGGTGTTCTAGTATACCCATGCTTCTTAATGTGGCCCAGAGTTTCTCATGGTTTACACAGTCAAAAGCCTTGCTATAGTCGATAAAGCACAAATAGATATCCTTTTGGTATTCTTTAGTCTTTTCAAGGATCCATCTCACATCCGCAATGATGTCTCTCGTTCCTGGTGAATGGTGAATGGTGTAGCAGCTGAGTTTTCTGAAATCCAGGACATGGCGGAACTCGATCAAGTCTCCTAGAGTGAGGAGAAGTAGTCAGAGGTGTCTTCCACATTCTGAGCATCAAGCTATGCAGAATTTCATGGATAGGCAGACTGGCTGCCTCCTTAGCAGCTTTAGGATATTGGAGAATTTCCAATTCCTTTGCTCTGGGTTCCTCTTCAGGAGCTACTGTGATTGAAAGGCCTTTGGCCATATCATGGATGAAATCCTGAAATGACATGTCCTCTGGAGGTGACATTCTGCATTGAGAAGAGGGATCTTCTAGGAGAAACCCTCTAGTGCCAGCAGAATTGTCAGAGTCTTCGGAATCAGAGGAATCGAAGCATTCCTGACCCCGATGCTCTTGCAAAGCACGATCCCGGTACCGATCAAAGTCGGTACTGAGCTGACCCGGTACCACTTTGTCAATTCCAGCCAGAGATGGCATGGGAAGAGTTCCCACCGGGGCCGATACCGTTGGTACAGGTATCGTCGGTGTCAGTACCAGTGCCCGTGGGACCACCGGTACCGCAGCTGAAAGAAGAGTTGTGATGCTGCGCTCGATAGCGAGGAACCTCTGGTCTATCGACGCTGCCGATGCCTGGGTGTCGGTACCGGTAAGGACGGCCGGAACCCCTGAGCATGGCACAGGTAGTTCTTGCGAGGTTGAGGCCTCGAGAACATCCTGAAGCTCCATTGATGCTTTGGAAGCTGAAGCCTCCCGCTGGGGCTGTTTTGCCAGTGTGGTTCCCTCAAGGGCAACGTCAATGACCTCTCGATGCTTAGCAGGAGAGCTACCCTTTGAGGACCGGCTTTTATGTTTAGTTACCTGAGATCCATGGGAGGAAGAAGAGGCCCTTGACGATGTCGATGCAATGGATCTACACTTGCTATTAGATCGTTCAACATGAAAAATGTGTTGTAAGCTAGAATGTTAACATTCTAGCTTACAACACATTTTTCATGTTGAACGATCTAATAGCAAGTGTAGTAATACGTTCAATGAAATAGACCAAGTAGCTTGTATTTCTACAAGATGCAATGGATCTGGCATCTGAAGAAAAGAGGGTACCGAGCTTTGCAGCCCGATTCTGTCTTCCTCTTTTAGTCATCCCCATACAGGAGAGACATTCAGTTGGAGAATGTTCAGGTCCTAAACATTTCAGACACCAATCATGGGTGTCAGTGATGGAAATGGTACCGCCACACTTAGTACATTTTTTAAAACCACTAGTTGGCTTTTCCATGTTTTAGGAATATGGGGACTAGTGCCCAAAATGGCGCCTAGCACCAAAGAGAAAAGTTTCTGAAAAGAAACAGTCTAAAGCCTAAGGGTTTTTGTTTTTCTTTGTATGAAAAGAAAAGAACCGGCGGTACTGGTAGGCGTCATGCAGTAGGCAAACGCGACCACAAGAAAAGAAATTTAAAGACGGAATTTTCTGCGGTGACAGGGAATAGATCCTATCGGCTCCACGGAAAACAAAGAACTGAAGAGGGACAGTTGGAAAGGTGGGAAAGGCAGCACACATGTGCTGAGGGATGCTCCCAAAAGCGTTCCTATTGGACGCTGGGGAGCGTTGCCGCGCAGGCTCCATCGGTACCGACGATACCCATATGTGAAGACTACATTCTTGCTTGTTCCTGGAGATAGGGCCAGATGACGGTGGAATCAATAAACTTTAGTGAGTGTCATTAGCCCGTGGGAGTTCCAGGAATGGTGGCAGAATCAGCCTACGATAGAGGCTGAAGAGGTGGGAAGAAGGTGGTGCTGGGGTAGGCCTGGAAAATGGGGGACAGAGGGAGAAGGGTATATTGGAGTCCAGTCTGGAGGGGGGAAAAGAAGAAAGAGAGGGTGATGGAGAGTCTAGCTTGGGATGAGGATGTGACTACTGAGGGTGAGAGCAGAAGAGGGTTATGTATACATCTGTGAGAGAGTACACAGGGATGGGGAGGGAGGACTTGAAGAAAGAAAGCTGATATGCTACTAATAACTGCATATGTTAGGTGTGCCAGTCAGCTTTCCAGGATATCTCCAATGAATATGCATGAGATATATTTGCATACACGGTCCCTATTGTATTCAAATGCACCTCATGAATATTCACTAAAGACATCCTGAAAATCAGACTGGTTTGTGACCCTCCAGGACTGGAGTTTGACACCCCTGGCATAAGTACTTTTGCATGAGAGATTTATTTGCATGCAATGGAGGCAACACATGCAGATCTCTCTCATGCATATTCACTGTGGTTATCCTGAAAACCTGACAGGCTAGGTGTGTCCCGAGAAAAGGCTTGAAAAACTCTTGTCGACACCCAGATCTACCCCTCCTCAAACATTCTCTTCTCTCCCCTTTCTCCCTGCCTTAAAATCCTCTTTCCTGATTCTTTAACCCCAAATCTCAACATTTTCTGCTTTCCCTCTTAATACCCCAAAACTGCCTCCTGCCGCCTTCTTCCTCCCCTCTCACTTGCTGTGCAGCTGCTGTACTTACCTGTATCTGTTCAGTGACAAAGCCACCATTCCAAGACGTCCCTCCAGTCCATTTCAGACAAGTGGGTTATGTTCACCAACCAGCAGGTGGAGAGTGAGAAAGACACTCTCTCAGATCAGTACAATAGCCTGTGCCCACTGAACTGAGCCAGTATTTTCTCAGTCTCCAGCAGGTAGTGAACACAGCCTGTGCTGAGGACTGTGGAGCTGTGGTATTGAGCATTGCTAGGCCCAGGGTGCAGAACCCAGAGGTTTTGAGTCCTTTACCCATGCTCCTCCAGTAGCCCCCTCTGGCAAGCTCTCTCTTTTCCCCCTTCTTAACTTTTGAGAGGGGATCAGAGGTAGAAGCACATGACCCTTTAATTCTGCCTCTGACAACAGAAAACCCCCAAAAAACAATCAGAGGCAGAGCCGAATGAAACGGCACGGGCTGAATCAGGGAGCCTGTCAACTCCGGTCTCCAGCAGAGGGAGCAGCTGGGTAAGTCCTCCGGAGAGCCCAGAGTACCTTTAACTTCTTTTTCTTCACTGGGGGAGCAGTTACGTGCGCGATGGCCACATGGAATGCGGCCGATGCATGCAGTGTGGCAGCCATAAAGCACAGCTCTCGGACATCAGGCAGTGCTGTGGCTGTCAGAAAACAGGTGAATCAGCAGTGGGGGACTTTGGGGATGCCCAGGAGGATCCCGAACATGGCAGGGCAGATGCACAGAATAGTGTGGCATCCTTCAGGTATGGTAGTGGTCCTGTGATTTCGGCAGGAACCATCGCCATCTTGGATGACTCAATGTGGACGTCTGGAATTAGCCTGGGGCCTCCAGTTCTGAAATCCATAGCTGACTTCGCTCCTGGGAATGTGTCCGGTTGATTGAGGGGAGTTGTGGGGACATGTGCTGCCCCTTTTTTCCTCCAAGTTTGTGCTCCTCTTTCATCATCCCTTCCTGATGAAGCAGGGCACAGGAGAAGTATCCCCCCAAGTCCGTTTGGGATGGGGGCAGAGGCAAGCATCCAGGAAGCATCCTTGTCAGATCACACAGAGGAGGAGCCAGATTTCGGCTCAATGGAATCCCTGGAGTCGCATGACCGCTTGGAGGGCCCAACGGATCTCCAGGAGCAGTTCCAGAAGGAGCTGGAAAAAGGAGAGCTCCTGGGGGCTGAGGATCTGACGGCCATCCAGATCTTCCACCGGGATGAGCTCCCGGTACTAATTTGTGGTGCTCAGAGGGTATTTTCAGTTTCAAGCATTGCCCTTTGGCCTGGTCATGGCCCCATGAATCTTTACGAAGATCATGATGGTGCAGCACACCTTTGCAAGCAGGGGGTGCTGGATGACAGATTGATCCGGGATTGATCTGGGAGAAGTTTCTTGAAGAGAGCCATCGCTCGATGCAGATGATAGTCCGTTGTCTACAGGAGCTGGGCTGAGTGGTCAATTTTGTCAAGAGCCAGCTAAAGCCGGTGCAGACTCTGGAATATCTGGGAGCCCACTTTGACATCTGCTGGGGCATGGTCTATCTCCTGGAGGGCTGCAGCATGAAGCCACAGGTCCAGTTGTGGGTTATTTGTCTGACCCCGCATTCCTGGACTTGAGACTATCTTCAGTTACTGGGCTCCATGGTGGTCTCGCTGGAACTGGTGCCTTGGGCACAGCTTCGTATGAGGGCTCTTCAGGTGCATCTGCTCTCCCATTGGTGGCTCGACCCAGTGAACCTGGGGGCAGGAATGCCCCTGAGACTCCACACTGGGTAGTGGTCACTACGGATGAGAGTCTGTCCGGCTGGGGGGAACACTGCTGTCACATGTGACACAGGGTTGGTGGTCCGCAAAAGAAGGGCAGTGGTACATCAATCGCTTGGAGACAAAAGTGATGTGTCTGGCTCTCGAAGCCTTTCTACCTGAGGTACAGCAGAAAGCAGTGCGGGTTCTGTCAGACAATGCCACTACTGTGGCTTATATCAATCGCCAGGATGGCATACAGAGCTCGATAGTGGCGGTGTAGGCAATACTGCTCCTGCAATGGGTGGAAGCTCATCTGAGGGCTCTCTAGGTGGCACACGTGACTAGTGACAAATGTCCAAGTGAATTACTTGAGTCGCCACACTTTGAATCTGGAGGAGTCATCTCTCTCAGAGGCGGTGTCCCAGTCACTTGTGGAGTGCTGGGAGTTGCCAGTGATGGACTTGATGGCGTGACAGAAGGATGCCAAAGCCCCCCAATTTTTCAGTCACCGAATGTCTTGAATGTCCAGAGCCTCAATGCTCTAGTACAGCCTACAGCCGTGGCCTTGGGCAGAGCTGCTGTATGTCTTTCCACCTTGGCCCCTGAAAGGGTGGGTGTTGCAACACAGAGATACATCGCGGGCGAATGCTACTGATAGCACCAGAGTGGCCCCGCTGTCCATGGTACGCAGATTTGGTGTGGCTCCTGGTAGAGGAGCCTGTTCATCTGTCATCAGCGCCGGACCTCCTGACACAGGGCCGGTGTGCATGCCAGCGATGGATCGATTCTCACTTACAGCTTGGTTCTTGAAAAGGCTTGGCTGAGGCCCCAGAGCTATTCTGCAGAAGTGATTGACACTCTTTTGCAAATCGGTCAGTGCTCTACCTCCTTGTCCTATGTGTGGGTTTGGTAGATTTTTGAGGCCTGGTGAGCTGAGAATGGAACCCGTCCTCTTGGAGCTCCTGTGTCGATCATTTTGGCCTTTTTGCAGGCAAAGCTCAAGAAAGGTCTGGTGTTGGGTTCATTGTGGGACTAGGTGGCAGCCTTGTCTTGCTTTCATGGCCAGGTGCAGGGTGCATCTTTGGCATCCCACTCCAACGTGGTCTGGCTCTTGAGGGGGGAGGGTCGAGAATCTACAGCCCCGAGCTGACCATTGGTTCCCACCTGGGAACCCAACTTGGTGGTGTTCACCCTGGATGGCCTGTCTTTTGAGCTTCTTAAGGGGGTTTCTGTCGAAGACTTAACCTTGAAGACCATCTTTCTCATGGCGATCCTTTGTGCCTCAGGTGGTGTCAGATTTCCATCTGAATCAGGTCGTCACCCTGCCCTCATTCTTGGGGTGGTGAGATTCGCTGGAGGCCTCCCTCTTGCACAAATTGTATATGTGTAGGGTCTTGAAGCGGTACTCAGTGAAGACGCAACCGTTTCAGTGCTGAGAGAGACTGTTTGTCCTCTTCGGTGGCTCCCAGAAGGGGGAGGCAGCCTCTAAGGCCTCCATCGCCTGTGGATTCAGGAAGTGATTGTGTCTGCTTATCTATTGAGGGGGCGGCAGGCACCCATGGGTCTCCGTGCCCATTTGACGAAAGCTCAGGCTTCCTCTTTGGCTGAAGTAAGGATTCCTCCCCTGGACATCTCTCAGGCAGCCACCTGGTCATCCTTTCATTTCTTTGTGCAGCACTACTGTCTGGATGTGCAGATGAGACAGGATGCCCGTTTTGGTGAAAGGCTGCTGCGAGCTGGGCTTTCGGTTCACACCTAGTGTTATTACTGCTTTGCTACGTTCCATTTGTCTGGACTGGACTGCAGGGATGCCTTGGAAGGTGAAAGTAGGCCTTACCTGCTAAGTTTCTTTCGTGTAGTCCCTCCAGACCAGTCCAGGACCTTCCCTAGAAGATTGGAGCCTGTTGGTGAGTCAGGTGCATTGCTCAGGATTTTCATAATGAGCAGGCGCATGGTTGTGTCAGGTCCAGTAGTTCGGGTTCCCATGTTGTTCGGTTGGTGCTTGTTTTACATGAGGCTGTGTGCCAACATGAAAAAAAAAACAAATAAAGTATAAATGAAAACACAGAATGGAGATTGTTGCAACCCAAAGACTGTTCAGAGTGCAGCATTTTGGGAGCAAGACTTCTGCATGGCAGACATGTTCCGCAAAATGGGGCCCTCTATTTTTGGGGAGCTCATGCCTGGCAGCAAATGGAAGTTTTGGGGCTGCATTTCTGGTCTCTGCTTGGTGATTGGCAAAATACTGGCTCAGTTCAGTGGGCAAAGGCTATTTGTACTGATCTGAGAGAGTGTCTTTCTCAGTCTCCACCTGCTGGTCGGTGAGCATAACCCACTTGTCTGGACTGGACTGGAGGGACCACAGGAAAGAAAATTAGTAGGTAAGGCCTAATTTCACCTTTCTGTGGCTTCTCTCATCTGTGCCAACTCTGTGAACATGTTGCAAACTCGTGGGCCGACACTTTCTGTATGCTAATCTCTTGGACTGTGAGATCAGCAAAAAGAAGTGCCGGCCTGCAAGTTTAAAATATGCCCACATTGCTGGAAGTAGTAGCCAGGCTCATCTAGGTCTGAGTCGTGCAGAGTTGAAGGTAAGGTATGTGCGCCAACTAGAAGAATCCAGTGTCGCCGCACATTCCATTCTATGTATTATCTACCAGTGGAAATCATTTAGTCTCCCTTTATTGGGAACTGAAATTGTGTGTGCCACGAGTCAGTGACTGTGTGAGAAAAATGAATATAGCTGGAGAGTTCTCTTCCTCTATTACATAAATATAGTCCTACTTTTCCTACCAGAGACTAACGAGGACTCTCAGTGAAACCTGAACACTAAAATGTTTTAGTCAAAATTAAGGCACAAATCCTACTCAGTCTTTATTGTGGTTCAAGTTCTCCTATTTGTATTATTCACAAATTTCAAACTTACACCAGTTTCACTCTTTTCTATAGTCCACTGCCAATTTTCTGAAAGAATCTCTTATTAGAGTTATCTTGCCCCATCCAGATCAGCATAAAAATCCAGATCACTAATTCCTCATGTCCTTTCCTAAGTCACCTTAAATGGATCTCCTGATGTATAGGAAACTGACTCAGCCTGTTTCAACACAAACACAATTGTAACAAAATATTTTCATTAGTGGTGTGACAGTTCTGAGCTACCCATGTTTCTTTGCTGATCGTAATCTTGCCAATAAACATCTGCTTCTCCTGGGAGTCTAGTCTTAATCTGGGAGAAAGGCCATTCAGTGTGACCTACGTGACATTTAGTGAGACAATGCCGTATCGTGTGTGCGGCAGAATAACCAGAAGAGATGGATCTGTTTTGAGTTACTCCACTCTGGGAAACAGTCAGTGTTTCATGCTAGGAAAAACATGAATTTCAGTGCTGTTCACTGTGTGGTTCAGATATGATTAGTGAACATGTGTTTTACGTCAGGGTGCCAAGATGAGCAAAAGACAGTTACCTTTCCAAATCCGAACTCCATGTGGGCAAGATATAGGTACAACACTAAGGATGAGCACAAGGCAAACATGTTAGGATTTCCGGCCTTTTTCCCCCCAAGTTCTGGACTTTTGGTTCATTTCATATATTCCTTTTAATAAAACTTGTTTTTAACAAATCGCCACACAAAGTCACAATTGTTCCGGAGCCAATAGTAACTTTCTGCATGCATATCAGCAGGAACAGGTGCTTATGCATATGTGCCGATTCTGCACGACTTCCGTCCTTTTGCCACCTCACATAAAATTAGGTGTGTTTTTTCTAAGGGCCTACTTTAATGTGTGTATACTCTGGGGCAGTTTTATAAACACTGACATGAGTGCATAAAATGCTGTTCTACATGCTCAAGTTACTTATAGGATTATCTCCATAAAAGAAGTTTACCTGCGCTACTTGGATGTCTGAAAAACGCCATACTTGCAGTTTCACAACGCATACTTTTAGCATCACTAACAGATGCTTCTGGGGGGCCTAGTTAGGTTGGGAGAGGAAAAGTACCAACGCATTTTTGCCGAGAACTATGTGCAAAGCCCCTAGGTATAAATTACAAATGGTCTTTGCCTCAATGGGAACAATTAGAAAATTGCACCTAGAATGTCACCACATGGCACTTTCTAGCGTTTTATCCTATAAATATTTACTAATAATAATTACCATCCTTATTCTTCTGGCTAAGTTTCAGTATTAGGGTAACTGAATGAAAAATGCAGTGTGATGGGATCTACATAATGTTACCTGTCCCTCTTCAAAGGGATTATCAACAATACGCTTTAAGAGAGTCTGCAGCCTAGAGTTCAGGATTGGGAGGGTGTGGCTCATAGGGAGAGGTTAAGAACTGAACAGGCTGCAGGAGGGAGAGAGGCCCGTGAAGCTAGAAGTCCTTCCAAGGCAAGCTGTGCAAAGAAGTTCTGAGGTACGGACCTTAACTAGGGCTGGAGAATGAGCCGGGAGAACCAGCGTTGTGGAGGTTTAACAAGCTGAGACAGAACTAAAGTTGCTTTTCTTTCGCCTGAACTGCTGTCCAGCCTGTGTTTTCAAGAAAAACCCTTCCCACAGCATGCCACACTTAGACATTCAGAATTAGGGCGCACTAGTTAACTGTGGAACAAGCTAGCACTGCAGCTTGGTTGTTAAAGCAAAGATCTCTGAAATCTGGAGACTTCAATGCTTGACATGGACAGGCCAAGATTTAGGTCTAGACAACTTAGGAAACTGCTTAGAAACATGATGGCAGAAAAAGACCATATGACCTATCTAGTCTGCCCTTACTATAGTCCCTTTCTTTCCTATAGAGACCTTCTGTGTTTGTCCCATGCTTTCTTGAATTCAGATACCGTCATAGTCTCTTTTACCTCCACTGGGAGACTATTCCACGGATCCACTACTCTTTCCGTAAAGAAATATTTCCGCATATCACTCCTGAATCTATCTCCCTTCACCCTCAGCCCATGTCCCCTCGTAGCAGAACTTGCTTTCAATTGAAAGAGGCTCTCTCCCTGAATATTTATGCCACGGAGGTATTTAAATATCTCAATCATATCACCTCTATCCCGCCTTTCCTCTAAGGTGTACATATTAAGATCCTTAAGTCTGTCCTCATATGCTTTATAATGAAGACCACTAATAATTTTAGTAGCCACCCTCTGCACTGACTCCATCCTGTTCACATCCTTTTGAAGGTGCGGTCTCCAGAATTGCACACTATACTCCAAATGAAGTCGCACCAAAGACTTATACAGAGGCATTATCACCTCCTTTTTTCTGCTAGCCATTCCTCTCCGTATGCACCCAAGCATCCTTCTAGCTTTTGCCGTCGCCTTTTCTACCTGTTTAGCTACTTTAAGATCATCAGACACAACCACGCCTAGGTCCTGCTCTTCTTTAGTGGACAAAAGTACTTCACCCCCTATACTATATTGCTCCCTTGAATTGCTGCAGCACAAATGCATGACCTTACATTTTTTAACATTAAATCCCAGCCGCCAAATTCTAGACCATTCTTCAAGCTTAGCTAGATCCCGCCTCATGTTATCTACATCTTCCTGGGTGTCTACTCTATTTCATATTTTGGTATCATCCGCAAAGAGGCAAACCTTACCTGACAGCCCTTCTGCTATATCAGTAACAAAGATGTTAAAAAGAATCGGACCAAGGACAGATCCTTGGGGCACACCACTGTTAACATCCTTCTCCTCAGAGTGAGCTCCATTTACCTGTACTCTTTGTCGCCTCCCACCCAACCAATTTCTAACCCAAGCAGTAACTTTAGGGTCCATCCCTAGGGTGCTCAGTTTGTTTATAAGTAGCCTGTGAGGAACAATGTCAAAGGCTTTACTGAAATCTAAATACACCACATCTAGGGCTCTCCCTCAGTCCAACTCCCTGGTTACCTAGTCAAAGAAATCAATCAGATTTGTCTGACAAGACCTGCCTCTGGTGAATCCATGCTGCCTCGGATCCTGTAATCCGCTGGACTCCAGAAACCTCACTATTTTCTCTTTCAGCAGCATTTCCAATAATTTACTCACCACTGAAGTTAAACTAACCGGCCTGTAGTTTTCAACCACATCCTTACTTCCGCTTTTGTGTAAAGGCACCGCATGAGCCTCTCTGCAGTTCTTTGGCACCACTCCCGACTCCAACGAGGCATTGTAAAGGTCAGTCAGTGGAGCTGCTAGAACATCCCCAAGTTCCCTCAGTATTCTAATGTGTATCCCATCCGGTCCCATCGCTTTGTCTACTTTATGTTGAGCTAGTTTCTCACGAACACAGTCTTCTGAAAATTGTTCAAGATGTCCCTCGCTTCTGTTCCTGTTTGTGGGTGTTTTCTGAGGTTCTGCTCCTGGTTCTTCATCTGTGAACACAGAACAGAAATATTTGTTAGCAATTCCGCTTTATCCTTATCAGCTTCTACATATTCCTCCCCTGCACCCCTGAGTTTGACAATACCACTTTTGTCCTTCCTCTTCTCACTAACATATCTGAAAAATGTCTTATCCCCCCCATTTTATTGCATTGGCTATTTCCTCCTCCTTTTGAATCTTTGCCTTCCTGACTTCTTTGCTAGCTTCTCTAAGTTTCTCTAAATATAGATGCCTGTCTTCCTTTCTCTGTGATCTCTTGTATTTCATGAAGGCTTCCCTCTTTTTCTTCACTTTTCAGCTACTTTTTTCGAAAGCCATAGCGGTCTCCTTTTCCTTTTACCTTTATTTATCATTTTAATTGTAGATTTTTGTATCATCCGCAAAGAGGCAAACATTACCCAACAGTCCTTCGCAATATCACTAACAAAAATGTTAAAAATAATCTACTATGGACAGACCCCTGTGGTACACCACTGGTAACATCCTTCTCCTCAAGTGAGCTCGATTTACCTGAATCTCCCACTCAACCAATCTTTAACCCAGTCCGTCACTTTAGGATCCATTCCTAGGGTGCTTAATTTATTTATAAGTCGCCTCTGTGGAATGGTGTCAAAGGCTTTACTGAAATCTAAGTACACCACATCTAGGGCTCTCCCCTCGGTCCAACCGTCTGGTCACCCAGTCAAAGAAATCAATCAAATATGTCTGACAAGACCTGCCTCTTTCTAATAGGCACCAGAGTGTTGCCTGCATTGTCATGCGTCAACTTGTCGTATTAAGTGGCCGTCCCCAAAAAGCAGCAGCAAAGTTGATAACAGAATTCAGAGCATGCTCTGCGCAAGCTTGCGGTGCTCTGCGTCTTCTGTTCCATTGCATGGGTTTCCATGGTAACAAGAAACCCTGTGAAAACAGAGGGCAGGTGTTGTAGGGCTTGTGCAGGCTCCATGCTAAATTTTGTCACCAGGGTTTTTGCTGCTGCTTAGGGACCCAACTGCTTGCTAGGACAATAGTAGATGAGGGGGGACATTGGGAAGGGGCAGGAGCAATCGGAGGGAGGGAGGGAGGAAAGAAGGAATGGAACCCTCTTCTGTTACCTCCGATTGCCTTTGGATGCCCCCAGTTGAAATCCAGCCTTGGTTGTGGAAAGATACTTAACCTCCCAAACACAAATTGTACATTCTTACGTTTGTGGACGTAAATAAGCAGCTCTCTAAGGGCTCAATGCAGAAACCCTGCACTAGAGTCCAGCATGAAAGCTCCAGCACGTTTAATGCAGACGTTTTGCTCACCGATGCTGCAGGCAAACTGCAGACAAATGAACTGTGACCAAAAAGACTGCGTTAAACAAGGAGAAGAAGCCAGCTCATGCGCACAGGGGTCTGCGTTATGTTTGGCATCTGTGCACGTGTTGGAATACATGTAAACATCTCCCCTCCAGTCAGCGCGTGAGCAGGGATTGTCTCATGCATTGACAGGGAGGGAGATAAAAAAAGAAAATAGGCTAGTCTCCATTTCCTGCCCAATCCCCCCCTTCAAAAAGAAAAATCACTGGTGGTCCCTGTGGGCCTCAACACTCCCTCCTGAAACAATCATTTATGATAAGTGGCGAGTCTCCCACAGACTCTTGACCCCCCTCTCGCTGCATGGCAGTTGAGAGACGGGGACGATGCAGACACACCCCTACCTCCGCGACACTATCTTTGCAAATAGTGCACCTATCTATCCCCATGTGGTTCATCTGGGGACACACAGTGCACGGTCAATAGTCTGCTGTCCCCCTCTGTGTCTCCTACCATGGGGGGAGGGGGAGGGTCAGTCTGCCAAATAAGGCCAAGGCTGAAGCAGAGGCATCAATCCTGCCGCCCAATGCTGGAGGTATCATGTGGGAGGGGGTGGGCACTCATCACAGACCACCAGTGATTGTTTTGGGAGTTCAGTGGTGGGGACATGTCAGGGGATATTAGGGACATCATGACTGTTTTGGGATTTTGGGGCCCATTATAGCAACTAATGATATTTTTTTGAACAGGAGGAAGGATCAGGTTGTTCATGGACCACTTGGGCCACCAGGGATCAGGGGTCATCTAAGGTGAAGTATGACAGTACACCTCAGATGACCCTTCTGCTCCCTAGCTAGGTTGTTATGCCGGACCTGAGATGGTGCAGAGATTCAGCATTAATGGCCAAGAAACAAGCTGCAGTTCCAGCAGTTATGTTACATTGGGATCAATTTGATATTCAGATGTTTTGCAATGCTTCTGCACTGTCCTTTAGCACAGTGATTTTACGCTGATTTTCCTGCACTGGGGAATAAGATTAGCACAGGAAAATCAAGCACAAACTGCAGCGCTAAGGAGTTAGCGCAGGTTGCTGCATCGGCCCTGGACTGGGGCAACACTCAGATGCTAAGCAAAGTATTATCACAGTGTCCAGGATAGACATAGTGCAATGAGATCGTGTGGAGATTGCTGCATCTGCTGGAGTTTGCAAAGGGACATTGCCAGGTTACTGCAGAGGGAGCATGTTCCAACATAGTCAAGCTGCAGCGGGAATCTGAAACAGGACTTTACTGAATAAATACAGCTTTTCATCTTATAAACGCATGTAAAGAATGATAATTAAGAATAGCAAGGGAACAAAAAGTAGCCAACACAGGAGCAGCAGCAGGAGGAGGAAAGCTTGGAAAGTCAGGGTTCAAATGCTGCTGATGCGCCGTGTCACCTAGGGCAAGTCACTAATGCGTCGTCGGATTTCTTGACTGCTTGTTGCTTCTTTATTGATAGTTGATCCAAGTAAGTTAAAGTTGTCCACAAATTCAATTTGTTCTCCTTCAACGATGAACTTATTTTATTTATTTATTTGAGGTTTTTCTATACCGCGCTTTTTAAAATCAGCTCGGTTTACAGTTAAAACAAATTTGTACAGTGCAGGCAGCGCCCGCACTGTGCTTACAAGGAACAGGGTTTACAATTTGGCTAACTGGGGGAACTATATACAGGCTACTCAGTTAGGTAACTATGTACAGGTGAAGCAGTCGGGCCAGCAGAGCGGGCGGCGACATGGCTGCTTGGTGGCTATTTACAAGACTGTGTGCTATCTACAACATTGTGTGCTACATACAATTGCACATCAGGTGTCTGGATGTGTTAATGGACGCACTATTCAAATAAGTTATTGATTTTGCCAGTTGTCATGATCTTTGTCTTCTTTACATTAAGGTTCAGGCCCATTTTAAGATTATGTGCCTTGATCTTGAGAAGCAAATGTTTCAGATCATCTTCACTTTCAGCCAGTAATATGGTATCATCAGCATAGCAAAGGTTGTTGATGAGTCTTCCACCAATCTTCACACCTCGGTTGTCTTCATTCAGTCCTGCTTCTCTGATGATTTGTTCTGAATATAAATTAAACAGGTAGGGGGAAAGTATGCAGCCTTGTCATACACCTTTGCTTACTAATAATATAGACAGGAAGAAAATTGATGCCTTTGAACTATGGTGCTGGCGGCGAATACTGTGTATACCATAGACTGCCCGAAGAACAAACCAGTCAGTACTAGAGGAGATCAAACCTAAGCTTTCTTTAGAAGCTCAGATGACAAGACTGACTTTCATACTTTGGACACATCATGCAAAGAGAGAAATCATTAGAGAAAGACATCATGCTTGGCAAGATAGAAGGTCAACGTAAAAGAGGAAGGCCAGCAATGAGAAGGATCGATACAATAACAGCAGCTACGGGTACCAGCCTGTCAACAATGAGCTGCCTGACTGAAGACCGAACACAATTTAGGACAACTATCCAGAGAGTCGCCATGAGTCTAAACTAACTCGACAGCACTTAACAACAATGCGTATTAGTGCACATTAATTCAATGTAAGCACATATATCTATAGTCAAGAACCCTGGTCCTTTATCACCAATGTAAGACTCACTTCAAAGGTGGATTTAGTATAGATCATGCACGCTTTTGCACACTTGATTGCTCAGTCCTCCAAGAGATAAAGCTTTTATCTTCATCAGATCTCACTGATTCCAAAGTCCTATTAAAATCGAGACTTAAAACTCATCATTTTGAGACTGCTTTTGATTCTGACTCCCTTATTCTCCTGTCCACATCCATGTGTATTTTAACCATTTCCCTTAAGAGTTCCCTAGTACCCTGTTTGTTTTGTTTGTCTGTCTTAGCAGACTGTAGGCTCTGTGGAGCAGTACTCTCTCTTATGTACATAGGTACAGTGCTGAATAAGCCTAGAGGCACTATTCAAATAAGTGGTGTTGGTGTTATTTAACGTGTTCTAGTGCCCTCTGAGGACAGGAAAATACCGTAACTGAATGAAAGCTGCCTTAACCTACTGATGAAAAGGCGTGACCTACATATGAATGCTTGAACCCCTAAACAAAACAGCACACTGTAGTTATTTATTTTATTTCTGCCCACTGGACTACATGCTTTCTGCGATAAAAATGTCCAAGTGAATTACATTGCATACAATTTTTTCTATAGTACAATTTAACATATTGATATTTTATATCTCTACAAGGGCATAGGTGGCTAATGGTTTGGCTAATAGGCTAGGAACTAGGAGACCAGGATTCAAATCCCACACCTGGTTAACACGGCAGGCTCTCTGGGGCAGAGACATGTCATGCCTCTATATAATTTATTGCTAAATTCTATATAAATGCCTCAGTAAAGAAGCCAGAGCTGTAGTTCAATGTAACAAAACAGCACACTCTCACCACTTAACATTGCTATTCAATCAGAACACTATGACCAGTAGCACCGTCACTGCTAGTTACTATCTTACTGTTGCCAGTAAATGACTTTGCTTATCATTGCTATTCAATCATAACACTATGACCAGTAGCACCGTCACTGCTAGTTACTATCTTACTGTTGCCAGTAAATGACTTTGTGATCTGTTTCAATGAACTGTTGCCAGTATTCTGACCTTTTGCTAGTTACCATTTTACTGTTCTTGCAAATGACCATTGCTATCTGAATCAATGTACTGTAGCCAGAATTCTAATCACTGCTAGTTACTACTTTACAGCTCCTGCAAATGACCATTGCTATCTGAGTTTTTTACACCTGACTGCTTTTTGACTGTCACTGCTAGCTACTATCTTACTGTTGCCAGTAAATGACCTTGCGATCTGTTTCAATGTACTGTTGCCAGTATTCTGACCTTTTGCTAGTTACCATTTTACTGTTCTTGCAAATGACCATTGCTATCTGAATCAATGTACTGTAGCCAGAATTCTAATCACTGCTAGTTACTATTTTACAGCTCCTGCAAATGACCATTGCTATCTGAGTTTTTTACACTTGACTGCTTTTTGACTGCTGTCTCTGTACCGTTACCAGAACATTACTGTACTGTAACCTATATTACGTATCGTAGATAGGATATTGTAACATTGATTCCACCTCAAATTGAAATCCACAAGTGCACATACTACCAAACTTCCCACCTGTGCTCCCTCAATCCCATTCCTGCCCTTATTACACATCTAATTTACCCAGAGTCAATGGCTACAGTCCACCCTGTCTCCAGCGCAATAGCCTAATTCAAAGCATCCCTCCAACTACCCTCCCTTACATACGAAACCACCCCTACCACAAAATGGCCCGCACATTCCCAGCAATAATTTGTGGATTCCTCTTCTTAGAGCTGATTAGCAGCACCCTGGCTCTGACGAATACTCACAAACACATACCTAATCCTACGCAGTGATGGGAGGAGATGGTCAAGATGCCTCCACTCAAGGCACCAGATGATATGCTACCATCCTATCAACACCTGCTTCACGTTGCAATCAAACATGGCACAATTGCAAAATCAGGCGCCCCACAGCCCACAAGTTTAAAGGCTGCCCTCATAAACGCGCGTTCAATACGCAAGAAATGGCCCATCATCATAGACCTGATAACCAGTCATGACCTAGACATGCTTCTGGTCACAGAGACATGGCTAACAAATGAAGACTCTGTGCTCATCAACCAGCTGCTACCTCCCAACTTTACAATCCATAGCTGCCATAGAAGCAACAAAAGAGGAGGAGGAGGAGTCCTCATAATCTCCAAAACAGATTACAAGTTCCAGCTGCACAACAGCACCAACACAATGAATCTTGACTTAGTAGTCATAACCAATAATCTCTGCTCCATCAATCTCATATACAGAGCCCCAACATCATCCTCGGACGACCTAGCCACAATAATAGAACTAGCCTGCAATACACCACACCCGCGCATCCCAAATTGGATACTAGGAGACCTCAACCTAGCAACGCTACAAGACTCCCAAGCCTCTGCATTCTTAGATGCACTCAAAGACCTAGATTATCAGCAATTAATCAATCAACCAACCCACACAAAAGGAAACATATTAGATTTGATCTTTGCCCCACTATCTACCTGCAACACTGCCAACTTCTCATCACCAACCTATACTGACGTACCGTGGTCTGACCATAAACTAATCCTTTTCCAAATTCCCATTGGTAACAAGCCAATAAAGTCACCTGAGAGTAGGTCAGCCCCCACGAGACCGCCAGCATGATGTTTCCAACCATTTAACAAGGAACTCATCATAAACCACACGCAACCCATACTTACCTTGACAACAACGGACCCCGACAGTCTGGTCTCTAACTGGAACAACAGTCTCAGTACAATAGCACAATGTTCAGTACATAACAAAAACACCAGGAAAAGACCCACGGCATCCTGGTTCTCCAATGACCTTCGATCCTCGCTTCTCAAACTTAGGAAACTCGAAAGGCGATGGAGGCGCTCACGCTCAACCGAAGATCTGGAGGCTTATAACCTACAACTCGCAACTCACAGAACTGCGATATCCGAGAAAATGAAACAAGCTCACACCAACACGCTAATGCGATCATTAAATAAGCCACATGACCTCTTTGCCCTCATCAAAAACCTAACGAAGGAACCAGGACCAGAGCAATCAACAGAGATTCTCGCTCAAGACTATGCAGACTTCCTCCAATCAAAACTACACCAAACCACCAAGACTGATATTACCGACTCTAAAAGTCTAGCATACATACCAACGCTAACAACTTTCGACACCCCCTCCCCTAAGCAAATCGCTGACTTAATCGCTACAATCAACACGACCACGGCCCACACTGACCCCTGTCCAGCTTTTTGGATTAAAGAACTGAGGACAGAGTTTAGCCCCTTCATCGCCAAACTCTTTGACGCATCATTCTCTTCAGGCCTATTTCCCCTAAGTCTCAAACACACATCCATTAGACCACTGCTGAAAAACCCGAAACTAGACTCCCAGAAAGTAGAATCCTACAGACCTATTGCCAGCATCCCACTGCTGGCCAAGATAATCGAAAAGGAGGTCCAAATTCAGCTCCAGCAGCACATAGACAATGCTGCACCTCTTGACCACAGCCAACATGGCTTTAGAGAGGCTCATGGTGTGGAGACTCTACTTACCACCCTCTTTAACAACATCCTCACAACAATTGATAACATCCATCGTGGAGTGGCCCTTATATTCCTAGACATAGCTGCAGCATTTGACTCAGTTTGTCACCAAACCCTCCTGAAACGTCTCGAAGAGAAAGGCATCAGCGGCTTAGCACTAAATTGGTGCAAATCATACCTCGCCGATAGATGGCAGCATGTCTGAACCGAATCATCTACATCCAAACCATTTCATCAGAAACAAGGTGTCCCACAAGGATCCTCCCTTTCGGCTCTTATGTTTAACATCTACATGCAGCCCGTCTGCGACATCATTCGCTCACACAACACTGAATGCATGATATACGCAGACGATGTCCTGCTATACATGCCATTCGAGACTGACCAAATTGACCCCTCACCCCTTACAGAATGCTTCAGTGCAGTAGAAAGATGGCTCCAGAATCAGAATCTTCGCATACAACATAAAAAGACTGAAGTGCTGTTTATCACCAGAAACTCTAACTTCTCCCCACCAACCCACCTAAAAGTCGGTGAAGTAGAGCTTCAATCCAAACCCTCAATCCGTTACCTGGGGGTTACCCTAGACCAGAGCCTCAACATGAAGACACACATTGGCAACATGGTCAAATCAACATACCACAAAATTAGGACTCTCAAACATCTACGTCCCCTTTTACAACCAGAAGACTTCAGAACCATTTTCCAGGCCCTAACCCTCCCACATCTGGACTATGCCAACGCAATCCTCCAAGGACTCCCAAAATCTTTGATAATCCCTCTCCAGCTTGCCATGAACACCGCTGTCAGAGTTCTGAATGGGGCCTCGAGGCGGGACCATATAACACCCATCCTCAAAAGTTTCCACTGGCTCCCTATCCACTGTAGGATCATCTTCAAAACAATACTAACAACATTCAAAGCCATAAATGGGCTCTCCCCCATGTCCCTCGCTGATCTCGTACACAACCCCCCCCCCAATAGAGCCAGAAGAACTACAGCAGTAAACACTTTGGCAATTCCCAAAGCACTGACCCAATGCACTCAGGCTACAGCAAGCAGGGCCTTTAGTATTAATGCTCCCAGACTCTGGAATGCCCTGCCCCCCAACATACGAGCAATCCCAAATCTAATCAATTTTAGAAGGGCTTTGAAACACCACCTTTTCTGTGAATACTACCCAAATGAAGATGCACCATCCCGACCTTCCCAAAAATGAGCCATGCGTCCAAGATAATGCTATGTTCTCCCAAATAATGTATATTATGTAAATAATACTATGTTTAAATATGTGTAAATAGTTAATTTTAATTTTAATTTTTTACCATCCAAGTTGACTTTCCTGTTTATCTGTAGTTTTACGGTTAACCCACCGTAAAACATAATTGTTCCATGTGAACCGCACTGATATTGAAGAGCGCGGTATATTAAGAGAAATAAATAAAATAAATAAATAAATAAACACATCAGGAGGGTGGGCAGCAGGCAGGACAGTGCAATGTTAGCTGCATGATCTACTCGCAGCAAATGTCACATCACTTAGCCTTATGTGCAGAACTAGGTGACGTTCCCCCGGATCTTTGCAGCAGCAGAATATTTAAGTACAAATTACTTTCCAACGGTATTTCCTGGTCATTCATGCAGCGTTGACCATTAAAAACCAGGAAGTGCCTGAAGCAGAGGTCATAAATACTATTATAAAGCTGTCAAAATACAGAAACAATCTAAAAACACAATTGTGTGTCTGTATCCTTTTGCTTCCAAGGAAATTCTCGATTACTCTGGCAATGCTCCTCTCCTACTCATTTAATGCTCTGTTCGCTGGAATACTTGAATAGGAGTTTAGTTTATTAATATTCTGGCAATACGACCTTTCAGGAATCGGTTTTGATCAGGCCCTTTTAAAATGCATAACAGAGAATTAAACTAAACAGCATCAGCAGGCTGCTATTTGCGGCACTCTGCTTCCAGCACTGCCGTGCAGGTTCACTGAGCGCCACTGCTCTGTGGGGGTTGCTTGGGGGCAATACAGACCATTATTGCTGTTTATTAAGCTTCTGCAGGGATGTGCATTCATCAGGCACATTTGGTTCATTTGGGCATACGGTCGATCTATACACGTAAAATAAGTTCTAGCAGGCATGCCGTGTACACATTAAAAAGAAATGTGTGCAATAAACCAAAAAACACTTGAACATGGGAAAAATTCAGAAAAATTCCTAACTCCCCCCTGCACAATTTGTTGGCCCTGTGTAGCACTACGTTTCTTCATTGTATGAACTGATAACTACTTCATGGGCCCCTTCACTAATTGCTGCTAACCAGTTAACCTATGTTTTAGGAAGGTGACTAACTGGCCACAGTGAACACAGGCATGCCACGTACCTGCAGGTCTGGCACTCGCATGCCAATGTGGAGAACGGGCATAGAGAGCACATTAGCACACGAGTGTATTTAACGTGGCATTAGCATGGGTGGTGTTAGGTGCACCCGCATTAAGTGCACCACTGCCAAGAACATGCTGGTCACATCCCTGACAGCTAACGAGGCGGCTTTGCATGTAACATGCATTGATAATGCACATTAAGTGTAAAACCTTAGTGGGCTTTAGTAAAAGGGCAGATAAGTGTTGTTAATTGGCCATTAAATACAAATGGCTGATGAAGGGCATGTAGTTCTCAACAAGTCATCAGAAATATATATAAGTGTTGTCAAGTCAATGCTGACTCGTGGGCTTTCTTGGCAAGGTATGGCCATTAGTAGATTGTCAGACCTTTTCTTCTGAGGCAAGGGAGGGTAAAGTGACTTGCTCAAAGTCACAAGGAGTGCCAGTGGGAATTGGGTATGAGGCTGTTGCACTAACCACTACAGGCCCGATTCTATGTTGGACGTGCCGGCCCTCTGTGTGCCCATTCGCAACCAGACGCACAGAGGGAGCCGGGATTCTGATCCTGCAGGGCACGTCTAGCCCCGCAGGATTAGAATCGCGTCCAGACCTGAACATGCAGGTTGAAGCCCCAATTCAGGTCAGCCTGCATGTACTGGCCTTGCCCAACTAGCTCAGTCAGGGCTTTTCAATGGAGCCATAGTGCCATGGCGTCTGGTTGCCATGGTACCATGGCTCCATTCAAAGGCCGTGATCCCTAGCCACCTACTCAAAAAGTGTTTTCCCTGCAGCCTGACCCCGATCTGACCTCCCAAGGCCAGGGTGCAGGCCATGGGGAATGTCCTCTGCCCCCTCCTACCCTTTCTGAGCCCCAGGCCCGCCGTCCCCTGACGACTAGGGGAACTTATTCCATCTCTGAAGTGAAATAATTTCCCCATTCAAGCCTCTGGCCCTGGATGTACAGGGCCGACATTGGAATTGGCCCTGTTCGTCCGGGGCCAAGACCGCCCACTGCCCGCTCTAATGCTGCCCCCGATCCAGCTTCCCTGTACAACACACTGGGAAGTTAGGCAGGATCAGGAGAGGGCACGAATAGTGGGGTGGACGGACCAACGGGATATCCATCCCCGCTATTTGTGCCTCGGAATGACCCCTTAGGTTACTCCTCCACTCCCATATATTAATGATTAGTTCAATCAAATGTATCCCCTATATACTTTTTTGTTTACTAATCTTTAGTTCTAGACAAATGACTATGGATAAAGCCTTTTCCAAAAGCACATATCTTTCCATTTGATCCACTTTAGATTTGATTCTGATAAAAATGGTCTTACCAGGAGAGAGAGAGACCCAAAGCAATGGATGTTATCAATACCAACATTCTCACAATGGCAATCTAAGGTATCTCTCAGTTCTGTTTAATCTCAAATCATATGTCTCACAATTTGAGAGCTCCTAAGAAAGTGAACTGTCGAGTAAAAAGGGGAGATATCTGACTATCTAGTCCTTCTCTCTCATGGTGTCCTTTTCAGGAGTAAGTAATGAGGTGCGCAGCAGAATTCATTTATTCCAACAGGAGCCATAGGATGAATGCGTCTGCTAGGCCCCTGAAAATGGACAGAGACCATTATTATAAAGCCACCTGAGCTGGGGATTTGAACTGGTGGCCTAGAGGTGAAAGGTTCTGTAATGCAGTAGACATTCCCACAAGCCATCCAAACCCCTTAATATGCTAGTTAAATGCATTAAAGAAAAGTCACCATTTAAGAGGAAGCCTACGTTAACACCACATTATTTCATACTAAACATGAGAGAACCTTTCTCTTGTCTAATTCATGCAAGTATTTTATGGTTTAGTCCTGTTCATACGATTTTCATATTGTCTGTACAATTTCCACAGTGACTTACACAAGTTAAAAGCATTTTGCACACATTAAGCAGCTGCCTGAAAACTGCTCCCCCCCCCCTCAAAGCCTGCGAGTCGTTCCACATTGTACATACTTAGCTGCACCGAGAGGAGGTGCTCCTGAGTTATGTTTAGGTCGGGGAAGGAAAAGTACACGCAGAGATAACATTTGCAAATCATGCATCCTTTCCCAGCCAAATTTACCCACGGAAAAAGCGGGTACTTTCTAACCGGCGCAACCAGTTTCAAAATGAAAACGTGCAGACTCTCACTTTGAAAACTGGTGTGAAGCCCGTGAATAAAACATACATGTGGGACTTTCCCTATGTGTTATCATGGCAGCCATGCATTAGATGAAAGAATATACTGCTGTTCCAACAGGTTTCTAATGAAGCGCCATCTCTGAAACCAATGAGAGACACGGCTAGCAACCACAACACAGGGCATCGAGGTAGTGTAGCAGCAAAGCGCAGACAAACCAATGATACCAGGAGTCTGTTCAGAAGGTCCAAATCATTTATTTGTGCACAAGTCTCAAGCAAGGCAATTTCAAAATGGCTGAGCAAAGTTTTCAAGCATTACAACAACTTTTATAGACTTCTGTTCCATTCTAGGTATAGAAAAACATTTCATTGGTCCCGGTACGCTCCCGTACCTCCCGTAGCCCTTCTATTGGTCCCGGTACTGATAAGTTTCTCCAATTATGTTCCTTCTGTGGGCTTCTGTAGGCATGACACCTGCCTGCCCCCCTTCTAGTCCCAATTACAATGGTCAGTTCATCAACTTGTTACTTTCACACTTTCAAGGCTATGGGACCATTTGTGCGTGCAGAAGAGCAAGGTTCTGTAACTCATCTGTCAGCACTCCTCAATATTTCTCTGCAAATGTACTCTTTCTTATCAGTAACTTTAAAACACATCTTTTCTGTATTTTTCCATTCATTAAATCTGCAATTCTGCTTATCTAAGCTAATTCAATATTTCTACTGAGTTCTTTCTTTCAATAGCAGCATATTGGGGGATGTGCAATCCTATATGCCTCTCCACAGGCCTCATTTACAGGTCAAGCTAGCCATGCTGGCCTGCCTATGTCAGACACCGTGGGTCACAGGCCTGCACCTGCCACATTCCCCCCTTTGATTAATCTCACCCTATTACTTAATAAGGTGTGAGAATTAAATCACTTTCTAGAAGATTCACATCCTGATTAAAGGATTCTTACTGGTTCCACTAGGGCTAGCTTTGTATAAAGCCATTATTCTAGTTGCGGTCTTCCGCTCTACTGTACTATCAATAGCACTATGAAGGGAACGCATGCAACATGGGATTAAACATGGTAAGCAGAGGACAACAGCAACAAGGATTAGTACTAAGATAACGAAAGTCTTAAATCCTCCCAGCCAAGAGAAAAGGTTAGCAAACCAATTAGGAAATTTCAAGGCGTGCCAAGTCTGTACTGGCACATAAGCATGTCTTTGCATATCTTTAGCAATTTCTTCAACTACTTGACCTTTATCATCTATTTTCAAACAGCAATTAGTTAAATTCAGTTTACCACATACTCCTCCTTCAGCTGCTAATAAATAATCAAGTGCTAAGCGATTCTGGTATATGGCAGTGCGCATTTGAGTACTTTGTCTAGCTAAAAGCGTGAGAGCATGACTAGTTTCATTGGTTATTATTATTTCAACTACTGCTTGTAAGCGAATAATACGATTGATCATATAAATTGGGGTACGATAACCATACATACCATCATCATTCCAAGTGGCAGGTCCATAATACTCAATAATTCTTTCTGGTGGCCAATCATCACCTTGCCATTTCTCCCACTTGCCTATCTGTAAGGCCTCTCTTTTCTGTCTAGATGCTCCTTTGTGTTTGTGGGTAGTATATACAGGGTATCCTAATTGTTCTCCATGTTCAGTGTTTAACAGGAAGAAAGAAGGTCTGATGGTTCCTAAGACACATGCTCCTCCCCATTGTGGTGGGAGTTGCGCATATGCTCGGTTTCCACAGATCCAATATAGGCCAGGTGGGGCTTGCCAGGCTTGGACTTTGGCAAGGTTAGTCCATAGACCTGCAAGTTCAGGAAATCTGGCTAATGGGTTAGGAGGTTCAGGATGTCTGATTCCTGACCACCATGCTACCTTCTTGGTCGTGGCATTATAGTATTTCTGGCTAAGACAGACCAGCTGTCCTACCTTTTGGGTGAACTGGGGTCCAGTTCTGGCAAAGCAAAGACGTCCAACGATTGAGTGCGCTAACACCCATTCACTGGTTGTCTTGTGTAATTCAGTCTGATTGTAAATCATGGAATAATTCAATTCTTGGGCTTCCCAGGGCCATTGGTCTCCCATTTGGGTTCCGCCACAGAAATAACAATCTGTGATCTTAAGACTAGATACTACTGCTCCGGCTAATTCTAAAAACAAATTCTGTGAAGGGTGAGGGATCTCAAACTTATTTACATGCATAGCTTCATAAAAGGTATTATGAATATGATATTTAGATGACTTGTGGGCTTGGGTATTCAATCTAACATACACAATGGTCCCTGGATCTGTTCCTCCTCCCGCAATACGTAAACCAAACTTATATCCTTGTTTCCATGCATGAGGGTTATGTACACGCAAATGTAAGGGGTTTACAAGCATCTTTCTGACATTTATCATTTGTGGTTGGCTTGGTTAGAGTAGCCATCCGTTTATCTATTTTCTCATCAGTTATACCAGTGTTCCAGGTAGCATAAAAAACACATTCCCAATACGGGCAATAGTAATCTGCCGCTGTAGCAGTACTATACCCTGGTTCCTTTTTACCTGTACACTTCCTCCATCCTGTGGCTCCTTCTGGACACATATACTTATGGTCATTCCGATACGCTTTCTCCCATGTACCACAGGTGGACTGACTATCTCTATTAATAGCATTACATGCATCAAAATTCAAAACAGCAGGTTTAGTAATGTCCTTAAGTGGTGGTGTAGCAGCTAATATAGGTCCATCTGCATCCTTCCATCTTATTTCCAACGTGTAATAGGATGGATTCTGATGCGGATTATAGCATGCTTTAATTTTGCCATGAGTGCAAACATTTAGTTCAGTGGTGTTATAGATACACCGAGTTATTGTTCCCTTGCAGGTATAATAAGAATGGTAAAGCAAAGTCTGAGTTACTTTCAGTCCAGTTCTAGTAGAAGTAATGCAAGCTGTGCATGGAGGTAGAGCATAAATCTGTTCAAAACCTCCGAAGAAGGCAACCAAGGCAAAGCAGAAGCAAAGATACATGTTGATGTTGATTGGAGTTCTTCTGAATCCTCAGCTTGCTGTTCTTGATCACGACGGTCTATTATTCTTCGTCCCGTTTGCTAATGAAGCAATTTAACGGTTGCTGAGTGTTGATTGAAGATCCTCAAGGTGTCCAGCACACATTAACCAACTTAGCAATTCAGTTGGCTTGTGAAGTCTAGCTTAGTCAATGTAGTCTCAAAGTAGTGTGTCAAATCACACATGCAAATTAGGGTCGTTGAAACAAAACTGTTGCTGCATGGAAAACAGCAATCCTCTTCGAAAGACTTGGCTACTGCAAAGCACTTGTGATGAAGTGTCTATGCTGCTGGTTGCCGTCTCAGAGTAACTCGCAAGGGTACATCAGGGTGCTGCTCTGCTGTCCACCGCTCTGGTTCAGGATCAGCGGCGGGCTTGACTCGGCTGTGGTGGATCCAGGCGTCGATCTCGGCTACCTTTACTGCAGTTGGGGTAGACAGGATGACGGTGTACGGTCCCTTCCAATGGGGTTCCAACGGTATCTTCTTCCAATCTTTGATCCACACCGAAGTTCCAGGCTGGTAGGGATGCAAGGGTTCCGTCAAGTTGATAGGCAACTGGTCTTGGATCCACGTATGGAGAGTCTGCAGAACAAAACTAAGAGCTAGGAGTTCTTGTCTGGTTACTTCTGAACCAATCTGGGCTAGATTTCCTTTGACTCCCTGCACTATTGGTGGGGGTTTACCATACAAAACTTCAAAAGGGGAAAATCCTGTTGACTTTACAGGGGCTGAGCGTATTCTGAGTAAAGCTATGGGGAGCACTTGGGGCCATTTCAAGTGTGTTTCCTGACAAAGCTTAGACATTTGGGCTTTCAATGTACGATTCATTCGCTCAACTTTCCCTGAACTCTGGGGTCTGTATGCAGTGTGGAGCTTCCACTGTATCTGCAAAGCTTTTGCTAACTGCTGAGTAACTTGAGAGACAAATGAGGGTCCATTGTATGACCCTATTACTGCTGGGATTCCAAATCTGGGGACAATCTCTCTCATTAAGGCTTTGGTAACTTCTCGGGCTTTCTCAGTTCTGGTTGGGAATGCTTCTACCCACCCAGAGAAAGTACAAACTAATACTAGTAGGTAATGGTATCCATTGGCTTTTGGCATTTCGGTGAAATCAACTTGGAGGTTGTGCATGGGGGTCACACCTCTTGACTGAACTCGGGGTGCTGTAATAAGGCCTTGCTTGGCATTATTTTTGGCACAGATTTGACATTGTCGTGCTACTGAGGCTGATATGGTTGTCATCAGAGGGATGTAGAAATGTGGTCTGAGTGCTTTCTCCATAGCACTCTTTCCATAGTGGGTGGCTTCATGAAAAGCTTTGACAAAGGATGGTCCTAACAGTTCAGGAATTACTATTCTTCCCGGAGGTTGACTACCTTCTTCTGGTGGCAGCTCAATCCATCCGTCTTTCAATACTCCATTTTCTTTGTCACAATAGTAATCCAATTCTTTGGTGGTATATCGTGGGGTCCATAGATTCAAAGGTACTGGAAACAATGCTGCTTGCATTGGCATAGCTTGTGGGGCAATTTGTCCTGTCATAGCTGCTTGTCGTGCTGAGGCATCTGCGAATCTATTTCCTCGAGCAACTTCTCCTTTTCCTGCTTGATGTCCTCTACAATGCATGACAGCTACACGTGTTGGGGCCCAGACTGCATCAAGTAACATCAATATCTCGGGACCATATTTGACTGATTTTCCTCCCGATGTGATGAGTCCTCTTTCTTTGTAGAGAGCTCCATGGGCATGCAAGGTAGTGAAGGCATATTTGGAATCTGTATATACATTTAGCACAAGTTTTTCTCCTAACAACAATGCTCTGGTGAGTGCTATCAATTCGGCTTTCTGGGCTGATGTGCCTGAGGCTAGGGCTGATGATTCAACTACTTCGTGTTGAGTGACGACTGCATATCCGGCACAGCGTCGTCCGTCAAGGATGAGACTGCTCCCATCAACATAATAGATCTGGTCAGGATTGTCTATGGGCACATCTGTTAGATCAGGTCGACTAGAGAACACAGTTTCCATGACTTCGATGCAGTCATGTTCTGGGAGTTCTTCACTGATAGGTATCAAGGTAGCTGGGTTCAAGGCATGGCTCACTTCAAGTTGTATCTGTGGGTTTTCACATAACATGCTCTGGTACTTTAGCATTCGGGAATTGGTGAGCCAATAATTTGCTTTCTGTTCCATAAGGGCAAGGACTGCATGTGGCACAGTGACTCGTATGTTCTGTCCTAATGTGAGTTTGTCTGCTTCACTCACTAATAGTGCTGTAGCTGCAACTGCTCTCAAGCAGGGTGGCCATCCTTTGGCCACAGGGTCCAATTGTTTCGATAGGTAGGCTACAGGTCGTTCCCAATTTCCTAATTTCTGAGTCAACATGCCTAAGGCATTTCCCTGTGCTTCATGTACAAACAAGTGGAAAGGTTTGTGGACATCTGGTAGTCCAAGTGCTGGTGATGACATCAATTCTTCTTTAACTTCTGGAAGGCTGTATCCTGCTCAAGTCCCCACTCCAGTGGTGACTTCTCTTCTCCTTTTGTGGCTTCATACAGTGGTTTGGCAATTTGGGCAAAGTTGGGTATCCAGATTCGGCAATATCCTGCCGCTCCCAGAAAGGCTCTAACTTGCTTTCTGGTTGTTGGAGTTGGAATTCTACATACTGCTTCTTTTCTTTCTCTGCCTAATCTTCTACTCCCTTGGGTAATACGAAAACCCAAGTATTTCACTTCTGTTTGGCATAGTTGTGCTTTGGCTCTGGAAACTTTATATCCAGCTTCATTTAGTAACTGCAAGAGATCTTGGGTGGCTCGTATACATTCTTTTTCTGATATGGCAGCTATCAACAGATCATCCACGTACTGGAGAAGTACTCTCCTCCCCGGGGCTACTGGATAGCTTGAAAGATCTTGGTTTAGTGCAGCACTAAAGATGGTAGGTGAATTCTTGAATCCTTGGGGTAATCTCGTCCAGGTGAGTTGGCCCCCTCTTCCAGAGATGGGGTCCTGCCATTCAAATGCAAACAATATTTGGCTTACAGGGGCTAGTCTTATGCAAAAGAATGCATCTTTCAAATCCAGTACAGTGAAATGGGTAGCTTCAGCGGGTATCAATCCTAGTAAAGTGTAAGGATTGGGTACAACTGGGTGTATAGTTTCAACTGCATCATTTACTCTTCTCAAATCTTGCACTGGGCGATAATCATCTGTCTCAGGTTTCTTTACTGGCAAAAGTGGGGTGTTCCATGGGGATTGACATACTTTCAGTAGGCCATACTCAAGTAATCTCTGTAGGTGGCGATGAATGCCTTTAATTGCAGCTCTTGGGAGAGGGTACTGTTTGACGTGCACTGGGGTAGCACTAGGCTTGAGGGTTACAATCACTGGCGCTATATGCTTGGCTAGGCCTGGGGGACTGCCTTCTGCCCATACTTCAAGTGGTGCATGAATGTTCTTTAAAGTTTGTTCAAAATAGGTATCTTGAATCGAATCATCAATGTAGTATCTCCACTCTTCTTCTCGGGGTACTGTCAGCAGCATTATTCCTGCTGGTTTGGCTTGGGAATTCACTGTCATTTGCATTTCTCCTTGTTCGGAGAAAGATATCTGTGCTTGAAGCTTGGCTAGCATATCTCGTCCCAGTAGGGGTACTGGACATTCGGGCATGTAAAGGAATTGATGCGTTACTTGCTGTCCTCCTAGACTGCATATTCGGTTTTGTAGAAAAGACTTTGTGGCTTTGGCACCAGTTGCTCCTATAATGGTGACTGCTTTCTTGGTGAATGGGGCTATCTTTTTGTCTATTACTGAATGTTCTGCTCCAGTATCAACCATAAAGTTCATAAATTGGTCTCCTATTTGTATTTCGACCATAGGCTCCTGGAGACCTAAAGCAAACTTGGAGCCCGGTCTGTCCTAATCCACGTCATCCTCTTCATGGGCCTGTGTGGCCAATGCTTGGATGGCTCCTCCTCCCCTCTCTCGCTGGAATTGTTCTCGATTGGCTCCTCCTCGGCCTCGGGGACGGCCTCGTCTTTCTTCTCGCCACTGATGATCGTATTCGTCATCTTGCTGGGCGTCTTCGAGTTGCGGGCAAGTATCTCTCCAATGTCCTTCTTCTTTGCAATAGGCGCATTGGTTCACGCCTAGTCTCTGGGTCCGGCCTCCGCCTTGACCCCGCCCTCTTCCTCTGCTCCTTCGATTAGGGACACCTCCCCTTTTCTTTTCAACTATGGCCGCAGCCAAAAAATCAGCTTTCTTCTTCATCTTTCTATCACATTCTCTCTGTCTTTCAGTATCACGATTCACATACACTTTATGAGCGACTTCCAATAACTGTGTTGCATTCATGCCCGCAAACCCTTCTAATTTCTGTAATTTACGTCTAATGTCTGGTTGAGACTGGTTTACAAAAGCAGAATTCACCATGCATAAACTTCCTGGTGCCTCGGGATCATAGGGAGTATACATTCTATAAGCTTCAGTTAATCTTTCATAATAATCTGCTGGGCTCTCATCTATTCCTTGGATAATTCCTGCTACTTTGGAAAGGTTCATAGCTTTTTGGCCTCCTCTTCGCAGGCCTTGTAAAAAGCCTTGGCGAAAACGGGCTAGGGCGGTGGATCCTTCATCTGTATTTGGATCCCATTGGGGGTCTTCATTTGGGAATTCTCTCTGAGCTGCTTCTCTACGATCTATTATATTCTGCCCCTGCGCTGGAGCTGCAGGGTTTTCTGCCATCCATTCGATAGCTGCTTTTCTAATTCTCGCTCGTTCCTCTGTGGTAAATAGGGTGGTCAGGAGCTGACGGCAATCTGGCCAAGTGGGTTGGTGAGTTTCCATGATACTAGTTACTAATTCGGTCAGCTCCTGGGGCTTGCTAGTATAGGAGGCATAGTGCGACCTCCAATTTAATAAATCCGTTGTAGAGAACGGGATATACACATAAGTTAGGGGTCCCGCTACCACTTCATCATTATCATTCTTTACGGGCACCCCCGGGACTTGCCTTAAGGGAAACAGTTTGGCTGTCCTAGGCGTCATTTGGGTCTGGGATCTAAGGGCTATTGTCGTTGTCTTTGCAGGAGTCGCTTTCTTTTTCTCAACTGGTTTCGCTTTGGGTTTCTCTTTCACTGGCTTGCTAGTGCTGGCGCTAGCTTCCTCAATTATTTGTACACTTTCCTCTTCTTCCTCTTCTGGGGGATCCTCTCTTTCTTCTTCTCCTAATTCCGCTTCTGGCTCACTTTTTACATCCTCCTCTTCTCTTCCCGCTAACTCTCTCTCTTCCTCTTCTCCAGGAGGAGGGAGGTCAGGGATTGGGTCTCGCCTCGGCTCCGGCGGTCTCTGGGGTGCTGGGGCAGGACGCCGCCGGGCTATTCTTACTGGACCTGGGGTTCGGGGCTGCCTGAGGACTACTTCTGGGGAATCGGGATCTGCCAAGATGGGTTTCTTCTTGGCTTTCTTATCCTGCTCTTTCATTCTAGGCTGTTCCTTTCTCTGTCTAGAATCTGTTTTAGCTAACATTATTCTGCACTGTTCCTCATAACAGCGCTGCGCCCAGGAGGGCGGATCTTCACAAATACTTAACCAGGAATCTATATAGGGGTACTGATCGGGGTGCGCTACCCGCACTCTACGGTGTATTGACTGGATAATCTCTACGGTGAACGTTCCCTCTCGGGGCCAGATGGGGTCTAGATCGGGCCACTCCCTAGTACACAAAATCTGCAAACGGGCTGCTGTCATTTTAATACCATAATCTCCTGAATATCCCTCTTTAAAATGTGCGATCATACATTCTAATGGAGTGTTTCTAGTAGACTCCGCCCCTCCCATTTCGATGTGTGCGCGCAACAACAGACAGAAGGGAAAAGGTGGGCGGACCGTGGGTAAGGGGTCCTCACGGCCCTGGAAACGTATAGGGAATACAGATAACGAGACAAGACGACAATCGCTTCCCCCTTTTCGCGACCTGAACGCGGTCGCCCGGTCAGGAAATGCGCTAATCAGGGGTCAGCTTTCACTTGGTCCGTGCTGCCAGACCTCTCATTCATACTTCGTTCACACACTCATGCTAGCAACGTATTCCCAGAATGCATTCGTTTCTATCTGTTCTGACTAGTCTTTTCCAAGTACAATTACAAAAAGGATGAGGGTTTCACCTAGCGAATTCCCATGCCAGGCTACTCGGCTCTTCCTTGAGAGTTGATCAGGCTCTCTTACCAATTCCCAATATCTCGAGATTACAAATTCCAAATTCCAAGTTCCAATGGCAGTACTGCTCTTTCTATTTCTGTCTAGACCCAAAATCAAAACTATACTCACCGGATCCGGTCCTCAAACTTCCCAAGCAGGCGCATGAGTTGGACCTCGGACTCCCCTCACTCGGGTTCGAGGCGTTGACTCCAGCCGGGCTCGTCACCCGCCGAGGTCCGACCAGCTCCCTCCGATACAAGGGACCGGTGGCGCCAGGGAGCGGCCCTCGTCGGAAGGGCGCGATCCCGGCAGGACCAAGCCTATAGAGGCGGAAAGTCGTGGTATATTGCCCTATATACACTTTGATTCCACAACTTCCCGGCCAACGCACCAAGGAATATGTAGCAGCAAAGCGCAGACAAACCAATGATACCAGGAGTCTGTTCAGAAGGTCCAAATCATTTATTTGTGCACAAGTCTCAAGCAAGGCAATTTCAAAATGGCTGAGCAAAGTTTTCAAGCATTACAACAACTTTTATAGACTTCTGTTCCATTCTAGGTATAGAAAAACATTTCATTGGTCCCGGTACGCTCCCGTACCTCCCGTAGCCCTTCTATTGGTCCCGGTACTGATAAGTTTCTCCAATTATGTTCCTTCTGTGGGCTTCTGTAGGCATGACACCTGCCTGCCCCCCTTCTAGTCCCAATTACAATGGTCAGTTCATCAACTTGTTACTTTCACACTTTCAAGGCTATGGGACCATTTGTGCGTGCAGAAGAGCAAGGTTCTGTAACTCATCTGTCAGCACTCCTCAATATTTCTCTGCAAATGTACTCTTTCTTATCAGTAACTTTAAAACACATCTTTTCTGTATTTTTCCATTTCTTAATTCTGCAATTCTGCTTATCTAAGCTAATTCAATATTTCTACTGAGTTCTTTCTTTCAATAGCAGCATATTGGGGGATGTGCAATCCTATATGCCTCTCCACAGGCCTCATTTACAGGTCAAGCTAGCCATGCTGGCCTGCCTATGTCAGACACCGTGGGTCACAGGCCTGCACCTGCCACAGTAGGAAGAGGTATGGCTGAAGAGGAATGCTCACAATTTGCAGTGTATTTTATTAAAAGGTTCACTGAATGCAGAGCTTCTTTAAAATATGTATAAGGCCTTGCGAAAAAAGTGTATTTGTTGGCATGTTCAACGAGGTGCGCCATTTTACAAGTTCAACAGGGGAGTATCAGCCCTCGGGGCGCTGCATATTCAAACAGAGGCACTGACACACATAATTGGCAGATTTTGCAAAACTGTACATCCAAGAGGAGCAATTAAGTAGCAGGGTTTCAAAGGTTTATTTCTTTGCTCTCTTGAGGTGGTTTTGTAGACTAAAGAGGTAAGTACAGTTCCTCTCTCGATCGTTCCACCTAACTCCAGCTCCAAATGAGCAGTGAGCTGAAGGATGCATGACTCGGAGCAGGAATTAATGGCGACGGTGAATTTATTTATTTATTTTTTTACGTATACGTGTGTTGCCGCTGCAGAATAGGAAATATATCTATATTTTAAAAGCTGCTCGAACATGCCCAGAACCTGTCCCCTTCAAACTGGTGCGCTTTTAACATTGCTACTTACACTTGTATAACGATTCACACATGTTAATTGCTTCTTTTATTTTCTTTACACGTGTGTGAGCCTCCTAAAGCGGTCTAAGTCCACTCAAATATAGATCTAAATTTAACACTGCCTTTAAAACATTACAACTCATTACATAATTATGTTACAAAGCACTCAGTATTCACGCTGAAGGATCTAGTTCTTTTTACTGTACAGTTCCCATAAATCCCTATCACAGAAATTCGGTTCCCTGAAACAGCTGCATGATGTATGAAATTAAAAATAAAGAACTGAAACTGGAATAGAACAAAAAATATGGTTGATTCTCCTCGTTTCCTGACAGAAGAGGCAGGTTATAGCATTGTTATTGCTGAGAGACTAGGCGTGCGTGAAGGCATTGCAGTACCAGCAGTTATAAACACACATTTATTGTTCCAGCGGGGGGAAAGTCTTGCAGAAAATGATAGACAATTGAGTAATTGTTGTTTGTCTTGGCTGGCTAAATAAAAAGAGTCCCCCACCTGTGTTTGATTCTGCTCGGCCCCCTCCCTCACTTCTAAGCCATGAAAATGCAGGAAGTCGGGCAGCGAGCGGAGAAGAACTCTTTGTACTGGCAGCCAGAAACCACTGGTTTTACGGTTTCCAGCCAAAACAACAAATTATGAGTATGGAAAGACTTTAAAGTCTGATACACCAGCCATCTAAAACGTTTTCAAAATGCTTTTCTGCACCTTACTCTCTTTTTCACACTTGCAAACCCATTAACACTGATAATTAATCCATTCGCTGCAATGCTTGTAAGCTCTTAATGAGGGAGATGTCACTTTCCCACCCAGATGGCTCTGAAATCTGGGATTTTTAGGAAGGAAACACCGAGGTGGGGTGGGGAAGACAGAACAATTCTAGATCGAAAGGTAGAACTGATAGTTCTGTTACTTTCAGAACTCTCTCACTGTTAACCCCACAGGCATTCTGCTCTAAAGACCACGCACCAAATTTAAGTCTCAGACCAGAAAGCCTCGTATCACTTTGCTTCTACCGCTTTGAAATGATGCAACTTTTATCCAAAAGCACCGTCTCAGAAAAGGGAGAGGGATCCACTCTGGGACTTTTGCTCAGTTCTTAAATTGGGAAAAACCTAATACACTTTCTGGTGAAAACTCCCCAGCCTGTGTCTATGGTTATTCCTCCCACCAGCTTCCCAGCCTTGTGTGAAGCTACAGGAAATTAAATCCCTTGCAAAAGATGCCCTATTTCAAAACTGTGCCAGCAGACTGAGAATTTTTATTGGAATCATAAACCTGCCCCTAAACTTTCTTCTGGTGACTTCTCTTTTGAAACCTTGGCGATTGCATCATTCTGAGACAATAGGAGGCGTGAGAGCCAGGAGCTTGATATCTGCACTAAGGGAGATACCAGTACCGAATATCAATAAAGATTTTTCCAAAAGCACAAAACAGGGAAACGTTTTTCCTTGAATAAGGCCCTAAATGAGAAAAGAATACTGGAGTTCCAAAACTTGTTTCTACTAAGGACCCCTCTGACTAAATGTCCGGGACTCTCTCCTATTTCCTCAACTTGCCTAACATTTACTGCTAGCAGCTCACTCTCTCCCAGGCCTACCAGCAAACCTGGGACCTCCCTGCTCACCCTAAGATTAGAGGAGTAACGAGGGTCAGTCGACATACTGCCAAATATTGTTAGCAAGACACCAGAGCTTCTTAACTACTCCTATTATTAAACATTTATATAATGGTACAAGCTGTATCCAGTTCCTTCCTTGTGGCAAGAAAACAGGGAATCGAGGACAGGGGCTGGCTACTTTAGCTGAGCACATAGAAATGGGTTTAATTATCTGGTGCCCACAGGCTGGAGCAGATAAGCGGGAGAGCCTCTCACCCAAGATTGGAAAGCAAGGGCAGAGGGGCCCCATGGTACCTGAAGCTAGCAGGAAAAGGCTCTTCTTTGGCCAAGGTATTTGGAACCTTCAAAATTTGACACCTTAGATAGTTGCCTATGTTATCTATTCCTATTATCCAGGCCTGGGATCTGGTGGTTCCATGCTGTACAGTCTAAATAAGAAAACCAATCATGGGTAAGGGGTGAGAATGCAGGTAGGATTTGGAATTTAGATATAATTATATGTCTTTTCCAAATTCAAGTTCAAGGCAAATTTCATATTTAGGTATAGTTTGTAGGTCCTCTCAATAGGGCACACAATATGAGTGATTCCCAAGACAACTGAAAACAAAGACAGTTGCACTATTCTGCTAAATGAGGTGAACTGCATAGAAATCTAATACCTGCAGATGGAATATAGTCAAGACATCTGGCCAACATTTCCTGCAGTTAGATGCATCGCAAATGGATTAAAAAATGCTGCAGACCTTTCCTGCCTTCAGTTTTGGCTAGTCTCTTCTAGGGATGTGCAAGCAAAAATAATGTTTCTTAAATTTTTATTTGCCTGTGTCATTTGAAGGATTTTTCATTTTATTTTGCTTTTATAAATTTTCATTTTGTTTGACTTTTTTTTTTTTTTTTTACACATTTTCATGTCTGGGAAATTTTATGGATCAAGTGTGGCTACAGCTGCTGCCCACACACGCACCCAAAAACTGTCTAGAGGCTTCCAGGTACAGGAGCTAATTTATTTTCTTAGACATAGTTTCACAGAATTTCTGAACTGGATCACTATTAGACAACCAGGATCTGGAGTAGGCTTGATAAATCTCTCGGATAGTATGATAGTTAACACAAGGAGTCATGATTTTAAGTCCAAGAAGTCAACAAGAGTTAGGAAAAGTGTTTGAAATAAGTCCCTAGAAGTGGAATCAATAGATTCAATAAGCCAAAAATTCCAGGAAGAATTTCCATGGAGCTCCACACCAGGCAGGGAAGCTTTGGACTAATCATGAAACAGGAAGTAAGATTACCAGAAATACAAGACACAGTGAAGAATAGGCTGGCAAGATCCATATCCTCAGGGGTCAGAAAAGCTCCTCCTAGAAGACAGGCGCCCTCCAACCCAAGTACATCCCTGGTCTCGTTTACCTTCCTTATCGTTGATACCAATTGGCAGGTAAGAAGCTTTATTCGCCACATTGTGATTTTAGATCTTATCATGTGTACCTTAAAACACTGAATGATTCCCTTTTCTTCCCTATGTTCCTGACCCTTGTATCCGCTTATTTGGATGTTTCCTTCCTCAGTTCTCCATGAGGGACCCCACTTTGGGAACCACCACTGCTTTAATTGGTTTTCCCCAGTATGTCCATAGCTAGAAAGTAGATCATTTTCTAATACATATCTGAGGATCTGCCAAAGCAAGCTCTTTAGAGAAGACAATGCTGCACTACAGGTCACAGAAATGATAACGAAAGGGGGTGGAGATAAATGGAGACGTACAACGCATGACACACATCTTAACCAGCTAAGTAATTTATAAGGGAGATAACATGGGGGCTTTCCTATTAAGAAATAAGATTGCAGTTCCCAAGAGGGAGTGTAAGCAGATGACCGCATTTCCTTGTCAAGCAGTGACAAGTCAGGTACCTCTTTTAGTCCAACAGGTGCACACCTTCAGTATTGAGTGCTGCAGAGTTTTCAGGATAACCATGTTACGTAAATTAACATGGTTCTTATCTGAAAGGTGCACTGTGGCTTTCCTGGCAGCCATGTTTGCAGCCCTTGAGTACTGGACTTATTCACTTTTGATTTAAAATATACTTGCTTGAAGGAACAAATTTCAGTTTCAGAAATAATATGTATTGAAGTCCACAGTATGCTTTTTGGAGTGAAAATATCTGCAGTCTCTAGCCATACATACATATTTTATTCTGGAATAACAGTTCCCCAAAACTGTCATGGGCGACGTCTAGTCAGTCAGGTTTGCAAGATATCCACAATGAATATGCACAAAATAGATTTCCAAGGCTGTCTCCATCATATGCAAATTTATTTTATGCACATTTATTGCTGATAGCCTGGAAAACAGACCAGCTGTGGGTCCCCTGGGACAGGTTTCAGAACTACATGGGTCAAACTAGTTGTCAAGGGCCATGACCAGCTCTTGTTTTGAGAATATCCATAGTTCTTATTCCTGGTACTGATCTACATGGGGTAGGGGACTAGATTTTGAGAGCCCCTACTCTAGAACCTGATTTAGATCGTTTCTATACTTAGAATACTAATAATCATATTTGTTCTTTTAAGTGGTCTTTATTCCCATCCCTACTGTGTTTTAAGTGTCACTTTCTTATAGAAATTTCTCTCTCCGCTGCTTAACATGGCGTGCTTGTCACAGTGTGGCTGTTTGATGGTTTTGCAAGTCTTTCTTTCTTCCTTGCCTTGTTTAGACACGCTGACCTCTTTAATCCTTGGTTGTCTGTGACTCATACAGCCCCTTGGGGCATAAAATTGTAGGCAGAAATTGACTGTCTCATTCTGCAAGGAGACGGGAGGAGGGATTCCAGGAAAACATCTGGCATCAGAGAACAATTTCGCAGGCAGGTTTTCATGCATTTGGAAGAACCGACACTGTCTTTTGTGGGGGAGAGGGGAAGGGAAGGCGGTTTTAGCGCTAAGGTCCCATTCCAATTGTACCACCTTCTTTAAGTTTAGAAAGCTTGTGCTCCCCGGTGTGACTTCATCGTTTCTTTTTTATTCCCTACTTCCTTTGTGGTAGGAATCATTTTGTAGAGTTCATCCGAAAGGATTGTTATCCAACTAATTGAAAATGCATTGTCAAAACGAAACATGGAAGCATAAAGGACAATGGCAGATAATGAGTGCAAGGCCTGTTCGGGTTGCCCATTGTTCACTCCTGCTGCAGTATCGCAGATCTTTGCTGTTCTTCGGCTCCACTCTCATTTTCTTGCCATTCTCCGTCTATCCCATTATCTTCTCAATTTCAGTCTTGCTTTTGCATCCATCGGCAGGCTATTCTGTATATGAACCATCTGATATATCTGCTTGTGTTACTCTGGAGTCTACCCCTTTTCCAGACTCACGCCACGCCTTGTTCTAATCTAGAGCTTCTCCACTAGCATTCAAAGATGGCCACCACATAAAGAGAAGCAGATGATTTTTATTAAAATATCTCTAAGCCTGATATTTTGTAGATATATCCATTGAAGGAGGACTACTGAATGCAGAGCCCTAAACTTAAATGGATAACTTAGCTGTTTAAAGTTAGCGCCGCTAATTGTGCTTGTCCCCTAAGTGGATAGGTTTATCCAGATAAAAAATGAATATTTTTTATATGGCAGTATTAAATTTGGCTGCATAGCTGAATGGTTTTAGAAGGTGATTTTACAACGTTTTCACATATAAATAAATCCATTTACATGTTTAAATTGGCATGCAAGTTTAAGTAGCAAGTTTAGATGAGGTCCACAGATATGAAGGGAGCATGTTATTACAGAGCATTTGTCTGGACACAGTTTGGGTAGACTTTAAAAGTAAAGATGTTTTTTCTATTTTGCAACAGCCTTTCACGTATATTTCAAAACATTTCCCTGTTGGCATTTATGTCTGCTCCGAGTCATGCAACTGCTGATTTGGACCTGGGGTTCGGTGAATTTATGGAGGGAAGCACTGTACTTACCTTTCTGGTCTTCAAAACTACCTCATAAAGCAACACCACAGAATTTTGGAACTCAGTTACTTAAATGCTCCTCTTGAAAATGCAGTTTTGCAAAATCCACTACTTATATCTGTAAGTGACCACACTTATATGTATAATTAGCAACATCTGCCATAACGTGTGTGTTGATACCTAAATGTGCAAAGCTATACAGATACATTTTGGTCCTACCCCAAGGATGGTTCCTGACCCCTCTTTTTACGAAATGGGTGCACTTTGGTCTACGTAGAATCTGTTAGCTGACACTGAATTTTAAAAACGCCGTTTCCATTATTTCGGATTTGGATTTCAGATTTAGATTACCTTTTCTGCTCAAGGGTCTATAATAAGCTAGTTCTTGTGTACCTGACATCAAGTTGTATCACCCTTCTCGACTGTGATCAGGCAATCTATATTTACTTTCCAACCCATTCTTTAAAAAAGTCCATGGTCTGAGCCTGTGCATTCTCTGTGACTAGGCCTATCCACTAAAATTTACTGCCTCTTGATCCTTTTCTTGAAGATATTTAATTTTTACTGAAAAGCAGGTAAATAATCTTATTTTCTAAGAAGTTTTCTACATCATGACGACAATTTTTTCTTTTTTGCTTTGTAGAACATTTTTTCAGTCAGTCGTTATCCATATTGGTCATGTTACTCTGTTTTTTTGTTTTTTTTAATGTCACTGTGTTATACGTTGTTGTTTTTTGTGTAGCTCTCAGAGCTGTAGAAGTTTGGTATAGAAGTATCAGGGTTTGCTGGCCAAAAATGTTTTGTTTTGTTTAGTTTCTTTTATCATTTGTGGGATTTAAAAAATTTTTTTTTTATAACTTCATTTTGGAGGAAATGTCATTAACAACATACACTATTGCTCAATACTGCGCATGACTGATAGTGTATGCTATGGGCAAATAGTATGTGCTATTGAGCGATAATGCACTATTAAAGATGGATGGGAAGTGATGAAATTTCAGGGGGGGTTTTCGTCTGGGGTAGGGGACTAGATTTTTTGTCTGTTTTGTTTAAAAATATAAGAAATGTGATTCAAACTCATTAAGTATTTATAAATAAATAAGTGCTTTTGAATATTAGCTTGCATGCTTTCTAATTATGTAATTTTGTACCACTGAGGAATTAGAATCTCGTTCTCATATGAGGGATATGCACAGGTCAAAAATTTTCAGTTCATTTTTTGGAACATGTTTACTAAAGGTTAATGCGACATTGATCCTATGGAAATAAAAGTGCTCTGGGCATTTAACGTGCGTGAACTTCATTAAAGCCTTTAGTAAACATGCCCCTAGTCTGGGCTGTTTTCCCCCTATTTTTGGACCTTTCTCTAGTTCGTTTGACACGTGTTTCAATAACATTTTTTAAATGCGAACTAGAACTTTTTAACATGCTCTGATTGACATTATGCATCAATTTGTGGGTCAATGCATGTTAAGTTGATTTAGCATACATTAAATAACAAACCAAATGCATGCCAATGACTACATATCGCTATTACATACCTTTCTACCTTTCTCTCTCTGATCAATTTCTATCCTTCAGACTAGAGGCAAAAGCACATTCTCCATAAGAACTACCACTTCACTGTTTCAGTTAAACCTCTTTTAGATTTTCTAACTGTCCCCTTGTAACTATAAGAGTATTTTTCAGACTCCAGACAACAGAACGCAGGCTGTTTCCCCTTAGTGAACAAGCATTCAGGAAGATCCTGCCCCTTCCCCTTTGGAACACTGCCCACGTAAGAAAAACAGGAAGTTGGGTCGGAGAGAAGTTTTACCAAAGCGGATGAGTCACCTAGCCAGTATGGTTTAAAGTCAATTAGTCACAATTCAGAAGTTGCCGCCATTCTCCCAACTTAACATCCAGGTAGAAACAGAAAACTTTTAAAGGTGAAACCAGAGCTCGGAGGTTTGCTTACTGGATGTAGCAAATCAAATACAGGAAGGCTTATAGAATACTTATGATGGCAGTTAAGGCCCACCTAGTCTGCTCCGTCTTATTCCTGGTGCACAGCCATGGACCCCAGTTAATCTCTGGTTTGCTTCTCGTTTCTTGCATCTAGCAATCATGTGAGTTGATCACATGCTTTCTTGGCTCAGTTACAAGTTTGTGTCCATCTCTCCCCTTAGGAGGCCATTCCCTGCGCCCATCACCTTTTCCACGCAGAATAATTTTCTAATGTTGCTTTATACGCCAGAAACAGAATTATAAGTTATAAAGACCTTACCCATATAATTTATGCAACTTAAGTAGCCTGACAGAATTCAACTGTTACGTGAGCAATCAAGTATGTTTTCAGAGGTTTTAAGATTTTATGGTGACGAATACCAAACTGGAGCTTTTCTCTTCGCTGTGCTGCCATACTTTCCCTTTTTCTGATTTTAATTATGTATATAAGGCTAGATTAGTAATTATGGGATATGTTTCAGTTGCCCCCAGGAATGATCTGAGAGGTATTAAACATCCTGCTGTTCTGGGTTGCGAGCTACCTGGGCAGATCTAGCTCTTTACTGATCCCCAGAGAGGCTTATGGAAACGCCCAGAGAAACTTCAATGAGAGAAACCTCCACAAAAGAGCATTACTGTGTGGAAGGTTCTGTTTTTATGATCTATCCTGACTTAAAATCATAAACAAGAGTGATTATCCAACTATCTTGAAAGGTATTTTAAAAAATCATATGTTCATTAACTTATTTTTCTTAAGTGGAAACCAACTGTACATGCAACTGCCTGAAATTTCAAATATTAGCATGTGTGTACAAGATTTCCGTTAACTGCACAGCAAAACTTACAGTACACTCACAGCAAGAGTTATTTCAATCATCTGTTGCTTACAGTCCATACTTCTGACATAACCCACACCCTCTCAAGTTCCCCTCACGCCCTTTCCAATGCAGGGGGAGTTGTAGCACTAGAAGGCATGAAATTAAGTGGCGAGGAGGTAATCGTAAACACAACATCAGGAAGTATTTTTTCACAGAAAGGATGGTGGATGCTTGGAATGCCCTCCTGGTGGAGTGATGGAGACATAAGCGGTGGTGGAATTCAAAAATATCAGCGATAAGCACTGAGGGGCCCTATATAGCAAGAGGATGGAATCCAAGCAGAGAGGCATTTCCTCAAAATGTTTAATGACTTTCTTCATTCCACAGAAACCATTGGGGGCGGGGGGAGGAAGAATAACGGGTATGTGCGCAATCGTTTTCATCGCATACAAACCAACATCTTTTGTTTCTGCTGTGAATGCATACCTACGGGCATGCTTTATGCTGCTGACATGCTTGTGGGCTGCATAACCAGCAAGGGGCTGTGAGCTAACTGCAAAGGGGCAGGTACAGTCATCGCCTGCAGTTGCTACACTTCAATGCGGTAAACTGGCCATGGGGGCAAGTAACGCCATCCGTCTAGCTACAAACACCCATGACTAGCTGCATCACAGCCCCCATCCTGTCTAGTCACCACCTCTATGCATGCCACAAGGGTAGCAAGGTGGAGGGGGGGTGGTTGTTAGCTCAGCGCCCAGTGCCGCATGGAAACCACATGCTAACCTGTGCTACACCCTTTAGTAAACATGCCTCCTACTGCATGTTCAAATTGCTTGTGCATGCATATACCTCCAAACGAGGCCCAAATGCACTTGCCTAAAGGACAGCAGCAGTTACTGCTAACTACTTTACTGAGCCGACTCGATGCACCACACTGGTCTTCATCTGCTGTCATTGACTATGCTACTATTACGGGAAATTGTGTTGTGCTGTTGCAATAAAGGAAATATGTTTTGAAGGAATTTGGCTGGACTGAATGCTTTATTGAGGCTCATTAGCTCTCATTCCCCACAGAAAGGACAAAGTCCCAGGACCCATCATAAAACCGCCCTATGGAGCACATAATAGCCATAAGCTAATAAAATGCAGGATTCTCATTCCAACCTTCTATCCCCCACCCACGACGTGTATAATTTAATTTAAGGAGGGTATGCATAGTTTCAGAGCACTGAGACTAAATCTTTCCATTAACAAGACCGAATTGGTTGATCCAGGGATCATGTAGGAGATGTGGGTTTCATTCATAGGCCTGGTTTCTGATCTTACCTCACAAAAATAGTTTGTAACCCCCAGACAAACCCCCCCCCCCAGCTTATTTATGAAAAGGTCTGTATCATCAATCCAAACTAAGTCTTCTTTCGGTGGCAGCCAAACACCATCCAGAATATAAACACATAAGTTGAAATGTGTACAGTAGCAATGTGACACAAGGGTACATTTCCTTCATTTCAGGCATGTGGGATCTCATGCGTGTCTCTCACACCACATCTAGCAGGCTGCAGCGTGTTTGTGTGTCAGGGAGAGTGTGTCAGGGGCTGCGTGTGAGTTGGGGGGAGAGTGTCAGGAGCTGCGTGTGAGTTGGGGGGAGAGTGTCAGGAGCTGCGTGTGAGTTGGGGGGAGAGTGTCAGGAGCTGCGTGTGAGTTGGGGGGGAGTGTCAGGAGCTGCGTGTGAGTTGGGGGGGGGGAGTGTCAGGAGCTGCGTGTGAGTTGGGGGGGAGTGTCAGGAGCTGCGTGTGAGTTGGGGGGAGAGTGTCAGGAGCTGCGTGTGAGTTGGGGGGAGAGTGTCAGGAGCTGCCTGTGAGTTGGGGGGAGTGTCAGGAGCTGCGTGTGAGTTGGGGGGGAGAGTGTCAGGAGCTATGTGTGAGTTGGGGGAGAGTGTCAGGAGCTGCGTGTGAGTTGGGGGGGGAGTGTCAGGAGCTGCGTGTGAGTTGGGGGAGAGTGTCAGGAGCTGCGTGTGAGTTGGGGGGGAGTGTCAGGAGCTGCGTTTGAGTTGGGGGGAGTGTCAGGAGCTGCGTGTGAGTTGGGGGCGCGTGTCAGGAGCGGCGTGTGAGTTGGGGGGGAGTGTCAGGAGCTGCGTGTGCGTTGGGGGAGAGTGTCAGGAGCTGCGTGTGAGTTGGGGGGAGAGTGTCAGGAGCTGCATGTTATTTGGGGGGAGTGTCAGGAGCTGCGTGTGAGTTGGGGGGAGAGTGTCAGGAGCTGCGTGTGAGTTGGGGGGAGAGTGTCAGGAGCTGCGTGTGAGTTGGGGGGGGAGTGTCAGTAGCTGCGTGTGAGTTGGGGGGATTGTCAGGAGCTGCGTGTGAGTTTGGGGGGAGTGTCAGAAGCTGCGTTTGAGTTGGGGGAGAGTGTCAGGAGCTGCGTGTGAGTTGGGGGGGGGAGTGTCAGGAGCTGCGTGTGAGTTGGGGGGAGTGTCAGGAGCTGCGTGTGAGTTGGGGGGGAGTGTCAGGAGCTGCATGTGAGTTGGGGGAGAGTGTCAGGAGCTGCGTGTGAGTTGGGGGGGGGGAGTGTCAAGGGCTGCGTGTGTGTGAGTCGGGGGGAGTGTCAGAGGTTGCATGTGCGTGTGTATCCCAAGGAGTACATGCATGTGTGACTGCATGTGCCATGCGGAGTGTTGGCAGGTGCGTATGTGTGTGTGTTTGTTTGTCACTGGGAGTGTTGGCAGGTGTGTGTGTGTGTGTGTTTGTCACTGGGAGTGTTGGCAGGTGTGTGTGTGTGTGTTTGTCACTGGGAGTGTTGGCAGGTGTGTGTGTGTGTCATGGGGAGTGCTGGCAGGTGTGTACGTGTGTGTGAGAGAGTGTGCGTCTGTGTATGTGAGTGTGTCATGGGGGTTGCTGGCGAGTGTGTGAGTGTCATGGGGAATACTGGTGGATGTGTGTGTCATAGAGAGAGTGTTGACGGGTGTGGGTGTATGTGTGTGTGATGGGGCATGTTGGTGGGTGCATACATGTGTGTGTGGGTGTGTCATGGGGAGTGCTGGTGGGTGCGCACGTGTGTACGTGTCATGGGGAGTCCTCATATCTGGTCCCATAAGAACATAAGAAATGCCACACTGAGTCAGACCAAGGTCCATCAAGCCCAGTATCCTGTTTCCAACAGTGGTCAATCCAGATCACAAGTAACTAGCAGGTTCCCAAAAAAGTACACATTACACAATGCTTGTATTGGGGCAAACAGTGGATTTCCCGGGTCCCCTTTAATAATGGTTTATGGACTTTCCTCCAGGAACTTGTCCAAACTTTTTAAAAACCCAGCTACACACTAACAGCTTTTACTACATCCTCCGGTAACGAATTCCAGAGTTTGATTACACATAAGAGTAAAAAAATATTTTCTCTTCTTAGTCTTATATGAGTTACACTATAGCTTCAGTGCATGTCCCCTAGTCGTTCTACATGTTGATAGTGGTACCCGCGGATATTCAGTGTAACTAGCCGTCTTAGTGCTGCTGAATATCCCGTTTAGTAGCATTTCCACGGTTTGCTAGTCTGCAAGCCATTTAAATGACTTTAAATATTGGGCCTATAGTCTTTATTGTGGATTAAAAAACAGAATATTTGTGTTAATCAACTGAGCTCTAGATGAGTCTCTCCAATAAAAGTCTCCTAGAAAATCACAGTAGTAGTGGCAGGCAAAAGTAAAACGATAATCGCTACCATTTAAAAAAGCATTTCATTTAAATTCTCTTTTTAAAAACAATTGCCCCACAAATCCACTTGGCAGGGAGCCCAGACAGACCAAGATCTAAAGAAGTCTTCAAGGTCTCACAGCAGTTCCTGGGTCTTTGAACACCGAGTCAAGCTGAGGACATCAGAACTGATGCCTTTAATTCTGAATTTCAGATCCAAATCAGAGGAGAGCTGCAAGCCCCTGATTTTATTTGCCAGCAGAAATAAGAAAATGACTTTGCATTCGGTGGCTTTGTTCTGGAAGTATTGCACTCAACAGCATTGTAGGATATGGTTAAGGGACGTCTGGCTCTTTTCCCACTCCTCATGAATGCAACCATGTCCGCATGTGTGAATATGCCATTAAGAACCTATAATCTTACCACATAAAAACATTAATTGGAAAAAATGCAATCAATTACCAGATTGCAAATAAAGGGTCTGGGCATCTCATCACAGAAATGGGCCAGAGGACGGAACAGTGCAGCAGGTTTGCTCAGTAAATCTAAAGTATTGGTTCCTCTGTCCTCCAATAAAAACACTTTGTACCTCCTGGGGTAGAAGCTTTAAATTCCTTTACAAGAAGCATAGTGAATGTTAGACAAGGAATCTTGCCAGAATGGAGCGGCAGCTTAATCAGTGCTTAGAGCAGCGAGTTGGGAGCCAGGGAAGCCAAGATTCAAATCCCATTTCCTGCTGACAGTCCTTGTGACCTTGGGCAAGTCCCTTCACTGTCTACTGCCTCAGGTACAATCTTGGGACCCTCTCTGCTGTCCATGTGTGTTTATAAAATACTAGCACGAAGGCATAATACACTCTTACGTTGCAAGCACAGACATTTATGCCCTGCCCTGAAACAGGTGACAATATGCAGACCTATATTTTTAAGTATGTTACGTGAAGTGACACCAGAAAGAACGTTCAAGTCAAATTGGGGACATCCAAGGAGGAACGTGCAGAAAAACACCAGGGATGTCTATGTCTCTGGCCAATTTGAGTAAACATGGGCAGTCACAGAGACGTCCCCCTTAGGGAAAACATGGAGGAATGCCGGCAGTCTCATACAAGCTAGGATAACGGGATGCCCAGCAGTGCAGCAAAATGAAAACATGAGCCCCCATTCATCATCGGTGTTCATTGACATATTGTAAAATAAAGAGGATTTATTTATTTTATTTATTTATATTTCTTATATACCGCACTATTTGCAATCAGCGCGGTTCACATGGAACAGAAACATCCGACAACTTAAATATGTCTGGTCATTACATTAAACAGGATAGGAGGGTACCAGCTCCTCTACACGCTCCAGACATTTGCTTGACAAAACAAGCACTTTTCAGGTGCCTATTCGTGCCTGGAGCAGGTATAACCTTAGATGCAACTCCAGGTGTCCAGGACATTTCTGCGATCAGGCGGGGACATCCAAGGCCTTTGGAATGCCCCATCCACGCCCCCGTTCAGACTTGGATATCCTCACACCAGGGATGTCCACAGACTTGACTTCTATACTGGCTCTGGAGACGTCTCCCTGCCTTGGATGTTTGTATGCCCATTTTCAGACATCCAAAATCACGACTAGGACTTCTAAAATGACCCTCATAATCTACATGCACAGTTGCCTTCTCCATCCAAACTTCACCCATGTGCATGCCTACTGGCAGAGTTTGCATCAGCAGACCAGTGTCTGCTTTTACGCTAGTTAGTATAAGAGGCCATGAGTGTATGTAGCCCCATATGCACAGGAATGGCTTAATAAAATTACCTGCAAAATAGGAGAAAACCTTTAGTACAGGGCTCAACAAATTCTAGGAGAGAGGGTGCCTAGAAATTTCCCCTCGGTGTCCAGAAATTTCCTACCCTGCTTTTTCTCTGCACAGTGCAGCTCTCCGAGTTTTAGCCATGCAGGACTCTCGCTCTGATCCATGAGCCCCCCCAAGATTATTTATTTATTTAGCTCACACCTTTCCAGTAGTAGCTTAAGGTGCATTATCTACGGTACCCGAATGTATTTACCTGTTCCCGGAGGGCTTACAATCTAAATTTGTACCTGAAACAATGGAGGGTAAGTGACTTGTCCAAGACCACAAGGAGTGTCAGTGCGATTTGAACCCTGGTCTCTCTGGCTCCCAGATTTCAGTGCAAGAATTCTTGCACAGCAAAGCCCAAACTTGCAGAGAGCTGCATGGTAGCGAGAAAAAGCATCAGCAGTGGCAATGACAGCAGTGGCCGGTCAAGGTGAGGAACCGGGCTAATAATTCTGGAGGGGTGACTAGCTAGCAAGCTGAAAGGAGAGAGGGGATGCAGCTGGGGTTGGGGTTGGATGGCTGATTCTCTGGGTGGTGAGGGCTAGCTGAGGGAGAGATGTAGCTGACTACCTGGGGTCTGGGAGAGGAGTGGTTAAGGTTTGGGGAGTCGCAGACTCCTTCCCTCCCTGGCTGGGTAATTAGGGCTATCGGGGGAGTACAGTGACTGAGTAGAGTGGGATGGGGAGCGGAGGGACGGGACAGAGAGAGCACTATAACAGGGTCAGGGGGAGGGAGAGTGTGTGAAACTAGGTAAAGTGCTTGTGACCTCCTCGTGCCCCCCCCCACCCCAATTGTCTCACGTGCTGGTCTCATTTTCTCAAGTCTCATGAGACCAGTGTCAGAGTTTCTACACCACGCATCATCTTTAGATAACAACAGTTATAGCTTCAGATAGCAAGTGTCTATGTGGGTGTGTGGGGTACCTGTCTGTGTGTGTGTGTGCTGCAGAGCTGGGTAGTGTGTGTGTGTGATGTGCTGAGGTAAGGGACTTGTGTTTGTGTGCCAGTGTGAATGTGTGCGTGTAAGCTGCAGAGGTGAGCTGCCTATGTGTGTGTGTGTGTGTGTACATAATGTGCGTACAATGTATCCAGTACCTGCTTGTAGGGATTACATAATGTAAACCGCTTTGACTGAAGGATAAGGCGGTATAGAAAACTGGTTAAATAAAATAAATAAATAAATAAATGTCTGTTCTGCAGAGATGGGGTGCCTGTTGTGTGAGCGTGTGGTGTGGGGTGCCTGTGTGTGAGCGTGTGGTGTGGGGTGCCTGTTGTGTGAGCGTGTGGTGTGGGGTGCTTGTGTGTGAGCGTGTGGTGTGGGGTGCCTGTTGTGTGAGCGTGTGGTGTGGGGTGCCTGTGTGTGAGCGTGTGGTGTGGGGTGCCTGTGTGTGAGCGTGTGGTGTGGGGTGCCTGTTGTGTGAGCGTGTGGTGTGGGGTGCCTGTTGTGTGAGCGTGTGGTGTGGGGTGCTTGTGTGTGAGCGTGTGGTGTGGGGTGCCTGTGTGTGAGCGTGCCTGTGTGTGAGCGTGTGGTGTGGGGTGCCTGTGTGTGAGCGTGTGGTGTGGGGTGCCTGTTGTGTGAGCGTGTGGTGTGGGGTGCTTGTGTGTGAGCGTGTGGTGTGGGGTGCCTGTGTGTGAGCGTGTGGTGTGGGGTGCCTGTGTGTGCGCTCTGCAGGGAGAAAATGTACCTTCAGCAAATATGTTTTGCGCCTTGTCTCCATGATTTCATCCTTTTAATATCCAACACCTTGCAATCTTCCTTTCCCCCTCTTTCCCATTCTCTGTTCCCCTTCCAGACTCTCTCCCCATTTCCCACCCATCCTCCTGTCCTATATTCTCCCATCCTCTTTCCTTTTATTTTTTTTTTTTGTTTTGTTACTGGCCCTTTAAATTTTTGCAATTTTACTGCTCCCCCATCTAACCTTTATTTATTTTTTTAATTGGTGCCCCCTTCATCTCTGTAATTCTGCCTTCCAGGCTGCAATCCTGGCTTTCCCCACCTGTTCTGCCCACGGGGATCCGATCACCCCTGGACAGACAGCTTGCGTTGCATGGGGGCCGTGTTTGCATCTCTGCACTTCACTTCTGTCTGCTGGAGATGGGATGGCTGTAATCGTGGGGGCCGATGCAAGCTATCTTTCCGTGGGAGATTGGATTCCCACTGGCAGACAGCTTGCATTGGCCCTGCGATCGCAGCCATCCCCTTCTCTTCTGCCTGCGGGGATTGATCTCTCTCAGGCAGAGAGAAGGGTTTTGCCCCGTGATTGTGATTTTTTTTTAAGGTGGGGAGGGCAAGTAAATCCCAGGTGCCAGGTGCAAATTTCTGGTCGTCATGGTGATCTGGTGCCTGGGAATTGGAAAACAGCCTTAGGACATCAGGCTCTATAGGAGCAGCAGCAGACCTTGGAGAAGAACCTTCCCACTCTGCAACATTGGTGGAGAGAACATGGTGATGGGGGGGGGGGGAGTGGGAATGAAAGGTCTTAGACTCCTAAATCCAAAGAAAATATGTCATGGACTGCTTTAGTGAAAAGGGTCTTACATTGAAAGCCTTCCGGGGCAGGGAAATGTACCTGAATGTAACTCGCCCCGAGTTCAGGATTTGGAAAGGTGAGTAATTAAATCCAAATTTGTTTTTTTTCAGTAATTCCACTTTATTTCATAACATTAAACATTTCAGAAAGCAAAGCTATCATCTTACCCAGTCAAAGCTAAAATAAAACTGAAATCCTTATTTCAGGTCTGGACCAAGAAGGCAACTTTCTTCCTAATCCACCTTCAAACAAAAGGGCACTGTTTTAGGCAGATCATCCTGATGCCAAGTGGCACCTGGTATTGCTAATCTGTACTTCCAATGCCAGTCAAGACTTGAATACGCCTAAGCTCGGGCTGGCAGCGGAGCATACTAATTAGAGCATAAAGCTGTGAATCTGGAAGCCTGGCTTTGCTTTCCCATCTCACTCGTTCAATGTGCAATCTCCTTTCCCTATGCTAGCAGAGCGTTTGAAATCTTTCAATGCAACAAAACTCTTCTTTAAATTTGTATTGTGTTTTTTTGTGGTCTGGCAGTTTTCTTCTGCACTTTTGGGCTGTCAGCTAAATAGTAGCTGAGCCTGCAGTCTGGCACTACAAGCTGTTATTCACAATTACTTGAGGATTTTTTTCTTCTCTATTTTATATTCCCTCCCAACTAGAACATAAGAACATAACATATACCATACTGGGCCAGACCAAAGGTTCATTGAGCCCAGTATCCTACTTCCAACAGTGGCCAATCCAGGTCACAAATACCCGTCAGGTTCCTAAAATGTAGACACATTTCATGCTGCTTATCCCAGGAGTAAGCAGGGGGGTTTCGCTAGTCCACTTTAATAATGCTTTATGGACTTTTCCTCCAGGTATGTGTCTAAACCTCTTTTAAACCCAGCTACACTAACAGCTTTTATTACATCATCTGGCAACAAATCCAGAGTTTGATTACGTGATGAGTGAAAAAACATTTTCTCCGATTCGCCTTAATTGTGCTACAATGTAATTTCATTGTGTCCCCCCCCCTAGTCTTTTTACTCCTTGAAAGAGTAAACAACTGATCCACGTTCACCCGTACCACCCCACTCATTATTTTATAGACCTCTAGCATATCACCCCCTCAGCCATCTCTTTTCCAAGCTGGTGCATCCTAACCTTTTAAGCCTCTCCTCATAGAGGTATCCTGCCATCCCCGTTATCATTTTGCTCGTTCTTCTCTATACTTTTTCTAATTACGCTAAATCCTTTTTAAGATATCGCAACCAGAATTATATAAAATATTCAAGGTGCGGTCGCACCATGGAGCGATACAGAGGCATTATAATGTCCTTGGTTTTATTCTCATTCCTTTCCTTATGATTCCCAGCATTCTATTTGCTTTGTTGGCCGCCGCTGCTGCACACTGGGCCGAGGGTTTCAACATATTATCCATGATGACTCCCAAATCCTTTTTTCTGGGTGGTGATTCTCAATGTGGAATCTTGCATCATGTAAATGTAGTTTATTTTATTTATTTATTTATTTAGACAGTTTTGTATACCACCTTATCCTTCAATCAAAGTGGTCACAACACAATTGGGGGATACATTTAACACGCGGGGATATGAGACACATACACTAATACTTACATGGAACATGGGCTATGGAGGGTTAAGTGGCTTGCCCAAGACCACAAGGAGCACCTGTGGGACTAGAAACCCCAGTCCTTCCGGCCCAAGGTTGCTGTCCTCTAGTGGGATTTGAACCCCGGACCTTCCGGCCTGAGGTAACTTGCCCCAACCACTAGGCCACTCCTCCCAGTTTGGGTTGTTCTTCTCTAAGTGCACTTGTCCATATTAAATTTCATCTGCCATTTGGACGTCAGGTCTCCTAAACTTCTCAAGATCCTCTTGCAATTTTTCACAATCCTTTTTTGTTTTAACAACTTTGAATAATTTTGTGTTACCTGCAAATCTGATGACTTCACTGGTTCTCATTGCCAGGTCATTTCTGAATATGTTAAAAAGCAGTACGTGCAGCACAGATCCCTGGGGTACTACATGAATTACCTTTCCCTGATGAGAAAAAGGACCATTTAGCCCGACTCTCTGTTTTCTATTTCGTAACTATTTCCTGATCCACAATAGTACACTGCCTCCTATCCCATGGATTTTTAATTTCCTCAAGAGTCTCTCATAAGAGACCTTGTCCATGCTTTTTAGAAAATCCAGATACATTATATCAACCGACTCACCTTTATCTACCCATTTATTCACACCTTCAAAAAAATATAGCAGATTAGTGAGACAAGCATTTCCAGTGCCAAGTGGCCTGAGAAGCAGAGGACCTGATCTGGGAAGTACATCTAGGTTTTATTAAAAAGAGCATGCAGAGCTGACATTGAGACATTGGGCCAACCCCTGTAAAATTTTAGTTTGTGAATTCTGTTGCCTACACAGGAAGAACAATGTAGATAATTGTGTGTTATGCCATGCCCTGAGCTACAAAAAATGAAAGCTGACATTACAAGACAAAGTCATTGGATATAAACAAGAGTGGACAAAAGCAATAAAATTAACCAAACCCCTTGCAGTTCTATAATGATATCAAGGCTTGGCTCTCACTAACATAGTTACATTTGTGGGGTGACAATGTATATACATGGAAGGAGGAGCAATTTACACTGATAGCAAAAAAGAGGATCTTTAGAGGTCCCTTTTAGAATTCGTTAAATCATGAACGCTCTGGGGTATTTTTTGGATTTAGCTCATGCCTTTCTCATAAGTAGAAGACATGGTAGATTCAGGTATCTCCCTGAAGCAATGGAGGGTTAGATGACTTAACTAAGATTACAAGGATCAGTAGTAGGATTTGAACTCTGGCTTCCCTAGTTTTCAGCCTGCTGCTCTAACCATTAGACTATTCCTGCATTTACTGTTTCCATGAGCCCTAATTTAAGCAGTCAGAGGCCATTTCTATGCCATGGTATAAAACAAGATGATTAAGTTTCTGACTTCGTTACGTGGTACAGTATAACGGTAATTATTAATTTTCCATGAAACTAAGAGTACAATTTGAATGTATGACCTTTAGCTTTACAACCCGTATATTTAATATGCTCCAAATGTGTAACTTTGCAAACTGGTGGCGCTTTGATATTGAAGCTTTTGAACAGATCAGCGAGACAGTGTGGAATCAGCATCTACCAGGGTAGCCTCTGGGAGAAACAGGACTCAATTCTATATAAATCAGTCAAAATTCACAACTGTGGATCAATGGGCTATTGGGTTTGTAATAAAAACGATATTTACAGATGCCAAGGAACTGTGCTTTAATAATCTCTGTCAGTTAAAATGGCAATGGTATCACCAAGCTGCACGGGATGCCCCCAGCCATGCTGCTGCGATATTGTACTTCAGTGGAGACTTAAAACGCAGTATCGCAGTCCCTCTTCCTATCAGCAGCAATGTGGCCAGAGGACTCCCATGCCGCATGACAGAAAAGGCAGAATGCTGTATACTAGTTATTTTTCCTTTGCTAAACCCACCCCTCCACTGCTCGTAACGTAATGTTATCAAGTTTACGACAACTAGGTTTTGTTTTTTTTTAATTTTCCTCTTTTCATTTGTGCTAGACATCTTGCATGAGCTGCAGCTGCCTGGCAATGGAATTTCATGAAAATGCATCATTACATTTTGACCAAGAGGGAGAAAAACACCAGCTGTGTATGAGTTTTTCTATAACACAATTCCTTACCATAATTTGTGACTTTCAGACTGCACCAGATTTACACTGGAGGTTTACGGAAACTACAGAGTGAAGCACTACCAAGTTGGCACAAGAAAGCTTCACGTTCACCTTAGAGGAAGTATTGTTAAAAACACTTAGAACAAAGTGAATGCTGCCAGGCTCAGGCAACATAACCTAGAGCTCCAGATTTTGAAGGTGCCAAATAGCAAGGCACTTGATCTCAGCATGCACTTCAAAGAGATGCTGTTCGGACCCTCTGGGAGAAGGGGAAGAATGAGAGACTCCCCTGCCCTGCTTTCTGATCTCACCCTCCCCGGGCCTGCCAGAATCACTAATTCGTCTCTGAATACCACTTCTACCTATGGCGCAACGTTGAATTTTGGAGTTCTTCCTAATTCAGCATATCTGGACTCTGAAGTGCTTTCTTCTGACATAGTGAATATTTACTTACAGTGATTAAATCAGACCAGCCCAAAGTCATCTTTAGAACAGGATGTCCAATGTATTTGAAGTTTTCTACAACATATATTCTTGGCTTTTTATACTTATTCACATATATTAACACAATTGGACATAGAAATTGGACTGGAAAACTGGATAAACAATGGAAATATCTTTTTGAAGCCATTGTGGGTTAAATTTAATACAGTTGAAAACATCTGACTGCAACCACAAGTATGATGGTTATTTGGTTGTGCTGTAAAAGCAATTTTGTTAAAAATTTTTACTATATTAATATAGTAAAAGGGTATTGTTAACCTTTAGAGAATTCATATTTAGCAAACAGAAAAATAAAAAAAACCTGTCAGATTTTCATGCTATTGCTTTAGAAATTATGTATTTTCTAAAGGGAGAAGGACCTATTTAATGGATTTTCAAAGGCGCTGGGCATTCACACTAATTGTCATGAAAATCAACAGATCCCAGTTCACTCCTGAAGTTTTCCTGCTGGCGTGACAGAGTTGAAAAGTGGTCATAAGTCATACAATATGCCAAGTTAACCCAGCTTCTTAATCCTCTTTATGGTCAGTGTCGTCCATGACTAGTCAACTTATTGACAACACTGTTAAATATTCGTCTGACTTTCACAATGTAGTGTTCAGTTTCCTACACAATCTGTGCTTTAAAAGGCACATTGTACAAATGATGTCCAAGTGCAATGTGGGACGTCCAAGCCAGAACGTCAGAAAAAAGAAAATTATAAAAGCAGGCCCATTCAAGTTCAAGCAAACGTGCCAGACAGGACATCTGCAGAGCCTTTTACACACACATCCTCAGAATATTCAAGCCCAAGGACGTCTAAGAATAGCCTAATGGTTAGAGTGGTGGGCCAGGACCAAGGAAGTCAGGTCCCAGTGCTGCTATGTTTGTGACTGTGGAGAGTACTGGGACTGGTGGAGTTCCATCTGCTCTACACCCTCTGGATGTTTTATAACCAAAACGAGCATTTTCCCGATACCTATTCGTGCCTGGAGCAGGTCTAAACTTGGACAGGTTTGCAGACGTCCCCAATGTTTCTGAAATCAAAAGGGGATGCCTAAGTCCATTGCACCACCCCACATATGCCTCCATCATACCCTCTGCCTACTTGGCCATCCCCACACTAGAGATGTCTTTAAAAGTCATTTGTAAAATGGGTCCAAGATATCTCCATGATCTGGAGGTCCACAGGCATGTTTTCGGATGTTGAAATCATGACCAAGGATTTTAAAAAGACTCCTTAAAAGCACTAACTACTGCCACTTTAATTAAAACCAGATATTCAGCACTGGAGCTTATCCGGCATCTGGTGCTGAATATCTGGTTTTGCTGGATGGAGCAATCGCTATCTGGTCAACGGCAAAATTCAGTTACTAACCACATAACGTTAGGGCAACCATTGATCTGTTCATAACTTTATGCAGTTTAGATATTCAGTTAGCAGGTGAATATTGCCATTAAACATATAGCTGCTGGGGCCATCCCTGATCCACCTACAGGCTGACCCAGTTTTAACTGGGTGTCTTTCCTGCTGTCTATGGGGATATTCAGCAGCATTATCAAGAGTTCTACTGAATATTGGGATTGCTGTGATCTAACAGACAGACAGAGATGGTGATAAAAGCAGACAAAGGGTCAAAATCAAATAAATACAATTTAATACATACACATTAAAACCATAAAATCATAAAACAAAATTGCAATAACAAATATGAACTCATTTATAAACATGTCCCTAATGCAGGCTTTTGAGCTGAAATGGGCTCTTTTTAAACTTTTGTATTTAGGAGGTTTTATGCATATTTATGTTATTGCAATTTTGTTTTATGATTTTATGGTTTTTATGTGTATGTATTGATTTGTATTTATTTGATTTGGACCCTTTGTTGCTTTTATCATGACTTCTGTCTGTAGCTGTCCTTTATTTTGTGGTGTATAGCACCTCTTTGTGTTTGGTGATTGCTGTGGTCTAGCCAGTTAGCAGGTCCTGCTAACCGGCTAAATTCTTTTGAATATCCCTCCTCATCTTTTTAAAGTCCTTCATTCCTAGATACAGCGAGCATGGCCTAAAATTCTTTTCAGTTTGAGATGTTCTTTTCACAAATGTGGGAGTCTGAAATTTGATTTCTGTTGTTTTATCAATTAATTAGCAAAAGGTCAAGGTAGCCTAAAGAAACTAAAAATTATAAAAATCAAGAGTAAAGCTATGTATGCAGTTCTGGTTTATATACAGGCCACATACACAGGATACCTTTTAGGAGCATGTTTACTAAGTGGCGATACTTGTTAATGTGGCAGATATGTTAATGTGTCCAGATAGCATATGCTAATGCAGGGAAACGGCAGATAATGCAGCGATTGTCTGTGCTATTTGCAGAAACTGCATTATTTGCATGAGTGGGTGCAAAATGGGTGGTGTGGGCAATGCACAGTTACCCCTGGCATCAACAGCGCATGGTAACCACTGAAGTTGCAGATAGCATGGGTGCTCATCATGCTTTCTCAATGGGTGGCGTTATGTGCATCCACAGTGCTGCTGGGCCCTACCCTCTGCAATCTCGGTATATTATTTGCTGGGGGAAATGCTGTGCATGCCTTCAAAAGATAATGCATGGATTTTGCAGCTAATGCTGTGCTATCTGCACTTTTTTGCGACGTTAGCTGCAAAAGCTTAATGTGCTTTAGCAAACATACCCATTAGAGGTCATGTAGGCAGCTAAAGCAACATTTAGATCAGTCTGTGTAAAACTAGGCAAATGCCAAGTCTTTTAGAACATATCTATAATGCCGCAGATGATATATGCAGAATTGGTACCAAGCACAACAAAAATAACAACTTTAGGAACATAAATATTCCATAAAACAGTGGTTGCAGACAGACATACATGCTGTGTTTTTGCTACATAAACATGAAGTGCCAGATGCACATAGGGAGCTGCCCTCCGAAAATCAAATTTTGTCCCAAGGAAAGTCATTTTCAATGTCAAAAGTGAGCATACCGCCCCCCCCCCCAATCCTTCAAGCGCTCCTCCAAGCCGCAAGTCTGAAAGGCAAGTTAGTTGGGTATAATGTGTGACTTGAGCGGTTTTCATGGAGAAAGTGTCCTAGGTTTGTGGATACTTCCATTCTGAAATACATGTATACTAGAGCCAATATTAAGAATAAATACCAGGCAAATGGGATTCGTGTAGACTACAGCATTAGGTATAAACAATACTTAAGACAAACGGACAATGCAAACATGAATTCAACTGCCTGCCTCCTCTAGCCCAGTGTTTCCCAATCCTCTCTTGGGGCACACCTAGCCAATCAGTCTTTCATTTTGGTAATCCTGAAAACCTAACTGGCTCCATGTACCTCCAGGAGAGGGCTGAGAAGTACGGCTTTGAGCGCCGCCCTCAACGCTTAGAGCTGCCCACTCCACCAAGAGTAGAATAAAAGGAAAATGGTTTTAAGCCTGTTTTGAGATTCTTTTAAGACATTTCAGCATTGAGTTTGGGGGGAAGGGAAGAGAATTCCATAGAGATGGAAGTGAAACAAAGAAAGTGGACTGTCGATTCTAACTGCGAGTGCGCCACAGAAGGAATAACCAGAGGATTTGCATGTTGGGAGCGGAGAGACCAAGATGGAACGTAAGGAACCAGGTGCACCTGCTCTGCTATGGCTCATTTAAAAATTCAGCTCTTCTCAGCAACCTCCGAGTTTTACCCTCAAGCCACCTGCTTATGCTTTAGACAAATCACGTCTATTCTGCTTTCCAGCTTGGTTAGTTCAGCACATATGGTCTCAATTGTAGGCTCAGCTGGTTTTGTTTAGCACAGAACCTGTTGGAACACCTGTAGGATCACCAGACTTTTACACCCTTAACTGCATCAATACAATCCCCAGTGTCTAAGTGTCAACCAGTACTGGTGCTATGAGATAACGGCGCCGAGTCAGAAGTGCTGCAACCATACATGCGAGAGCTTTCTGATGGTTTTCCAGCATACTCCACTCGGGTTTTGTGTTTATGTTTATAAGGACTTAATACACCACCTTTTAAGTATGAAGGTGAGGAAACTAAGATTTAGAATAAAGTTTAAAATGGAGTGCTGCAATGGGGAAACCATTCTGAGGCTCCTCACTATCTTTCCTCTCTTATCTCACTCTACACCCTTCCTCAGGAACTCTGCTCCTCTGGCAGATCCCTTTTCTCTGTCACTGCCAACTCCAGACTTTGTTCATGCCATCCTTACTGCTCCTTATGCCTGGAACAAAGTACCCGAGTTGGTGTGTTGGGCTCCCTCTCTAGCCCCGTTCGTCCAGGCTGAAGACCCACCTCTTTGAGGTTGCCTTTGGATCCTGAAGCTCCTCATTCTCTCGTTCACTACTTAATGTGTATCTTACTATACTCTACCCCCCAGTTTTGCAATGTCTTAACATCTTGGTTAGATTGTAAGCTCTGGTGAGCAGGGACTGTGTCTTACATCTAGATGTTCAGCGCTGCGTACACCTTGTAGCACTATGCAAATGAGGAGGAGGAGGAGGAGAAGAAGTAGTCGTAATGTAGATGTCGAGATTTCCATGATGTGTCTTTACTTTTAAAAACGTATAGTGGAGATTAACAAGCTATCGGCAAAAACAGTTTCTTACACCTCATTCAAAGAACAGACAATATCTTTGCAGCTAGTCACTTAGAGAAGATTTAAGAATGATCACTTTCAAAAGTAGTGACATCTCCTGCAGGCACATCTCCTTTCAATCTGGGGAATAAAATCAATAAGATCACGACTTGTATATCACTGTAATAATCATGGGTAAGTGCCTTGATCTCAGGCTGAACATAATTGTTAAGACTGGCGCAGGAGTTCTCAACCCAGTCCTCGGGACACGCCTAGCCAGTCAGGTTTTCAGGATGACCACAATGAACATGCCTGAGAGAGGTCTGCACTGTAGGCAGAGCTTTCTCATGCATACTCATTGTGGTTACCCCGAAAACCTGACTGGCTAGGTATGTCCCGAGGATTGGGTTGAGAACTAGTAGAAAACATCTGCAGAAATCTCACATCAGGAATCTGTATTCAGTAGCTGAACGCAGCCTGCAAGCTTGGCATAAGTATTACAGGAATTTGGGAAAAAGAGAATTCAGTTAAGTTAACCTTCTCCTCCACCGAGTCAAGCTTTTGCAGCTTTTCTGTCCCAAGTGATTCCAGGGAACTTTCTGGAAATACTCTTCATGTCTCTTTCTGCTTTAGGCAAATTCTGACAATCAGCTTTGCTTATTCCTCCTTACCTGAGGTCAACCCTACCTCCCCTTTGCTAGGTCTCATAATTCCTGAGAGGCTCACAACAACAGGTACAGACATCATAGAGGGGCATGGAAAAGGGTAAAACCATCCCAGAGTTTGAGCATGGATCTATGGCAAGTTTAGCAGCAGACTATAAGACTATAACAGTTGGATAATGATCTTATTGTTTAATCTCTTCATTTCTCAAATAAAATATCACTGTAATTAAGCAAATTATCCTCCCCCAAGACAACCAATTCTGTGGATGCTCTATCCAGTTCGAAACAATGATTTAAATAAAATTAAACTCCTCATGTAATCCCTTTGCTAGATGGAATGTCTGAGTGCTTATCTGCAAGCGCTAGAGGGCAATGTCCTTAGAGACTATCCTTCAAGCAATAGGCAGAATCCCCCACATCTAACTTCTCCCTCTTCCCGCTTTTCAGGCTTGACCACCTTGCCTCTATGCAGTGCAATCACTAGACAAAAGACGCCCGAGATAAAAGTTGTTTTTCCGCGCTCATTTTCTTTTTAGGCCCACATACTCTTAGACTGACTAAAGGGTGGTATGGGAGGGGAGTCCCTTCATGATATGGCAGCCAGAGCAGTAGCCTTTCTTGCAGAGCCCTAGAGTTGGTCCAAAGTGTTGGAGCCCTAGGTGAACCTCAAGCTTTCAAAATTTGTTATTTAGCTTTGAATGGCTTGCTTTTGCTTTCCTCAGCGACCGCCTAGTTTGCCTACTGTTGGGCCGGCCCTGCTTTCTTATCCATCTCTTTCAACAGCCTTGCTTTTATGATATACCCAGGCCCTACAGACTTGAACCAGAATTTTCCGTACTACAAAGTTATGGCCAGACCCACTGGGTTTGCCCCTGAATAAATGATTTTAAGATATTTTTGGATAATTAGAACCATATGGAGAACGTTTGTGGTGGGGCCGTGTGAATAAAATGGGCCTGAGGCAGATAACACAGTAAACGGCCCCTTAAAGTCCCAACAAAAAGACAGACCGACCCAGGTGCACGGTTACAACATTGCCAGAGTTTTCCTTTTACAACATTTATTTTTAAAGTGAGATGTAAGTATTAATAAAAAATTACAATATTACTTCTGGATATCTGGTCAAGCTTCTCCACACGCCCAGAATGGAAAAGCAACCACTCTCTTCCCCACAACATTCATTCCCGCTTCCAACAGTATAACTCCACAAATTGTATGAATTTCTCCATTATTTAGTCACACGGGTGTCCTCATTCTCTAATCCGTAATGGAAAGGTATGTTATGTACCACCAAAACAATCATGCATTTCATTTCCTAGCACCAACTCAAAATATTTTCTTCGCCTTGATTCTGGCTATAAAATTAGGAGCCGTCTGTGTTGGCTCTGCAGGGGAGTCCGTTATTGATGAAGGCAGACTGCCATGTGCTACATCCTTTCTAACCTTCTTTATTTAGCACAGTGCGCATGCAGCGATCCAGGATCAGAGAAATAGTTTTCATACTTTCTTAACAAAGATTTGACTAAATCCGTTAGAACCACACTATTCAAACTGCAGGCAAAGAAGGATCCATTCATCTTTTGGTTGCTTGTAAGGAATTCACACTCGGCTGGCCTGCTGAACTGGGGCAGGAAATGAACTATAAATGGACTATGAAAACAAACCATTCCACTCAAATGTTGTCATTGATATTTTACTCTTTAGTATCTAGAAAAACATTTCTGCTGGTTGTTGTTAAAGCCAAGCTTAAAACAGACCATGACTGCCAGTTCTGTGTGCTCGGCCTCATAGATGTTACACAAATTACTACTATCACTTATTTATATAGGGCTACAGAGTGTACGCAGGGCTGTAGAGAGACATGTAAGAGACAGTCCCTTCTCCTAAGGGCTTACAGTCTAGTCAAGACAGACAATGCAAGTGCGGCTTAGAATATATCTAGAGGAGTGGTAAGGAAACACATAGGAGGTGAACAGGAGACTAGGGGATCAGGATTGAAAAGCGGACTCAAAGAAATGAGATTTTATCCTGGATTTGAACAGGGCCGTAGATGCAGCCTGATGCACTGACTCGGGTAGGTTGCTCCAGGCATAAGGAAACATAGAAACATAGAAATATGACGACAGAAAAAGACCACATGGCCTATCTAGTCTGTCCTTCCATAACAACTACAACAGTCCACTTTTTGCCTTTAGAGATCCTCTGTGTTGGTCCCATGCTTTCTTGAATTCAGTTACTGTCCTCATCTCTACCACCTCCACTGGGAGACTATTCCATGGATCCACTACTCTTTCCGTAAAGAAATATTTCCGCATATCAGTCCTGAATCTATCTCCCTTCACCCTCATCCCATGTCCCCTCGTAGCAGAACTTGCTTTCAATTGAAAGAGGCTCTCTCCCTGAACATTTATGCCACGGAGGTATTTAAACATCTCAATCATATTACCTCTATCCCGCCTTTCCTCTAAGGTGTACATATTAAGATCCTTAAGTCTGTCCTCATATGCTTTATAATGAAGCCCATTAATCATTTTGGTAGCAACCCTCTGCACCGACTCCATCCTGTTCACATCCTTTTGAAGGTGCGGTCTCCAGAATTGCACACCATACTCCAAATGAGGTCGCACCAAAGACTTATACAGAGGCATTATCACCTCCTTTTTTCTGCTAGCCATTCCTCTCCGTATGCACCCAAGCATCCTTCTAGCTTTTGCCGTCGCCTTTTCCACCTGCTTAGCCACTTTAAGATCATCAGACACAACCACGCCTAGGTCCCGCTCTTCTTTAGTGGACAAAAGTACTTCACCTCCTATACTGTATTGCTCCCTTGGATTGCTGCAGCCCAAATGCATGACCTTACATTTTTTAACATTAAATCCCAGCTGCCAAATTCTAGACCATTCTTCAAGCTTAGCTAGATCCCTCCTCATGTTATCTACCCCTTCCTGGGTGTCTACTCTATTGCAGATTTTGGTATCATCCGCAAAGAGGCAAACCTTACCCGACAGCCCTTCCGCTATATCACTAACAAAGATGTTAAAAAGAATCGGACCAAGGACAGATCCCTGGTGCACACCACTGGTAACATTCTTCTCCTCAGAGTGAGCTCCATTTACTTGTACTCTTTGTCGCCTCCCACCCAACCAATTTCTAACCCAAGCAGTAACTTTAGGGTCCATCCCTAGGGTGCTCAGTTTGTTTATAAGTCGCCTGTGAGGAACAGTGTCAAAGGCTTTACGGAAATCTAAATACACCACATCTAGAGCTCTCCCTCGGTCCAACTCCCTGGTCACCCAGTCAAAAAAATCAATCAGATTTGTCTGACAAGACCTGCCTCTGGTGAATCCATGCTGCCTCGGATCCTGTAATCCGCTGGACTCCAGAAACCTCACTATTTTCTCTTTCAGCAGCGTTTCCAATAATTTACTCACCACCGAAGTTAAACTAACCGGCCTGTAGTTTTCAACCACATCCTTACTTCCGCTTTTGTGTAAAGGCACCACATGAGCTTCTCTCCAGTCCTTTGGCACCACTCCTGACTCCAACGAGGCATTGAAAAGGTCAGTCAGTGGAGCTGCTAGAACGTCCCCAAGTTCCCTCAGTATTCTAGGGTGTATCCCATCCGGTCCCATCGCTTTGTCTACTTTAAGTTGAGCTAGTTTCTCACGAACACAGTCTTCTGAAAATAGTTCAAGATGTCTCTCGCTTCTGTTCTTATTTGTGGGTGTTTTCTGAGGTCCTGCTCCTGGTTCTTCATCTGTGAACACAGAACAAAAATATTTGTTAAGCAATTCCGCTTTATCCTTATCAGCTTCTACATATTCCCCCCCTGCACCCTTGAGTCTGACAATACCACTTTTGCTCTTCCTCTTCTCACTAATATATCTGAAAAATGTCTTATCCCCCCATTTTATTGCATTGGCTATTTCCTCCTCCTTTTGAATCTTTGCCTTCTTGACTACTTTGCTAACTTCTCGAAGTTTTTCCAAATACAGATGCCTGTCTTCTGCTCTCTGTGATCTCTTGTATTTCATGAAGGCCTCCCTCTTTTTCTTCACTTTTTCAGCTACTTCCTTCGAAAACCATAGCGGTCTCCTGTTCCTTTTGCCTTTATTTACCATTTTAACAAAAAGGTTGGTTGCCCTTAAAATACCCCCTTTCAGTTTTGCCTACTGTTTTTCTACATCCCCCAGCTGTTCCCATCCCACTAACGACTCCCTGAGGTATTGGCCCATCTTCGCAAAGTTAGTCTTCCTAAAGTCTAAGATCCTCACCTTGGAATGGATTCTAACAGCCCTAGTCCTAATACTGAACCACACCATCTGGTGATCACTGGATGCAAAATGATCTCCCACTACAACATCAGAAACACTTTCACCATTGGTAAGCACCAAGTCCAGTATGGCCCCTTCACGTGTGGGGTCTGTTACCAATTGCCTGAATAGTTCTCCCTGTAGAGAATCCAGGATCTCCTTACTTCTAGATGATACTGCAGCAGGAATGTGCCAATCAACATCTGGCATATTGAAATCTCCTATCAGTAGCACTTCCCCTTTCCTAGCAATGCTGCGTATGTCTTCAATTAACTCTCTGTCCACCTCTTCCTCTTGTGAGGGAGGTCTGTATATCACTCCAATGCAAATAGATTTCTCTTTCCCTCTTTCTAGTTTAACCCACAATGCCTCCTCCCTCCCTTTTAAGCTCTGTAATTCCAAAGCTTTAATAGTAGTTTTTACATATAGTGCCACTCCTCCTCCTCTTCTTCCTACCCTGTCCTTCCTGAATAAAGTATAGCCAGGTATAGTTACATCCCAGTCATTGTTTTCTGTGAACCATGTTTCTGTAACTGCCACTAAATCCAAGTCAGCCACTCCCACCAAAGCTTCAACCTCAGGGATCTTATTTCCCATGCTACGGGCATTAATACACACTGCTTTCCATATGTTACCCCTGTTACCCATTTCCATAAAGGTATTTAATGTATCACCTACCTGGGGGCTTTCACTTACCTGGGGGCTTTCTTCACCCATCCCCAAGGAATCTAGTTTAAAGCCCTCTTCAGTAGATTAGCCAGTCTACTACCAAAGATGCGTTGACCTCTCTTGGACAGATGGATGCCATCTCTGCTTTGCAACCCTTGGAAAAGCATCCCATGGTCTAGGAAACCAAAATGCTCTCGATGACACCATCCACGCAGCCATGCATTCGTCTCCAGGATGCGAGCCTCTCTGCCTTGGCCTTTACCCTCAACAGGGAGGATTGAAGAGAACACCACCTGTGCACCTAACTGCTTCACCCTCTGTCCCAGAGCCATGAAGTCACTTTTGATACGTTCCGAGGTATACTTGGCAGTATCATTTGTTCCAACATGGATTAGCAACATTGGGTAATAGTCTGGAGCAGCAAGGTAGAAAGATCGAAGTTTGGAGTTGGCAGTGGAAGAGAGGGGCACAGACAAAAGGGATCTGCCAGAAGAGCAAAGTTCCTAAGGAGGGTTGTAGGGAGAGATGAGAGAAAAGGTAGTGACCTCACCCTCATTACCACCATGCTCTCTCTCCTCTGCCCGCACTCTTCTGCTCCTGCTTCTGGAGAGATCAACCCCAACCCCTGGCCCTCCTAGACTTTTGTCACACTCCCAGAAGAGATCCTCACGCAACAGCTCACATCTTATTCATATCCCTTTCCTCTCCCCCTCCTCTCTTCCTTTCTCATGTGCCTTGTGGAACGCACACTCCATCTCCAATAAACTCGCCTTTACTCATGATCTCCTTATCTTTAATGCTCTCCATCTTCTGCTCTAACTGAGACCTGGCTCCTCCCAGAGGGCTCAGCTTCAGTCACTGTCATGCCCACTAGGTCAGCTGGTGGCCAGCTCGGGTGGGCAGCAGCAGCAGTGGAACACATGGGGGCCATGCTGTCCCCCCCCCCCCAGCTGCCACCAACTCTGTTTGAGGGGGGAGACAGGCAGCAGCAGTATTTCCAAGAGAGACGGCAAAATGCCGCCGCTTTTGGAAATACTGCCGCTGCCGGCCTCCCCCTGCCGAGATGGAATCGGCATCAGCATCACCTGGGGGAGGGCAGCGAGGCCGGGGTTTCTGCCTAGGGCTCTTGGGTCGGCGCTGCATGGTGGCTATCCATTCTCTCACACGCCTCATCCCACTGGCCATGGTGGAGGTGTTGGGCTTCTACTCTCTCCTTTCTGCCAATTTCAACCCTTCCTTCTGCCTCAGTCTCACTCCTTTCCCTCCTTTGAAGTTCACTCCATCCAGCTTTTTACTCCACTACCTCTCCAATTAGCTGTTATTTATTGACCCCTTGACAAGTCCACCTCTACCTTTCTCTCTGACTTTGACTCGTGGCTTTCCTTCTTTCTGAATTCATCTTCTCCCTCCCTTATTCTCGGGGATTTTAACATTCATATTGATAACCCCTCTGACCCTTATGCTTTAAAGCTCCTCTTCCTTACTTCATCATTCAATCTCCAGCTTTGCTCTACTGCCCACCACTTACCAGCAAGGCCACTGCCTCGATCTTGCATTATTCTCTAATTGCCTACCCTCAAACTTCTGTACCTCACTTCTCCCCTTATCGGACCATCACCTGCTAAGCGTCACTCTTCATCACCTGCCACCTCAACCTTACTCTGTCTCCTCCAACCTCTTTAGAAATCTTCATGCTATTGACCCATTGGCCCTCTCCTCCATTGTCTCAGCACCTCTTTCCTCCACTATGTCATCTGAGTCTATTGATGAGGCAGTTGTTTCCTATAACACTGCACTCTCCTCTGCTCTGAATGCTCTTGCTCCTCCTGTGCCACTTCCTGTGAGGAGTACTGTGCCTCAACCCTTGCTGTCTTCCACTACCTGCTATCTGTGTTTCTGTGCCCACTCAGCTGAGTGGGCTTGGCTCAAATCCCATACCCTTGTAGACTTTCTACACTTCAAATTCATGCTTGTCTCTTTTCAGTCAGCCATAGCACTCGCCAAACAAGACTATTATATCTATCAGACTAACTCTCTGACCCTCGCTGTCTCTTTACAACTCTCAACTCTCTCCTCAAGGTGCCTCCGCCTCTGATCCTTCCCTCCCTTTCTGCCCAAACCCTGGTTGACTACTCCATTTCCCCACAAAGTCAGTTACTTCCCCTCCTCCCGCTCTTCACACCCAATTCTCCCCCACCTCTGCTTTCCTTTCTTCCTTTTCTATGAGGAGGAAACTACTCACCTTCTTTCCTCATCCAAACTCACTATCTGCTCCTCTGATCCTGTTCCCACCCACCTCCTAAGCACCATCTCCTCCACTGTAGTCCTTTCCATCTCTCATATTCTCAACCTATCGCTCTCCACTGCAACTTTCCCTACAACCTTCAAGCATGCTGTGGTCACTTCTCTCCTCAGGAAACCATCACTAGACCCTACCTGTCCTTCTATCGACCCATCTCCTCCTCCCTTTGATTTCTAAACTACTTGAACGTGCATTTCACTGCTGTTGCCTCAACATTTTCTCTTCTCAAGCTCTTTTGGATCCTCTACAATCTGGCTTTCACTATTTACATTCTACCGAAATGACTCTTGCCAAAGTCTCCTGTGACCTGTTTCTGGCAAAATCCAAGGGCTTTTACTCAATCCTTATCCTTCTTGACCTTTCAGCTGCTTTTGATACTGTTGACCACAACCTTCTCCTTGATACCTTGCCCTTGCTTGCTTTTAAGGGCTCTGTGCTATCCTGGTCCTCTTCTTATCTCTCCCATCGCTCTTTCAGTGTTTGTTCTCGTGGATCCTCCTATACTGCTATCCCACTCTCAGTTGGTGTACCCCAAGGTCTTAAGTCCACTCCTTCTCTCTCTCTATACCCAGTCCCTTGGTGTACTCATCTCTTCCCATGGCTTTCAGTACCATCTTTATACTGACAACTCCCAGCTCTACCTCTCTACACCTGAAATCTCTCCAGCAATCCAAGTCCAGATCTCTGCCTGCCTTTCTGACATTGCTGCTTGGATGTCTCACCGCCGACTGAAATTGAACATGGCCAAAACTGAGCTTCTTATTTTTCCTCTAAACTCTCCTCTCTCATTCCTCCTTTCTCAGTCTCTGCGGATAACTCGCTACCTAGCAGTATCCCCAAAAGACAGGTTCCACAATGCTTGTACTGGGGCAAGCAGTGGATAGTCTGGGTCCACTTTAATAATAGTTTATGGACCTTTCCTCCAGGAACTTGTCCAAACCTTTTTTAAACCTGGCTACACTAACAGCTTTTACTACATCCTCCTCAATGGATGGGGGTCATAGAAACATGGCCATCTCCCTGGACTTTCACTGTGACCTATGCCAATTCTCCAGTCAGCATTTGGTCTGTGAACCAGTGAACATTCATAGGCCTTTGTCCTTCGTGTGTAAAATTCCTGTTAGACTGGAAACCCATGCTGAGTATTGGGGGCTGTAAGTAGACACTGCACACTGACACAAGGGACCCTGTGCTGACTACCGCCGCTGTTGCCACTACTGTTGCTGCCGCCTTCCTGCTTTAGATGAGTGGAGGGAGGGGAAGGAGGCTGGAGATCAGCTAGTTTGATTTCATGATCATCTGGGGTCAAATGAATTTTCAATTGTTAAAATGGGATCATATGGGATAAAAGTTTGAAAAGCACTGCTTGAAGATGTTCTTGTTAGTATGTGCCTAAAAAGGTTTTCATAGATCTTCTGATTTGTTTACATTATTGAACATTTTCTTGGCTAAAAACTACCTGCTGCTTCAGTTGTCATCTCAGGTAAGACGTGCAATCTCAGAAAATCACAACAGTAGAGAAGAGCTAGTATAGGGAGAGACGCTCCATAGCACGTGGGCCATAGAAGTCAACCTGTCCAATACCACATTCTTTCCCAAAATGCCAGCGCAACAAACAATTTGAAAACGCCTGGGCTGACTGCGTTAATACAGTATAGACCTCAGAGGCAGCCGGGTCGACAGTAGGCATGTAGGAGGGAGGCTATTGGAGATGTTGAATTTTTGACCCAAAGAAGATACTGATTAGTGCCCTCTCCAGTGCATGCTACCATAAGACAGACTTAGATTGTAAGCCTTCTGGGTAGAAGGAAATGTCTACTGTACCTGAATGTAACATGTCTTGAACTATTACTGGAAAGGCGTGAGCTAAATACAAACAATAAATAACTATGTGCTTTGAACAAGGCTTGTATTAAACCTGCTGGAGCCCAGGGAAGAAATCTGCGAGGAGACCCTGAAGACCATCAGCAGGCTGCACCTCCCTCGACTTCAGGCAGGCGTTTGGCATGGAGGTACTCCCCCATGCCGACCTTGATTTTAATTACATTTTCATTTACTGGTGCAAACTAAACAGGAATGAGGAGCTCATTCACTCCAGAAAGAGAAGCTGAAATGCAGCATGCTCTACAATTAGAATTAGGGAGAGATTTAACTGTTTCTTTTTTCTCTTTCTTAACTACTTACAAGAACTAGCATGCAAGCTTATATAGTTTGCTATTGGAAGTCCACATCCAGAGTCAATAGCTGGATCTGCAGATATCCAATTTCTAAGAAATACAGACATGTCCAAACTTGTTACTCTTTACTATTAACAAATCAAATACTTTTTTTCTTTTAGTCTCTTGCAGCATTTAACTTCTTATTGTACATTTATAATATTGTAATTTATATATGTGTGTGTGTGTGTATGTTTGTGGTTAAATCTTTGCATGTACTAATGGGGTATTCTGAAGTTGTGGTATGCATGCATCACATTTTGAGAACACAAAATGCAGAGATATCATCGCTGCTGTGTGGGTTTTGCATCAGCTCTTATCAGTACCTTTGCCATTGTTCACTTGGTAGAAGGCTGGCGGTGTTTGCTGGTGTTTTTTGTATTCTCACAATGAATTTTGCTCATGTGTGAGCATTCATCCATGTTTGCTGGAGTAGGCAGAAACAGCAAGAAGAGGAGCTACTCACCAGAAATGGTTGATAGGCCCAGAATTGAAGCTTATGGGTTTGCTTGCTATAGACTCGACAAGTAAACTCCTTCTCTTTCAAGAGTAAGGGAGATTCCATGCCTTGTCTGGGGATTTAAAAAGTCACTACTACTTTAGTCTTCATAGCCATAGGCAACTTCCAAACTACTCTGCATTATATCACATGGATTACCCAGAAGACATATGTTCATCTTAGGAGAATGAATATATGTCTTTTCCTTAGGAAGCACAGTGCCAACAGCAAATCACAAGAGATGTTTTGGATGTTGCTAGCTTCCCTTCAGTCAGCGGACTGGGCTTACATTGAAATAAGGCCAAGGCTGCAAGGGAGTCGGAAAGTAAAGCCACCACTTGGGGCCACTTTTTGAATCAGTCAATGAATCTGCAACCACATCAGCCTAAAAGACGAGAGAGGCACTGAAAGTAGTCATTGCCCACGGTTCAGTTGTGTCCAGCAACTGCTACTGAAATAAGTTATAGGAACAGGAAATCATCCCACTTTCCCCCAACATCCAGGTGGTGACCAGTGCTAGAGGCCTCATTAGATTTGCTACACAGCATATCAAGGTTCATACCTTGCTTCTTTCATTTTCTCACAGCCTAAATCACCACTTTGAACATAATTGAATTGGAGGGAGATGGCTGCTAGTCATGTACGCATGCTTATATTATCTTAGAACACTTATAGATTGAGCCTACTGACGTATATGCATCGTCAACTTGTTAGTCTGTCTACTCCTCCTTATGAACATTTAATTGTCCTTCTAGTGTGAATATGTTTGCTTTTACTCCCTCTTCTTCAAGCTGTCTCTTCCTCCTAACACTTACTAGATTATTTTCTCCTGCATAAATAACTGTGGCTATCCCTTCAAGATCTGGCTAAGAAGTTCAGAGGCTCATCAGAAATAACTTTTAGTATCTTAAAATCTCATTTTTAGATGCCGTGATTAATCAAGTGGTATATTATGTATAATCTTGCTAAGCCCTATAAGATTCTCTTTACATGCTCTATTTTCTACAGTATTGCTCATTTATTTGTAGTAGTAGTTCAAGACGAGTTACATTCCGGTACAGGAGGTATTTTCTTGTTCCCTGAAGGTTTACAATCTAAGTGTGTACCTGAAGCAATGGAAGGTTAAGTGACTTGCCCAAGGTCACAAAGAGCATCAACATAGGATTATCTGCATCTGATGGAAGAATGATTCTAAATCTGAGAGTAGATGGAAGAAGGTACAGCAGCAGCACACAGAATTCTGTTGTATACTTTAGACACAAATGAATCATATGTGAAAGGGCCTTTAAACCCTTTCACTATGCCTCCCAGTGGAAGACATATTGAGGCTGTCAGAGCCAGAACCATTTTGCTGTGGTACTCTCCCTCTAAGAATGTGAGGGTAGTCAGCTGTGCAGAGGGTGACAAAGCAAAAAAGGAGATAGCTCTTCAACTGTTTACCCACAAGTCCAAAAGTGTCCAGAGGAGGAAATGGGGAAAGGACCTAAAAAGAGAGATTCAAGTATTTGGCATAATAGATAGTAAATAGTTCCTTGGGAACCAGGGACTCAAGTAAAGGTCCAAAGGACACCCAAAGTCCAAAGGAAGAGGAGGAGAATGTCCCAAGAAAACGTGCAAGTGAGGTCTGGAAATCATATTTTCTATTTGAATGGTGCGAAGCCGCAATTGAGGATGTTATCGCTGAACGGTTTTGCTTTGAAAAATACTTATCCCAATAAAAGTACTTTGTTTTATAGCACCATCACGGTCTCTGGAGTGTCCCTTGTACTGAATAGCCATACATTTTGAGCTCTGAAATAGAGAATCCACAATAGGTTTTGGAGGAGGTTTGGAGGACTTAGCCCTGGAATGTATTTCTGTCCACAAAAGAAGAGTGGGACCTGGGCGTGACCATGTCTGACCATCTTAAAGTAGCTAAACAGGTAGAAAAGGCAATGGTGAAAGCCAGAAGGATGCTTGGGTGCATAGGGAGAGGTGTGACATCATTTGGTGTATTATGTGCAATTCTGGAGACTATACCTTCGAAAGGATATAAACAGGTTGGAATCGGTGCAAAGGGTGGCTACTAAAATGATTAGTGGTCTTCATTATAAAACATATAAGGACAGACTTAAAGATCTTAATATGTATACTTTAGAGCAGCGGTCTCCAAACTTGTCCCGGAGGGCCGCAATCCAGTCAGGTTTTTGAGATATCCCTAATGAATATGCATGAAATATATTTGCAACACTGCCCCCATTGTATGCAAATATATCTCATGCATATTCATTAGGGCTATCTTGAAAACTTGACTGGATTGCGGCCCTCCAGGACAAGTTTGCAGACCGCTGCTTTAGAGGAAAGGAGGGATAGAGGAGATATGAAAGAGATGTTTAAATACCTCCATGGTATAAATGCACAGGAGGAGAGCCTCTTTCAATTGAAAGCAAGTTCTGCTATGAAGAGACAAAGGATGAGGGTGAAAGGGGATAGACTCAGGATATGCAGAGATATTTCTTTACGGAAAGAGTGGAGATGCATGGAATAGTCTCCCAGTGGAGGTGGTAGAGACAAGAACAGTATCTGAATTTAAAAAAAAAACATACAAGCTCTCTAAAGGTAAAAAGGGGACTACTGTAGTTGATATAGAAGGGGCAGACTAGATAGGCCATGTGGTCTTTTTCTGCCATCATGTTTCAATGTTTCTAATTGAGTAAGCTCCCCATCTAAGATGTGTACCCAGGAGGCGAGCTGCATATGCAATATTTTTAATTTAAATAAATGGCACTTGTTTACAACAGTATATTTATTGTGTCAGCATTTATTTGCTTTCCCAACCCCCAGGACGTCAGTAAAGTTGGGCCTGGTCAGAAGTCATGTTGCCTTTGAAGGGCTCTACTGGATCCTCGATTCATTCCAGAGAAGGGGTAGCCCAAGGGCCTATCATACAGGACACAGACTGTTGATGCAGTAAAGGACCTGCAAAGGGGGAGCAGGTATCAGGGCTAGGATCAGGTGCTCTTCACAAGAGTTTCAAGGGCAGTGGCAATGTGGGGCACGATCCTGGCTCATTGCTGCCTGGGTGGCATTCATGGTTTCTAAATACCTCAGGATCTGATCATGTTGCTTAGTTTTCCTCATGTTCATCTGTCCATGTATCTTGATTTATTCTGGAGACTCTTCATTTCTATTACCTCAAAATGCCTCCTTTCTCTGCCCCTTTAATCTGCATTAACGGAGAGGAAACACTTTAGGCCTCTATCTTTCTGGGAGTCCCTGAATTCTTCTGGGGCAAAATAAAGAAGATGGCCTTCTGGGATATAACCCATCTTGTTGTCTTCTTCTATAGACTCTGGGCCCACCTCAGCCCCTCCCTTAGTGTTCCTGAATTGAAGGCCTCAAATGAGTGCTCTCCTCTCATCTTCATCTCCTGAAGACAGAGAAAAGATAATCCTATAGTTTCATTTCTCTAAGTATTATAAATAAATTGACAATGCTAGGAATGGAGGAGTAGCCTAATAGTTACAGCAGGAGGCTGAGAACGAGAGCCACCAGGGTTCAGATTCCACTACCGTCCCTTGTGATCTTGGGCAAATCATTTAACTCTCCATTGCCTTAGGTACAAACTTAGATTGTAAGTCTTCTGGGGATAGAAAAAGACCTACCATAAACAGAACAAACTCACCTTGTGCTATTACTGAAAAAGGTATGAGCTAAATCCAAAATCCCATTCCATTCCATTCCATTCCAAATGCTAGAATGTAGGTTCCCTAGAGAAAAGGGATAGACTAGCATCTAGGAAATCACAGGGACAAGAGGCCATGAAGGGTAAGAGGCAAATAATTTTCAGAATATGTCTATATGTGGAATGGCAAGAGGATAGATTCAAGAATATTCAGGAGGTGCTAGAGAAAATAGGTCTTTGCATAAAGGGTGCAAAACATATAGTTTTGAACATGGCTCCCATTTGAGTTGGCCAAGGTAAGGACAGCATTGTAAGGGATATGCCTAGGGAAGCTGATAGGAAAATGAGAGATCCTATATGGGCTATATGGCCTTGCCAAAAAATTAGAATGAGAACAGACTGCATGGCTCTGACTGCTATGTTGCTCTCTTAAACAAATTGATAGCTAAAGGTAAAAAGGGGACTGTTGTAGTTGTTATGGAAGGACAGACTAGATAGGCCAGGTGGTCTTTTTCTGTCGTCATATTTCTATGTTTCTCTGTAAAAGATCATCATCACAGCTTGGACACCACGTATACTTGCCGCATGTCTTGGCAAGTCCCCCCCCCCCCCCAACCAAGCCACATCATCCAGGATACCGAGTACCTGTTGTTTGTAATTAGCACTAGATGGAAGGGACTTCTCCATACATGAACAGTCTGATTCTACTTCAAGAAAAACCTGGAACTTAGTGGTAGAATAGGGAGAATATAGACAGACCCCCTTTTGCCGGGGAGAGCACTGGGCTAAGGAGGAAGATGAATCAGTATGTTGAACTAAGACATTGCAAGATATGGAGGGAGTGAGGGTATCCATGGATCTGGGGCACAGGTGTAGTTTATTTATTTATTTTTGAGGGGAGGGGGAAGAGGGAAAGAGCAGGGGAGGTCAGACTGGTAAGTGGAGAAGTGCAAACTTTCTTCCCCTATGCCCACTGGTACTTCCCACCCTTCTCCCTTCTCTATCTCAACCATAGCACCTTCTTCCTTCCCTCTTCCACCCCCTACCATCCAATATTCTTATCCCTTTCCCTCCAACCCTCTGCCTTTCAATATTATACCCCTCTCTTGTTTCCTCCCACCTCACAACATCCTTCTCACCTCTCTACGTTCCAATAGTTTCTTATGTCCCCTTTCTGCAACATCACTTCTTCCTCTCTTTGCCATATAAGTTCCACAGACTCCCTCTCACTACACTGCAGCCCTCCCTCTACTATCTCCTTCCCGGCACTCCACAGCTCTTTCTCTGCCCCCTCCTGCTTCTCCATTTACATCAGGAAGCCTCAGTCTACCAACTGCAGCTCAGCAAACAGAAATTAGGTGCAGGGCCAGGTAATTGTAGGCACATTTTCATTTTTAACTTAATAAGCTAAACGGGGGATGAAAATGATCTTAACACAGATGAATATCTTGACTGCCCAGCAGTGCTCTGAAAATTAAACCCAGGGCTGGCCCCAGAGCTGATTCAAGGTGCTGGCACCTTAGGCAAAACCTATGCTCCTCCTGGCTGCCAGAATCCATTTTTAGCTTTGAATATCCTGCTTTTTGCCGCCCCAAAGAAGCTGCCACAGTAGGCAACTGCCTAGTTTACCTGATGATCGGGCCGGCCCTGATTGAAGCAGAAGGTGTTTTTGTTCAGAACTTCGTGATCCATGAAGAAAAGTGTGCTGCTGTTAGTACAGGCACACTTGTCTGTGGAAGCGTTGGCGCTGAATGTAGAAAAGGATTTACTGTGAGCGTGATCACTGCACAGATGCATACGCTAATGGCAGCGAACAGCCCATTTAAATCCATGCAAAACAGATGATAATTTCACAATTAGCTATGCCACGCTATCGCGGAGAAGCGCACAGAAGAGCAGACGGCAAAGCTCAATGCCGGGACTTTAATGCCAGGTCAGAGGAGAAGGATTCGTTCAAGAAGTCTGCGGGGTCAGTGCTGAGGAGGAATTTATGCCCGTTTCTTCAGCAGACAACCCCTACAGTTTTTCTGGGCTTTGCTGAAGTGAGTCCTGAAAAGAAAAGGCAGGGGGAGCGAGCAGGGGCTCTGAATGCGCATGTGCCGGAAGGCTATGGGGCACATAAGCCCAGTCATTCTGCTCAGAATAATAGTGGTGTCTTGGAACCCTGATAGTATTCGTAGCAAAACTTCTGAGGAGAACGATATAGCTCTTATGGGCCACGCAGCATTCTAGCTCAGGTGCCTGACTTGCTCTCCCAGTTTTGCACACACCTCATCGGCACGCCGTTTGCTTACGGCACGCATGTAGAAAAGGTCTCTGATAAAGCTGCATTCGGAAGCCATACGCTAGAACTTTAGCACAGGGTTTCTGCATTGACCCCCTTTGTTTGCAAATACTTTATCTCCTGTTGTAAAGGCACCTCACCATAACAAAGTATGTCAATGACTTTTCAGAAAGACTGGCTTAAGTATTAGGGAGACCACGCAGTCACCTGGAGCGGCAGCTTCTAGGAGCAGCAAAGAGCACTTACAGTCAAAGCAAAAATACTAGGTCCTGACCGCCACACGGACTCAAAGAACAATCAGTGTGCACACACCTGCAGAAAGGGTCTTCAAATAGCCCATTTACCTGGATAAATAGCTTTTGTAAGTTGCCCTCATTGGACCCGATTTGATAACAGGATGCTCATATGAGGAATCCAAAAAGGCACCCGCTGTAAGCACGAAAAGATAAATCATGCATTTGCATCTGTTCTGCAGTTGGCATAAGGGCTTGCATGTACTTGCGAATTTTATAAATTACTCATGCCTACATGTGGCACATGTATGCAATGCAATGCAATGCGTGCCTTCAAGTCAGTCCTGACTCCTGGCGGTATACCACCACACAATTCTAAAAAAGACCTTTCCCACAGGTGCAGAAACCTTTATCCAATTACCACACCAGCCACCAACACCTCTCCATCTCACTCAAACGCACGCTCCGCCAGGAACAAATACCACATGCTCCAAGACCTGATCATATCTGAGAAGACTGACATCCTATGTATCACGGAAACCTGGCTAACAGAAACTGACACAGTGATAATGAACCAACTGACACCAACCGGATACAGCTTTCATCACTGTTCCCGAACACACGCAAAAGGCGGAGGGGTAGCCATCGTCGCAAAGGACAACCTCCACCTACGGACCCACAACTCTGAAACCTCCAATGAAGCAGACATCCTCACCCTCACTAACAAAAACCTCACAATATGCCTGGTCTACAGAACACCTGCTGCAAACTCTGACTTACCAAGGATACTACACCTCATCTCCGAGAGCATTGACCCATCAAAAGAACCAATTATATTGGGAGACTTCAATCTCCCATCTCTCCAAGACACTCAAACAGAAACATTCCTAAACGCCATGACAGCAATGAACATGACGCAGATCATAAATGAACCAACACACGAAAAAGGAAACACACTGGACCTCATATTTCTGAACTCCCAAACCTCCTCATGCAGCAGCCCAACAGACCAGTCCCATGGTCAGACCACTACATCATCCACCTCTCCCACGCATACCAACCAAATACAAACAGAGGAAACACTCAACACACATGGAGATTCAAAGCATTCAACAAAGAAGACTTCCTGACACTAACCCTACCTAACCTACTTAAGAATTCCAGCAACCTTGATGACCTCATAGACAACTGGAACACCACAATCTCCTCAGCATCCAGTGCAACTCTAAATAAAACCAGCAACAAACCCATCTCCTCAAAGGCCCGCTGGTTCACCCCTGACATCCGGAAACTAAAAACAAAACTTAGAAGAGCAGAAAGAAAATGGAGGAAAATCAAAAATGAAATCGACAAAAAGCAATACCTCTATGAACTCACTACCTACCACTCAGAAACCGACAACGCGAAGAGAAACTACCACACCAAAATCATCACAACAGCTGTAAACAAGCCTCAAGAACTCTTCCAAATTGCCAAAAAACTGACAAAGGCACCGACCACTGCCGATCAACTCCCAGACATCCCCTCGGACCTCTTGGCCCGACAATACAAACAATTTCAGCAACCTCAACAACCTTACCGCTGCACTACAACCACAAGGACATACCCCAGAACCACCATAAATACTAACTGGAATACATTCAGTGAAACCTCAAAGGAAGAGATATCCTCCACCATTTCCTGTCTCAACACCACTACCTCCCCGCTAGACCCCTGCCCTACAGAATGGATAAAGAAAACCAAGGAAGACCTGAGTGCCCCACTAACTCACATCCTGAACGAATCCTTTAAACAAGGATACATACCAGATGCCCTCAAGACATCAATCATTCGACCAACCATAAAGAAGAACAACCTGGACCCCCTGGACCCCACCTCCTACAGACCAGTTGCAAGCCTCCCCCTCACCACCAAGATAATAGAAAAGATAGTCCAACGCCAGCTTCAAGATCATCTGGACACCAACGACATACTTGACCCGCAGCAACACGGTTTTCGACCACTACATGGTGTTGAGACCCTCATGACCATGCTAATGAATACCCTCATCATTGGAACCCAAGAGAAAAAATCAGGATACATCCTTATCTTCCTAGATATATCAGCGGCCTTTGACACAATCTCCCACGAAATCCTCATACGCAGACTACAAACAATTGGAATCAAAGACACCGTACTCCAATGGTTCAGATCCTATGTAACCAACAGACAGCAATGGATCCGCACCCTCTCCTCAACCTCGCCCCCCTACCAACAACTCCAAGGAGTACCCCAAGGATCCACCCTGTCAGCCATGTTGTTCAACATATATCTCCGTCCGCTATGCTCAATCATACGCACCCACAACATCAACTTCCACATCTACGCGGACAACATAATGCTCTACGCACCAATTACAACCACCAACCCAAAAAACGACCAGCTATCAGCCTGCTTCAACGACGTGGCCAACTGGCTACAGGAGAACAATCTATCCATCAACATAAAGAAAACCGAAGCCCTAATAGTAACAAAAGAACCCGACTTCAAACCACCTACCCACCTCGACATAGGAACCACACAAATCCAAATCCAACCTCAAATAAGATATCTAGGCGTCATCATTGACCAAGCTCTCACCTTTAAACAACAAATCAACAAAACCGCTAAGACGATATTCCACAAAGCCAAAACTGTTCAACGCCTCCGGCCCCTCCTAGAACATCACGACTTCAGGACAGTAATGCAAGCTGTGACACTCCCTCATCTGGATTTCTGCAACATAATCTATCATGGACTTCCTGCCTCACACACCAACCCCCTCCGTACTGCCTTAAATACTACAGCAAGGATTATTCAGAATGCAAAGAAACGTGATCACATCACCCCAATCCTAAGAGACCTTCACCTCCTTCCAATACAAGCAAGAATCAAGTACAAAGCTATCCTGCTCATCCACAAAACTATCCACCAAACACGGAACACCTCACTCCACTCCTTACTGCCTCGCCCATCCCACAACAGACCAACCAGACAGTCCTCCAATAACTCTATCGTTGTCCCCCACAAAAGAACCAAATCCACACAACGGACCTGCAACAGAGCATTCGAACTTTATGCTCCATCCCTCTGGAACTCTCTACCAAACCACATCAGGAACAACGCTGACATCGCGTCATTTAAGAAACAACTGAAGACAACCCTATTCCGTGACCATCTCTGAACGGAAACACCGCCGTGACCTATTATCTAAGATTCAGCAGAAGTATTCGTGTCCATGTCTACCCAAATCATTAATTGTTGCCCCCTGGTGATGGCCCCACCCTAAAAAATTACCCCCCCCTATGTTATATGTTACACCGCTTTGACCTGGAGAAAAGCGGGATATAAATGCAGTTAAATAAATAAAATATACTGTACATCCAACAAAGTTTCATGCATTTTCACAACTTGCTCTGGGAAAGGTGCTGTTGAGGTGAATTACAATTCTTGATTATCAAATTTTTAGGAGGGTGGGGGAAATCATGGGCCTTAAAGTTAACAGATGGAAACATGAAATTCCCCTCGGAAAACCAATGTCTTTTCACAAGCCCTACTTTTCAGAAAACGTGACAAATATATGAGAATCTGCGTTCTCTTATCAAATGATCATGTGTTTTCCAATTATCCCTTAAGAATAGGAGTTTTGGTTTGTCTTGCTGTGACTTATTCATGACCTCATCTTTTAGCCTTCACAATCTTCGGGTGTTATCCCGACAGAATAGATGATTACATTCATGCCTTGAGCTCCGTAGAATGAATGATATATACTCATTTCTCTTCTTATTTCTTTAGTTCAGGGATGTTTCCAAGTCTAAAGCGTGCGCAGCCTTTGCAGACTTCCAAAAACGAAGCGGAGAACAAGCAGGTTTCTGGGACGGCTCCCAGGCACATCATGCAACTGAATCCTTTTCTTTCAGAAGACAGAGCTGGCAATAGAGCCTCTTCCAGACAGAGGAGCTGAGCCCTGCCTGGATTCCTCCCATCATTCAACTGACCGATACTATAGGAATATATCTTTCGCCCAGCATGTTCAATAATTCCTACAACAAAATATACTGCACCAACGAGATTCAATAACGCCAGACAAAAAAAATGAGGTAGCTATTAACCAGCACTCTCCCATATGTCCTTTTATTCTTGTTTTATCATATTTATTTATAGTTATTTGATACTGCTTAATATTTGACGTGATTATAAAATCAAAACCAACGCATTTCGAACTTAATACATTTTTTTCTGCATCAGGGTTTTCATTTACAAAAACAGCTGAAGATAAATACTTCAAAACCACTTAGCAGAATGGTGGATATTCATTACTACCTCTCTCCAACAGGATACCGACTTACAAGTCATTTCGGAGCTCAACTGGCCAGTAAGGGATATTTTGCTGTAGGAATTATTCAACACACTGGATTCTTCCTGTTGCATTTACTTCTGATTTCTGATTTTCTTACTTCAGATGGTGGGGATGCGCCCTGTAGTAATCTACTTCCTTGTGAAGGACTGGTCATAATCTTCTGGATTAGTTGCAAAGACTCCACCGAGATCAGGAAAGGTGCAAGATCTTCGGCAACTGTGTACATGAAGGGGACCCTGAAGACCTACCTGTATACCCTTCGATTTGTGTAGACATTGGGCCTCTCAGAATAGCAGCCGGCACACTTAGGTAGACTTTTTCCACTTCTTTCTGCCATCTACCCTTATCTTCCCTCCTTGGCTTCTGTCCTTCCCAGATCCTCTACCCAATTAGTCTCCCCCTGTCACATCCCAGCTTGGTGCACATTTGGGTGGAGGTGGTGTGGAGGCAAGTAACAGGGTGTGGCTGTGCTTCTGTGACCCTGGCCTGTGGCATCGTAGAGACCCTGCGATGTTTGGGGCTGCACGAGGTGGAACTTGTACTAGCTGTAACTGGGGGATGTGCTTTTGTTTTGAAATGAAAGCAGCATTAGTGTGCCTTATTAAAAAAAGTTTTTTTGGCCTACATACTCCTAGTTCTAACACATCCCCTGACTCTGCATATCATGCTGTATGTCCATGTATATCAGAGGAGAACCTAGTCCACCTGGGGTAACTCCAATGCTATTTCACAGTCCGAAGACCCTATCACAATGTTGCCCTGCTCACTCCTAGGTGCTGATCTTCTAGCTCCCACACAGTTTTTAAATGGCTATGTCCCTTCTGGTAAACAAACTTAATAGCTACACCCAATGCTAGCTCCCTCACCCTTCTACTTCTTATCCAGGGCCGGCCCATCTACTAGGCGAGCTAGGCGCCTGCCTGGAGCAGCTGGCCCAGGTGGGTGGTAGTGGCACACATGGGTGGTCATACCGCTCCCCCCAGCTACTGCCAATTCCATACGGGGGGGGGGGGAGAGGGAGAGGCAGGCAGCAGCAGTATTTCCAAAAGGGGTGGCAAAGCTTTTGGAAATACTGGCACTGCCCGCCTCCTGAGATGAAATCGGCATCAGCTGGGGGGGGGGGGGGGTTATCAGTTGGGGGGGTTATCAGTTTGGGGGGGGGGGGAATGGCGGCGATGCCGGGGTTTCTACCTAGGGTGGCAGAAACCCTTGGGCTGTTCCTGCTCTCACCTATGTGTTTGTGCAATTTTACCTAGAGCGTTGGGAGGCCTATCCAAGAGGATTGATGCGGTTAGCAGACCTGCTAATTGGTTTAATCCTGGTGAGCAGGATACTCAGAGGCACATAGCCATTTTGTGCTGCTTAATATCCCTTCATGACACCGCTGCATGCCCCAGTGCTAAGCATGTAGCGTCAGGGCGTTCCGAGGGTGCCGCTTCAGTTTACCAGGCACTGGCTGACTAACTTAAACCAGCTAACTTTAGGCATATAAAAAGCTGGCCTAACTTTAGCCAGTTTAGCTAACCAGATGGTGGCTCAATATCACCACTGCCTAAGTAGTTAAAACACTATCTAGGCATACCGGATATTTAATGCCATTGACCAGATATGACCCTGGCAATGAATATTTGGTCTAATTTAAAATGGCGACGGCTAACCTCTTCATTTGGGCTGGCTGCCACTGTAGAATATCGGCCTCCTAGACTTTATTTATTTATTTGGCATAAATTTATACACCGCTCCTTCCAGCGATCAGAAGCGGTCCTTAGGTGGACAGGACAAGGGAATATGTACAGCATAAATTTAGGAATACAGTATGATTACGGTAGGGGGGACTAACAACCACCAGATCACAGTTATACAATTGATTATTCAATAAATTACAGATTGAGCAACCAGAGCAGGTTATAATTGTACATAGAGATCGCAAAAATACAAGCAATTAGCAGAGCAATATATACATATAAACAAATTTTTTTTTTTTTTTTGGTTTAAGAATCTTCAAGGATGTGATGCAACAATGAGAAATAGGTTCCTATCAACCTTATGCTTAAGAGGTAGGAAGGCAGCATGGGAAGATATAGTTGAGATCGGCTAGGTAATGCCGTAATACGATTGGAACAGGTGTGTTTTAAGCTCTTTTCTGAAGGTGTGTAAGTCTTTGGTCTGGCGTAACTCTTGTGGCAGCCGGTTCCAGAGCATGGGTGCTGAGTACGTGAATGCCCGGTTGCTCGTCCGTTCTTTGACTGATCTTATGCTGCTGGGTACGCAGAGTGTGTTCAGGTTTGCAGTCCGTCGGCATCTGTTGGAGGGCTGGGTGGTGATTAGTATATCAAGAAATGAGGGAGATATCTTATGGATAATTTTGAATGTCATTATCAGCACTATGTTGTGTACCATGTGCTTGACCATTACTAGGTTGCCCTCATGATGACATAAAAGTCTCCATACAGGATTAAGAATATCAACATTTTTCTTTAATTTAACTAATTACAAGTAAAACTAGGATACAAAATAAAAATTCCATAGGGAGAGTTTTACACCACAATGGGAAGCACGCTGTTTCAGGACTGTAGAAATGCCGTGCCGATGGGAGCCTGAAAGCCAGCCACGCTTATTTACACTGGAGGTGATCTGCTCCTGAAAGCTGCACCTCAGCAATCAATCCCACAATGACTACCCAGTACCCATGTGTCCCACCAGCTCCTTCCTAAATAGGCCTTTCAGCTGGATGGAGCGTCAACGTCTTCACTAAGCCCAGCCTGGTGCTCATCATACAACAGGTGAGGAACGTGCCAGAAGGACATCCATCACCTCTTCCTCCAAAATGAAAACATGAGGAGAATCTTCCTCAGAGGCAAAAATTAGGGACACTCTATTGGGTTTTCAACATCAGAAGGTGGAGAGGGGGGCACAATGATAGGGGAGAATTAAGAGACAGGATGATGAATCGAGGCAGGCTTTCTCCTTCTCATCTTGTATGTTTCAAGAGACAAAAATGACCATTCTGTTCTCCATTTTCACTCATATTTAGACAGCACTATCCAGCTTCAAAAAGCAACCCGGAGAGTAAATTATAAACCTTGGCAGAGAAATCTAGTGAATCTCTGTACCCACCATGCCTACATTTTCCTTTTAGTGGCAATTCTGCCGCAGTTCTGGGTGGTGAGGAAATCTAATATATGTAGCCCTGTGCTTATTACCTGCATGACTTCCCTATGACTTTATCCTCCTCTCCGGAGACATCCCTTTCTGGGTTGTGATATACCAAGCTTGCTTTTCTATCTCTAAACACTTTGAGAACTGCAGGATGTAATTAATGCTAATTTTATTAGCTGTAATTCTCACGTGTGGTTAGTAAAACACTGAGCAGATTGTAGTAGTGATATATACATACAAATATCCAATTCTTCTTTTCATCTTTGGTTCCCTGAATTATGTACAACTGAAGCAAAAGGACAAGTGAGGTCAATTTGGATAATAACAACAGTGAGTTTGCTGCTCACAGCATCCATCCCCAGAAGAGAAAGGAGCTTCGAAAAGATTATAAGCCTTGAGAAACCAGAGGCAGGCTGCATGTAGCGGAAGAAAGCATCGGATAGCTGTGGAAATGAGGGTCCCTATGCTGGGGTAAAGGCAAAGTACACACTCACACATGAAGTGACAAAGATGTATCCTGGATGAATCCAACAGCATGCCTAGCTCGGGAGTGGTGGGGGCGTGCTTGTTGAATGCATATGTGTGAACCAGCGGTGTTGAATCAGTCAGCTTGTAGTAATAAAATAAGCTAGTTAACATCAAAGTGGAACCATTTCTAAGCTTCCCTACTTCCATTATGGCTTCCAACTACTCTAATGCATGTGCCAAAGTTCTTCTGATCCTCAAACTCAGTTTCCTCAAAATTAAACTAACGGGAAGGAAAAAGACCTCAGAGTGCATCACGGGCCATGCGTAATGCCACACCGCTCTCCAACATCATAGATCAAAGAAAGAACCTTCAAGTTGGCATCATTCATTTATTTAAATATACACATTTTAGTCATTCTGGAATACTCAAAAAATTATCTTTCGTTCCTTTGAGGGCCACAACGTAGGGATACTTCTCTGAAATACGAGGTGTGGATTTCACCATCAGTTGGGAAAAATGAGCAAACAAAATTACACCCAATTGACGTCCAATTCAGATACTCATGAAGTAATATTCTCCAGGTCAATATTTAGAAAGCACCTAGACTATGGGCCTTATACATTTAGCGGAATATGTAGAGGGAGGAGGACGGGGGACTGGGACGGTTCAGGAGTGGGACCACAAATCCATATAAATTATATGTATACGCCTATATTCATCCGCTATGGAGGTAATTTTGTAATGAGTTACACACATTTCTATGCATGCCACCTATTTTAAATGACTTACATGAAGGGATGGGCACGTATTCACAGAGTGTAGATAGTTGCTGTTCTGTAAGTATGCGTGTCAGGACAATGGCGTGTAGTTTTGGAACAGGCAAGCACAGCAAGAGCTTGCATGGAGCATAAATTTATGTGCGTAAGTTATAGAATACTATAACTTGTATGCATTTCCTACAAATCTAGCCGTGGGCATTTATACCAAGTCTAGCATTGGTGTAAGTAGTTATGCCTAGATTTGGCACATGTATCTCACTACTTACGCCCTTACTCTATAAAGTAAAGTACCCTCTCTTCAGTCTAGCTTATAATTTGGCTCGGATGTTCCAAAATCAGGCCCTTATATTCATGGCTCTACACACATATCCTATACATAGAAACTCTGATATTTAGCACTTTTACATATATGTATACTCATACATATAGGGCCTGATATTCTGCAGCGGCGGCTAGCTGATGTAACATAGCTAGCCACCACTGCTGAACTCTAAACCTGGATATTCAATGCCGGGGGTCATATCCGGGCCCTGGCATTGAATACCTGAGTTTGCTGGATTGCCAGGAAGCTAACCATGCAGCAGCAAAGTCAACCGCTGCCCTGTTAGCTTCCGCAGTGAAAATTAGGGCCAGCCTTTACTGTCCAGATATCGACGGGCGATGCCCGGGGGGCATGCCGCGGCAGCACCCACCATATTCAGCAGCACTAACCGTATTAGCGCTACTGAATATCCTGCCGAGCGGCATTTATACGATTTGGAGGTCTGCAAACCATGTAAATGCCCTTGAACATCCCCCCTCCCCCGTAATTCTTATTGATGTATTCAGCAACACTTACTATAATTTTATAAGGATCGGCTAGATTTACATGTGCTTTAATGTTTGTATTTCATGCCTATTTTATGAAGTCTAGTACACATGTATTTTATAAAATAAGAGCATAAGTGTTGAAAAATATGCATTAAATGAGATGCAAATACCTACGACCACTCTATAGCGAATGTAATTTATGGGTGTAAATGTGCTCTCTGCCCATATTATGCACAAACACTGCCCCTGTGAACGTCTACAGTGGATATACATGCCATTGGTCCAACACATATACTTCCAAAATAGCGACCGACTACATTATGGGGTTATTTTAGAAGCCCTATTCGTGCTTTGGACCTTTGAAAATGGGCATGAATATTGCTTCCCCACTGGATGGATATGGCCAAAGAATGGAGACATCCCCAGAGCCATTTTGGAAGCTGGCTCTGTGGATGTCCCTGGGGCGAGGACATCCAAGTCTGAATGGGGGCATGGAGTAGGCGTGTCCGGAATTTAACCCAGTATTTGGACATCTTCATCCAATTTCAGAAAGGCTATGGATGTCCCAAGCTGCGTCCATGCTTAGACCTGCTCAAGGCATGACTAGATATTGGGAAAAAGTGCTTATTTTGTTAGGCAGAGGTCCCCTATATCTTCCATGCAAATAGCGAACACTGATGGGGAATGAGCGCTTAGGTTTTAGTTTTACTACACTGCTGGACATCCCCTTTTACTAGCTTGCATGAGATGGATGTCCCCACACTACGTTTTCCTGACGGCAACGTCCATGTGGCCACTGGCACAGATGTCCATGTTAGTAATATCGGGCAGAGACATAGACGTCCTTGACATTTCTCGACATGTTCTGCCCTGAATGTTCCCGATTTGACTTGGACGTCTTTTCTAAAATGCCACATTATATGCGTACCTTATAAAAGTACCCCCATAGTGCCATTGAATATAGAAATAATTTAAAATGCATAGATTAAGCATTTCAAATTATTCCCCAGATGTTGTACTGAATATTGACCTCTCCCATGTCTAACTGCTTTACAGCAAAATCATATGGTGCAGAAATCACATTCAGACACTAACCAGTAGAATGTGCAGCAAAAAAGACCTGAAAGCTTAGTTTAAACAATTTGTTATAAGCACAGTGCTTTGGGAATTCTAACGTCAGCAACACTGTCCTGACCCAAATATACATGCCAGGATGTACATTAATGGAATTAGAATATATTTTTAATATACTTCCTGGGCACTAAGGCACACAACCCTTTTGAGGTCAGGGTTTGTGTCTAAAATCCTATGTGCTGCATACGTGCTTTCACATGTTGTAGGGCTTCTATTCCTAAATGATTATAAATTGTAAATTTAGGTGCTTATTTTCGAGCTAATTAGGGGTTCTTTGAGGGAACAAAAAAAAAAAAAATCTGTGTTTATTGGTGTTTTCGATCTACATGTACTATTGCTGGGTATTTTTTCCAGTGAACTCAAACATATGCATTTGTGCTGCTTAGAAGTCGTTAATGCAGAGAAGAAAAAGAAATGGAGAGAGGACAGAAGACAAGCTAGGAGAGAGGTGAAAACGTACTAGAGAAGTGCTGCTTTTCTGGTATTCATCCAACAAACACCTATTTTAATGGTTTTGCATCAGAGGTGTTTTTAGCTTACATAGCAGAGTGGTGCTCATTCCAGCCTTTGCCCCATTCCCCCAAACCAGTTGGGTTTCAGGATACCCCTAATGAATATCCATGAAGTACATGGATTTGTATGCACTGCAAAAGTGTCTCATGCATATTCATTAGGAGTATCCTGAAACCCAACTGGCAGGACGGAAGCCCAAGAACTGGTCTAAAGACAACTGATGTTGGCAGTTCAAAATCCCTATTTGTGCCTTAGTCGTTTGACAGAGTTTCATTTATAAAACAGTTCCATAAGGAAAAATGCAGAGCTATGTACTTCAATCCCATAACCTGGCCTGAACTATCATTGCATATTTATGGTTTCAAGAATGCACGCGTAATTGGAATAAAATGTTTAGGGAACCAGTGATAATGCACAAGACTGCATGAAGATCAGCTAAGAAGGCATCAAGTGGGCATCACCTGGGTTTTGCTCTATAGGGGAAGCAATTTGGAGCTGCAGAGCCATAAACCTCAAAGAACAGACCTCCGCAGCACCTGGGGCACCTCGCAGGAGACAGACGTGGAGAAAAAAGCATGTTGATGTCACGCTGACATAGCATGTAATAAGGCATTTCATCCAATATTTAAGGTTTTCAGTGTTGAGTCCAGAATTTGCCATAGATCAATGAATGTTTTCACAGTGTCGTTTGTCCTTGAGCTTGTAAAGTTTTATTCATGATTGAGTGCTCACAATTTGTAAACTTTGTGTCTTTTACTACTTGCAGATGTGTTAAGCGGCAATATGCTAAATGTCTGCCTTCTATTACTAATCTGCTCGGCCTTTCTGTGAACATTCCTGAAAAGCAGCTATGTGAAGAGAGGCATGCCAGAAAGAGGGATGGTAATTAAAATTTATTTTCATGACCCAGAATAAGAATCGTGAACTCATGCTGTGTCATATGACGACGCATGGCCATACAATCTTAATGAGGGGATTAACTTTTAAGTCTAATGACACTTTGGTAAACTGGGGACAAGGAAATAGCCCAAGAAAGAGACTGATGCATTTCGGATTACACAGTCAGTAGCAGACAGAACAAAGAAAGATATTTCTGAATAAGGCAAAAGTTCTTTGATAAAAAAAGTTTAGTCGTAGAAACATAGAATGATGGCAGAAAAAAAAATGGTCTGTGCAGATTGTCCATCAATACCAACTGCCCAGCTCTAGAATCCCTTCCTACCCCTCAGAGATTCGCTGTACTGCTCCTAGGCGTATTATCCTTTTCTGTACCATCTCCACTGGGGGGCTGTTCCCTATGTCACTACCATTTTTGTAAAGGAATATGCCTTTAGATTACTTTGAAGTCCACCCCTTTCACCCTTATGCCAGTGGTGTAAATTCCGTCCAAGCTGCCCCTGCAATATGGTGGTGGTGGGGGGTGGGGGGCTCAGGCAGAAAGAGGGATATACACTAGCAGCAAGACAGAGCAGCTACTTACTTGCACACTGCTCCACTCTTAAGTTTCGACCAGGCCCAGCGGCTGTTATCTCCTGGGCCAAAGTCTCACGATAACAGCTGCACCACAAGACTTCAGCTCAGGAGATAACTGCCAGGACTAGTGAGAACTTAAAAGCAAGGAAGCGGCACAGCAAACATGTTAAAGGAAGTTTGCTATTGCCGCCACATAGGGGGGGAGATTGCACACTGCCGTGACAATTGGGAGACCGCGCGGGGGGATGCACTGCTGAGATAATGGGGGGCCCTCACTGAAACTTACACAAGCGCCTCATGCCATAGTCTCCTCTCTGTTGAATGGAGCTTGTTTCCTATGTATTAATACCTTGGAGGAATTTAAATGTTTATACAATATCTTCCCTATCCCACCTCTCCTCCGAAGTATAGATGTTTAGATCTTTAAGTCTCTCCCATATGATTTATGACAAAGACTGCTGATCATTTTGTTGGCTACACTCTGGATGAGTCCACCAAATAGAGATGATGAAATAGAGGCAAGTGTGACCCTCACTCCCTTGTATGTCTCAGTAGGAGTCATTTCTGCAACACTGCTGGAAGATAAACATAGGGACAGCTAGCTACTGCTCATAACTCAAGCCAATAAACCCCACCTCCTTCAAGCATATGGAAGATGACGACTATGCATGTTAGAAATGAATACTACTTTTGCTCTAGTTTTCACTTCTTTTATCAAGACAGAACACTAATTGTATATTATAGTACACATACATGAAAATTAGCTGGGTGCGGGATATATGCATATGGGGGAGCTGTTCATTGCTGTCGAGTTGATGTTGACTCCTGGCGAGCCCATGCAGAAGTAGTTAAGTGGTTAGAGCAGTGGCCTAGTGACCAAAGAGGCTAGGTTTTGAGTCCTACTGGCACGCCTTGACCTCAGGTACAAACTTAGATTGCAAGCCCTCTGGGGACAGGGAAATATCAAGCGCTAATAAACCATAAACTCTAAATACCTACTGTACCTGACTGTAACTTGCCATGAGCTACTACTGGAAAGGCGTGAGCTAAATAATTAATCATAATACTAGTTTTCTTGGCAAGGTGTGACTGGAAGTAGACTGCTAAGTCTTTCTTCTGTGCAATAAGCCTACAGCACCTGATATTCCAAGGTGGTCTGCCAACAAGTACTAACCAGGCCTGACCCCATTTAGTTTCTGAGATCAGATGAGACTGGACACACTCAGGGTGACGAGGCCATAGTCATATGGAGGAGTAACCTTTTAGTGTTGGCCAGAAGACTTAGACTTGGAATGCTGAGCACCGTTTTTCAGTGGTTTACCACAATTAGGATTATGTGATTATTAGCTTGGCATTTATAAAGCAGCCCAAATGAGGTCACTTTACAACAAGTTACGTAAGAGTATAGAGAGTCCTTGTCTGAGAGAGGACAGAATCTAAGTGGTACCTGTGGCAAGGGGAGATCAACTGACTTGTCCAAGGTCACAAGTGTCATTGGCAACAGCAGGATGTCAACCCAAGTCTCCTAGGCCCTACTCCATTATTCTGCTCAAGCTCCTAGAATATTAATTTATTACGATTGGAAATGTGGCATGAATTTAAAAAAATAGAGACAATTGTCAAACTGCCCACATTGCTGCAAAGTCTGGGAATACGTTTTACTTGCAGTCTGTGAAAGTATACGTGTATTTGCTCTTTGAAAAGCATGCAGGGAAATAATCTCACAGATACTTGCCCTCTCTTTTTGTGGGGGTACGGATAGTTTTGAAAATACAAACGATTAGAGAGAAAAAGAAAACATGCATGTATTGTTCCACATACATTTAACCGGCACTGAGGATTGACGGCTTTCATATTCCTTTTACCCAGGGAAACCAGTCGTTGAAAATTGCCCTCTAACTATGCTGGATCGCATTTCTCTCTAGACATGTCCCCAAGTGAATCTCACCTAATCACTCTTTTCTACAGAAATACAGAAAATGATGGCAGATAAATCCGGTCTGTCCATCCATAGCAGCTCTACAATCCTTTTCCTCTCCCGTCAGAGAGCCTCTGTACTTATTCTGTGCTTCCTTGAATTCATCCCCAACACCTCCATTGAGAGGCTGCTCCATGCATCTACCACCTTTCCATAAAGAAATACTCCATTACTCCTGACCCTTCCCCTTTTCACCCTCCTCCTGTGATCATTCTAAAATCTCACACCCCTCCCTAGAGCTCATTCTTTGTAACTTCATTCAATGTAAGTTACCCCTACCTTTATTAATCCTACTTGGAAAACTCACCTGGTTTGCTTCTTCACATCAGAGTCCCCGTTTTAACTCTAAGCCTATTTGTTCTTTTCTACAAAGGTGCAGGGCCAAAGTCAGGGTGACGGTTCAGTGCCCTGCATCCCTGTTCTAGCCACTGGCCACAGAGCTCTGTCACAGAACAATCCTACCCTCGTCTCATCGTCCCTCCTGCTAACTTGAGACGTAAGAGAGCCGCAGTCTCGCCTCTCACCATCATGACATGACAACACCACCAGAGAGGATATGACGAGAGATACCCCGCTGGTGCTTCCCTCCCCCTCCCTGGTAATATTCTTTCTTTTCTTCTTTTCCTCCCCTACTGGTGCTTTTTGCAGATCCAGGGAACTTAATTTGTAAACGTATAGCAAAAGTAATATATTAAGTAGTTAAAAATAGTAAAACGAAAACGATATAATAATGCCAATTACAGGAATTAAAATGCTAGGATTCAGAATAGTGAGTAGTATGGATAATTGCCAGGTGCTGGCGCTGGGCTCTATTGTCCTCGCTCATGGCACACAGGGCCCCAACTCTATTAGCTACTGCCCTGCAGAGAACAGCTGGTCTGCTTCTTACTCTATCTGGCCCCCTTCCCTCCCCAGCAGGAGCTTATGGAGATCAAGAGGGGAGGGGTAAGACGGACAATAAAGCAGAGAATTATTCTGCCCTCTAATCCAGTCCTTACTCTCATGTTATTTATTTCCCAGGGGTTGCGCAGAGGAAAAAAGATGCCGGTATTAAGAACTGTCCAGCACTAGCAGAAAACAGCCCAGATTCTTTCTATATCTAGCCGCTTTATAAGCTCCATAGAGCAGCGATTGTTTATTGCATGTGCCTGTAAAAGCACTCTGTGTGCCTGGTACTGCGATACGCACTAGCTATTTCCGACAAAGTCACTAATTTACATTGTCAAAGTAAAACTGGGCCCACAGCAAGTAGCATTTCATAACTGGTACTGACCCAGCTAAAGACAATGCCATTTCCTGCGCACAAACCAGATTTTTACTTTTCACCTTTTAGTTGAACTAATGCAATTGATTTGTTCTATTCACAGCAGTACTATGGCTCGATCTTATCTGACCTGGGAAGCTAAGCAGCGTTGGCCCTGGCTAGTTACATAGTTGGGAGACCACCTTGCATACCAGGTGCTATAAGCTTACTGCATGGGAGACAGACCTGGCAATCTACTTCTGCTCACGCCTTGCTACAAAAACCCAGGGGATAGTCACAATATGCACAGCTATCCACAAGGTCGCCAAGAGTCAACATTGACTTGATGCCACTTAACAACAAATCCACCATGGCAGATTGCACTCAAGACCAATCTAGTGCCTTTCATAGTGAAGTTAAGGATCCACTTTGTTGGTGAGGCCGCCTCATCAGGCATAGCAGCTAACTTCAAAATGACTGAGGAGTGCTAGACCCAGTTTGCACAATAAAAGAGACTGCTGAATTTTGGGAGTACTCATTGCACCCACAGAATTGATACCCCCATGTCACCAGGATTTTAATGACATTCTATCAAGGAAGAAAGCTCTCAATCAATTGTAAACAATTAATGCAGATAATTTCTATGGCTGTCATTGAATTACATAATCAGTATGATTAATCTCTCTCAACCAATGTAAATAGTTAATACGTTTACAATTATATTTTTAGTTTCCTATGTAACTAATTTTACACTGTTAATGTTAATTTTTGACATGTGCTCTGTAAACCGCTCCTGATCTCTGGAAGGGGCGGTATAAAAAAAGCACACAAATAAATAAATAAATAAAGCTGACCAAAAATATTCAGAAACATAATATTTGTACCCCGATAATCAAATGCCCTCCTTTTGATATTAGAGCTGTTCGGCTTTGTGGGTGCTATATTGGAGAAAGCTATAAAATGACACACAGCTCATCCAAAGACTTTTTGCACCAAGAGTAATGAGGGAGAGACAAAGCTTGCACTGGGATTTTGGACAGGGTGGAAAACTGCTTATTTCGCACAGTGGCGGTGGTGCTGGTGATGTCAGAGGACGATGACGACTATTCTGGGTACAAATCGCCAAAATAAACACCGATACAGTCCCTGGAAAAATGAGCAATTTTTTTTTTCACATTGATGTCTCCAATTTTCATTCTTGTTTACTAACCACTGTTAAGTTTTTTTTACTAGGAATGTGTACAGAGCAATAATCTTTGGTTCATTTGGCTTTCACTCAGTTTTCAGATTTTTTTTCTTTGTTTGATTCTCCAATTCATTTTTAATAACTTTTCTTTACATGTGCTAATCAATTGTATGTTTGCTAATTCACAGGTTAATGTGCATTCAAATTGATTTTGCCTACACTAACATTTTTAAGGTGTGATTTCAACATTTTCTTGACAATGAACCCAAAAATATATTGAGAAATTCTGTACAACACCAACTCTATTTCCCTTTTCATTTCCCTCTGCCATATTCTCTCTCTGGGGCTCCAGCCTGCCACCCACGTGCTCTCCCCCCTCTGCTTGCTCTCATTTTGTCCCTTCCCCCCACCACATTGAATATAGAAACATAGAAACATGATGACAGAAAAAGACCACATGGCCTATCTAGTCTGTCCTTCCATAACAACATTCTTGCTCCCCACTTCATTCCCACCCAACAGCTAGCATCCAGATGTCTCTCTACCCATCACCTGCCAGCCTCCAGCACCCTCCACACCCCACCCCTCCCCTTGCCCTGAAGCTCACAGCTGCCACCACCCCCGGAACAGCTATTGCTTTCTAGGATTGCATGAATCTCAGTAACTGAGCTGTGAAGAGCTTGAACTCGTGTACTGCTCTCATGAGACCAGGAAGCTGCAAGATGTTCCAACACCATGAATCTCAGAAGCAGCGTAAGATAGCAATTGCTGTTCTAGGAGTGGTGATGAGCTTCAGAACAAGGTGGGGAGGGGGCGGAAATTCCCATAGAGTAACAATTTTCAAATGAATGGAAAATTGATCAGAACCCTCTAGGGATACTCGCAGAAACTGAAGAAAGACCAGAGCATGTTTTGATGTTATCATGCATCTTTAAAGCTACCCCTACCATTGGCTGACATCCAGCATTTTTTAAAGATCCTTTGCTATTAATTAATGCCTTTGTCATTGGCAGATTCCACTTCTTTTCTAGTCTCTTTATGTAAAAGTTTCCAAAACAAAACAAATACAAGTATATACTCCTTGCACGGAAAAGAGCTATACGTGAATATAAGCAATCAAGAGAGCTACACCGTCCACAAGTAAAGTGGGGGGGGGGGGGGGAGGGAGGGAGGATATGCATACTATCATTGAAGGTAGTATAAATGCAAAAGAAAGAATGAGCCTTATATTATTATGCGGTGAACCAGAATTACCTCTCATCCAAAGAAATTATAGGACAGGAAGAAACCACTCTAGGGGGTCCCATTGAATCCAAAGAAGCTGTTAGTTGCTGAAGTTCCATAAAAATATATTTAACACCCTTGCACTTGAAAAAACATTTGCAAAGGACATTTAACCAGAAGAGCACCCACCTGGAGTTTTGTGTCTCTCTCAGGACACCAGGAAATACACCAGGGTAGCTTTCTCCGAAATGCTTCCCGTTCCAGGCGCAGGACCCAAAAGGCAAGCAGAGCTCCGGGTCTCAATGCGTGGATGAGACGATGGTGCAAGGATGAGGGTTTTGGATTTGTTAGGAACTGGGGAACAATCTGGGGAAAGGATGGGCTCTTCCAAAGGGATGGGCTTCACCTTAACCGGGATGGAACCAGGCTGGTGGCATTAACCTTTAAAAAGGAGATAGAGCAGCTTTTAAACTAGATAATAGGGGAAAGCCGACAGTCGCCCAAGAGCACATGGTTCAGAAGAATGTATCCTTGAAGGATACTACCAAAAGCAGAGAGGTTCCAAAAAAGAGTAAAGTAGCCCAAATGCCCTTGAGTATGGAGCAGACAGAGCTTAAAGATTCAAAATTACCCATGCCTACCAATAGCCAGATTAATATGAATAAAATGCAGTCTCTAAAATGCTTGTATGCAAATGCTAGAAGTCTAAAAAATAAGATGGGAGAGTTAGAATATATAGCACTAAATGAGAGGTTAGATATGATTGGAATCTCAGAGACATGGTGGAAGGAGGACAACCAGTGGGACACTGTGATACCTGGGTACAAACTATATCATAATGATAGAGCTGATCAAATTGGTGGAGCGGTTGCGCTCTATGTTAGAGAGGGCATTGAGTCAGAAAGGATTAAAGTTTTGCAGGAAACAAAATTTGCTGTAGAATCTCTATGGATTGAAATTCCATGTAAAAAGGGGAAGGCGATGACAGTGGGGGTGTACTATCGACCGCCTGGCCAGAATGAACAAATGGATGATGAAATGCTCAAAGAAATCAAGGAAGCTAACAAAAGTTACTGCACAGTAATAATAATGGGTGATTTCAATTACCCCGGTATCAACTGGGTCAGTGTCACGGCAGGACATGCTAGGGAGATAAAGTTCCTAGATGAAATAAATGACTGCTTCTTGGAGCAGCTGGTTCATGAACCGACCAGAGGAGAAGCCATATTAGACCTAGTCCTTAGTGGAACACCAGATCTGGTGCAAGAGATAAGGTTGTTGGGGCCACTTGGCAATAGTGATCATAGCATGATTGCGTTTGATTTAATTAGTGGAGGAGGGATGGTAAGGAAATCCACAGTACTACCTTTTAAATTTTGAAAGGGAGACTATGATAAAATGAGGAAAATAGTTAAGAAAAAACTAAAAGGAGCAGTTGCAAAGGTTAAAGATTTACATCAAGCTTGGGTGTTGTTGAAAAATAGTATCTTGGAAGCCCAGACCAGCTGTATTCCACGCTTTAAAAAAAAGTAGAAGGAAGTCCAAAAAACTGCCAACATGGTTTAAAGGTGAGGTCAGAAAGGCTGTTGTTGCCAAAAAAGCATCTTTCAGGAATGGAAAAAAGAGCCAAATGACGAAAACTGGAAACAGCACAAGCACTGGCAAGTTAAATGCAAAGCCTTGATAAGGCAGGCAAAGGGAGAATTTGTGAAGAAGCTTGCTGCGGAAGCAAAAACGCATAATAAAGACTTTTTCAAGTACATTTGTAGCAAAAACCTTGTGAGAGAGTCAGTTGCTGAACGTGCTTGGTCCAAATCCCTGCAATGAAGCTACAGGGTAACCTATTTAAGAGTAATAAGAGAAAATATTTTTTCACTCAACATGTAATCAAACTCTGGAATTTGTTACCGGAGGATGTAGTAAAAGCTGTTAGTGTAGCTGGGTTTAAAAAAGGTTTGGACAAGTTTCTGGAGGAAAGGTCCATAAACCATTATTAAAAAGGGACCCAGGATATCACTGCTTGACCCAATACAAGCATTGTGGAACCTGTGTCCCTTGCGGAAACTGCTAGGTACATATGACCTAGATTGGCCACTGTTGGAAACGATACTGGGCTTGATGGACCTTGGTCCGACCCAGTATAGCATATCTTTTGTTCTTATGTACATTAATTTTGCATTCAACAAATATTTGTAATCTCCTATGAAAAAACAAATGTGAAATCCAATCACTGTCAGGTTCTAACACAAAGTCAACTAACAAAGTAGCTTGCTGGACCTCCAGATCCCTAGAGGATTCCAGCGGAGTGGAATAGCTGCCTAATGGTTGGAGCACTGGCTTGGGAACCAAAAGACCAGGGTTTGATTCACACTAGCACTCCTTGTGGCCTTGGGCAAGTTGCTTAACCCACCATTGCCTAAGAAAAATCTAAGTAATCAATGTCCCTGTTTAATGTACATTACCAAGTTTAAGTTACAATGTAAACCTTTGACTGAAATGATAGTGATATAAAAAACCCCGTTAAATAAACAATACATCCAGAAGATAATAGGGTCTGAATGTTTTTGTTGCATATCTCCAACAATAGCTGTTGAAGCACTCTTCTTAATAAATCGTAAACAATAAGCTCTAGAAATGGGTCCAGAATAATAATCGTAAATAATAAGCTCTAGATATCCGGTCTCCAGAATTTTCAGCATCTCCACAAAATATTTCTTTACTAAATACAAAGGAGTCAGTGGCACCTTAGGAAAGTTTATAAAATGCAAAGTACGTTTTTATTTATTTATTTATTAACAAACTTTTATATACCGCAACCTTCCGTTGATCAGGTGAGGTTTACAAATAACAGTTGAGGAGACAGAATAGCATTTCTGTTTACATTGAACATTTTATGAACTATATACATGAACAATTTTCTTAAATATCTAAACTTTGGAGAACTATGTACAATTTAAACTATGTACAATTAACTATGTACAGTAAGCTCAACAGTATCAACATCATTAGGCAGTGTCAAGGTCAAGCTATCATAATGCATTGCAGTGTTAGTTTCAGTGTGTTATATAGATCATCCCTTTTCATTTAGGAGTTGAGAATTTGCTAGTGGGCCGTAGTGGGAGATAAAGAGGTGAGTTTTTAAGGTTTTACGTAGGTCTTTAAGGTCGGTTAAGGCTCTGATTTCGTCAGGTAGTGAGTTCCAGAGTATAGGGGCAGCATGGGAGAATGCTTTTTTATTGGTTGTTTTTGTGGTCTTTGCGAATTCTTTTGGAATCTTTATTTTGTTGGCGTTGCCTCTTCTATGTGCGGATTGGGGTGTGTCTTTAGATAGTAGTTTATTTAGTGTGGCTGGGGCAGTGTTATTTAATGCTTTGAAGGTGGTTATTATTAGTTTATAATTTATTCTGCATTGGATAGGGAGCCAGTGTAGTTTGGCTAGATAGGGTGATATGTGCTCAAAAGGGTGTACCTTCATTATGGTTCTGGCTGCAGCATTTTGAGCCAATTGGAGCCTTTTAATGTTTTGGATGTTTGTGCCTAGTAGGGAGAGGTTTGCGAAGTCAAAATGTGGTGTGATTATGGCTTGAATGATGCTTAGGAAGTCTTGCAGGTGGACTAGAGGGCGTAATTGTTTTAATACTTTGAGTTTGAAGTATATTTTTTTGGTTGTATTTCTTATGTGGGTGTTCATGCTAAGGTGTGTATCAAGTATCACCCCTAGATATTTTATTTCGTTTTTTATATGAATGTCATGTTTCTGAAGTGTAATGTGGGTGGGGGGGGGGTGTAAGATTTGTTTTTTGTTACAATCAGTATGTCGGTTTTGGAATGGTTAATAAAGAAGTTGTGGGCTTCTAGCCAAGTTGCTAATTCATTAAAACAATCTGTTAATAGTTGGAGTGGAAGCGTGGGGATAGTGAAAGGAATGTACAACATGATATCGTCCGCGTATATGTGGCAATGGATTTTGAATTTTTTAAAGATATGGCAGATTGGTTGTATGTATATATTAAATAGGAGGGCAGAGAGAGCAGATCCTTGGGGGAGGCCTATTTCCTGTTTGCATGTATTTGAAGTTTGAGTGTTGATCCTAACAGTTTGAGTTCTGTTGGATAGGTACGATGTGAACCATTTAAGAACTATTGAGTTGGCGCCTATTTGACTGAGCCTATTAAGCATTAGAGTATGGTGAACACTATCAAAAGCAGCAGATATATCTAGAAAGAGTAGCAGGAATGCATTTTTAGGGTTGTCTATTCCTCTTACTAGTGTGTCTAGGAGTACTGTTAAAAGAGTGTCTACCCCATGACCAGGGCGAAAGCCATATTGTTGATCATCAAGGGGAGCTGATGTATCAATGTGTTCCTGTGTTTGGGTTTGAACTACTTTTGTTAAGCATTCTCAATAACTTCAACTTTATTATATAAAATCATACTATCTTTTATTAGAGCAAAATATTTCTCCGGCAATTTCTCCACCCATTCTTGGACAGACTAATTTGTTATCCAAAATGCTAATTTTCTCTTCTAAAGTATTTATCCTATCAGGCCAGCCAGCAAACAACTAAAACAGCCAAGCATTTTGCTTTCAAAATACATTCTCCAGCACAGCAACTGCTTTCCAAAACCCTTCCCATGAAAATCACAGCAGGTTTAGAAAGCGTAGACTGGGAAAAGGCAATTTGTTCTATTATGAAGATGTCTGCAGAAACTCTTTTGGGAGGCTCTTTCTGTCTTGACTCCAGGTGCAACTCATTGAGATCTTGACTGCCTTCTTTCTGTAGGGTTGCACCGTCATCTGCCGAGACAAGGTGCCAATATCATCTATATTTGCCGGTCTCACAGGGAGCCCCACCTCCTCCTGCATCGGCCATTTAGGGGGTAACTGCTGTTGTGGGCTAATGGTGGAATCTAAGTCCATGGAAGATGCAGACAAATTCTCACTGCTACATTCCCCAAGGATGCAAACAGAGCCAACATACTTGCTGAGGGTGTTGCAGACTTAATGGCAGATTCCATGTCTTGCAATATTCAGTGATATACTTATTATACAGATTGGTCAGCAGGAAGGAGGAGGTGATAGTGCCTCTGTATAAGCCTTTGGCAAGACTCCATTTGGAGTATTGTGTGCAATTCTGGAGACCGCACCTTCAAAAGAATATAAACATGATGGAGTCAGTGCAGAGGGTGGCTACCAAAATGGTCAGTGGGCTTCATCATGAGGCATATGGGGACAGACTTAAAGATCTCAATATGTATACTTTGGAAGAAAGGCGTGAGGGGGAGATATGATAGAGATGTTTAAATACCTCCCTGGCACAAATGCGTAGGAGGAGAGTCTCAATTCAAAGAAAGCTCTGTAACGAGGGGACATAGGATGAAGGTGAAAGGGGACAGACTCCGAATTAATTTGCAGAAATATTTCTTTATGGAATGAGTGGTAGTTGCATGGACTAGTCTCCCAGCAGCGGTAGTAGAAACAAGGACTGTATCTGAATTCAAGAAAGCATGTGACAAACACATATCTCTAAAGGCAAAAAAGGGACTGTAAAGCTTAGTAGTTGGTATGTAAGGGCAGGCTGGATAGGCTATATGGTCTCTATCTGCCTTCATGTTTCTGTGTTAATTATGCAACAATTTGCACAATTCCTGTACCAAGGGAGGAGACAAGGCACCCTGAAATGTTTACATCCATAGACCTGTAGCAGGACCACATTATCTGGCCTCTATAACATAAAGGAGGAACCTTCTGGAGCCTCTGCTCCTAAATAGACCCATATATACAGTGATATAATGAGAGCAGCTTCCTTTATGAGTCAAGGGACAGGAAGAGCCATCTAAGCTTTGGGAGGGGAGTATAAAGGGCCTAAAAAGCCAGTGTCCAGGATCCTCCTTCACAGGAGCTTGGGGCGTAAGGAGCAGGTCTGAGTCCATCTGTGGACACACCTCTGCCAGGGGAGCTGGATCTATGTGACTAATTCAGCCATTACTCAGCTGAGGTTCACCTAAAAGCAGGCTAGCATTCCAGAATCAGTAGCACACTGCTGAAAATAAGGGAGTAAGGAGTACATGACAAGGGAGGTTCATGGTGAGGAGTCGGTGAACAGGGAGAGGGTAACTGCTTATCGGTGGGAAGAGGAGCAAGAAAAGAGATTGTAAGTGAAAGTAGTAGGAAGACACCTGACATCAGACTATATAGAAAGACTAGGGGACATGCAATAAAGCTACAGGGTAACTTATTTAAGACTAATAAGAGAAAATATTTTTTCACTCAACGTGTAATCAAACTCCGGAATTTGTTACCGGAGGATGTAATAAAGGCTGTTAGTGCAGCCGGGTTTAAAAAAGATTTGGACAAGTTTCTGGAGGAAAGGTCCATAAACCATTATTAAAAGGGACCCAGGATATCAATGCTTGAGCCAGTACAAGCATTGCGGAACCTGTGTCTTTAGGGGAAACTGCTAGGTACGTATGACCTAGATTAGCCACTGTTGGAAACAGGATACTGGGCTTGATGGACCTTGGTCTGACCCAGTATGGCATATCATATGTTCTTATGTACCCAGATGTATCCCTAGCCTCCCAGGTCAGAGAGCATGTAATATCTATCTAATTTAATGTATTTGGGCAAGGAGTGGACAAGCAAATGGGTCTTCTGAGAAGTAAACCCCTCTTCATTAGAGGACTTACAGGGGTATGTGGCTTTTGAAGGTTCAGAGCACATGGTGCAAGGTTGGCCCTTCATACAAGTTCCTGTGCTGTCCATCTGCCCAAGAAGAGAGGGAAAAGGAGGATGGTGCCCATCCAGGGACAAAACAAAGGAGGGAGAGTTAAAGGAGAATAAGCTGCAGGATTTAGAACAACGACCTATATTTTGTTGTGATGGCTAAGGGGGCAGACTGTGCTATTCAGCTGCACTTTCTGGATAGCCCTGCTGATCACCCTGGCACTATCCGGTTGGTGCAAGGGTGGTGCCTGCGCTTACCTGGTTAGCGTGATTTTTAGCAGCCCTATATTGGACAACTTAGACTGTATAAAATGCAGGCCTAAACCCGCTGATATTTCAGTGCCATGGCTGATCGCCATGATATTTGAATACTGGCAGTTTTGAAAATTGGGCCCTTTACTTTACTTAAAGATACTGTTTTGGGTCGTTTTGCTGTTTGGTCTTTTCTCTTTTATTTAGTCCACGCTAGGCACTGAGCTAAATCTTCCCCTATTCTCCAGAACCCTTCATTTCTTTAGGTGCTCTGTTTGGGTTTTTTTGGGGTCCCCCCTCCCCCCTATTTATTGGGAAAGCACCCTGTAATATTTTTTTGTGCCTTCAGGGCTATCCTTTCCCCCTTAGGGAAAGGCTGGCCACTAACATTTGCCATTTTTTTGCCAGGGCTTAGCTCTTACTAAAAGAAAGCCACTCTGTCCTATGTCCAAGAGCTCACACCACCACTGCTTTGAGCTCCGAGTTTGCTGAAGCGTGTTTCACGACCTTGGACTATTATTGGGTAGTTTGGATTTCATAATTACTTCTGTATGCCTAAGGCTTAAACTCAAATGTAAAGAAAGCAGGTTCCAGATGCACTAAAATTTCATATTTTATATACAGTAATAATGGGTATTAAGTGAATTTCATTGCACAGCTTATTTTGATGAAACATAATAGTACCTGATCACAAACTACTGTGTAGTAGAATAAAAAACTGCCAGAAAACAGACTGTAGAACAAAAAAAACCCAAAAACCTAATAAAGAGAAAGCACAGTTACTTACCTGTAACAAGTGATCTCTGGGAACAGCAGGAATAAGTCTTCACATATGGGTACGTCGGTACCGACGGAGCCTGCGCAGGAACGCTCCCCAGCGTCCAATCAGAAAGCTTTTGGGAGCATCCCTCAGCGCCTGCGTGCTGCCTTCCTGCCTTTCCAACTGTCTCTCCTCAGTTGAGTTTTATAGCTGAGACAAAGAGAGAGAGAGGAAAGGAAAGATAGATAGAGAGATACAACTCCTAGGGGAGGTGGGTGGGTTGTGAAGACTTATTCCTGCTGTTCCCAGAGATCACCTGTTACAGGTAAGTAACTGTGCTATCTCCAGGAACAAGGAGGAATGAGTCTTCACATATGGGGACTCCCAAGCTAAAATGCCTGGAGCCCTAGCATGTTGGAGATTGAAACATGCTACACCTCATATGGCCAGGCATCCTGAGGATGGAGGGTAGGAGTTGAAAAAGAGAGGAGCTGTAGAAAACAGCTAACCTAAGATAGGACTACAGGCAAGGAGTCCTTGTATGTATGATAATTATCATGAAATATATTGAAATGAACAATCACAATATGGACCTCACCTACTGGATTGCAGGAAGTAGAGAGGCTGATGGGGTCTACTGGGGATCCAGTAGAGGAATCATCAAGGTGACCTCACTGAAGTAAAGGTGAAGGTCAAAATCTGGAAGTGACAGGTGACCCCAGGATTCAACTGGGGTAGTACAAAAACGGTAGGTCTTCAGTGGGAAGCTTTATGGAAAAAGCTGAAAACTCTTTTGGCTACAGAGTTATTCACAGTTAGGAGCAAAAGAGGAAGACTGACCGATTTGGACAAACTGGCCTAGTCCTTGAGGGAAGAAGGGGTATGGGAAAAACCTCGTATTCCCAAAGAAAGGACAGATGTCAGAGGAGTTGAAACCTCAGATCTACTGAAGATCCACCCTGTCTTCTCTAACTGGTGAGAGGTAGGAAGATATTGGAGCATGGAGCTTCAGGGATACCTAAACCTAGGGTTATGGTAGGAGCTGTCAGTACCACAGCAGTAGCTGTGTGCATAATACCCCAAACATACTGTGGAACAGTATGAACATGAGCAAAGCCCACTGTCTGGAACATATAGGAAGGTAAAACCTTTATGAGCATAGACAGTTAGAGAGATAGTATGTAAATACATATCTACCTATAACGAAGCATCTCGACAGATATATATATATATATGTGTATATATATATATATATATAGGTATATATATATATATGTCTATAGTGAGATCTAGAGGGGCATAACACATGCACACGCAGCTGACAGACATATGTATCTATAGAGATGTATATAGATATATATACATATATGAATATATAGGTCTAAAGATAAATGTCTGCAATTTAGCAGACAGAGATATGCCTATAAGAACATTCACATGGGAGATGTGAAGAGGAAAGATTCATCCAATAACAAGAAGGTGGAACCTACTTGAGAAGATATATAGAGAATCTATTCCCCCTGGTTATGATGGTACAGGAATGCTATCCAGGGAAATAACCAGGATGGTTGCGTGAAAAAACAGAGGATAATATCAGTCTGTAAACAGCAAGTCTTGAGTCCTGGAGAACTCTAGCATGGTAAATGGACAGAAAAACGCATAGGATGAGATACCAGGTTGACCCACTTAGAAACATAGAAACATGACGACAGAAAAAGACCACATGGCCTATCTAGTCTGTCCTTCCATAACAACAACTACAACAGTCCACTTTTTACCTTTAGAGATCCTCTGTGTTGGTCCCATGCTTTTTTGAATTCAGTTACTGTCCTCATCTCTACCACCTCCACTGGGAGACTATTCCACGGATCCACTACTCTTTCTGTAAAGAAATATTTCTGCATATCACTCCTGAATCTATCTCCCTTCACCCTCATCCCATGTCCCCTCGTAGCAGAACTTGCTTTCAATTGAAAGAGGCTCTCTCCCTGAACATTTATGCCTTTCCTCTAAGGTGTACATATTAAGATCCTTAAGTCTGTCCTCATATGCTTTATAATGAAGCCCATTAATCATTTTAGTAGCAACCCTCTGCACCGACTCCATCCTGTTCACATCCTTTTGAAGGTGCGGTCTCCAGAATTGCACACCATACTCCAAATGAGATCACACCAAAGACTTATACAGAGGCATTATCACCTCCTTTTTTCTGCTAGCCATTCCTCTCCGTATGCACCCAAGCATCCTTCTAGCTTTTGCCGTCGCCTTTTCTACCTGTTTAGCTACTTTAAGATCATCAGACACAACCACGCCTAGGTCCCGCTCTTCTTTAGTGGACAAAAGTACTTCACCTCCTATACTATATTGCTCCCTTGGATTGCTGCAAAAAGGGACAAAAAGGGGTATCATGCGTTTTTTAGTTAAATATGTGCTGTCCATGAAAGATTAGGATACCATGAGGACAAGCTGCAAGGAAAAAAGAGCATATTCCCTGTAGGAATTGGACAACTCTTTAGACTTTCACGTAGAGAAGGCTTATGTCCTTTATTTTAAAAAGAGATAGTAGGGTGTGAAGAACCCTCAGAGTCATGGGGAATGACTGAGGAAGCCTTTTTCAACCATATAGGATAGTCATTAGAGAAAAAAACCCATGCTCTCTAGCAAGGGCCCATAGTGGAAAGCTTCTCTGTAGGACTGCAGAGAGCATTATGCAGGAGAATTGGGAGATAGAACTGGCTGTTGGAAAAAAAACCAGCAGCCACGTCAACTATGCTGCCAAACCCAAAGGAATTGGAGATGGCAAGAATAGAAGCCAGACAGAAAGTAATGGAGGACAAGACTGGAAACTTGTGGAAAAGTACCAGTAGTCCAATCACTGGAACTCCTGCATGGGCAGCTGCTGAATAAGACAGCAGAGAGAATCTTTCTGTGTAAAACAGAAAGAACAGATAGAGGAAGAGAAGAAATTCCTGTCCCTGTCTGATGAGCTGCCCAGGCAAAAGGAGGGAGTTTACTCAAGAGAAAAAACTCCACACTGTAATGGAAAGAAAGACTAGGAAGGCTAAAGAAGCCCTCCAGTGGTATGGTACCACTCTTACAGGGGAAAACCTGGATAAGAGGGTAGAGAAACAGGAGCTGAAGGGTGACTTACCATATGGTAAGTCTGTGGAAGGAAAAAATTCATGTTGGTACAGAAAAACTATCATGGGATAGTTGTTAAACCTCTCTTCTTGGTAGGAAGAAGAGGAGAAACCTGTGACCCATAGACATGAATAACCTGACAGCTCAGCATACCTAGGAGCAACTGGATGTCCCGAGGAAAGGAATCCATGTGTAGAGTTTTGAATGAAAAACAGTGAAAACTTCTGTTGAGAAGAAGTCAACTGTAGGTTGTAAACTCCAAGAGGCAGAAAACAGATTAATCAGAACCCTATGGTTGCTGGATTTGTTTAGCCTGGCGAGAGTTTGGATTCTTCAGACTAGGGCGATGTTTCCTCTGCTTGGGAACATCTGTATGATGGGCAGGAGAAGAGTAAAACCTTCTCCTCCTAGGGAAAGAAGGTTTGGTAGGGCATTTCCTACCTACTGGGGAAGGAGAAGGCTTAGGATAGCCTTCAGAAACAGGGAAGTCAGTGGACCAATGAGCAACCTGATGTAAAGACTCCTTATTGAAGAGATTTTCTCCAGTGCAAGGAGTATTACCCAGTCTTTGTTGTGCCCATTTGCTTAAGTCTGAAGCTTGGAGCCAGGCTCTACGTCGTGCCCCTATGGCTATAGCAGAAGTTCTGCTAACAGACTCAAAAGAGTCTAGGGAAGCACGAGTAAGAAACCAAGAGATACTTTGAATATGACTAAGTAGTAAGGAATAGTCTGCAGTCTTGGGCTCTGAAAGAAAAGGAATCAAAAGATATAATTTCTTTGTGACCTCCTGAAGAGATAGACTCATATAAAAAATATATGAGAGAATCCTTGCTGACAGCATGGATGTCTGGAAGGTTTGACGTCCAAAGGCATCTAGTGTCCTAGACTCACGACCTGGTGGGTAAGAAGAGTGCTTCTTCTTACTTTTCACCTTCCTCATTGCTGATTCCACCACAATGGAATGATGGGGAAGTTGAGTCTTTTGAAACCCTGGAGAGGGGGGCACCTGATACAGAAGATCAGTTGCTCTAGAAGGTGAGGGTACCCTTAAAGGTGCTTCCCACATTCTTAGAAGAAGATCCTGCAAGGAATGATGTAAAGGAAGCATTATGTTTTCCTTTTCTTCAGTAGAAACAGAGTCTTGTGTAGGATCATGGCCAGGGATAGGAATGGCAAGAGATCTGGCCATATCCAGGAGGAAATTCTGAAAAGAAGGATCTCCAAATAGAACCGTCCCTGGACAGGCTAGACCTGAAGAACTAGCCTGGGCACCGTAGGATCTACTTGAGTATATAGGAATATAAGATCCTGCATGGTGCAAAAAAGGATCCATAAGGGATGGATGCTGGTACTGGAGGTCAGGACCTGTGACAGACAGTACTGCATCGTCCATGCCAGATATCGACTCCAAACTTGGTATAGAAAGGAGCGACCCTGGTGAAAGAAGCATGGAAGGAGCTGGCCCCGATGCTACTGCGGATACCGGTACCGATATCGATACCGGTAGCATTGTCGGAATCGAAGGCGACACCGACATCGGAGCAGTCATCGGTGGCAGCTCAATCGGTACCGAGGTAACCGAATGCCTTTGATAATCACCCTCGGTACCGAGCGTCCGGTACCGGTAATTATCGGTACCGAGACGTGTCGGTACCCAGTCTTCCAGACTAGAGATCGATTCCAGACTCGGCATCGAAGGAAGCGAGTCTATCGATGCATGCCTAGAGGGTACCGACGTTGGTGGTAGTATCGGCGTTGATGCCGATACTGGAAAGTCAATCTGGAGCGTATCCACCGGTCCCGAAGGTACCGAGAAAGCCAGATGACGATCCCTGGTGAGGAGTGTAACGTCCAACACCAGTGCCGATGCCGGGGTATCGGTACCGCTCAAAGCGGATGCCACCACCGAGCATGGCTCAGGTATGTTCTGTGAGGGGTGAGCCCCAGGAACAACCTGAAACCCCTCATAGGCTTTAGAGGCCGAAGACTCCCGCTGGGGTTTTGAAGCCAATGGACCACTCGAGGGTTGGCTAGTCTTAACAGACTGTTTGAGGGTTACCTGATCCTGTGTAGAAGAAGAAACGGTCGGTGCCCTGACACTGGAAGGGAACCTGGTATCGAGGGAAACTCGATGTTGAAAATCTCTTCTCACAATACTGTGGCCCGAGGGCTCCGGAGGAAAACGGTCAGGACCCAAACAGGTTAGACACCAGTTTTTGGAGTCTAAAAATAAAGCTGTACCGCCACAGCTTAAACATTTCTTAGAGAAAGAGGCTGGCGGTTCCATGAGGCCTAGAAGGCCGAAAAAGATTTAAGACAAAAAACTGAGGGAAAATATTCCCTGAATTTCAGAAAAAGAAAAAAGAAACACCGGCGGTACCGGTGGAGTCGGGGAGACAGCCATGACCACAAGAAAACAAAAGAATTAAAGAAGAATTTTCTGCAGTGACAGGACGACGTCCTGCCGGCTCCGCGGAAAAACGAAAACTGAGGAGAGACAGTTGGAAAGGCGGGAAGGCAGCACGCAGGCGCTGAGGGATGCTTCCAAAAGCTTTCCGATTGGACGCTGGGGAGCGTTCCCGCGCAGCCTCCGTCAGTACCGACGTACCCATATGTGAAGACTCATTCCTGCTTGTTCCTGGAGATAATACTGCTACATCTAATGGAGTAAATTCCTCTTCTAAATCCCTTTTGGGACAAGTCTTCATTCAAGAGAGAATTCTGCAGCTAAACTTATCACAAGCTCAATGTCCCCTCAGGGACGGCAGAAGGGCTTTTCCTTTGGAGGGGGCCCAAGCTCCGCTCTAGCTCCACCTCATGGACAGAGACCCTTCCTGTTCTGCCCGCAGCGATCTGATCTCCTGTAGGCAGACAGGAAGGGTCTTTTCTTCTTCTGCCCGCGGGGGATGGGATCCCCATGGGCAGCCTGTTGCCTGCTGGCCACGATCATGGCAAAGACCCTTCCTGTTTGCCTGTGGAGCAACCCAGGGCAAATAGGAAGAATCTTTGCTTTGATTGCGGCCAGCAGCTAGCAGGCTTCCTGCGGAGATTGCATCTTCCTTTGCAAAAGAAGAGAAGCTGCAATTGCGGCAAAGATCCTTCCTGTTCCTCCCACAGGGATCTGATCTCCCGTGGGCAGACAAGAAGGGTCTTTGCCATACTGTGGCTTCTCTTCCTTTTTTTGCCTGTGGGGGATGGGATCCATACAAGCAGCCTGCTGCCTGTCAGCCGTGATTCTTGGTGGGGACAGGACCTGTGTGGCCCACCCCTTTCCGGCACCTATGTGTACTCTCTGCTCTCTCCATTCCCTGCCCTTTTGAAGCGCATTTCACCCAAAAGCGTGTGTCTTTTGTAGAGAGCCAGTGCGTCTTTCTTGAGCATGTGTAAAGAAACTGGTACTTGGGGGTAGGGAGAATATAAAAAGCATATGTAAGAGTACAGAAGCTAGTCTGAGAGGAGAGACACAGTTGGCAGGGAGCCTGAGCCCCACTACTGAAATACAGTATTTAGGAGATCTGGCCTGGGTCCTAAAAACTGAGTGCAGTGGCGATGATGCCAGGCCCACCACCAGAAGATGGAAGAGGAGTTGGCCCAGGTTCTAAATATTCAGTGCAATGGTGGGGAAGCCAAGCCTGCAACTGGAAGATAGAGAGCTGTCCCGGGTGGAAGAAAAAGCAGGAAGCCCAGGACAGAGAGCACGCTCAGGTGAAGGAGAGAAGTAGCACGATGCTGAGGAGCTCAAACCAGCTACCAGAAGAGAGACATGGCCTAAGTCCTAAAAATCTCAGCATAGTGCTAGGGAGGTTGGGCCTGCAAACTGATGGAGAGAAGGCAGCACCCCCTGCTGCCTACACACGGCTACCTACCCCTTAGTCCTCCCAAATGCCCTCGTATCCCCACTACGCACACTTACCCCATACAGATCCTCTTCATTACATCCCTTAACTTCTCATAGAACTGCAGAACCCACTCACTGACAGCCTCTCGCATCATACGTGCCAGACATACACTCTTCCCACTCCACCCCCTGTTCTCCGCACAGGCTTCAACAGGGCCAGGGCCAGGGTATTATGCATTATAAATCTGTGTTTATGTGTGTGCATTAAAAAACTTTCTGTTCACTAACACACTTTGCGTATCTTGAATCAATTTTTTTTTAAAGTGTCGTCAAGTCAAGGCTGACTCTTAGTGACCCAGAAGCCCCTGGGTTTTTGTGCAAGGTATGACTAGAAATAGATTGCCAGACCTTTCCTTCTGAGGCAATGGAGGTTAAGTGACTTGCTCAAGGTCACAAGGAGTGCCAGTGGGAGCTGAAGCCTGATCTCTGGGGTACTAGGCTGTTGCTCTAACCACTAGGCTACTTCTCCACTCCAATTTAGTGCAGTTAAAAATCCCCTCTTAAAATGAACATGTGAAACGAAAAAGACACCACCCGTCTGTGAACAGGTATTGGGACACATTGTTTTTTTATGTTTAATATCACTGTTCCCACTGGACCTTGCAGGAAATGAATGTGCACTCATGCAGAATGCAGGGGTCTTTGAAAACACCTAGAAGGACGTACAGAAACTTTTTAAAATACAGGGGGAAGTGTGCATGTCCTAACCTGAATGTCTCAATTCTTCCCTCGACGTTCTCTGCAAAATGGACCATCAAGTCTGATAACTGCAGTATCTTGGGCCAGGGGCCATGTACCAGGGCTCCTTCAGACCCCTGTAATCATGGGCCCTGAATATAACTACCAGATGCCATCCTCAAGCGATACTAACACTGCCTTCCCACCCAGGGGGTCTGTAGCATCTCCAATTCCAGATAGCCAAAGGGCTGGAAGTCCTGACTTGAGGATCAAAGAGGAGACATTCCATATGGAAGTGCACATGGCCACCTGTTATGCCGTTGGTACTATTGCTAAAATGTGCTTTTCATGAACAATTTTTGTTCTTTTAATTTTTAATTAGTCTTCTAAGTAAAAAGGTAGAAAAGAATGCTAAAAAAATTGAAAGGATTTGCAATTTTGTTAACAAACATTAAGCTAAGCTTTAGTAACCATGGGTTTAATTTGTGGTATTTTAGTGCTATCATTACTGGTTTTGTGAAATCAACCAGTGTATTCGTATGGCTATAGCGAAGCTTCTCCTATCTCATTCTTATGTGAAATGGTTCTAGTGAATGCCTGGGTAGACTAAGATTAATCATCAGCTCATGATCTTTTATCTATTAAAAGCTAATTAAAAGGAGGTTATATATATTAGTGTCTTTATCTAACAAAAATAAAGCATACAGCCTACCCAACTAATCCTTAGACCTAGAAGATGAATCTTTGTGAATATACCTTGAAGTCAATTTTGGACAACACTGCTGTCATAAAACTTTAAACAGATGAGAAATACATTTAAAGCTATATGTATGTTCAGCAGGCTAATACGTATAAGTGTCACCACCAAAAATTCATATGTAGCTTTAAATGGACGTATAAGTGCTGATGGATAAACAGCGGGTATAACTTTAAATGGATTTCTTTTTCATTTTACATTCAACCTTCTCTTTACCCATGGAAACTTATACATTTGTAAGCTTAAAGTTAATAATTTGATATACTGCCCTTGATAGCCCATACTAAGATATGCCATACTGGGTCAGACTAAGGTCCATCAAGCCCAGTATTCTGTTTCCAACAGTGGCCAATCTAGGTCATCAGAGACTTTTGGCAAAACTAAAGAGTCATGGGATAGGAGGCAGTGTACTACTGTGGATCAGGAACTGGTTAAAAGACAGAAAGCAGAGGGTTGGGCTAAATGGCCAATTTTCCCAATGGAGAAAGGTGAATAGTGGAGTACCCCAGGGATCTGTGCTGGGTCTGCTGCTTTTTGACATATTCATAAATGACCTGGAAAATGGAATAACGAGTGAGGTTATCAAATTTGCCGATGACACAAAACTATTTAAAGTTGTTAAAACACAAGAGGATTGTGGAAAATTGCAAGAGGATCTTGATAAATTGGAAGACTGGGCATCAAAATGGCAGATGAAATTTAATGCGGACAAGTGCAAAGTTATGCATCTAGGGAAGAACAACCCAAACTATGGTTACACGATGCAAGGTTCCACATTAGGAACCACCACCCAGGAAAAAAGATTTAGGCGTCATTGTGGATAACATGTTAAAACCCTCGGCCCAGTGTGCAGCGGCAGCCAAGAGAGCAAATAGAATGCTAGGTATCATAAGGAAAGGAATGGAAAATAAACCAAAAGATATTATAATGCCTCTATACCGTTACATGGTGAGACCGCACCTTGAATATTGTGTGCAATTCTGGTCGCCGTATCTTAAAAAGGATATAGCGTTATTAGAAAAGGTTCAGAGAAGAGCCACCAAAATGGTAAAGGGGATGGAAGGATACTCCTATGAAGAAAGGCTAAAAAGGTTAGGGCTCTTTAACCTGGAAAAGAGACGGCTGAGGGGAGTTATGATAGAAGTCTATAAATTAATGAACGGAGTGGAACGGGTAAACGTAGATCAACTGTTTACGTTATCAGAATATAGGAAGACTAGGGGACATGCAATGAAGCTACAGGGTAAACTATTTAAGACTAATAAAAGAAAATATTTTTTCACTCAACGTGTAATCAAACTCTGGAATTTGTTACCAGAGGATGTAGTAAAGGCTGTTAGTGTAGTTGGGTTTAAAAAAGGTTTGGACAAGTTCCTGGAGGAAAGGTCCATAAACCATTATTAAGAAGGGACCCAGGATATCAATGCTTGACCTAGTATAAGCATTGCAGAACCTGTGTCTTTTGGGGAAACTGCTAGGTACGTATGACCTAGATTGGCCACTGTTGGAAACAGGATACTGGGCTTGATGGACCTTGGTCTGACCCAGTATGGCATATCTTATGTTCTTATGTTCTTAGTTAAAATTTGCCTCTTTTTCGCAATTTGGGCCAACTACAAAATAGCATACCTTCACCAGAGCTGCTTGGGGTGGGAGTAGGGGGGAGGGATTAGAGTTTTCAGAGGCTTGGTCTTGAATTTAATGAGCTTTGTGAGATCACCGTTATTGACTGCCCTAAATTGAACTAGAGGTGCTTTTATATTACAGAAGCAAGGATACACATCAAGAGCTTGAATGAAATAAAAAGAACATTCAAAAGGTCGTTTCCATCTTTTACTGTAACTTATTAGTACACTTAGACAGTAGTAACTGGTTGCGTCTAATCCCAATAAGTGACTTAAAAAATAAAATCAATTTCAATCCATCTCATACTAACAATATACTAACCTGCCTAGACTGCACTTACTGTCCCCTCTCCCCTCAACCCAATCAACACAGATGGGAAATATATCAACAGTCATAAGCAATGCTGGAACATCCTCTCAGTACAAATCCCAGTAAAAATGTAGTTTCACTGCTTTTTCCTTTTCTTGAGAGGGTAGGGGGAAATTAAATCTGAAGGGTTAATTTTTGTTGGATACCCGCCCTTTCCTTGACATTTCCTGCTCTGCTGTTAACTTCCGCCATTTAACTTCCTCCCAAAAACCAACCAGCGTAGAATCGAGCTTGGCTACCATGAATCATTCCTTGAAGTAAACAACTCAAATGATAGATGAATGTGGGGGGGGGGGGGGGGTGGAAAAACAGAGGCTTTATAGCTATTAATTTTAAAAATTATAAATACATTATGTGGTACCATAAGCACTATAATTTGCTATTCTTTCCAGCTTCTTGCAGGCTTGTATCTTAATTTGATCCTATCAAAACCATATCTGCCATATGTATGTAAAGCGGCATTAGTATAATAAGATTTGAAGACGGCGGCGGCTGCTCTGATTATACATCCATGGCTTGGTTGAGCTGCTCTTCTCCGACTACACTTTATCACTCTCTAATGAAAGCAGCAGCTGTGACATTCATCATCTGGTACAGGCTGAAATCCACCCTGTCATAAAAACTCCTGCAGCAGCTCAGAATTAACTACATTTGACATAAATTGCATGTGGCGTGCACCATCTGGCCCAGTCAGGACTGTGGAGAGAGAGAGGGAGGGGGCTGGCTCTGCCCTCCTCCATGACGGAAAATAATGGGGGGAGGGGGAGGATGAGACAGAGTAGTAGTGGTCCGCCGCAGGTAACGACAGCAGCAGCACATAGAAGAGGACAGCTGTCAGGCTGCAAAGTGCTTTATAAAAAAGCTGTAAAACTGGGTATTCTGGACACACTTCTCCATATCTATTATATTTCTTTAGAGATTTATTCACAGATCATCAAGTGTAAACTTTTTGTTGTCAAATCTGTGACTTTAGTCAAGGCTTTAATGAGGGTTATGTTAGCAGCCCTATTCATGCTTCGGATGTCTGAAAACGGACATAGAGATGTCCAAAGCACAGCGACATGCCTGCAGCCATTTTAGAAGCTGGTTCCGTGGACGTCCCCAGCATGAGAATGTCCAAATCTGAATGGGAGCACAATTAGGCATGTCCGGGGCATCACCAAGAACCTGGATGTCCTTGCCCAATTGCAGAAATGCCCTGTACATCCCATGCTACATCCAAGTTTCTACCTTTGCTCCAGGCATGACTAGGCGGTGGAAAAGTGCTCGTTTGGCCTATCAAACATTCAGAGGGTGTAGAGGCGGTGGTAAACTCCTATCTCATGGGTTTCGCGTGTTGACAAGAAACTCTGCTGGGGAATGGGGGCTCATATTTCCAGTTTGCCACACCATTGGACTTCACCATATGCAACTTTGCTGTGACGTCTATGTGGATGGGGCTGCGGATGTCAACATCGGGGATGAATAATGCTTCTAAAATCAGGCTGAAACATAGATGTCCCCAATGTTTTTCTGAACATTTTACCCTGGACATCCCAGATTGCAGTGGGATGTCCTTTCTAAAATTCAACTTCACACATGTCTTCCCCCATAATAATCCCTCATATTTTGAAGAGCTGGACATGGTCAACTCTACACACTGATGTTGTCAATACTGGAACACAGAATCTGCAGGTATCTCAAACTACATCTACATAAGAACATAAGATATGCCATACTGGGTCAGACCATAAGAACATAAGAACATAAGATCATAAGATATGCCATACTGGGTCAGACCAAGGTCCATCAAGCCCAGTATTCTGTTTCCAACAGTGGCCAATCTAGGTCATACGTACCTAGCAGTTTCCCCAAGGGACACAGGTTCCACAATGCTTGTATTGGTTCAAGCATTGATATCCTGGGTCCCTTCTTAATAATGGTTTATGGACCTTTCCTCCAGGAACTTGTCCAAACCTTTTTTAAACTCAGCTACACTAACAGCCTTTACTACATCCTCCGGTAACAAATTCCAGAGTTTGATTACACGTTGAGTGAAAAAATATTTTCTTTTATTAGTCTTAAATAGTTTACCCTGTAGCTTCATTGCATGTCCCCTAGTCTTTCTATATTCTGATAAGGTAAACAATCGATCTACGTTTACCCGTTCCACTCCGTTCATTAATTTATAGACTTCTATCATATCTCCCCTCAGCCGTCTCTTTTCCAGGTTAAAGAGCCCCAACCTTTTTAGCCTTTCTTCATAGGAGTAGCCTTCCATCCCCTTTACCATTTTGGTGGCTCTTCTCTGAACCTTTTCTAAAATTGCTATATCCTTTTTAAGATATGGCGACCAGAATTGCACACAATATTCAAGGTGCGGTCTCACCATGGAACGATATAGAGGCATTATAATATCTTTTGTTTTATTTTCCATTCCTTTCCTTATCATACCTAGCATTCTATTTGCTCTCTTGGCCGCCGCTGCACACTGGGCCGAGGGTTTTAACATGGTATCCACAAGGATGCCTAAATCTTTTTCTTGGGTGGTGGTTCCTAATGTGGAACCTTGCATCGTGTAACCATAGTTTGGGTTGTTCTTCCCTAGGTGCATAACCTTGCACTTCTCCACATTAAATTTCATCTGCCATTTTGATGCCCAGTCTTCCAATTTATCAAGATCCTCTTGCAATTTTCCACAATCCTCCTGGGTTTTAACAAATTTAAATAGTTTTGTGTCATCAGCAAATTTGATAACCTCACTCGTTATTCCACTTTCCAGGTCATTTATGAATATGTCAAAAAGCAGCGGACCCAGCACAGATCCCTGGGGTACACCACTATTCACCTTTCTCCATTGGGAAAATTGGCCATTTAGCCCTACCCTCTGCTTTCTATCTTTTAACCAGTTCCTGATCCACAGTAGTACACTGCCTCCTATCCCATGACTCTTTAGTTTTGCCAAAAGTCTCTCATGAGGGACCTTGTCAAAGGCTTTCTGAAGGTCCAGATACACAATATCAACCGACTCACCTTTGTCCACCTGTTTATATTCACTCCTTCAAAAAAACATAACAGATTAGTAAGACAAGATCTTCCTTGTCTAAAGCCATGTTGGCTGTCTCCCATTAGGTCATGACTATCTATATGCTGAGTAATTTTATTCTTTATGATGGTTTCTACCATTTTTCCCGGTACTGATGCCAGGCTCACCGGTCTGTAGTTTCCCGGATCACCCCTCGAACCCTTTTTAAAAATTGGTGTTACATTGGCGATCCTCCAATCCTCAGGTATTAGAGATGATTTTAATGATAGTTCACAGATTACTGATAGCAGGTCTGCAATCTCAAATTTCAGTTCTTTCAACACCCTTGGATGTATACCATCCGGCCCAGGTGATTTGCTACTCTTCAGTTTATCTAATAGTTGTAGGACATCTTCCCGATGTATCGATATTTCCTTAAATTCTTCCACACCTTTAAATACCACTTCAGTCGTGGGTAACATCCCTACATCTTCCTCAGTAAAGACCGAAGCAAAGAATTCATTCAGTCTCTCCGCTATCGCCTTGTCGCCTCTTAGTGCTCCTTTAACCCCTTTATCATCTAATGGACCAACTGACTCTCTCACGGGTTTTTTGCTACGAATGTACTTGAAAAGGTCTTTATTTCACGTTTTTGCTTCCGCAGCAAGCTTCTTCTCAAATTCTCTCTTTGCCTGCCTTATCAATGCCTTGCATTTGACTTGCCAGTGCTTGTGCTGTTTCCAGGTTTCATCATTTGGCTCTTTTTTCCATTTCTTGAAAGATGCTTTTTTGGCAACAACAGCTCTCTGACCTCAGCTTTAAACCATGCTGGCAATTTTTTGGACTTCCTTCCACTTTTCTTAAAGCGTGGAATACAGCTGGTCTGGGCTTCCAAGATAGTATTTTTCAACAACACCCAAGCTTGATGTACGTCTTTAACCTTTGCAACTGCTCCTTTTAGTTTTTTCTTAACTGTTTTCCTCATTCTATCATAGTCTCCCTTTCGAAAGTTAAAGGGTAGTACTGTGGATTTCCTTACTATCCCTCCTCCACTAATTAAATCAAAGGCGATCATGCTATGATCACTATTGCCAAGTGGCCCCAACACCCTTATCTCTTGCACTACATCTGGTGTTCCACTAAGGACTAGGTCTAATATTGCTTCCCCTCTGGTCGGTTCATGAACCAGCTGCTCCAAGAAGCAGTCATTTATTTCATCTAGGAACTTTATCTCCCTAGCATGTCCTGTTGTGACACTGACCCAGTCGATGCCGGGGTAATTGAAATCACCCATTATTATTACTGCACTGTAACTTTTGCTAGCTTCCTTGATTTCTTTGAGCATTTCATCATCCATTTGTTCATTCTGGCCAGGCGGACGATAGTACACCCCCACTGCCATCGCCTTCCCCTTTTTACATGGAATTTCAATCCATAGAGATTCTACAGCAAATTTTGTTTCTTGCAAAACTTTAATCCTTTCTGACTCAATGCCCTCTCTAACATAGAGCGCAACCCCTCCACCAATTTGATCAGCTCTATCATTTCGATATAGTTTGTACCCAGGTATCACAGTGTCCCACTGGTTGTCCTCCTTCCACCATGTCTCTGATATTCCAATCATATCTAACCTCTCGTTTAGTGCTATATATTCTAACTCTCCCATCTTGTTTTGTAGACTTCTAGCATTTGCATACAAGCATTTTAGAGACTGTATTTTATTCATATTAATTTGGCTATTGGTAGACATGGGTAATTTGGGATCTTTAAGTTCTGTCTGCTCCATACTCGAGGGCATTTGGGCTACTTTACTCTTTTTTGGAACCTCTCTGCTTTTTGTAGTATCCTTCAAGGATACATTCTTCCGAACCATGCGCTCTTGGGCGACTGTCGGCTTTCCCCTATTATCTAGTTTAAAAGCTGCTCTATCTCCTTTTTAAAGGTTAATGCCAGCAGCCTGGTTCCATCCCGGTTAAGGTGAAGCCCATCCCTTCGGAAGAGCCCCTCCTTTCCCCAGAATGTTCCCCAGTTCCTAACAAATCCGAACCCCTCATCTCTGCACCATTGTCTCATCCACGCATTGAGACTCCGGAGCTCTGCCTGCCTATTGGGTCCTGCGCGTGGAACGGGAAGCATTTCGGAGAACGCTACCCTGGAAGTTCTGGATTTCAACTTCCTACCTAAAAGCCTAAATTTAGCTTCCAGAACCTCCCTACCACATTTTCCTATGTCATTGGTACCAACATGTACCAAGACAGCAGACTCCTCCCCAGCACTATCTAAGACCTTATCTAGGTGGCGTGTGAGGTCCGCTACCTTCGCACCAGGCAGGCATGTTACCAGGCGATCCTCACGTCCACCAGCCACCCAGCTATCTACATGCCTAATGATCGAATCACCAACTATAACTGCTGTCCTAACCCTTCCCGCATGGGCACTTGGCCCTGGAGAAACCTCCTCGGTGCGAGAGGGGTTTACATCACCTGGAGGACAGGTCCTAGTTACAGGATCACTTCCTGCCACACCAGGGTGATGCTCTCCTGTCACGTGACCTCTCTCCTCCATGGCAACAGGGATGCTGCCAAGGTCCATCAAGCCCAGTATCCTGTTTCCAACAGTGGGCAATCTAGGTCATATGTACCTAGCAGTTTCCCCAAGGGACACAGGTTCCGCAATGCTTGTACTGGGTTAAGCATTGATATCCTGAGTCCCTTCTTAATAATGGTTTATGGACCTTTCCTCCAGGAACTTGTCCAAACCTTTTTTAAACCCAGATACACTAACAGCCTTTACTACATCCTCCGGTAACAAATTCAAGAGTTTGATTCCACGTTGAGTGAAAAAATATTTTCTTTTATTAGTCTTAAATAGTTTACCCTGTAGCTTCATTGCATGTCCCCTAGTCTTCCTATATTCTGATAACGTAAACAGTTGATCTACGTTTACCCATTCCACTCCGTTCATTAATTTATAGACTTCTATCATATCTCCCCTCAGCCGTCTCTTTTCCAGGTTAAAGAGCCCTAACCTTTTTAGCCTTTCTTCATAGGAGTATCCTTCCATCCCCTTTACCATTTTGGTGGCTCTTCTCTGAACCTTTTCTAATAACTCTATATCCTTTTTAAGATACGGCGACCAGAATTGCACACAATATTCAAGGTGCGGTCTCACCATGGAACGATATAGAGGCATTATAATATCTTTTGTTTTATTTTCCATTCCTTTCCTTATGATACCTAGCATTCTATTTGCTCTCTTGGCCGCCGCTGCACACTGGGCTGAGGGTTTTAACATGTTATCCACAATGACGCCTAAATCTTTTTCCTGGGTGGTGGTTCCTAATGTGGAACCTTGCATCATATAACCATAGTTTGGGTTGTTCTTCCCTAGGTGCATAACTTTGCACTTGTCCGCATTAAATTTCATCTGCCATTTTGATGCCCAGTCTTCCAATTTATCAAGATCCTCTTGCAATTTTCCACAATCCTCTTGGGTTTTAACAACTTTAAATATTTTTGTGTCATTCTGTCCTGACTTAAAGAAAGGATATTTAACCCTTGAAAGCTACTCAATAAATGTGTTAAGTTAATCCAATATGAAGCTTTCAACCTATATTATTTGTTTGTTTTTATTTACAAACTTTTATTTCTAAAGATTCAATTGGATGAACATGGCAACCAAACTACTCAAGCTACATTGACACACATTCTGTTTCACCACCAAACACATTAAAAGCTGCAAAATCTTTGTGGTCTCCTTAAACTGAGTTTAAGATGCATCAAGGTAGAGGAGAAAACAACATTGAAGTTTTTTTAAAAATTGATTGTAATTTATCACTTGACTACTCTCTGAAATCTTCTTTGAGCAACTCCTCTCCAATTACCTGTCTCCTCTGGGAGCAGCCAAGGTGACATCAGAAGATCTGATGATGCTATCGACAACATGGCTGCTTCCAGAAGATTTGTGAAATGACAAAAGAAGCTGCTAAGAGAATTTTATAACTATTAAGTAAAAATATGAAACAAATATATATATAAGATTTACATAATTTACACGGCACTCTTAAGGAGCTCAAATATCCTAGAAAGTACTCTTTGGGGCATGTTTAGTAAAACATGCAACATCAGTGCATGTTGAGTTCCAAAGTATGGCGTGGAGGCTGGTGCTAAGTTTTGGGGATGTGTCCGCATGTCCCTCTTCCATTAGTCCATTGTAGCTGGGCTAAACGGAATGATGGCCACCCCGTGAGAAGGTGGTACATGCACCCAACTCTAACGACAATATTCACAGTCTGCGCATGCCAATGATATCGGCGCTCAACACAATGTACCATCACTGCTCACGTTCTTCCCTTCATCCACCCAGTCTCTGCCTGCTGCATGCTAAACGGTTAGCAGGGGCCTTTACCACGCTGCCAGCACGAGTTAGTAAACATGCCCCTTTGTCTTTCAAAAAGGCAGAGCAGCCTGACCATTTCTACACTAAGAAAACAGTTTAATTTAGCAAAGGAAAATAAACTGATCCTCTGTAAGAAGACACTCTGTGATTAACTGCACAGAACCATAAAAGCTGGAATAAAAATTCTAGTTTTATTGCCCGCTGTGGAATGAGAAGATTTGTAAATGTTTCATGTTCCCCGTGCATTCAGTTCTTGCAATGTTATGGAGGTTCATCAGCTGACTTTCGTATTGCGCAACGGTACCATGTGTCCTCTGGGGAATGCTACATCCTTTTCAATTTTAAGATTTTTTTTTTTTTTTTAAAGGTAAAAGGAAGTGAAGTGGTGCCAGATTTTTATCCAAGGCAGGTTGCAGCAGCAAAGATACCAAATAGCAGCAGAATGTAAGAGAAGCACAAATTCTAGGACTTGGCATGATTACACAATAGGACAAAAGTGTGAATAAAATCATCTCAACAGGGTTTCTACTTTTTGGCAATTATGGCCTGGCCAGTATTGTGATATTAACCATGAACTGACATTCTGTACAAATGCTTCCTTCAAAATTCTCTATCTCTGTATACGCAGGGCCAAAGCACTGGAAGGGGGCAGAGCAGCTGTAACATGTTACAAGCCTACTGGAAGTAAGAGGTGTAAGGTGAAGTTGTGATATTCTGTCCAATTTTTTTAAGGATCAAAATAAAACAAAACATACACTATTATGCTTCTCTAATATCAGACGAGATCAGAACCAACAGATTATGCCCATCGGACAGCAGTTGGAGACAGAGATCAATCAGATTTGATTTGTACCCTATAAGCGACTACTTCTCTCTCCCATTCTTAAAGCTCCACTTTTTGTTTTAGAGAAGGAAGAGAAAAAAAAGACAAAATCAATAACATTGGTTAATCGCCAAAACCCCTCCTCCTCCTCCTTATTGCAATTTAGTCAACCCCTGTGTTTTAATGAAAATCCAGGTGTTGTTTTCCCGAAAAAGGGAAGCATTAAACAGGAGTCACGTATTCCAAAATTATGTAGAGGCCTGTTCTGAGTTCCTCCCAAACAGCGTAGGCATCTCGCACACCATGTACCTCCTCCACTCTCATATGGCATTTAAAGTCACCCCAAAACAGCTGTCCCCAGTTCAAATCTCTTTGAATTTCTGTCACCACTGCCCCCATTATAACACTGGTCGGGCAGCTTTATCAACCCAAGGAACCTAATATGCATCTCTCTCAAACATGTGACCTTATGCGCACATTGCTCTGGGGATCTAAAGCTCTAGCCCTCTACCATTTTGTCTTTGCATGGCTGGAACAAGCATTTAGTATAAACCTGGGCCTCATGGCCAAACCCACTGCTTTGGTCTATCAGATGCATAAACATATAGTGTCATCCAGGTGCCCCTGAGCTCACAAGCAAACTTTACTCCCAGACAGTAGACACGCATCTCTGGCTGAAACCAGGTCGTTCCCCGATGCTGTCTCAAAAAAGCCTTAAAGTATGGCTCAGTGTCCAATTTCCAGGGTTACACATTTTTAAGGGGATCATTGAGTCATGAGTCCCAGTTACAAATGCCTTATCCCACAGCTGCATAGCCATCATTTCTCCGTGCCCCAGATCCCTTCTCTTCCTCATGCCCCTTTTTATAGGTAAAAAGAAAATACACATACAGGCTCATTCCGAGCCACGAATAGCAGGGACGTCCATTCCCGCTATTCGTGCCCCCTCCCGCTGTCATCTAGCTTCCCCGCTGGTTATACGGGGAAGCTAGATGGGGGCGGGCTGCGGAGAGGATCCGGGGCAGCGTTAGGGCGGGCAGTGGCCGGCCCTGGATGTACAGGACTGATTCTAATGTCAGAGGTGGAATAACTTACCTGGATGTCAGGGATCGGCGGGGCATGGGCCGGAAAGGGCAGCAGGGGGCAGAGAGGATTCCCTGCAACCTGGCCCTGGCCGGCCAAATCGGGGGTCGGGCTGCGGGGAATAAACTTGCTGCCTAGGGCGGTATATCAAATGACAATAAAGATAAAGTTTGTTCCAGCGGCCAGGATCGGGGCTTTTAAATGGAGCCGCAGTGCCACGGCAACTGGATGCTACGGCGCTGCGGCTCCATTTAATAGCCCTGACTGAGTTAGCCGGGCAGTGCCTGCACGTGATTTTGATCCTGCGGGGCTAGACGTGCCACACGGGAACAGAATTGCAATGCCTTCTGTACGTCTGGGACAGAATCAAGCTAATAGTAAACAATTTAAACTTGCAGCTTTCATTTCTTTCCAAATTCCCCAAATCATTTTAGCTCCTTCATCTGCCTGGTGACTAAGCAGGCTTTTAGGATCTGGGGCATATCATACTGCAAGGCACTGGAAATTGCAAGGCAAAGTATATTCCTCTTCTATGCAAAACAGTACAATAAGGCACCAATAGGCCTTCCTTCTCTGACACTGACTGAGTAATCTTGGAATAACAAAAGTTTGCAGCCCTCATACTGCAAGGCTCTCTTTCTGCGGAAAAGTGTCATTATTCTGCTGTTGTCTGCAAAATCCAGAATTTGGGCAATGACTGAACAGGGCCATCAGTCTCCTTTCTTGTGAGCTCCCAGTCTGTGCGCTCTCATCATACAGATTGGCAGGTAGGAAAGTTTCAGCCCTCAGCTTCTCTGGAATCCAGCATCCCACCAGATAAGCCCGCTCTCCTTCCTTTATTGACGCTGGAATCCCCACTATCTGGAGTTTGCTGCTTCTTCCGTGGTTTTCTTGATACTCGACTTGGTCTAATAGCTATTGGCTCCGCTCCTTCAGCTGGCTGATCCAGGCCTCTGCTGATATCATTCAGTCCTCTTGAGTTGAAATCCATTGTTCTGTCTGCTGTAGCTTGACAATTTGACTATCCAGGCTCTCTTTAATCTCGTGAATAGATGACTGTAACTTTGACAGTTTATCCTCAAGCCCCACAGTGATGCTTTTGGTAATTTCCTGAATCATCCTCTCTTGCAATGCTTTCACCGCTTGCGTTGCACCTGCCACTATTTTGGACTCTTAACTCCTGGAGCTTTTCCTTCCCTGGTTTTGAGGTTTTTCCTGCCATCCAAGTTTCGCAATGCGGTGGCAGCAGCTCCACTCTTGGTTTTAATTGTCCCTTTTTCTAACCCAATTGAGGCTATAGTTAACTTTTATGGGGAAGTTTGTCAGTGCCGGGTGCACAGTCTGTCATTACGTGACCCTCTGATTGTATGTTATTAGGGTCTACTCCTCATAAAAACGTGAAAGGGTGAGTGGACTCTGCCCATAATTGTGAGGATCTGGAAGCATTAGCGATCTTAGATCCATGGATAATTGCTTTTTTGTCAGAATGAAGGGAAGAATGCTTTGACTAAAATCTAGACCTTTAAAATGAATTATCCCTCCCCTGGCAATATGACCTCACTTCCTGAAACTTATTCCAGCTTGTGGATGAATGGGAGAACTTCAGGGTTTGTCCTCCGGCAATCTTTGGGTCTTCAACTCTCCAAGAGAGTTTACCAACTTTTCAAGATCTTTGACAAACAGCTAGGGAAATACCGCCGCTGCTCGCCTCCTCCTCCCGAGACTGAATCGGCGGCAGCTTGGAGGGGTGGCAGATGGGGGGAGGGGCGGCAGCAGAAACCCTTCAGCCTGCCCTGTAAACCACAGCTTACTATGAAAGGGAAGCCTGCTTAGATGAATCTTAGATGCTGAATCTGCAGACCAATTGTGTAGCCAGAAAAGATGCCTAACAAAGACAGTAACTGGCAGACAACCAAATCAAATCATATAAGGCATCAGCAATAAAAGCCATACTGGCTTCGACCTCAACTAAATCCTATGGAGACCAAGGCTGCTCTAGAATGGCCTGATTCAACATAGCCCTGATTTTCTCATCCTGAAGATCTTTCAAATCTGTGCCACCCTCCACAGGAATGGTGGTTTTCTTCATGATCGCTGTTACTTCAGTTTTTCCTTTTTCTCCAGGACAAGAGTCTACAGCTTACTCATAAGCTCTACTCACAAAGTGTAGCCTCTGGATGTCCCACTCAAACCTGAACGCTCTGATGAATAGGAAAGGCTTTGGAGGGCTTTCTAATTCCCTGAAGAATTGGATCCCCTGAAGACACCGCAGGCTGAACCACAGATTCAGCAAATACTCACCACTTCCAGCGATCACAGTTGAGAGCAGCACCAGCCCAATAATTAGGCAAGATCAGGTAATCACCTAGAGCAGCAGCTTCTGGGAGGCAGCAAATACGAGCAGCATTCAAAGTGAAACAATAGATTCTGATAGCCACTCAAACTCAAAGAACCAGCAGCACGTTCTTTTACTTGCAGGAAGAGTAGGTACGAAGCAAAGTCTAATATTTAATAGTATGTTGTCTACTACCTGGCAACAGCCTTAGGTCAGGCTCTGCCTGAGAGTTCCTCCCTATGAAATAGACAAACCATTGTAGGGTTGTCGTCAACCACTAGTGGAAGTTCACCTTCTTCCAAAGGATCTTGAAGTGAGATAGTTTTGCCAATTGCAATAGAAAGGTTGGAGCAGACAGAGCCCAGCATCAAAGTTATAGATTGAGAATCCCAATCTTCTGATGGACGGCTACAGATGAAGCCTCTTTATATGTCTGAGATCCTTTGAGCTCTGAGATTTTTATCTGTGGTCTGGAGTATGAGTAACTCCTTGAGCCTGCCTCAATAAAGAGGCTCTGTGGAGGATAAGCACAAAATCAGGAGGAAAAACATCTCCTGAGCCCAACAAACTAAAAACCTCCAAAACATTTTGGCTTATAGGAAAAGGAGAATCAACAACAGGATCTTCAGCCTGCAGCACTCCGGGGTCAGAAGCAGAAGCAGCATTTCAAATAATGGCGGGTCCTGCATGCTCAGGACGACTCTATGCAGCGTTGAGAAGAAATGGCTCCTCCTGTCCCCTCAGAGGCAGAGGGCCGTTTAGATGAAATTGAAACTGAAATCCTTGGAGGCTTCGCTGCAGTCAGCATGCATTGCTGCCATACAGCAACAAGAACTGCATTATCCTAAAGATCTCAGACAGTTGCCGCAGCAGGAGCACGATTTAACACATTCCGACAGGGCTTTCATGAAAGTAAGCTGTGATGGCTTAATTTTACCACCTCTGTAACGCAATACTGGCAGCTTGACAAACCTTCTATGAAGCTAGTCACATAGTTTTAAAAAAAAAGGCAGGAAAGAGCTCGCCTCACAGCGCACAAAACTGCCATACACCACCACTCCCAGCTGCTCTAACACAACAGAATTCCAAATACACACCAGCAGTGTAGAGAATTATCCATCAAATAAAGGATTTTTTTAAAAAAGAGAAATAGGTGAGAAAGGAAGAAAGAATTAAGAATCCTCCGTAAGGCACCCCTGAGGCAGGGGAGGAGGCCCAGAATCCTCTGGGTATCCCCAAATGCATAGATCCTGGCCAGCCCCTGGATCCCTCCTTGTGAAAAGGGCTAAGTTGGGAAAATCCTATCCAAGAATAGGGTATAGGAAGTGCCTCAATCAACCCAGAAATATACTGCATGGATGCCCGTCACCAAAACCGGTGAACTGTGGCCACAGCGCGAATCTGATTGATCTCTGTCTCCATTCTAACTGCTGGCTGACATGCAGTGGGGTCTGGGGAGGACGATAAGGAAATGAATATACAAACAGACAGCTTGCTCGATTACAATAGCATATATTAACCTAAGTGACCTTATTCATGTTTTTCTCTTAATGCTGCGCATATTTAAGCACAGATATGGTGGGCTTCTAATTTCTAACTTCTGACCTGTTTGACCAATGTGGCATCGTTCAATGAACGGTCTCATTTTCTAATTAAGCAACGCTCGCCTTGGTTATGCGATCTGTCATGAGATAAGTGTCTGTGCTTGAAGTTCTATGTACTGAAGCGAAGGTGAACACAAGCAGCGTTAGATAAGGTGACAGAGCCCCTTGCCAAACAGACGACCACATTTAGAAAATGGAATTGGAAAATTCGGAGACTTGTTCTTTAGTCTGGCAAACTCCCCCAGCTTCTTTGTGTTTTATCTTAACTGGCTTTGGCATTACTGGAGCTACGGCACCGTAAGCCCTTGTGCACAACTGCCAGGATTTTAACTCATTGTTCACCTCTGCTAATCTAGCTCGACCACTGCATTATTTATCCGCTTGGTAGCATGGTGTATGGTTCCCACCAGAAACTGGCATGAGCGCCCTTAGCTGGTCAGCAAGCATTACTGTTGCAAAATGACTGAGAAGTTTTGCAGATCTCCACATCCCAGCTCCAGCTGGCCAGACAAGTAAAAGCTGGGTTTGGGCATCAAATCTGTCCCATCTGCTTGACTGCATACAGCTAGTCTAAGACCAGCTGTCAATTTTTTTTACAAACTTTTTTTTTATTTTTATTTTTTAACTATCACATCAGCTGTTTGTGCCAATGGACTCCCAATGTAAAAGAATATGCCATAGACCAGGCGTGGCCAATTCCAGTCCTAGGGCACCATGATCCAGCCTGGTGTTCAGGACGTCCCTAATGAATATTCATGAGATATATTTGTATACAACAGGAGGCAGTAGATGCAAATATACCTCATGAATATTCATCAGGGATATCCTGAAAACCAGGCTGGATTGTGGTGCACTAGGACAGGAGTTGGCCACCCCTGCCAAAGACCTTGCTATTGACTGGCTGTTGGAAAGGTTCCCTTTTCTAAAATATAAAAATTCATGAAGGCCTGGACTTCAGCTTCCTTTCTTTCAGTGTGTCAAAGGCTGGCGTGTATCCCACAGCAGGCTCCATTGCGCAATCTGCTCCAGGAATGGAAGGCTTGAAGTTGAACTTATTTCAAATAAGTCCGCTCTTACTTTGGCCATCAGTCCTGGTATTTTCTGTTTCCACTATCATGACTTCCAGAGGCATTAAATCCTATTAAATCCTTTAAAGCAGACATACTGTATAGTCTGCCAAATGCCTGGCTTTCCATAGTGAGTATACATTGGTAGTATGATACCAAGATGACAAATATTACTTTTTCTTATAATTAGAAGCAGAACTTCAGAAATTTCCTTGCAAATACAATAGGAAAGCACATGGTTTCCTAAAGGCAGGGCTTAATGTCACCAAAACAACAGCATCTCTTTTCATACAGAGAAAAGTAGTTCTGGACCAGCTATCTAACTGCTTACTCCGTTTAGGAATTATGCATAACTAAGATCAGAGGTTTCAGATGGAGAACAAAAAAGGTTAACCTTGAAAACAGATTGCTCAGAGATGGAAATGACTCTGCTGAAAAGAGATCCCACCTGAAAATCAAAGTTAAGCTCTTAATCAAAAACAGACTATGAAACAAGTTTTCTGCTACTTGAAGGGCCAAGCAAAACGTTTGTACACCTTCTGTATCAGAATTATGAACACATTTCAAAGTAACTATAAGGTCTGCAACAGGGCTTCTCAACCCTCTCCTAGAAGCACATCTTTCTTGTCAGGTTTTCAAGATCACTATAATGAATATACATGAGATAAATTTGCATATAGCAAAGACCCTCTGTATGCAAATCTATGTCATGCACATTCACTGTGGTAATCCTGAAAACTCAACCAGCTAGGTGTGGCCCCAGAAGAGGGTTGAGAAGCACTGATGTACAGACTCCAAATGGTTGGTTGCAACTTGAATAAGTGAAGTCAAAGTAGTCTGCACATGTGTTTTTTCACAAGGGAAGCCAAGCCGACATAGCTATGGTGAAATGAATGCTGGGGATACTACAATATCACAGGGAATTAGATGTGATTCTCCTATTTTACTGAACCATGCCAATGACTAAACTATCACTGCGAGACACACTATCGAATAGCTGATGACTTCTTTGGGCTTTTTGTTGCATCTCTTCAAAATAAGTTGGTTATCCAAGTGTTGGTTTCTTTTTAGCAGAATAAACTATTTATTTTTTTAATAAACCATGAAAGTCACATTAAGGCAGGTTTACAGGGTCCCAAAGTCAGGGGACATAAAGAAAGATAATTATAAAAGAAAAGGGCATGTATCTATTTATATGTTTTTCTATACCACTTTTTCATTAGAATCAAACCGGTTTACAAAGAACAAGAATTACATGGAACTTGGTTAACATGAACTAAAGCATTGAATTACATGTAACCTAGTAAACATCAACTAATATTTATCAAATAAAAACATCTGTAATGAAATACAATGCAGTCAATGAACGCTTAATTTCTATTCATCTACAAGGAAAGTCCATCAACACAACTATAATTCAGATATATGCCCCAATAACTGCTGCAGAAGATGAAGGCATTGATGAGTTCTATGAACAAGTACAAGCTGAAAGTGACAGAACGTGCAAACAGGATATCCTGATTGTCATGGGTAACTGAACGCAAAAGTTGGCAACAAAGAAGGCAAAGTGTTGGAAAATGTGGACTTGGCAACAGAAAGAAATCTGGAGAAAGACTGATAGAATTCTGCAAGACCATGATCTATTCATCTCAAACACCTTCTTCCAGCAACACAAACGCCGACTGTACACGTAGACTTCACCCAATGGATTGTACAGAAATCAAATTGACTACATCTGTGGAAGACAAAGATGGAAAAGCTTGATAGTATCAACAAAGACAAAACTTGAAGCTGACTGTGGTACAGATCACTAACTACTAGTATGCAAACTCAAGCTAAAGTTGAAAAAGAGCAAGCCACTCATGAATGTAACAAAATACGACCTTGAGAATGTATCACTGGAATTTAAAGACTGCCTGAAAAATTGATTTGCTGCTTTAGATACAAATAAAGAGTTATGGGATGAAATCAAGAAGGTTGTATTAGAAGAAAGTGAGAAGTTTCTACATAAGGTGAACAAGCAAAAACGGCCAAAATGGAAGATTGAAGAAACTCTGAAAATTGCCCAGAAATGCAGAGAAGCTAAAGTCAGAGGAGAAAGAGAGGCAATTGCAGAACTCAACAGAGATTTCCAATGTGCAGCAAGATAAGACACATGCAAGAAATAGAATCAGAAACTATTAGAGGAAGAACATGAATGGCTTTTCTAAAGCTATGAGAGTTGAAGAAAAAATTCAAGCCTCAAATTGGAATACTACAAGATGCTCAAGGATCCATGTTGAAGGATTCTAAGAAGATCAAGAAAAGGTGGAAAGAATATACAGAGTCATTATACCATAAAGATCAAGTGGACCAACAGCTGTTTCGACCTGTACCTTATGATCAGGAACCATTGGTGATGAAAGAAGAAGTTGAAGCAGCATTGAAAGCCTTATCAAAGAACAAAGCACTGGGCATTGATGGCATTCCCATTGAAGTATTATAGCAACTGGATGAAGCTGTTACCATACTTACAAAGTTCTGCCAGGAAATTTGGAAGACAAATTCATGGCAAACTGACTAGAAAATATCTGTGTTTATACCAATACTGAAGAAAGATGACCCGACTGAATATGGAAATTATTGCACAATTGCTCTGATACCACATGCCAGCAAGATTCTACTCAAGATCATTCAGAAGAGACTACAACCATACTTGGAATGAACACTGCCTGCAGTGCAAGCAGAGTTCAGGAAAGGGCGAGGAACGAGAGACATCACTGCGGATATGAGAGAGATCTTTGAAAAGACAAAATAATACTAAAAGGATATTCATATGTGTTTTATTGACTACAGCAAAGCTTTTGACTGTGTAAAGTATGAGAAACTTTGGGCCTGATAGTTCTCTTGCACAACATTTACATTGATCAAGAAGCAACAGTTCAAACAGAACTAGGAGAAACAGAATGGTTTAAAATCAGTAAAAGTGTATGACAAGACTACATATTTCCCCCCTACCTCTTTAATATATATGCAGAACAAATCATCAGAGAAGGAGGACTATATGAAGACAACTGAGGTGTGAAGATTGGTGGAAGACTCATCAACAATCTTTGCTATGCTGATACCACCACATTACTGGCTAAAAGTTGAGACGACCTGAAACATTTGATTCTTAAGATCAAGTAACATAGCCTTAAAATGGGTCTGCACTTTAACATTAAGAAGACAAAGACCCTGATAACTAGCAAAATCAATAAGTTCATTGTTGATGGAGAAGAAATTGAATAGTTGACAACTTTAACTTACTTGGATCATCAATCAATAAAGAAAGGACTAACAGTCAAGAAATCCAATGACATATTGTTCTTGGTAGAATGGCTATGTAAGACAAGATTCTCAAGAACAGAGATGTCTCTCTCCATACAAAGATTTGACTTGTCCAGGCCATGATATTTTCAATAACGTCATATGGATGAGAAAGCTGGACAGTGAAAAAGATAGACAGGAAGAAAATTGATGCCTTTGAATTATGAGTCTGGTGACAAATACTGTGTACATCATGGACTGCCCGAAGAACAAACCAGTCAGTACTAGAGGAGATCAAACCTAAGCTTTCCTTAGAAGCTCAGATGACAAGACTTCGACTTTCACACTTTGGACACATCATGCAAAGAGAGAGCTCACTGGAGAAAGACAATGCTTGACAAGATAGAAGGTCACCGTAAAAAAGGAAGGCCAGCAATGAGATGGATCGATCCTATATCAGCAGCTATAGATACCACTCCATCAACAATGAGCCGCTTGGCTGAAAACTGAACAAAGTTTAGGTCAACTATCCAGAGGGTCACCAGGAGTCGACACAAACTCAACGGCACTTAAGAAAAACATCTGTATTATCAGGTATAGAAGGGGGCAAACAAGTTGGCAGATTATTTATGACATTATATATAAAGTTACATATGCACAACTTTATTCAGACTTTGCAGAGGTGTTTTCAGGGCAGGACTGGGGAGGAGCTTGCATTTAAAAATATGCATGTATATTATTAAGATCTGCATATAGCAAAGAGCCGGAATAATTATAATTATACGTTTATAATTCTGGGGTAATTTTATAAACAGAACATTTGCGTAGTTTTGTTTTGAAAATTCACCTATGCTTGCACTACAAAGAGTGTGTACCAAGAAATGCAGTCGGGAGACTAAAGGGTATGTTTACTAAATGGCGGTAGTGGACTCCATACGATATCGGAGCCGCGGCTCTGATATCGCATGGAGTCCACTACCGCTGTTTAGTAAGCATACCCTTAAGAAAACGTGGTAAAAAGATACCAAGTTATTTCCCATCGTGTTGGGTGCCACAGGCTTGATTAAGAATTCTTTCCAAGCACACCTTGATAAACTACCCATACGGTTACATCTTATGGATCTCTGTCGTGATGCAAGTACTACACCGAGCATTAGCAGTAGATTTGAGAGACTGAAATCATGCTCCACATATCCTGGCTTAGAAGTGAGATTCATGACTGTCATGGTATGTGCAAAACTAACCCAGTTGGAGAAATTTCCCCCATGACTATGTACATACTAGTTACCCGCGTACTTGGTTATAAAACCACTCCCAGAGAGGACAATTGTACAAAGAACTTGAGTATGTAAAAGAGCATTTTATACACTTAGATAAGCTCTTATAAAACTGCCTGGAGTATGTATGTATGTATAAAAAGCAAGCATATGGAGACCCGGAGGGAAATGTCATGGCAGGGTGCCTGAAAATATCTAAAAAGCACCTATTTCAACCTATTTTATAAAGGCAAAAATAAGGGCCTATATGCTTTAATAAAATAGGCTGTCAGAATTCTTCCTAAAAGCACACAAATGCCCATGTACAAATTTACATCTGCTCTGAGACGGGCATAAATATGTGCTGTGCACTCATACGCTCTCATCAGAGCTCTTCCCCAGCTCCACCCTAACTCTGGCCCTGGGAACATGTCTGCATTGATCACGTAAAAAGAGGGACATTCTCGTAGTCTGTCTGCTTATACATGTCTATCCCATGCAAGGTGATGCTAGCCATTTCTGCACTTGTAAAACATTCTTTATAGGTGGAAAATGCTTTATAAATTCCCCCCTTAGCGCAGATTTTTTCCTGATGTGCATTCCCGCTGGTACGAATGTTGACATTTCATAAAACAGATGCGGTTTCTTACAGCAAATTAAACCAGCCTTGGAGCAGCTGATTTCCCTGGGGTGATTTTAGACAGGACGCAGGTGCATACGCTGCTTTATAAAAACGGCTTTTATTCTTAGGAGGTTATAAATTGTACATTTACGTGTTTATTTTCAATCGGGGCTTCCTTGAGTGTACAAAACATCAGTGTTTTGGCTGCACAGGTACCATTGCCGGGTATCTTTCCCAGCTGAACCATATATGTGCAAGGGGAGAGGTGAGAGAGGGGTAAGGGACGGGTGTTTTTATCCAATAAACACTTATTTTACTTTATTTGCTCTGGAGATGTTTTATCAGTGTTTATTCCTATGTGCCTTGACAGCCCAGGTGCCCTGTTATAAATTAGCCCCAGAGTGACATGGGCAGTTTAAAACTGTACTACGGAGCCGACATTAATTTTTAAGATTCATTGCAGATTTGCGTTCTCATATATTTTTGTAAGAAACGGTTACCCAAGAAAGGTTCTGTGTACCTTTCCCTACAGCCACACCTCCTCTCTTTTTTCAGTCCCCTTGCCTGAGCCCAGTCTTCAGTTGTTTTGTTGTCTTGACTATTTTTTTAAACAGAAGGTTTAATTCTGTTTTGGCCACAAGCATAGCAGAACTGTGTCCTCAGTGGGGGGGGGGGGGGGGGGGACAGACTGGTAGCTTATTAGCCTCAGTCAAGGCTGACCCAACCATTAGGCAAACTAGACAGTCACCTAGGGTGGCAGCTGCTGAGTGTGGCCCTGAGCAGTACATTCAAAGATGAACAATAGATTCCGACAGCCAGGTGGGGCATAAGACTCAAGGTTTGTCTAGGGCGCCAACACCTTGAACCAACCCTGGGTAAAGAAAATGAACTGGCTTCCTTTGGATCACCAATGAGACCTTCTACTTGGATCTTAATCAAAATGTTGGAGCCGTTTAAGCTATTCTCTGATTTGATGTATACCGGTGTGATCTGCATGAGACTTTGATGGAGGTCAGCCTAGACCTATCCCAGATCTCACAGACTTGTAATTATTAGATTTACACACGTGTAAGAGCAGTAAAGTAGGAAGTATTTTAAAAAACCCAAGCATAATATTTGTTTCACTGCAATCTCCAAATGGCTACAGACACAAAACCTCAATATAAATCATAACAAAACAGAAATCCTACACGTCACAAAGGACCAGACCTTCAACCCACCAGCAACAATCACAGTCAAAAGCTAGATCAACTACCTCAAGTAACACTGGATCAACTTAATCTCCTCCCACACATAAATCACACCACCAGAGCAATATACTATAAGTTGCAGACCATAAAACACCTACAACCACTACTATCTCCTCCAGATTTCTGCACAGTCTGTCAAGGTGTATTAACACCCATGCTGGACTACTGCAACACGATATATCGGGATATCTCTAAGAGCTCACTATGTCCATTACAGTTAGCCCACAACACAGCAGCAAGACTGATCCTGGGTCAATCTTGCCAATCCCAAATCACTCCCCTCCTCAAGAAACTGCCCTGGTTACCCATAGCATAAAGAAGCAAATATAAAGCCATAATTAACACATACAACATCATCAACAATCTCTCAGCTGTCATCCTCAAATCACTACTAACATGCAGCTCCGGTAGACCCTGATGATAGAGCAACATAAATACAGTAGTCTTAACAAAAGAAAGAAGAGCGAGCAGTCAAAGGGCTAACAACAGAGCTTTCTCGTACGCCCCAGCACTGTGGAACTCTCTCTCACCACAATTAAGAGCCATACAACATCTTGAACCCTTCTGCAAAAGCTTGAACACTCTACTATTCATCGAATACTATGGACCAAACCCAACCATTGAATAGCTCACCCATAACTACTTCTCCCACCATGCTCCCTTCTGTTGCTAATGGCAACCCATATGTATTAACCCTATTAAGATTTGTTAAAATAGGTTCATCTCTGTTCAATTTAACGTGCACCATTGGTTTCAGTACTATCTGCACTGTGTTCCATGTACACCATTCTGACTTACAGAAAAATGGTATAGAAAATTTGTTAAATAAATAAAAACAAACACAAACACATTTCATTTCCTTGTTATATTCATGGACTGCTTTTGCAAACAGAAGCCCTAAAGTGGTTTACAGTATGACCCAGAGGACTCTAAACGCCCTACCTAGTCACAGATATATTCCTCTATTGATCATTCAGGGGTATCACTTGCCCGTGCATCAGTATAAGCTTATAAGAATCTAGCAGGGGATATTCAAAACGATTAATGCAGCTGGCAGACCTGCTAAATGCGTTCATTGTGCTGACCGTGATAGTCAGCAGCACTAACATGATCAGTGCCCCCGAATATGCGTTGTGCTGCTGTTGCACTCCCTGAAGCTAGCCAGCGGCACCTGGCGATATCGAACCGCTGCCCAGTTATCACAGAGGCGACGCGCCCAGTTAGCTTCTTTGCTGTCCAGCCGACCTGGATATTCAATGTTGGTTTCTGGATATGACCCCAGCATTGAATATCCGGGTCTTAGCTTCAACGGCGACAGCTAGCCATGACTGCGGAATATCCTCCTTCTGGGGATTTTCTTGCTGGATTCCCTGTAAGATGCAAAGGAGTTGATTTTAAAATTTAAGCTGTTAGCTGAATTACCAAAAACTACTTTTGCAGCTCAGACGCCTCCACTTTTGAGAGGGCTTTGAGTGTTCTTAGACCAGATTCTTAGCTCAGCTGTTTACTTCTGGAAACTCTCGTTTTTGAACTGCTGCTGGCCACTATGCAGAAAGGAGTCTTCTTGTCTGTCTGAGATTTTTAATTGGATTGTGTTCTGACATTCCTCCCAAACACACACAAACATCACAGTTCGGACACATGGCCCCTGACCCCTAGCATGCTGGGAAGCCCAGCAATAGGACATCAGCTAAGAAGGGTTTGCACTTTCTGGATCTAAAAAGTTTAAACTTTAAGTTGCTTTTGACTTCATGAATCAGAAGAGCATCAAGTTCAGCAGCATGCAGAAACAAGGTTGCCACTTTACACTGAAAGCATTCTTAGAGTGCTCTGGAATAGTCCTCGGAGTTGGCATGAGAGACAAGTCAGGTGAACCATCTGTGTGGCTCATTGTGCCTGCTTATCAGAGCTGCAGTAATTGACTGAAGTAAAGGAAATTCTAGAACAAAGAGGTCACGTTATGAGGCTGAAAGGGGCCAGACTCAGAAATTATATGAGAAAATTTTTTTTCTATGCATGGAACAGTCATCCCCTAGGCAGCCACCACTGCCCCACTTCCGATGGAAGGGAAAAATATTAGGAAGGTATGAAAGGCACAGAGGATCTCAACTGCAAGACAAATAAAGGAAAGACAAAGATCAATAATGGTCTATGGTGGTGGTTCTCAGCTCAGTCCTTGGGACGTGTCTAGTAAGTCTTCTTTTCTGAATATGCACAGTAAATACACATGTGATAGGACTGCAGGCAATGGAAGCTGTAAATGCATATTTAACTCATGCATATTCACTGCGGACATCCTTACATACATCTTGGCTGGATGTGTCCTGAGGACTGGGTTGGAAACCACTAGCCCATTTCATTGAAAAAATGAGGCCAACTGATTATCTAGATGCTCTTATCTGCTGCCATCGTGATGTAGATTGCTGCAAAGAGGCTCATTTTCAAACATTTCTTTTGATGCCGGCACTGTTACTATGTACGCCGCAATCCATCATCTATTAAAACCGCTCTCATAGCTGGTTTTCAACTTGTGCATTGTCTCTGGTTGCTGGTTTTAAATGTGTTTGTCCTTTCTTCCTTTGCTGTCTGTCCTCCTTCCTAATTGATATTTTAACTCAGACTCTGGAGCCTCATTGATTTGATTTGGTTAGCAAAGCCTTCTTGGAGGGGGGGTCTTTACTTGTGTCACCATTTCAGTTTAGTCTGGGCACACATGCACCGCTCCCTTGAATGGCGCTGCTGTTGCACTTAAGAATCCAACTTAAAGCTTTAATTTTAAGTTTGCATCTATTTTGCTGTGATTTGTGTTGGTATTTGCATATTCTGGTTAATCTTTGTCTAATTTAGTAGTGTCTCTGTCCAAAGCTACCAAGTTAGCCAGTTCCAGGAGTGAGATTTTTTGCCAGTTCTGGTTTTCAATTGACATTACAATGCAGTATGGTATTTGTAGTCCCTGATTTTACTCATTGGAATCGGTGCTGCAGATCCCATAATGCATCAGGAGGAAATTGTGAGAAATCTAGGATTGGCTTAAATCTCACTCCTGGAGCTGGGTAGCATGGCAACTCTGTCTGTCTCTGTCTGCCCAGTGGCCCCGAACCCCCGCCCCCTTCCGGAACCTTTATAAAGGAGCAGGAGCATTGCCCATGAGCTCCCACATCGCTATTTTGAAGAATGGTAGCGCCTGGCCCCACGCCATGCATCCTGGGGGTCAGACTGCCATATAAGGCATTTCCACCTTATATGCCAGTCTGACCTGGCTGTTGCATCCTGGGATGCACCGCACAGGGCCAGGGGCTGCCATTTTTCAAGATGGCGATGTGGGAGCACATGGGCAATGCTCCTGCTCCTTTATAAAGGTACTGGGAGGGGGGGGTTGGGGATCACTGGGCCACCAGGAATTTTTTAAAATTGGGCGGGTGGGGGGTATTAGGGCGCTGGGCCACCAGGGTTATTTTTAGTGGGGCAGGTGAGAGGGGGGAATAGGAGCCGCCAGGCCCCCAGGGATTTGCTTTCTATTGGGAGCATCAGGGGCTTTCCCCTGTGCCTGTATCATTTCCCCTCAGATGATCCAGGCATTAGGGAACGTGGCACCTGCAACATGTTTAAGCCACCTCAGACCCAGGTGTAGAGATATCAGTGCTAAGGCTGGTTACAAAATCCTCGACTTGTCGGGCGCAAATGATATTAACATGACATTTTATGTGTGTGCTTGCTTTTCCTTTGCTGTTTACGCATGCGTCCATCTCTTTTCTGCATTTGGTTTGGTGGTAACTTATGCCTAAATGTTGTGTTATCTGCACGTAAACATTGTGCTAGTTCTCTGCATCGGCCCAAACCTCTTTATCTTTAGTGGTCTGTATCTTCTTGTTCTAATAGAGGTGGGGATCGTACTCATAAACTTCAGCATTGTGAACAAAAATGGATTTTCAAATTGGATACGATTTCACCTAAGGGTCTAAATTTGGAACTTGATTGGTCTAGTATACTCTGAAATCTTCCAATCACATCTGGGATTACCTATTGAATGGGCGGTCTTCTGACATTCTGATATGCTGTTTTATTCATCTTTTACCATGCTGTCCAATCAGCCCTTGGAACTCCCCGTGTAGTGGGTGGTTTCCAAACATCTGACATTTGATTGGCTTTTGCTCTGCAACGTTAGATGTCATTTATTTTAAGGTTTTGAATCAGGCGACATACGATCGTGCCATTTTGAATGCAGTCTTGCAAAGCCTGAAGCAGGGTTGCCGTTTCAACCCCCAAACATGTCACATCACACACATGCGGGGCTTCTTTAGCACTTTCTTCAGAAGATCAGAGGACGGTCTTCGCCAGCTAAGTAGCTGTTTAAAAATTTCATTTCACATTTGATTAAAATGGGAACACTACTGCGGGGGAGAGAGGTTGGTTTCCTCTATCTTTGATAGTGTACCCGACAAAAAAATCTATTGCTGAAAAATCTTTTCTACTTCTGCAGTTTGGATTCTCTATCATGCTGGGATCTTTATAACTGTTTGATGTACGCTTTAACCTTACCTGACATTCAGCGGGCTTCACTAGAACACAGCTGCCAGTGTGAGGGAAAATGACGCTCTTCACGCTGGCAGCTATGTAGCGGTGAGCTGGGCTCTCACGCGGGTCTCCCTGGCTCACCTCTAAAGCCACTTAGATAGGCGTGGGGCTCTTTGAGGGGGAGGGAGCTAGGATAGAACTGGAAATGGCTTATGGGGAGGGGGCTAGGATTGCAAATGGGCTGATGGGGGGCTGGAATAGGACTGGAAATGGCTGATGGGGGGCTAGGACTGGAAATGAGCTGATTAGGGGGGCTAAGACTGGAAATGGGCTGATGGAGGGCTAGGGTTTGGATATGGGCTGATGGGGGGCTAAGGACTGGATATGGGCTGATGGGGGCTGGAATAGGACTGTAAATGGCAGATGGGGGGCTAGGGATTGGATATGGGCTGATGGAGGAAGCTTGGACTGTAAATGGGCTGATGGGGGGCTAGGACTGGAAATGAGCTGAGAGGGGGGTAGGATTGCAAATGGGCTGATGCAGGGGCATGGGAGAATGGGACTAGAAGGGAGCAGATGTTGGGGGAGGATGAAGGGGATGGGGCTTGGGGAATGAGGATAGAGAGGGGAAAAGATATTTTGTGTGGGAGGGAAGAAAAATCTACGATTGGCTGGGAATTGGGGATGGAAGGGTGAAATTTGCGTGGATGTAAAAGGAATAAAAAAAGAAATGGAGGAAAGACCAAAGGGAAAAGATCAGTATGTTAAAGCAGATGTAGAGAGAGAATGGAAAAAAACTAGATGAGAGAAGAAAGAACAAATGGACAGCAGACAATGGAGAGTTAGCAGAAGACACGAAGAAACCAGAAGAAAGTGACTGGAGCAATTGCAACTGAAAAATAAAATGCACAAACAACAAATAGGGAGCGAAGTACTTTTGTCCACAAAAGAAGAGCGGGACCTCGGTGTGGTTGTGTCTGATGATCTTAAAGTAGCTAAACAGGTAGAAAAGGCGACGGCAAAAGCTAGAAGGATGCTTGGGTGCATAGGGAGAGGAATGGCCAGCAGAAGAAAGGAGGTGATAGTGCCTCTGTATAAGTCTTTGGTGCAACCTCATTTGGAGTATAGTGTACAATTCTGGAGACGGCACCTTCAAAAGGACATAAACCAGATGGAGTCAGTACAGAGGGTGGCTAGTAAAATGGTTAGTGGTCTTCATTATAAAGCATATGAGGACAGACTTAAGGATCTTAATATGTGCACCTTAGAGGAAAGGCGGGAAAGAGGCGATATGATTGAGACATTTAAATACCTCCGTGGCATAAATGCTTTCGAATGAAAGCAAGCTCTGCTACAAGGGGACATGGGATGAGGGTGAAAGGGGATAGATTCAGGAGTGATATGTGGAAATATTTCTTTACGGAAAGAGTGGTAGATGCGTGGAATAGTCTGCCAGTGAAGGTGGTAGAGTTGAGGATAGTATCTGAATTCAAAGAAGCATGGGACAAACACAGAGGATCTCTAAAGGAAAAAAGGGGACTGTTGTAGTGGTTGATATGGAAGGACAGACTAGATAGGCCATGTGGTCTTTTTCTGTCGTCATGTTTCTATGTAACAAAAGGTAGAAAAATACTTTTTTATTTTGAATTTATTATTAAACTGGAATATGTCAGCTCTGCGAAATGTGTATTGCTAATGTCTTTGTGTTTTTGTTTAGTACAAAAGGAAATTTATAGATTTATTTCTGCAGTGTTGTTGTACATTCCAAGTTTGGCTTTTGGGGTTCCCAATTTAATTATTGTCTTTCTATTTCTAAACTGTGATTGCTTGTTCTGGTGATGGTCTATGTTCTGCATGTGTAACAGAGCTGAGGTATTCTGTCCATATAGTTTCTATTTGACAGTGACACTTGTTCTCTTTCCGCAGTAGGAGATGTAATGGTATTCTCTGAGATGTATTGGTTTAATATTTGCAGTGTTGCCTTTTGATAGGTAGGATATGGTGCTTTGTGAGTCCTGGTAATGCTGTTATGATATGGCAGGTTTGCTATGGGTTCTAAATGGGCAGTGTTTATAGTACTTCCTAATGGGTTTGGCAGTTGGCACGGGAGTATAGTAATGTAGAAATCTGGTAGTCTTTCTTTATCCATACACTCATTAAGAGGCATGTTTACTAAAAGTTAGTGCATGTTCGTATTGAACCCTCCTTCCCCCATTTCAAAACTCTCCTCAAGACTCACCTTTTCTCTCAAGCGTACAACCTACAGGTCTCCCCCTGATATGTAGTCAACATACCAATTCATGCCCCTCACGTTACATCCAACTGCCACTCAACTCCTGACTCCCACATCACATTCAACTCCCACACCCTGTCTCCCTTCCCTCCCCATGTCCCTGTGTTTAGTTCTGTAGACTCTACTCTATTTTTCTCTCTTTCTCTCTCTTACTCTTTCCTATTATCCAATGGCGTTCCTTTCTCTCTTTGCTTTTCCACAGCTGCCTTTTATTGTACACCGCCCTGATACCTCGGTCTTGGGCGGTATATCAAGCCTAAATAAATGAAAATAAATGAAATGTTAACATTATGCAAATATTTATGCAAATGAGGCCCCACAATGAGTCTCCGCACATGGCCCCGCACTCCCTTTGGGTCACTTCTGTGTTGCCCCCATGGGACCTTGCATTGTCGCTCCCCTCCTCCATGCAGTGACCACCCCCCATTGTTGCCCCACCTCCGCGTGGCAAACTTACTTTGATTTGTTTGCTGTGCTGTCTCCTTTCCAGGCCCAGCAGGGGTTCCTCCCAAGCCAAAGTCTCATGGTGCGGCTGTTATTGCGAGACTTCAGCCCAGGAGCTAATAGCTGCCAGGCCTGGAACAGAGGCAGTGTGGCAAACAAATAAAAGTAAGTTTACCATGCTGCCAAGTGGGTCCCCTTCCTGCTCAGCCCCCCCGCCCCCCCCCCCACATTGCGAGGACTGAATGGGCAGAAGTTATGCTGCTGCGTCAGCACATCCTAATCCAGAGACAAGCTAACCAGTTTTCTGTGACTTGCATTGGATCACAATGTGAGGTTTCACCACCAGCCTGTAGGTGGTTCTGTTTCCAGAGGAACCTTAACCAGATAAATCTCTGACTTGTAGTCAGCATACTCTGCTGACTGTCTGCCTTAGTCTGCTCTACATCTGCTCCTCCCTGAGGCCAACTTGTTCCTGTCTTGGAGATGAATATAAACCCAGCTCGGGTTATACCTCTTTACCACAGCTTGGTCCGCACTTTTTCTGCCTTATCTAGTGCTTTGGCTCCCTGCTGATTTTCCAAGTCTTCTCAGATGAAGCCTTGACCTTCTACCAAATTCCTGCTGCATTCCAGCCTTGTATCCATTCAGTGTCTTCTTGGCGACTTCCTGCGGATCTGTGCTTTCTACCCACTTTCCAGGTTTTCCTGGCTTTGGATATCCTGCCCTTAGCTCCGAGTATCAGGTAGCTAATTCCTGGTGGCCGCCAGCACCAGAAGGCTCAATCCAAAGGGAAAGTGGCCTCTATATGTGGAAGACCAGCCCAATCTTCCCCTGACCCAAGGTGTCCCTATAATTCAGTAGAGAACTAATCTGAGGATCTTGCCTGCTCACTGTTCCTAGGTCCTCTCTACTGACGAGAACCATCACACACAACTTATCTGACTCATGAACATTCAACATCTGACTTATTAAAGGCTTTGCAAGCCAGATCCCCAGTGTCTGTCATCAATGAACATTTCAGCATATTCATCCCACAATCATAAATTCATGTTCCATTTTATTTCATAAGCATTTCTCCCAATCGCTTAATTTTTCTGACATGCTGCATACAAATAGGCTGCGATCTTGTCTTCCTGTTTCTTGTACACATGCATATCAATATACTCTAGCTACTTTTAAGTGGACAAAAACTATCATCTTTAAAATCATGTCAACAACAGGTGCCATAAGGGCACTTTTTTTTTTAAAGCCTAGCTTATGTCTAGGATAGACTCTATCACATGCTGAAGCAGGTGTTTTGGATTAAAGATATTCTGTTGACACAGCTGCAGCATACGAGTTCCATCAAAGATTTCATAACAATCTGAGCTTTTGATTCCAGAGATGCCCTGAGAGAGCTACAAAGTTGCATTTGCCCATAGCAGTGATGTAGGTAGAAAATTTAGCACCATTTGCTGAAAAGGTAACAAGTGCTACGTCTTCCAAACCATCTTTTGCAAGAGGATGACACAGTAGATCATCTCAGCTCCGTCAACGACCCATTGAGACACGCCAAGCCTTCCAAACCCAGCTCATGAAAATAATCTTTACTGACAGACTACCAGAGTTTCACTGAGGATCTCTCTTTGACATGTCTTTTACCATCGCCATTTTATGCACAGCTACAAAGACGAGAGCACCTCTTTATACACTAAGGCCGAGACCCCAGTTCTTGGAAAATATGAGCTCATGGCACTGAAGACACAGGTCTGTCATTTGTGATATATTTTTGTTCATATTGTTTTATAAAGACTGGTAAATTTATTGACTTGGTAAATTCACTGAGAGTTATCAACCCTATCCTAACTACAATCTTGACCAATAAGAACTCACTCCTTCATCTGAAATATTTAAGTTCAATTTCTTTTAACATTTTTGTGTAGCTGAGCTTAAAGAAATAAACAGTTGGATTACAGCTAGATCACTTTGTCCACTGGAATGCTGAATGAACAGCTAGACCACGGGAGGCTTTTCCACGTATTGATATCTAGTGGGCTCTTCGCTCTCCTGGCGACCTCACAGCTAATTGCATTTTCAGGCCACCCAAAATAAATATTCAAGAGATAAATTTGTAAATACTGGGGGGTCCAGTATATTCAGCGGCTAACAATCACCACTGAATAGTAAACCTGGTACAGAATATCTGGGTAAGTCGGTGAAACAGAAGTGATATTCAGCCGCTGCGCGGTTTGCTTCAGTTGTGAAAGTTTGAATAGCCTTTAATGTGCCTAACCTTCGCCACCAAGAGCTAACTGGGCAGCAGGTGAATAGCCTCACTGACCGGTAATCCCCGAGTGCCGCCCACGGAACTTCCTGTTGCTAACCGGTTAGTATCAGAGCGTGTCACGGGAGCACCCACGGATATTCAGCAGGACTAACCATGTAAATACCTTTGAATACTGGGCCCTGGGTTTCCAACATATGCAAATTTAGCTCATGAATATTCATTGTAAATATCCTGAAAAGCAAACCTGCTATAAGTCAGCAGGACAGATTTAAGAAGCCCTAGTCTAGCAATCTGAGCAGGGACATTAACAGTCATAGATGTAAAAGTACAAAACGTTGGTTGAAATCTTAGGATAATGCACTGAGCGACTTTAGCACATGATAGACCACACTGGAAGACTGATGCATCAATTGGTTGTGTTGGGTCATTTAATTACGGTGCCCAAATGCCTTCAGCACTCGGGAAGTATATTGTCAGTTCTTATCACACTCTAAAACTGTGGTTCTCAATCCAGTCCTGAGGGCACACACAGCCTGTCAAATTTTCCAGATAAGCACAATGAATATGCATGAGCGCGATTTGCAGGCACTGGCTTCATTGTATGCAGATCTCTTTCATGCATATTCATTGTGGCTAACCCAAAATCCTGACAGGCTAGGTGTGTCCCGGGGACTGGATTGAGAACCCCTGCTGTAAAGTGTATTGTGCTATCCTTACATAGTACCCTGGCATTAAAGTATGCAAAACATTTTGTTTTTACAATAATAATGTTATCTTTGGTTCAATTTTTTAGGTACTCAACTGACTTCATTCTTTTTACAGTGCAGCTAGAGTGTTCTGTGATATCAAGCAATCTTAAAGCTGCCTCTCATTGATCAGAGGCACAGAGGACTTAAAAAAAACATTCCAGGATCCTGACAAGCCACATTATTTCATTCTTCGTATTTGTTTTGTAAACTGATGTACAGGTAATGGAGGGGGAGCCTGGTGGTTAGAGCACTGGCTTGGTAACCAAGGGTTCAAATCCCACTGATATTCCTTGGGCAAGTCACTGAACCCTCCATTGCCCCAAAGGCACACATTGCATTTTTAAAGTATGCTTGTGGTGAATTTCAAGGATAAGTCAAAATTTCCTTTCAGTTTGGATCTTGCAGTTCATGCCTGTTTTTATATACTTTACGGGGGTCCCTTTACTAAAGTGTGGTAATGTTTACTGCAGTAGCAGGTGATAAGCAGTTAACGCAGGACCATGATAGCTGCTACCACACGCTAAAAACAGCCAACATGGTAAAATTCTCCTCTAATTGCTTAGTGCACATTGGGGCGAGGACAATTGGGAATGAAGTTATAGCGTGGTGAGGTACGTTTCCATGCTGTAACTGCAGGGTTTACCCCCAACAGTTAGCACATGGCCTTTGCACTTACCAGGTTTTCGTTTTTACTCCTCAGACACACTAAATGCAAGAACTTACTAGACTTTGGTAAAAGGGCCCCTAAGATTTCATTGTAAGCCAGGTCTTAAACATAACAGCTTTTAAAGTACACCATACTAACATATTCAGTGGCTATTATAGTAACTGCTTGCTATCAGTTTTAAGAAATCAATTTCCTGTACTGTTTGTGCTTTATTTTACCATGAGAAAGTTTGCTGCGAGATTCACTTCCAACTAGCACCAACCCTTTAGAATGCACTTCCTTTGCATTTCGCCAAAATACTTTATTGAAAACTTTAAAAAAAAATTGGAAAGCTCATATCTTTGAGCAAGCATTTAGTGGTTTCTAGGCAGACGGGTCTAGTGGTTTACTAGTTTGTGTTTTAATATTTTTGAAAATATTGTTATGCTAATATACAATATTATTGTTTTGTGCATCGTATGCATTATTATGCTTACATTTTTTTAATGATTTGTAAACCGTTTTGATGCTTTTTGTTTTAAGTGGGTTTATCAAGTACAATAATAAACCATAAACCATGGTACCACAGTTTGTGAATTCATCGTAAATTTATTTTTGCTTTGCTGAAACTAGGAATATTGCATATTGCCGACTAGTAAAACAAAGACAGTGGGTCCCAAGTCTGGCCTGCTGCCTTTAAAAGAGCTGGACCAGTGCTCAGTTTAAAACAAAAATACCCTCATCTCTGATCCTTTTTCAAGCACCCCTTATCGCTTGTTCCCTTTTCAAACCTTTCCCTCCCCCAAAACCCACCCCATCACCACACGATTCTTTTTCAACTCCTCCCTAGCAACCACACATCTAATCCCACTCTGACGTCTACTGGGAGTCACCCTGATGGATAGTGTTGGCGAGGGGGCAGAAGTAATCACCAGACACTCTTACACTGTCAACTCCCTTATTCAAAGTGGTAGCCTTGCAATAAATATCTCTAAAGGAACTTGGCAACATGATCTCCTAACGGTAGTACCATGAGATTACCAAAAGAGGGCAGAGGCGGTCATTTTGTGTGAGGGACATAAGAGGGCAAGCATGCCTGGGGGGGATTGTTCTTGACCTTCCACCACCCACCAGGGAAACCCCCAGTAGGTGCCAGAAAGAGTGCGGTGGGTGGGTTCCAGGATGGGGTTTAAAAAGCCCTTGTATGGTATTAAGCACGTTAGTAAAGATGTTCCGGGAGCATCAGTATGTCTGTTAATGGTCTGATACTCCCAGGAGAAAGTTAACACCCCTGGAGGTGGTGTTAACTTTCCATGAATAATGTAACCTGTGAAACTCGATACACCTTGTGTTAACTATACGGCATAATAACCAATTGCTTTGCATGCATTTGCATGTGACGCATCTCATTTTTTTTAAACATGAGATGTGACGTAATGTGCGCTGGGCGCAAATAACGCACATTGCGGGGTTTAAACATGCTTTAATTGCTCTTTAATGTGTGCTGTTTTTACATAATGTATCTTAATAAACAGACCTCTTAAAATACTATATACCGCTTCATTTGTTTTTCCCGGGGCCTGGAGATGAAAGGCTTTTGAATAAAGTGTTCAGCTCTGTTTCTCGCTTTACTGTTTCATTCCTTGGTTAACAGAGACCATATTTTTGAAAGAAAGCATCATCGCACTGCCAGCACGCAGCCCTGGTGAACAGCACGGTATACTTACAAGACAAACAATTTAAATGTTGGCCATTTTCAATTGTAATACGAAACTATTTTATGTGTACAGTAGGAAAAATTGCATAACTGTCTTCTGGTGTCCATATTTTTAGATACATTGACTGTACTTTTTGTGCTTTCCAAGAAAGAGAATGCTGGAAAGGGATCGACATACGTCTATGTGGAGGGATAACAGCTTTCCAAGAAGGACAGGCAGGTCATTATTTTCAGATAACTGAGCCTCCAAAATAAATATCGGTTGATTTCTATGGGAAACTGTTTGAGCTGCAGAATGCTGACCACCAGTCCCTTCCAAAGGTTCCCTCTGATCCTTCCAGCACTTTGGCACAAAGTAACACTGGCAGAAAGAGAGAAATATAGCAAACAGCAGGTGAAGGATGGCATCAAAGGCACCTTCAATGTCACCTCCCCCACACTTTCAACGACACACATCGCCTCAAGTTAAAAATAGTATGCTATCCTTCAAGCGTGCAAACCATCAAGTCTGGCACTTCTTTTCATTCCCCCAAAATGCTAAATGTTTCACCCTTATCCAAAATCCCTCCATGATCCATCCAAGAACAATTAAAGCATGCAATTATACGTACAGGCCATAATTAGCGTCAAGCCAGACAGCTAACCTCAATCCAAATTTCCTCCTCTCCCTTTCCAAGTCAACCTATTACAATAATTTTTGCAAACGCCACTGCAGACAGTTCAATTCAGTTCCAAAAAGATCAGTCGTTTGTCCTCTCGCATTTATAAAAAGAGAGTTAGTGGAACAAAAAAAAAAAATCCAAACCCTCCGAACTTCTCTGGTTATGCAAAACCGGAAGTCCGTGTCAGAGGTGATGGAGGCACTAGATTTTGCGAGACAGAAATCATGATGCAGCCCTGGAGATGATGGGTAAGCGCTGCATCATGGTTTAGGGGTCACTGCCAGCCCCAGAGAGAGAGGCAGCAGTGGCAATGGGCAGCAGCAGGTGCCCCTGAGAGGGTCAGTGCTGTAGGTGACTGCCCAGTTCACCAAATGGTAATGCCGGCCCTGGTGGTTAAATTTATTTTATTTTACTTATTCCTTCTAAGTTTTTGCTTTATCGCCAAATGGCCAAAAGGTCATCAGAGCAGTTTACAATGAAAGTAAAATAAAAGAGCAGAAAAGGAGAGAGGAAGAAAGAAGGAAGTAGGAAAGCAAGGAGTGCGCAACATCATAGGGAATAGATTAAAGGAGGAGGGAGACAAAAATGAAGAGTAGAACCCTGGGGGAGGGTGGGTCAAGGTGAGGCGGCCTGTGGGAGGACTCATTGTAAGAGTCACATCTTCAGACCCTTCTTAAATCTGGGAAAGGAAAGTTCTTGGCGAAGAGAAAGTGGGAGGGAGTTCCAGAGGGAAGAGCTGAGATTGGCGAAGGAAGAATTCTGGAGATGACTAGATGAAGGACAGAGGGTGAGGAAGAGACAGGAGTGAGGTCTGGGAAAAATAAAGGGCATGGGAAGGCCTATAAGCAGAAGTCAAGGTAGTAAGATAGGGAAGGCAGGAAGAATAAGTACAGTAGAGTAGTAGTCTAATGGCTAGAGCAGCAGCCTGGAACCGGAAAGACCAGGGTTCAAATCCCACTGGTTCCTTGTAGCCTTTGGCAACTCATTTAACCCTCCATTGCCTCAGGTATAACCTTAGATTGTAAACCCCTTGGGGATAGGGAAATTACTTACACTATCTGACTAACTCACCTTGATCTAGTTCTGAAAAGGCGTGAGCTAAATAATACTAAAGAAAGAAAGGGAACAATGAATGAGGGTGAGATCCTTATAGAGCATGCAATATGAGATAGGAAGCCAGTGGAGAGAGAGCAAGAGGTGAGGGATGTGGTCAAAACTGGGGCACCGAAGATGAGTTTGGCAGCAGTGGATTGGATTTTTATTTTATTTATTTATTAACATTTTTTATATACCGCACTATTCGTTATCAGCGCGGTTTACATGGAACAAATAACTTCAGCCAAGATACATGGATGAGTTAAAGGTGGCAGAATATAGAATATTACAATAGTCAAGTCTTGGGATAAATATGGAAAGAATGATCAATTTCACCTGATGGACAGCAAAGAGCACAGGCAGCTAATATGACGCAAGGCCAGAAAATAATTCATATAAACAATTATCATCCAGTCCACACTGGAGCATAAGTGCATTCTAAAAGAAATCTCACATGCAACTCAGAAAGAAACTGCAGAAAAATGAATTCACAAACTGTTAGCAAACTGCTGACAGAGGCCCACCTAAGGACTGGCTCCTTTGAAGAAGGTGTCGATCCGAACTGATGATCCCCAGCAAGGGGGTGGGATCAAAGGTATTTACTACAGTGCACCGATGAAGACCTAAGAGGGGATCCTAAGTCAACCCTCAGGTAAGTAACATAGAACTATTGCTTGTATTTTGTACTTTTCATGTTTTATTGGTTTGCATATTATTTAAACTTACATACCGTTTTTGGTGGTCTGTTAGATTTAGGAAGACGATCAAAAAATCTTTTAGATAAAATAAACAAAACCAGAAGATCATTTCAATCTCTACTGAGTATAAATGCAGCAAGAAGCAGAAGTGTAAATATTTACAGCCACAGGGACCTGAAATTCTGAAGACAAAATCAAGATTTTATTTTGTTTTCAATAAAAGAGCTTAAATGTTTATCTTAAAAATCAAATGGATACCAGTTCAGTTTGTTATATACTCATAAGAAATGTGAAAAAATTCCTTACAAGTTAGATTTATTGCATAATATAGTCTTCGGTACAGAAAAACGAAACAGAGGAAGGCCTCAGTAATGCAAAGTTAGGATTTTAAACAACATTTTAAAAGGACTGACTCGAAGGCACACATTGCATTTAAAGGACTATGTAAAAGAACAGAGCGGGTCTTTCAAACTCTTCATACGGCAATGAAAAGTTGTTTCTCTTAGCTATGCAATATAAAAATTGTAAAATAATTCTTCACAGTCCCTTGCTGGGGGGAGCAGATCCGGCCACTGTAAAACTGCAGCACCTACTTTAAGTTGGTTCAAAGCCAGGGGGCACCTCTCATGTAGAGGATGATGGTCTGAAGACTGGACTGCAGGAGAGGAGCTTCAAAATAGGCAGGGATGAAAGCGTTGGTTAACTGGGCAAAAAGACTGATAGTTTCAAGCAGGTCAGACGGAGCTAGAAACCCACAAGGAACAGAAAGGCATTCTCCAGTCAAGAAAAAACATGCTGTATTGGGAGGAGCAATAACAAAGCTTAAAACTGGTGGTGGAAGGAGGTGACATTCCATTCTTTGCAAATTATCATTCCTTTTCTCTCTTAGCCCAAAGTGTTTGGGATGATTATATGTTGGAAGTAATTCAAAGAAATTAAATGCCACCTACCTATTAAAACTTAAGAATTACTGGCTAAACCGCAGCGATCCCAATGTTCAGTAGCATCTGTATAGTGCCGCTGAATATCCTCATAGACCACAAGAAAGATGCCAGGTTAAATCTGGGGTAGTATCAGCAGCTATCCAGTCAGCAGCAATATAAGGTAGTTACTCACCTGTAGTAGGTGCTCTCTGTGGACAGCAGGAATAAGTCCTCACATATGGGTGACATCCCCATTGGAGCCTTGCATGGGAACGCTCCCGAGCTTCTGTTGCAATCTTTTGGGAGGCTCAACTGCACCTGTGCACCTCCTTCCCACCTGCTGCCATGGCGCCATCTCAAAGCAGTCTGATAACATAGCTGTAGCAGAAGACAATTCCTCGAGGAGGTGGGAGGCTTGTGAACTTATTCCTGCTGTCTACGGAGAACATCTGCTACAGGTGAGTAACTACCTTTTCTCTATGGACAAGCTGGAATGAGTCCCCATGTATGGGGCTCCCAAGCTACAGGTTTCCAAAACTCGAGGAGGCCACAGAGAAGCCTAACAGGGGCAAACTCAACTCTGAAATGGTGAGAGGTCAGAACAACTCAGCCACCAACTATGTACTAAATGAGATAATTTCTCTCTTCCCCTTTTAATAGGGTTTTTTTTTTTCTGATAGCCTGGACAGAATAGAATGAGTCTAGGGGGGGGATGGAGTTGGATTCTAATCCCCAGATTCCGGAGTACCGATTGGATGACGTTGCTGTCGTGTCGGGAATTCCCATCTAGGCAAATTGAGGTATGAATGTGTGGACCACGTTGAAGCCCTGCAGACCTCTTCCATGGAGACTTACCGTGTCGGCCACAGATGCAGCCATAGCTTTCACAGTGAGCTGTGACATGACCATTAAAGCTCAGGCCTGCCTGGGCATAAGCGAAAGAGATGCAGTCTGCCAGCCAAATTGAAAGAGAGTGTTTGGAAATAGCAGCCCCTAGCTTATTGGTGTCAAAAGAAACAAAAAGCTGGATGGACATTCTATGGGCATTTGCCTGCTCCAAATTGAAGATCGAGGCCTGCTTGCAGTCTGACATGTGCAGCACAGCTTCCTTTCTGTGTACATGAGATTGTGGGAAAAAAGTTAGAAGAGCAATTGACTGATTAAGGTGGAAGTCAGATACCACTTTCGGATGGAATTTAGGATGAGTGCAAAGGACCACTCTATTATGATGAAATTTGGTGTAAGGCCTGAAACTCATCTACTCTGCAAGCCGAAGTGACTGCCACCAGAAACAGGACCTTCTAGGTCAAGAACTTCAGCGGACAGGAACTGAGTGGCTCAAAGGGAGGCTGCGCAAGAACTACATTGAGATCCCAAGACACTGCAGGAGGCTTGTAGAGAGGCTTCAAGAGAAGCAAGCCTCACATAAAGGAAACAACTAAAAGGTTGTACTGAGATGGGTTTGCCCTCCACACCTGGATCCTGATACAGTTGGACTTAAGATACTCAAGCAGCTTTTGTGTGGAACAGACGAAAGGGTCTAGGGCCTGGCCCTCACAACAGACAGCAAATCTCTTCCACTTGCATAAGTAGGACTTACTCATAGAGGCCCTCCTGGAGGCCAAAAGGATTTCAGTTACAATGTCTGTTAGGTGGAGCTGAGACAACTTAGCCTCTCAATATCCACACTTTAAGGGCCAAGGACCGGATGTTGGGGTGTAACATCATATTGTCCTCCTGCGTTATCAGAATGGGCATGTGGCCAAGCCGTAGCAATTCTAGATTGGAGAGCTGAAGCAGGAGGTGAAACCAAGGCTGTCTAGACCAGTAGGGGGTGATAAGAATCATCATGCTGCCATCTGCTATGAGCTTCAGTAGAGTCTTCACAATGAGAGATACTGCAGGATAAGCATACAGAAGACCCTCCTCCCAATGAACGAGGAAAGCGTCCGATGCTACTCTGTGGTGTGATCTTACTCAGGCGCAGAGGTGAGCCACACCTGGACATTCTGTGGAGTGGCGAACAGATCTATCGAGGGAGTGCCCCACTCTCGAAAGATGTGAGTTGCAACTCCCCTGTCCAGCATCCACTTGTGTGGCTGGAGAACTCGACTCAGTCTGTCTGCCAGAGTTTTCTGCTCGCCTGACAGGTATGTGGCTCTCAAATTCATGTTGGCATGATGGCCAACTTCCCCAGTCTGACTACCTCCCAACAGAGGATGTATGAGCTGTTCCTCCCTGCTTGTTGATTTAGAACATGGTGACCTGATTGTTGGTCTATACCAAAACAATTTGGCTGGCCAGTCAATTTTGGAAAGCCCTTAGAGCATTCGCCACCGCTCACAGCGCCAAGAAGATGACTTTCTTGGATGGACCAATCACTTTGGGTGTGCAACCCATCAAGATGAGCTCTCCACCCCAGCTCAGAAGCATCAGTCATCAGAACTTTCTGGATTGGAGCAATCTGAAAAGGAAGAGCTTTGAGCAAACTATGGTGGACTGTCCACCAGTGTAATGATTGAATGACAGGAGCAGTGACACACAGACAATCCGAGTCGACCTGTGGCCTGGGTCCATTGAGTCCTCAGTCCGCTGAGCTTGCTTCATCTGAAGGCGCACTAGGGGTGTGACATGCACCATGGAGGTCATGTGGCATAGCACAGTCAACATCCTGCAAGCTGTTATCTGCTGACTCACTTGAGTCTCCTTCACCAGAACAGTCAATCAGAGAAGTCTATCGTGCAGCAGGAAGGCTCTCACTTGACTCGTGTCGAGCAGGGCCTCTAAAAACTCCAACTGTTGGGTGGGCTGCAGGTGGGATTTTGAGTAATTTATAATAAATTCCAGTAGTTCCAACACCTGAATGGTCAATCATGTCGATTCTTGAACTCCTTCCATAGTTGTGCTCTTGACCAGTCAGTTGGCCACATAGGGAAAGACAAACGCTCCCAGTATCTGTAGGTAAGTAGCCACTACCGTGAGGCATTTTGTAAAGACATGAGATTCTGAAGCCAGCGAAACGGCAGAACCTGGTACTGGAAGTGTTGTCTACCCAGGACAAATCCGAGATACTTTCTGTGAGCTGGATGTATCTGCATGTGGGTATATGCATCCTTCAGATCAAGGGAGCATAGGCAATCATTTTTTTGCAGGTAAAGAAGCAGGGTGCCCAGAGAAATCATTTTGAACTTTTCTCCGGCCAAGAACTTGTTAAATTCTCTGAGGTCTAGGATGGGACGGTATCCTCTCATTTTCTTAGGAACCAGGAAGTACTTGGAACAAAACCCCTGACCTCTGTACTTCGGTGGCATGAGTTCGATCGTGAGATCTGACAAGAGGGTAGTGATTTCTCCCTGAAGCAGTTCCTGATGTAGAGGGTCAAGATGATTCACCCTCAGGGGGCAGTTTGGTGGCAGTTCCAAAAGGTGTCATTTGTAATTGCTTTGGTAGAAGGTTATGAGGGGCCACCTGTGGGCAAAAAGAGTGAGCCGTCCTACAACCGGATGGTTTCCAGTTGCAACTTATATTTATGCAATTTCTTGATATACTGCCCAGGCTGAAGGGCATCAGAGCGGTTTACACACACTACAAGCAAGTACTGGATAAATTCACTTGTCCCTGAAGGGCTCACAATCTACATGTGTACCTGAGGCAATGGTGGGTTAAGTGACTTGCCCAAGGCCACAAGAAGTGCCTATAGGACTAGAAATCCCAGTCCCTCCAATTTGAGATTGCTGTCCCTGAGTGGAAATTGTATCCCCGGCCCTCTGGCCTGGCATACCTTGTCCCAACCTCTAGGCCACTCCATGGAAGAGTGATTATATTCTGAAGGAACCAGTCAAAACCCCACCCCGGGTCTTCATCCAATGTTAGGTGTGGTCACCCTTCGGCGTCGACAAGACTGAACCCTTCCTTGTCTTCAGGTGGAGTTTGAATTAAGGTCAATGCTCTAGGGCACTACAGGTGCTTGGCTCTGATTGAGTTTGCGAGCCCCTCGGTGTCAATGCACTGCCAGTGTCCAATGCAGACTTTGAAGCTATTGAGACCAATGCTAATGCTGATGGCCATGGATCAGACTTTTGAGTGTCAAAAAGTGATTAGTGCTGCTTCTCTTGACCTCTGAGTGCCCTTCTTGTCATCTGCAAACACAAATTACAAGAAGAGGTCCAGGCACTGTAGGCATCAGTTATAGTATCTATGGCAGATGTGGTCCTAGATCACTTGGAACACTTCTTAAACCTGCTAGCAGGTTTCTGGGACATGGCATTCAGAAAAATAGTCACGGCCACGTCAAAGGGCTCGATTTTGGAGAGGCCTGACCGGGGTACCGGCGGGAAGGCAGAGCACCGTTGCATGGAGAAAAAGCGATCGGCAGAGAAAAAAAACCCATAAAGGAAATAGAGAAACCATGATCAACATGCAAAATGAAGGAAAGGGCAAAAAAGGGTGCAAAAACATCCCTGCAGGGGAGAGGGAAATATTAGCAAGCAGAGAAGACTGGAACGTGTCTGCAGAGCTCTGCGGAAAATGAAAGACTGCTTTAAGGTGGTGCCACGATGGCAGTTAAGAAGGACGCACCTAGGTGCAGTGGAGCATCCCAAAAATTTCCAATAGAAGCTGCGGCAGGTTCCCGCATGGGGCTCCTTCGAGGATGTCACCTATAGGTGAGGACTCATTCCTGCTTGTCCATGGAGAATCAGTCGCTAACTGGATAGCTAAACCTCATTATGTAAAGGCAGGTCAATAGATAAACTGCTTAAAGTTAGGACAGCCATCTGGTTAGTGGCTGGATTTGAACACAACCAAATTACCATCACTGACTGGATAGCTACCATGAATACCGGCAAAGCCACTCACTGCCGTCGCTGAATATTGACCACATGTTTTCTAGTTCCTTTTTGTCTTGCTAAATACATTTTATTATATTAGCCAGAAAATGTTTAGCAAATTATACAATCAAAGATCTGAAATCAATTTATGTGAAGACAACCCAACAGGCTCCATAATTGCTGGGGGAATTATTTTGAAGATGTTAAAGGAGGGGCCAGCGATGTTGGTTCACTGGCAGGGCCGCAATACAGAGTAGGTGGATTCAATTCCTGGATCAGGAGTCTGCTCCCTGGACCAATTCAGGGCTAGGGATTCTGCAGAGGCAGTGTTCATAGCCTGGGGTGGGAGGAGTGATGGTCAAACAGTGATATCCCCTAGTGGCTGGAATTAGCACCCCTCGTTGCAGGGGTTCTGGAAGCAATCTTGGTTTGTGGATCCCACTTGAAGACTGTAGCTGCAGTGATTGGGCAACTGAGCAAGGGACAGGGGCTTGAAACAAAACAGGGGAAAAGTCTTGCATATAGAGGCTCATGAAAATCGAATGAAGCAGGAGGTAACTATTGGACCAAAAAAAATGTCAAGTCAGGAAATGGTTACTAAGACTTAAAATGCTTTGAAAGATTAAGTTCACCTAAAGACTGGTAAATTACTTTGGAGAAGCCTAGAGCAAGAGGCTCGTACCCAAGAGATCAGGGTTTGATTCCTATTGGCACTCCTTGTGGCCTTAGGCAAATCACTTTACTTTCTCATTGCCTTGGAAGAAAACGCCTTTAAAAAACCCCAACAACTGGTAACCAGGCTATCCTGAAGAATAATTTCATTAGCAATGCTGCCTTGAAGTCTGATTTTCCAAAGATCTAAAGATTGCTTCAATTTACTAACTGGGGTATGCAATATTAGTTATAGCTAGAAAATCTGACCTCTTTGCAGCCCTCCAGGCTTATAGCTTGATAATTGACAACCCTCATTTTGGAGCGAAGGAGCGGCGAAAATAAGCATTCATTTTTAATTTCTCATACATACTTTAAATGTGTGTACCTTGCGTCTAGTTCCCACTGACCTAAATATTCAGATGGAAATTCCATGGGGAATTTTAATTTGAAAATGAGCTTGCAGGTCTGCAGACTTTGAAAGCGGTTCCTTTAAGACATATGAATGAAATGTAATATTGACCCATCCAAGCATACGTTCCATTTTTTAATTTTTCAGTGGTTGTTATGGACCCGGAGATGTACAACGATTACTTAATGAGGACAATATATGTTAAAGAAAAATGCAACTGTGCACAGTTCCTTTAATTTCTACCCTAGCTTCAGATTGTTTGCAAAATGAGACAACCCTCTGAACACTCAGCACCAAAAACTGTCCAAAGATGATGCAAGTGAACTTTCCAGACCATACAGCGTTTCTTTTTCAGATGTAACAATATCTCTAGCTAATTCTGATGGTGGAGCAATGAAATGTCTGAGGGTCCACAAGGACATTAATTCTCTCTGTGCTCTGTCATTGTTCCGGTAAAGAAATCAAGGACAGCTACATTCGCTGTGGCTTCCTCCCAGGCAGATATTCCAAAAGGATTTTTTGTTTATGGCACCCTTATTTGGGACACTGACAAAATTGGCAACCTCCTCACTTAATGCTCTTACGCAAGACGTATTACTTCAGGTTTGTTCGACGAGACAGAGGAACATGCAGTTTTCTGTCTCTCTCCCCTTATCGGAGCCCTCTCTTCATTTGTTCAGCTTCGGCTCCCCGTTCTGCAGAGATATCATTTGGCAGCCTTTGCCGCTGAGAAAGTATTGGAAAGCCGGATCGCCAGAGTCTGCAGCACTTAGTAAAGAATGTGCTGACTGACACAGTCCAAGAGGGCCGTGACAGGTTAAAGGCATTAACAACCAAAGATTTTTGTCTCGCGGCCAACTTTTTAAAAGTCTCCTGCAAGCCACAGTAAAGCTTTCAAAATAGAGCTATTTGCTTCTTTTCCGTACTCATTAGCCTGGCCTGCTCTTGAAATTTCTCAGGCCTTGCTTGCATTCCACAGCAAAGCAGCTTTTTTTCTTTTTATTTTATAGCACAGCTAAATAGCTTTAAGATCCCCCTTCCTCCTTACCTCCTGTCTATGACACCATCAATATTTTTCATCAGTAAAAATAACTTTTTCAGGATTTTAAAGAAAAACAGAAGTCTCTTATCCTCCTCCTCCAGCAAAACCAAACCAAACAAAAGTTGTTTAATGAGGCCTCACCAACCCACACCTCTAGGAAATGTGGTGGGGTACACGCCCGGTCTATGGTAAAGTAGACTTCTGGCTAATATAATTTAGAAGAAAATATTCTTTAAGAAAGAAAGAATTGCATAAGTGTTCTCATCCAACACTGAGCTTTTATTTTGTAATGACACAGCAGTAGGAATGTACCGAGTATTTTCTAATACTGTTTTCAAGACCGTTTTAATCCCTCTTCCTCCTCCCCAACCCTGGATAAACCACAGCATGTGTGTAAGGCTGAAGGTCAAAGCATCACATGCCAAGTAACTATAGTGAAACCAATTGCACCGACAGTATCTAGTTTCCGTTAATTGCCCGTTGTAACAGTAGTGATGTCACTGAAGTCTGACCACTTGTACTTTTTTCAGAGGACTGAGGTCCAGTGGTATTTTTAATCTTTTTTTATATAATCGGAATTTCGGTTATCTTTTCACCAACAGTATAGCGCTGGGTTGACCAAAACTTTTATATAAGGTGCAATTTAGAAAAGATGTGGAGATATCAAGTTTGTGACAGTCACAGTTCCGGTGATGTTTTAGAAAAGGCTCCATTTAATGTCGAGCCTTTTATAAAATACAGAATAAGGTGGTGCAGGTATGCACATCTATGTGCCGATACGAGAGCTGGAGGAGCCATTTTTCACATCCACATGTAGGAAAAATCGACAGAGTAAACATGACTACATATACATGTTAAGTGCTTAATTTCACAACTTATACATGCATGGTGGCTATTCTGCAAGCCTACATGTATAATACTAACGATTAACAGCAGATGCCACCATCTAATTTGGAGTAGAGTAGCCTAGTGGTTAAAGCAGTGGCCTGCTGATTAAAGAGACCAAGCTTCATATTCCACTGACACTCCATATAGCCTTGGACAAGCCACTTAACTCTTCATTGCCTCAGGTACCAACTTAGATTGTAAGCCCTCTGGGGATGGGAAGTACCCACTGCACTCACCCTGAACTACTACTATAAAGGTGTGAGCTAAATACATAAATTTAACAAGGGGGGATTAAGGGTGGTGGATGCCTAAAATGCCCTCCTGATAGAGGCAGTGGAGGCAAAACCAGTGACTGAATTTTAAAAGGCGTGGGACCAACACAGAGGATCCCTATATAGCAAGAGGAAGGAATCAAAGTTAACTTAAATAACTTTTACACTTCAAAAAAACAGAAGTGGGCAACCTGCACTGAGCGGCAGGAACAACCCTAAACAAAGGCTGCGGGGGAGAAGCAGGTACAACTCTAGTCATCTTACTGGTCAGACTAGGTGGACCATGCTGGTCTTTATCTGCTGTCATTTACTATGTTACCCTACAGTGTTCTCCCTGTGTGTCCAAAGGCCTTCTGATGAAGTGAGCAGTAATGTTTCATTCCCCCCCCCCCCATCAATATTCAAAAGCCCTTATCCAGATAACCCCAGCTCTCTCAACTAGGACTGACGTACAGCCCTGTGCACGTGTCTGGCTTGCTCTCCCTGTTTAGCGCAGACATTTTGCACAGAGTTAATTTACATGCTCTTTGCTTAGAGCATCTGAGTTAAACTTCTGTTAGGAATCTCTGAGCTTTAGGTTGGGTTCTAGGGGCATAGCTTTTGTATCGCGGCGTGAATATGCTCTTCAGGTGCACTCAGAAGCAGTGATGTGCAATGCAGGAAACTTCACCAGCACTGATGAGAAAGAGAAGTTGGGGATTTGATGGGGAGAGGCACAGTAGCTATAAGCAAACATCAATAAATACGATGGAAACACACGCATTATGAAAATAAAAGCAAGTTTGGCACTGAAGGAAACTAACAACTGACACTCATAATAAGCAACACTAACAAACAAACAAAAAGAGATTAAAGAGAAAGAAGAAAACTGGCCCAGGCCCTCTTTCAAAAAGGAAACACACTAGACCAGCGATGGCGAACCTATGGCACGCGTGCCAGCTGTGGCACGCGAAGGCCTTGCAGCTGGCACGCGGGAAGGTCCGCAATTAGGTTTTTGTTTTTTTTTCAATTTTACTTGTCTGCTGCCGCTGTCGGGGCCGCCGTGGCAGAATCGAGCGTGCCGCGGGGCCCCCCTGTACCCGGCAGAGCCTGCCCTCCCCGTAGCAGCTCTCTCTTTGGCAGCTCTCTCTTTGGAGCTGCAGTCAGACGCGCCGGCTTGCAGAGCGCGAAGGGAAGAGTTTCCCTTTCGCGACTCTGTTAAGCCCGCGGGGGCTGATGGGAACTTCCCATCAGCCCCCGCGGGTTTAACAGAGCAGCGAGGGAGAAACTCTTCCCTCGCGCTCTGCAAGCCGGCGCGTCTGACTGCAGCTCCAAAGAGAGAGCTGCTACGGGGAGGGCAGGCTCTGCCGGATACAGGGGGGCCCCGCGGCACGCTCGATTCTGCCGCGGCGGCCCCGACAGCGGCAACAGACAGGTTTTCTTTTTTTTAATTTACCCTGGGCTGGGGGGGGGTTAGGAGTGGTGATGTGATGGGCTGGGCTGGGCTGGGGGGGGGTTAGGAGTGGTGATGTGATGGGCTGGGCTGGGCTGGGCTGGGGGGGTTAGGAGTGGTGATGGGCTGGGCTGGGGGGGTTAGGAGTGGTGATGGGCTGGGCTGGGCTGGGCTGGGCTGGGCTGGGCTGGGGGGGTTAGCAGTGGTGATGGGCTGGGCTGGGGGGGGTTAGGAGTAGTGATGGGCTGGGCGGGGGGGGTGTTAGGAGTAGTGCTGGGCTGGGGGGATGTAGGAGTGGTGATGGGCACTGGGCTGGGGGGGGTAGGAGTGGTGATGGACACTGGGCTGGCTGGGGGGGGTTAGGAGTGGTGATGGGCACTGGGCTGGCTGTGGGGGTTATGATTTGTGATGGGCGCTGGGCTTGTGGGGTTAGGAGTGTTAATGGTCGATGGGGGGGCTTAAACAAAAAATAGGGTTATGGGGGATTAGGACTGGAAATGGGCTGGTGGGATTAGGACTGGAAGTGGGTTGATGGGGGGTTAGGACTGGTAATGGGCTATGGGGGGGCTTAAACTGAAAATTGGGTGATGGGGATTAGGACTGGAAATGGGCTGGAGGGATTAGGACTGGAAGAGGGTTGATGTGGTGTTAGGACTGGTAATGGGCTATGGGGGGGCTTAAACTGAAAATTGGGTGATGGGGGATTAGGACTGGGAGTGGGCTGATGGGGAGGTTAGGACTGGTAATGGGCTATGGGGGGGCTTAAACTCACAATTGGGTGCTGGGGGATTAGGACTGGAACTGGGCTGGTGGGATTAGGACTGGGAGTGGGCTATGGGGGGCTAGGACTGGTAATGGGTTGGGGTTGCTAGGACTGGAAATGGGCTGAGTGGAAGGGGGCTTGAACTGCAAATAGTTGTTGGGGATGGGGCTTGGAATGGAAATGGGCTGAGGGGAAGTGGGGGGCTTGAACTGCAAATAGCTGATGGGGACGGGGCAAGGAATGGAAATTGGCTGAGGGGAAGTGGGGGGCTTGAACTGCAAATAGCTAATGGGGAGGGGGACTTGGACTGGAAATGGGCTGAGTGGAAGGGGGCTCGAACTGCAAATACCTGATGGGCAGGGGGGCTTGGAATGGGCTCTTAGGGGAGGGAGCTAGGACAGGAACTGGGCTGATGGATGGGCTAGGATAGAACTGAGAATTGGGTGTTGGGGGAGCTAAGATTGGAAATGGGCTGTGGTGGGGGCTTGGATTGAAATGGACTCATGGAGGGGCTAGAACTGGAGGTAGGCTCATGGGGGGCTTGGATTAGAAATGGGCTGAGTGGAGGGGAGCTAGGATTTAACATGGGCTGATGGTGGGGCTAGGAAAGGACTAGAAATGGGCTGATGGGAGGCTGGTATTGGAAATGAGCTGATGAAGGGACTCGGATAGGACTGGAAATGGATGGGGGAGCTAGGACTGGAAATGGACTGATGAGGGGACTAGAAGGGAGCGGATACTGGGTGGGGCTGGAACTAAAAGGGAGCTGATGTTGGGGGAGATTAGAAGGGGATGGGGCTGGGAGAATGAAATGGAGAGGGGAAAAATATTTTGTGTGTGAGGGAAGAAAAATGTACAATTGGCCGGGTATTGGGAGAGTAAGTGGGGATTGAGGATGGAGGGGTAAAATTTGAGTGGATGAAATAGGAATGAGGAAAGAGCAAAAGGAGAAAGATTAGTATGTTAAAGCGGATGTAGAGAGAGAGAATGGAAAAAAAATCTAGAAGAGAGAAGAAAGGACAAATGGACAGCAGATGATGGAGAGTTAGCAGAAAACATGAAGAAACCAGAAGAAAGTGGCTGGAGCAATTGCAACTGTGTAACTGAGCTGAGGTATTCTGTTTATGTAATTCCTTTTTGACATTGCCACTTGTTCTCTTTCCCCAGTAGGTCATGTATTGTTGTTCTCTGAAATGTATTGGTTTAATATTTGCAGTGTTGCCTTTTGATAGGTATGGTATGGTGCTTTGTGACTCCTGGTAGTGCTGTTAGGATACGGCGGGTTTGCTATTGGTTCTAAATGGGCAGTGTTTGTAGTAGTTCCTAATGTGCCTGGCGGTTGGCACTGGATTATAGTAATGTAGAAATCTTTTAGTCTGTCTTTATCCATACACTCATTAAGAGACATGTTTACTAAAAGTTAGTGTATGTTAGCATTATGCAAATATTTATGCAAATTGACGTGCTGGCACTTTGAGGAAATTCTTTGGTTTTGTGCGGCAGTTTGGGCACTCGGGCTCAAAAAGGTTAGCCATCACTGCACTAGACACTAAAGACTAGATACAAAACCCCAGGATCCGTGTGTTCCAGCAGACAGATGGCCACAAACTGTACACTATACATAACTAGGACAAAGGAAAGAGGTTCATTTTTAGTATCATAAATGCAAAACTATAACCTGAAAGATAAGAAATATTCTAACCCTGCTTCTTATGTGCAACACGTTTATAGATAGCTATCAAGAGAGAAGTAGGGGCTGACTTTCAGATGAAGTAGCGTCATGTCCCTCATGCTTTAACAGCCTGTGCACTCTACAGGGCATATGTGCACAGTGCCATCTCCCAACCCCCGCTCCCTTCCCCCAAGCCATTGCTTTGTAAGTAGGAGTGTGCCTTGTATCTGATTAAAGGAAGCTACTAGCAACATATGTTAACCCATCCTGGTGAGGGGCTGAAACGACCAGGGCTTGCACATTTGCAGTCAGGAGAAAGAGCTGCCCTGTTTGAGCAATCAAATACTTTCACTTCCATCCAGGCTTGGAACTAACTAAAGCAGTAGTATGTAGCGAAAGCAATGCAAGACCTAAACAGACCTTGAAACATATTGGTATATAAAGAACAACTTTTAAAGGGATTTAGCCAGTTAACTAAGTATTTACCCAGCTAGATTCCCCAGGTGAAAACTGGCCTCTCAGAGCAATTAAAAGTATGGAGAACACTTAGCAAGCGCATCCCTTTACCTGGATTTAAGAGGTATTACAAGGGAGTGTTTTAAATCAGAGAATAATCGGCATAGTTACAGTCCTGTAAATCGTGTAGATGTCACTATCCAGGATATTCAATGGCACTAACACGGTTAATGCCGCTGAATATCCCCTCTCTTCTTCCTTTCACGGCCCGATGCTAAACGCTTAGCATGGGGGGGGGGGCACTCCGGGGACAGCGGACAACATGCAATATCGCTACTGCCGGTTATCGACTGCGGCTGAGAGGCAGTGTGGTGATCCCGGATATTCAATGTCGGGGCCGCATATGACCCCGGTACTGAATATCTGGGGTTAGAGGTCAACGGGGAGGGCTATGCGTCAAAGGGCGCATGGCCCTCCTAACTCAATATAAGGCCCTTGGTGTTTTGATCCTGCTTCACCACCTATAGAAATAGGCGAGGCAAAGTATTATAGGTACAAACCCTGCAGGGAAGCCACCTGTATTGTATGTGCAGGTGGGAATAATGTGCATTTATAGTTTTAAAAATGATGCACATAGATCCCACAGTACACTTGTTCTCCCACTGTGGGCTGCATTTACTGACCAACTTCCTTTGACCATATACTTCTTCTAGGTAGGATTACCAGATTTTTGAAGAACAAATCTCGGGTACCTGGGCAGGGCGGAGTCAGATGGGGAGAGGCAAGGGTCCTCCCTCCTCTGCCATCTTTTCCCCATATATTTCAATATGACCAGTCTAGGTAGCATTCAGTAATTTCAAAAAGTTAAAAATAAAAGACAATAGCAGCTGTTCGAATTATAAGAGTGCATACAAACATATATGCTTAAACTCTATCTTACACAGACAAATAAATAGTCTATTTCTAAAATTCCTCCTCTTTTTTTCAGAGAAATTAATTTTACATCTTCTCCGACCAGGATCGGGAAGACTGCATATTAGAAAGGCCTTCAGGAAGGTGACCAAAATGATTTGGAGCCTGCGTAAGAAACCTTATGAGAAGAGACTTGAAGACCTAAATATGTACACTGTGGAGGAGAGGAGGGATAGGGGAGATATGATTCAGACCTTTAAATACTTAAAGAGGAACGATGAACAAACAAACCTCTTCCAAAGACGGGGAAGCTGCAAAACTAGAGGGCATAACATGAAGCTGCAAGGTGGAAAATTGAAAGGCAATGTCAGGAAATATTTTTTCACTGAAAGGGTGGTGGATGCTATGAATGCTCTCCCGATGGAAGTGGTGGGGGCAAACACGGTGACGGAATTCAAAACGGCATGGGACAAGCACAGAGGATCTCTTTACAGAAACAGGATAAAAACAAAATAAACTGAACCATCTAACTTCTCAACAAATAGGGGTGTTTTACATGGAGTGGTGGGTCCACCCCTAGACAGAGACATGGGGAGGGGTGGCCTGCACAGAGCGACAGGTGTACCTACTCTTGCCGTATTGCTGGGCAGACTGGATGGACCATGCTGGTCTTTATCTGCTGTCATTTACTATGTTACTATGTTAGGAGAAGCCATGACTTTTGCCTGTGTCCCCACTGAAATTGAGGACAAGAGGTAGATATAGTTCATGGAGTCAGGGCCATTACCTCAAAATCGGGGACTTCTGGTAGCCTTATAAATAGACCAAGTGGCCCAGTCTGCTTCGTTATTCCTGTCCATATCGCAAAGGGTAGATCCTAGTTCCAGCTATAGATCACCTGTAGGATATTAATCCTTATCCAAGTTTTGGTCATCTTTCTCCATTAGACTACCCCCCTAGGTAACTGAGCATGCAAGTTCCCCTTTTTAGTTTACACTAAGCGCCTCTCCCCCTCCCATCCCTAACCGCACGGTGGCCCCACACTAACACAACACATTTTCAGTTAAGGCTTTTAGTTACTACTGTACCAAGTAGCCTGCCAGATAGGCAAACCTACAGAAGTGCCTGCATTTCCACGTGTAGTTATACTGTATTGCAGTGGTTCTCAACCCAGTCCTCTGGGACCCCCAGGCCAGTCAGATTTTCAGGATATCCAGATTAATATGCATGAGATAGATCTGCATGCACGGCTTCCATTGTATGCAGATCTATCTCATGCATATTCATTGTGGATATCCTGAAAACCTGACTGGCCTGGGGGTCCCAGAGGACTGGGTTAAGTACCTCTATTGCACTGCGTTCTTTCAGATGCCTTAGCAGAACATAGCAAAATGATAAAGGTACAGGACAATGCCCAGAATTCAGAAGGTGCCAGCAAAAATCACAAAACAGGCTGTTCTGTAGTTGATTCAGGTGTGGGGGTGGGGGTGGGGGGGGGGGTTGGTGGCTGATCACATTAGCCTACTGTAATTGACAGCAATTGAACTATATAAACCTAGCCACTATAGAATCTGTACCAGATGCATTATTTGCTATAATTCCACATTTGCAACCTACTGTGTCTTCCGCAAGGGCAAGAAAGGGAACAATTGTAGTTTTTGTCTAATGGAAAATCAATAAACCTACACACTAATATGAATAAAATCACCACTTGTGTGCGGTTAACACTTGCCTCACCACAATTACAACACAACCCCTGTGAGGCAGTCAAGCCCCTGAAAGTGTCAAAAGAAGACCAAAAAGGTGAGAGAAAAAGAAAGAGTGGGAAAAAAGGATTTAGATGCTCTTACTGAGACACGTATAGGTCAGGAAACCGGAACGTCTTCGACATAGGGCAAAATGTACTGAGAAACCATCATATATAAAACACAACACAACTGCTGACATGAGCATATAAGGGCCAGCTTGTTCATTAATATACTGTGTGTGAGTATTTGGGGGCAGATGATGGGACATAATAATTATATTATTAAAAAGATAAAGGAGCGTGTGGGGAAAGACAAGAATCACGAGAAAACCACAAGGATAAAGAAAGTTGCTCTAACGTAACAGCGAAATGAGTGCAGACACCCTTCCTCCAGGTGCACTTTCACTGTTGAATGAAGTTTGGGCTTTTAGTCATGCACTCGTCCGTCTTTACAATCTGCGTCAGCTGTCGTGTGACCTTTTGGCTTAGTTTTTGGTCATGAATAGGTGGGGTGAATAAAGGAGGGGACACAGAGGATGAACAGTTTTATATCTTCCTGCACATGAACTGAGAAGTACAAGGAAATGCCTTTGCTAATTTTCAGAGCAACACAGTTCACGCCATTTCCTTTCCTTAGCTATCCCAACCCTTCACTGCTTCAGAGTCTCCTCTCAAGGCTACGCCTTGCCATTAAATAGATAAACTGATCACATAAAAGTTATGTTCATCCTGGTCTTCAGTTTTTCTGGCCCTGGTAGTTTTCTACCTGCTTCTTTAGACTTCCAGCTTAATCCAAAATAATCTCTACAGGGCTGTGATGCCATCATGGGTGCCAGCTCTGTGGGTCATTGGGTGCTGAGCACCCTCACTACTGAGCTCCTTCATTAAGTTGGGGGAGGGGTAATTTGTAGAGAGTTTAACCCTCCCAGTTGTTAAAGGTTGGTTCCTTTGGACAGCCTGGGGACTTAGTTAAGTGCAATATGTCTGTCGATTGTTGAAAATCAAAGGCATAGGGAAAGTATCCTGAACTAGGCGTCACGGGTTCTGCTCAAATAGCCCTACTGGATGGACCATGTCAGTCTTTATCTGCCAGTGGGTATTAGGAACATAGCAAACATTTTTTGTTAAAGATGTATCATATTATAATAGGCAATTTGTCAAATATCCAGTGTATCTGAACATCTACTGTTCTAGACTCAATCAGCTGTCTCCAGTGATCTGCTACAATCCAAATGACTAGACCGGTATATACAGCTATTCCCCAGTGCATGTGCAGCATTAAACCAAGTGAGAATCTAAACCAGGATATACTCAACTTTACTGGAAAAGAAGACAGATGTCAGATGACCCACCTACTCCTAACACCACTTTTTTCTGCCAACTCAACAGTAGCAGCATTGGCACAGTTATAAAGTACTTGAGAAGCAGACATCAAAGAAGCCAAAGTCTACAATGAAATGAAGAACGATTCAGATAAAGCCCTGGAAACGTTCCTGTTGTAAAATAGTATTGCACACATTAAATGTGCTAGGGAATGTAATTTGGATGAAAACCTCCTTTGAACTGTTAGGTACAATAAATATCATAGACACCACATACTGACTGAAAATGCCCTTTTCGCCTCCAGAAAGCAAATGTCTGCCCTGAAGTACCATTCTGAGGAGACTAAAAAGAATCAATACTTCCCTTCTGGAATCTAGGGGATCTTTCTGTTCCCCATGGATGATGCTTCAGGTGCCCTACTGAACTTGTCAAAGTGGTGCATGCTCCCAGGCTTACTACGAGGCTACATGCCCTGCTTTTCTTAGAAGAATGGGGTCTACACAATCCATAGATACAGTAAGGATAACACCGGGACTGATTCAGCCCATCTCTGATGACAAATAGCCCTACATGTTCAAACCTCAACTCCCCAATGATGGCCCCATGGGTTGGCAGCGATGCTCAATGGCAAGTGTGGTACGCTGCTACGCAGAGAACCTAGGTTGAACTCTCGGAATAGGCTCATGAGGTGTGACAAAAAAGAAACGAGACGGTCACATAAATGTTTTATTACAAAATCTACAGAGAAATTATGCATTGTCCCCTTCAAAGTAATCCCCCCCAGAGTTAATGCACTTCTGCATTCGCTTCTGCCTCGTACGGATGCGCTTGGTAAAGTCCTCCTCCTTGAGGTCCCTCAGCTCCCTCGTCACAGTGGCCTTGTTCTCTTCTACAGAGGTAAAATGAGTTCCTTTGAGCACAGTCATCAGCCTGGGGAAGAGCCAGAAATCGCACGGTGTGAGATCTGGGGAATAAGGAGGGTGGTCGAGAGCTGTGAGCTGTTTGTTGGCCAAGAACTGCCTCATAACATGGTGTGTGCGGGCGCGTTGTCGTGGTGGAGTAGCAACGACTTGTCTCTCCACAGAGCCCGCCTGCTGCATCGAACCCGCTCATGGAGGTGATTGAGGACCTGCTGGTAGAAGTGCTGATTGACTGTCTGACTCTCAGGCACAAACTCATGATGGACCACTCCCTTCTGGTCGAAGAAAGCGATAATGATCCTTGATTTAGATATGCGCGCCTTCTTGGGTCTGGGTGACAGTCGAGCCTTCCACTGCAGGCTCTGTCTCTTGCTTTCAGAGTTGTACTGGAAGACCCAAGTCTTGTCTCCTGTGATGACTCGGCCAATGAACTCTGGATCTTTTCCGATCTTCTCTAGCAAGTCTTGACAAACATTGACCCGGTGCTCCTTCTGGTTGTCCGATAAAAGCTTGGGCACCATCTTGGTCCACACCTTCCGCATCCCCAGCTCCTGCACCAAGATGGTCTGCACTGATTCTCTGTTCAGGCTAAGCTCCTCGGCTATCATTTGCACCATCAATCTGTGATCACTCTGCACAGCTGGTTCACTCTGTCAATGTTCTCAGCCGTCTTTGTTGTGGGAGGCCGTCCTGACTTGGGGTCATCCTCCACCTCCTTGCTCTTGAAGCGTTTGTGCCACTCGAAGATTCGTGGCCTTGACATTGCATCTTCTCCATAAGCCTTTTGGAAAAGTTGGAGACACTCAGTTGGGCCCTTCTCCAATTTAACCAGAAATTTCAAGTTGATTCTTTGCTCCATATTTCTGCCACCTCCAGTTGCGTGACAAAGCAATGGAGCAAAAAAACCTGAAAAAGAAAAACAGAGTGAGAGAGATGAAAAATATTATAGCAGAATAGTGGCGAGATGTTGCACAACACAGTGACATAAGCAGTCAGCCAACTGGCATTGAGTCATGGGTGTGGCTGCCACAGTCTTGTTTCTTTTTTGTCACACCTCGTATGCTCCTTGGGCTTGGAATGCTGTAGAAGCAACACTCACTATTGCTGAGACTGGGGAGAGGGGAGGCAAAAATGGGGGGAGTCTTAGGCATTGCTCAACCTCTCACCTAGTTGTTACACACAGTGTCCACAGGAATCAGGTTCTGGAAGCAGCCATGATTTATGATTCACGGAGGACTGTCACTAAGATGGCTGAAGGTGAGAGGAGAACAAACATGTCAAATCCCCTGCAAGTTGTGAATGAAGACTCATGGTGCTGCTGCCTAATAGAGGCTGTTGCCCAGTAGAAGCCCAGCAGAATACAAGGAGACTGTCACACACACACAAAAGTGGCCCAAACCAGAAAGAGAGCATTGTTTGCTTAGGAAACTATTTGCATGAAGCACAGTGCTTTAAGCACTATTTCAGGTGACCAAGAGCAAACTCACAACAGTAATTAACTGTTGTATTAGACACAAATATTTGTTTCTTCGGTGTGTCATACCTTCATCTTCGAATCTCAGGGATACAAACTCGAAAAAGTCTCTGAAAAAGATACTATCCTTGCTACGCACACATTCCATTACCTCCTGACTAACACAGATCCTTCTTTATGTGTGAAATCTGAGACTGTTTGGCACAGTCTCGTATCTGAAACAAAAGTGGTATTGTACAGTTTAGCTTAATCAGCCTCCTTTGCAGGTCTGACAAGAGAACCTCTGCTGGCATTCTGAAACGCAACCATTTTATCTATCCTCCCCACCTCAAACTTATACGGGGACTACGGTTCTTGTGATGCATGTGACTTCACATGCCAGAATTTTAAGCACTGCTCCTACATTTGAATGTAGTGATATAACCAACCATCCATGGCCAAGAAGATAAGGTCGATATCACAGAATTCATAGCTCAAAAGAGCTGCTTTCAAAGTAGTCAATACATCACCAAGGAATTCAGAATGCTACAAAACCATCCAAAATTACATCAGAAGTCTTTTAAACAAAATTCCATTTAAATACACCATGAACAGAATATACCATAATTATCTCCTAAATGTAGTGTTTATTCTCATTGTTCATGCATGAATTATGCACATTTTCTTGTTCTACGCTCCCCCTTGCACCTTACTCTGCTCAGTGAAAACCCAAGGAATTTTTTTTTTATTTTTTAGGAAATGTAATTCATTCTCCAGTGGACTAACAGATATGCTAATCTTGGCAGATGACCATGCACAACAAAATTACAGTCTTACACACAGACCCTAACCCTACATTTCCCTACAAATAAGAAGAACATTCTAAAAAAACACTTATGCCACATCATAGTAACATAGTATGTGACAGCAGATAAAGACCAGTACGGTCCATCTAGTCTGCCCAGCAAGGTGACAAGAGTAGTGAGCATGTAAATCAAGCCTAATATTTTAAGTAATATTGCTACTTGAGATGTTATTTGCACTAGTTCCATTAATGTGATTACCACACACAATGTGATGAGCAACGGAAGTGTTATTGAGCATTTACAGGAACAGATTGAGCAAGTTTGGCAGATCCCATGTGAGATCTAGGGTTTGGTTCCTAGTAGTTTAAAAAAAACATTATGCAGAAAATACAAAATGTTCCTAGCTGTTAGGTAAGTGAAACAGGATATTTCTAGAATTACCTCCCTGCTAACAACCAAGGGCCTTCTAATAAAAGTTATTCTTTCTGTTCCTCTGAAGCAGGCAAGTAATGATGCCATATATTCCAGAGGTGTGTTGTTGCTGTAAAATTACATGAGAATATCGACATGTCTACTAAAGGGAATTAGCTGCTACTGTTGGGCTAATGCAGATTTATCGCCCAGCAGTAGCAACTAACGTGGGAGAAAGGCAGATATCTCAGGCACTTTTCTGCGATATCTGCATGTCATACAGTCAACCCAGGGGGAGGTGGGATCAGGGCTGGGAGTAGGAGTTCCTATTTTTGGCAGCGACCACATGCAAATGTTTTGCATGGTGGCTGCCAAAAATGGCCTGATCATGGCTGCAGATGATCCTGTTTGCAAGGCATCATGGCGCTGCAGATCAGCAGCAGCTGTCTGTCCTGAAGGCAAGTGACTCCCCCCCCCCCCCCCCCAATATCCTGATTGGGCCCTCCCTGATCTGACAATATTGTCAGTGCTGCAAATGTACAGATTCATAGCACCAACCAAATTAAAAATATCACCCCCCTTTCAGCACCGATCCCTCTTGGACAGCTCCCTGATCCCGATCAGGAACTGTCTTGGGGAGATCGATGCAACCCCTAACTAAGACCGACATCCTGTCTAGTCAGTTGGTCCCTTGCAACTCCCCCTTGATCCTTAAAAGGCAAGTTAGGTCTCCGACCCAACCTCTCGTAAGGGCCACTAAATCCTCTAGCCACTTCCAGTACCTCCAATCAGTACCTTAGAATTCCTGGTGGTCTAGTGGTCCTTCCTCCGTCACTGGATCTCCTCAAAATGGCCAAAATCACATAGTGCTGCCCTCTACTGTCATGACACTAGGGGGCAGCACTGTGAGATCAGTGCAGTGAGTACCAGTGAGGAGGCGAGGAACTCAGATACCATGCAGGGTTGGAACTTACCATGGGCTTTTCGCAGCTATTGCACTATGATAGCTGCAAAAGGCTACCGTGGTTTAGTAGACATGCCCCTATCTGTTATAGTTTTGTGTATAGCAGGTTGAAATGCTTTAGCGCTTGGTAAAATAACATTAAAATAGCAATATAAAAATTCCCCACATTGAATTTAGAATGTGTGAAATAATACTACAATTTTCCATTGAAATACCATTTCCTATTGAAAGGTAACACAAAAAATGAAAAAAATAAGTATGCATTTCATAAAAATATTGCATGTGTTAAAATGAAATAGTTTACTGTGAAAAACAAAATAAATGGATGTTTTTCTATCTACCCTTCTAATATAGTCTAGGAGGCAAAACAACCCACCATTAAAACTCAGCATGTACTCCTTTATGCCCTTAGTAGGAACTACAAGGTGTCTGCTTCTGCGTCATGAAATGACGTTATAAAGTGGGATTAGGAGGAAACCCCTGTCAACAAGCGAGGCAGAGTCTTGACCCTCTGCAGAAGCTTCCTATCAATGAGGGAACTAGTGCAGCAGTACTGTGCATCCTTGAATTTATCTGCTTTACGTTATATTGTAGCCTGTTCTCTATATTTAGAATCCCTTTATCACCATGCAAGGAACATTCAGCATAATGGTGTTGGCAAAGGGAATAAACTCTGACATCAGCTAAAATAGCACAACACCCCTTCTGATTTCCCTGCCCCATTAAACCTGAAAGCATTAAGATGAACAAGACTCCATTATCTAAAACATCTCTACAATAGATTCTCATCATTGATCTTTGGCAAAATGAGCTTTCCTAAGCATAGTGTTTTTCATTTCCTACTGAATTTAGCACTTGTCAAATAATAATACAGGGCCCGATATTGACAGGGATTAATGTGGTTAGCAGACCTGCTAATTGTATTAATTCCCTTGGCCGAGAAAGTGCCGCTGAATATCCGTTGCCGCGTGCCTCAGTGCTAACCGGTCAGCTTCGGCACATTCCGGGGGCGGTGCTGGGTGGCACCTGGGGATAATTGGACAGCGGCAATAATCAGCCACTGTTCTTTTATCCCTTGATGGCGAAAGTCGGGTGCAGAAAAACTGGCCAAACGTTAGCCACCAAAGCTAACTGGACAGGGGCTGAATGTTGCTGCTGCCCGGTTAGGTTCCTGGCTATCTGGCTGACCCGCATATTCAACACTGGTGGCCGGATATGGCCCCAACACTGAATATCTGGGTCTAGAGTTCAGGGGTCACAGCTAAGCGCTGTAACTGCACTAGCCACCGCTGAATATCAGGCCTACATTTAATCATTTGTAATTAGTATTGTTACGTATTGAGTTCAGAGAAGTTGAGTGTGGTAAAACTAATATCATACATTTATCACAGGAAGGGAAGGAGAAGCGGTTCTTGGATTTAGCACATGCCTTTTTAAGCATTGAGGAACCTGTGTCTTTTGGGGAAACTGCTAGGTACGTATGACCTAGATTGGCCACTGTTGGAAAAAAGATACTGGGCTTGATGGATCTTGGTCTGACCCATTATGGCACTTCTTATGTTCTTAGGAGTAGCTCAAGACAAGCTACATTTGGATATAATAGATCCTTTCCTAACCCCTGGAGGGCTTACAATCTAAGTTTCGACCTGAGGCAATGGAGTGTTACATTCCTTGCCCAAGATCACATGGATCGGCAGTGGGATACAAACCAGGCGTCCTTAGTTCTCAGCTTGCTGATCCAACCATTAGGCTACTCCTCCACTCCAATCTAAATTTGTACTTGCCCTTATGTGGCAGTTTGAGCTTTAGTAGTAGTACCACTAGATTACTGCCAGGTGTCACGGGCACCATTTGTGAGTCCAGGGCTGGCCTGAGGAGGAGCGACTGGTGATCGCTCCTACTCTCACTACACTACCAGAGACCCCGATAAGAGATGGGACTGGGGGGTGGGTAGAGTCTGCCTGGGAAGGGTGGTGCCATGTTAGAGGGATGTCAAGAGGTAAAGGGGATGGAGGTTGTCGGGAGCAGCAGTTTTAAAAAGCTGCATGCTCTCCCCCCCATGCAGTTGCTTTTTTAAATTGCTGCACTCATTGGACGTGATGAGATATCTACATGCACTCTTGCATGCTCTGACACATATTTAACAAGAGGCTCTGCATTTGGGAGAGTTTTTATAAAATACAGCATGAATTTTTCACATCCTGACCTAGACGTCTTAATTCTCCTCTTCATGTCCTATTTAAAACTGACCTTTAAGAAAAAAGTATGTTAAGCCTTCATTCAGTAATTAATGGTACCACCTTCAGCAACAAAAACGTCAACTAAACAGTTCCAGTAACTGCTGACCAATTTATCACATCGCCTTTGAGGAATTTTGGCCCATTCTTCCATGCAGAACTGTTTCAGCCCTGTGACATTTGAGAGCTTGCTTTCATGAACAGCTCACTTCAGGTCTTGCCGAAACATTTCAATAGAGTTCAGGTTGGGACTTTGACTTGGCCAATCCAAAACACAAAATTTCGTCATCAGCCATTCTGTAGTAAATTTAATTGAATATTTAGAACTGTTGGCTTGCTGCATGACCCGCTTTTGACTTGACTTCAGCTCATGGACAGATGGCCTGATATCCTCTCTACAATATTCTGACAAATTTATTTATAACTCATGGATATACTGCTTCCTTGAATAAGTATTCAAAGCAGTTTACAAAATCATACTTTACAATATTCCACAAAATTAATGCTTCTAGCAATCGTGACAACCCAAGCAAATCCTGATGCAGCTAAACTGCCCCACACCATGACACCTCCATGTTTCACAGTCAGGATGAGGCTCTTCCTTTGGAAGGCAGTTTTTGGTTTCTGCCTAACAAGACATTTGCTAGACTGACTGAAAAGTTCAATTTGTCCCAAGAATATTATTTTATGTAGTACTGTCGGCAGGCCTTAATGTTCTTTTCAGAGCGCAGGGGCTCTTCCTAGATATCCTCTGAGGAGCATCAGTCCCATTTCTGAAAACTGACCCATGAATGTTCACATCAACTATAGTGAGAGAGGCCTACAGATCTTTAGATGTTATTATGGGGTTCTTAATGACTTCATGGATGATCTTCTGGTTTGTTCTTGGGGTTATCCTAGCAGGTTGACTGTTCCTGGGTAGGGTCACTATAATTTTTTCCTTTCCCTTTTCCCATTTGTAGATTGTCTAAAGGATGGATGGACAGAGCCTCACACGTTTGGAAATCGTTTTGGAAATGTCCAGACGGATGAGCATCAACTAGTCTTTTTCATAGATCTTCTGAAATTTTTGTTGATGGTGGTATGATGAGTTCATATGAACTTTCATGGTTTGCTTCTTACACAATTATTTAAGCTCCGATTCTAAATTAGCAAACTAACTGTGTTAAGGAAAGGGTTCACTTATTCTTACACATCGATTCTAAATTAGTTGTATAATGCTTTTTCCACGTGGAAAGCCTGTTTTACATGCGGAGAAGGGCTTTAGTAAAATTGCATGCATGACTGCATATGTGCATGAAAAGTATGTTCATGGGAAGTCTGCGTCTGCTTTTAGGTGACCTGTGCATAGGCATTCCCAGGGGTCTAGTCTGGACACAGCGGAGGCAGAGTTGCAATGTGCATAATTTATAAAACATGCACGTATATGCACATATTTACAGCAGCTTCAGAGCAGGTGCCTATTTGTACGCTATTGGGAATGGTTCTGGCTACCTATTTTATAAACACAAACAGGCAATTATGCTGCTTTTATAATATAGGTGCCTTTTGGACTCCTCATATAGGTACCCTGCTATCAAATCAGGCCCGTTGTTGCTACTTTTAGCATTCCTGCATCTGAAGAAACACCAAGTGCTTAATTGATACCATTCTATCACAAAGAAAAGACTAGTTTCAATTAAATAAGGCTATGGTGGAAAGGACTTACATTTTTCATTATCGTGAGCCTTTTCTCAGCACTGTGCAAACAGAATGTATCAATGTTAAAGTAGGATTCCTACTTCCACAGCTGCCACACAACATGATGGAATTTTGTATAACGTTAACTTTTGTCGCTTGCATCTCGCTAATCTCTGCAAGAAGCCATTGCATGAGGAGACCTTTTTCTTATGTTATTCCTGGTGGAATGAGCACATTAGGCTGCCACGACTTTGACTGTCAGATAAATGACAGCTGGAAGGGGAAAAGAAAATTGTTTACAAAGACTGTAAACAGCGGACTGGTTAGGCGATTTGCTTAGAATAAGTCTAAGCTAGTAAAAACAGATGATTAGATTATTGCTGTCTTGGCTACATGGTACCCCTTAACGTTATGCATCAAGAAAGCAAATGGCATTCTCGCTAGCTTTAGCTGGTGGTAGGTTATTAATCTATATTCAAAAAGAAGGGGAATGTGAGACCGGGACGCAGATGACTTCACTAGCAAATCTAGGGGGTTATTTACTTTTTGGCAGATAATAGTGTAAGAAAGGCAAACTAGGGACGTGCATAAAAAAAAATGCGGTTAGCTTTCATTTTTCCCCACATATTTTTTCATTTTTGGTTTTTCTTTTTTAGTTTGACACACTCATTTTAACAGCGATTTTTTACCACATGCTATAGCACTTTGAGTGCACTGACCAAACTAATGTGTTTTAATTCATAAGTTAGTGCATGTTAAATCACTTAGCATGCACTAAGGGGCATGTTTACTAAACTGAGATAACAGTGTGCGCCAAATCCTGCACTAAGTGGTTAGTATGGGACTGAGGTAACCTTTTTTTTTGTGCCGTCAAGTCAGTGCTGACTCCCGGTGACCCAGCTGTCTCTGGGTTTTCTTGGCAATGTGTCACTGGAAGTAGATTGCCAGCCCTTTTCTTCCGAGGTAATGGAGGGTAAAGTGACTTGCCCAAGGTCACAAGGAATGGTAGTGGGAACTGAACCCTTGATCTTCTGGGTACCAGGCAGTTGCTCTAACCACTAGGCTACTCCTCTACTCCTTACCACATACTAAAACAAACAGCTACAGTAAAACTCCTGCATTAATGCCTAGAGCAGGATGAGGTGGGGAATGGGTGGGTTTAGGGGGAGAAGTGGGCGTTGACTGCACATCACGGTCAGCAGAGGTAACGCATACTAATTGTGCATTCTGCAATTAGCACAGTTGCACTTATTTATTTACTTATGGAGACTTGATATACCGCTAGGCCAGAGCATTAAGCAGTTTACAATACAATAAAAGGACTGGCAGAAAAGAAAGGAACAGCGTACAAATGATAGAACAGGATAGCAAAGGACAGATAAAAGGCGAAAAAGAAGGAAAGAAGCATTCAAATTACACATTCAAACTGAAAAAAATAAGGCAGGATTATGAGGGGGAAGACAAACAAAAGGCTTGTTGAAAAAGGTACTTTTTTAGAGCAGTCTTGAACCTTGGAAACAAGGATTCGGAACGGAGGGAGAGGGGAAGGGAATTCCATAGGGCAGGGCCGACAAAGAAAAAGGAGGCACCTCGAGTGCGCCCGACGCGAGCTTGAGCAAGAGCGGGAAGGGCAAGGCGGTGAAGTGTGGACAGAGTGGAGACGACGGGGGGAGGGGGGAAGGGTGAAAGTGAAGGTGGTCAGCCAGGTATTGAGGAGCTGAAGCATGAATAAACTTATGAGTGATAATGAGCAATTTGTATTGTATACGGTAACGAAAAGGTAACCAGTGCAGCCAGGCAAGAAGGGGAGAGGCATGGTCTAAACGTGAAGAGAGAGTGAGATTACGAGCGGCCGTGCTCTGAAGCAACTGTAGGCGGTATAATTAGTAGAGAGGGATACCGGCTGAAATAGTATTGCAATAATCGAGTCTGGAGGTGACGAGAGAGAGCAGAAGTGGAAAGGAATGGATGAACTGTACAAATCTGTCTGAGGAAAAAGAAAGGACGACAGGAAATGTGGTCAGAGAAGGACAGTGCAGAGTCCAAGGTGACCCCTCCCAGATAGCAGAGAGGGGGAAATAGTGAGATCCGAGAGGAGGCCAGGGTAGGAGCTAAGAAGGGGGATGGGGGACCCAAAGGTTATCCACATAGCAGAAGTTTTAACCAGGTTCAAGGGCAGCCTCGATGGATATCAATAAGTTGAGCTTCTGATTTAGCAGGGCAAGGTCCTTCATACCACATGAACTACTTAGGAACAGGCAGAGAACACTCTCAACAGTTAGTGCGAGTAGGTACGCCATGCCTCCCATGCTAATTTTTTTCAGCACTTAGTATGCACTAAGCTGGCAAAAATTAGTGCATTTTAGTAAACATGCCCCTACATTTTTTCCGGAGCATTAAGAAACCGAATGTGCATTAAATTACATATTCCCAATGCTAAGCATTAGTAAATGGCCCCCATACGGGTCTATTTACTAAACTGCATTAAAATCAGATATTAAGTCCTGTTTTTAATGCAGGTTAGTTACTGCATTATACACTAGACTGTGATAATTAAGTATTCCCACAGCTGAGAGTGGATGGATTTCACCAGTGGAGACAACATCCACCGGAATGCAGTGTCATGGTCTTCGCCTCCCCCTCCATTAATGCTTAAAGGGATACGAAACACATCAGGCTTCAAACCATATCCCACACATCAAATCCTCCTTACCAAAATAAACCTCCCTCAGGCAGGCCCCCTTCTCCAGCTTCCTCCCAAACAAACTGTAAGCCTTATCCCCAACAAATACACACAAAAGTCCCCCAACCCCCTACATGGCACAGTCTTTAGGTAGGAAGTGGGCAGGGTCAATCCCTAGTTCCTCCTACCCTGCCTACACTTGAGGTGCAATTTTGACCACTTACACTAGTATTTTATAAAGATAAGTAGGCACCTACTTGTTTCTAAAGTGGAGCATTAGCCTACTGGTTTAGAGCAGTAGTTTGGTGACCAAGAGACCAGGGTTCATTTCCCAGTGGCACTCCTTGTGGCCTTGGGCAAGTTGCTTTACCCTCCATTGCCTCAGAAGAAAGGCCTGGCAATCTACTTCCGATCTTACCTTGCCAGGAAAACCCAGGGGCTGCTGGGTCGCCAGGAGTCAGCATCGACTCAAGGGCACATTCCGTTACATGGCATTTCTTATGTTCACACAGTGCCTGTTTTGCAGTTGTTTCTATACATAGTGCTTAAATAGTGCTTTAATTAGGCACATTGCCATCCAAGTGCCACTTCTGGGATTTTGTAACAGAGTGTCTAGGCTATGAAGGCACTTGCACACATATTCTACAAAGGTGACATATGCGACCATGCGACTTTCTAACCTGCCACCCTGAAAGCTCCTGTGCAAAATTACACTGCATTGTGCATCTACCTCCAACCTCTGCCCCTGTTTATGTACAGGCACTTACCACATTAAGGGGGATGCTAACTAAAGTGAGTTAACAGGCAGCGTGGGGTTTACAGCATGCTAATCATGCTGTGTTTTTACCTTGCGGCACTGTGGGAAGAACCACACACTAATTGCTTTGTGCACAGTGGTGGTGACTAGGCGGATCAGTGTGGGTGTTGACTGCACATCATGGCTGGCATGGGGATCACTGGTGCACGTTAACCATGAATGTCCACTTACCATATCCTCAAGGGGTGGCAGTAAGTACACTCGCGTTGTGGGCTTGCAATTTAGCGTGGTGAGATGCATCCCCCTGAGGTAACTGCCAGGGATACCCCCAACTGCTAGAGCGGTCTACTTCACCTCCCACGCTAAGCTTTTGGGGCTTAATGTGTGCTATAATAGTACATTTTAGTAAACATGCTCCTGAAGTATGCTCTATACCAGTGTTTCTCAACCCAGTCCTCTGGGACCCCCAGGCCAGTCAGGTTTTCAGGATATCCACAATGCATATGCATGAGATAGATCTACATACAATGGAAGCAGTGAATGCAGATCTAGCTCATGCCTATTGATTGTGGATATCCTGAAAACCTGACTGGCCTGGGGGTCCCAGAGGACTGGGTTGAGAACCACTGCTCTATGAGTGTATACCCCTGGGACAAATTTAAAAACACCTATTTCAACATGTAAAAGCGGGTTTAAAAGCATAAAAGACATAAAAGTCTCTCATAATGTGTTATCAGAGCTCAGTAAATAGATCCCCTTAGTCCTAAGATGCCACTGCAATTCTTTTTCCCACAGTGGACTTCACTATGGATTTAAAGGAGATAATCTGTAACAATATGGCATCAGAAATTTGAGAAAGATACTTATTGGGGTAGATTCTGAGCAGCGTTTAGTCTGTTCAGACATCCATCCCCACTAAACGCTTGGGTGGCGATTCCACCCACAGAGCTCCCCACTTGTAAAGCAGAGAGGTGGGGGGAGGGGGAGCTCTGTATGGGGCAGGCCAAGTGAGGCGTGGGGGCGGGGTGGACACCTACCCCGGATGTACAGGGCCGATTCAGAGGTCTGCTCTGTACGTCCGGAGTCGGCCATTTAAATGGGGAACTTATTCCACTTCCAAGCCGGGGTGCAGAAAATAGGTGAGGAGGTGCCCTGCGGTCCAACCCTGGCCATGGAAGGCCCAATTGAGGAGGTCGGGCTGCAGGGAAAACAGAGTCTGCTGTTGCCGCCAGGAATGCGGCTCCTACATGGAGCCAAGGTGCCATTGCAACATGATGCCATCGTACTGCGGTTCCATACAGGAGCCAGGCTGAGATAGCCGGGGATGTGGCTGGACGTCCGGTGTGCCTGAATCTGGGCGCATCCCGGATGTCCAGCCACTATGCCGCGATTCTGCTCCCGCTGGGCTGTCTAGCCCCCACAGGAGCAGAATTGGATGCATCCCCAGCCCGTCTGGATGTCTGGACGGCCCGGGAACGCACAACTCAGAATTGGCCTCATTGTCTTTTATGCCATCCTCCTCTGAATAATTCATAGTAAATTCAAAGCAGAGAAAATGAGAATGTGTATATCACTTCCATTCTCCTATGGCTTCCTGACATGGCTTCTAGTGGAGTTATGCTTCTCTAGGGCACTAGCAACAATTTATTTTGGTAAAAGTCATCGTTGAGGCCTAAAACTCAGTGGCACCTCTTTCTGTTAGTATCTGTTGTTGAATCTCCCAAGATACTTTGGTACACAGAGGATTCCTTTTCCTAGCTAAAGAACAGGACCACAAATACCAAAATCTATTAGGAGGCAAATCAGTTATAGAGTTGAAACAGGTTACTGAAAGTTGTGCATTAGTGTGACATGTGAGGCATAATATGAAAGTCAATAGCGTTGCAAACATGGGTTTAGAGGCAGCTTAACCACTAGGCTGACAAGGAAGTCACCAAGACTGGTAAAGAGCATCTGCAGTCGAAGGAAAACGACGGATCCTGACAGCCATGAAACCCCAAGTGGGTACTTTTACCCTTAGGGAATATGGACAACTTTCAAATAGCTCATATATCCAGGTAAATGGCTTTTGGGAACTGCCCTCATTGGCAATCATTTTATGACACAATGTCTACATGAGAAGTCCAACTAGGCAACGTAAGCACCTTTATATAAAAGGTACCGAGAACTAACCCTAATAGCGCATGAATGCATACAAGCCAAAAAAAGTGCAAATGTATGCATTATTCTACACATGTATCCATCACATCTCCAGCTCACACTCTGCCCAGACTTTGTCGCAGGAGTGCCTACATGCAGATTGCATGAAAGCAGGAACACTCTTTCTCTGCATCTACTTTTTATGCGCAATTTTTATAAAAGCCTGTTTCTGACTGTAAAACAAGCTTTATACGCAGCAAAAGCTTTATAAGATTTCCCTAATACGTACTGTATATAAACACAAAGCAAAGCTTGAGTCCAATTCTGCATTTTTACTGAATTGTTCTTGAAGGGGTGGTGTTAAGATGAGCAATGATGGTTGAGTTTAATTAGCAAATTTCAGGCGTTAGCCTAGGGACCCGGGGGTGGGGGAGGGGAAGAACAAGACTGAAGGCTTGCATAAGGCACCTAAAACCCGTACACCAGACCTGCCTGGTTGTGCTACCCGGAAGAGCTTCATAAACAAGCAGATGGAGAATGTGATGTGAACTTCCAAGTTAATGCGAGAAGAAAATTATGATTGTGGATAACCAGAACATGCACTATTTTCTCAGCTTTAAAAATGAATTTTAATCTCCTCTTATCTGCAAAAGTAGTTTAGCTTGAAATGAATTAGCTGACATTGACGGGGCAGGCAGGGCGAGACGGCTGGTCCATGTCACAGATGTGAAACCACTGCTGAGCAGTCATGCTTTTGCTCTTCGGGGACAGTAAGTGGTCTGGTCTCTGCTATTTTATGGATGAACAGCCACTGGGTGCCAGTGGAGTCTTGTGAAGCACTTGCGTTTGCAATGCAATACTAAATAAGGAAATCTTTATCCATAATAAAAGTATCAGATGCTTCACGACACAAAGACAAACAATTTCAAGCACCTGGAGCTGTGCGGAAGTACCAGTTTAATATCCTCGTGCAACCATATGGTCCAGGAATGTAGTATATTATGTTTTACTGTGGACATGTGTGAGTGATGATCAGTCTACCTGTTAACTGCTTAGACTTAAAGTGGGTATCGTGTCTCAAGGAAGGATCCAATAACAAGTGTTAATCTTTGAAAAGCATTAAACACCACATTCCAGGCCATCAGCTAACCACACAGCAACAAATAATATTCAACTTATATCACTATGGAGGATGCTGAAAGTTGGAAACAATTCCACATCAGCCAGTATATGCTATGTTCCAACCTGTCAGTCACAGTTGGCATTACATGTTTTAATTTCAAAACTAAACAAAGTTTTTAATTTCATTGGGAGGCCAAAAGGACATGCTGTCATAGTATCTTTGAACTGTGGCAACTATTAGAGCCTATTGCTAGAAACCTTGCTTGACTAAAAAAGCTAATTATAACATCCATCACCAACAGTCCAAATATTTCCCGAGCATTCATTTATTCTAGGTCAACATACCGCCACATCATTAACATCTCATGGCGCTTAACATCCTAGTTTTAAAAAAATGTTGTTTTATACCATGAAAACTCTTTTGCACATTTTAAAGGAAAGAGGAATTTGATTTAGTTCACACCTTTCTGATAAGTTCAAGGTGAGTTGCATTCAGGTACAATAGGTATTTTCCTGTCATCAGAGGGCTTAAAATCTAAGTTTGAACCTTGGGCAATGGAAGGCGGCACAGCTGGAGTTCCCCTGGTTCTCAGTCCACTGCTCCTCCTCTAGAAGCTGAATATTTGGACTGTTCCATTAGTCAACCTAACTCCTCTCATCTGTGCTATATGTCAGATCTCTTCTGTCTCTGACTTCATTGATTATATGCAGATCTCAGGTCCAATTTGGTGTAGGTCCATCTAGGTTGGAAGAGAGATATCCTTATGACAGCATCCACAATTAGCAGCTTGTGCTACAGAAAGCTTGCTGAATGTGAAGCCTTTTGTAAAATTTGTATAAGGAAACAGGAAATATACATATATTTGGCAGCTCATAGAGAAGTAACAGCCATCTACAAATCAACACACACACCCCAAAAGTGGCAGATTTTGCTAATTACGTGGTCTAAGTAAATATATGTATGATTTTAAGGTTAACCCAGACTGTGTCTCCTTCAAATTTGTGTATGCTGGATGCATATTTGTGTAACAGTGCCTCTTCTAAAACCACTGCTTATACAGGAACGACAGAATTATTTACATGTGATAAGAGGCATTTGTTACAAATGTAAATCTTTTAAAGGTGCTTTGGTTTATCTATCACTTAGGGCCTGTTGCATTTAGGGGCCTGTCTACTAAGCCAAATTAGCTGTTAACATGGCTATGGCGTAGGAACAGTACGTCACAGTAGTAACTAATGTAGGCCAACTGCAGATAGCACAGCAACTTCTTGTGCTATCTGCAGACTGTTAGTTGCATGAGTGGGCGTGTCTGCAACATGCAGCTACCGTGAGTGCTGACAGCGCACGGTAACTACACACTTTGCAGACATTGCGGGTGCTACTAATGCCACCTCAGTGGCTGGCGTTAGCTGCATCCACAGTGGTTTTAGATGTGTAGCCAAATAGGAAGGATTACTATCACAGCGGATAAGGTCCTCAGTATTTTAGTCACCAGTGCTATTATAATACACCACTTGTCTACTACCTTTATAAACTCTAATGACTTGAAAGGTGTCCTGATAAGGGTTCCAACGACCAGATAAACTTGGAAGATCAATATCAGGAGCGAGTGTGAAGCATAACTTGGGAAAACTGAATTAAATAAACAAACACGCTTATTTATATGTCTACATGTTTAAAACATTATTTTATTCCTTATGACTTTTACTATGTTACCATATTCTGTGGGAAATGTGTTACTTAATCATATTTAGCACACATCCATTTGTCTGAAGTCAGTCTAGGTGAGTTTACAAAGTAACATCAGCAATTTGAGACTATAAAATGAACAAACAATATAAACAATAAAAAACATCATAAAACACTAAAAAATAACTCATAGGAAAAAAGGAAGCAGAAAACAATAACCAAACTCAACAGAAAGGTCTCAGATAAAAAACACAGAATGCCTTAACCAATTTCCTAAAGTGCAAGTAACTAGTGGCCAGGAGAGCTGAGGGGCAATGAGAGAAAAAGAACAGTTAGTAGAACATACCAGCTCGACCTTTTTAAAGGTGAGTTCCTCTAAGACAAGCATACCATGATGACTGATTTAAAGGTGTCACATATAAAATGTTCATCTTATGAAAAAGAAGTTTGTGCAATTGCAATAGGATTTCTGGCCTTGCTTTGCTGTCCTCTTGCTTAACTTTATGTAATGCATTTCTTTTGTATGGTATTGTTCAAGGGTATGATGAGATATTGTTGTGTCTTGGGTTCCAGGCCTTCATGTTCCTTCTTTCCTGGTGCTCCCCCTCAACTTGTAGCAAAAGCTAATATGTTGAACTCTTCTGCTCAGAGAAGGAGAACGAAAGCGATAAAGGGGATGGGACGACTTTTCTATGAGGAAAGGCTAAAAGGTTAGCATAGGCTTCGGAAAGGTGTGGGCTACATGGGTCCTGGCCTCAGCAAGAATCGCAGCATGGCAGGCAGCAAGATGCCCACAAGGATCTCATTGTCCATAGGCAGAAGAAGAAAAGTCCCTTCCTGTCTTTCCATGGGAGATCCCCGCAGGCAGACCGGAAGGCTCTTTGCAATGATCGTGGCCGGTGAGCAGCAGTCTGCCTGAGGGGGTCCCATCTCCCGCGGCAAACACTCTTCCTCGTCTGCCTGTGGAAGATAATTCCGGCAGGCAGAACAGGAAGCCCGTGGGGTGGGGTTTGGGGTTGAGTTAGGGCACAGCATGGGTCTTCCCCCCCCCAAAAGAAAAAGCCCCTCCACCGCCCCTGGAGAATAGGGCTCTTCAGCTTGGAGAAGAGATAGCTGAAGGAAGATATGAGAGAGGCCTATAAAAACCTGGATGGAGTGGAATATGTAAAGGAAAACTGGATTTTTGCTCTTTCAAAAGTACAAAGACTAGGGGTCACGCCATGAAGTTATTAAGTAGTACACTTTAAACAAACAAGAGAAAATATATTTTCACTCAAAGCATAATTAAGCTCTAGAATTTGTTGCTGGAGGATGTAGTAAAAACAGCACAGCTGGGTTTAAGAAACAGCTTGAACAAACTCCTGGAGGAAAGTTCATAGATCTGTAGGTAAGCTGCATGAATTTTGCTACTTACTGGGATTCACTCAGATACCTCTGACCTCAATTGGCCACTATTAGAAATGGGATACTGGGCTTGAAAGTTCTTTTGTCTGGCAATTCTTATGCTCTTGGGACCAACACTGGCAGCTAGCAGTGAGCACAAGGTCTGAGCCAACATATGCCCACAAGCCTCACCTCTCTTTACCATGGACTTCCTTATCCTACTTTAAGAATGTTGACCTGGGAAGGGTAGGTGGCAGTGACAAATGAGAAGCTGGAACTTTGGCCCCCCCCCCCCTTCTGCTGGACTGTACTCCACACCATGGTTATACTATTAGTATATCTATAAATACTGCAAATTAAGTAATACTTCAAAACACTAAGCTTAAGAACCCCCCACATGTCATTATCATGTATAATACTAAACTGGAGAGATTCATATTACAGACTGCTCATCTGGGGATTGGTGGTCCCTACTATGGATCACGTGGTCCGATCATGGATTTTAAGATTCTTTCCTTAAATCATGATAACGAACACAGATCTGTCCCCAAGCTGCTCTGTGCCATGTTTGTGGATTCAAAAAATTAAAGATCAACAAAACAACAGCACATGCCTCCCATCAGACTGTGATGTGTGAATTATTCTGGTACAATACTTCTCTCTACGACATTCTTAAGGAGGGAAACATTCTCTCTTCTTATGATCCAAATAAATGGGACTCTTCTCAGTAGGAAGGGGAATGGATGAGTGGGAGGTGCCGCTATACATAATTAATACCACATAATCCAATTGTTTTGACCACTGTTGTTGCTACACGAAGGGAGTATGACTGATTTTTGCTCATGGTGCCAAACTGTGTATAAATTATGCAGAATTCGCTAATTTTATATAGATTTCGAGATACCCTAGGCAAATGGGCAGAGAAATAACTGATGAGATTCAATGTAGACAACTGAAGCAGCAGAAGAGTAGGCAGACAATACACTTCGAATATGACAATACTCTTACCAAGAAAGAAACTATATACTATATAAGACAGAAACAAAGAATCTCACTACCGATAATAGCAAGGTCCATCTAGTCAAGCTAAGTTCATTGCTGAAGCAATGTCATAGACCCCAGTTGATTTTTGGCTTTCCTCTCACTTCTTCATAACCAGGAATTCTCTGGACTTACTATTGCTTTTTTGAAGTTTGTTACTATATATCTCTACCATACCCTCTTATTGCCTGATGGTTTCACCTGGTTTACCCCTTTGGTGCCTCTAGTAGAGCAATCTTTCCTTGAAAAAGGATTGCTTCTTATGCCTTATACATCTGAGGTATTCAAATATCGCATCATACCTATTGCCTCTTATATACATAGTTGGATTCTTAAGTCTCATTTCAGAGGACTCAGCATAGACCCTTTTTCCTTTTGGTAGCTTTATTCTGAACCATCTTCACTCTGTCTATATTCATGTGAAGGTACAGCCTCAAGAAATGGCTTTAATACTATAGGTGAGGTCTCACAATGATCTGTTCAGCAGCATCATCACCACCTTTCCTCTGTTATTGGTTATGTCCCTCCCTGTACACTCTAACACCCCTCTGTTTCTGGCCACTGCCTTATCACACTGCTTTTCAATCTTGAACTTTTCAGACACCCCAAAGTATATCACCTGGTTGATGCATACCAGTAACACATAGCCCCATTGGCTACTGCTCTTTTAGAGTTCTACAGAAATGCAGAAAATGATGGCATATGACCCATCTAATTTGTCCATTCACAATTCTTGCTCAGCTCTACAATCCCTTAACCTCTCTCAGTATTTGTCCCAGGCTTTCTTAAATTCTGATATAACACTTGCTTCTACCACCTCCATTGAGAGTCTGTTCCATATATCCACCACCCTCTCTATAATGCTTCCTTAGCTTACTGCCAAGTCTACCCTCTTTAACCATCATTCCATGAGGCCCCCTCTGTTGTGTAGACTCTCTGCCATTGAAAGAAAACCACCTTCTGTGAATATAGAGGTACTTAAATGTCTATCATATCTCATTTTTCTCCTTCTTTCCTCTACAGCAGTGGTTCCCAACCCAGTCCTTGAGTACCCCCAGGTCAGTCAGGTTTTCAGGGTATCCACAATGAATATGCGTGAGATAGATCTGCATACAATGGAAGCAGTGCATGCAGATCTTTCTCATGCATATTCATTGTGGATATCCTGACTGGCCTGGGGAGTACCTGAGGACTGGTTTGGTAACCACTGCTCTAGGGCATGACTTCCCAAACCTGTTCTGGTCACCCCACAAGCAGTCTGATTTTGAGAATATCTACAGTAAATATTATGAGATAAATTAGCATATACTGAGTTTCCAATGTATGCAAATTTATCTCATGCATATTCATTGAAGATACCCTGAAAACCCGACTGGCTGTGCGGTCATCAGACAGACTGGGGAAGCTCTGGTCGAGGGTATACATGTTTAGATCTTTTAGTCTGGCCTCCTGTGCTGTATGATGAAGACTCAACCAGTTAGGAGATGCCTTCTAGACAGATTTCATCTAATTTATATCCTTTTGCATGTGCAGTCTCCAGGTGCATACTATTGGCTTTTGCTCTTATCTCTTTTACCCATTTGAACACCCTAAGATCATCAGATATGATCACCCCAGATATTGCCCTTGATCTTTACTTCCTATGAAGAACCTAAATCCATGACCCTATTAAATCTTAACTACCAAGACCATTCTTTAAACTTTGTTTGATCCCTCCTCACGTTTTTCACACCCTTCAAAGGGTTATCTACCCAGTTGCAGATTTTGGTACCACCTGCAAAAAGGCAAAAATTTTCAGATACTCCTTCTGTAACATGGCTTATGAAAATACTGAAAAGAAAAAAAAATGGACTGAGGACAGATTCTTGTGGAATACCTGGTAACCTCTTTTCTCAGAATGAACTCCATTCCCCACTACGTTTTCTTCCCAATCAACCCGTTTCTAACATGGTCAGCACTTTAGGATCCATACCAAGGGTGCTCAGTTTATTTATAAGTCACCTGTGCAGAACCATGTCTAAGATTCTGCTGAAACTGAGTACGTTACATCTAGTGCTCTCCCTTTTCTATCTCTCTTATCATGCCATCAAAGCAATTGACAAAATTAATCTCAAAAAACCTACAGCATTGCTAAAACTATGTTGCCTTGGATCCCGTGATCCACTGATTACAGAAACTGTGATTCCATGAATTTACTCACCACTGTGGTCACACTAACTTGCCTGTAGATCACAGTCTCCTCATCGGTTCCACTTTTGTAAAGAAGAGCCCCAAATGGATTATTCTGCATTAAATCTTAACTGCACATTTCTTAAGGTTTTCATAAATTACATTTCATTCTGTCTAGTCTCTCATGAGTGTTTATTTTGTTGCTGATCATAGTGTTACCAGAAAGAGACAATCTTTTCCTCATAATCATTCACAAAACACCACACACAACTAGCATAGGACCCAATCATTGAGGCACTCCACCATCGACCCTTCTTTTCACAGAGTGAATTCCATTTATTAGCAACTTCTGTTGTTTATCACTTAAACATTTTCAAATAGCTAATAATGATCTGGGAAAGAGAATGTAAAGCAAGGCAGTAGCTATAGCTGTGCATTAAACAAGTAAAAGAAATAAGGCCTATAAATATGATCATTTCACTCCACTCTTCATCCAGTATCACTGGCTCCCATTGAACTTTCATATTCAATTTAAAGGTCTTCTTCTGACCTTCAAGGCTCTGCATCAAATAGCTCCAGATTATTTGTCAGCCCTGGTTATACCCTGCTGTCCAGCACACTCCCAACCGTCGATTCACGGAAATTGACTTTGTTTACTTTCTCCAGTCCAAGCACGGTATGAATCTACAAGGTGATGGGCCTTTTTCTTTCTTGTCCCTGCACTCTGGAATGCCCTTCCGTCTGACCTTCACCTTCAGGCATTTATGAACTGTTTTAAGGCGGAATTAAAAACTCATCTGTTCAGACAAGCCTTTAAACTCCCAGGATAAGTTAGCCTAATCAATGATGCACCATGTGTTTTCCCCACCTGGAAAGGCAACACTAAGTATGCCTGTCCCTCTGGAATGACTGTCCTGCTGTTTGTTTCTGTTTTCTTCCTTTTTTGCCTTTTCTATTAATTGATTGGCATTCTTTTCACATTCATAGTCTTTATTTTGTTTTATGTAAACCGCTTTGTATAACTAGGAAAAGGCGGCATAGAAAGTTGATTAAACCATAACCGTAACCAAGGGACAAAGTTCCTTCCACTTCTACAGCATGGTGCTTCCAATCTACACATTTATTTCAAGCACGATTCATTGTCCGTATCCTGAAAAACTAACTGGCTGTAGGGACACTAAAACAAGATTTGAAAACTCCTAGTGTAATACCATTATCATTTAGGGCAAAGGCTCAGTTTGGGGCACTTATGCACCAAAAGAATAAACACCAGAAAAAGTATAAAAAAGGTTTGCTAAACAAATAAAATTAAAGAAAATAAAAATTGTCCATAATTAAATAAAAGGGCCATGTATTGTGTTTTGGGGATGACCTGCCGTGTCTTCTCCTCACAATTTATGTCCGACAAAAGTATAATTGAATAAGGGGACTATACTGTAGTTTTTTCACATATTTCTCTCAATATTACTTACCGTGTTTGGGGCACTGCTTTTTGATTGAAACAAATAAAGTGGACATACCAAAGAAGTGTGAAAGCTAGGGTTATTTTCCTTTGGAAAAAAGATGATTGACGGCGATTTCATTAGATGCATACAAATGCCCTCCCTTTCTTTTGGGCTTTCATGCTCACAGACCCACTCAAAAGCACAGTGAGGGGCAGGACCGACTCCAGAGTTGGTTCAAGGTGTTGGTGCCCTTGGCAAATCTTAAGCCTTATACCCCCCTGGCTGTCGGAATCTATTGTTTACTGTAGCTTTGCATGCCTTGCTCCTTGCCACCCCTAGTTTGCATAGTGGTTGGGCCAGCCCTGGTGAGGCACCTGGAGCATTACCCCGCCTCCTCATTTTGGCTTGGCACCAAGGAATGTCTGCCCTTCTTATCCACCCCTTGTAAACAGCCCTAAATATATCAATAAACTGTAGTGTGATATTTGGGATGCTGTTTTTTACCCCTGAAAGCAACACACAGCTTCCTCTAAAGCTATGGATCTTTTGGTAAAAGAGCAGTAGAATTAAGGAACATTCTTCCAGCGAAAATCTGACCACAACAAAAAATAGCTAAAGAAAATCGGACAAATCACTAAAAAATTAGTGTGCTTCATAGAGACAGATGCTAGACGAAGTGCTAAGCCAAGGGGGTCAGAAATGGGGCTTTTCACTGCACTGCAGAAAGTGCCTCATATCCTGAGGGTATTTTTTTTCACTCTCCTCTGGATTAACACGTAGGCGTTAAGTAATTAGAGGAAAGCCGAATCCTATGATCTCTGGTTTCTGTTCAACTTCACCAACTGTGTAATTATTTCTGTAGGACTCTGAAAATCAACAACAAAATGGTGACATAACTTTCCACCTGGGGCAGTAAAAATATATTTCCCCTAAATGCTAGAAACGGCATACACTAGGCTGGAATAACATTCATTACCAAAGCACACAAGTGAAAAGCAGACCTATCAAAGCTGCTTTTAATAATTCAGATGGTAATTAAAACTATTTTTATGATTTAAATTTTGTGGAGGATTTTCATTTCTCCTCTGCAAGAAAATAATGTTTGAAGTGAGAATGTTAAAATTCTGTATTTGTATAAAGTCCAAATTTGTACTTCTGCACGCAGAACAAAATTACATTTCCAAACCAGTCTAATGGCAGCAAATAAATTGTTTGCAGCTATCTTGGAACATCTAAACCTGGTTTCAAATGCATTCTAGAGGATATTCACTACAGATCTAATTGCAGTTCGAGTTCGGCAAGCCAGAAAAATGGATGGATAAACCACAATCGGGCCTGGCTCTAACAATTAAGGTCAAACAAGTCAGATTAACTAGCACAACCAAAAAAACAGCAGAAAAAGATAATATGGTCCAATACAAGAATAGAGAAGGCAATTCTCAAATCTACTTCCACTATAAAAACGGGATTTTATATGCAGAAATGAGGTGTCTGAAAGCTGCCCTTCCTCTTTGCAAGTAAACTCATATGCACGTTTTCACTATATACCTAAAAGTAGCTTCCTTCACCTATGGCCTTGCCCCTCAGCTGGAACTGGCCCCTAATGCGGTAACCAGAGTACGGCGGACGCGGTTCGCCTGTCTCCGCCTTGCCCCCCCAAACCACCTCCCCCACTTCCCTTAAATAACAACATTACAAGCACTTTGGGAATTAAACTGGTCGCAGCTTTATTAACCATATAACATTATCCAATAACAAACTACCAACAAGAAAACCTTCATCATTCGGGTTCCAGCAGCGGAACGATACCTCACCAGCCGTGTGAGTAGCAAGGTGACTTCATTCCCGCTTCCGCCGTGAACCGGCCCAAGGCTATTCCATCCCCCCCTCTTCCGGCTTCGCCATATTATTAGCAAAAGCCCCGAGGGGATGTCCGGGTTGGGGGTACCCAACTCCCGCCCTGCGTATTGCCAACGGCTCTGGAACCCGGAAACCTCCGGTATCCTGCCACCGGCTCAGGAGACCCTCGTCCCTGTGCCGCCCCCCAAATCCAAGCTGCGACCAGCTAACCTCCCTTTCAGCACATACTCCAAAGCCTCTTGCCAGTCATTCAGGAGCAAATCCACCCCCACCGGGTATAAATGTACTCCATCCTGCCAATATAAACCGGCGCAATCCACCTCAACCCAGGGATGTAAAATTTGCCATCCTCCCTTTTCACACACCCATCGGCCAATTTGCTGATTAATTTTGATCAACACCCTAGACCACCTCCGGTGGCCCCAGCAAGCAGGCCTTGGAATTATATCAGACCATAATAAAACAACATTGTTAAACATCAACAGCACTTCAGCCAAATCCCTTCTGGCCGCTGTGATCAGCTGCTTACACGTCCAGGACCCCCGGTCGTTGCCTCCCAAGTGCAGCAATAGAAACGCCGGCACCCCTTTTTCATGCTCGTGGTGCCGAAGCAAAGGCAAGAGCTGCATCCAGAGAAGACCGCGCTCGCCCAGCCATAAGACGGTCACCTCAGAGGCGTTCAGTCTGATATTTGGCTCCACTGGCCTTGTTGCTGCTCGCTGACCAGCCCATTACACGAACGAATGGCCGATCATCCAGCAGCAACCTGGAATCCGCCCGACATCTAAAAGAAAATAGACAGCAGCCATCACGAACTCTTCCCATCATAAGCGCACATACCCCTGGAACACTCTTCACCGCCATCTGCCTATCCTATCCACTGAATCTCCTGTTCAGTTAATCCCGCCTCCGCAGCACTAGTAGCTGCTCCAATTCGAAATGAATGAGGAGCAAAATCGCTAGGATCCAAGCCCAACTGCCGCAGCGTCATCCGCAAAACCGCTGCGAACTGAAACCGCGTCAGCCCATGTGCATCCTTGTGCACAAAGAGATAGCCATCCCCCCGTGACCTGGCCCGCAGGTAGGCATCCAGGGCTGCCACCAGACATGTCGGGGAACCCGCCAATCGCTCTCAGGAGCGCCCACACTCCCCTACCCCTTTCATCCATCTTCGACCTTGCCAACCGTATTTGTAACTCCCCCTTTGACACCTTTACATGCTGCATAGGTATGGCACCTCCCTCATTGGCTGCACTGGATGCAGCTACCAATTCCCCCACCCAGAAGGCTCCAATAAAGGCCACACAATACACTGCCTTAAAAAGCGTGGCTTCGTAAGACGACGCTGCCACCTGGGGTAACACTGCGCACAACCTCCCAAGCAATTCATGCATGATAGGCCGCCACCTGTCGCCCTGCGAAGGGTGAGCCCACTCCCAACCCTGCAGCATCCTACGAGCCAGGAACCCCCCGCTAGATGCTTCCCAACCCACAGCCCTCACGAAAAGGCAAACCCTGCCAAGTGCGCCCGCACAGTTGATCTCGCTGTCCCTGCCGCCTTCGCCGACATGACATACTGGCCCATGAGTTGGTCCAACATCAGACCTTGATGCCATCCCCGTGCCACCAGGAAGTCCACCACGCTGTCGCAGCCTCGCTGATAAGCCCACCACATCGCCAAGGACACCGAACTCCGTAACAGGTTCATCATGTCTTCAGGCCAATTTGCCATAAGTGCTCCGGGACCAGCGCTCCCACGGCATCTGCCTCTGGTGCCAATCTCCAGAACAGGTCCCACTTGAAACATGAAAGAGCATCAGCAATCCTATTAGTACTCCCTGGTAGATGACAGGCCCTCACTACAACATTCAACCATAAGCAGGCTAGGACCACCTCCCTCATTACTGCTGCTACCCACAGGCAGCGTGGACCGTAATGTAATCACGCTAACCACTGCTTCATTGTCGCACCACCAAAGTACCCTGCGATTGCGCAGCCTGTCCGGCCACAGTTCCAAAACCACCAATATTGGAAACAACTCTAAGAAGGCTATATTGTTGGTTAGGCCTGCCTCACACCAGGCCTGCGGCCAGTCCTCCGCACACCAGGAGCCCCCAAAATATATACCCAATCCCAAACCGCCCGCCGCATCAGTAAATAGTTGCAGATCGAAAGTGGAAATTTCCGCCTCCATCAGTACTGATATTCCATTAAAGCCTTTCAGGAACTCATCCCAAACCCCTAAATCAGCCCTCATACTCCTCGACACCCTAATACGGTGATGCGGCTTAAGGACACCCGATGTCACCGCCGAGAATCTGCGCAGGAACACCCGCCCCATTGGAATGACCCAGCACGCAAAATTCAGGGAGCCTATCAAGGCCTGCATTTCTTTCAGCGTTACTTTAGTCGATCCCATCACGTTTGCCACCAAACCCGCAATCGCGATACTTTCTCCAGTGGCAAGCGTGCCACCATATCCACAGTATCCAATTCCACACCCAAAAATGTGATGCATGTCGCCGCGCCCTCCGTCTTTCCCACAGCTAACGGGACACCCCATGCTCGGGCCAGTCGCACGAATCCGTCCAGTAGCTCCTGGCACCGCACTGACTGTGCCTCGCCGACGAAAAGGAAGTCATCCAGATAGTGCACCACATTTGCACATCCCACTGTCACCTCCAAAACCCAATGCATGAACATACTGAACTTCTCAAAATCCGAACAGAAAACTGAGCAACCCATCGGCATGCATTTATCCAAATAGTAATTTTCTTCAAAACGAAACCCTAGCAAATGAAATGCGGAGGGATGCACTGGCAACAATCAAAATGCGGATTCGATATCCACCTTCGCCATCAAACTCCCCGTCCCACATCTCCTCACCAAAGCTACCGCTTCGTCAAAAGATGCATAGTGCACTGCACACAATTCCCTTGGGATGTGATCATTGACAGACAATCCCACAGGGAAAGACAAGTTGTGAATCAGTCGGTACTTTCTGGGCTCCTTCTTTGGTACGATTCTCAACAGGGAAACCACGAAGTGCGTGAAAGGCCGCTCGGCAAAGGGGCCGGCTATCCTGCCCAATTCCCGCTCTGCGGTAAGTTTATCTCGCACAATCTGAACAAAACGCTTAACCGATGGGGAGTTCCGAGCCACTTCCGATCCAACCTCCCCTTCTACTGGTATAGTAAATCCATACTGAAAACCCCTCTCGAGCACCTCCCTATCTCTTTGCCTCCTGTACTGCCTAAGCCAGGGCCTAAGGGCTTCGATCCATATTGGCGTCGAAGCTAGGCCCAATAAGTCCCTACTGTTTGGGGACTGGCAGGGGGCCAGCCGGAGCCCCTTTTTTGACACATTTGATCGCAGAATGCCACATATGGAACAGCTATGCCGGAACTTGCAATCTGGAAAGGGACATGATGACTTGTTAAACCGCCAACATATGTCCCCTGCTCCTCCGCCGACTGTTCTCTGTGGTATGGGAGCCCCTCCCACCTGAAAGGGTTACTCTATCCCTGCCATAGATGCCATGCCCCCTTTTGGTCCACCTGCTCCCACCGAGCATGCTCTGGCTGCCATCTGCATCAACCATAAGTTGTTATCTTGCGTTCCCCAGGACAATAACTTATTCTCCTCCATTTTATCCCGGAACTTCTCATCGTAGTTGAGCCACACCCAACCTTCATGAGTCTGTGCCGCTTCTAAGATAGAATCTGCATAAGCTAACAACATCCCATAGTGCCCTGGGTAATGATGCCCCCAAACGCTAGCTAGCCGCAAGAAGGCTCTCGTCCAATTAATGACGTTGCCTGAAACCTTCTGGACCCTCCCTGCCTTCTCATCCTCCTTTCTCTTCTTTTTACTGTCTCCCGACCGCTTCCTACCCTCCAGGAGCCTAAAAATGTCTATATAACGCCACTTCCGGATCTTCTGAAGCAACGTCCGCGGCACCCCCTCCCATAATTTCGAAAACGATGCAAGCATGGGTGTAACACCACCCGGTACAGCCCCTCCCGCACCCAAGCTGCCTCCTGCTCGCTCCCCCTTGTCCGAGTCCGATGAAGATGACAAAAAATCATATGATGAAGACGAAGAGGACCCAGACCTGCGGCGTTGCCTACGGGAGTGCCTTCGTTTCTTCTTCGCCTCGCCCCCAGCCCTTTCTTGCACTTCCCCCTCTTTATCCAGCTCCCCTTGTCCCACAGGTAACTCACCTGCTACAGCGATCCTGGGCCTTGCCACCCGTGCACTGCCGTCCTGTGCCAGCCGCCCGCTGTCCATCTGAAGCACCTCCTCCTAATCCCCCATCATCTCCGCAGCTGGATCGCTTCGCGCTACTTCCGTGTCCAATTCGTCCCTTCACCCTGCACCTCTTCTACACTGCCCAGCCACATGTAGCGCTCCAGGTGGCATCTGTGAAGATAATGTAGAGAATACTGAGAGAGAACCTGCCATGACCCAGGGAGATTGCCACGCCCCCAAGCATTCTGCCCTGGAGGATCCTTGTCCCCCTCTGCGCCAATGATCCCAGGCTGCTGGCTAATAGCCGCCAGGTATCATAGGTCAGCCCCACTGGCCTGCTAAACCTTGCCCCTCCTGACTGGCCTGCCTGATCGCCCCCCCCCCGCCCCCTGAGGGATAGGCCCTAACCCAGCCGGCCCCATATCCTCCCTTCCATCTCGGAAAGGCCCCCCCACTCCCTGTCGCACCAACCGCACCCCTGAATTCCTTGGCACCCCTACTATCCACCCCCCACCAGCATTCCCCCTGCCCCTTAAGAGCGCCCATGCAGACTCCACACCCCCTCTCCTGATTCTCCTTCATCGGCCCGTTCTCCTACCCCATGCCCCCACCTTTCTCCCCCCCTGCTTTAGCGCCCCCCCCTTGAACCTTCCCTATCCAAATGCCCCCTTCTTGCTGCAGCAGCCCGCATACCCCCTCCCCTTCCCCCCTGGGACCCCCGGCCCTCACGTGCCGGCATGTTAAATTACTATCCTAATGTAGATAGTTTAAATGAACTGTTAACTGCTAGGAATTCAATTGAGTAAAGCTTTAAAAAATTTATTTTTTACTCGCCTTCTCGACCCAGATGTTCAACTCCAACTCCTCCAGCACTCCGCAGGCCCGAAAGAAACATCCTCTTAGAGCTGCCTCTCCCCCGCGTGGCAGGGACTGCAGAACCAGACTGGCAGCCTTCTCCTCGCCTGCCGCTCCAACGTTCTGCAAGCTGTCCTGCCCTCCACCGCTGCAACGGAACCTCTCCAAAACGCCAGCCACCGAGTCTCGCCGAAACGCCAGCCACCTTTCCCCAGCTATCCCGGCGACTGCCGTCCCATCGGCTCGCTCCTCCTGGGACCACCTCCTTCCCACCTCATCACACCCCATTGGCTCCCGCGCTCCTCCCTCACCCGTGGGAGCCAATGGGTTTAACCCATGCCGCTCCCGTCGCGCTAGCCTCCTTCTTTCCCTCCTTGAGGGCCGGGACCACGCACCACGCCACCCCCCAGTTAGTGGCGGCCTGCAGGTACGTGGCCCCGCGGCCTTTTTGTTATGATACAATATGCCTTCCTTTGCAGCTAGCCAAAGGTCCTTCCCTTTTTTTCCCCCTCTCTATTCAGCAACTCTCCTTACGAAGAGCCCACAAACTCTGGCTTCCTCCAAAGGCTGGCCCACATGCAGCCCAATATTCTCACAATAAGGAGGTAATTTTAGAAAGGCTTTTCACAAGTAAAAATTAGTTCTACCCATGGAAAGAACTGCTTCTAAGATAAGAAACTGGATAAATGTATACATCGGCAGCAATCTTTAAGTGGGTGTGGCTAGTGGCGGAGTCAGGCAGAGTTTAGGGTTTACATATGTGCTTTGCATATGTGTAAATTTTCACTCTCCTCTGGATTAACATGTAGGCAGTCCCACAGGCGCTCCTTGTGGCCTTGGGCAAGCCACTTAACCATCCGTTGCCTCAGGTACAAAAACAGATTATGAGCACTTCGGGGAAAATACATATACAGTACCTGAATGTACACCGCTTTGACTGGTAGAAAAACGGTATATAAGCCCAGTTAAATAAATAAATAAATACGTTAAATAAATCCCAGCAGAAACACACAAGCATATTTACACCTGCTCTGGAATAGGCAAAAATATGCTCATGTACCCGTTGCCACTAGATATATGGGAAAGTGGCAATTTTTACCTCTTTTTACAGATATACCTGCTGCTTCTACTTATGTGGATGGTTCTGAAATTACTCTCCGAGTGTCTGTTGCATTTCATCGCTTACGCTATTTTAATGTTTTTATTATTTTTTTAGAATTTTCTTGCAGCTGGTGTGATATGTTTCTGTTTTTTTATATTTTGAATTTTCCATTGACCATTTTGTTTATTTGTAAATCATTTCAAACATTTAGGCCTGATGATACATAAATGGAGCCAAATAAATGGTGGGGGGCCTTTCACCCTTGTAGGGGTTGTGGCTGCAGTCCAGACAGCACTCTTAGCCTTTGCTATTCTGAAGAGAAGTAGCCACAGTCAAGAATAGATTAGCCGTAATTTTAGAAAAACAAGGCATTCGTGAAATAAAGTAACAATCAAATATTGTTCTGTTTAATGATTTGTATACTGCTCATAAGCAGATCTGTATTTTCCATTAATTTTGGTTTTATATAACAGTAAAATATGTAGGTAGGTATTTTTCTATAGTGGCAATCCAGCCATTTCACTCTCTAAAACTCTCCAGAATTTATTTATTTATTTAACATTTCTTATATACCGCCTTTGATGATATCAAGGCGGTTTACAATGAACAAGCTGAAATTACATTGAACAGGGCATTATATCCTGGGAGATAACTATTTACAGGGAACATGGACAATGGAGGGTTAAGTGGCTTGCCCAAGACCACAAGGAAATTCTAACTTAGGTTGCTGTTAGCTCAGAAGGTAACGTCAGAAATTCTGAAGGAAGGCATTTAGAATTGATAGGAAAGACAGAAAATCTGGAGGGCAAACTTTAAGAAAAATATAGATGAACTATTTTTTGGGCTGGATAATGCTGTCAATTGCCTGCAGCGTCAAGTCCAGTGTTTGGATCTTCAGGAGTCCTTTTAGAAGCATTTTGTATTTATTTTTTTTTAAAAATCTTTATCTGGATCCTCTGTCTTCAGTTTTAGAAATTTTGAGGCAATTTGCTAAGTTACCGCTGGGTGCAGCATCTCAAAGGAATAACGCTGAGTAGAAAAATAGCCATTTTAATAAAAGCCTGGCCTGGTGTCAGTGAAGGACTTAGACCCAGCTTGGTGTGTGATCACAGTCTCCTTCTACTGTCGGCGGTGTCCAGATTCTGCAAGCCGAAGGCAGCAGGGAAAGATGTGCTGATAGATCAGTCCAAGCCATAAGCATCTCACAGAGGCTGCAACCCACAGTGCCCTTTGACTAACAATAAAAAATATCTTTCCAAGTTCTTCTTACTAGTTGATGTTTTGCTGGCTATAACTTAGTAAAATGAGCTATCGGAGGACCAAAATTCATGGTATGAACACCATGTATCTCCTTAAATCATACTTAGAGGCCACACTAAGACAACTAGACCAAAACTGTATAACGGAACATTAGCCAATGCTGGATGTCCCCTTCTCAAGAAAAACATGCCCGATATCCAGGTTACCATAAAGAGCACACGCAGCAGAAACTATTTTTCAGCGAATAAATTATCTGGGAAAGTTTTAGCAGTTACAAATTCAGATTTTATTAATTTCTACAAAAAAACTCACCCTTTAGCTAAGGTATAACGATTTTAGGCTGTCTAGCATGAACAACTCTATCTTTACTGGCTTGGCCTTGTATGAATGATAAAAAAATCTTGATGTCATAGTACAAGGAGAAAGATCAAATTTGCTTCTCTCATGAGATCAGCATCAAACATCTCGCACTCAAGCTGTGCAAATAGGGCTGGTGAATGCTATTTAGTGGCTGTACAGCTGCATCCAGTATGCGCAACTGCACTAAACCCACAAGTGCGTGTTATGTGTCAACAGGCTTTTGTACGTGTAGCCATGGTGCCAAATTTGCTCCCTGCAATAATGCAACTATTTTCGGAGACTTTGAGAGGAGGGTGGCTACCCCATGCTGACCTTTACTAGGTCCCATGCCTCATCTGAAATAAAACGAGTGGCATTATATTTTTTGCAAATCATTCTCCAATAGATTTGGCAGGCATCAAGAGCCCATTGTGCTTTCAAGCATACTGTAGATTCACTTTTGAAAAAAAAAAAGGGCACCGGTGAAAGTGGGTTTTTAAAACAATATTTAGGTCTTAATATTTATCGTCCCCTGCAACTGAAAACTGTGCTTTTCTGAGATAGGACAGTGTTCCGATGCCTGGGGGGTCGTGTTCTCTGCTAATACGGAAATGAGCGTGCCAGTCACATGCTTTCTACTCCACGGATATCAGTTCTCAATCTCATATCAAACACGCTGTGATCTCTTCACTGCCTAACCTCAGTCAGAAGTCCTCAAGATTTGTCAAACTATGGTTCTTGGTGCTCCAGATGGGGCCCGATGGTGAAGCATAGAGCAAGAAAGCATGGACATCTTGGTTTGCTTTCTACCTATACCATTTTATGCCTTGAACTTGTGTTAAAATTGAAGCTCCTTCATGGCAAGAGCTTTGTACTGTAATTGAAATACATCTTTTAATGCTGGTGCAGAGTTCTAGCAGCTGATTTAGCCCTGGAGAAAACAAGGAATTCTCTAGCTTAGGATACCTTTAATTAAACAAACACAAAAGACATTGCAGTGCATATACTACTGAGACCACATAGGGATCAACTGTTAAAGCGACCTTGTGATCTTAAAAGCTCTTCTACTAAGTCGATAATGTCAGGACTTCCTAAACCCGTCCTGATAACCCCACAGCCAGCCAGGTTTTCAAGATATCCACAATAAATATGCGTGAAATAACTTTGCATATGCTGTGTCGCTAAAACATTCAATGAGAAGCCCTGTCGTATGTACACTGAGATGCCCCTCGAAAACATTAATACTAAGACAATACAGTGAGATTCCCTAGAGCTGAGTAAGCCAGATAATTTTCTAGGCAATCAAGTGTCAATGCCAGGCTGAGGAGTTTAACTTTGTTTCCAGAATAAAAAAGCAAGCTTAATTGAATTAAGTTGCAAAGACACAAATAAAAATTAGCAAAGGCTAGTCTCTTATCTCAGTTACAGCACTATCAGCACTATCACAGCAGTTCTAAGTTTGCGGACAGCGTAGGAGATGATTGCAGAAGAGAGGCATCTGAGCTTCAGAAAGCAAGATGGCTGTTGGCAGAATATTGGTGGTGAGTGTTAGCATTGAAGAAATCTTTCCCTTCAGCTATTGGCAAGTGAGGGACCTTGAGATGCTCAGGCATGCCATCTGGAAAGGAAGAATTTTAAAGGTGGATGGAAAAATCAATAGACACTCTTGACAAATATTAAAATTGCTTGCACTTTTACAAAAGGAAAATATACCATTTCCAGTATTTTTAGACATGTTTTAGTCAAGAGATTGCACCTTTGGGGATGTTCTATCCATTTGTCCATCCATATGCTTAGATATTTTTGTGCTTGTGCAAACAAACTTACGCGTTCTGATAAAGACAGGAAAATCTGGCCCTGCCACCACAAGAAGCATTTAATAAAAAATAAACCTAAGGCCAAAACCATCTATAACACCACAAAAATAAAGTCAGACCTAAATGATGTAAGAGCCAACTGGATAGTAAAAGGGTTTGTCGGCATTTTTGTTTTGAAAGGAAATGACCTCTCGAATAACAAACTTTCCTGTTTGATCTTTATAGAGGCGAACCCATCGCCAAAGTGTGTTTCACCACCACAAAAGTGTAACACATAAATATAACTTGAAATTGAAATGATAAAACTTAGTTTGTGACGTGGCAAAAGCCAATCCCTTAAAAGTTCAGCAGATCCAGTTTGTGCAAACAAAACGGCTCGGGAAATCCCTTAAAGTCCACATATTCACACCTCCCACACTCACTCCCCAGACAGAAATGCACATTATGACACCACTCAGAGAGATATCCCATACAGCCCACGGCTCTAAAGAGACATCTTCACACCCAGTCTCCCTACTAACAAGCATGAATCAGCAACGGGGAAATGTGCTATTTAGTCGCACTATAAGTGTCCACTTTACAATTTGGTATGTTTGTATCTTGTATGTCTTTATTTTATATCTATTTTTCCTCTTGATTTTCTTGAGATGTAAACACTCCTGACCGCAACTAAAATCAGTTGTACTTTTTCCTCTCAGTGAAAGGACCAGCTCAATGTTGGTCCTTTCACTAAGAGTTGGGAACAAAATATTCCCAACTTAACAGCATGCACATAACGAAACTAGAACTCACCAACTCAACATTAACTACTAATACTGTCTGATACTAATCTCATATACCTTCATCTTATATACATGTTCTCATGTACATTCATCTTATGTAAATATGTTAACTGTAACATTGATTCTGTAAATAATCATGACAATAAGTATATATTTGCCAAAATTCAGTTCAATGTAACTATACTATTCTAGTTCTATTCACAAGTTTAACGTAAAAGTTTTGCTATGTTAACTGTAAACCGCCCTTGATCTCTGGAAGAGGCGGTATATAAAAACACACAAATAAATAAATGCAGAGCAGCCCGAGGTGTCTGTCTCTCTCTTCATTGTTGGAGTTATCCTGATGAGTTCAGCGAGGGAAGAAAGAGAAGCTAAGCATCCAAGGAAGATCTTGTCTTACTAATCTTTTACGTTTTTTTGGAGGTGTGAATAAACAGGTAGACAAAGGTGAGTCGGTTGATATAGTGTATCTGGATTTTCAGAAAGCCTTTGACAAGATCCCTCATCAGAGACTCTTGGCAAAGTTAAAGAGTCATGGGATAGGAGGCAGTGTACTATTGTGGATCAGGAACTGGTTAAAAGATAGAAAGCAGAGGGTAGGGCTAAATGGCCAATTTTCCCAATGGAGAAAGGTGGATAGTGCAGTATCCCAGGGATCTGTGCTGGGTCCGCTGCTTTTTAACATATTTGTAAATTACCTGGAAATGGGAATAACGAGTGAGATAATCAAATTTGCAGATGACACAAAATTATTCACAGTTGTTAAAACCCAAGAGGATTGTGAAAAATTGCAAGAGGACTTTGATAAATTGAAGACTAGATGTTCAATTGGCAGATGAATTTTAGTGTGGACAAGTGCAAAGTTATGCACCTAGGAAAGAACAACCCAAACTATGGTTACACGATGCAAGGTTCCATATTAGGAACCCCCACCCAGGAAAAAGCTTTAGGTGTCATTGTGGATACCATGTTGAAACCCTCCGCCCAGTGTGCAGGGCAGCCAAGAAAGCAAAGAGAATGCTAGGAATCATAAGGAAAGGAATGGAAAATAAAACAAAGGATATTATAATGCCTCTATATCGTTCCATGTTGCGACCGCACCTTGAATATTGTGTGCAATTCTGGTCGCCGTATCTTAAAAAGGATATAGCGTTATTAGAAAAGGTACAGAAAAGAGCCATCAAAATGGTAAAGGGGATGGAAGGATACCCCTATGAGGAAAGACTAAAAAGATTAGGGCTCTTCAACCTGGAAAAGAGACGGCTAAGGGGAGATATGATAGAGGTCTATAAATTAATGAATGGAGTGAAACGGGTAAACGTAGATCGATTGTTTATGCCATCAAAATATAGAAAGAGTAGGGGACATGCAATGAAGCTACAGTGTAACCTATTTAAGACTTGACGGACTGGAAAGGGGGGCTGTTACTTCTGGAGAGAAATCTGAAATTGTGAGTATATACTTCTGGGAATTTTTCTGAAAGGAATTGTTTTTCTTTTAAAGCTAATTAATCTGTGAACCCACTATTTTTTTTGTTAAATCAGTCAGGGCCTAGTAGCAACAGTTTAAGATTCAATTTAAAAACACAGAAGAGAACTTTCTGGTTACCTTTCATACCCAGTAGACAGCTGTAGTTTAAATTTCATAGTCACTCAGGGCCTAGCATCAGCAAAGTACTTTTAGTTTCAAATTAAAACACAGAAGAGAGCTTTCTGGTTAAATTTAGAATCCAGCAGAGAGCTTGTAGTTTAAATTTCATAATAGGTTAGAGCCTAGTAGCAGCAAAGAGCTATAATTTAAATCAAATCAGAATATAGCTTAGCACAAGAGGCAAAACAAGGTCAATTCTCCTTGAGCAGCATATAAAGTCTTCTAGAGACCTTTACAAAGAGGCCTTCTACCTAGTGGGCAAGCAACCTGTGAAGCTTTTTCAATAGGTGTTAACACCAGCTGGCAGTTCAAAAGGCCATTTTGAAAGACTCCTTCTATCCAAGCAAGGACTGTTAATTACCCAGGAAGTAGGTCACTGCTTACATCATCAGCACAAGCATAAATAGCTCAACCAGAGCTCTGTGACCCTGTCTTGACGGACTGGAAAGGGGGGCTGTTACTTCTGGAGAGAAATCTGAAATTGTGAGTATATACTTCTGGGAATTTTTCTGAAAGGAATTGTTTTTCTTTTAAAGCTAATTAATCTGTGAACCCACTATTTTTTTTGTTAAATCAGTCAGGGCCTAGTAGCAACAGTTTAAGATTCAATTTAAAAACACAGAAGAGAACTTTCTGGTTACCTTTCATACCCAGTAGACAGCTGTAGTTTAAATTTCATAGTCACTCAGGGCCTAGCATCAGCAAAGTACTTTTAGTTTCAAATTAAAACACAGAAGAGAGCTTTCTGGTTAAATTTAGAATCCAGCAGAGAGCTTGTAGTTTAAATTTCATAATAGGTTAGAGCCTAGTAGCAGCAAAGAGCTATAATTTAAATCAAATCAGAATATAGTTTTCCTCAGCAGCACAGGACAAGGTACTGTGTAGCAGCCCTTTTTTAATAAGTGTTATATCCCTCCCTCCCTCCCCACACCCACCCTCCCCTGGGAAAATCACAGCTTTATAGGTACTTGCACAACTTAAAAGACAGGAGGTGCTCTCAGGTGAAGCTCATTACCCAAATCAGTCATACACCAAGGACCTGAGATTAATTAAGCTTCAGGTGAACAAGGTATATTAAACTTCTTAGGTACAGTTTTAGTGGTATAAATATCCATTGCACCCTTTAGTACATATAGAACTTAAAGATCTAAACACAAACTTAAAACTAAGATGCAGACAGCAGTCCAGCAGCGGGATGTGGGCTTTCCAGTCTTTTGCATTGAGTGTCACATGTATGATTTTCTCCCAGCTGGTGAGAGGTCTTACGTGTGCACTAGGTGCAAGGAGCTCTCTGCTCTCAGGGAACAAGTCCGTTCTCTAGAGGCTAGAGTAGCAGACTTGGAAAACATAAGACAGACAGAGAGGTACATAGACGAGACCTACAGGGATATAGTCCTGAAGTCCCACCTCCAGTCTGGCAGCATCCCTGTTGCCATGGAGGAGAGAGGTCACGTGACAGGAGAGCATCACCCTGGTGTGGCAGGAAGTGATCCTGTAACTAGGACCTGTCCTCCAGGTGATGTAAACCCCTCTCGCACCGAGGAGGTTTCTCCAGGGCCAAGTGCCCATGCGGGAAGGGTTAGGACAGCAGTTATAGTTGGTGATTCGATCATTAGGCATGTAGATAGCTGGGTGGCTGGTGGACGTGAGGATCGCCTGGTAACATGCCTGCCTGGTGCGAAGGTAGCGGACCTCACACGCCACCTAGATAAGGTCTTAGATAGTGCTGGGGAGGAGTCTGCTGTCTTGGTACATGTTGGTACCAATGACATAGGAAAATGTGGTAGGGAGGTTCTGGAAGCTAAATTTAGGCTTTTAGGTAGGAAGTTGAAATCCAGAACTTCCAGGGTAGCGTTCTCCGAAATGCTTCCCGTTCCACGCGCAGGACCCAATAGGCAGGCAGAGCTCCGGAGTCTCAATGCGTGGATGGGACAATGGTGCAGAGATGAGGGGTTCGGATTTGTTAGGAACTGGAGAACATTCTGGGGAAAGGAGGGGCTCTTCCGAAGGGATGGGCTTCACCTTAACCGGGATGGAACCAGGCTGCTGGCATTAACCTTTAAAAAGGAGATAGAGCAGCTTTTAAACTAGATAATAGGGGAAAGCCGACAGTCGCCCAAGAGCGCATGGTTCGGAAGAATGTATCCTTGAAGGATACTACAAAAAGCAGAGAGGTTCCAAAAAAGAGTAAAGTAGCCCAAATGCCCTCGAGTATGGAGCAGACAGAACTTAAAGATCCCAAATTACCCATGTCTACCAATAGCCAAATTAATATGAATAAAATACAGTCTCTAAAATGCTTGTATGCAAATGCTAGAAGTCTACAAAACAAGATGGGAGAGTTAGAATATATAGCACTAAACGAGAGGTTAGATATGATTGGAATATCAGAGACATGGTGGAAGGAGGACAACCAGTGGGACACTGTGATACCTGGGTACAAACTATATCGAAATGATAGAGCTGATCAAATTGGTGGAGGGGTTGCGCTCTATGTTAGAGAGGGCATTGAGTCAGAAAGGATTAAAGTTTTGCAAGAAACAAAATTTGCTGTAGAATCTCTATGGATTGAAATTCCATGTAAAAAGGGGAAGGCGATGGCAGTGGGGGTGTACTATCGTCCGCCTGGCCAGAATGAACAAATGGATGATGAAATGCTCAAAGAAATCAAGGAAGCTAGCAAAAGTTACAGTGCAGTAATAATAATGGGTGATTTCAATTACCCCGGCATCGACTGGGTCAGTGTCACAACAGGACATGCTAGGGAGATAAAGTTCCTAGATGAAATAAATGACTGCTTCTTGGAGCAGCTGGTTCATGAACCGACCAGAGGGGAAGCAATATTAGAACTAGTCCTTAGTGGAACACCAGATGTAGTGCAAGAGATAAGGGTGTTGGGGCCACTTGGCAATAGTGATCATAGCATGATCGCCTTTGATTTAATTAGTGGAGGAGGGATAGTAAGGAAATCCACAGTACTACCCCTTAACTTTCGAAAGGGAGACTATGATAGAATGAGGAAAACAGTTAAGAAAAAACTAAAAGGAGCAGTTGCAAAGGTTAAAGACGTACATCAAGCTTGGGTGTTGTTGAAAAATACTATCTTGGAAGCCCAGACCAGCTGTATTCCACGCTTTAAGAAAAGTGGAAGGAAGTCCAAAAAATTGCCAGCATGGTTTAAAGCTGAGGTCAGAGAGGCTGTTGTTGCCAAAAAAGCATCTTTCAAGAAATGGAAAAAAGAGCCAAATGATGAAACCTGGAAACAGCACAAGCACTGGCAAGTCAAATGCAAGGCATTGATAAGGCAGGCAAAGAGAGAATTTGAGAAGAAGCTTGCTGCGGAAGCAAAAACGCGAAATAAAGACCTTTTCAAGTACATTCGTAGCAAAAAACCCGTGAGAGAGTCAGTTGGTCCATTAGATGATAAAGGGGTTAAAGGAGCACTAAGAGGCGACAAGGCGATAGCGGAGAGACTGAATGAATTCTTTGCTTCGGTCTTTACTGAGGAAGATGTAGGGATGTTACCCACGACTGAAGTGGTATTTAAAGGTGTGGAAGAATTGAAGGAAATATCGATACATCGGGAAGATGTCCTACAACTATTAGATAAACTGAAGAGTAGCAAATCACCTGGGCCGGATGGTATACATCCAAGGGTGTTGAAAGAACTGAAATTTGAGATTGCAGACCTGCTATCAGTAATCTGTGAACTATCATTAAAATCATCTCTAATACCTGAGGATTGGAGGATCGCCAATGTAACACCAATTTTTAAAAAGGGTTCGAGGGGTGATCCGGGAAACTACAGACCGGTGAGCCTGACATCAGTACCGGGAAAAATGGTAGAAACCATCATAAAGAATAAAATTACTCAGCATATAGATAGTCATGACCTAATGGGAGACAGCCAACATGGCTTTAGACAAGGAAGATCTTGTCTTACTAATCTGTTATGTTTTTTTGAAGGAGTGAATAAACAGGTGGACAAAGGTGAGTCGGTTGATATTGTGTATCTGGACTTTCAGAAAGCCTTTGACAAGGTCCCTCATGAGAGACTTTTGGCAAAACTAAAGAGTCATGGGATAGGAGGCAGTGTACTACTGTGGATCAGGAACTGGTTAAAAGATAGAAAGCAGAGGGTAGGGCTAAATGGCCAATTTTCCCAATGGAGAAAGGTGAATAGTGGTGTACCCCAGGGATCTGTGCTGGGTCCGCTGCTTTTTGACATATTCATAAATGACCTGGAAAGTGGAATAACGAGTGAGGTTATCAAATTTGCTGATGACACAAAACTATTTAAAGTTGTTAAAACCCAGGAGGATTGTGGAAAATTGCAAGAGGATCTTGATAAATTGGAAGACTGGGCATCAAAATGACAGATGAAATTTAATGTGGAGAAGTGCAAGGTTATGCACCTAGGGAAGAACAACCCAAACTATGGTTACACGATGCAAGGTTCCACATTAGGAACCACCACCCAAGAAAAAGATTTAGGCGTCCTTGTGGATACCATGTTAAAACCCTCGGCCCAGTGTGCAGCGGCGGCCAAGAGAGCAAATAGAATGCTAGGTATGATAAGGAAAGGAATGGAAAATAAAACAAAAGATATTATAATGCCTCTATATCGTTCCATGGTGAGACCGCACCTTGAATATTGTGTGCAATTCTGGTCGCCATATCTTAAAAAGGATATAGCAATTTTAGAAAAGGTTCAGAGAAGAGCCACCAAAATGGTAAAGGGGATGGAAGGCTACTCCTATGAAGAAAGGCTAAAAAGGTTGGGGCTCTTTAACCTGGAAAAGAGACGGCTGAGGGGAGATATGATAGAAGTCTATAAATTAATGAACGGAGTGGAACGGGTAAACGTAGATCGATTGTTTACCTTATCAGAATATAGAAAGACTAGGGGACATGCAATGAAGCTACAGGGTAAAGTATTTAAGACTAATAAAAGAAAATATTTTTTCACTCAACGTGTAATCAAACTCTGGAATTTGTTACCGGAGGATGTAGTAAAGGCTGTTAGTGTAGCTGGGTTTAAAAAAGGTTTGGACAAGTTCCTGGAGGAAAGGTCCATAAACCATTATTAAGAAGGGACCCAGGATATCAATGCTTGAACCAATACAAGCATTGTGGAACCTGTGTCCCTTGGGGAAACTGCTAGGTACGTATGACCTAGATTGGCCACTGTTGGAAACAGAATACTGGGCTTGATGGACCTTGGTCTGACCCAGTATGGCATATCTTATGTTCTTATGTTCTTATGACTAATAAGAGAAAATATTTTTTCACTCAATGCGTAATCAAACTCTGAAATTCGTTACCGGAGGATGTAATAAAAGCTGCTAGTGTAGCTGGGTTTAAAAAAGGTTTGGAGAAGTTCTTGGAGGAAAGGTTCATAAACCATTAGGGACCCAGGAAATCCACTGCTTGCCCCGCTGCAAGCATTGTGTAACTTGTGTCCTTTGGGGAAACTGCTAAGTACTTGTGACCTAGGTTGGCCACTGTTGGAAACAGGATACTGGGTTTGATGGACCTTGGCCTGACCCAGTATGGCATATCTTATGGGAGAACAGAAGTCTTTTGCCCATTAGCATATGGGATACAACCAGATCAACTGTTGCACTATATTCCTCTATTTATTGTCAAGATGGGGCTAAGCAGGACTGATGTCTGTACCCCCTTAATACCAGCCCTTGAGCTAATCTGAACCCAAAAAGAGAAAACAGCATACAGCCGAAACATCACCCATGCTGAATACAGTGTTCTGTAGTGTTGCAGGGACTGTGCAAAAGCATTTTGCTAGAGTTCATCTACACACAGTCTACAGCAGCATGTCATGCATCACAATAGCAAATGAATCACGTACACACACTGGGGTCGTATCAATAGTTCACTGGCATAAAGACAGAATAAGTGAAGCAAGCATGTACAATAACGAGAAACAAGACCGTGCCTGCCAACTGCAAACAATTAAAAAGCACTTTCTAAGCAATTCTACATAGGATGGGTCAGAAAAGCTTTTTGGACTGATTTATATCTGGCTCATTAGGCTTTATTCAAAACATTTGTTTAAACCTGAGACATGCCACATACCCGGCTTACATCACAAAGAAATGACAGGTTATACTACAGCAGCAGGGCGACCAGAAATATGTTTTTATATAGTCCAGCAGGCAGCTAAAGAAAATCATTACAAGTCCCCTTTTTTCAGTCATGATTTATATTTAAGTCCTGAGGTGATAGTAGTGCTTTATAATGTTTACTTAGCCACCCTCACAGTTACAAAGTTAAATAAATCTGGGATGTGTCAAGATCTGGGAGTAAGGAGTCCCGTGACACCAAATTCCAAATTAGCGAAAAACGAGTTACTCCAAGGTCTTTTGCACAGGCTAAATGAATAAAAGTTCAGATAACATCTAGGCAGATCTCCAAAACATTTTTAAATCTCCTTCCTGACCCCTGCCTATCATCTGAGTATTTCAGGCTGGGCAGGGGATTAGTAGATGGTGCTTCTGGGCCATATAAAGCACTAGATAATCGAAAAAGGCCTCTCCTGAGAAATCTCTTAGCCTAATCCATACTCCAATCTAGACACAACCCAAACTCCACTCTCCAATTGCTCTCCTGGCTATTGAAAGCAATTACATTTGTGCTATGGCATTGTTCAGAGGGGATTCAGATTACAGACGGCAATTTACAGACAAATAAATACTGCGGCATGAAATAACAACAAATGCAATTTAGTCCCTGATATTTTAAATTATGTGACTAAGTTTTGGCTGCATCATCTCTCACCGCTGACAGATCTATTCTGCAAAGCACGATTACTAGTGATGTGATACGCTGCCTCCTTAGCCGTTCTCTTTTCCTGATGAAACATTCCTCTTTATTCTTTCCAACCCAACGGAAGTCAGAACGCATTAGAAATAAAGGGTCGAGAATGTGTCTGTCCGACTGTTTGGCAGCAAAATAATTCTATGAAAATTGAATGGAATGGGGACGAAACTTGGCATGTGAGAGGAACGAGTAAAAAGAAACACAGAGCTCGATAATGTGCCAAATCAGACCGTGGATTTCAGAGATAGAAGCTCCCCTCACGAAAATAGTTCCATTTCTATGGGAGGAGGAGTTCCAACTTCTGTAGCAAAGACATTTACATACAGTGAACATAGCTTTAAGGAATTTCTCTGTTCAAACTCCCTCTCTCTATTCTCCGACACCCAAAATCTGTCCCCCCACCCCAAAATTACTCCCTTGCAATTGCCTTACCAATATACTAAATGTCTCTACCATAAACAAATAAGCACACACAGCTGCCCCACCCCCTGAAAACTGCCCCACCCCCAAGAACTATCTCATAACTGCCCTACCACACTGCAAACTGTCCCCAGAGACAAAAAAACACCTCCTGCAAGTGCCTCACCATCCTATTAGCTACCCTGCCCTTAAAAGTAGAATCTTGCATCTATCTCACCACACTGCAAACTGCCCCACCCCAATGAACAACCGATCCCCAAAAATATCCTCATGTCCTACCACCCCACAAACTGCTCTGTCCTCAAATTCTACCTCCTACAGCTCCCTTACCAACCCACAAACTGTTCCCACTCCCCAAAATACCCCCACAGCTTCTCCACCTCCAAATAATAAAAAAAAAAACCCTACAACTGTCCCACCACCCCATAAACTGCCCCATTTCTAAAGAGAACAGCCTTGTTAGAGCCCCACCCCCTACAAGCTGTCCCATATCCAAAAAACTATCACACTGTAACTGCCCCATCAACCTGCACATTGATCCACCCCAGAAAAACACTGCATTTCAATTGCACTGCACCGCTCAGATTATTCCCCATATCTTTCCAAGAATCCCACAAAATGCCCCACCCTCAAAAACTAACCTTCCACAACTGTCCCACTATCTCACCAACTTCCACCCTCTATCTGCCTCACCACCCCAAAATTTCCTCCCTCCAACCAAAGTAATGTAATGCTGCCCCTGTTGACATCAATGTCTGGAATCTAAATGGATAGCTAACATTGCTAGACATTTTTCAGAGTTTAAAACCTCTATCTACAGTTCTCTAATCCTCCCCCAAGCGTGCGTGAGCCATTCCTGCTTCCATTGTGACTAGCAACAGAGACCGTGGGTAGGATCCAGCCAAGGGGAAGGCTGCGGGGGCGGAGCAATCAAATGTTGCTGTAGTCATAGGAAGGGAAGTGTTGAGCTGGGTGAAGTTCATGTGAAGTACAAGTTTAGTTGTGTGTGCGTGTGATGGGAGATGGAAGAGAAGTAAAGCCCCCCCCCCAAATGCCTTAATTCAATTGTGTAGGAAAAGCAGTTCCAAAAGCCGCAGTATAACAAAGATCCACAGTAACACAGCGAGTACACAATTGTACCTGACAAACATCCCTTCTGTCTCCTCTCCTGATCAGATTCAGACACACAGAACATACACACACACAGAAACATACAAGCACATATGCAATGACATGCAAACACATGTAAGTTCATAGAAACACACAGACATACCAACCCACAAAGACACACACACACACACTCTAAAACAAAAGAGAAATGCACACAAAAAAACAGACAATAAACAAAAAAACAGATTAAACACACACTCTCAAACAGACACCCTATTCACAAAATACACACACACAGGTTATGCAAATAGAAATGGAAAGGTGTGTGCATGCATACAGAGGGGCTGGAAATTCCACGAGTCATGCTCTGCATGCTTTCCCCACTTGTTTTATATGTGTATTGGGATAAAATGTTTTTTGTTAAGCAGCATTATTGCAAAAATAATGCACGCTATTGCTAAAATGCAACTTAGTAAATAAGCTCTAAGTTTGTACCTGAGGCAACGAAGGTGAAGTTACTTGCCCAAAGTCACAAGTAGTGGTAGCCCAAGGGCAGCAGACCCTCCGTGCTGCCCTATCTTCCGCTGAAGCAGTGGTGGCTGAACTGCTGATTCAGCGCTGCATTGGGCCTTAAAGCGTCTGCGTGCCTGGGCACTCATGACCTGCCACTCCGGTCCCCCTTCCTTGGAGGGGGCAGGATCTGCAGGCTGTTCTGAAGCCCACCCGGCACTGAAGCAGCAGTTCAGCCGCCATTTCTGGGGGGGGGGGGGAGGGGAGGGTATAGCAATGCTGCCCAGCAGGTTCTGCTGCCCTAGGCGACTGTCTAGTGGACAGGCCATCTTTGGTCACAAGGGGCATCAGTTGGGTTTGAAATTTGGAGATCTCTGCCAGCAGCTCTAAGTCTAACCACTATACAACCTACCATTCTCAAAGGGAAAAAATAACTTTTTAAAACAATCTGGGCTGTAGACATGCAAGGAAGCAGTGAGGGGGGCTGAAATACTGATGCACACCAATAATAATCCATACAATCCCCATTCAACCAAAACACCCTGTCAGCTGAATGCCTGGACGAATAACCATGTCTTCAGGTCTCAATGAAAGGAAAGTCCGAAGATGGAGAGATTTGCAGAGGACTGGAGCTCCACGAAGGAGAGCTCTCTTCTTGATCAAGAGCAACCTTCCTTTCTTAAAGGGAGAACTAGCTAAAGAAGCACCATTGGCTGAAACATATCTAGTCATGTCCTTTTGGAAATAGCTTGAGTTCCGAACATGTGGGCACTGAAATCAACCAAAGGACATTCATAAAATTATTATTCTAGCTTTGTGGGCAACCAGTGCACTGTTTTAACACAGAGAAGGCAGATTTTTTTTCCACAGACCATTTTATGTAGGTTTTTCCAACAAGAAGAATTTTATGTCATGTCATGTCAGACTATAGGAGCTGTATTAGAAACTGCTATGGAATTGTTTGGGTTCAGTTCTTCCCCTCCACCCGCCCCCCCCCCAACGAGCCAACATAGGAAGGCTGGTCTTCACTGTACAATATGCCTATCTTCTGAATATAGATTCTTTCTGCCATTTAAATATCAATCCTTGATAACTCTCTTAATTTGCACATCTCTCACACATTGTTGACATCCTGAAATCATTACTGGAGCAAGAAAATAGGGGAGGCTGGTTGAAAAATCAGTCAGGCTTATTCAAAATGGACTATTTGTCATTTTGTGCCTATGGAAAAAATGTTTATTCAATAAGACTCATTATATCTTTTACTCTCTCAGATAACGCCATAAAAATTCTGGCCAGGCTGCATCAAGAAAACAAGTTGTTGAAACATTATCAGGGCCAGAAAGTTTCCACTCGTTAAAACTCTGTTTAATATATACTCAAAACAGCTTCCAGAAAAATAACTCCATGCATGACTGAAATAGGCATGTATAAATGAGACCAGGCATTCAGTACGTTTCACAGCTCTGTGTCTGGCAGAATAGGATAGTCACTTTGGTTACCAATGCTAATTACTGGGATTTGCAAAGATTTCTAACTTAAGGCATAAATCTTAAACCATGCACGCAAACTGGGCTAAGCCATGTTCTTGACAGAGAAGAATGAGTGTTGGCACTGAGCTACTACCCACGTTATAAGATGTGAATTCAAGTCTGTTTCACAGATGCAGAGCTGATCGCAATAGAAGTTATTTACCGTCAGAACACCAATTACCAAACAGAGGAACACAAAACCATATTAAATATGGCACAAAAAATATCCATAATTATTTCCTATAAACAATGATGATTTGGTATCAACGGCCTCAATGTAAATTTCATTGTTATGGCTAGCACAAAGAGCTCTCTCTGTATAAATAGTACCGTATGTTTGTCTAAGCAGTAGTTATCATGTCTACTTAGCAGATAGGCACTCTTGTTTGTTCGAAACACTTTTATATCATGAACTCTGCACATATTAAATTGAATAAGTATCTTATTCACTAAAACTAATGTGACATGGATATCACTAAGCCCTTGAAATAGGAGGCAAATTTTTCCCTGAGATGCCCCTTTCAGGGTAGAACTTCACTGGAAACGGCATAAGGAATTGTACCCTAGGAAATTTCAAGCTTGGCTCTTTGGAAGAGGAAGAACCCAGGGCAGGAGCTAGGATTTCCCAAGGTCATTAAAGGTCATGTTTTCAAGGAAAAGGGGCCTTTGCGTATGGCCCTGGTTTTGACTGCTGGTCATTGTTCAGGGCTTAATGTTGGCTAGTCCTTTTTACCGAGCTCTGGAGTCAGTCCAGGCACTTATCTAGGCCTTGGAAAAATGGGCTGGAGTAGAGAATGCTGTCCTAGCCTCACCTCAACATGATTAACCAAAAGTCTGGAGAATTTCCTCCGGATCTTTCCTGCTTCCCCGAGTCAGTGAAGAGCCTTCCAATTGCCAGAAGCCTGAAACCTGTAGGGTAGGGGAACTTGCTAATACTAACCCAGCTGGGGTTCAAGGAAAGAAGCATCCTCCGAAATCTAATGTGGGGAGTTGAATGGCATGAGGAAGGAGTTTGTGTGGGAGGTTAGTGCCTGAATCTGCAGCAGAGGAGTCTGGTGAGTCAAGGACCTGAGGTACCACAGAGATTGTAAGTTAGGTCCCATAGATGATGGAGTGAGTGCTATCACTCCTGGAAGAGGAGGAATTGAATACTGAGATTACCAGATGTCATCAATTTTCGGGGATTGTCCCTGATTTTAGAGCTCTGTCCCCGATTCATACGTCTTTGGCAGCCTCCTGTCCCAGGTTTCAGCAATTAGGATGGGGGGGGGGGGAGGGAGGAGGGGACAGAAAAATGTATTTTCAATCTAGTGATTTCAATATATCACTTTTTAGAATTTAGATCCATTATCTTTATGTTTTGCATAGTACAGCGGAAACGTACCACACTTTGTATTTCTCTGTCTGTTTGTCTGCTTGGAAGTGAGATTATGGCTATCGTGGGATGGATGGGGAGGCAGGGTAGTGACTACTTTGCCCCCCCTTCCAAGCCTTCTCACTCAAACCTGAAACTCTGGTGTCCCTTCTTCCCCCTCTCCCCTACACGCTTCAGAGAAGTGTCCCAGATTTGCCACCAAAATATCTAGTAACTTTACTGAATGCTAGAGAATCAAAGAAATTTATTTGTTTCACTAGCTTAAGCAGAGAATGTAAGGACTATTTGCTGCTACTGTTTTCAGTTCGTTAAACTACTACCAACGTTTTTGTGATCTATGTTTCCATCCAGTAAAGTGAAGTTTCAGTTACACCCCAGTATGGGCTTAGTCTGCTGCAACTGTCTGAAGCCCCTGTCAGGTGATTTGAAGCCGGAAGTCCAAAGGAAGTGCCGGAAGTAATGGTGGCCACGGGGGCCGCATGGAGTGGCCCGCACATGGTGAGCGAATAGTGTTCGTCACGGCAGGAGATGGAGGCCTGGGCAGGCGCGTCTCCGGCCGGAGCAGCGGCGGGGGTAGCCCGGAGATTTGAAGCCGCATCCGGAGACAGAAGGGTCGCAGCGGGCATTGGGGATCCCGGAGCTGGGACGGGAGCGAGGAACTCAGAGAGAGCATTGTGGCGAGACTTCCTGGCCCTGGGAGAAATGCGAGCACAAATAGCGCAGTCCTCTACAGGGTGCTCCTTACCTAGGCATCGGAGGCAGGACTGATGAGAGTCGTAGTTGCTCATCTTCCTGGAGCACTTGGGGCACTTTTTAAAGCCCGGTTTTGCAGGTAATTTCTTCATAGCTGTTTGCAGTCCTTCTTAGGATCTTCTTCTTAAGGAATTCTTCTTAAGTATTCAATTGTTGTTTGAAATTGATGGAGAGTGAGAGAGAAACGTCTTGCTGGCAAGGTGGAAGACAAAGACTGGCTAGCTAGGGGCGGTCCTAGAGGTGGGGCTACTAGCCATGCTCAGAGGGCTAAAGCCTTCTGAGCTACTGAGAGTACTTCCATCTATGGCGCCGTCGAATGATGTCACCACTTGTGGCTGACTCATCCTGCTTGTCCTGGGAGAAAGTGAAGTTTCAGTTACACCCCAGTATGCACTGTGGATCTGTTCTTAAGCTGACAAAGGAACAGAAAAAGGTGTGGAGTGAGGATCTCTGGATAGACTTCCCGGATAGACAGGGGCCTTGGAGAACCTTTCTCCCTTCTGCCCCTGGGAACCCTATAAATTTGCCTTGCCGTACAGAGGATTCACTGGGGGATCTGGCTATACTAACATCACAGGTAACTACGCAAGAGGAAAGCGAGGCCTAGGGCTGAGAACCAGAACAATCAGGATTCAAATTCTGCTTCTCCCACTGACACTTCTTGCGATCTTGGCAAGTCACGAGGAAGAAAATATTCAAAGCCAGAAATGGGGAGCTTGACTACTGGACTTTCCCCTCTTTCTGTAGGTTAAAAAAAGGAGCCAGAGTTAGATTAGGAGCGGGAGAAGATGCATGGGACTTACTTCTTTATAACCCTGTGTGTACTTTCGGTCGGCACACTTTCACTTGCTTTAAAGCAGACCAAGTGTAAGCGTCAAGACCGCAGCCCTGCCCCCTGCCAGCCCATTTTCAAAGAGACATACCTCATGGGGTTTTTCTTTTGAAAATGAGCTTGCAGTCCCCACTGGTGGGATTGCAACTAGCCATGGCGTTGCATTTTACTCCTTGATCTCCTGTTGTCTCAGGTATCCATTGAGATTGTAAGCTCTTTGAGGAAGGGACTTGCCGTACCTAAATACTCATCACTAATGTACAGGACTGTGCCCATCTGGGCATGCTATAAAAATGTTAAGTATTATTACAGAAAACATGTTGCTGTTATGTACTGTTGACTCATGGCGACCCTCTGGATAGATGTTCTAAACTGTAATGACACAGATTAGCGCCTGGGTGAAGATCGTGCTTAAGTCCCCATTTACACACTTAAATCCTTGGAAATAGTGACTTATGCGCATAACTCACAAGTAATTTTCCAAGCCACCCATATAAAAAGATCAGCCCCAAAGTCAGATCTCAAAGGGGCATCAATATGTTTTTAAACATAAAAGGCAACTCTTGTGTAGTAGAGGGCCTGCATTCATTTGAAATGATATTTTCCATGCTGCTTTAAACCTGAAACGACAGGACATAAAACTATATGCAGAGAAGAAGAAATTGCATCCATCTTTTTAGATACTTTTTGGGGGTAATTTGGTTGCAATACATACAATGTAGAGATTCTATTTATTTATTTATTTACTTACACACACTTAATAGACTGTGAAATTGAACTGCTCTGCATGGTGAACAAAAATGAACACAACACTTATAATCCAGTGTTTTCAATAAATCACTCACCACAAACCAACCCCTTCCCCCACAAAACCCATCAAGAGAATAACCCAGGACATCTGAAAGCCTATCGTCATCAGTCTTCCTCCCTGAACGCCTTCTGAACAAAAATGTTTTCAATGCTGTACGGAAAAGCTTAAGATCATCAAGCAGCCCATCTTCCCTCCCTCCCTAGGCAAAGCATTCCAAAGAAGCGGTACACAGAGAGAAAAAGCTCTCTTCTGATACTGGGCCCTGTTGACCCAGGACACCACCAAAACACAATCACCTCAAGATCGCAGGGACGTATGGAAGTAACCTAGAAGCCAAATATTCAGCAGCTATCCTTGACTTAAAGGCCAAGAGAAGGACCCTAAATTCTGACCCAAGCGCATGAATCCAGTGCAATTGATGTGGCACTGGAGTAACATGCCAGAAATATAGTAAGAAACCCCCTTATACAATAAGTGATAAATACATTTTTTGTCGGACCGTCACAAATCCGTCACCATCAATGTGCCAGCATCCAAAACCAGGTCTACTTTACTATATATTAATTTATTCAACCAAAACGTTCTCATTAAAAAATGTGCATTAATCATACATCTGACATAGCGCCATGTTTCAAACCATAGAGCAGAGGTACTCAAATCTAGTCCTGGAGGGCCACAAACCAGTCAGGTTTTCGGGATATCCCTAATGAATATGCATGAGATAGATTCAAATACAGTGGAGGCAGTGCATACAAATATATCTCATTCATCTTCATTAGGGATATCCCGAAAACCTGACTGGTTTGCGGCCCTCCAGGACTGGATTTGAGTACCTCTGCCATAGAGCAACCAGCAAAATTTCAGGTTCTGCATCAGAGATAATCAATACGTTTCCATAGCAGTTTATCCAGCTAAGCATTCTTTTCATAGTCCGGCACTTAAAGACTTTCAGTTCTCTGGTCTTTAAGTGCCAGACTGTGAAAAGAATGTTTGGCTGTATAAACTGCTACGGAAAAACTAAGTATTGATTATCTCTGGAATCGCTTTGAATATTGGGCCCATTGTTCTTACCTAGTTGTGGCATGTCTCCTCCATCACCCATCTATTACTTCCCTATACTCAGTTGTAAACCACTTAGATGTATATGATATGTGGTATATCAAATGAAGAAACATTTAACATGAATAACTGGATTAGATATAACTTTATTGTGCTCATTTTATACCAGAGGTTCTCAACCCAGTCTTCGGGACACATCCAATCAGTCAGATTTTCAAGAAAGCCACAATGAATATGCATGAGGAGATTGCTTAGAATGCACTGCCTTCACTTTATGCAAATTGATCTCATACATATTTATTGTCACAATCCTGAAAAACTGACTGGCTGGGTGTGTCACGACGACTGGGTTGAGAACCCCTGTTTTCTACTGATTTTTTTTTTATTGTTGTATTATGATTACATTTTTGCTTGACTATGTTTTTCAGTGTTGTACCCTGGGTCCAATATAATGTTTACCTTAGAAAGGTATGAACCAAACTGAAAAGAAATGAAAGTGTGCCTTTATCCACAACTGGTAAGGGTCAGACAAGAATCCAGGCTCTCCTATCCTGTACGTTGAAAGACACCATTGATGCTTTGATTAGTTCAAGAGATACCTGGGGGAAAGAGAAAGGATGGTAGTTGTATATCTATCTGTGTGTGTGCATGCATGTATGCATGTCCTCTGAGGCCACCAGATAAACACTGTTTATCACAATTCATGGGAAAGCATAGTTACTCACTTGCAGCAGGCGTTCTCCAGGAACAGCAGGAATCACTCCTCACATATGGGTGATGTCACCGATGGAGCCCACGCGGGAATACTTTCCAGCTTCCAAAGGAAGCTTTTGGGAGGTCAACCACACATGCATGCCCATCTTCCTGCCTGAAGGAGCTATCTTACTTTAGTATAATGGCACAGCTTAATCAAGCCAAAAAAGAAAACTATGCCACAGGGTAGTGAGGACTGATTCCTGCTGTTCCCAGATAACACCTGCTACAGGTGGGTAACTACGCTTTCTCCAGGACTAAGTAGGAAGCCAGTCCTCATATATGGGAATACCCAGCTACAGGCTACCAAAAAAAAAAACTGTAAACAGCCATAAGAACATAAAAAATGCCATACTGGATCAGACCAAGGTCCATCAAACCCAGAAAAAGAACCAACAGGAGCATGAGTAATCACTAAATGATTCCGAGAGTCAGCATTCAGCATGGACATCAACAGCAGGTCAACTCTATGGTAGCCTGATGGACAGAAGGGCCAATGGGAAAGAGTTGCCTTAATTCTAAAACAGGTGCCGGAGTATGACTTGGCTGAAGTTGCTGTCACATCAGGAATCTCCATCCAGACAGTAATGGGCTGTGAAGGTGTGGACGAAAGACCATATATCAGCCCTACAGCTCTCCACTATGGGACAGAACGCAAGTTGGCTACCGAAGCAACCATAACTTGAATGTTTTGAGCCGCAGTACGGCCTTCCAAACTCAGACCAGTTTGAGCATAAATGAAGTAGATGCAGTCCGCAACCCAGAGGGAAAGGGTATACTTCAAGGCTACCACACCGAGACTATTGGGGTCAAAAGAGACAAAGAGCTGGTAGGAACATTTGAGGCAGACCACCAGTGCTCTCTTACAATCCAATTTGTGTATAGTGGCCTCAGCCCTGTTGGTGTGAGGTCTGGGAAAAACGGTGAGCAATACCACCAACTGATTAAGGTGAAAGGCAGAAACCACCTGAGGAAGAAACCTCAGGTGAGTCTAGAGGATCACTATTTTGATGAAACCTCGTGTATGCAGGATGTGCCACTAGCACCTGGAGCTCACTGACTTTGTGCAAAGAGGTGACCGCTACTAAGAAAATGACCTTCCATGTGAGATATTTGAGTGGACAAGAGACGAGTGGCTCAAAAGCAGCAGAAATCAACTGCCCGAGCACCATGTTAAGGTCTTGCACCATAGGCAAAGGCTTAATCGGAGGCCGGGAAAGCAAGAGGCCTCTCATAAAGTGACTTACAAGGGGATGCACAGAAACAGGCTTACTATCCACCCCACAATGGTAGGATGCCTCTGCACTGAGATGCACTCTCACAGAGTTCGATCTGAGGCCCAGGTTGGACAGGTGGAGCAGGTAAGTGAGCAAACACTCCACCAAACAAGAAAGGAGGTTCAGAGCTTTGTCTGCGAACCACAGAGAGAATTTGCACCACATAAAAGCATAAGAATAGTGTGTGGAGTCCTTGCAAGAAGGCAGGACTACGTTCTCCACATCAGTTGGCAGGTGGAACTCTGCAAGAATTAAGCGCTCAGCATCCACACCGTGAAAGCCGGATTGGTAACCTCTGAGACAGATGGAGGAGAAAAGGGAACCAAGGCTGTCTGGGCCAGTGTGGGAAATGAGGATCATGGTAGCCTTGTCCTCCTGGAGCTTGAAGAGGGTCCTGCCCACCAAAGGAATTGGTGGATAGGCATAAAGCAGTCCCTCGCCCCATTCCAGGAGAAAAGCATCAGAAGCAATCCAACTGCTGCATGGAACCCCAGAGTAGAACTGTGGCACCTCAGCATTGTCCAGTGACTCAAAGAGGTCTATGCTTGGAGTGCCCTACATTTGGAAGATGTGGCTGACAACTTGACTGTTGAAGGTCCACTCACGTGATTGGAAGACTTGGCTGAGTCAATCTGCCAAGACATTGAGCTCCTCCAGCAGATACACCGGTCAGAGAAGTATGTCATGTGAAATGGTGAACTTCCAGAGATGCACTGTCTCCCAGCAGAGAAGGTATGAACCTGCTTGTTGAGGTAGAGCATCGCTACTTGGTTGTTGGTCTGGATGAGAACAACCTGGTTGGCAAAAAGCCCTGAGTGCACTGGAGATGGTATGGAGCTCTAGGAAGTTGATCTGGGTGGAGGCTTTCCCCAGCTGTCCAGAGGCCCTGTGTTCGGAGACCATCGAGATGGGCTCCCCAGTCCATCTTGGAGGCATCTGTTGTCAGAACCCATTGAAGTGGGAGGACTCGAAAGGGAATCCCCTGGAGCAAATTTTGAAGTTTTAGCCACCCAGAGAGGAACTGCTTTAGTAGCTGAATAATGACCAGACGCCACTGTATACATAGAGTCCATTACGGATGCCTTGTCTGTAGATGCGCAAGCAGAGTGATATGAACCGAACAGATGGATTCGCAATTCCATAGCTAGGTGGATGAGCCATAGGGCTCGATACTCGGGTAGGTAGGCCCGGGTCATGGTAGTAGCTAGGAAGGCCCCAATAAACTCGAGGCGCTTAGTGGGCTGTAGATGACACTTCGGGTAGTTGATGATGAAGCTCAGAAGCTCAAGCAGCTGAATGGTGATCCTTGTGGAGTGTCAGACCTCGTCTGGCATTCAACCCCTGATCAACCAATCATCCAGGTAGGGGAAGATGAAAATTTCCAGTATCTGGAGGAACACAGTGGCCACTGCCACTTTGTGAAGACTCTCGGGGTGGAAGCAAGGCCAAAGAATGGTACTCGGTACTGATAGTGCTTTCTGCTGGGCATGAAGCGAAAATATTGCCAGTGGAGAGTGTGACTTGAGATGTGAGTATAAGCATCCTTGATATCAAAGGAGCATAGCCATTAGAGGTAAGGCAACCACGTTCCCAGGGAAATCATCTTGAAGTTTTCTCGCAAGAGGATCGGTTGAAGTTCCGAAGATCCAATATGGGATGGAAACCTCACGTCTTTTTGGGAACCAGAGTAAAGGGAGTAGAATCCCTTCCCAACCTGCGGAGGAGGGACCAGCTTGACAGCCAGATCAGCCAAGAGAATTTGGATCTCCTTCTGGAGGAATTCTCTGTGGGGTGGGGGTACTCCCCTGGGAAAAAAGGGGGAGGAAGTTGATCAAAGTGCAACAGGTACCCCTCCAAAACTACTGGCAAAGGAGTCTGATGTTATTGTTGGCCACCTGCTGGCAAAATGGATCAATCTACCCCCCCCTCCCCTACCCACCTAAGGTACAAATGTGGTCGGAACAGGAAAGGATGCCATGCTCCTTAGGAAAGAGTCAAAATCCTCCTTCAGACTGTGGTTGTGGCACAGGTTTGGGGTGGCGCTGCTAATGCTGGTCCTGACCCTTCTGCTGCTGCTCCTGCTGAGAGCCATGATAGGGCTCATATGGCAGATACCCTGCATAATACTTCCTCTTCTTGGGATAGAAAGGCGTCTTTCTCGTAAGATAGGTGACCCCTCTAAGAAGAAAACCTCGGGGAGTCTATTCATCATTAACTGCTCACGCTCTAGCTCTCTGGCCTTGTCCTCCATGGGTTGCCAAAAAAGTTCTAGCCTCAGCAGGAAACATCTGCTAGCTTGTCCTGCACCCACTGTTCTAAGTCAGAAGACTGCAGCCAAGCTAGCCAGTGATCTCCAATGCCCACTGCAGCTTCTCGGGCCACTGACTTAAGCCATCACAAGCTGTCCTGGCCATATATTTTGAGCACTCTTTCATCTTGGAAACAAGCCCATGATAGTGCTCAGCCCGTTTCTCCGGAATGACAGTCGAGAAAATCAGCCAGATTGCCCGCTACATCCCTGAGGTACATATCCATGTAGAGTTTATAGATCTGAATGCGGGCTACCATCATGAAACCCTGGTAGCATTTTCTCCCAATGCCACCCAAGGTCTTTCTCTTCCTGCCTAGGGGCATGGAGCAGTGTGTTTTAGTGTTCTTGATTCTCTGCATGGCCGACTCCACGATCATATAATTGTGCGGGGACTATGGTTTCTCAAAGCCAGCACTCTTGTGGATGCGATACATGGAGTCCAGCCATCTAGTTGCTAAGCACTGTGCAAAGGTTGTTATGCACATAGCTGCTAGATCATTGGTAACAAGTTACATAGAAACATAGAAACATGATGACAGAAAAAGACCACAAGGCCCATCTAGTCTGTCCTTCCATAACAACAACTACAACAGTCCACTTTTTACCTTTAGAGATCCTCTGTGTTGGTCCCATGCTTTTTTGAATTCAGTTACTGTCCTCATCTCTACCACCTCCACTGGGAGACTATTCCACGGATCCACTACTCTTTCCGTAAAGAAATATTTCCGCATATCACTCCTGAATCTATCTCCCTTCACCCTCATCCCATGTCCCCTCGTCGCAGAACTTGCTTTCAATTGAAAGAGGCTCTCTCCCTGAACATTTATGCCACGGAGGTATTTAAACATCTCAATCATATCACCTCTATCCCGCCTTTCCTCTAAGGTGTACATATTAAGATCCTTAAGTCTGTCCTCATATGCTTTATAATGAAGACTACTAGTAGTTCTAGTTCTTTGTATTAAAACTTATGTTCTTTGTATAATTTTCACAGATGTTATATGTAAGATGAACAGGCACTTATTACTGTTTCGCCGGTTCATTCCATTGTTCTTTGTAAACTGCACCTGATCCATGGGAAAGTGCGGTATATAAGTGTCTGTTAAATAAATAAATAAATAAATAAATAAATCTACTCACCAGGGGCACATGTGAAACAGCAGATGCTCGAGGACCCTGTGAATGGGAATTGTAGTAGCCTCATGGGGTGGGTGGATGGGTACTTGAGTATCTCCAACTCCTCTACCCTAGGCTCCTCCTCAGTCTTGATGGCCATGTCCCTCACAAATTTGTGGAAGGAGATATCCCCTGGTGGGAATTTCCTGTGCTCATAAGGTAGAGGGGGATCCAAGGGTATGTCTCAATGGCACGAAGTCCGTGAGGAAATCGAATTAACAACATGATTCCTCATAGCATTGACACTGAAGGGAGGATGGAGTCAGAGACTCTGGATGGTCTGACCCAGAGGCGCTCGGGAGGGGGGGGGGGAATCTCAGGGCACCAAGAGGGACTTCAATCGCTTGTCTGAGCCATTTCCCCTGCCAAGGAGAGTGTGGAGCTCCAAGATGGGCTGCACCCCTGGAAAGGGAAGCCCCTGCCATGGATGAGGTTGCCCTCAACACTGAGAAATCCAAGGGTACTAGGTCTCGGGCTGAGCTATCCAAGGGCATCGAATCCTGGGCAGCCTGCGAGGCCAGAAATGCAGTCCAGCTGTGCTCAAGGGCCTGCATGTGCTCGGCTAGGCGCACAGTGTCCAGGGGAAGCAACCATGGTCTCTGGTGCTGGTACCCTCATTGAGGACTCCACAATGGTGACAGTATCCGGAGTCACCCAACAGCCCTCCTGGACCTTGGGAGGCAACTCCTCCCACCAGGTAAGCTTAGGAGGCCACCCCCAGCCTTCGCCCTCGGAGCCTCACCAAGAGGGACTGCGATGCTGGTGACCGTAGGACTTAACCCGGGTCAGCAGCCCCCTGCGATGCTGGTGACTGTAGGACTTAACCCAGGTCAGCAGCCCCCTCAATTTTGATGGGGTGAAAGTCTGTTCCCTCTGGGGCCGACCCTCATCAAAGGACGGCCATTGGTATTTTGGCACTTGGCGCAAATTTTTCTTTTTAAGTTTCCTTGCAAATGCTTAGTTTCATTTCAGTGCTTCTTATACATTTTTCGACCCTTCCCAATTTGAGACTCTGAGTGAGCCCGACCCACGTCTGAAGCCGAAGCCTCAGCGGAGTACTTCGAAGGCGTCGACTCGGGTGCCAATGCCGAAGGCTTGGAGGACCCGAACAGAGATTCATGTTGTTTTCTTTGGTTCTTGAGCCCCTTGTGCATCATCTACAAGCAGAGAGCACAGGTGGAGGGCTCATGGTCAGGTCCAAGGCATTAAAGGCACTCTTGTGGATGGGAACACTTCTTAACACTGGGAACACTTCTTAAAGTCACTGACCGAAACACGTGTTGGGCTGTCCTTGACACCAATAAATCATAGCTCTTCCAGTGGTGATTGGCCTCTTGCTTTTTTCTGTGTTGCTTTGGACTAGCAGGAGGGGTGCCCTTACTGTGTTCCATAAATCTGGTTTGCTGGCCACATTAAAGTCTTTTAAAACACGCTTGTGCCATAAACGTTTCTGATAATAAAGAAGCAAAATAATGCTTGTGGATGAACGCTCAACTTATATGAAAGCCAAATATTTCTGCCATGCCAGGAAAAAGAAACATCAACATTATAAGCTGAATGTTTTCTACAGATTTTGTTCTAAAAATACTCACTAAGGGATCTGTTTACTAAACAGCATTAGGATTTTGCAGCTAACTTGTATGTTAGTGTAAATAGCGCCACTCTAGCAGCAAAAGCCGTGTGGTTTGCACAGCATTCTCTCAATGGACACCACCCCAAAAATGCAGAGAGCATGGTCTGACAGCAGTTTGGACGCAGCTAATGCCACCTAACGGTGGCCACGTGCGGTAACTGCACAGTGCAGACATACCCACTCTCCACCCTCTTCCCACCCATATGTGCAGCTAATGCTTTTTTGGAAGATAGCACAGTAATTTTCTGCTCTATCTGCATTTGTCCCCCATTAGCTGTTAATACTGGTCTTTATCTGCCGTAATTTACTATGTTACTATGTGGTGCACTTGGCAACGGGTATGTTTACTAAACCATATGAGCTATTAATTGGCAGATAACGTGTCCAGATAGCATGCGCTAACAGATAACGCACGCAAAATGCAAACACAACAGCACTTTTCTGTGCTATCTGCAGAAAGTGCATTATCTGCATGAGTGGATGGGATTAGGGTGGAGGGTAGGCGTGTCCGCAACACGCAGTTACCACAGGTCTCAACAGTGTGCAGTAATCGTCCAATTTGCAGCCAGCACGAGTGGCGTTAGTTGCATCCAAGTTGCTGCCTGACCGCATTCTCTGCATTTCAGTGTGGTATTTGCTGCGGAAACGCTGTGCATGCTCCCAAGTGATAATGTGGCATTAACTGCAAAAGCTGTGCATTATCTGCACTTTTTTGCTGCATAAGCTGTAAAAGCCTAATGTGCTTAAGGAGAAAGTCTGCTCATAGTTCTGGAAATAGTTATACACAGCTTAATGACGTATTCTACCAATAAAAAGAAACTGAATAGGGCTAATTCAATCTACACCATATGTAATCCAGGTTGTAATGACACGCATGCTGGTTTCAGCAAAAACCCAATTTCGGCTGAAGTGCTGCCCCAGATCTTACTTGACTGCAACTGAAATTTCTCGTCTCTTGGCTCTTTCCAAACAAATATTTTATAGACAGGGCTGCCTGAAAGGGTTAGATAACACTGGTTCTAGTAAGAACCCCCCTCCCCCCCCAAAAAGCTATCTCCCAGGTTCAAGGCATCATTTCTCATTTCACATACCAGTTTCTAATACAAAGAAAGTTAAGCAACAAAAATAACGCATCTAGCGTACTTTAAAGCTTATATATTGGCCTATATATATTGATTTAGTTGAGCTGTGACACCATCAGTTGGAAAACTGTGGACAACCAAAAGAGGTCTTCAGACCCATCACCTGCAATAACGCCAGTAATCTGAAAGGAATGAATAGGGAATATCTGCAGCTTTTCAGAAGCAGGTTATATATGGGTTAATATTCAAAGGGTTTGCCCACACCCCTCTGCCCTGCACCCCACTTGCTCATCCATTTAATTTTGTCTTGATTGACTATAAACCCGGACAAAATTCAGCCATGACCCTCTTTGTGACTTTAGGAAGGTCATGTCACCCTCCATTGCCTTAGGTACAACTAGGCTGTAAGCAACTTGCCTTGAGCATGGATTTGGAAAAGGCATGTATTAAATCTAAAATCCAATCCACTCAAACTTTGACCAGCTCACATGATATTCCGTGATGGCCAGCCACAGTTATCTGAGTAATACTGGCCAACCCAATGGCAGGCCTAAAGTTAAAAGGACAACTTTATCTGGTTAACTTTGGACCTAATGTTGAGCCCAGTTAATTTTGTCTGTAATAGGCCAGCTGCATATTAGCCCCATACTGTACAATATGAATAGGCCAGGAAAACTTGTAAGGAACTTCACAATGACGTGAAACGTTTGATTAAGAGCTCCCAGTTGCAACCTACGTCCCTCTTTGGGGTAGTATCAGACAACTCAATTAGCTGTGATATGAGACACAATTCCAGCAAATCTTACAACTGACTCTCAGAAAGAGACCAGAACGTGAACTTTTTAACTAGCTTTGTTTCAAGTGGTAAGGACATGGTTCTTTCAGGAAGCTGTACCATCAGTTTAGCCCAAACATGGGAGCACGTTAACTTTGCTTAACGTTACACATTTTGCTAATATTTAGCACATTTATTGAAACCCCTACTGTAAATGTCACCGCACACATCTGGACTATGGTAACCCATGATATCTAGAGTCAGGACATGCACTACCCCATGAACCTCACAGAAGCAGAATACTATAGCAAAATCACCATTGTGTGAAAAATAAAACAACCTGCTTGACCACTGGACAAAGGACCTACAGCACAGAATAAGACTCAAGTAAGGGACATTTCAGAGCTAAAGAGGATGACACAACTTCAGCCAGGTCTAGTGCAAGAGTATTAGATGCCCTAGGTAAACCTTTAGCTTTTCACGATCAATTAACTTTCAGCCCCCCACTTCCCCAAGAGTTTGATAAAGTCAACAATGATGATCATCTCATCAGTCCTCTCAGAAAGGGCCTGTAAAAAGAACATTCAACCTCACATTTTTAAATATTTAACTTTGTTTTGTATACATATCCAAAGGAGGGCACTTTTCCAAATCAGCTAATTTAGTAATGGAGGACATGACAGAGGCAGGGGAAAGCAAAGACCAATGACATCAACAAATAGCAAGGATCTTGAAATATGTGCAAAAACAAGACGAAAGTCAAGCCCGCAGAGAAATGGTGCAGGGTAGCTGCCAACGTTTCTATTAAAAATGGCATCTGATGAAGGTTTTGTGCAAGAGATTCAGTGTGTTTACCTACTCCACTGAAATCCTGGCTTGACCTGATCTCGTTCACTGCTCACTAAGCTAGGGAAAGCTTGATCTCTCTATTGTGCCAACAGCTGACCCATGCAACAGCAATGACAGTGGTTTGGCAGCGGCTGCATAGTCCTCCCTTAAGTCTGAGCATAAAAAGTATTATAATCACCAGCCATGCTTAATTCTCAATTTCTCGTAAGGGAGTGGTTAAGCTTGAGTACACATAATGCGTTTACACTGGAGATCTGGAGAGAAATCATTTCTCAGAGCCATCCCAGACCATGGGGACATAAATGCTTAAATTTAAGTAGCGCGGTTCTAATTTCTTAAAGAAAAAAAGTGACATTGTCAAGTCCACTGTTCACTCCTGCTGGCATCCAAAACACTTAACTATGAACTACAGAAGAGCATTTGTGACCTTGATACTACTTTAATTGATAGAGTTACACAATGAGAAACACAATGCAAACTAGAGTGCAGTGACCCAATACACAGGAAAAAATATAATTTAGAAAATAGATGCATTAAGGGGTCAAAAATTTTGCAAGTTCCCAAAGACAAAACAAAAGGCAACCAGAATGACGATGGGATGGAACATTTAGAAAAGGTAACACGTATTACTCAACGATGAACCAGCACATTTGGCGAGACAGACCAGCAAAGAATATGGCTTTATTTTTCCCCAAAGACACATATGGGACAGCTACATGAGGCAAAGGGTACTGATCAAAGGGAAGCCTTTCCTTGTAGTATCAAGGGACATGAAAGCCACCAAGATTTTAACCTGCCTTGAAGGAAACAATTAGAGCATACAAATATGCAGGTCTAGATTTAAGAATAGGCAACACAGACAACTGCTTAGGGCGCCAAATTTGAAGGTGCCAAATACTTGGGCTAAACAGGAGCCTAACCTCAGTTACTTTCAGGCCATGTGATGCTTCAAACGTGTTCCACTGTGGTTCTATTGCCTTTTTCTGCTCCTCGTCTAGTTCTCCAATTTTTAAGATCTCTGACATACACATTCCTCACCCCTTCCTCCTCCTCCTCTCTGGGATCTGCTGTTTGGTCTTGCCTATGGGCATCATAGTCTTAAACCCAGCTCTGGAAATATGTATTTTATACCATGAGATGATGGCTTGAGCACAATCAGTGGAAAGCAGGGATTTACATTCTAGCTGGCCCCAAGTTCAAGCCCCACCTATGCATTTCTTTTCAAAAGTTTCAACTTCTCCCTCTCCTCTCGCCACTCCTACAAATCATTCACCGACTTTGGAAAATGGAAAAGTCTGATATCCCTCTAAGGGCACAAAATTTGGTGTAGCCAGTCCCAGCCGTTCCAAAGTTATAAGGCGGGAGGGAGGGAGGAGACACATGCAGTATATAAAAACACAAATGCATTAAAGTCATTTAAGCATCTGATAGGTCTCTCTGTTTTATTGAACCAGGCTAAAGAACAGGCCAACAGCAATCCGTATTTCTTTTCAAATGTGATCAAAAGATGACTTCTAATTACTGAAAAAAAAATCATACTTCACTGTTTCCTAACACACTTCTCTCCTGAAGCCTGCGAAATACTGTTCAGGCGAGCATGGATCTAGGTTGGTCTTACCTTGTCTTCCACTCGGTTCAACCTGGAGCCAATTGTGTTAGATCCCCGGTCTTTGACTTTCTCTGCGAATGATGAATTGGTAAATTAAATATGGACACACTATAATAAAGCTACGGATGCTTACAATAGTGAGATTAAGAACTAAATAAAATGATTTCTGTAGGATTTCATTTACTCAAGTGCTTAAAATCCCAGACAGCTGTATTTAAACATCTATTTTTGCTTATTTTAAGTGTTTAAAAATTGGGAGGTGTGAATTTTATCATACTAAGGGGCCCTTTTTAATAAAGTGTGCTATGTAGTCGGCATGGGTTTTGGCACATGCTAACCATGTGCTTGAGCCCACGGGAACATAGCACGGGCCGATTTCCGTGCTAATATGAATTGCGTGGTAGAGGTTGAAATGGGTTAGGGGTGGGCAGTGGGTGTGGTAAGCACCATACTTGCCAGCACGCAGATATAAACCGCATGTTAATGGCACATCTTGCAATTAGAGCAAATGCATTTTCCTCCATGTCAATAGGTAAAGCTATCTGCACCCTTGGTGACTGCGCCCCATGAGTAACCTGTCAGGGAAATGCTGTCCAGTGTCCACGCTCCTGACAGGTAACATGACGACGCTTAATGCACCATGTTGCTACGTGTTGCTGACACATTAGATGAGAAACCATAGTGCACATTAGTGAAAGGGCCCCTAAATTTATCAAAACCTTTAGATTCTACAAATTTGTGATCTTATTCTTATATTTAATGACTTGCTTCAGAGCAAAAATACACCGATTCCTGTTGCTGGTTTCTACTTAACCGGCATAGGGAGGACAATTCTGCGACAGGACGCCTAATTTGCGCAATAGGAATGTGCTTTAAGTTACATCAGTTTTACAAGGCAAAGTGCACAATACTTTTCTTTGTAAAATTAGCTCACAGAAAATACATGCACACATGTACACCTGCTTTGAGAGATGCACATATTTCTAAGCTTATTGGATGTGCTTGTGGCAATGTTTAATAAAAAAAAAAAGCATAATTTCAAACCCTACCCCTAGAAAGGCCTTTCCCTAGGGTGGGCAGATGTCCATGTAGACTGAAAGCATGTGCATATGTTGAGGTTCATATATACCAGGAAGTTTTAGGAAAGGCCATTTTTGTCTGTAAAATGCTGTTTTATGGTAGAAATGCCACTTAAAATAACCCGCTAAAAGTACAGTTCGTTTAAAGGTGAGACATATGAGTTTAGTAAGTATGCAGAATTCTCCAACTGCAGCTGAATACCTCTAACGCTTTTCCTTAAGTTCAGGATTCCTGTGGTTCAGCTATTTTAGCCTGTTTGAATCTAAGAAAACTAGACAGTTGCAATAGATTTAAGCCAAAAGAGGTATTTGTAAATTAAAAGAGCTTATCGTTTATCCAAAGATCATTTTTTTTGCAACATCTGAAAAAAGGAAAAATAAACTCCTTCGAGAAACGTACAACCAAACCATTCTGCAAAGAGCACGGCCAGACTTTAATGCATTACACTTAAACAGATTAAAATGTACCTTAAAGCTCAGAACCGGCCCAAAACACCACTGCATTATTCTGGCACAAATTTTGCTTGCCTGATGTTTCAGTGAATTTCTTTTAATTCTCCAGAAGTTGTAGGATATTAAATCTATAAGCAAACGTTTTACTGTCTTTTGTTTATATTTCTGTACAGCGCTGCGTGCGTAGCACTATATAAATGCTAAATAGTAGTAGTATTAGTAGTATATTCAAAATGTGCAAACTGGGCCTGCCTGGTAGCCAAGGTGATGAGGTTCTGAATCAATCCTAAGTTTGAGTCTTCCGCTCCCCGACTTGGCCAGGGCAGAAGATGCTGCAGAAGTAGGGCTTGCAGCCCCACGGAAATGCGGGAAAACAAGGCCTGGCTTTTGCTTCAAGGCAATATCTGGTAGCCATATTCAGGAATCTGGTATACAGCATAACGCCTAAGCCTCCTATAAGCGGTCAATGGTAAATTAAAGCGTCAGACATGCCTGTGGGAAGCCCCCAGTTCACTATGATTTGTCATGGTGGGTACAGTTAAGTAGAATACTTTTCGGAAAAAATAATTTACACATAGATAGCTTTTCAGGAATTTAAAAAAAAATGTTCTAGGTAGAACCAATGGAGCTTATTTTATAGGATACACTTGGACCCCTTCATATCTACACAAAATTAGATGCCGATAGGACGTTAAACATAAACGTTATTGAGTTACTGGGGAGGTGTGGCAGAAAATGCACACTCAGCGGCCCTTTTACTAAAGTGTGCTATGTGGTTAACATGTGCTTTATTTATTCATTCATTCAGTATTTGGTATATCGCCATGCGAAATGAAACATAACGGTGGTTTACAAATTTAAAAAAGGGGAAAACCCCAAACGGTTTATAAATTTAAAAACATAGAAAACCAGACGTGGCAGAGACAATTTAGGAGATGAGTGAATAGCAGTTACAGCGTGCCAATTCCTGAACTAAGTGCTCATCACATGATAAGGTGGGAAATGAGCAGAGAGTATGTGGCAGTTAGCTCAGGGGCACATGTCGTGCGCCTTTCGGAAAGGCGGCTTATTGGGCTTTCAGCTCAACCAGATCCAGGCCTGGGATCATGATGCCATGAGCATTACTTAAATATGTGAGCATTTTTATACCCCCCAATCCATGCCATCTCAACATACCTTATCTGGTCATTGCAGCAAAGCCCTCGGCTAGAGACCATGCGCTAGGGCTCCTTCTAAACCCTGTAATCATGGGCTCCAAAATTCAGCTACCACATGCTTCTGTTGCACGATGACTATGACCGCCCCCAGCTGATCTAGGGAGGGGAAGACCTCTCACAGAAATGAAACAAAGGTCTCTTTGCATAGCAGCTGATGACTGAGGCAAGAAACTGCCTTTTTTCTGACAGATCCCACTGGAAATTTAGACAGCAGCCCACCTTGAAATTTTCAGAAAACCCAACTCTTTTTCACCATTGAAATAATGCACAATACTGCATACCCATTGTGGAGGCTAGGGATGCGCACAGGCAAGAAAAATTTGGTTTGTTTGTGCTTGGGAAGCTTTCCTGATTTTGAGGAATTTTTCTGATTAGTTTCACATATTGGCTTTAACAGGGAATTCTTAGTCTGCTTCTGCCTTTCTCACTGACTTTGACTCGCGGCTATCCGTCTTTCTTGACTCCTCCTCCCCCCCACTCTTATTCTTGGGGATGTCAACGTTCATGTCGATAATCCCTCTGATCCTCATGCTTTAAAGCTCCTCTCCGTTACCTCCTCGTTTGACCTCCAACTCTGCTCCATGGCCCCCATTCACCAGCTTGGCCACTGCCTGGACCTGATATTCTTCTCTAATTGCTTAGCCTCCAACTTCTATAACTCAGAACTTCCCTTATCTGACCATCACCTTTTAAGCTTTAACATTCATCATCCACTGCCTCAGCCTCGTCCTGTTTCATCCAACCTATTTAGAAACGTTCATGCTATCGATCCCTTAGCTCTCTCTTCTGCCATTTCTTCACCTCTTTCTTCTGCTTTGTTATCTAAATCCACTGACGAGGCAGTAACCTGCTATAACGCTGCACTTTCCTCGGCCCTGGATGCTCTCGCCCCGCCTATCCCACGTCCTGTGAGGCAATCTACACCCTGGCCCTGGCTCACTTCCACTACCCGCTATCTTCGTTCCTGTGCCTGAGCTGAGCGTGTGTGGATCAAATCCCGCGTCTGTGCTGACCTTCTACACTTCAAATTCATGCTTGTCTCTTTCCAATCAGCCATAGCTCTTGCTAAACAAGACTACTACATCCATTTGACTAATTCTCTTGCCTCTGATCCTTGCCGTCTCTTTATTATTTATTTATTTATTTTATTTATTTAACATTTCTTATATACCGCGCTATTAAGATCAGTGCGGTGTACATTGAACAAAATATACAACAATGTATGCAAGTAACATTGAGTTTACATAGAACATGGGAATATATAACATGGATTAACAGGTAAAACTATGTACAGTCAACATCATATATGTATATGTTTTTACTAAATAAATAAATATGTTAGCTCAAGTGGATATTATCTGCGTAATTTATGTAGGAGGTGGGAATCAACAGAGGATGTGGAGCTATCGTGGAGCTTAACCATTTTCTGGTTGAATTAAGGTAATATGGTGTTTAGTGCACGTTGGAGGTCTGTTGTTTGAGTGGACATGCGGGGTCACTTCTGGGTAGAATTTTGTGAATAAGTGATGCTTCACGGCTTTCCTGAATTGAAAAGGTTTTTGATACAACGAATTTCATGAGGAAGTAAATTCCAGTTCAGGGGTGCAAATAAAGAGAAAGCTCTGTTCGATGTAGCTTTAGTACAAGATGTCATCATCTTGGGAACTACTAAGGTATTCATAGCAGTGGTCCTTCTGTTTCTATTTTCGAGGGTGTTATGTATTAGTTTGCTAATTGGTGTCGGAGGGTAGTTATTCCTGGCCTTGAAGGTCAGAACTAGAGACTTATATGTAAGTCTGGCTTGTAATGGTAACCAGTGTAGGTCCTTCATGATCGGCATTATGTGAGCAGCTCTTGGTGACCCAGAGAGGACTCTTGCAGCTGCGTTCATAGCCAGACGAAGTGGATTTAAGGTTGATTGAGAGAGGCCATGGAGGATAATATTCGCAAAATCTAGGTGAGGGATGACTAGAGCCTGGAATATTGAGCGATAATCAGTATAGTCAAGTAGTGGTCGGAGGTGGCGTAGCGTTCTGATCTTATGATATATCCTCTTTGTCACATTCTTCACATGCGTTGTCATATCTAGGTGTTGATCCAATGTGATGCCGAGGTATCGGATAGTGGGTTTTGACGTCAGTTCTATGTTATTGATTAGCAGTGACGGAGGGGGTATGAACTTGCGATTTCTTGTGACAAATAATACATCAGTTTTGTTGTGATTTATTCTTAAGTTTTGTGTCAACAGCCATTCGGCTATTGCACCAAAACAATTAATTATTGGTGTGAACACTGGTTGGTCAGTATTAAACGGCATGTAAATGAGGATGTCATCTGCGTATGCCAGGCATTGCACGTTGAAGGATCGGATCAACTCACATATCGGCTGCATATAAATGTTGAACATTAATGCTGATAATGAAGATCCTTGAGGTACACCTTGAGACTGTAGGAATGGCTCTGATGATTCCTGACCTGTTTTAACTTGTTGCCACCTATTGGAAAGGTAGGATCTACACCATTCAAGTGCTGTGTTTTGAATTCCCTTCTCACTCTCAATTCTCTCCTCAAGGTGCCTCCGCCTACAGTCCCTCCCTCCCTTCCTGCCCAAAACCTGGCTGACTACTTTCATGACAAAATCCACAGGATCACCCTTCAATTCCCCACTTTTCCACCTACTTCAACTACTTCCCCTCTTCACTCTCAACCCTCCCCCCCCTACCTCTGCTACCCTCTCTTCCTTCCCTTTGATCTCTGAAGAGGAAACCGCACTCCTTTCTTTCTCCAAACTCACCACCTGTTGCTCTGATCCTATCCCCACCCACCTCCTTAGCTCCATCTCCTCCACCGTTGTCCCTTCCATCTCTTATATTCTCAACCTATCGCTCTCTACTGCAACTTTCCCTGCTGATTTCAAGCATGCTGTGGTCACTCCCCTCCTCAAGAAACCCTCACTTGATCCCACCTGTCCTTCAAACTATCGACCCATCTCTCTCCTTTCCCTTCTTATCTAAACTACTTGACCGTGCTGTCCATCGCCACTGCCTTGACTTCCTCTCCTCTCTCATGCCCTCCTGGATCCTTTACAGTCCGGCTTTCATCCCTTACACTCTACTGAAACAGCTCTTACCAAAGTCTCCAGTTACATGTTCCTGGCAAAATCCAAGGGCCTCTATATTGTCCTCATCCTTCTTGACCTCTCTTGCTGCTTTTGACACTGTTGACCACAACCTTCTCCTTGTTACCCTGTCCTCGCTTGGTTTTAGCGGCTCTGTACTAGCCTGGTTCTCCTCCTACCTCTCCCATCGCTCTTTCAGTGTGTGTTCTGGTGGCTCCTCCTCCTCTTCTACCCCACTCCCAGTTGGAGTCCCCCAGGGATCTGTCCTAGGTCCGCTCCTTTTCTCTCTCTATACCCAGTCCCTTGGTGTGCTTATCTCGTCCCATGGCTTTCAGTATCATCTCTATGCCGATGACTCCCAAATCTACCTCTCTACGCCTGAAATCTCTCCGGCAATCCAGACCAGGATCTCTGCCTGCCTTTCTGACATTGCCGCCTGAATGTCTCACCGCCGCCTGAAACTGAACATGGCCAAGTCTGAACTCCTTATCTTTCCCCCCCCAAAACCTCCTCTCCTCTTCCTCCCTTCTCAGTCTCTGTGGAAAACTCTGTAATCCTTCCTGTTTCTTTGGCCCGCAACCTGGGGGTTTTCTTTGACTCCTCTCTCTCTCTCTCCACACATATCCAGCTCGTTGCTAAGACCTGCCGTTTCTTTCTCTACAACATCAGCAAAATCCGCCCCTTCCTTTCTGAGCATACTACTAAAACCCTTATCCACTCCTTAGTCACCTCTCTTCTTGACTACTGCAACCTCCTCCTTGCTGGTCTCCCTGAGTCATCTCTTTCCCCTTCAATCCATTCAACATTCTGCTACACGACTAATCTTCCGCCAGCCTCGCTATACCCACATTACTCCTCTTCTCAAGTCACTTCATTGGCTCCCTGTCCGCTTCCGCATCCAGTTCAAACTTCTCCTCCTGACCTTTAAGTGCATTCACTCTGCGGCGTCTCAGTACCTTTCATCTTTTATTTCTCCTTACAACCCCTCTCGGGAACTCCGCTCTTCTAACAAACTACTTCTGTCTATGCCCTCCACGCCTACTGCTAACTCCAGACTTCGCTCCTTTCACCTTGCTGCACCTTACACCTGGAACAAGCTACTGATATCTGTATGCCAGGCACCATCTCTAGCCCTCTTTAAATCCAGGTTGAGATCTCACCTCTTCACTGTTGCTTTCAGATCTTGACCTCTGTGTTTGTCATGAATAGATTGTAAGTGCCGTGTTTTTGTCATGTCTAGATGGTCAGCTCTGTGTTTGTCTTAACTAGATTGTAAGCTCTGTTGAGCAGGGACTGTCTCTTACATGCCTGTACAGCACTGCGTACAATTGGTAGCGCTATATAAATGCTCAATAGTAGTAGAGGTAGTAATTTATCACACTCTAAAATGTGAACAGCCTTTGCACCTAACGCTGGGAGATAGCTGCAAAAAGTCAGCATTAGCTGCAAGGGTCCTGCGGTATGTACAGGGGGGCGTGCCCAGCATTTTCCCTGCAGAAATCGTGGGGAAAAATGCTGGGAACATGGAGGGGGGGGGGGACGATAGCTTTACGGAAGCAGCTACTGCCACCCATTGAGGTAGCAATAGGGCTGCTACCACGTGACGTGAACGCCTGTGGTAGCTGCTCGAAACTGGAACACTCACTCTCCGCCCACATCCCACCCATGGGAATTGCAGATACCGCAGAAAGAGGCCTGTGCTAGTGGTATTTCTTCCATGGTAGCTGTCTTTACAACACGACGATCATGTGTTAGTGCCACGAGGGTTGCTAATGTGCTCTAGCAAACATACCCCAATTAATGAAATTAAGTACGTCGAGTCAATTAATGCCCATTAAATCAATTTAGTGCAGACTGAATCTCAATGAACTGAATGTACACTAAAAAAATGCACACCCGTAATGGAGGCTTTTATAGTTCGCTATAGACAGATATTGTGAATATTAATATATCCATAGTATTCTCATTGTCCTAGGCCTGCTGTATCTTTAAACAGATTGTAGATCTTGATAAAATCAAACCCATAGAAGACACTGCAGCTAAATAATGCAAGAAGACTGATAGTTACCTGAGATGGCAAGAAAAAGGGATGGCTTCCCTAAAGACTGGTCCAACCTATAAAAAAAAAAAAAAAAAAAGAGTCTATTAAAACACAGAAAATGTCCCAGCCAAAGTTAAGTGCTATTTTTTTATCATCTGCCAAAACCAACTCTAATTTTCACAAGTTAGTACTGAATTTGGTGCCTGTGAAAGCTGCTGGTTTACTATAAAGATCCTCTGTCCAGTTAATAGGTATGGCGCTAAGCTGCCTCACGCTGGTCTATCAATACGCTGCAACCTTGTTCTATAGTAGGATTTTGTAAACTTGGGTCTTCGGATTTATCACCCACCTCTGTTTTGCAGGATCATAAAAAGGTGCCTGTTAACCCGGTTACGAGATTAGATATATGTATACAGAGAGATCTCATGATTAGTCATCGTAGAGAGACATGAAAAAAAATTACAGTTAAAGCGTGAGAGAATGATTCAGTTTCTAGGCCCACTTGCTGTTTGGCCTCTCTGGACAATTTGCTAGACAGGATGCCAGTCAGTGTTTTCTTTCATTAATGTGGCTTCCTGTTTCCTGGGATATGGATTGAGACCACCAACTAGTTTCACATCAGTAGCTCTTCTGAAGACCACCTGTGAGGCAAAAAGCAGGCCTACCAATAGAGTACAAAAGTTTATTTTTAGGCATGTAACACTGGTGTATATCTTCAACTGAATTTACAGTTACACTACATTGAAAGTTAAGAAAGATTAGATAAAGAGTTAAGTAATATTGTACAGATGTTTAAAGTTAAGAGGCCTACAACAAAGACAGACTTAAAAGCTTTATCAACAAAGCTCCTTTGATACGTGAGTCTTTGTTGTAAAAGGCTGTGTGAATCACACTTTGAGAGTCATATAATTGGCCAACCAATGTCTTGCTAGTATATAATCCCCCTGTTGTGTAGAAGACGTGTCCCATCTGCAATAGTAGATTCATCTTTATTGACTCAGTTAAGATACCATGCAGACTACTTTTTTTTTTTTTTTAAGCGCCTCCAAGTCAATGCTGACTCCTAGCAACCCAGCAGCCCCTGGGTTTTCTTGGCAAGATATGACCGGAAGTAGATTTCCAAGCCTTTTCTTCTGAGTCAATGGAGGGTAAAGTGACTTTCCCACTGGCATTCCTTGTGCCCTTGGGCATCAAACCCAGATCTCGTGGATAGTAGGCTGTTGCTCTAACCACTAGGCTACTCCTCCACTCTAGGGGAAGGGTAGGGGCTCATCTGGAAGTAGCTATATGTGGAAACAGTGTTTCTGAAATTGCCATTTACACGTGTAAACGCCACTAGATCTACATATAGATGGGCCAGTATGTGGGTTGAGTAGGCCTAAAACGTGTATTTTCCCTTTCTGTTTCTCCTATCTCTTCCCCAGCAGCACCTGGTGTGCCTGTAACAGGATCGAGCTGTTCTCCCAGGGCAAGCAGGATGAAGTCAGCCACAAAGTGGTGACGTCATCCGACGGAGCCAGAACGGAAGTACTCTCACTAGCCCAGAAGGCTGGACCGGTAGCCCCACCTCCCGCTCCGCCCCTAGCTGACCAGTTCTTGTCTTCTGCCTTGCCAGCAAGACATTTTTTTATTTTCTCTCACATATTTAAAGTTTTCAAGTTTCCAAGTTACCTCCAGATCAGGATCATGCCCGGTTTTAAAAAATGCTCCGGCTGCTCGCGGAAGATGGCCCTCTCCGACTCGCATCAGCTGTGCGTTCGGTACCTTGGGTCTGAGCATGCCGTTGAGGACTGCCCCGCTTGCGGCCGCATGTCCCCCAGAGCCAAGAAGATCTGACCAAATGCTCTAACAGAGTTCCTCGCAGTGAGTACTCCCTCCGGTGATAGCTCCCCAGCTCTAATAACTGCTGCTGCCGCTCCGGCCGGGGACGCGCCTTGTCAGGCCTCCGTCCCCCGCCGTGGGATCGAGCTCTCCATCCCCACATGCCAGCAAATGGAGGCTGACATATTGATTCATGAGGCTCCGGCGTCACTTCCGCCCGCCCCGATCACTTCCGGCCCAGCTCCCTGCGCTGACGCCTCCAACGCCGACCTCCCTCTTCAAGCCGGCAACACTCTCAGCAACTCCGGAGCAGCCTCCGAGGCCTCCAACCAGCAGCGCGAGCTCAGTGCCAACCACCGCCGGAGCCAACGTTCACCGCGCAGCTCCCGACGGCGCTCTGGGAAGCGGAGCAGGAACCGCTCCAAAAGATCACGGCGCAGTTCTTCAAGTCGGCGCAGATCTCACAGACGGCGCAAATCTGATAGCCGGAGGCACCACGGTCGGCGCAATTCACCTAGCAGCAGCAGATCTCGGAGCAGGCACAGGAGAAGTCACAGATCCACCCATACTGACAGAGACAGGAGTCATAGTGTCAGTTCCAGCAGCTCTAGCAGGCGCAGCCCTGAGTCTCAGCACCGGAGCGATTCAGACGCCTGCGGCGAACACGAAGAGCTGTATGACCATGGGGAGCTGGAGGAACACACACACGGGGTATACCTCCTTCCGGAGTCCACTCCAGCTAACACGGAGAAACTACAAACCGATCCAGCTCCCAAGACCCTCAGACTTCTTCAAAATATGCTGCAGCAGTGGTCCTCCTCCCTAGCCACTCTAGCCTCGGGGACCCCCTTACAGCCGCAGCCTTCAGTGCCAGCACCTCCCGCGCAGGAGTAAGAGGTACCAGCGGTACCATCTCTTCCCGATGCAGCGTCTCGCCGGGACCCTCCCTCCAACACAGACGGCCAATCTGACCAGCCTGTTCCTCCTGAGGATGTCACCTACTACAAATTCACACAAAAAATCATTACCTCGCTCGCCTTACCACCCTCGCTAACTCCGGATAACCGGGACGAGGTACAGAATGCCCTCAAGTTCATCGAGGTTCCTAAGTCCAACCCGATGCTGCCTATCCATCAGCTCCTGTAGGACAACCTCACCAGAATGTGGCAGGCCCCAGCTTCAAACCACGCCTGCCCCCGTAGATTGGATAGCAAATACAGCGTCCAGCCCATCCCGGCATTTGCGAAGCCGCAGCTCCCGCACCATTCCATTGTGGTGGAATCAGCATTGAAGCGCTCTAAATCCTCCCGCAACTCCAATAACACTCCACCCGGTAAGGACAACAAGCTCATAGATGACATGGCCAAAAAAGTCTACCTAGGGGCCATGTTGAATGCTAGGATCGTGGCCCACCAATTCCAGCACGCGATCTACCAAGATTCATTGGTGAGCAACATCAAAGCTGCTACCTCCCTTTTACCGGAGACCCCACCATCTCTCTCCTCTGCTCTCGCAGAATTGGATGACTGCACAAAGCACCAAGGACGGGCCGCCCACGACGCTTTTGAAACTGCAGTCAGGGTGGCGGGCACGGCCATCTCTGCACGCAGGCTGGCCTGGCTTCGGGCATCCAGTCTCCGCACAGATTCCCACGACAACATTGCGGACACCCCCTGCTCCGGCGACTCCTTGTTCGGGGACAAGGTAAAGGACACTGTTAATGACATGCGGGAGCGCTGCAACACTCTGCAAACCCTGGAGGAGGGCTCTGACCGCCCTCGCACCTACCGTAAACCCGGACAAAACAGCTCAAGTTCCAAGAGGTACCAACCTTATCGCAAAGGGCAACCACAGCCACGGTACAAGCAGCAGCAGCAGTACCAGGCACCATACAAGCAGAAGCAACGGCAACGGGACCAAGGTCCTAAGAAATCTACGTCAGTCTGGGGGGCGGAGCCTGATGTCCAGCGGGTAAGACGCTTCGCGCTGAAGCTCCCGAGAGGCCTACTTAGAATCCTGACTTAATACCTATACAAACTTACTATTTCGCTCCGGGCTGACCGGGGTACCTCGGGGGGGATGGCGGCCCATAAACCAGCGCGCTTGGACTTCGGGTCTCCTTCTTCTTCTCACGGAAAACGCTCCAAAACAGAGGTGTCCTCCCCACAGAAGATGGTTCCATTTCGTGAAAACCCCGAAATGCACCTGGAGATTTTGGAGGAACTACGCGGTGTGAAGGAATTGGTGCAGTCCAATGGAGAAGCGCTTAGAGCCCTGCGAGAAGACTTTGGAGTGCTCCAGGACCGACTTGAAAATCTCTCATTACGGCAGGACAATATGGCGGGGGTCCTCGACTCGCACGCGGTGCGCTTGGGCGCACTGGACAAGGCTGAGCGCCAGATACAGAATCTTCAAAAGGAGTTAGAAGATAGCAATAATCGAGCCCGTCGCAACAATGTGAGGCTCATTGGAATACCGGAGGGGGTGGAAGCGGGAGATATGAGAGAATTCCTGCTCAAAACTCTTCCCTCCTTGCTGAAGATCACCTTTCATAAAGAACTGGAAATCGATCGTGCACACCGTGTTCCTACCCACATGGCGCTCAACCGAACGACCCCCCGGCCTATTATCTTTCGCTTGCTACGATATCAACAAGTGGAACAGATTTTAAATGCTGCCCGGGCGAACCATCATTTGGAATTTGAAGGTCATAAAGTCTCCTTCTTCCCTGATTTGGCAAAGCCTACCGTTGACCGACGGAAGAAACTCCTTGCTTTTCGCCCTCGACTTCAACAGCTACAGGCTCGCTTTGGCCTGTTGTATCCCGCGAAGCTCCGAGTGACTCTCCACAACCAAACCAGGACATTCGAAGATCCTGATCTACTATCAACATTTTTAGACTCCAAAGAAGCAGAGCAGATGCGCTAATCCAACGACGTGGACTTTTATTTGCCGGCTCTGTCCGCCATTTTGAAGGGCCCGATGCGGCGGTCATAGTCAAGCACAGAGACTACCTGGACTTTCTTTCTTTCTTTCTATGACTTTTGTTTTGTGGTCTCCTATCCCTCCATGATGTGTGCCTCGGTCGGATTCGGAGCACGCACAGTCCTACAGGTTATGTGTTTTTTTCAATTTCGGCCTTCTCTGGGGCTTCTCCCCGCAGACACATGGTCGCCAGTAATTTTTGGGGTTCTGCTTCTTCTCTACCGCGCTGCGGTTTTTCTTTTTTCATGTGGGGCGCTTCATTGTATTATCTAAGCTTATTTTCTTTTATGCCATATGTACAGCCAGATACAGTCAATATGAGGGACATTGTGAAATTAGGTGCGCTATCATGCTCAGAATTTTTAACTTGTCTGAATGGCTTTATGTAAAATCTTATCACTCAACGTAAAGGGCATTAATAGTCCCATCAAAAGAAAGAAAATCCTTAGCTATCTTAGCCATGAGCATGCTGATTTAGCGTTTCTTCAGGAAACGCACTTAAACTCTGCTGAAACACTGAAACTCAATGTTAAGCCTTACATGGTGGCTGCCTATTCTCCCGCCGTTTCCAAACGGTGCGGGGTAGCCATTCTGGTTAAGAAATCTTTGCAAGCTACTGTAATTGATACTAGCGCTGACAAGGAGGGTAGATGGGCCCGAGTACATCTTAAGGTTGGAGATAGTGAATTTACATGTATTTGCATTTATGCCCCGAATGTGGACAACCCTGCTTACTATGCACGTATTGCGCAGTTGGCACAGGCCTCTGCCAATACTCCATTAATACTTGGTGGTGATTTTAATCAAGTGTTAGACCCTCTGATAGATAGACAGCCGCCTAGAACGAGTAGTCCACCCAAGAGTCTTGCTACCCTTACAGCTCTGATGCAAGATCTTGCGCTGGTAGATATATGGAGGCTGCTTCACCCCTCCGACTTAGAGTTCACTTTCTTTTCTGCCCCCCATCACTCCCAATCTAGAATAGATTTCTTTCTCATTTCCAAAGCACTGATTTCTCAAGTAGACACGACTAGGACTCATCCTCTCCATATTTCAGATCATGCTGCCATATCTTTATCATTACGTGTCACTGCGCGGGACGATTCTCCCCGAGCTTGGTTTTTTGATAGATCCCTACTGGGTCAAAAAGATTTTCAGGTTGATATAAAGGCCGCTATCCAAGATTATTTTCATTTTAACTCACCCCATGACACAGCGGGCTGGGCTTGGTGGGAGGGTTTTAAAGCATCTATCCGTGCCACTATAACTAGCTATCAAATTCGGCAGGGGAAACAAAGAAAGCAGCATTTACTGATCCTAGAGCAGCAGATACAAGCTGGGGAGCGTCTCCTCACGTCCCGTACTGACCCATGTATTTTACTCCGTTTACAACGCTTGCGTTTTCAATACAATCAGCTTTTGTACACTGCTGCTGTTAAAAATATTGAATCACAGCAAGGGCTATATTATCGGGAAAATAATCGTGCTGGCAAATTATTAGCAAATGCCCTAAAAGGTCGAAAAGAAGCCAAGCGTGTTACCGCCCTCCGTAATCCGTCGGGGGGGGGGCTTGGTCACTAAAGATACCGAAATCTTAGAACTCTTTCGTGATTTTTATACTCGGCTTTATCAATCTGAATGTGATTTTGAGCCAGATGTATTTGAACGCTTACTTTCAGGGGTACAAAGACCGACCCTATCTGACGAAGATAGAGTAGCCTTGGGACACACCATTTACTGTCTCAGAAATTCATTCTGCTATCAAGAAATGTGCCTCAGGTCGAGCCGCAGGCCCAGACGGTCTCCCTGCTGAATTCTACAAAACCTTTCACGCTGACTTAGCTCCAGTTTTGAAAATTTATTTTTCTGCTCTGGCCGAGGAGGGTTCTCCTTCTGGGTCCTTTTCAATGGCAAATGTAGTAGTTTTTGAGAAAGAGGGGAGAGACCCGCAACTAACAGCTAATTATCGTCCAATTTCCCTCCTAAACGCGGACTATAAAATCTTTGCCACCATTCTTTCTACCCGGCTCTCGGATAGGATGCCTACCTTAATACACCCAGATCAATGCGGTTTCATTCCTGGTAGATCAACTGCTGACAATGCTCGGACTCTATGCCATGTACTGACTACCGCAGTTAATCTTGATCGCCCATTTGTTGGCCTCTCACTTGATGCTGAGAAGGCCTTTGATCGCTTAGAGTGGCCCTTCCTGTTTGCAGTCCTCCGCTGGTACGGATTCGGGGAAGGTTTTCTCCGTTGTCTTCGCACCATGTACGCACAGCCTACAGCCAGTATATGTGCCAATGCTTTAAAGTCTCAGCCTTTTCCCCTTCAACGCGGCACTCGCCAGGGATGCCCACTGTCTCCACTTCTCTTCGATCTTGCACTCGAACCCTTGGCTTTACTAATCCGGCAATCGGAGGAGATTCATGGAGTCCCCTTCACCCATAGGGAAATCAAAATTTCAGCGTATGCTGATGATCTTATGCTTTTTGTCTCTATAGACTCAGTACCGGCTGTCCTAGAGCAAATTGGTAAATACTCACAACTGTCCGGTTATAAGATAAATTGGACCAAGTCGGTAGCCTTTCCATTAAATCCTTTGCTTCATCAGGCAGATATGCAACCCTTCCCCTTTTTATGGCAACCTCGCATGGTCAAATACCTTGGGGTTCACTATTGTTCTCCTTTGGAAGACACTATCTCCTTTAATGCCAAAGACTTAACCTCTAAAGTCCGGGCGCTTACTCACCGCTGGACTCCTTTAACACTTACCTGGTGGGGTCGATTAGAAACCATAAAAATGATGATTGTTCCGAAAGTGAATTATATCTTAGAAATGTTGCCCTGTCTCTTCCCTCGACGTATATATAAAGATATAGAGGGCCTTCTGACTAGATTCTTGTGGCAAAACAAGACACCTAGGATAGCGAAACATAAGCTGCAAGCAGATAAGGAAAATGGGGGTGTCAGATTCCCTGATTTCCTGAAGTATCATCAATCTTTTCTTCTCAAACAAGGCGCTCGTTGGCTGGAAGATCCAGTACCGAGTAGACCTGTGTGGCTAGACATAGAAGAGGACCTTTGCAAACCGATTCCTCTTACTTTTCTCCCTGGTATGACTCTCCCATCAGACTCCCACTTTCCACCAATGCTTTTAGACACCTTAGGTGCCTTTAATAATCTCATGCAATCTTTAGACTCCCGACTCTGTCCGTTAGACAAGCTCCCACTTTGGTACAACACTCGATTTCGAATACAAAATAAGCCGATGGCGTGGAGCCCCTGGTACACTAGGGGCATTTGGATTCCTAGTCAGTTGTTCCATGAAGGTCGCTGGAAAACTTTTAGTGAATTGCAAATTGAATTTGGTCTCCCAGCCAAACACTACTTTCAGTTGGTGCAACTTCAGCATTGCCTTCGGAGTGCTAAGGTGCTCCCGCCATCGGCCTCCCCTACACAAGGTTGGTTGGAGACTATCCGATCTGTCGGTAGTTCACCGGGTGTAGCATCCAATTTTTACAAAACCTTATGTAATGCTATAACTAGGGATACCCCTATAGCGCAGAAAGCATGGGAGAGAGAATTGCATGTGACTTTGACCCCGGAGCAATGGAGCCTTGTCTGGAGTAGAGTGACACGGGTCTCCCGATCCGCCTCACTCACTCAGACACTCTTCTTTCTAGCCCACCGGTGTTTTTACACTCCTGACAGATTAGCCAAATGGAACACTACTCAGGGCAATAGTTGTTGGACATGTCATGCGGCCATTGGTTCACTACCTCATGTTATGTATGAATGTCCCGCACTACAGTATTACTGGCGTCGGGTCTGGGGTCGTATCCAGTCTATTTTGCACTTTCAAGAGCCCCTTTCTTGGAGGATAGTGGGACTTCGCTCAGCTGCGGGGATCCCCTCTCTTCCAAAAACGGCTTACTTCCTTTTGGACTTTATGCTTGGCATTGCTATTTCCCTAATTACGAAATACTGGAAAAATAGCTCCCAGCTGAGCCCCAATGAATGGTGGAATCATGTCTGTCTCTACAGTAAATATGAACAAATACCTCGTATGTTTGCTTCCCCCATTCAGACTCCTCATCATCGGTCTAAATGGAAGATGCTCAATGACTATGTACATTCTGCTCAATGCTCTCATCTGACTGTCTAACTTTGTATATATCTTTGTCCCATGATTATTCTGTATCGCAGATACTCTTTTGATTGTTTTGATGTATAATCACTGTTGTTTGGAAGCGCTCACATGCTGACATAATCAGCTAGAGAAGAAGCGTGGGGGTGGGGGGTAATTGGGTTTACTTTTCTTTATTGTATAATTGTTTTGTCTCCTTTGGTGTGTTGTTTCTTTTGTTTGTTGCAAAATGAAAATAAAAGTTTAAAAAAAAAAAAAAAAGAAATCTACGTCAGTCCCCGCGAAAAACAACCCGGGGTTTTGACTTGCAGCCCTGCCAGCACCTTCCGACCGGGGGGCACTTGTCCGCCTTCCTCCCGGCATGGGAAAGGATAACATCGGACCAGTGGGTGCTGTCAATCATAAAGCAGGGCTTCCGTATCAATTTCTCTTCAAAACCGCCCCTCCGGCCCCCCTCCCAGGACTCAGCTCCCCCGGAGCACCTCGCCTCCATGGCGGCGGAAATCCATGCCCTCCTGGCATCAAGAGCCATCGAGCCGGTCCCTCCGACCGAGATCGGCAAGGGTTTCTACTCCAGATACTTCCTGGTCTCCAAAAAAACAGGAGGTGTGCGCCCCATTCTCGATTTAAGGAAGCTCAACAAGTGTATCGCAAAGGAAAAGTTCAGGATGCATTCTCTATCCACCATCTTACCACTCATCCAACCAAAGGAATGGTTGGCCTCCCTGGACCTCCAGGACGCCTATACGCACGTCCCAATGCACCCGCAACACAAAAAATTCCTATGCTTCCTTGTGGCCGGCCGCCACTACCAGTACAGAGTGCTACCTTTCGGACTCTCGCCTGCTCCAAGGGTATTTACCAAATGCGTAGCAGTGGCAGCAGCATCGCTCCGAAGATAGGGGATATGTGTCTTTCCCTACCTGGACGACTGGCTGTTTTCTGCGAGATCCCCGGCAGACTTACAGAAGGCGGTCAACTCAGCCATAGCCCTTCTTTCATCCCTGGGATTTTTAGTGAACTTCAAGAAATCTCACCTATCACCAGTGCAAAAGCTGGAATTCATCGGTGCCCACGTGGATACAAAACGGGCCAAGGCCTTCCTGCCCCGGAACAGGCGGCAGGCAATCGCCCGTCTGGCTCAACAGTTCCTGAGCAGACCTCGATCCCCGGCCAGGACCATTCTACGCCTCCTCGGACACATGGCGGCCACAACCCATGTCCTTCCCTTCGCAAGATTGCACATGAGAGTCCTCCAGTGGCACCTTCGCTCTCACTGGTGTCAGCACACCCAACCTCTCTCCGACAAGATTCCAAGGGACGATACCTCCTCCAAGGCGGTACGCTGGTGGACCCATCCCCAAAACCTCGCCAGGGGCATGCACCTGCAAGCGCCCTCGCACCAAATCACCGTAACCACGGATGCTTCAAAACAGGGATGGGGAGCCCACTGTGCCAACTCAAACACCCAAGGGGTCTGGTCCCCCTCGGAGACAAATCTCCACATCAACGTTCTGGAACTCAGGGCTGTCCGCCTTGCTCTCTCAGCCTTCCAAGGCCTGATCTCCGGAAAGATCGTCAGGATACTGACCGACAACCAGGTCGCAATGTTCTACATAAACAAGCAAGGAGGCACAGGATCCCGCCCGCTCTGCAGAGAAGCTCTCCTCCTTTGGGGCCTCGCACTTTCTCTCAACTGCAGCCTCCAAGCATGCTACCTGCCAGGAGAGGAGAACGTCCTAGCAGATCGCCTCAGCAGACAACTCAATCCACACGAGTGGTCACTTCATCAAGAAGTATCAGCGTCCCTGTTCAAGAGGTGGGGTACCCCGCAGATCGATCTCTTCGCGTCACAGAGCAATACAAAGTGCCACCTGTTCTGCTCAAAGAGACCCTCCCGACTCAGGCTAGCGGCGGACGCCTTCGACCTCCCCTGGAACCAATGGACTCTGGCCTACGCGTTCCCTCCGACACCCCTGGTAACGCGGACCATCCAACGCATCATCAGGGACCGTGCGACAGTTATCCTGGTGTCACCTTACTGGCCCAGGCAAATATGGTTTCCGTACCTGAAGCGCCTGGCGTCGGAACCGCCAATCAGACTCCCCCTGAGAACGGATCTCCTGTCCCAGGACAACGGGTCAATGCTGCATCCCAATCTGCGGACGCTGTCGCTAGCGGCCTGGAAGCTGAAAGGCTAGCCTTGGGGCCTCTCAACCTGTCGGATGAGGTCCAGCGCATCGTCCTTGCAGCCCGACGACCTTCTACCAGAAAATGCTATAGTCTTAAATGGCGCCGCTTCTGCATCTGGTGCGAGGCACGGCGACTCGACCCCTTTTCTTGCCCAGTGCCTCAGCTCCTGGAGTATCTGGCATCTCTCTCCTCCCGAGGCCTACGGACGCAATCCATCAAGATTCACCTCGCTGCCATAGCAGCTTTCCACCACCGCATCCACAATGCATCAGTGGCTGTCCTCCCTGTCGTCGCCAGCTTCATGAAAGGGCTGGCCAACCTACACCCTGCAGTCAGGGATCCGGTGCCCCCCTGGGACCTGAACATCGTGCTCGACCAGCTCACCAAGGAACCCTTCGAGCCACTGACCTCCTCTGAGATGAAGTTTGTCTCGTGGAAAACCCTTTTTCTCATCGCCATCACTTCTGCCAGGCGCATCAGCGAGCTCCACGCCCTCGTTGATTACCCGCCCTACACAGTCCTGCTGCACGACCGTGCTCTCCTGCGGACACATCCGAAATTCGTCCCCAAGGTTGCGACACCCTTCCACATCAACCAAGCCATTGAACTGCCCTGCTTCCTCCCCAGCCCACATTCCGACCCGGAGCAGCGCCGACTACACACGTTGGACTGCGTCAGGGCCCTTCGCTGTTACCTGCAGAGGACCGCAGCAGTTCGCAAAGGGTCGCAACTTTTCATCTCCTTTGACCCTAACAAGCCTGGCCGTCCAGTCTCCAAGCGCACACTATCTGGATGGATCTCAGCATGCATCTCCTTGTGCCTTTCGCTCGCTGGGGTGGCCCCCCCTGCGGGCATCAAGGCACACCACCTGCGGGCGCTGGCAACTTCCATCGCCAACCTGCGCTCCACTCCCATCACGGACATCTGCAAGGCCGCCACCTGGTCCTCCATCCAGACTTTTCAAAGACATTACTGTCTGGACGGTGCAGACCACGGCGGACCGGCCTTCGGCCTATCCGTCCTGTCCGTGTGCGCTGGGCCGAGCCATGTAATCTAACTCTCAGCCCACATCCAGGATTGTAATCCTGTTAAGCCACAGTTATGCCTTGTTACCATTGTAACCCTGTTAAACCACACTTGTGTCTTGTTACTATTGTAACTCTGCTAAACCACAAATATGTCTTGTTACTATTGTAACCCTGCTACGACACAGTTGCCTTGTTCTTAAGATACAGTTGCCTTGTTACTATTGAGCACCTGCATAGGTGTACTTACTCTTGTTGTTCACGTTGAACATTGCTATGTTTGCACTATCTGGCACTAGTTCACTGTTATGCCTCTGTATACTACATTCTGTTGAGCATGTTATTTGCACTTGTTGTTTGCACAAGATTATTGCACAGTTCCTTGCACAGGCCTAATACTCTGGCCGCATTAAACCTGGTTGCACCTTACAGCACTGTGTCTGGTTCTTTGGCCCCCGCCGCTGCCTGTGTAGCTAGGGAGGCACCACTTTGTGGCTGACTTCATCCTGCTTGCCCTGGGAGAAATACGAGTTACTTACCTGTAACGTGAGTTCTCCAGGGACAGCAGGATAAGTCAGCCACACCTTCCCTCCCTCCTCCCCGGCGGGTACCTCTGTGTCCGTTCCGCCCCCTAGCTGCTGGAATGCCTCAGCTGGGGAGATCTGGTCAGCTAGGGGCGGAGCGGGAGGTGGGGCTACCGGTCCAGCCCAGAAGGCTAAAGCCTTCTGGGCTAGTGAGAGTAGTTCCGTTCTGGCTCCGTCGGATGACGTCACCACTTTGTGGCTGACTTATCCTGCTGTCCCTGGAGAACTCACGTTACAGGTAAGTAACTCGTATTTCCCCTCAGTCTCAGCAGACTGACAGCACTGGCACATCAGTCTCATGCCTGTGGCTGAATGAGGGTCACCCAGGCTCTGAGGGAGAATGCATGATGGAGAGGGAGTTTGGTATCCTGAAGCAGGCAGTAGTGAAGCCACCTTGATACTAAAGGGCCTGCAAGTGCCTTTCTTTTCTTTTCATTCTAGAGCTGCATAGAAAGACCCAGACAATGACCCAAAGCAAAAGCACATGGTGAAGACTAATAATAGTACAAAAATAAAAAAAGGAAATGTTCAACCAATTTAATCATGCAGCACAAGTTCACAATTTATTGAGTAGGACCCAACTCAATAAATCAAAAGAAACAATTATCCTAAAGAGAAAGAAAGGCAAAACTGAATGGCACAGATCTTACCCAGGAATATTACAGAACATTAGCGGGTCTCACAACTTGCTTGCTGCTTGAACCAGAGACGATTCCAACATTAAACAATCTCTTGCTAGCAATAAATAAGGTTAATTGTGAGGGATCAAAGAACATATACCTAACAGAACGGTAATGTTCTAACTCCTTCCCCTCCGGGCTTATGTCAATTTTCAAAGAGAAACCCCTGCAGCGTTTTGCTTTGAAAATTTGGGAAAGTATGGCTGTTGATGTAAGATGCAACATATGCTGGTAGAGTAATTCAACTCTTTTGGCTGTTAAACAGTAGATATGCTTTTACCTCCATTTAGGGTGGGGGAGGGGGCAATTTTCAGGCTGAATTTCTGAGGTAAACATGTTCACCTGCGAAAAAACTTATGAAAATTGCCCATATTTTTTCTGGTGGATGATACAGATTTATGTCAAAACAAGAATTTGAAAAGGTTTTGATTGATTATGGAAGAAAATTTAAGAAACGATTGTTATCCAAAGGTTTGGGATACCTTTAAAGGCAAACACGACTCTGGCCTATCCAAAATCTTCAGATCAAAAGAAAAATGACCTCAATGCAGGTGTTGGTAAGAAATAACTGACGATCTCTTTCTTAACTCCGCGTCTCTAATGCAAGTGATGCAGATCAGGAGCGAGCCCTTTATCCAGTGCGAGGTTACAACACGTCAAGAAACCCCATTGAAGTTCTCGCTTTAAAGTTAAGACCTGTCCTACCTCCTTTGCAGCTCCTTGATCCGCACCATCAAGTTGAGATGGCCCTGTGAATACTGCTCTATAACATCTCGCACATCATATGGCTTTCTGGCTTGCTGAAACACAAAACAAAGAACCATTAAAAATAAAGTAAATCAAACAGCAGCATAAACACTTCTCCAATTATAATACAGAACTGATCAGTTCAGACATAGTGATGAGCTACTGAAATACTGTGCTTGGGGACAGCAAATCCACGATAGCTTTGATACTTTTCAAGGGTGTCCCGCCATCAGCTGCGAGTAGACCACAGTTGCCTGCAGATTTCAGTAATATTTCAATGACTGACATGCTGCATGTACACTACGAACAGCTCAATTTCTGATGAATACGAAATACAGTTCTGGAATGCTCTGAATCAGCTTGATACTTAAATCAACAGGAAAATTCAGTTCACAGAAACAGAGCGTGACTAGGGATGTGAGTGCTGCAGAAGAAAGGGACTGCAAATCTCCCCATCTTAGCTACCCTATTGTGAATAAAATAAATACAAAATAGACGTAGCGACATCTGTTGATTAGATTGTAAGCTCCGACGAGCAGGGACTGTGCCTTACATCTATACGCCTTGTAGAACTATACAAATGATTAGTAGTAATGCAATGCAATATGTGCCTTCGAGTCAGTCCTGACTCCTGGCGACCCAGAAGCTCCTGGGCTTTCTTGGCAGTGTCATCGGAAGTAGACTGCCAGGCCTTTCTTCCGAGGCAATGGAGGGTTAAGTGACTAGCCCAAGGTCACAAGGAGTGCTAGTGGGATTCGAACCCTGGTTGCTTGGTCTTAATCTGCTCTAACCACTAGGCTACTCCTCCACTCAAGTAGTAATATACATAAAACATAGAACGTGCATTAGTGAGTGTGCAGTCAGTCAGTTTGGGCAACCAAAAATCTCAGCTGCGTGCAAATTATTTGTATGTGTGTATACCTATGAATGAACGTGCGCACAATTGATTTGCACACTTACAGCGCACATAGCATGCATGCCTAAAGACTGAATGGGAAATAATCACAAAAAATGCTCGAAAAATGGAAAACGTTCATTTTAATTGAGCATGAACCAAACTCTTGCTAGGGTGTACCTGCTCCTAATTAGAAACAACGACAGAACAATGATTTCATCCTAACACAGGGCGATTAAGTGAAAAGACCGTTATGTCCACAGCTCTTGCTGGTGCCTAGCACTGCAGTGAAGAAAAATATAGAACCGTTTGCCTCCATGTTTTCCAAGTTATGTTAATACCTGGCACTTTGCGCTTGATTTTATGTAAGAAGGCCAAATATGTGCCTATTTTATAAACCAGCCCCAGTAATGCACAAATGACAACAAATATACGGCTGCCTTGAAAAAGGAGTAAATGTGTGTACTCTATGTGTATATCCAAATATTTTATAAAATATGCACACACATCACAACTCTGCCCTTCTCTGCCCACACTATGCCTCCAGGTCACCTACACACAGCATTTTGTCGGTGTGCACATAAATACTGTACGCTCATAAACGGCTGCACAATTTTATAAAAGGCCTTTTCCACATGGAAAAGTCTTAACAACATTTCCCTCTTGATGTCTACGTGAAAGGTTTTGGTTTCAGCTCAACACTCGGATGTGTTCCCATGCTATTAAAAGTGGCCGAACTGCTGACAGTCGGTCTAGTTGTCAGTCTCCTCATAAACACCAAGAAAAGAATTAAAATGAAAACCTAAACTGCCCTAGAAACCCCAGAGGCTATCCTCATGAAACAATGCCGTGGCAACCTGCCAGAAAATAAAAGCAGCCCTGCCGCTGCCAATGGATAACTCAAACTCAAAGTAGCGCCTTCAAGCATTTAAGTTACTTATAAAGTTTTTTTTTTCAGTATGTGTTTCATTAAGCAATATAGAGGTAATTTCATAAGGCATTTCTGTGCATAAAACCGTGTTTTATATATAGAAATTGTTTTCAGAAAATTGCCCAGAATACAGGTGCTCAAACTTAAGTGCACATACCCTGTAAATGTAAAACCTGCTCAGAGGTGCTTCAGGAAGCAGGGCACGGTTAATACTCATGAAATCTTTATAGTATAACTTACATGCAAAGATGCATCAAATAAAACATGCAAAAATGTGTGGAAACTTTCCACGAGGTGATTTTAAAGCATGCACACTTTTTCTTTTAAAGCTGTCAAATTATGCACATTCCTTTTGCACAAACTAGGCAGCCTGTTACAACATTACGAGGCTGATGTGAACATAGAGCACCTAAGCTATGAAGCCAAATAGGTGCCTATATTATGCTTATTTTGTAAAGGCATAAACACAAGAAGTGGGCTTTTAGAAGGGACGTCTAATAAGAATCTGGAACATCCAGAGCAGAAATGTCCAAAAATGGGGGGGTGGGGGGGGGCGTAGCAGCAGTGAAGGGAGGCAGGTATAAGTGTCTTCTGAAATCGCTCCATCCGCACTCTGAAAAATGAATGCCCTTGTAACCAGTTCTGGAGATAGGCCTCGTGCAGGTTGCAAGGCCGGGTGCGTACATAGGTGTAAACATTTCACGTCTCCACATTGCACAGCCTCAGAACTAGGTACCTGGATGTTCTGGCATAGGTATTCCTGAAGGGGGGGAGGGGCGACAATGTTATGAGACTTGTACATCCTGGCCTGCCATTTCAGATACTCAGATGTATGGCGGTGGGTCAGTAATGTGTGTGGCGTTTTGTATTTATGCTCATGGTTTTTAGGGGCAGGAAATAATAACTATGGTGATGTACTGTAAGCACCAGATTGTCGCAGGGTAACACGTGTTATGGATACCATTCTAAAACATAGCATATTACCCTGTGCTAAAAGCTCCACACTGCCCAGGTAATGTATGTACTGTATAGTGGCACTTGATGCAGCGTGGGTGTTCCCCGCTAGGGCACCACTAGCACAGGCCTTGAAAGCTCACACTGCCAGCCCTTGTCAGGGGGCAACTAAACCAGTACAATGGGTGGCAGTAGTTTCTCCCTGTGGCAGTTTTAACACAGCGAGTTGCACTAAATTCAGGGGGACAGATGCCCCCCCCCCATCCTCCTGCCTTAGCGATGTGCCTCGTGCTAGTTCTGCAGCCCAAACCTGTATTACCAGTGAGGGGCTTGGTAAACAAGCACTTTCTTCACCTTATTCGTGATCAGGAGCAGGTATAGGCATGGACGTCTCACCAACCAGGGTCAGACATGCTTGCGGCATTCTAAAATCCCCCCAAGAAGTGCATCTCTCCTGTTCTGCCCAGGCCACGCCCCCATACTATATGGACGTTCTTGCACTGGGGCGTTACATACTAGGCTTCTAAAATGGTTTTGGGGATGAGCTCATGAATAGGGTTTCTAAAGTATCCTCCCATAGGGTTTCCTTATTCTTTAAATAATATGCTTTCTACTGGTGTTCTTTACACCTTAATTAATTTAATATGTAAAAAAAAGCATCAGCAATGGGCTGCTAGTGACTAAACTTAGCCATGACTACCATTCTCTATCTTCATTTGCCTTCCAAAAATCCTCTCTCTATATTTTTTTTTTGTATGAATACCCTCTATCTTTATTAAACACGCATTTTGGCATCCATGGACAAACACCACTTTTGACTCAATGACCAGCTGGCGCGTTAACCATCCTCATCTAGTGCTGATTCTGTTTAACATCTTTGTTAGTGATATTGCGGAAGGAATATCGGGTAAGGTTTGCTTGTTTGCAGACAATACCAAAATCTGCAATAGAGTAGGCATACAGAAAAGATTTGACATGAGAAGGGTTCTAGCTAAACTTGAAGAATGGTCTAGAATATGGCAGCTGACATTTAATGCTAAAAAATGCAGGGTCATGCATTTAGGCTGCAAAAATTCAAAGGAGCTGGACAGTGTAGGGGGTGAGATACTTCTGTCCACAAAAGAAGAGCGTGACCTGGGTGTTAATTGTGTTTGATGATCTTAAACTAGTAGAAAAGGCAACTGTGAAAGCCAGGAGACTGCTTGGGTGTATAGGGAGAGGAATGGCCAGCAGAAAAAAGGAGGTGATAATGCCTCTGTATAAGTCTCTGGTGCAACCTCATTAGGAATACTGGGTGCAATTCTGGAGACCACATCTTCAGAAGGATATAGGCAGGTTGGCGTTCGTGCAGACGGCAGCTACTAAAATGGTTAGTGGTCTTTGTTATGAAGCATATGAGGACAGACTTAAAGATCTTAATATGTATACTTTAGAGGAAAGACGGGATAGGGGTGATATGATAGAGACATTTAAATACCTCCGTGGCATAAATGCACAGGAGGGTGTCTTTCAATTGAAGGCAAGCTTTGCTACGAGGGGACGTAGGATGCGAGTGAAAGAGGATAGACCCAGGAGTAATATGTGGAACTATTTCTTTACGTAAAGAGTGGTAGATGCGTGGAATAGTCTCCCAGTGGAGGTGGCGGACACGAGGACAATATCTGAATTAAAAAAAGCATGGGACAGACACAGAGGATCTCTAAAGGTAAAAAGGAGACTATTGTAGTTGATATGGAAGGACAGACTAGATAGGCCATGTGGTCTTTTTCTGCAGTCATGTTTCTATGTATCTATGATGAAAAGTGGAGAATTGATGGTGAAAGTTCAATACCAGTATCTCAAAGAAATGTCCCTTTATGATGTTTGAAAAGGAAAATGGCTATATATATGACTGGATATGTTTTGAACTAATCTTTCAAAGTTGAAATAAGTATAAGCATATTATATACTCGTATATATATTACACACACATACACATATGGAAGGTTGTTTTCTTTGACTTACGATGTTTGAGAGAAGTATGGTACATAGTATGGCCTGCAAGGCTTTCTGAGGTCTTTTCACCTTCCCATTAATTGAATTGCAGAACATTTTGAAAGTTTGAGCTCCGAAGTGTACTTGTAATTTGAATGGTTTATATCAGCAACAGTTTTCTGGGTTGGCTTGAACAATTACGACAGAACCTATTTCATAAAGACATATAAGTGTTTGTGTGTCTTTATGAATTTGCCCCTCAAATCTGCGTCTCTATTTAATGAATATTTAGCTCACACTCTGCCATTAATAGCTAGGCGAGTTAGAATCAGGTACAGTAGGATTTCCCTGTCCCCTGAAGCAATGGCCGGTCAGTAACTTGCCCAAGGCCACAAGGCATGCCAGTCTCTTTTGTCACCAGGCTACTACTCTAACCACAAGGCTAGTCCCTCCACTCCATTGAAGCACTATTTGCACCTGCTGGTATAAATGCACAGGCCTGCAAAATGAGCAACAGTGAGTACTTAATACAGTATGCATGTAAACAGTGGCTCTGCCTACTCTCTGCCCAAACTCAGTCTCTCAACACACCCACACCACAGGCGCACACAAGTACGCATATTCTTGTCACTGTGCATACCTGTATGTGCGGGGTTACTTTACAAGATGATTCCCACACTGCATTAAAACAAGCACTATGCATCAGTAGCGCGTAATATTTAGGCATTTATAACTTAACAGCGTGCTGTTTTAGTCACAAAAAGGCTTATAGAATTACCTCGCATGACCAATTAGCGATCACATGACCAGTTATTCTTATTATTTGCGTTAAGAAATAAACAAGCCGTCTTTTACCTTAGTATTTTTAAACTGTCTTTAAAATTCATATCAAGTGTCTGTATGCTCTAGACTGACTGTCACCAAAGAGATGAGACATAACAGTTCCTTTATGTCTATTCTTGAGCAGTCGGCAAATGGCTGGCTATGGGGAAACTGGATTGTTTTTAAACATGTTTTGCACTGCATGTAAATGTACCATCTGTATTCTTCATGACTTCTATGGCACATCAGCACATCTTGCAAAATCAACAGGAAACTCCGTCTAAGATGGTACTGCAGAAGTTATTATAAACAGAGTTTGTAGCTAACATACTGCACCTTTGCCAGAAGTGTATTTGGTGCTTTGACGTTTAAAGTGTATGGATGTGGTGGTGATGGGATAATCTTAGTTACCCACCCTATATTTAATTATGACTTAGCTACTCCATTCGAATAGATTTAATTGGAAGCCAAACACCAACTGGGAAAATCTTTAACACGCCCCACCACTTCAAACTAAAGGGTGAAAAGCTCTCCTATAAACAACCAAGTCCTGCCAATTCTGGATAAGGGATACATATGTATTTGAAATGTAAGCTTTGGCTGGCCTGAAGTCAAACCCACAAATCCAGATGTTCAAACGATGAATCCTGCAAACATATCCCTCATTAGATATGAACATGGGCTTTCAGCAGGGCCTGAACAAATAAACCCATTGTTCCATTTTCATGTCCAACCTCTTCCACACTATATAGGCCCTTGTTGCGCAATCCCACAAAACCGTCCACAGGTTGGCATCCAGTTTTGCATCATTTAACTGTGGGATGCAAATGAATTCCTGGCTTATCTGCACCCATGGGTACATTTTGGAAGAAATGATTTGCCTGTTGCCATGATTGGGAACTTCAAACATCCCTGACTGTGGCAATATGTAAAAAAATCCTTTTTTGTTTTTTATGTCAATTTTCTTTTATTAGGCATACTTCTTATCCAATAACATTGTCACTGTATCATACATAATATACATAGTAAACTATTCATCAGTAACAAATACATAGGCATGCCTTTTGCCTATATTATTTATTTTATCCCCCCTTCCCCTTTCAATATTTCCCCCTCCTCCCCTCCCTCCAACCCTTCCCCCCCATGCCCCCCTTACCTACCCTACGATGTGCCTCTACCCTCTTCCCCTACCCCCTACCCACTCCCCCGGCGTGTGTGGATTCTTACACTCCGCACAGGGGTCCATTCACTTCTTCTATTCAGCTATACCTCAGCTACCATCCCACAGTCCAACTCGTCGCTCCATCTTTCCCCTCCCCCCAAACCTCCCTACTGCCCCACTCTATACCTTCCTTCCACCCCTCCCATCCTACCCCCCACCCCTCTTCTACATCCCCATTGCTAGTGGTCCATGTACTCCCGATATCATGTAAAATCAGATCTCTACCTCAATGTATTGAGTATCCTGCTCCTCTCCCGCGCAGAGAGGGTCTGTACAAAGGGTCCCCATTCAATCAGGAATCTCTCCCCCAATTTGTCATTTCCTCGTATTCCAACCCTCTCTACCAACATTAAATCATATATTTCCTGTCTCCAATCGGCCAACTGGGGTCCACTCCTCGATAACCATCCCTTAAGAATAAGATGCCACGCAACCAACATCACCCGTTGCATCCACTGGGTATATTTCCTTAGTAACTTCCCTTCAGTATCCTTCAACCCCAACACTGCCGACTGAGGTTCCGCTCCCATATCCACTGCAAACAGCCCCCTAGAAATCCATTCACTTCCATCCAAAATTGAGATATTCGAGGGCATCCCCACCATATATGTCCCAAAGTGGCCGCTCCCTCCGCACATCTAGGACATCCCGCCGAGGCGGCTGCCCCTGCTCTGTAAGCTCTATTGGGGGCAAAGTGACTCCTTCTTATAATCTGATACTGCATATCCCTCCATTTGCTATAGCCACTCATTTGCGGTATCTGCGCTAACGCCTCCGCTATGTGTTCACTGATAATCTGTACTTGCAAATCCCTTGTCCATTGCTCCGCCTAAGCCGTCTCTTCCAAAGGAGCCTCCAAGGCTACATATTCCTTCTGTAGCAATGATATACTTGCCTGCTGTGGCTTTGTTGTGTACATTAGCTCTTCTAATTTCGAGCATAGCTCTCCTCGTAAATCTTCAGCCCGTATGCTACCGACATAACTGTGAGCTTGCAGATATCTGAATTGATCCACTTCCTGCAACCCATATCACGCCTTCAGCTCTCTAAATGGAAGCATCCTACCTTCCCCATCCACTACCTGTTCAAGTGCCAGTATCCCTTTCGTCTCCCACCTCTTAAATGCCACCCCATCCACTCCTGGTTGAAACTCGCCATTCCCATATAATGGGAGCATCGGCGTGGCATGGGGATTCCCACTACACCTCCTACACACTATCCCCCAGACTCGTCGCAAAACTTTAAACCCAACATATTGGTTAATAAGTTTGGGTAACAGCTGTTTTTTGGAGTGTAACACATATCACAATGCCATTGGATGCACTATTTCTGTCTCAACTGGCAGTGGCGTATAGTCCTCCGTCTCACTCAGCCAATCTCTCAAATTACGTAGCTGGCAGGCTATGTTATATCGATAAATATCTGGTACACCCATATCCCCCTCTCCCAAATCCTTTTCCCCTTCACATGGTTGCACAAAGTTTTAAAGGGTTGGATTCAGAAGCTCCTCTTAGACCTGCAACTGAGGACGGCCTCCACTTCCTGGTATGCCAATGACCTACTGCAGCCCCCTCAACCCCGACTCAGGCTATAAATGATATAAAAAAGAAACTTTATAAAATGAGCTCTTGGGCATTTCCCCTTGGAGTCCTCAAGCTCCCATAGTCTAGACTTTCAAGCCAAAAATTAAGCAGTGTTAAAAATTACCCACCTCCACACATCCACATTAGATATAGGAAGGGCTGCCTCCCCAAACCCTCACCCTTCCAAGAGAAGGCCCCAATTCATCCAAGAGGTCCAGAGGATGTAGGGGCAGAAGTGATCCTCACTAATTCCCACCCCAGCATTTGCCACTGTTAAAATGGCATTGCTGGACCCTCTAATTGTAGTACTGCAATATATTCACTAGGGGTCCGGCAGTGCCATTTTAACAGCGGCAACTGCCAGGGCATTTAAAATGGGAGTCACTAACCTTTTGTATTTAATGCCCGTGATAAAGCGAAATTTGCATTGCCGCAGCAGGAGAATCACACATCAGCAATATGCAATGACTGCTCTCTCCCTCTATTAGACACTAGGACGACCCCTGCTAGTTGCCAGGGGGAGGGGGAAGGGGTCCTATTCAAGAGATTCTGGATGGGAAGTCTAGATTGGGGTGGGGGGCTAATTTGGGGGTGTTCTGCATCAGAGGAGGGCATCGGGGGATGGGCAGGATCATGTAGAGACCAAGATGCTCCAGAGAGGGAAAAATACTACTAGCTCAAAGCTGGAGGTTTTTTGCCAGGAATAATACAGTTTGTAAAGTTAAACACAAGTTGTCTTATTAAATTTGCACAATCATGAGATGTTCTGCATACATTTGCATGCTTTGTACCTCATTATTAACTTGCATTATGAGCAAAGAACACACAATTTTGCTATCAAAAACATGTTATTCAGCCAAATTCTTAATGCATGTTAGTAACTACCTTTCTTAATCTCTTAACTAGCAGTACGACATACAATACTACTCAGTATTAAGAAAGATATATGAGAATGTAGGCACGGCAAGGCGGAGACTGAGATAACAGGAGGTTAAAGGTCAAATCCATTAGTAGAGACTTACATTTTGATTCAGGCTCCATTTCAGGCACATTGATTAGTCCCAATGTATCCACAGTTAGCTAAATAGCTATTAAACAACCCTACCATTCAAGAAGACAGAGAATTGTGGGTGGGACTCATGATTATCTCAATCAATTGCACTACTAGCCTTTCACTCTTTCCGATAAAGAAAGCATTAGCCAGAAGAATAGGGGTTTTATTTACCAAACCTTCTATTTAAAACTCACCTGAAATTTTTTCTTTGCTACAAAATACTGCATCCTTCGAATGACCTTAATGGCAGCACGATGGTGTTCTCGCAGCCTATGAGGAAAAAAAAGGCAGAAAAGCAGGAGACAGGTGAAAAAGATTTTTCTCTGGCCAGATAATAGGCTGTAAGGAAAGCTTTAATACACATTTGTTGCATGGAGACATGATTCCGCCTGTGGACATGTGATATGCCGTCATTGTAACACTGGAAAAAGAGCAGCGAGGAGCTCTGGGAGCTACACGTGCCCCGCAGTACTCACCTGGTAGACAAAAATGTGCACCAGTTTCCAGAGAAATCTTTAAGAGGAACAGCTAGTACCCTTTATGGATTATTTTGCCTGGGGCAATTCAATTACAAACCACAAAGACCAGAAGACACCTGCTCCACCCCAATTAACAGATTAGGCAATTCGGAAAAAGTGGCCAAATGTGGTGCCTGTTGAGGGTCTTGTGTTACAAAACTGCTACTTAAAAACATGAACAAAAAGAATATTTTGATAAAGAAAACCACAAATAAAAAGAAAATTGAAAGGCATCAACAAATAGCTTCCCAAAGTGGAACAAAATCACATTTATACACAGGTATATCCACGCCCCAAAAATCTACTTTTTTAAAATAATTTTTCCAAAATTGTTTTTGAAGATACATGAATGTGAATGGTTTCTTTGTTGGGAATAGTGTGGTTTCCTTGTTCAGAGACTGGTTGATGATGCCCCTTAATTCTGTTTTATATTTAATTAAAATGTCATTTTTAACCACTTAAAAAAAAAGAATTGTTGAGGCTAGCTGTTGAAACCTTCCTGTGAAAGACGTTGTGCTTACATTTGACACCTGCTATTTGGTGCACACAAATTTTCTAGTTAAAATTATACAGATGCTTGAATTTTTAAATGTATGTGCCTAAGTTTGAACCTCATTCCAATTCCTCCTTCGGGAATGCCTCTTGAAAAAGCAGATAAACTTACATACACAGAGATTACATACTTATAACTTTATCCATGTACCAGGCAGACAGTTTGTAACAGGCCATTTCTGTGCATGTTTTAGCTCATGGAAATAAATATCTTTGAAAATCAGCCTCCTTAATTAGAGAAGGCCTTGCGTTTCTAGTGTTCTTTTTTTATATTTTATATATATTTTTAAAAAATCTAGTGCTGCATTGATATGAGGTTCTATGCTTTTACACATAATTGTTAAAATATAAAATCAAAGATAATTTGTCAAAGTCATGAGAACCCTTCTGAGGATTTGCATAATATGAAAGCTCAAATTAGACTGCTGGGATCCTATACCTGCCAGTAACTCATATGCTATTTGGTAACTTGAGCAATATAAAAAGAATGGGCAATGTGTGGCATTTGTCAAAGGAACAGGTGAGCTTACTACTATTTCTTATATTAAAAAAAGGCAGCAAGCATTCTCCTGAAGATATGTTCCTAAACCAATGTAACGTACAGCTGAGACAGTGCTCAGTTTTTAAGCCTATACGCTGTACAGTCCTTGACTTTCCAACCAGAGATAAAACAGAACTGAAGTTGGCTGACAAGAAGTTAATGACACATAGGCTTGAACTTTATCCTTAACAAATCAGATTTTAAAAATATAATTTGCAAGCAGACTAGAGTACTTTTTCATGTACATATACATACAAAACCTTGACATCAAATCTTGTGAAAGAGATTTTGAATATGGACATTCAACTAGTGCATTTTAGATTTAACAAAATCTTTCATCACATATTCTCTTGAGACCCTTTGGGTGGAATATACTGTGGTTAAGATTATTCTGCTCTTTTCACACTTTCTCCCTTTCCCTGTGCATGACCCTTGACGGAGCCTCTGATTGCTGGGTTAGGGCTCAAGTGTGATGGGTTGAAATAGATTAGGTTACAGTCCAAATTATTATTTGACAAGAACTGCATGGCCGTAAAACGGATAACTGAAATCAAGAGACTTTGGCATAAACCGTTTATTTAATATGTCATATGATGCAATTTTGAACAGTCCCAGGTTCTTTGCAATTTTCCAGGCACTTTTGCCCTGCGTACAGCGCAGCTGGTTTTCAAAGAATTGCTATTCTGCATAACTTGGTGGTTACAAAGCAGACATGCTAACATAGGTGTACTGGTTTGCTCCCTTGATCTAATCACACTCTTGGGAGTACCTTTTTTAATTTGGCATACATATGTATGATTTGAAAACTCAGGCATATCTTCAGTCAGACAAAGGTAAATAGCTTTGAAATGTTGCCTCTTAAAGAATAATAGCCAATGGACACTGTTAATATCCTGCTTTTAACACTTATCTATTTATTTTATTTAGCAACTTTTCTATACCACTGTATCTGCAAGTCACAGCGGTGTACAGGTAACAGGTTTAAAGGTTTACATATAACATGATGAGACCTTGAACGAGGTATAACTTATAACATGTGAACAGTAGCTGATTCTGGTATAATTAAACCCACATGAGAACATAGGTTGAGATAGTGTTGAGATTTGTCGAAGGAAAGGAACAGGTTTAGGAGATCAAAGTGGGAGTGAAGGAGAGGGATGAAATAACATTTAAATGGATTAGCGATATCGGTCATGATGAAATATAGCACATACAGTTTATCTGTGGTACTATCAGGGAGTTCAGTTAAGTTTCGGAGCCAAAATGGTCAGTGAAAATGTGAGTTTTCAGCCTGCGACGGAATTAGTTTATGGTTGTTCATGTTCTTATGTCCAAGGGAAGGGAGTTCCACAAGGTAGGTGCACACAGCGAGAAGGCTCTGTTTGAGGTAATGTTGGTGCATGAGCTGCCAGGGGTGGGAGAGAGAACTTGTTTTGAGTTAGATTTTCTCCTGGTTCTGTTGTTAGTGGGTGTTTGGATGAGTGGTTGAAGGCTGTCCGGGGAAAGGCTGTGGAGGACTTTGAATATATTTGGGGAGGATTTGAACCTGAGCCTCATGTAGATGGGCAGCCAATGGAGCTGCTTTAGGATAGGAGTAAGATGGGATTGTCTAGGAGCACCTGCAATAACCCTAGCGGCAGTGTTCTGTGCGAGATGTAATAGGAGTAATGTAGACTTTGGAAGGCCTTGATATAGCACAGTTACTTACCTGTAACAGGTGATCTCTGGGAACAGCAGGAATAAGTCTTTACATATGGGTACGTCGGTACCAACAGAGCCTGTGCGGGAACGCTCCCCAGCTTCCCAAAAAAGGAAAGCTTTTGGGAGCATCCCACAGCGCCTGCGCGCTGCCTTCCCGCCTTTCCTAACTGCCTCTCCCCAGTTCGAGTTTTAAAGCTGAGACAAAGAGAGAGAGGAAAGGAAAGATAGATAGAGAGATACAACTCCTAGTGGAGGTGGCTGGGTTGTGAAGACTTATTCCTGCTGTTCCCAGAGATCACCTGTTACAGGTAAGTAACTGTGCTATCTCCAGGAACAAGCAGGAATGAGTCTTCACATATGGGGACTCCCTAGCTAGAGATGCCTGGAAGATCCCCAAGGTTGTGAGACCCTGAGAAGGGCTCTACCTCCTCCTATGGATCTCAGGCATCCATCCAGGGAAGGAGGGCAGGAGTTGATTAAGCATGGAACAGGTGTTTGAGAACAGCCTGACCAAACAAGGCATCCCGGCGGGAGTCCTTCTCCAAACAGTAATGGGCTATGAAGGTATGAACTGAGGCCCATGTGGCTGCTCGACAGATCTGGTCAATGGACACAGAATTAAGATGAGCCATAGAAGCTGCCATGGCCCTCAGATTGTGAGCTGTGACATGGCCCTCCAGAAAAAGGTTCTTACTCTGGTAGGCGAAAGAAATACACTGAGCAATCCAATTGGACAGTGTTCTCTTAGAGACTGGAAGTCCTAAATGAGAAGGATCAAAAGCAACAAAGAGTTGGGAAGACCTTCTATGTTGCTGAGTCCTTTGTAAGTAAAAGGCAAGAGCCCTTTTACAATCCAGGGTATGAAGATTCCTTTCTGCAATTGATGCATGAGGACCTGGAAAGAAGACAGGTAAATATACCTCTTGGTTCAGATGAAAAGGTGAGACCACTTTAGGCATAAAGTGAGGATTGGTCCTGAGGACTACCTTATCATGATGAAACCTTGTATAAGGTTGATTAGCCACCAAGGCCTGTAGCTCACTGATGCGGCGAGCTGATGTGACTGCAATGAGGAAAATAACCTTCCAGGAAAGAAATTTCAAGGAGGTGGTGGCTAAGGGTTCAAAGGGTGGCTTCATAAGCTCACCAAGAACCAGATTTAAGCCCCATGCCACCGGAGGAGGCCTAATGGGAGGTTTAGTTAAAGTTAGGCCTCTCATGAACCTTGCAATAAGAGAATGAGAGGACATAGGTTGTCCATTGAGAGGCTTAAGGGATGCTGCAATAGCACTCAAATGGACTCTTACTGAATTTGTCTTAAGGCCTGCATTAGAGAGATGCAGGAGATATTCCAATAGAGAATTCAAAGGTAGTGCTAGAGGGTCAAGACCCTTCTAAGCACACCAAATGGAAAACCTTTTCCATTTAAAAGCATAGGAACGTCTAGTAGAAGGTTTTCTGGAAGCATGGAGGATATCCTTCACCTGTTGAGAAAGATTCCAACCTTGAAGGTCTAAGCCTTCAGCAACCAAGCCCTGAGGTGAAGGGACTTGGGGTTTGGGTGCCACAAAGTTCCCTCCTCCTGGGACAGGAGGTCTGGAGCAGCTCCCAAGTCTAGGGAGGGAGCTTGAGAGAGATGCAGAAGTAGAGGGTACCACACTTGGCGTGGCCAGCGTGGAGCTATGAGGATCATAGATCCTTGATCCCTCTGGAGCTTGAACAGAGTCTTGGGAATTAAGGGAATGGGTGGAAAGGCATACAGGAAGTCTTGACCCCAGTGAAGGAGGAAGGCATCCTTGGCTTGAACTCCCTGACACGGAATTCTCGAACAGAACCGGGGAAGTTTGGCATTCCACGGACTTGCAAAGAGGTCTATGTCTGGGGTTCCCCACTCTTGAAAGATTCTGAGTACCTGGTCCATGTGCAGGGACCATTCGTGTGGAAGCAGAACTCGACTGTCTGCCCAAGAGGTTTGGATTCCTGGAAGGTATACGGCCAGGCGATGGATTTGATGCTCTCTGGCGAAGGCCCACAATCTTAAAGCTTCGTTGCAAAGCGACAGAGAGCCAGTTCCTCCTTGCTGGTTTATGTAAAACATGGCTACCTGATTGTCCGTATGAACGAGGACTGTCTTGTAGCTGAGCAGGGTATGGAAGACCTTGAGAGCTAGAAAGACTGCTCGGAGCTCCAAGTGGTTGATATGTAGGGAGGTCTCCTGTGGAGACCAAGTGCCCTGAGTGGAGAGGTCTTGTAGATGAGCTCCCCAACCTGTTGGGGAGGCATCTGTTGTGAGAGTTGCTTGGGGCAACAACTGTTGAAAGGGGGACCCCAGCAACAGATTTTGGGTGGACTTCCACCATTGAAGAGACCAAAAGAGGAGCCTGGAGGTTGCTATTTTGTCTGACAGACCCCCTGATGCTTGAGTCCACTGGGTGGACAAAGTCCATTGAGCTGCTGTCATGTGAAGGCGAGCATAGGGGACCACATGCACTGTGGATGCCATGTGGCCTAGCAGTTGTAGCATCTCCCGGGCAGTTAAATGGTTTTTTGACTGAATCTGGGAAGCTAACTGCACTAGGCATAGGCAACGGGCCTGAGGAAGATAGGCCCTTGCAGTGGTAGTATCTAGCCAGGCCCCTATGAATTCTAGGGACTGAGTAGGGGTGAGCTGGGACTTTGGGAGATTTACCACAAGTCCCAGATACTGCAGAATGCGCCTTGTGCAGTCCAGGGAAGTCTGGGCCTCTGACAGATGGAGCTCGGGATGAGCCAGTCGTCCAGGTATGGGAATACAAATATTCCCGGAGTGCGTAGAAATGCAGCCACTACTGCCATGCATTTGGTGAACACTCTTGGAGCAGAGGCCAGACCGAAAGGAAGCACCCTGTATTGGTAATGCTTCCCTTGGAAAAGGAAACGGAGGAACCTTTTGTGAGATGGATGGATGAGGACATGGGTGTACGCATCCTTGAGATCTAGAGAACAAAGCCAATCCTGACTCTGCAGGTATGGAAGGAGAGTGCCTAGAGAAAGCATCTTGAGTTTCTCCTTACAAAGAAATTTGTTCAATTCTCCGAAATCTAATATGGGTCTGTAGCCCCCTGTTTTCTTTGGGATCAGAAAGTAGGGGGAGTAAAACCCTGACCCTTGTTGAAGAAGAGGTACTTCTTCTATTACCCCTTGGGCAAGAAGGGCAGCCACCTCCTGACCTAGAAGGTCGAGGAGAGATGTTGGAGAATTGAAATGTCTCACCATGGTGTGAGGAGGAAGGTTTGAAAAATGAAGTTTGTACCCCTCCCTTATGATGGAGAGGGTCCACTGCTCTGTTGTAATTTGCTCCCATCTGGGAGCAAAGTGAGCTAACCTTCCTGGAATGGTGAGAGGCTCTGGCTGTTTCAGAGCCAGAAAGGCTAAGTTCTCTAGCATCAAGTCAAAAGCCCTGAGGAGGCTGGGTCTGCTGAGTTGCAGCAGCCCCTGTAGGCTTAGGCCTGGCTTGCTTAGGTTGCTGACGCTTAGTAGCAAAACTACCTGTAGATGATTGCTGGCCAGAAGCAGGATGGAATCTGCCTTTCTTGAAGAAAGACTTCTTGAAAGATTTTTTCTTGGCAGGAATGGAGGTCGACTTTGAAAGTCTATCCAAAGCAGAATTTTCTGCATCCATTTGAGTGGCCTTTATTTGCCAATCTTTGCCAAACAGGTTTTCTCTTGTACAAGGAAGATTTCCCAAACCATCCTGGACCCAAGATTCTAGATCAGAAGCTTGGAGCCAAGCAATTCTGCGTGCAGCTATGGCAATGGCCGAAGCTCTGCTGGCACCCTCAAAGGAGTCAAAAGCTGCACGGTTGGAAAACTTTGAAATATCTTGAGTATGCTTAAGCCAAATAAGAAATTCTTCCCTTTTATCCTCTGGAAGAAAAGGGAGGAGTGTGCAGCTTATCTGCAACTTCTTTCAGAAACATCCCCATATAAAGACTATAGGAGTTGATTCTGGCAATGAGCATACTGGCTTGGAAGATTTTCCTACCAAAAGCATCCAAGGTCCTGCATTCTCTTCCTGGAGGAGCAGAGGAGTGTCTTTTTGCACTCTTTATCTTTTTCATAGCTGACTCCACCACAATAGAATGGTGAGGAAGCTGTGTTTTATGAAACCCAGGACAAGGAGGGACACGGTACATGGTGTCCAACCTACGAGAATGAGGAGATATAGTGAGAGGAGTCTCCCATAAGTCAATTATGTGATCATAAAGAATCTCATGAATTGGCAAGGTGACTGCCTCCTTAGGAGCCTTAGGATAACCTAAAATATCTAATTTTTTAGCTCTAGGCTCTGATTCAGAGGTTACTGAAATAGAAAGCCCTTTAGCCACTTCTCTTATGAAGTCTTGAAAGGACAAGTCTTCTGGAGGAGACATTCTTCTTTTTGGAGAAGAAGGCTCTTCAGGAAGGGCTACGGATACTTCAGCAGACGCCTCCGATGCATCAGAATCTTCGGAGGAATCAAAGTATCGACTGTCAGGGTGCTCTTTCAAAGCTCGATACGCGTACCGAGCCATATTGACATCGGGCGTTATCGGTACCGGTGCGGTACCGATGGGCATCCCTAGGCAGGGAACCGCTGCAGTCGACACCATGGCCGATGTCGATGCAGTCGGTACCGGTACCGGCATTGGTACCTGGGCCGATACCAACAACGGAGTTTGTTGTGGTATCAGCGGCGTCGCAGCTTGAATGAAGGCCGTAATAGCCTGCTGCATGGATAGAACATTCTGATCCATCGACGCCATGAATGCCTGGAATTCGGTACCGGAAGGTTGTGCCGGTACCCCAGAGCATTCTAACAGGTGATCGGTCGAGGCCGTGCCATCGATGTCAAACTGTAACCCCATAGGAGGAGCTTTGGAAGCCGGAGCTTCCCGCCGGGGTAGTTTTGCCGGTGCAGGATCCTCGAGGGCAAGCCCAGAGGCATCGCGATGCTTGGAAGGAGATCTACCCTTCGAGGACTGGCTGGTTTTATGTTTGGTTACCTGAGATCCATGGGAGGAAGAAGAGGCCCTGGAAGACGTCGATGCCACTGAAGCTGCATGAGAGGGAAACAGAACATGAAGCTTGGCTGCTCGGTTCTGTAAGCCTCGTTTAGACATCAAAGAGCAGGACGAACAATCCAAAATGGAGTGGTCAGGACCCAAACATTTGAGACACCATTCATGGGTGTCAGTAACAGAAATAGTACCGCTGCACTTAGTGCATTTTTTAAACCCGGAGGCTGGTTTTTCCATGAGGAAAATTCTTGTCAGGCCTAAGGCCCAAAAGAGGAAAAACACACTAAGTGAGGGAAAAATATAATTTTTTTTTTTTTTTTAAGAAAAGAAAGAAAAGACCGGCGGTACCGGTCCGACGTCGAAGGAGGCAGACGCGCGACCAAAGAAATGAATTAAAACAAAGAACTTCTTCAGAGGTGACAGGAACACGACCTGCTGGCTCCGCGGAAAAGAAGAACTGGGGAGAGGCGGTTAGGAAAGGCGGGAAGGCAGCGCACAGGTGCTGTGGGATGCTCCCAAAAGCTTTCCTTTTTTGGGAAGCTGGGGAGCGTTCCCGCGCAGGCTCCGTCGGTACCGACGTACCCATATGTGAAGACTCATTCCTGCTTGTTCCTGGAGATATAATGTTTCCATAATCAAGAATAGGGGTGATAAGTGCTTGGCATACATCTCTAACATCACTTTGTTCAAGCAGGGGGACCTGGACTGCTTTCATTCTGAAGAAGATTGATTTTGTAACTTACTTGATCAGGGAGTGAAAGTTCAGTCTCTGATGATTACGCCCAAGTATTTGACTTATTTTTTGACTTGAAGAGCTATGTGAGACGGGCTGATGTTGGGAGAGGGAGAAAATGCTAGGTTCCTGGTTATGTAAAGTACCTCTGTTTTGTTGGAATTTATAGCCAAGATGTGGTGGTATAGCCATTGTGAAATGGATTCGAAGCATCTTTTGATCATAGAATAGTCTGGATTTTCGATGGAGAATTGAGTATATATTAAGATGTTGTCAGCATAGAGATGATAATGAATGTTGTGACTCCAAATTATGGAACATAGAGACTAGATGAATATGTTAAATAATAGTGAGCACAGTGCGGAGCCTTGTGGCAGACCTCGGTGCTATTTATAAAGGCATGAGTTGGTAGGGCCTTCTTTTACTTGTTGATAACGATCCTTGAGGTAGGCTTGAAACCATTGTAGTGTGTTTCCATTCAGATCAATTGAGTGGAGACGTGATAAGAGCTGTTCGTGGTTAATTGAGTCGAATGCTGCGGTGATGTCAAGGAAGATAAGTAAGAAGCCTTGTGTAATCTTCTTGGTGCCTTTGATTAGGGTGTCAAGGAAGGAGGTTAATAAAGTTGACAATGTGGAGTGGTCTGAGTCTATGTTGCTGGTGATGAAGAGGAGTATGAGCATCTGTAACATACGGTTTTTTTCAATTATCTTTGCCACAAATGGAATGCTAGAAATGGGTCTGTAGGATGATGGAGAGCTTAGGTCAGCAAAGAGGTTTTTTTTTAAATAATGGTGAAGTGTTTAAGATTCTTAGGCATGAAACATAGGGATAAGGATGATTGGACTCTTTTTTGCAGAACTGGAGAAAGTTCATGTTTAGTGAGTTAATCCAGGAAACCAGGCAAGGGTCGAGGGGGAAGGTCGTAGTGTTAAGATTTTTAATGACATTTTCCAATTGTTCGATTAAAATTTATTTTATTTATTTAGTAAACATTTGTATACCGCTACTTCCTACGATCAGTAGCGGTTTACTTTACAGAATCATAATGTATCGTACAATACAGTGAATTTTTAAGATACACATTTCGATTGGGCAATGATTTACATAAACAGGAATTAGCAATTAGATTCATTATACATTGGATTGGGGCTTACAAATCGAAATATACATTTGATTGTAGGCGCGTGGGTGGGGCCAAAAATGTACAAATATACAAGATTACATACCGGTACTCTAAATGCCGTCGTGGCAGGCAGAAACCATCTAGTTGAAGTGAAGGTGTCACAACTTAGGTCAGGTGTAGTGAGCCTGAAAATGGTGGAGAAGCTTGACCATGTGTGCTCTGGAGGGACGTTGAACATGGAAGGGGTCTGGAAGCTGGCTATATTAATGGGTGCAAGCTTGGATTGAAAGTATTGTGCCAAGTCAGCTGGGGATAAACTGGTGTCAGTCTTTTTGGAGGTGGGATTTTTTTTAGTAGGATTTGTGCTATATCGAGTAGCTCTCTGGGTCGATTTAGAGAAGAATGGATCAACTTGGTGTGGTATTCCTTTTTTATGCATAGGTAAGTATGCAGTTTTCTTTTTGAGCAGTGGTGAATGCAGAGTTTTGGATGGTCTCTGGTCTGCCACCACTTGCCTTCTAGCTGTCGGAGCTTACCTTTGAGCTTCTTTAGTTCAGGTGTATATCATGGAACAACATAATGTCTCTTGATGGGGCTTAGTTTGTCTGGTGAAGTCGCATAAGATGATATACTGTGTTCCAAGTGATGATTAGAGAGTCAAGGTCAGTTGGCTTGATGTGGGCCAGTGGGAGGATTTCCTTAAGGAATGAGTCCTTATTGAAAAGGCGAAATCTGTGTGGGTGATGCGATGAAGAAACAGAATTGATTCAGGGTATTAATGAATGGGATAAGGTAATTTTATAAAGGTATTTTCTCATGTATATGCTATGTGTAAATGCCGATTATAAATTTATCCCACCTGTGCTTGGTACATGACTCTATAAAAAAAATGCATTTTGGGATGGATTATGGGCAGGATCGTGATTCATGTGTATACTTTACAAAATACCCGCAGACATTTACATGTGCTCCCAAGTGTAGATATCCGTGGCTCCATGTTAGCCACAATTTCTACTGCTCTTTAGGGGCAATTTTATAAACACACATAGGTACCTCTGTAGCTTTATAAGCAGGCTACAAAATTAGCCCATGCTAGACCTCTCAATCTAGATAACCTATTATACAGCTATTCTCTATGAGCCCAATTCAGAAAGGGGCACGTCTGGGCTGTCTGGATGGCCCCAAGCAGGACGGGCCCATTAGAACCCGATTCTGTACCGTGGGAACAAAAACGTTCCCATGACATACAGAATCAGGTTCAAGGATGGCCCGGCGTGCCCCTGCCTCCCTGCAGGCTCCCCTGGCTCTGACTCTCTTCTTCTCCGCTGCCCAACTCATGGCTGGGCAGCTGGGGCGTAGATCAGGCAGCGGAGACCTATCTGCACCCGGCCCTGGCGGCGGGGGGGGAGGGGGGTTCCGGCCCTGATAGCCTGGTTTGTGCTGCTTATTCCACCTTCGAGGTGGAATAAGCAGCACATTTCCCCTGACCCCATAGGACACAGAGGGCCATGACCTGAATCGGCCCTGTATGTCCTGCAATCTCAGCCCACCCCCATTCCGCCCAGACTCCGCCCCCTCCTGGCTCTCCCTGTACTGCTGCTCTAGCTGTGCGGGGAGGGCCTCAGGGGGAACAGAGGCAGGACAGCTTGCGGGGATGTGCAGCCCCGCAAGTTGTGTCTCTGAATCGGGCCCTATATGTCGTGTTCAAAGTAGACTACTGCCATAATATGTTTGTATTTGTTACAGGATGTTTGTATACAGTGCTTTAAGGATTTCGTGCCTTTTGATGTTTATAAAAAATGCTGGTGGAATATTCAAAGGGATTCATATGGTTTGCAGACCTGCCAACCGTGTTAATGCTCTTGTCCGGGATATTCAGCAGCACTAATATGGTTAGTGTGGCAAAATATCCATGGGTGCTGCCACTGCATGCCGTGATGCTAACCGGTGAGCATCGGGGCATGCCAGGGGCAACATCCATTGATAACTGGGCACCAGCGAAATTGAGTCGCTGCCTGGTTATGAACATATGGTGAAAGTCAGGCGCAGTAACGGCTGGCATAACTTTCACTAACTGGGCAGCAGCTGAATATTGCTGCTGCCTGGTTATCTTCCCGGTAATCTAGACAACACAGATATTCAAGTCTGGGGTCCGGATATGGCCCCTGCATTGAGTATCTGGGTTTAAGGTTCAGCGGCAGCAGCTAGCTACTAATTTAGCAGCACTAGACGTTGCCGCTGAGGATCGGGTCCGCTATTTACACTACATAAATGAAGCACGAAACACCTGGAACTTTTAGGAGGTAATGAAGATGTTTTCACATGCCTACAAGAACTTTTATACCAGGATGAAGCAAGTAAAGGTATAAGCAGTACTTTTATGTGACTCTCATGCATGTTCTTTACACACTATCAATTGTGCTTGTTTGCTTTGGCTTCAGACTGGCCACTATTTCTGCCGGGTTATCCTCGGTATTTTATAAAGACACACAGGAACCTATGATTTTTACACATAGGTGATCTGCTATAAAATTGACCACTTAATGCCCTCTGAGCCAAGAGCAATAAGGGGAATTGCAAACATACCAGTTAGCTTTCTATTTTGATCAATATCGCTCTTTATGGTGCACAATAGGCATGAACTCAGGGCTTGTTTTTGTTCGTCAGAATATACCCTTTTGGATAGTATTTAGGAACCAAACCATTCCTGAATTTCCTTTAAAGTCTATGGGGGAAGCTAATTTGCAATGCAACCGTCAGGTTTTCCATCTAACCTGCTTCAAACTTGAAGGCAGGCATCTGTAACAGCACTACAAGCCATCAAGGGTGTCACAAACACACTAGGGTCCCTGAAGAGTAGGCACAGTAGAAGGATAAGAATCAGAAGGGCAAAGTGGTACAAAGAACGGAATGAACACCTCAAGATAGTGGAAGAAAAGAAGCACTATGAGAGGAATAAAATGACAAGGACATCAGCACAACACGCAGATCGTCTGCAAGGCCCTAAACTATGCCAGAAAGACCAGCACAACACAGCACAGCACCCAGCATGGCTGGAAGGCCCTAAATTATGCCAGGATGATCAGCATAGCACCCAGTTTGGCTGGAAAGCCACAAAACACTAGAGGAGAGTCAACACAATGCAGAAGAGGTGGCGTGAGTCCAGGCTGCACAGGAGTGGGGTGAGCTCCGCTAAGCTATGTTCTCGCAAAGTTAGAGCCCTAGTACAGAGGAAGATCCCCCGGGATGGAAGAAACATTCATGGAGTGCACACCAATCATTCAGAACACTCCAAGGGCTTTTTAGTCGACAACTCAATAAGTACAGCTTCTTAGTCAACAAGTGCAGTAGTCTCTCCACTATTGTCTAATCACCTCTCTCCTCCACTGTGTCTTCTAACTCGGTTGATGAGGCTATAGTTTCCTATAATACTGCTCTCGATTCTTTTGCTCCCTCTATCCTACGTCTTGTGAGTCACACTATACCTCAGCCCTGGCTGTCTTCAACTACCTGCTACCTTCGCTCCTGTGCCCTCAGCTGAACGGGCATTTGGCTCAAATCCCACTCCCTTTCTTCAATTCAAATTCATGCTTACTTCCTTCCATTATGCCATAGCACTCACCAAGCAAAACTACTATGTCCATCTAACCAACTCTCTCGGCCTCTGACCCCCCGTTGTCTCTTTTCTACTCTCAACTCTCTCAAGGCACCTCCGCCTCGACCCCCCTTCTCTTTCTGCCCAAACCCTTGCTATTTCCATGACAAAGTCCACAAGATTACACTCCGATTCCCTTCAAGATCAGCTTTATCCCCTCTTCCCCCTCTTTAATACCAAACTTTTTCCGTCAATCTCTGTTACCCTTTCTTTCTTTTTCTAAGATCACCAAAGAGGAAGCCTCTCATCTTCTTTCCTCCTCTAAACTTACTACCTGTTCCTCTGATCCTATCCTCGCCCATCTCCTTAATTCCATCTCCTCTTCTGTCGTACCTTCCATCACACACATTCTCAACCTATCATTCTGTACTGCAACTTTCCCTGCAGCCTTCAAGCATGCTCTGGTCACACCTCTCCTCAAGAAACCTTCATTTGACCCTCCTTGTTCTAATTATCGACCCATCTCTCTTCTTCCCTTCATTTCCAAAATTCTTGAATGTGCAGTTCTCTGCCATTGTCTTGATTTTCTCTCCTCTCAAGCCCTCCTTGATCCATTTCAATCTGGCTGAAATGGCCCTTGCTAAAGTCTCCAGGGACTTGTTCCTGGCTAAATCCAAAGGCCTTTACTCAGTCCTCATTTTTGACCTTTCTGCTGCTTTTGACCACCACTTTCTCCTTGATACATTGTCCTCCCTTTGGTTTTAGGAGCTCTGTACTGTCCTGGTTCTCTTCTTATCTCTCCCATCATTCCTTCAGTGTCTGTTTTGGTGGTTTTTCCTCTACTATTATCCCTCTCTCAGTTGGTGTACCCCAAAGGTCTGTTCTAGGCCCTCTCCTTTTCTCTTTCTATACCCAGTCCCTTGGTGCTCTCATCTCCTCCCATGGCTTTCAATATCATTTTTATGCTGATGACTTGCAGATCTATCTACACCTGATATTTATTTTACATTCCAAGCTTGTATATCTGCCTGCCTATCTGACATTGCTGCCTGCATGTCTCACTGCCGGTTGAAATTGAACATGGCCAAAACCAAACTTCTTATTTTCTCTACTAAACCCTTTTCTCCCCTTCCTCCCTTCTCTAACTCTGTTGGTAACACCCTTCTGCTTCCTGTTTCCTCAGCTCGCAACCTTGGAGACATCTTTGATTCCTCCCTCTCCTTCTCCACACATATCCAACAGACATGAATAGCCTGTCGTTTCTTTTACTACATTAACAAAATTCACCCCTTTCAAAATTACTAGAACACTTATCACTCTTTAGTCACTTCTCGCCTCAACTATTGCAACCTCCTTCTTGATGGTCTCCCTCTGAGCCATCTTTCTCCCCTTCAATCTGTTCAAAATTCTGATGCATGGCTAATCTTCCTCCAGCCCCAATATACTCATATAATCCCTCTTCTAAAATCATTGGCTTCCTTTCCATTTCCGTATCCGATATGAACTTCTTCTTCTGACCTATAAGTGCGTTCATTCTATTGCTTCTCACTACTTTCCTCTCTTCTCTCTCCCTACACCTGTCCTTATGAACTCCACTCTTCCTCGCTTCTATGCCCTTCTCTTCAACAGCCAATTCCAGACTTTGATCCTGTCACCTTGCTGCTCCTGATGCCTGAACAAACTACTTGTATTTTTACGTCAGTTTTCATCTCTCCCCGTTATCAAATCCATGCTAAAGGTTCACCTCTTTCAGGCCGCTTTTGGATCTTAACCCTTTGTTCTCTTGTTTCATTACCCTTGCCTAGTGTACCGTTGTTCTCATCTATTGTACTGTAGATTATAAGCTCTGATGAGCAGGGACCGTCATTTATATGTGTATGTACAGCGTTGCATATACCTTGTAGCACTATATAGATGATTAATAGTAGTAGTAGTTGTAGGCTGGCTAGATGGGATCCCCTTCCTCTATCAGTGCTCCATGCTCATCCTCCCTGATAGAAATACCATTCTTCGGTCAAGGCTAACACAGTAGCTGCACTCCCTTGATAGAACTTCCAAAGAAGTGCAGCAATGGATATTTGGAAAGAACTTTGAAAAGAGAGTTCAAGGCATGTTAACAGTGTTATGCTGGTAGTGTACAGCCATTGTGCCGGGTTCAGTTCAACCTGGACTCAGACTATTGAGTACTGCATGCCAAAGCAGGTAGCAGGACAACCAAAGAGGCATTTAATAACAAGCCAAAAACACCCACAAAGGCGCAAAGGAGGAGGAAGAGGAGTGGCCCAGAAAAGCCAAAGCACACTGGTTGCAAAATGAAGCAGCTAAAAAAAATAGTGACAAATTGGCATGGCATTTAAGGTAAGTGAAACTTGTACAATGACAAGCCTAAGCAGTGCATCTACAAAGGTGCAAAACACGAAGATGAGGAAGAGTGGCCCAGGAAAAGCCAAAGCAATGACGGCATAGTGGCAGAGAACCACTTTGACCTTGACCCAAGGAGAGCCAGAACGGTTCAACATGACTGTCCCTTCACATCCAAGAAAGTAATAAGGGCTGATCGAGAAGGAAGATGGTTGCCATTCTGAGAAGGATCTCTACCCCTAATCCAATAAGGAGAGAAGAATGGACCAGGGACAGAGTTGACAGGCATTTAGCAAAAGACACAGGTGGTGGCACTGTGGAAAGGCTTCATCCAGATGTTCAGCATTATAAAGTTTCAAGTGAAAGCATATCTTGTTTTAGGCTGTGACAGTTTTTCTGTCTGGCTTTGCCAGAAGTGATCAAGTCCCAGGGATTTATTCTTCCTGAAATTGCCTGGGACTAAGTGGATTACATCTGAACAGCTGAATCCAAGGCTATGGGCTTGATCTGGTTAAATAGCAGCAGCAGCAGCAGCAGGGCTTCCCAGGCATGTTGTGCTCACACCTGAACAGCAAGCACAGGTATGGCACTATGAATGGCAATAGGATGGAGGTGTATATTATGGGTGGAATTTTAGAAGCCCTATTTGTGCGTTGGACATCTGAAAACTGGCACAGAGATGTCCAAAGCACAAAGACGTCTCCAGAGCCATTTTAGAAGCCGGCTCTGGAGGTGTCCCCAGTGTGGGGATGCCCAGGTTTTTTGCAAGACAGGTTTATTGTCACCGCAAGGCATGTGCGCTGATGCAGCCTGTTTAAGAGTGGGTGAAACGCGAATCGACTACAGTTTCGTGCGGTTTGACGGCATTCCTAAAGTCTGGAGTTATATGGAATTTCCTTATAAGTGTTGGTGGAGGTTTTCTCAATTTATTTAAATGCATTTAAAAATTGTAAAAAGTGCTTACCACACCACTGAAACCAATGAATGAATTCTTGAGAGGACTCACTAACGTGCTGACACCAGCGGCTAGTATCGCAGTGGGTGCAACTGTTAGCCCCAATCTGAGGCTTGTAATTCTGAAGTATCCCACTGCCTGTATTAAGAGAAGTGGGCTCTGTTAGGCTTTCTAGAAGTTTTTTTTTATACCTGCCTGTTTTTGCTCTGCAAAGTTGTTATTTTGGGGTTTAGTGGCTTCCTCTTTGTTATTTTGTTACTTCATGTCTGAAAGGGGGCATGGTGGATGCATAGCTGAGATGTTCCCAGAAACCTGGACGTGTCTGCCTGATCTCAGAAATGTCCTGCACGCCCGGAGTCATATTTAAGGTTATTCCTGCTCCAGGGACGAATAAGTATCTTGAAAATGTTCATTTTGGCTAAAAACATCCAGAGGATGTAGAGAAGCGAGCACTCATTCATCCCTTGAACTCAGCACAATTTCAATGATAGCAGCAGTGGGATTTGAAGTACTCTAACCATTAGGCTATCTTAGGCATCTGGTTTCTGAAATATGGTTCTGGGAGAGTCTATGTATATGACTCCACAGATGGCCATATCAAGCATGGCCATGTTTGTGAAATCCAGTCTGCATCTGGACATGCCTGCATTTTTTCCAGATGTTCTGGCTTAGACATCCCAGATTGCACTTAGACATCCCCACTTTATATCTCTACCAGCCTTCCAACCATTTCCATCTAAACTGTGCTCAGTTGGGGGCCCAGGACTGGAAGAGGCACATAGCAGCCTGTTACTGGTACGTATCCTGCCTCAGAGCTTCTCCTTGGCTCCTGTGGCAGAGTATGTGGTTTGATAAACTGAGAGATTATCACATTTCAAGACGGACTATGAGGAAACATCATGTTTCAACTCCTTCCCAGGAGTCCCAAAACAGTAGAGCAAAACAGTTTTTACACATACAGTCCTGCTCTGTGAGCCTCCTGTGCCTTTGAGGAAGAGCTCCTGGGGCTGAAGGAAGAGCAACCATCCCAAACTAGATTCTTCTCTCGTACATCTTCCCCTAGTACAGAGACAGACCATGAATTCTCTACCCTCATTTAAGATCTTCACAAGTATCTGGCCAGTGAGAGTGCAGTAGTCAATTAGCAATAGTCTTCTGCAGATGGGCCAATACTATGGCTTACCACCTGAAGTACTCATTCAATCGAGTGATCCACTATAGGATAAAAATAATTTTTTATTGGACTCAAATTACTACATAGGTATAAGCTACCTAGCAGCAGATCTACATGTCTATTTTAATTTATATAATTAAAATTAATTTGACTATTTCTCTTCATAGTTCTCAATGTCAATAACAATCCATCCAAATGCCCAATTCAGTACTATTACTTTGGACCACTATATATAAGGTCCTGCATCAAGGACTTCTCATCTAAACATCTTTAGAAGTTCTATTGTCTGACCCCACACAGTCTTCTGGAAGTTGAATGTTAGTGGAAAGTGTGAATGGTTATTACGGGATTAAAAGAAGCTTTGATGGTGGTTGGTGTGTTCTGTGAGGTTGTGTGACTGGTTCTTTTACGTTGTGAGTAAAGTATGGATGAGTGCCCCAATGGTCCAATGAGTAAGAACAGATGGTCAATTTATGTTGAGTTGATAAGATTGTTTAAGGATTTAAAAGTGGTAATATCTATGTCTGGGAAAAAAGGATGATCAGACTCAGAGAAAGGAGATGAGTTAGTATGTAATATTTGGGAGAGGAAGACTTCTAAATGTTATCTTATATTTTAACACATGTTTTTGTTTATCATCAGAAATTTCTCCATGACACAAAATGGGCAAAACACCGACAGCATCGTAGAATTGATGGTGACAATTTTTTTCATTAGGAAGCTAAACTTAGCTATTCAATACGTAATGTAATATGTGATTTATTAAGAGGATGGGGAGAGACACAAGTAAACACAGTTTGCAGTTTCAAATTTTCAGGACTAGCCTGTTAAATTGAGCTGGCTACTGGAGCATAGCCATGGGTGGATCGTGGACCATGGTCCCATCCCCTACTTTGGAGTTGGGCCAGTCCAGTCAATGGCAGTGGCAAAGGCCAATGAGAGGAGAACCAGAGGGGGTATCACCATCTGCATAACCTACTGCATTGCCTGCCTATGTTCAACTAAGGGTCCCCTCACCACCAAAAAATTAGTTCTGGATAAACCACTGACTGGCTAGTGTTGAAAATGTATAATTGGTAGCTAAGTCTACCTCTGTCTCTCTTCATCTCTGAACATATTTGGCTGGCTATTCCTGTGTGCATGGATCACACATTTAAATCTGTTTGACTATGCTATAGCTAATTAGATTTTGAAAACGTTTCAGCCACAATCTAGCTGGCTAGGTTGCACCTGAAACATTTCCTAACTTAGGTGCCTATTTAAGTAGAAAATTTTGCAGTTGCAAAGATTAACACAAAATAAATAAAAAATCTGCACTGGAGCTCTTGGAGGTACGGCCAGCATCTGCCCATACAGTTACAGGTATGTTTACTGTATGTTAAATGCACGGCCGATGACGTGGATACATCTACACTACAGCAAAAAAGATCCCTCACCTCCAAACCAGCTTGAGCTTTAATTGCTCTGGCGTCTTCAATAGAGCCTCTCTGGTAGCAGGCGCAATTCCTAGATGCTCCAGCCTCATCTGCTCCTAGGTACATAATGGCGGTTCTGACCCCTAGCAATAGTTTTACGGTACTACTGCTAGGGGTCAAGCTGGCTAATAAGAAGCATTCATTCTTTATTTGGCAGTTTGACCCCTAGAGGTAGTACCATGAGACTACCACTAGGAATCAGAGCTTCCATTTTATACTCAGGTACAGACAGGGCAGGAGCATCCAGAGATTGTTCCTGCCCACCACTAGAAACCAGGAAAGTTCTGGTAAGAGCCTGTGGCTCTACTGAAAGTGCTGGGAGGGCTGTCGGGAGATGGAGGGGGTTTGGTGAAAATGCAAGGGGGGGATTTGTTCAGAATGTCGGCAGCAATCTAAGGGTATAGGGGAGTTTGATGCTGCACCAGCTGCACTAAAGGCATCCACAATAGTGCTGATGTACTTACAACTAATTGCAAGCCAGTGTCTGTGCCCATAACACACCCATTCTCCACCTATTTCTCGCCTGCTTCTATAGCAAGCACTGCTGCTCTACAGGGGGCACTCAGCACCACTGGCCACTCTCACACACAATTTCACCTTCCAGTCAGAACGATTCAAGCATATTTAACACAAAATATCCACTTTATTAGCCAAGATAAAGTTCAACTCGAAGTAGTTCACTGTGTCTTAGCATTGAATGTCAGTAATAATCAGTACATTACTCAGATTCTCCTCTTTCTGAGCTGGGAGGTCCACAGTGTTTAACTTCTAGCCAGGCTGTGCCTCAGTATTAGAGCACAAAGTTCAGGCAATGTCCTTTTCCAACAGCCTTTAGAAACTTCACTGAGACAGTTTCTCAGTGCTCCAGCACAACTCTGGTGTCTCACCATGGCAACAATAAGCCTCTGCACAGTGTAAGTACAATTAGTCTTACACAGCGTTCCTTTTCCCTGGCAGCGTCAGCTGCAAACAGCCAGTCCATATAGTACAGTTCAATGAAGTTCTATTTCACAATCTCCTTATTCCTGCAGCACAGCACCATAGTCTTGAAAATCACAGTCTCTTATGCCCCCAAACTCTCATACATCAATCCTCTTGAAGAGGGGGTGGACAGCCCCCTCCCTCTAGCAGACGACTAGTGCCTTAAAGCCCGTATTTGGCCTCCATTCCAAAAGCTGCCCCACTTTCTTCTGACTTGGCACTCTCACCTCCTCGTCTGGAGCTTGGTACCATAGCTTCTGGCTCATCCCATTGTTCAGGAACAAAGGCTCGTCTTGTCTCAAGTTCCATGTCCTCTCTATTTTCTAGTGGTGCTAGCAAATCCTGAGCCTCCTGGCTCTCTGGAAGCTCTGCGTCCTGCCTTTGGGCAGACAGTTTCTGCTCCCCTGTGCTCATGCAGTCCTCCCCCCAACCCCCCAGTCTGGTAAGAGAGAATGTGAAGAAGGAGCCCGCTCTCTGGCCCTCCCACTCCACTCCTCCCTCTCCTGGCTTTAATCTGACTGTGTGTAGCCTGGAGGGCTCTTAAAGAGGCCTTGCCTGACGAACCGCGGCTCCACTGTAAAGATGCAATCCCCGGCCGCCAGCTCCTGAACTGATTTCCCCGCAGCCCGACCCCTGATCCGGTCTCCCAAGAATAGGGTTGGGCTGTGGGGAATGCTCTCTGTCCCCTCTCACCGCTTTGCAGCCCCGGGCCTGCCGTCCGCTGCCTGATAGGGGAACTTATTCCACCTCAGAGATGGAATAAGTTCCCCATGTAAGCCGTCGGACCTGGACGTACAGGGCGAACATTGGAATCGGCCCTGTACTTCCGGGGCTGATGACCGCCCACCGCCTGCCCTAACGCCACCCCCAATCTGCCCCATCTAAATTCCCCATACAATGAGCGGGGAAGGTAGACGTGATTGGGTGGGATGGACGTCCATCACTGCTATTCGAATGACCCCCATAGTATTCTCCAGGGCCCCTGATTCTGCTATAGCACTTAGTGCATGAATTAGAAACATGTTGAGTATCAGTCATGTAATAACTATTAGCACATGTAAATTCATGTGGCAACTGCTTACCATACTTTAGTAAACAGGCCGCTTAGATGTTTATAATATGGTTGGTTTGTTGAAACTCGATTGCTTGGTGATTAGGCTGGTCCAAGCCTTATTAAATCAAACAAGGTTCTTAGAAAAATGCTCCTAAAATAACCATCTTTATTCTCTCAAGCTATATAATCACTGAATGGGAAGCCAATCTAGAATCTTGATGATGTAAACTTTTCCGATTTCAGATAAACCATTTACAGTACCAGGATTAAAAACCCGAGACATTTGTGCTCCATATTGATAGAAACATAGAAACATGACGACAGAAAAAGACCACGTGGCCTATTGAGTCTGTCCTTCCATATCAACCACTACAAGAGTCCCCCTTTTACCTTTAGAGATCCTCTGTGTTTGTCCCATGCTTCTTTGAATTCAGTTAATAATCAAGTTGCTACTTGCTACCGCATAGATGTAGCTTCAGGGCACACAACAGACATGCTCGGCTAGTCTGCAGCTGAATCCTTGGTTAAATATATAATATTTTCTGCAAGACCACACTTAAGAGCATGCCTGCCCTTTCTTTTTCCAACAGTGCTAACATGGGCCTAAATTATGTAGTTACTGAACTCGCAAAGAAATGGAAATGCAGATTTCACCCCACACACAGTCAGTAGTAGCGCTAGGCAAATTGGAACTTTTTCAGAATCCAGATTTCACTCAATTCTAATTAAGCAGAAGAGACAGATCCAGCAGCCCATCAGAAGTTCCATAAGCAGGGCTGCTAACTCTGCCTTTAAAATAAACGGTGCAAAACCTTACCTCATCTTGTGTCTACTTTCTTTAGTCCTAGCTAACAGGCAAGTACCACCAAGGGATGCAACCAGGCAATAGCAGAGGCATCTCCTCCTTTCACTCCCTCTTCCAGCTGACCAAAAATTAGTGCTACTGCCTTAGCTCCCACCGGCCAATAATGATTTCTCGTTCTCCTGCAGAGAACCAAGATGGGCTGGTTGCAGCAGTGGGAAACAGAAAAATGCTCTCTGATGACTTTCTCCTGCAGCTCTCGAAGCCATACCACCAGTGAGATTTTACAGTACTGAAGGGATTCCAACTACTTGCAAGGATGCAGAGATCCTCTGAAGGGCCCCCTACTGTCCTGATCTCGTAACAGCAGTCAAAATACCAGCTGATTGGCGACTTTACCTCTCAGGGACAGTTTTGATTTGGCTATTTTGCATATGATAAGACACATTTGACTACCTCCATGGCATAAATGCACAAGAGGCGGGCCTCTTTCAACTGAAAGAAAGCTCTCGAATGAGGGAACACACAATGAAGGTGAAAGGGGGCAGACTCAGGAGTAATCAAAGGAGTGATTTCTTTCTTGAAAGAGTGGAGGAAACATGGAGTGGCCTCCCAGCAGAGATAGTGGAGACAAGGACTGTATCTGAATTAAGAAAGCATGGTACAAGCACAGAGGATTTCTGAGGGAGAGGAAGAGTGGAGGAGTAGCCTAGTGGTTAGAACACTGGCTTAGTCAACAAGCAATTAAGAAGGGACCCAGGATATCAATGCTTGAACCAATACAAGCATTGTGGAACCTGTGTCCCTTGGGGAAACTGCTAGGTACATATGACCTAGATTGGCCACTGTTGGAAACAGAATACTGGGCTTGATGTACCTTGGTCTGACCCAGTATGGCATATCTTAACCAGGGTTCAATTCCCACTAGCACTCCTTGTGGCCTTGGGCAAATCACTTAACCCTCCATTGCTGTGGAAGAAAAGCCTAGCAATCTGCTTCCAGTGACACTGCCAAGAAAACCCTGGAGTTCCTGGGTCACAAGGAGTCAGGACTGAATCAAAGGCACACATTGCATTGAATTTTTGTATTTGGAAAAACTTAGAGAAGCTAGCAAAGTAGTCAAGAAGGCAAAGATTCAAAAGGAGGAGGAAATAGCCAATGCAGTAAAATGGGGGGATAAGACATTTTTCAGATATATTAGTAAGAAGAGGAAGGGCAAAAGTGGTATTGTCAGACTCAAGGGTGCAGGGGAGGAATATGTAGAAGCTGATGAGGATAAAGCGGAATTGCTTAACAAATATTTTTGTTCTGTGTTCACAGATGAAGAACCAGGAGCAGGACCTCAGAAAACACTCACAAATAGGAACAGAAGCGAGGGACATCTTGAACAATTTTCAGAAGACTGTGTTTGTGAGAAACTAGCTCAACTTAAAGTAGACAAAGCGATGGGACCGGATGGGATACACCCTAAAATACTGAGGGAACTTGGGGACGTTCTAGCAGCTCCACTGACTGACCTTTTCAATGCCTCGTTGGAGTCGGGAGTGGTGCCAAAGGACTGGAGAGAGGCTCATGTGGTGCCTTTACACAAAAGCGGATGTGGTTGAAAACTACAGGCCGGTTAGTTTAACTTCGGTGGTGAGTAAATTATTGGAAACGCTGCTGAAAGAGAAAATAGTGAGGTTTCTGGAGTTCAGCGGATTACAGGATCCGAGGCAGCATGGATTCACCAGAGGCAGGTCTTGTCAGACAAATCTGATTGATTTCTTTGACTGGGTGACCAGGGAGTTGGACCGAGGGAGAGCTCTAGATGTGGTGTGTATTTAGATTTCAGTAAAGCCTTTGACACTGTTCCTCACAGGCGACTTATAAACAAACTGAGCACCCTAGGGATGGACCCTAAAGTTACTGCTTGGGTTAGAAATTGGTTGGGTGGGAGGCGACAAAGAGTACAAGTATATGGAGCTCACTCTGAGGAGAAGTATGTTACCAGTGGTGTGCCCCAGGGATCTGTCCTTGGTCCGATTCTTTTTAACATCTTTGTTAGTGATCTAGCGGAAGGGCTGTCGGGTAAGGATTGCCTCTTTGCGGATGATACTAAAATCTGCAATAGAGTAGACACCCAGGAAGATGTAGATAACATGAGGAGGGATCTAGCTAAGCTTGAAGAATGGTCTAGAATTTGGCAGCTGGGATTTAATGTTAAAAAATGTAAGGTCATGCATTTGGGCTGCAGCAATCCAAGGGAGCAATATAGTAAGGGGGGGGGGGGGAAGTACTTTTGTCCACTAAAGAAGAGCGGGACCTAGGCGTGGTTGTGTCTGATGATCTTAAAGTAGCTAAACAGGTAGAAAAGGTGACGGCAAAAGCTAGAAGGATGCTTGGGTGCATACGGAGAAGAATGGCTAGCAGAATAAAGGAGGTGATAATGCCTCTCTATAAGTCTTTGTTGCAACCTCATTTGGAGTATAGTGTGCAATTCTGGACACCGCACCTTCAAAAGGATGTGAACAGGATGGAGTCGGTGCAGAGGGTGGCTACTAAAATGATTAGTGGTCTTCATTATAAAGCATTTGAGGACAGACTGAAGGATCTTAATATGTACACCTTAGAGGAAAGGGGGATAGAGATGATATGATTGAGATGTTTAAATACCTCCGTGGCATAAATGTTCAGGGAGAGAGCCTCTTTCAATTGAAAGCAAGTTCTGCTACGAGGGGACATGGGATGAGGGTGAAGGGAGATAGATTCAGGAGTGATATGCGGAAATATTTCTTTACGGAAAGAGTAGTGGATCCGTGGAATAGTCTCCCAGTGGAGGTGGTAGAGATGAGGACAGTAACTGAATTCAAATAAGCATGGGACAAACACAGAGGATTTCTAAAGGTAAAAAGGGGACTGTTGTAGTTGTTGATATGGAAGGACAGACTAGATAGGCCATGTGGTCTTTTTCTTTCATCATATTTCTATGTTTCTATGTAAGAGACCATAGAGTAGACTGGATAGAAACATATGGTCTTTATCTGCTGTGATTTTTTAAGTTTCTATATACTGTATAAAACAATCCTTTGAAGACTAACAAAGAATCTGCAGTAGAAAATCTTACTTCTATTATAAACCAGGCTTCATCAGAACATGCAAAGGAGGCAGTAATTACACGATTAAAGATTTATCCCTTTAAAAAAAGCATTTTCTGCAATGAGCTGGGAACAAAAAAACAAAAACTTATTGTATGGGGCCTTTAGCTAAAATCTACAAGAAAACAAAAGATTGAGGGAGGGAGAGGAGGAACTAGGCATGTATTAATGAAATCATCATACAGGAGAAGTAGTCTAGTAATCTTAAGACCCGGAGTCAAAAACTCCAGGTACCAAATCTAAGGTATATTGGGCTAATCCCTTTATTGCATTGTTTTTCTGCTTATTTGATTGTAAAAACAACAATTAATAATTCTAGAAGGTCCTTTGAGGTCCTACATTCTATGCTATTACTGCTAGTAATCATTTATATAGCACTACAAGGCATACGCAGCGCTGTAGATGGTCCCTGCTCTTCAGAGCTTACAATCTAATTAAGACATACAAAAGATGAGAATAAGGAAGGGTGAGGAGATACAAGGCAAGCAAGGGATCAGGAGGATCCAAAGGCAGCAAAGAGGTGAGCCTGCAGCATGGATTTGAACAGTGGCAGAGATGAAGCCTGACGTACAGACTCAGGTAGTTTGTTCCAGGTATAAGGAGAAATTAAAAGTAGAGCTAAGCGTTCTCTGAAGCTCACCACCACACAATTCAGCTTTCTCTATGTTTGACTTAAATAATGGAGGAACTTCCAGCTGGCCTCATGATCTAAGTCTTGTGAGACTTGAGACCGGACAACCAACCAGAAATTCCTGCATTGCACAGCTCCAACTTGCAGAGAACTGAACTTAGTAGCAATGAGCATTAGAGAACGCTATTTTCTTTGCAAGGGCAGCAGTAATGGTGGCCCAGGCCTTGACAAATTTTCTTTAGATTTACGAGCCAGCCCAGAACTTAAAAGCCAGCAGATGAGCTCCATATCCCCCTTCACTGAAGTTGAAGATCAGGAGATGGCGGATCAGAGATGTACTGCAGCTCCTTTGTGGCCTCATTATTTACTAGGGCTGTTTTCCCAAGGAAAAGAAAGCTTAGTAAACCAGATTCTGAACGTACACCTGTAGGCCAATGGCAACCACCCTCCCCCCCCCAGCCAGCCACCCCACATCTCATCACCCACTCTTGCTGCCTCCCTGCCCCCATGAATCCTGAACTGGCACCAATAGCAAATAACGATATCAACATTTTTCCAATCCAGGCAACTAGAACAATCCACAGAAAAGTCTACATATGTTTAACTGCTTGGGGCTCAGTTAAGGTTCTTTTCTTAAGTTGTCTTCACGAGCAATCCCCTCACTTTGTCACACAGTAAAAAAGCTCTTTGATCTGGAAATGAGTTACACCATGTACTGTGGTATGGCCGATAGCTTTGCATTCGGAAGGACAGTCCCATATTTTGGTTGTTAAAAAATACTACATTTTTTTATCTGCAAAACAAATGAACCAGTCCAAAGAAGGGAAGGGGAAAGCCAAAGACCAACTGGCATTTATGGTACTGAAAGAGAAAGAAAACTGGGCAGAAATGAAGGACTTTACAGTTCCCATATACTATCATACCCTCTGTTTCAGTGGTCCTGTATGACAGAGCCCTCATTCCCGTCACATATTTGTTTTTGTGCGCCATTTGGCCGAGACGTTTCAGTAGAACTTCAAAGCAGGTTATTCTGAGGCACACAGTAAGTATTTCCCCACTAATTTTGTACCTGACGCAATGGAGGATTAAGTGACTTTCCCAAGATACAAAAAGCATCAGAGAGATTTGAACCCTGCATTTTCTGTTTCGCAGCCCATTGCACTAACCACTAGGCTACTCCTCCACTTCTCAGAAAATTCTACGAACAGTCTAAATGTCGCCCACTCGTGTGTTGAGTCACCATGAATACTGAACACAAAAGGATGTTCTCAACCATTATTTGTTTAAAAAATGATTATTCATGAGGCGCCCTAATCCACTATTAAATCACTAAAAGCAAAGCTCCAGTAATTCTCGGAGCATCAACAGCAGAACGAGAGCAAAAACCGAAGAACTGCAGTTTAAGTTACGCAATCGCATCCAGGGTTTGTTGGAATCGGAGAAATCCCTGGGAGTTTTACTTTCAGGGGCACACGATTCCTGATAAATCAGAGCAATCTGAAACCTACAGAAATAGATTTAAAACAGATGGTGACTGAACTGATTCTTAACCCTTTACTTAATTTTCTAGGATAAAGCAGAACAATTTGCTGTGTTAATCCTCTATTCTGATCTGAGAAAAGGGGTTTTAGCTCCCAAAAGCTAGTCAAAAAATGTATTTAGTCCTATAAAAAGGTAGCGCTTCATTGTCTTTGTTTTTGTTTAGTTTATTTAGTAAACTTTATTACTAATTTTCTAGGCTAATCTCCAGTGCACTAAAAGAACTCGTGATATACCCTTAGAAAGGAAAGAAAGGAGGAAATATTTCCAAAACCACTTAAAATGTCAGTAACCAGGGTATCCCGGAGGCCCTCCTCCTCGCCCCCTTCATGTGACGGGCCCCCCACCACCACCCCCCTCCACCCCACCATAACAAAAGACCCACACACCAATTATGGCAAAACTTTGGTCGCAGCTTTATTTACCATATATATACACCGGCCCCAACATGGGCCCAACATATGTGATCATCATAACATAATCCCCCCCCCAAATCTGGACGACACCCACACCAGCCATATTAGCAGCAAGGTGGAGCATCATCCTCCCCCAAACCCTGCCGCCTGCCTCGCCATGCTAGTAGCAAAGGCCGGCCCCAGTCCCCTATACCGGGCCGAGCCCCCAACCGGGGTCTCGCCCCACCCCGGGGAGCACTTCGCTCCCCCCAATGCGCCTTAATATGTTAGTGCCCCGCTGCCTCGGCGAGTGCTAGCTCTCTCTACCCCCCCCCCCAGCTGCAACAACCTCTCCAACAAAAGGGAGGGTGGGCAGGACTCACCGCCAGGCACCGGATCCGAAAGTGAGGTAACTCGCACCACGCGGACTCTCACCCTGGCTCCGCAGCCATGCCTCCCCCTCTCGGCTCCAATGAAATCGGCCCACACCACTGACGTGGGGCCATTTCAAACAATGCCTGCTCCCACCTCCCCAACACCAGCGGCACGAGGCCGAGGACCGAGCCCCGGTAACCCGGTTACTGTTGGCCCCGGGACCCTGCCCTGCGGCCTCAACATAATCATAACTACAGCCACCACAAAACAATTAGCACCCAAGTTACAAGTTGGCTGGGACCTTGAATGAGGAAGTATTCCTTCTGGAGGTCGAGATCTATCTTTTGCAAGCAACATTTGGCAAGCATTCAATTCTGGTGCTTCAAGCTAGCTATAATTTATACTTCAGCTTGAAGGAACAGTATAGCAATCACAATGAAATTATAACTGACAATGCAAGAAGAAAGTAGGTTTCATATTAAGTTTATATCTGCCAAAGACTTTTATAACAATAATAAATCTGTGACTGTTTTAAAGGGCTTCTTTACTATCACTTTTCCATTCACTTTTGGGATCCGCTGCAGTCTAGCTTTCTGGAGCGTTTTATAAATCAATAAAGCCAAGTTTGTACGCACTTGTGGCTCTAATTCTGGTACGGTTCCAGGATTCCAGAAACTCTTCCCAGAATCTTGCTATTTTGACTGCTCAATGTCACTCAAATAGAATTTATCTGTGCTTCGATATCATTCTAAATTCACTAATCCAGCCACAAATAAGGCCATTTTAATAACATACTAAGAAGGGAACTCAGACAACTCTCAAATGTGGTTGAGCATGGACTAAAATCACTGCACAGAAAGAGTGAACATGCATTTCATCCATTTTCTGGAGAGAGCCAAAAAGGTTTGAATTCAATAGGCTGAGACGAGTCAAAATTTCTTGTTCATCATCTGCTGTTTCAATTTACTTTTCATATAGCAGTATTTTGATGGCTAAAACATGGGAGTACTGGTCCCATAAAGAAGACTAGGTCCCCTGTAAGCACACAATCCCTTCTGATGTTAGACAATTCATTTTTGCCATCCTCTTTGTCTGACAGGCTGCAATGACAAATGTGTTCTTGTTGTTCCTGTTAAAAGCCGTTGAGTAGATGTCGACTCACGGCAACTCTGTGGATTGTTGTCCTAAATTGTGTTCGGTCATCAGTCAGCTAACTGCTGATAGAGTGGCATCCATAGTTGTTATGTACTGATCCACAGCATTTCTGTTCTTTTGTGATGACTTTCAAGTATGTCAAACATGATGTCTTTCTCTAATGATTTTTCTCTTTGCATGATATATCCAAAGTATGAACGCTGAAGTCTTGTAACTTGAGCTTTTAAGGAAAACTTAGGCTTGATCTCTTCTAGTACCAATTTGTTTTTTAAGCAGTCCATGGTACACACAATATTCTTTATCAGCACCATAATTATTTGTTATTGTTGTTAGAAACATAGAAAAATGACGACAGAAAAAGACCACATGGCCTATCTAGTCTGTCCTTCCATATCAACAGCTACAACAATCCCCTTTTTTCCTTTAGAGATCCTCTGTGTTGGTCCCATGCTTTTTTGAATTCAGATACCGTCCTCATCTCTACCACCTCCACTGGAAGACTATTCCATGGATCCACCACTCTTTCCATAAAGAAATATTTCTGCGTATCACTCCTGAATCTATCCCATAGCCCATGTTCCCTGTAAAATAGTTATCTCCAAGTTATAATGCCCTGTTGAATGTAATTTCAGTTTGTTCAATGTAAACCGCACTGATGCAGAATAGCGCGGTATATAAGAGAATGTAAATAAATAAATAAATCCCCTTTCACCATCATCCCATGTCCCCTCATAGCAGAACTTGCTTTCAATTGAAAGAGGCTCTCCCCCTGTGCATTTATGCCACAAAGGTATTTAAAAGTCTCAATCATATCACCTCTATCCCTCCTTTCCTCTAAGGTGTACATATTAAGATACTTAAGTCTGTCCTCATATGCTTTATAACGAAGACCACTAACCATTTTAGTAGCCATCCTCTGTACTGACTCCAACCTTGTTGTTAAGTACCGTCGAGTCAGTGTCGACTCATGGTGACACTCTGGATAGTTGACCTAAACTGTGTTTGGACTTCATTCAGGCAGCTCATTGCTGATAACAGCGGCAACCATAGCTGCTGTTATTGTATCGATCCATCTCACTGTTGTTCTTCTTTGTTTGCATTGACCTTCTACCTTGCCAAGCATGATGTCTTTCTCTAATGATCTCTGTCTTTGCATGATATGTCCAAAGTATGAAAGTCAAAGTCTTGTCATTTGAGCTTCTAAAGAAAATGTAAGTTTGATCCCCTATAGTACTGATGGTTTGTTCTTCAGGCAATCCACATATACACAGTATTTGTCACCAGCACCATAATTAAAAGGCATAGCTTTTTATGTCTATCTTTTTCACTGTTCAACTTTCGCACCGTATGATTTTATTGAAAATACCATGGCTTGGACAAGTCAAATCTTTGCATGGAGAGAGACATCTCTGCTCTTGAGAATCTTGTTTAGTTCCTTCATAGGTCCATAATTTGAAGGCATCTATTTTCTTCCTGACATTCTTTTTCACTGTCCAACTATGGCATCCATATGATGTTATTGAAAATACCATGGCTTGGAGAAGTTAAATCTTTATACGCAGAAATACATCTCTCTGCACATGAGAATTTTATTGAGGTCCTTCATATTCATTCTGTGAAGAACAATGTGTTGTCTGATTTCTTGACTGTTTGTCTTTTTATTATTGATTATTTATCAAAGTAGGTTAAAGTTGTCTACTATTCCTATTTCTTTTCCATCAAGGATGAAGTTATTGATTTTGACAGTTGTCAGGATCTTTATCTTCTTCACATTAAGTAGCAGGTCCATTTTACGATTATATTCTTTGATCTTGGTAAGCAGATGTTTCAGATCATTTTCATCTTCAGCTAGTACTGTGGAAATGTCAGCATAGCAAAGGTTGTTAAGTCTTCTACCAATCTTCACATCTCTGTTGTCTTCATACAGTCTTATTTCTCTGGTGGTTTGTTCTGCACAAAAACGGAACAGAAGGTGGTGGGGCAAATACAGTGAAGGAATTCAAAATGGCATGGGACAGACACAGTGGATTCCTTTATAGAAAGAGGATAAAATCAAAATTAACTAATATCTTTTATACTTCAACAAATAGAGGCGGTCACCTGCAAGGAGCAGTGAGTACAACCCTAAAGAAAGGCATAAAAGGAGGTGACCTGCAAGGAGCAGCCGGTACAACTACTCTAGTCACCTTACTGGACAGACTACAGGACCCTACTGGTCTTTATCTGCTGTCATATACTATGGGGGTCATTTTAAAAGGCGTAGTCGTGATTTAGGACATCTGAAGATGTGCATGGGGAAATCACCGAGATGTCATGAAAGCCATTCTACAAATTACGTTTACAGATGTTTTCGGTGCAGGGACGTCGAAGAAGGCAAGGAATGCGGTGCAGGTGTTTCTGGGGATGCAATAGACTTACACATCCCAGTTCGATTTCAGAACGATAGGGATGTTTGCAGGTACATCCATATTTAAACCTGCTGAAGGCACAAACAGGCATCAGGAAAGTGCTTATTTTGGCCTCAAAACATCCAGAGTGTGTAAAGAAGAAGGAGAGTTAAGTGACTAGTCTAAGATCACAAAGGCCCACACTGGGATTTGAACCCTGACCATCCTGCTCCCAACCCACTACTTTAACCTTTATGCTATTAGGCATCTATGTTCTGATATGCTATTCTGGAGACGTCTATGTAGAGGTCTCTATAGATGTTCATATCGGGCATGCCCATGTTGTGCCTGAACTTGCAGGTGCCTGCTTTTTTTTTTCCAGACATTCTGGCTTTGATGTCCCAAATTGCACTTGGACATCCTATTGTAAAATGTGCCTTTTTATGCTACTAAGTATGGGGAGAATATGAAGCCTTGTAGTATTTCTTTGCCATTTTTGAACCTTTCGTTTTTCTCCTTCTTCCGTTTGAATAATAGCTTCTTAATCAATGTAAAGGTTGTGAATGTGAACTATCAGGTGTTCCGGTATACATATACTTCTTAATGTGGCCCAGAGCTTTAATGATTTATGCAATCAAAGGTCTTGCTGTATTCAATAAAACACATATCCTTTTGGTATTCTTTTATCTTTTCAAGGATCCATCTCGCATCCGCAGTGGTGTCTCCCTCATTCCTCGCCCTTTCCTGAAACCTGCTTGCACTTCAGGCAATTCTTTTTCCAGGTATGGTTGTAGTCCCCACTGAATAATCTTGAGTAAAATCTTGCTGGCGCATGAGATCAGAGCGAATGCGCGATATATTCCACAGTCCATTGAATCATCTTTTTTCAGTAATGGCATGAACACAGATCTCTTACATTCAATCAGTCATGATGTTGTCTTCCAAATTTACAGGCAGAGCCTTGTAAGTATTGTAAAAGCTGCATCTGATTGCTGTAATATTTCAATAAGAATGCCGTTAAGGCCTGGTGCTTTGTTCTTTGATAATGCTTAAATGCTGCTTTGATGACTTATTTTATCACCAACAGTTCCTGATGGAATGAAGAGGCAGATGTAACAGGCATCTCAGAGACTTGATGGAAGGAGGATAATCAATAGGACACTGTGATACTGTCATACAAATTTTAATCACAATGATAGGGCAGATCGAATTAGTGAATGGGCGGTGCCATATTTTAAAGAGACCATTGAGTCAAATAGAATAAAAATTGTACAGGAAACAGAATGCACTGTGAATCTTTATGGATAGAAATTCCATGTGTAAATGGAAAAATAATAGTAGTGGAGCTATTCTAACATCTGCCTGGCTAGAAGAAATTGACAGATGATGAAAAGCTAACAAAAATTAAGCAAACTAACAAATGTGGTAATGCAATAATAATAAGTGACTTCAATTACCCCAATATGGTCCTTAGAGAATCTAGGATCATCTAGAAGTAAGGAGATCCTAGATTCTCTATAAAGAGAACTATTCCGGCAACTGTACCAGAACTCACACGTGAAGAGGGCCCATACTGGACATGGTGCTTACCAATGGGGAAAGTGTTTTGGATGTTATAGTGAGAGAACATCTCGCATCCAGTGATCACCAGATGGTGTGGTTCAGTATTAGGACTAGGGCTGATAAAATCCATTCAAAAGTAAGGGTCTTAGACTTTATGAAAACTAACTTTGCCAAGATGGTACAATACCTGAAGGAGTTATTAGCAGGATGGGAACTGCTGGGGGATGTAGAAAAGAAATGGGCAAAACTGAAAGTGGATATTTTAAGGGCAACAAACCTTTTTATTAGAAAGGGAAATAAATGTAAAAGGAAAAGGAGGCCACTACGGTTCTCAAAAGAAGTAACTGAAAAGGTGAAGAAAAAGAGGGAGGTCTTCATAAAATACAAGAGATCACAGAGAGGAAGACAGGCATCTCTATATGGAAAAACCTAGAGAAGCTAGCAAAGTAGTCAGGAAAGCAAAGATACAAAAAGAAGAAGAAATAGCTAATGCAATAAAATGGGGAGATAAGACATTTTTCTGATATGTTAGTGAGAGAAGGAAGGGTAAAAGTGGTATGGTCAGACTCAAGGGTGAAGGGGGGAATATGTACAAGCTGATGAGGATAAAGTAGAATTGCTTAACAAATATTTATATTCTGTGTTCGCAGGTGAAGAGTGAGGAGAAGGACCTCAGAAAACACCCATAAATAGGAACAGAAATAACAGGGATCTTGAACAATTTTCAGAAGACTGTGTTCATAAGCAACTAGCTAACCTAAATGTAGATAAAGCGAGGGGCCCAGATGAGATCAGAGCATACTGAAAGAACATGGTGATGCTTAGCAGCTCCACTGACTAACCTTCTCAATGCTTCTTTAGAGTTGGGAGTGGTCCCAGAGGACTGGAGAAAGGCACATGTAGTCCCCTTTACACAAAAGAATAAGGATGAGGTTGAAAACTATAGACCAGTTAGTCTAACCTCTATGTTGAGTAACTTATTGGAAACGCTGCTAAAAGAGAGTATAGGATCTGAGGCAGCATGCATTTACCAGAGGCAGCTCTTGTCAGACAAATCTGATTGATTTCTTTGACTGGGTGACCAGGGAGTTGGACCGAGGGAGAGCCCTAGATATGGTGTACTTAGATTTCAGTAAAGCCTTCGACATTGTTCTGCACATTCGACATATAAACAAACTGAGCACCCTAGGGATGGACCCTAAAGTGACTGATAGGGTTAGAATAAGTGGAGCTCATTCTGAGAAGGAAGTTACCAGTGGTGTGTTGCAGGGATCTGTCCTTGGTCCGATTCTTTTTATTTGTTAGTGATATTGCAGAAGGGCTGTTGGATAAGGTTTGCCATTTTGTGGATGATTAAAACAAATTTTGAAACCACTCCAGACTACTGCGGACCATTTTAATCATCAAACAGTTCTTTAGTAAAACATGTGAAAAGTTGTGAAAAAATTATTTATGAAAACTTATCTCAGTAACCGAAGAGAAGAAATTCCAAAAAGCGTGAATGCTGAAGTCCACATTTGAGATGGCACGACGTGCACGTTTCGAGGTCAAAAACCTCTGTATCAAGCGCTCTTTATGGACGTCGCTAAGAAATGATTCTTCCCCCTGTGCTGTGAGCTCAGACTACATGTATTCCAAGTATTTAGAAAGGCAGAAGGCAGGCCAATGACAGCCGGCATGTGATGTAAAAGAGGATATTATAGCCTAAAGGACATTCTTCAAAAACGGAAAAAGGACCAAATGAATGAAAACAGAAAACAGCATATGCACTGGAAAGTTCTATGAAAAGTATTGATAAGGAAGGCAAAAAGAGAATTTGAAAATAAACTTGCTGTGAGGCAAAAACTCAAACCAAATCTTTTTCTATAAGGAAGTCTAAATGATCATGAAGTAAAAGGGGCAGTCAGGGAGGACAAAACCATAGTGGAGAGACCAAATGAATTCTTCACTTCAGTCTTTATTAAGGAAGATGTAAGGGAACTACCCATGCCAGAAATGGTATTTAATGATGGTGATTCAGAAGAACTGAAACAAATCTCAGTGAGATGGGTCAATATAATAGGGCAAATCAACAAACTAAAGAGCAGCAAATCACCCGGAACAGATGGTATACACCCCCAGAGTGCTGAAAGAACTCAAAAATGAAACGGGATATATACTATTAATAATCTGTGATCTTTCATTAAAATTCTGTATGGTACCTGAAGGTAATAAACAAAAAAGCCAGTTTTTAAAAAGAGATCCAGGGGTGATCTGGGAAATTACAGGCCAGTGTTGGCAGAATAGTCCAATCTCTTATAAAGAACAAAATTACTGAACACATAGACAGACATTGTTTAATGGGACACTGGAACTGGTTTTGCCTCATCTCTATTATTGCAATTCACTGTTTGGTCTTCCACCTACGAAGATGAAAGGTTACAACAAATACACAATATAGTCATTAACCTTTTTAAAGGCTTTGCAAATATGTTCATGCTATTTTTGTAAATGATATTTTGCATGCATATACGGGCTTATGCGTGCAAAACTCCTTTATAGAATTACCTTCTTCAGAACATGTGTAAAAGTGTGTGGGAGAATCTCTCTGCTATTAGGGATAGTTCTGTAATTCATAGAGAAACATTAGAAACATAGAAAAATGAGGACAGAAAAAGAGCACATGGCCTAACTACTGTAGTCTGTCCTTCCATATCAACAAATACAACAGTCCCCTTTTTTCCTTTAGAGATCCTCTGTGTTTGTCCCATGCGTCTTTGAATTCAGATACTGTCCTGATCTCTACCACCTCCACTGGGAGACTATTCCATGGATCCACCACTCTTTCCATAAAGAAATATTTCCGCATATCACTCCTGAATCTATCTCCTTTCATCCTCATCCCATGTCCCCGCATAGCAGAACTTGCTTTCAATCAAAAGAGGCTCTCCACCTGTGCATTTATGCCACAGAGGAATTTAAACGTCTCAATCATATCACCTCCATCCCGCCTTTCCTCTAAGGTGTACATATTAAGATGCTTAAGTCTCTCCTCATATGCTTTATAACGAAGACCACTAACCATTTTAGTAGCCACCCTCTGCACAGACTCTATCCTGTTTATATCCTTTTGAAGGTGCCGTCTCCAGAATTGCACACTATACTCCAAATGAGGTCGCACCAAAGACTTATACAGAGGCACTATGACTCCTTTTTTCTGCTAGCCATTCCTCTCCCTATGCACCCAAGCATCCTTCTAGCTTTTGCCGTCACCTTTTCTACCTGTTTAGCTACTTTAAGATCATCAGACACAACCACACCGAGGTCTCGCTCTTCTTTGATGGACAAAAGTACTTCACCCCCTATACTATATTGCTCCCTTGGATTGCTGCAGCCCAAATACATGACCTTGCATTTTTTAACATTAAATCCCAGCTGCCAAATTCTAGACCATTCTTCAAGCTTAGCTAGATCCCTCCTCATGTTATCTACACCTTCCTGAGTGTCTACTCTATTGCAGATTTTGATATCATCCGCAAAGAGGCAAACCTTACCCGACAGCCCTTCCGCTATATCACTAACAAAGATGTTAAAAAGAATTGGACAAAAGACAGATCCCTGGGGCACACCACTGGTAACCTCCCTCTCCTCGTTGTGAGCTCCATTTACCTGTACCCTTTGTCGCCTCCTCATTGTGAGCTCCATTTACCTGTACCCTTTGTTGCCTCCTACTGACCCAAGCAGTAACTTTAGGGTCCATTTCTAGGGTGCTCAGTTTGTTTATAAGTCGCCTGTGAGGAACAGTGTCAAATACTTTACTGAAATCTAAATACACCACATCTAGAGCTCTCCCTCGGTCCAACTCCCTGGTCACCCAGTCAAAGAAATCAATCAGATTTGTCTGACAAGACCTTCCTCTGGTAAATCCATGCTGCCTCGGATCCTGTAATCCGCCGGACTCCAGAAACCTCACTATTGTCTCTAAAATAGGTGCTATTGTCTCTAAAATAGGTGCTATTGTCTCTAAAATAGGTACTATTGTCTCTAAAATAGGTGCTATTGTCTCTAAAATAGGTGCTATTGTCTCTAAAATAGGTGCTATTTTGCAAATGTACATGAAATGATCTCATTAAATGCTACTAGTTTCCACCCACAGTTTTGAAATCGCGCATATTATAGGGAAGGAACTGCTCAATTTCAAGCCTGCATTCATTCATTCTATTCTTTCAACTGCCAAAGCCAATGGCCAAGATCAATGCCCACAATGAATACCTAATTACATCATTGTCCGATGGTCTTTTTTTTAGGTATTTAGATTTAGTTACTTGTCTTTCTAAATCCAAGCTCAAGGCTCATTACATTCAGGTACAGTAGCTAAATTCCTACGCAAAAGGACTTATAGTCTATGTTGGCATCTGACTCAGTGGAGGGTGAAGACCTTTATCCAAGGTCACAAAGAGCATCAGTGGAAGGATATAAACCTTGGATTCCCTGGTTCTCAGTCTGCCTCTCTAACGACCAGGCGATAGTATGTCAAAATTATTTCATTATAAATGACATTTTGTTGTTCCACAATGACTGGACGTTAGCTCAACTTATATGCAAAGTGAAAAAGGGAGAGAAGGTTACAGTAGACTCTGCAATGCTTGATTGACCCGCTTGTGTCCTCCATACAAGTTAAAAATACACTTCTGCTGAGACTCAAGTATGGCAACAACTTCAGCATAAAAACGCAGTTACCTAATGTATTTATGTGTGTCGCCTTTCCTTAATTGCTTCATTTTAAAAAACTGATTTTGAATCGTCGGTCTACTTTCATAGTAGTTAAATAAAAAGCGAAACATGACAGGAAATTAAGGCAATACTTTGTTGAATGAAATACATTTTCAGACTAGCTTTCAAGGGTTAAAACCTTCTTAAGGTCAGGACAGTATGAGTAACAGATAATAGCAGAATATATAGAGTGAGTCGCAATTGCATTCAATTCACAGTCTTGGGGGAAGAGGGTGAGAGTGTGTATGAGGGGGAAGAGGGGAAGTGGGAGAAATGGACGGCTGATCAGAGGGAGACCCGGCTGTAAATATTTATAGTTTATAATGGTAAAACAAACAGGAAAGACTGCACAACTTCTAAAACTTTCTATTTTACATGACAGAAAGCCAAACCGAAGCGTCATTAAGCTACACAACGGAAGACTGTGTGAAATCTGAAGAACCTGTGCTCTTCTTTTGGATCATGATAAATACTGACAAAAAAATGCCATTTTCAGTGATATCTTGCACACACATTCTCTCAATTTCTGGAAGGTTTCTTGCTTTTGATGAAGCTGCTGCAACTTCTTCTTAGTTTGGATATATAATAGGATTCCATTTTCAGAGAGCGAGGAGGCTAGAAAAGACCATATGCAAACTTAGAAAGCCAAGCAGGTGAAAGAGAGAGCGTCTCCTAAGACAGAGTGAGGAAGATCTGACATTGATTGTCATTGTCTTTCCTCCACACCTGCTCCGCCCATTCCACATCCTGTGAGGTTCCTCAGCCCTGGCTATCTTCTACTACCCGCTACCTCCGCTCCTGTGGCTGCTCAGCTGAACGCATTTAGCTTAAAGCCCGCTCCTTTTCTGACTTCCTCCACTTTACATTCACGCTTACCTCTTTCCAGTCTGCTACTGCACTTGCTAAGAAAAACTATTATATCCATCTGAACTGTCTTGCCTCTAAGCCATGTCATCTCTTCTCTACTCTCAATTCTCTTAAGGCACCTCCACTTCCTATTCCTCCTCTCTTTTCCCAAACCCTAGCAGAATACTTTCACGACAAAGTCCTTAAGATCACTCTTCAATTGCCTATTATTCCTTCTTCACCCTCTTTTCCCTCTGCAATATCAACTTTTCCACTCAACTTTCCCCACCCTTTCATCCTTTTCTAAAATCTCTGAAGATGAAATATCCCTTCTTCTTTCCTTCTCTAAACTCACTACCTGTTCTTCTGATTCTATCCTCTCCCATTTCTCCTCTGTCATCCCTTCCATCTCACATATTCTCAACCTTTCAGTCTCCACTGCAACCTTCCCTGCAGTCTTCAAGATGCTGTGATTACTCCTCTCCTCGAAATCTTTCTCTTGACTCCACTGGTCCTTCTAATTTCTGACCCATCTCCCTTCTCCCATTCATTTCCAAACTTCTTGAATGTGCAGTTCTCCACCACTGCCTTGATTTTCTCTCTTCTCATGCCCTCCTTGATCCCCTCCAATCTGGTTTTCGACCTCTTCATTCTACCAAAACAGCTCTTGCCAAAGTCTCCAATGACTTGTTCCTGGCTAAGTTCAAAGGCCTTTACTCAGTTCTTATTCGTCTTGATCTTTCTGCTGCTTTTGATATTGTCGATCATGCTTTCCTCCTTGATACATTATCCTCTCTTGGTTTTAGAGACTCTGTGCTGTCTTGGTTCTTTTCTTATTGCCCCAACCACTTCTTCAGTGTTTGATCTAGTGGTTCCTCCTCTACTGCCATCTCTTTTTCAGATGGTGTACCCCAAGAGTCTGTTCTAGGTCCTCTCCTTTTCTCTCTCTACACCCAGTCCCTTGATGACCTCATCTCTTACCATGGCTTTCAGTATCATTTTTATGCTGATGACTCTCAAATCTATCTTTCTTCTCCTATCATTTCTCCTACACTTCAAGCTCATATCTCTGCTTGCTTATCTGATATCGCTGCCTGGATGTCTCACCACCATCTGAAACTGAATATGGCTAAAACCAAACTTCTTATCTTTCCCCCTAAATCCTCCTACCACCTTCCTCCTTTCTCCATCACTGTTGACAATACTCTTCTTCTTCCTGTTTCCTCAGCCAGTAACCTTGGGGGTCATCTTTGACTCCTCTTTCTCCTTCTCCTCTCATATTCAACAGATTGCTAAAGCCTGTCATTTCTTTCTCTATAAAATTAGCAAAATTTGCCGCTTTCTCCCTGAACACACAACTAAAACTCTTGTCCACTCTTTAGTTACCTCCCGTTGTGACTACTGCAACCTCCTCCTTGCTAAACTCTTTGTCATCTTTCTCTTCTTCAATCTATTCAGAACTCAGCTGTGCGGCTAATCTTCCGCCAGCCCTGATACAATCATATAACCCCTCTTCTGAAATCACTTCACTGGCTCCCCTTCCATTTCCGTATCCATTTCAAACTTTTTTTTCTAACCAATCAATGCATTCACTCTACTGCCCCTCATTACCTTTCCTCTTTTCTCTATCCTCCTCCTTTGGTTCCCTTCTCTCTATGTCCTTTTTCTCTAATGCCAACTCCAGACTTCGTTCCTTTCACCTTGCTTCTCCTTATGCCTGGAACAAGCTTCCTCTGTCCTTATGTCAAGTCACCTCTCTCTCCCTCTTCAAATTTTGGATCCTAATCTCTTATGTCTCCTCTCTCTTTGAACCCTTATTTCTCTTGCATTGTATTGTTTGTATTATCTGTCTTAACTAGACTATAAGCTCTTCAAGCAAAGACTGTCTTTTTATGTGTTTGTACAGTGCTGCATATGCCTTGTAATGCTTTATAAATGATTAATAGTAGTAGTAGTAGTAGACAAGGAGAGTGTTATTTCTTCTTCATTAATTCCTCAGAAACTCACTGGAAGTCCAAACCTGCCAATGAGCTTTCTCAAGAGAAGCCCCCATACTCTGGGACTCATTCCCACTAGCGCTTTGCCTAACTCAAGACTACCTCTACTTCCGGAAGGAGGTGAGAACCTGATTCTTCTTCCAAGCCTTTAATGGCTGTGACGACGGACTATCCAATCACTCAGACCACATCAGGACTAGCCTGCTTCACAGATTGTAACACAGACCAGTTTCCCACAACATATTCAATTGTACATACAATTTACTCTCAGTCTGGCTGCCCACTTTTATTTATCCCAACACCTGTGTCTTACTGATCTTGTCTGTCTGAACATCCCATCTGCATGTTCCCTCTGCTACACGTAAAGCTGTTTCATTGTATTGTACTGATTATTGTGAACACTGTATCTATGGTGTATGAACATTCTACTGTGCTGTCTATTATGTTGTATCATTTGTAGTCTGCTGACACTATCAGATTTCTGCTGTATGAATGTTTTACTAAGATCTAATTTGCCTATCTCCAAGTTTCCCCCATTGTTCTAATTAGGTATTACACTGATATTGGGTCATTTTACTATAATTAATGCTGTTACTATAATGTAAGCTGTTTATGTCAAATTATACCTATTGTTTAATACTTTGGATGAATCTCTTCATAAAGGTGGCTAATAAATCGAAATAAATAAACACCCCATACATAAACAGGAAATGTCTCTGATTCAGACATGATTGTTGCTATTATGAATCATCAGTTCCTTTGAAAAAGGACGAAAAATCCAAGAGCTACTACCTATTTACCTTAGCAGTATGCAAGGATTATGTCAAACATAACCCCTCCGTTATGGATTTTATCATCTTCAGTCCATTTTCCCACCATGATACTGTTGAGTAAGCTGGAACAGACTGAGGTAAAAGAACTCATCCTAGGCCACAGAAAGCCAAGACTAGAGTCCACCATAACAAGTACTTTTGACTTGGTGTCTTCAGTTTTCCACAACTCTTCCCTTTCACTTAGTAGCAAAGCTGCAAGGTTCATGAAGAGGAAAGCTTTCAAAAGTGGTTTACTCATGTAAACAGGCTGTCCAAAAATTGCCTATCCTTCTGACAGGTAAGAGCAGGCACGGGATCAACCACATGGGCATTGAGGCAGTGGGCTTGTGGCACGGTTTAGTCAGGGAAGGCAATGATGCACATCGGTAAGGATTTGAGGGTTTATTTTTATTAAATTGCTCTCTAACTTGGAGCTCTTAAAAGGGTTCTGGTATATTTTTAAAGCAAAGTTACATTCTTTTTGGTGGTTTAGTGGCAATATCTTCTTTAGCAGAGTAGGTTTTAAACTCTAGTAACCTTCTCAGCTTTTGGGAACTGCTGACACCTAATCAGGTGTTAGTTCCCTCCCTACCCACCCCTAGTGAGCAGTCTTGCTTTATAGGGAACCTCCCCATTTAACAAAGCACAGGGACTTGGAACAGCACATTTTGATTATAATTAAAGTGATTTAACTGTTTTTTCTCTGAAAGAACAGCTGGGAAACCGGCTGGTACTTTGGTAGATCTCTCTCTTTTGCTTTAACAGATACCTAAGCTCCATGAACAGAACAATGGCAGGGAAAAATCGTATCGCTAAAGCTGTTGCCCCCGTTACAGCTTCTGCCTCTGTCCAGACAGAGGTCCCAATGCCAGTCGAAGGACCGGTTCCATGTGCAGGGTGCCTACATGCTGAAGCTCTGAGGAAACAAGTGGAGGAACTCAGAGAGGAGGTGGCGAGGCTGAGGAGCATTCAAGACAGTGAGAAGTACATTGATGAGATGCTTCTTGAAACATCCAAGCTCTCTAGCAGAGGAGACGATGGGTGCCAACAGAATGACGAAGGTTGGACACAAGTCACCAGGGCCTGCATTTTCACCCATCCAACTTCTCCAACCCTTGAATTGGAGAACCATTATGCAGCCCTGGAAGTGGAGGAGGTGAAAGTATCCCTGGAAAGGGAAGAACCAGAGCTCAATACCCCAAAGTTGCAGAATCAGTGACCACAAGGAAGCGAAGGGTAGTGGTGGTTGGTAACTCTCTTCTGAGGGGTACTGAGGTATCCATATGCTGACCAGACTTGATGTCCAGAGAGGTATGCTGTCTGCCTGGTGCCAAAATTCAAGATATTACAGAGAGTTTGTCGAGACTCATCAAGCCCACTGACTATTACCCAATGTTGCTAATCCATGTCGGAACAAATGATACTGCCAGGTATCCCTCTGAGCATATCAAAAGTGACTTCATGGCTCTGGGACAGAGGGTGAAGCAGTTAGGTGCACAGGAAGTGTTCTTTTCAATCCTCCCTGTTGAGGGTAAAGGCCAAGGCAGAGAGGCTCGCATCCTGGAGATGAATGCATGGCTGCGTGGATTGTGTCATCGAGAGCATTTTGGTTTCCTAGACCATGGGATGCTGTTCCAAGGGTTGCAGAGCAGAGATGGCATCCATTTGTCCAAAAAAGGTCAATGCGTCTTCAGTAGTAGACTGGCTAATCTACTGAAGAGGGCTTTAAACTAGATTCGTTGGGGATGGGTGAAAAAAGCCCCCAGGTAAGTGATGCATTAAATACCTTTATGGAAATGGGTAACAGGGGTAACATATGGAAAGCAGTGTGTATAAATGCCCGTAGCATGGGAAATAAGATCCCTGATGTTGAAGCTTTGGTGGGAGTGGCTGACTTGGATTTAGTGGCAGTTACAGAAATATGGTTCACAGGAAACCATGACTGGGATGTAACTATACCAGGCTATACCTTATTCAGAAAGGACAGGGTAGGAAGAAGGGGAGGAGGAGGAGTGGCACTATATGTAAAAAATACTATTAAAGCTTTGGAATTACAGAGCTTAAAAGGGAGAGAGGAGGCATTGTGGGTTATACTAGAAAGAGGGAAAGAGAAATCTATTTGCATTGGCGTGATATACAGACCTCCCTCACAAGAGGAAGAGGTGGACAGAGAGTTAATTGAAGACATAAGCAGCATTGCTAGGAAAGGGGAAGTGCTACTGATAGGGGATTTCAATATGCCAGATGTTGATTGGCACATTCCTGCTGCAGTATCATCTAGAAGTAAAGAGATCCAGGATTCTCTACAAGGAGAACTATTCAAGCAATTGATAACAGACCCCACACGTGAAGGGGCCATACTGGACTTGGTGCTTACCAATGGTGAAAGTGTTTCTAATGTTATAGTAGGAGATCATTTTGCATCCAGTGATCACCAGATGGTGTGGCTCAATATTAGGTCTAGTGCTTTTAGAATCCAGTCAAAGGTGAGGGTCTTAGACTTTAGGAAGACTAACTTTGCCAAGATGGGCCAATACCTCAGGGAGTTGTTAGCGGGATGGGAACAGCTGGGGGATGTAGAAAAACAGTGGGCAAAACTGAAAGGAGATATTTTAAGGGCAACCAACCTTTTTGTTAAAATGGTAAATAAAGGTAAAAAGAAAAGGAGACTGCTATGGCTTTCGAAATAGGTAGCTGAAAAAGTGAAAAAAAAAAAAGAGGGAGACCTTCATGAAATACAAGAGATCACAGAGAGAGGAAGACAGGCATCTATATTTGGAAAAACTTAGAGAAGCTAGCAAAGTAGTCAGGAAAGCAAGGATTCAAAAAGAGGAGGAAATAGCCAATGCAATAAAATGGGGGGAAAAGACATTTTTCAGATATGTTAGTGAGAAGAGGAAGGGCAAAATTGGTATTGTCCGACTCAAGGGTGAAAGGGGGGGGGGGGATATGTAGAAGCTGATGAGGATAAAGCAGAATTGCTTAACAACTATTTCTGTTCTGTGTTCACAGATGAAGAACCCGGAGGAGGACCTCAGAAAACACCCACAAACAGGAACAGAAGCGAGGTACATCTTGAACAATTTTCAGAAGACTGTGTTCGTGAGAAACTAGCTCAACTTAAAGTAGACAAAGTGATGGGACCGGATGGGATACACCCTAGAATACTGAGGGAACTTGGGGACATTCTAGCAGCTCCACTGACTGACCTTTTCAATGCCTCGTTGGAGTCTGGAGTAGTGCCAAAGGACTGGAGAGAGGCTCATGTTTATTTATTTATTTTATTTATTTACATTTTCTTATATACCGCGCTATTCTGCATCAGTGCAGTTTACATTGAACAGGGCATTATAACTTGGAGATAACTATTTTACAGGGAACATGGGCTATGGAAGGTTAAGTGGCTTGCCCAAGACCACAAGGAGCACCTGTGGGACTAGAAACCCCAGTCCTTCCGGCCCAAGGTTGCTGTCCTCTAATGGGATTTGAACCCCAGATCTTCCGGCCTGAAGTACCTTGCCCCAACCACTAGGCCACTCCTCCACTCCATGTGGTGCCTTTACACAAAAGCGGAAGTAAGGATGTGGTTGAAAACTACAGGCCGGTTAGTTTAACTTCGGTGGTGAGTAAATTATTGGAAACGCTGCTGAAAGAGAAAATAATGAGGTTTCTGGAGTCCAGCGGATTACAGGATCCGAGGCAGCATGGCTTCACCAGAGGCAAGTCTTGTCAGACAAAACTGATTGATTTCTTTGACTGGGTGACCAGGGAGTTGGACCGAGGGAGAGCCATAGATGTGGTGTATTTAGATTTCAGTAAAGCCTTTGACATTGTTCCTCACAGGCGACTTATAAACAAACTGAGCACCCTAGGGATGGACCTCAAAGTTACTGCTTGGGTTAGAAATTGGTTGGGTGGGAGGCGACAAAGAGTACAGGTAAACAGAGCTCACTCTGAGGAGAAGGATGTTACCAGTGGTGTGTCCCAGGGATCTGTCCTTGATCAGATTCTTTTTAAAATCTTTGTTAGTGATATAACAGAAGGGCCGTCGGGTAAGGGTTGCCTTTTTGTGGATGATACCAAAATCTGCAATAGACACCCAGGAAGGTGTAGATAACATGAGGAGGGATCTAGCTAAGCTTGAAGAATGGTCTAGAATCTGGCAGCTGGGATTTAATATTAAAAAATATAAGGTCATGTATTTGGGCTGCAGCAATCCAAGGGAGCAATATAGTATAGGGGATGAAGTACTTTTGTCCACTAAAGAGCAGGACCTGGGCGTGGTTGTGTCTGATGATCTTAAAGTAGCTAAACAGGTAGAAAGGTGATGGCAAAAGCTAGAAAGATGCTTAGGTGCATACGGAGAGGAATGGCTAGCAGAAAAAAGGAGGTGATAGTGCCTCTGTAGAAGTCTTTGGTGCAACCTCATTTGGAGCATAGCGTGCAATTCTGGAGACCGCACCTTCAAAAGAATGTGAACAGGATGGAGTCGGTGCAGAGGATGGCTACTAAAATGGTTAGTGGTTTTCATTATAAAGCATATGAGGACAGACTTTAGGATCTCAATATGTACACCTTAGAGGAAAGGCGGGAGAGAGGTGATATGATTGAGATGTTTAAATACCTCCATGGCATAAATGTTCAGGGGGAGAGCCTCTTTCAATTGAAAGCAAGTTCTGCTACGAGGGGATATGGGATGAGGGTGAAGGGGGATAGAGTCAGGAGTGATTTGCGGAAATATTTCTTTACGGAAAGAGTGGTGGATCCGTGGAATAGTTTCCCAGTGGAGGTGGTAGAGATGAGGACAGTAACTGAATTCAAAAAAGCATGGGACAAACACATAAGATCTCTAAAGGAAAAAAGGGGACTGTTGTAGTTGTTGATATGGAAGAACAGACTAGATAGGCCATGTGGTCTTTTTCTGTCATCATATTTCTATGTTTCTACTAAGCTCCATGCCGGTAATACGCGTGTTGGCCACATGTTACCAGTGTGGGGGTTCACTGCTAACTGCAGGGGGAGGATGTCCACCCATCCCCCTGCAGCTAGCGCAGAAAAGCCTTGTGGTACCATGGAGACAGTATTAGTTGAACCCTCGGTACCAGCATCGAGTGGGTAAGCACAGACCACTAACACCTGCACTAGGCACAATGCTCTGGGAATACACCTGTCCCACCCAGACACATACTACCAGGATATCACGGGGTTTTTTAGTGCAGGGGCCGTGTGCTACTTTTTAGCATGGCACACAAATCTGGTACTGTGGTTTAGTAAACATACCCCATAGTTTTGCATTTTCAAACTCACACTGGTTGCTGGGGGCATTTAGACACACTCAGTTTCACGCTGCCCTCTGTTTTGGGGTGTTTTCAGAGAGATGTCGGTCAGGTTTCCATGGCGGATCGTGTTGGTGCAGGTAGGGGAAAGAAAGGAAAGGAGAGAGGCCTGTGTGGGTCCTGGTAGGACTTGGCAGGGCAGCTGGGGCTGTGCTGTTGTCTCTTTATGCAGGTTGGTTTGCCTTTGGTTTACAATGCAGAGGGACTTTACGATCGCACTGTGTGTGTATAAATATATACATATACACACACATGCACATACTGTATATACAGAAACATGATGGCAGAAAAAGACCACATGGCCTATCTAGTCTGCCCCTTGCATAAACAACTATTATAGTCCCCTTTTTTCCTTTAGAGATCTTCTGTGTTTGTCCCATGCTTTCTTGAATTCAGATACTGTCCTTGTCTCTACTATCTCCACTGGAAGACTATTCCACATGTCTACCACTCTTTTCATAAAGAAATATTTCCGCATATTATTCCTGAGTCTATCCCCTTTCGCCCTCATCCTATGTCCCCTCGTAGCAGAGCTTGCTTTCAATCGAAATAGACTATCCTCCTGTGTATTTATGCCACAGAGGTATTTAAATGTCTCTATCATATCTCCTCTATCCCGCCTTTCCTCTAACGCAGGGGTGGCCAATTCCGGTCCTGGTACACCACAATCCAGCCTGGTTTTCATGATGTCCCTAATGAATATTCACTGTGTCCCACTGTATGCAAATAAATCCATAAATATTCATTAGGGACATCACGAAAACCAGGCTGGATTGTGGTGCACCAGGACCGGAGTTGGCCACCCCTGCTCTAACGTATACATATTAAGTTCTTTAAGTCTGTCCTCATATGCTTTATAACAAAGACCACTAACCATTTTAGTAGCTGCCCTCTGCACCAACTGCATCCTGTTTATATCCTTTTGAAGGTGTGGTTTCCAGAATTGCACACAATACTCCAAATGAGGTCGCACCAGAGACTTATACAGAGGCACTATCACCTCCTTTCTTCTGCTGGCCATTCCTCTCCCAATGCACTCAAGCATCCTTCTGGTTTTCGCCATCGCCTTTTCTACCTGTTTAGCCACTTTAAGATCATCAGAAACAATCATGCCCAGGTCCTGCTCTTCTTTTGTGGATAGAAGGACTTCACCCTTACAGTGTACCACTCCCCTGGAATTTTGCAGCCCAAGTGCATGACCCTGCACTTTTTAGCGTTAAATCTCAGCTGACAAATTCTTGACTATTCTAGTTTAAAGCCCTCTTCAGTAGGTTAGCCAGTCTGCTGTGGAAGACACTTTGACCCTTCTTGAACAGATGGATGCCATTTCTGCTCTGCAGCCCTTGAAAAATCATCCCATGGTCCAGGAAACAAAAACCCTCTCGATGACACCATCCACCCAAGGCTACAAGGAGTGTCAGTGGGATTCAAACCCAGTTCCAGGCTGCTGCCCTAACCACTAGGCTAACCTCCACACCACTATATGATTTATATATATATATATACACATATACATAAACACAGACACATACATACACGATAAGGTCAAAAGCCTTTTACCTGGGTAAATGAGCTATTTGAACACTGCCCACTTTTCCTGCAAGTAAAAGTATACACTAATGGTTCTTTCAAGTAATGGTGTTGGTCAGCACTTATTGTTTGCTTTGACTGTAGCCGCTCTTTGCTGCTGCCCCTGGAGATGCCACCCTAGGCATCTGCCTGGTTTGTCTAATGGTTAAGCTGGCCCTGCCATTGCCTTCACTTCAGCACCAAATGTGGTGAGCAAATGAGATATGCAAATTTATTACTTTCCTCAAGTTCCTCTATTGTACAATACAACCTTTTCTTTTATGAGGGCGGGGGGAGGTGGTGTTCAGCTGGCAATTACCTTCCTAATAGTTTTGGACTTCTAGCTCAATTGGAACTGGGAGCCGAGACCCAGTACCATGAACCTCCATTTACAATTAGACTGGGATTATTCGTCTCTATTGTTTCCTTTATTTTATATCCCCTCTCAACTCATTTAGTCCAATAATCACAGCAACCAGTCCCAACACCTCTAGAACCCTATAATCATGGATTCGAAATTCAACCACTAGTTGTCCCCGTTGTGCAAGGACCAGGACTCTCTTTCCAGCAACCCCACCTATCTTAGGGAGCAGAAACAAAGCTTGAGAATAAATCCCAGATCTTCGGATGGTAGTACAAAGCAACGCCACTGAGCTGATCCATATGAGACATTCTCGTAATAGATGGGAAGAAACATACGAGTAACAAGGTGACAAACAGCATTTATTTATTGTCGATAACTACTACGCTGGGACTACTATGAACAAAGAGCATGACGTGGACAAGAAAACTAAACGCAGCCTTGATTTTATGGCTTTTATTTTGCTAGATGAGATAGAAATTATTTTTTCAGAACCTGCAGAGTTAAAACTTGAACTGGTAAAAGAATTTTTTTTTAGCTTACTGTAGCCTTCGGATTTAAGTCCAAGAGAGATTAGAAGAAAATTTGCTTGAGGCTGTCAGAGCTCATTAAGTTAATGGAACTGGTAAACTGGCTGGTTTCCAATACATTGTAGAGGGAAAACAAGAAAAGTGTTTTCAGCTAAAGAGGGGATCCTGTTTCACCTTGGTAGCTCCGGAAGATTATTAGCTATAAATAATGGTGTTGCTTGAATGACTGATTTGTGCTTCATGAGTTAAAAAAAAAAAGAAAAGAAAAATCTTTAAAGATACGGAGGAATCCAGAATAAACATCCAATATTTGTTTTATTTCCTTTTTATGTTCCTGTTTGTTACCTACGTGCATTTCTTGCAAAAAGTAGAATACTTCTTTTGAGGCTTCACAAATGACTTTTGTGTGTTAGCATTGATAGACCATGTCGACGAGATTGGGTCAGCGTGTAATTTTACATAATCATTTATTTTAAGCTGTAAAAGCATTTAAGCTTAAAGTGATCCCATCACGGAGAAAGTAAAATAGCCTTGCTGCCTCTTGAATAAATGAAAAACAGAGTAAATTACCCTAACCGAAATAATCACTCAAAATGACTTGAACTTTACACATCTGTAAAACGATCCTTGAAGGTGATACCAGTTTTATGCCATTCAGAGAGTGGACATTGGCATACAAACACAGTAAGCTAATAGTGCTCTGTTCCCTTAATGACCAGGGTGGTGACATGCATCAGAGGATAATGGATGGAACCTTTTTAATACTGGGGATACAGTTGCTCGGAGTGCCCTCTGCCCCCAGAGTCATTGAATTACAAGAGTCTAATTAAGCTGGTAGACTGTAGAAAGCAATCTGAAAAACTCTCAGATTTTTCTGATCATGCCTGCACCCTCTCTAAGGCACTGAACATGAAGACAACTTGACATTTAAATGCTGGAAGTATGCATTCAGAGTGCTGTGGTGTTCCGCAATGTTAGAACGGAGAGTCGTGGAAGTGACAATCGCAAATGAGAATTGAATTGTGGCATTCTGCTATTTAGAGATCACAGAATAAGTCATTCTATCCATTATTTAGACTTCTGTTGTACGGTAAAGAGTCATATCTATATCTATATCTATATATATATATATCTATATAAAATATCTGTGTGTGTGTCAGGTGTGTGTGTGCCTCCTTTGAAGCTTCACAGCTGCAAGCACCGCTCTCTCGTTCCGGCCCTCTCGGATGCTGTAATCCTGTAAGATGCAAATACTCCTCACATTGGGGCTTCTTCTGCACTGTTGCTGAACTCCACTTCTCCTTCCTCCATTGGGGAAACTACCCTGGTGGGTCCTTTAATTACGGCAGTAAGCGTTGCCAATTTTAGTGGCTTGGGCCACAGTCACGGAACAGGCCTCACTTCAGCTCTACATAAAGCAGAGTTCCTTTGCGCCTTCATCTGCTGCCGTCAGACTCCTCCTGCCATCATGCTGCTGCTACCAAGGGGCTCTGATCTTCCGCTAACACCATTATAGCACAGCTTCATCTGGCAACCTCACCTAAGCTTCCCACACAGTTCCATGAAACTTAGGAGATTATTTTGCCAAAACCTTCATTGCTTCTGTCTCGTTCATCTCTCTGTCCTTCCCTCTGAAGACGTCTGTCAGACCCTAGCCAATAGGCACTGCTCTCTAGCAAAACGCGCCTAATAAGGAATTATTATGTAAAATCAGCCTGTCCTATAAAGTGCCACACAAAACTTGATAAAACTCATTTTGTTTTGGGGACTCTAGGTAATCAGTGTTACCCAATGCCATGTGCACAGACTGGGAATTCCAAGTCAAGGCACACGCCATATCTTTACTGGCAATACTGGTGGCCCAAATCTTGTAATGTGTCATTTTTAGTTACTATAATTTCCTCTGGTTAGCTGGTGCAAAATCAAAATAGGAAGGCGGAGTGATCAAGAGGTTAGTATCACGGGCTAAGAACAAGGGAAACTAGGGTTCCAATCTCACCTATCCTATTGCCACTCCTTATGACCTTGGGAAAGTCACTTTATCTCCCATTGCCTCAGGTCCCCACTTGGATTATAAGCTCTTTGGAAAAGGGCCTTATTGTTCCTGAATACTAATCATGCTGCAAGCCACCTTGAGTACCATTTGAAAGGGTAAAAATATACAAGACATTATTACTAGCTGAGAGGGTCCATCCAAAGACATGTACACGTATACTCAGGCCTCAAATCTCTCCTTCACCTCTCCCCTCTCTTTCACAAACTATGCTCTGTGTTGCCTGGGTCCCTTTATCACCACACCACAGTTGTCTCATCGGTCCCCTCAGTTGCTGCCCTCACCCCTTGCAGGCTGGGAGAACACCTTGTAGTGCTCAGAATGGGTGTGGGACTCAATGCTAGCACAGTCTTTCCACCCTCCAGGTCAGGTCCTCCATCATGGCTGTCTCTTCCATCAGTGTTAAGGCCTGGGCTCTACTCTAGGTGGTGGTATCTTGATAGATGGCAAGTTCTGACCTCCCTGTCAGCACCACCTCTCAATTTCTGGCTAGCAGGGCCTGTTCTCCTAGCCCTCCACCGTGGACAGCATTGTCCCAGCTCCTGAGGTCCCCCAATTAGTTTAAAGTGCAGGTGGATTTGAAAATACAAGCTCTATGCATTATTTTCCTGAGCTAAACATACCCCCCAGGAATGATGCCTCTCAATGTGGATAGAAATATATGTGAACCTTTCTTGAAAGGTGGGCAGTTTTGAGATAGGCCCTTTTCTAGCTGGATGCCTTAGGAAAATTGCCATTGTAGTGTTTCGAGATGGGAATACAGATTTGTTTCAAATGCTCTTCCACAAGAAAGTAGTGTAGTAATGCGGCATTATCCATGATTCTTGAACGTGTACAACATTTTTCATTTTTTTAAATTTAATTGAGGGAAACTGGAGGTTTCATCTGGTTGCTGTGCTTTTAACCACCCTTTACTTCTACTTGGGGCACAGCAAAGAGTAACTTCTGGTATTCATGTTCCGGGAAAGGACCCAACAGAGTGAAGCATCACCAAAGCAGGGAAGGTTCCTATCACATACCAAGACCCAAACTGTAGCACACAATTTTTTTAACGTGTTTTCTTTAGAAGGGCGTATGGCAGTAGTATAATTGGTGCACCATCCATCAAACTGACAGGCAGAAGGAAGATTATGTCAGCCAGTCAGTGTTTAGGCCTGGGTTACACCACACCCACTCTACCCATGCCCCACCCACTGCAAACCACACCTCCACTCAAACCACTAACCGCACCCCTCCTGCAACATCATCAGAAATGGACTCTGTTGCTTTGAATATCACAAGAAATGGACACCAGTCACTTTTTGAGGACATCACACGAAACGGGTCACTGCTACTGGATTATACTGAAATCTCAGGGAAAAGGAGTAGCATAATAATAAAACGGAGAACTGAAATGGGTCACAGAGTGGGGGGGGGGTTTCATTTCTTTAAGTCTGCATTTTTCACAAAGTATGAGAACTTGTTCAAAAGCACTTTGTGGAATATAACTACTTTTTCAGGCTGTTATAAAACATGATAAAAAGTACAGAGGATGCCTTTTCTCTTCTTTGAATCTGGGGCTTGTCACTGCTTTTATGACAAAAAACCCCAATCTTTGTTTCAGTGAAGATGTACAATTCTCCTATTAGCATGTCTTCTTAGTAAAATAATGCTGATATTTACACAGTAGTTGTTTTGTTACAAATATATTTTAAAACCAGAAAGGAGAAAAGAAAACATGCTGTAGAAGGGTTTCAGTCGAGATGTGTATTCTCCTTGCCCGTCCTGTAGGAGGTATCTGATTGCTTCCCTATTAATCATTTCAACTAGCCATGTGGTCATAGCAGGAAGTACCTCCCATCATGTAGAAAGTCTGATAGCATTCATGGGTCAGATGGGGAAAAGTCTGAAAGTTTCTGTCTGTTTTTAGTAAAATAAAGGAATGCTCTGAGACTTTAAAAGTGGGATTTTAGAAAGGATGTCTAGGACGAATCTCGAACATCAAGAACACAACATCCAAAAATCCAGGGGAGGAGCAGCAGCAGTGAAGGGAGGCACACATAGTTGCCTTCTGAAGTCGCTTTGTCTTCACTCCGAAAGATGAATGTCCCACTAATTGGTTCTGTTAACAGGCCCACACAAATATCCAAGGCTGGGTACGTGCATGGGCATAGGCCATTTCAGAAATGTCGACACTCCCGAATTGCACAACCTCAAAAACGGGTACTTGCATGTGTTGGCCAAGATATTTCAGAATGGGAGGGGAGTGACTGTATTATGAGACTTGCATGTCCCGGCTGGCCATTTCAGATATACAGATTGCGGCGGCAGGCCTGTAATACGTTTGGAGTATGTTATTTACATGCAAGTTTCTTTGGCCAGAAAATATTGGCTTTAGCACATTTTGCTCTTCCCCCCTGGAAATGTTGCATCCATGAAACGAGCACTTTTTTGCACCATATTCATGGTCAGTAGCAGGTATAGTCATGGACGCCTCAACAACTAGGGCCAGACGTGTTTGTACCATTGTACCCCAAATTTAAATCCCTTCTGAAAACGTACTTCTTTAACAAGGCATTTAACCTGAAAATCTCCTAGCCTTATCCCAGACCTTCCTCCTATTTTCTTCCTAGTTGTCCTCCAAATGTTTTCCATTTCTACTCTTTTTCTTTACTTCTTAGTTCCTCTTTTTTCCGTTTCTCCCTTCTATTTAGGAGTATGAATGTTTCTTTTAAATTCTTTCCTATTGTAATTGGCGTTCTTTTATTTATTTATTTAGCCAATTTTGTATACCACCTTATCCTTCAATCAAAGCGATCTTTTCCTTTCTTGTTTTACTTTGTATACCGCTCTGTTGTACCACGAAGACGGTTAATAAAAAAAACAACAAACAAAAACATTCTGAAGTTGCATTGTGATGTGTATCTCCATTGTTATTCCCAGGCCACGCCTCCACCACGCCCCCATGGGCCATGCCTCCACCACGCCCCCATGCTACATGGATGTGCTTGCGCTTGGCATGCCTATAGAGCCAGCTTTCTAAACTGGGTCCGGGGGACATTCCTACAATTTGCATGTCTAAATGCCCATTTTCAGATGTCAAGATCATGAATAGAGCTTCTAAAATGACCCCCTAAATGCTTATTAACTGGTGGGGAATACTTTGAAAACACACAGCAATCATGCATGAGAGCTTGTTAAAGAGCATTTACTATGACCCAAAAGCAACAGGAAACTTTGTAGGAATAAATCCTCTTCTTCAAACTACTAATGAATAAGCAGAAAAGATCTAGCCAAATGGGTTACAAGCCAAGATGCATATATTTTTACACAGACCTGCTAGGATGTGTTTTAAAAGAAAAAAAGACGATCGAGTCAGATGTGGATGCACAACAGCAAACTGATTTAGTTGATATGTCTGCCTTACCCCATTATAACAAAGGCTACAAATACATCTTAAAAGTGGTAGACATCCTGTTAAAATATGTGTGAGTCATGAGCTTAAAAAACAAAAAAACAACCATGAAATGACCAAAGCCTTTAAAAAGATATTTAATCTAGGTTGTACACCTGAAAAAAATACAAACTGACAAGGGTGAAGAATTTTTTAAATAGCTCTCTGAAGAACATAAGATATGCCATACTGGGTCAGACCAAGGTCCATCAAGCCCAGTATTCTGTTTCCAACAGTGGCCAATCTAGGTCATATGTACCTAGCAGTTTCCCCAAGAGACACAAGTTCCACAATGCTTGTACTGGGTCAAGCATTGATATCTTCGGTCACTTCTTAATAATGGTTTATGGACCTTTCCTCCAGGAACTTGTCCAAACCTTTTTTAAACCCAGCTACACTAACAGCTTTTACTACATCCTCCGGTAACAAATTCCAGAGTTTGATTACACGTTGAGTGAAAAAATATTTTCTTTTATTAGTCTTAAATAGTTTACCCTGTAGCTTCATTGCATGTCCCCTAGTCTTTCCATATTCTGATAACATAAACAATCGATCTACGTTTACCCGTTCCACTCCGTTCATTAATTTATAGACTTCTATCATATCTCTCCTCAGCCATCTCTTTTCCAGGTTAAAGAGCCCTAACCTTTTTAGCCTTTCCTCATAAGAGTATCCTTCCATCCCCGTTACCATTTTGGTGGCTCTTCTCTGAACCTTTTCTAAAATCGCTATATCCTTTTTAAGATACGGCGACCAGAATTGCACACAATATTCAAGGTGCGGTCTCACCATGGAACGATATAGAGGCATTATAATATCTTTTGTTTTATTTTCCATTCCTTTCCTTATCATACCTAGCATTCTATTTGCTCTCTTGGCTGCCGCTGCACACTGCGCCGAGGGTTTTAACATGGTATCCACAATGACGCCTAAATCTTTTTCCTGGGTGGTGGTTCCTAATGTGGAACCTTACATCGTGTAACCATAGTTTGGGTTGTTCTTCCCTAGGTGCATAACCTTGCACTTGTCCACATTAAATTTCATCTGCCATTTTGATGCCCAGTCTTCCAATTTATCAAGATCCTCTTGCAATTTTTCACAATCCTCTTGGGTTTTAACAACTTTAAATAGTTTTGTGTCATCTGCAAATTTGATAACCTCACTCGTTATTCCACTTTCCAGGTCATTTATTAAATTTATTAAAGCAAAGAGGAGTTCATCATTCAAAGGCCAATAATGATGTCAAAGCAATGGTGGAAGAGAGGATTAACAGCACCTTGAAATCTAAAATATGGCATTATTTTATAGCCTATATCTCTCTTAGATTTCAAGACATACTGTAGGTATTTGTACACAGCCTTGATCATAGTTTTCAAAGAAAGATACAGACAAGACCCATTGATGTGACATCCATAAACTCTATGTAGAGCTGAAAAACAGTCGATAGTGATGACATCAAACATGAACATACTATAAGCCTTTTAAAAAAGATCACGTAAGACTATCAAAAACTAAAGGAAATTTTCAAAAGGTTACAAGCAAACATAGACTGATGAGATTTTTTATAATAATGGACATTTTAAATAGGGGTCAGAAAGCAATGTACATGATACATGATAATGATGGCGAAGCCATTGAAGTTTCTTTTTATCCTCAACAATTACTAAAAGTCAAACACAACAGGACAGAATATACCATATTGGTGAGGTTTTAAAGGTAAATGTCGGGGACAGAAATAAGTGGCGTCTCGTGAAATGAGGGGGAAGGCATGATACATTTTAACAGTTGGATAAAGTTGTCAGAGATTCAAGACATTTGATTTTTCTTTTGGTGTCAGAAATCATTATGGATTATGGTGCCATATTTGTTTGACACCAATGTGTGTGAACAATGATGGTGTACAACAAATGTCCTAAATGTAAACTGTGTTGTCATTCTAGATGCTGTTTAGACAGACAGACACAGTTGGCACTGAAAATAGAAGTGGGGTGCTTGTCTAAGACACTCTGCCACAAATATGAGGTATATGTAGACAAGAAACATAACTGTAAGGGTAGACAATATAAGCTGTGTTATGAACCCTTAACCAGAGGTGGCGATCAGGTATGTTTTACGTTCCCTATTAGTACATACATCTGCAAAGTATATTTTTTATGACTGAATTTATGCAAGAAATGGGTTGGCATGTCCCCAATTGTACACGTGACAGACTTGAACAACAGGAGAAAATGGAAATTTGAGGCCTTGAATGTCTTTCTCCCTTTATAGAGATTTTTTGTGATGAAAAATTTAAAGGCTATACCTTCATAGCTCATAATGCCAATGGTTATGATGGGTAGTTTGTTCTTAAGCAGCTGTTATAGGAAAAGATGGACAAACATTTTCTCCCCATGAAACTTAGCAAACTTCCATAAGCAATGGGTTTTCCAAGCTTTAAGGAATATTTTCCACATTTTTTTTTAATACTCTGGAAAATCCAAATTATGTGGGCCATATACCGGATATTGAGAATTATGGTGTTTGGAACATGCTGCCTGAAGAAAAAGAAATTTTTACAGTGGTACAAGAACAAGCAGTAAAAACTACTTAAAGTGCATTTTAGAAGAGAGGTCTAGAGAGCACCTGAGACGTCCAGAACAGAATGTCCAAAAACCTTGCAGTGAAGGGAGGGACGTATAAGTGTCATCTAAAATTGCTCCTGATCCACCCCAAAAGCTGGGCATCCCCGCAGCGAAGGAAGGAGGTGGGCCTGCGAGGCCAGATATGTGCCTGGCTATGGATCTTTTTAGAAAGATGGACATCCCCGAGTTGGATAGCTGCAAAAACGGCCTCTTGAATGTCCTGGCTGGTGATTTTCAGAAGGGGGACACCCATAGACAGTGACCGTGCAGAACTCACACATGCCATGGTGGATTAGTATTCTGTTTGGGGGTTATAGTTTCGCCAGGAAACACTGACTGCGGCAATGACTGTGCATTGCATTCTTAACCCTGGAAGAACTATAACCATGAAACAAGCACTTTTTTGTTCCTTATTTTGGTCAGGAGTAGGTATCAGCATGAACACCTCAACCACCAGGGGGCAGACTCTCCTGCAGTAAGCCCTCATTCTACTTGGGCATCCTCGTGCTGATAATGTCTATATACCCAGTTTCTAAAGGGCCTCCAGGGACATCCTTGTGACATGGATATGTGTGTGCCCATTTTCAGATATCCAAACATGAATAGGGCTTCTACAATAACCCCTTAAATTTACAAAATGCGCTGGCTTATTATTGCCAAACAATATGGCTATTTTGCGACTGATCTGCATCCTCTGAAGAGCTAAAATCATGAAAATGACAGAGAAAAATGTTGTAGAACATGGTGGCGGTGATGAATCAAAAATTGTAACAAGTTGTTTTGATCCTTTCCAGTACATAACCCTTGCATCTGTGTGCATGGCTACGTGGATTATTATTAGAAGCAAAGACCATAGCACTCATCCACTGGAAAACTATCGCAGGAAGACAAAGATTTTCATCTCCCTCTATTCAAAGACTGATATATCTAGAGGCCAGAGAAAATCTACAACGCAGATAAAAGGGAGCAAAAAACAGGCGGGTTCCTATTTTCTTGATGGTTCTGCAATTACACAGGTACACTACCAAAAAACTGCCTCCAGTTTTGCAACTGATTCCTATAGATTTTGGGGTGCTGAATCCAGGAAAAATAGCCAAAATGTTCCATCACGTCACGTTTTCTTGCAAAATTAGATTTCTTACCCATATAAGGAATGTTCACATAATTTCTTTTTAGCCGACTGCAGTTTATTTTCTTGGCCCAAAATAGAGGTTGTAATGGTTAACTAACTAGAAAACACTCCCTCATGATATTTTAGAGTGTTTTGTATTCATTTTATACATTAACAGGACAATTGGGAGCGGCGGGGGGGCTAAATCCAGTACTCGCGCTGGCGCATGTTCTTCCTGTTTCGCCTCGCCTCGTTCGCTCGCTCGCTCATTCACGGTGGGTGCGACAGGAACGTTCCTGTCAACTTTCAGTTTCTTGCAAGTGCATTATTCCCGTTTGTTTGCTCAGTCGTAATCCAGCTTTATTCCGACGTGGTTCACTACAGTTGGTGTTTGCAGTGCGGTGTAAGTGGGATGGCTCACAGAGCCAGAGGTTGCGTCAACTCTCCAGACAGTTTTGGGTGTATGTGTGGGAATTTACCGTGACAAAGCGGCAGAGGAACATTTCTGCATTTATTAAAAAGTATATTTCTCCTATTTCGGTTTGAAGTTAGGCGATCAAGACAAACCGTGGGCTCCCTCACAAAGTGTGCAAGACATGTGAGGAAGATCTACGCTTATGGATGAAAGGTAAAAAAAAACAAGCATTTCGTTTCGGAATACCTATGATGTGGCTGCGTGAACAAAGAGACCACAGCAGTGACTGCTATTTTTTGCTCTTGCATTGTGAAGGGATACAACTTAAAAAATAAGAACGCAATAAGTTACCCCAACCTTCCCTCAGCAATTAGGCCTATGCCTCATAGCAACGAAGTACCTGTGCCTGAACCACCAAAATCTTTGGATCATATTTGTGTGGACGGTTCTGATCATGATGAGACTCATCAGATGGCTTTTCCCCAATGAGTTCCAGTACTTCCGAGTTTGAAACTGAACCAGATCCGAAACCTGAACTTTCTCCTCAAGCTGAATTGAATGATTTAGTCCGGGATTTAGGACTCCCAAAAGATGCTGCCCAACTGCTAGGTTCTCGGCTTAAACAGAAAATCTATTGTCACCAGGAACAACTTTTTATTGGTACCGTGCAACCGCGAGACACAATTTTTGAAGTATTTCAGCAAAGAGGAAGATTTGGTATTTTGCAACGATATATACGGTGAGTGATGGAAAAGTTTAAACTCAAGTAGATCCCTGCTGAATGGCGGCTGTTCATTGATTCGTCAAAAGACCGCATAAAAGGTGTTTCTTCATAATGGCAACACATTCGCTTCAGTTCCTATTGCTCACTCTGTTATTCTCCAAGAAAAATACAGAATTTGGCCCTGATTCTTCAGAAGATTCGTTATGATGAGCATAAGTGGATGATTTGTGGAGACTTTAAAATTCTATCCATGCTATTAGGGCAGCAATCTGGTTTCACCAATATCCCTGCTTCCTTTGCTTGTGGGATAGCCGGGCCCGCGACCTACACTGGGGGGAAAAAAGACTGGCCAATTCCGGGAGTATTTGAGACCCGGTGAGAAAAATGTTCTTCATGAGAGCTTGGACCTCGTGATAAAATTCTATTACCACCTCTCCACATTAAGTTGAGTCTCATTAAGCAATTCATCAAGTCCCTTCCAAAAAGATGGTGAGTGCTTTCGGTACCTTTGCTCAAAGTTCCCCCGACTTTTGAAGCAAAGCTAAAGGAAGGAGTGTTTGTTGGCCCTGATATAAGGAAACTCATTTCAGATGGAGCATTCGCTGAAAACGATGTCTGAGAAGGAAAAAGAAGCCTGGGATTCCTTCAAGGATGTTGTTCTCAAATTCTTGGGGAACAGGCGGGATGAGAACTATAAGGGATATTGGTTGCCAGGATGCTCAATGCTTCAAAGAACAAGGCTGTAACATGACCTGAAAGTCCATTTTCTTGCACTCCCATGTGAACTACTTTCCCGAAAACTTGGGGGCGTACAGTGAAGAACAAGGTGAAAGGTTTCACCAGGACATCAAGGACGCAGAGAGAAGGTACCAAGGAAGATGGAACACCACTATGATGGCTGATTTCTGCTGGTTGCTGCTGCGGGAAACCCCAGATGAAAAATACGCCAAGCAGCGCACCAAGAGAAGCATTCGGGGGAAAGAAGAAACGGGCCCCACCAGGAGATTGATTGACCCAAGAATGACTTTAAAATCTAAACTGTGTTGACAAATATCGTGTTTTACTAAACTTTGAAATAAAAATTTGCTAGTTATTACCACAGTGTCGGATCTCATTTATTAGAATTTTATTTTCACACCATCGGGTGTTTGTCTTCATGTATTGCAATGGTGCGGTTTGCGGTTTTCTATTCTTACATACATACCTGTACAACATTTTTTGCACATTTCTTTGCTTTGCTTTGTGTCTAACCTCGCTCTTATATGCTCAATGTTTGTGCACATGTATGTGGCTGTTTTAAGTGCAGACAATTTTGCTACCATCACAGTGTGTTTTGTTGACATTACTCTATTCTTATGTGCTGCTGTTGTTACAATTTTCTTTATTCTTATTTGAATAACTACTAAACAATTAGTATAAAGAATTCATCCAAGAAACTTTTATCTCGATCGCACTCAATCTGAAACGTTCACCTCAAACTGCTAACCCAATGTAGCAAAAAATCTGTACGTGATGGAGCAAATTGGTTACCAGATTTGGATTCAGCGCACCAAAAAACGTAAAAATCAATCGAAACATTAGAGGCAGTTTAAAAAAAAATTTTTTTAGTGTACCTGTGTTATTGGAGAGTGGAGGAGTGGCCTAGTGGTTGGGGCAAGGTACTTCAGGCCGGAAGGTCAGGGGTTCAAATCCCACTAGAGGACAGCAACCTTGGGCTGGAAGGACTGGGGTTTCCAGTCCCACAGGTGCTCCTTGTGGGGTCTTGGGCAAGCCACTTAACCCTCCATTGTCCATGTTCCCTGTAAAATAGTTATCTCCAAGTTATAATGCCCTGTTCAATGTAATTTCAGTTTGTTCAATGTAAACCGCACTGATGCAGAATAGCGCGGTATATAACAGAATGTAAATAATAAATAATAATAAATAATATTGAAGGCGTACGTCCAGCTTTTGAATGTAATGGGTGTTTTTACCATGGCTGTCCAAGCTGTCCTAATGATAAAGACCAGAATCCTGTAACTACCCCCACCTTTGGTTTCCTTCATTACAAAACACAGCTAAACACAGCATTCCTGGAAAGACAAGGGCTCAAGGTCATAAGCCTTTGGGAGCACACGTAGAAACAGATGATAAAAGAAAACGGCAGGAGCCGTGCAGACTTCCTGGCTGGCTCTGCATTACCACAACCTCTGATTCCAGGAGATGCCATTTTTGGGGGTAGAACAAATGGCATTTGTCTCTATTACAAAGCCAAATCTGGGGGAAAATACACTACTATAATTTTGCCACTGTATATCCTTTTATCAATAAAGAAAGGAATATCCAAAAGGCCACCCACAAAATCATTTATGACAAATTTAGTCCTCCTGAAAATTACTTTGGTTTTAGAAAAGCTCAGGTATACCCACCATGAAAGCTTTTCTTCTCGGTGTTGCCTGTAAGGGTAGATGGTAAGCTTAGGTTTGCTCTATGTCAGCCACTGGAAACGTGTGCCCACATGAATGAGGAGAGAGCTTTTATAGGGGCTTGGTGTACAGTGGAGATGACCATCACCATTGCAAAAGGGTATGTGGTTGCTGAAAGTATGAAATCTGACATTTTGATCAAAAATCTGAGAGTCTCTTTTCTGAATACATAAAAATGCACCTCCTTCAAAAAAAACTCCTGACTACCCCCCAGTGCTGCAATGATACAGAAAAACAAAACCCGTACATATCTAATTCCTTCAAAGAAGAGGGCATGCTTTTACATGCAGACCAGATTAACAAAGTTCCAAATAACAAAACTTCTTAAACTCTCTGTGAAGGAAATCTGGACAAAGCACAAACCTACCTACCACAAGCATCGTGAGAAAACTGGATGATTCCTTTACGCACCTGTTTTCTCCTGAATTTGAGGTTTCATCGTACAAAACAGTCTATGGGGTATGCTTACTAAGGGTCGTTAAGGGCAAACCATTTGCAAGTGCAAAATGGTATCATTAAGGGCCCCAACGTGCATTAAAGGATGGGGCAGGGAGTAGGTGTTCCAGTGGTAAGGGTGCTAGCGGCCGGTTATCGGGCTGTAACAGCATATTGGGTGGGAAGAGTGCCAAGCGTGCACCGTAACGCCTGAATAAGGCCAGTTGCCTTAATGTAGGATAAGAGAGCCTATCTGCCAGGCACATTTGAGCTGCTGGATGGGAGCAAAGATAATAGCTGATGATCTATTTCACTGTCAGAATGCTGCAGCTGTTGAATGCAGTATGTAATGCTAGTCATTTGGTACCCTGCACAACTACAGCATGTTGGAGTGGCATGTCTTATCTGGCCCTCGTGCCCTGCACTTGTTGGTGAGGGACTCTCCTGTAACATCTTATATCATGCTTTAGGGTTGGGGCAGCTGTTTCCAAGGAACCTGAATGCAGTGAGTGGTCCTAGGCAGGAAAGACGGGCGCGCGGGTGTTGATGCCAACCCACAGGGCCTGCCAAAGCCATAGTTAGCATCACATTACCAGAAGCCCAATAAAAGCTGCTCTTCTCTCCTTCTGAGACATCTAATCAGCTAGATCAATCCCATTCATCCTGCAGATGCTGTGCAACAGTGGGCTGTATCAGCCACTCACATACCATCTGGGCCTGGTCTGCTGGTCACCATTCACTGCATGTACACATAGTACTATTTAGGGTCAAGCTGCAGTGGTGGCTATGTAGATACATAGCCGTGACATGGTCCCAGCTCGGTCAAAGTGAGCATGGCCTCTCAGCATGAACAGATGTGTGCACTCAGGCTATGCTCGTGCAAGACCAACGTTAAGATGGCTCATTCGTTTACCTAACCCTCTGGCTCATATATGTCCTGTGCAAACTGCTGTTTTGGACAATAACAAGAATCCTCTGCTCTTCATTTGTGTACCCTTTTCATTTGAACTAGGGGACAGATAGTGCAATGCAAACACCACTGGAAAGTGGTCAAGAGACAGGCTGTAAGTTCATGTTGGCCTACAGTGGCCTACGTCTGTCACATACCAGAGGTCTATGTCCCCCTACACAGCTTGTGGCAGTGAGCACTGAACATAGTGCTATGCTCGTACTCCCATATTATGTGATGTTCCTGGCCATAGACACTGCAAAAATGGCCAGTGTAGCACATGTGCTTTCCCACGCTTTGGATACAGTCCTCCCCCCCACAAGAGCTTGTGGAAGCATGGCAGGTTGGACATGGGGTTAAATGTTGGTACAGTTGCTGGCTACAAATACACCACCATCCCCAGCCACTTTGTACTCTACCAACATCCTTGTGGCTGTCACACTCAGTGCCCATGGAGAGTGGGTGAGGCTTTCATGCAGGGCCTCTGATATGAAAAATGCAGAGACTGAGTAGGCCCTCAGAGCTTTTGTGCATCTGAACAGACCCTCTGGCCACCTATGCCACCTACCAGGGCCACCACAACATTCACCTCCATGCACTGCCTTCCCCCATAGTGGCAGGGGATGCAGAGACCAACATGACATCTTGTGGCACATTCCTCCAGCTGAAGTTGTGCACAGACCATTCAGAGGTCAATTTCCATATTCATAATTAGTCAAACCAAAGCATGTTGTCGCTGTAAACATAAGGCTGGTTGTTGTTATGGAGTAATACAAAATGTCATGCTGAATGCTGTGGCCAATGATCAGTAGACAGTGCTGAGATAGTGTATACTGTGTAGATATGCCCAAGATGGATGTGCCTGTATGTGCATACCATGCATGGAACTAAGAGACTCTCAGAATTCACCATGTGACTTCAGCTTAGGAGAAGAGCACAGATTCTGTACTGTCTCACCAACTCAATGATTGCAATGGATATTCACAGAGGTCAGCCCTCCACATGAGCTTAACTCCCAATAGGCTGCAGCTGCACAAAGAGGGCTGACAGTGTTGCTGTGGATACAGTTATTATGGCAGTTGGCATTAATCAGGCCTCTCACCTGTGCAGCCAGGAGTATCCTGAGGCCTGGAGGCTCAGTCAGAGATGAGAGTTGCTACACACACACACGTGATGGCACTCTCCCTGGTGAGACCATGTCTCCCCAGCTCACTCTAGTCAGACCAGTAGGCAATATGGGAGCTGTACAGCAGTGTCATTTTGGGAAGTAAGTGTAGGAGCATGCTGTGGGGATGGGCCTTGAAAATTGTGGACAGCATACCAGCCACTCCCTCCTTCCCTGAAAGCATAGCACAGATGCTGCTTCAGCGCTGTGGGCAGCCTTAAAGTAGTGGCACACATGCGGCTAGTCACGGCATGCCACTCCTGCTCCCCTCCAACAGGAAATGTCGAGGGGACAGGAGTGGCATGTCATGAGCATGAGGGCTGCTACTATAAGCCTTGCCACCATGGAAGGGAGGAATCACCATGGGCTCTACTTTACCTGCCAGTGACATGCATGCCATACCCCTGACAGAAGACACAGCAGCATTGCATTTGACACACAAGGCAGGCACTAAGGTATCTTCTGCACCAGGCAGAAGCTGCTACCACCACTACCACCACTACAACCACCTCAACCCTCACACACTGCCAGCATGGCTGGATGGTGGCAGTGACACAACTCCTTTGTGACAAATGCAGCATGTATACCACCGCTGTCACAGCAGAGTCACAACAGACATTGTGGATGTATACCCTAGGCATGCCCCTTGTCTGCCTAGTGACCTAACCAGTCCTGCTCAATCACTCACACGGCACCACTTTTGTCACTTTGGCACAAACAACATAGTGCACTTTACTGAAAGGATACCATGCTATGACTGCCAACAGACCACTGTTGTTGATGTTGTTAAGTGCGTCAAGTTGGTGTCGACTCATGGCGATCCTCTGGATAGTTGTCCTAAATTGTGTTCAGTCTTCAGTCAGGCAGCTCATTGACGACAGACTGGCACCTGTAGCTGCTGTTATTGTATCGATCTGTCTCATTGCTGGCCTTCCTCTTTTACGTTGACCTTCTAACTTGCCAAGCATGATGTCTTTCTCTAATGATTTCTCTCTTTGCATGATGTGTCCAAAGTATGAAAGTCAAAGTCCTGTCATCTGTGCTTCTAAAGAAAGCTTAAGTTTGATCTCCTCTGGTACTGACTGGTTTGTTTTTTGGGTAGTCCATGGTATATACAGTATTCATTGCCAACACAATAATTCAAAGGCATCAATTTTCTTCCTGTCTATCTTTTTCATTGTCTATCTTTCGCATCCATATGATGTTATTGAAAATGCCATAGCTTCAACAAGTAAATCTTTGTATGGAGAGACACATCTCTGCTCTTGAGAATCTTGTCTAGGTCCTTCGTAGCAATTCTGCCAAGAGCAGTGCACCGTTGGATTTCTTGATTGCTTATTGCTTCTTTATTGATAGTTGATCCAAGTAGGTTAAAGTTGTCCACTATTTCAATTTCTTCTCCATCAACGATGAAATTATTCATTTTGCCAGTTGTCAGGATCTTTGTCTTCTTAACGTTAAGGGGCAGACCCATTTTAAGACTATATTCCTTGATCTTGAGAAGCAAATGTTTCAAATCGTCTTCACTTTCAGCCAGTAATGTGGTATCATCAGCATAGCAAAGGTTTTTAATGAGTCTTCCACCAATCTTCATACCTCGGTTGTCTTCATACAGTCCTGCTTCACTGATGATTTGTTCTGCAAATAAAATAAAGAGATAGGGGAAAGTATGCAACTTTGTCATACACTTTTGCTGATTTTAAACCATTCTGTTTCTCCTAGTTCCATTTGAACTGTTGCTTCTTGATTAATGTAAAGGTTGTGCAAGAGAGCGATCAGGTATTCTGGTATACCCATGCTTCTTAATGTGGCCCAGAGTTTCTCATGGTTTACATAGTCAAAAGCCTTGCTATAGTCAATAAAACACATATGGATATCCTTTTGGTATTCTTTTGTCTTTTCAAGGATCCATCTCATATCTGCGATAATGTCTCTTGTTCCTCTCCCTTTCTTGAACCCTGCTCGCACTTCAGGCAGTTCTCGTTCTAGGTATGGTTGTAATCTCTGCTGAATGATCTTGAATAGAATCTTGCTGGCATGTGGGATCAGAGTGATTGTGCAATAATTTCCACAGTCAGTTGGTCACCTTTCTTCAGTATTGGTATAAACACAGATCTTTTCCAGTCAGTTGGCCATGAATTTGTCTTACAAATTTCCTGGCAGAGCATTGTAAGTTTGGTATCAGCTTCATCTGATTGCTGTAATACTTCAGTGGGAATGCAATCAATGCTCGGTGCTTTGTTCTTTGATAAGGCTTTCAATGCTACTTCAACCACTACTATCACTAATTTCAGGGCTCCAATCTGGTTGGTGCACACTGCTTGCAGGAACATACTGATCCCCTCAATAAATGTACCCACCGAAACTGCTGATAATATGGACCTACTCGTTACGTGTCTATAATTGGCTGTTATATGTAATTTGAATCTCTTCTGTTCAATGTAAACCGCTTTGACCCCCATGAAAAACGGTATATAAGCTCTGCTAAGTAAATAAATAAAATTAAGGGCACACACGCTGTCTCCGCCTATGCTCCACCCCTTTGAAATGTACCAGCCGGTAACAAGTTACCGGCCATTAAGCCCACATTGTTGGTACTTTCTGTTGCAGTAACCACTACTTGCACCAATGACGCCGACATACAGCAGCTTTAAGGCTTTAATGGTCCTTAGTAAACATATCCCTATGTGTCTCGGAGGCACTCCAAAGACGATTGCGTTTTGTTGAGTACTCCTTGCTTGTTTTAGAACAGCTCGCACATGTCTCGAGTTGGGCCACAGAAGAAGCTATCCCAAGTTGCTCTCCAGATATCTGGAGAATATTAAAATGCCACAACTGACTGCTGAGACATTTAACATCACCCCTCTAATCTCTTCTTTTGACCTAAAGAAACCCTCGGAACATCTACATTTCACTTGGTGAAAAATATGCACTTTGCCGATCCCCAGTATACCTTTAGCTGGATAAAGGTGAGCAATTTTCAGAAAGCCGTTTTACCCCAGGTAGACTTCTAATTATATGTATATGGCTTCTGAAAATTAAGCCTCCAGGGATCGCACAACAGATTTATAAAACTATAACTGACACTGCACACAAGTGCTTAAGCAGTGAGGTGTGTCGAGTTTCTAACATTTTATCGTATTATTCTTTAATTGCCTCCATTCTTGACTAACCACTCGCAGCTCTGGTATATAAGGGAACAAAATTGCTGCGCAAGCATCAACATTGAGATGAAGCCCAGACATTCATGGACAAGGAAACATTTATTCTCAACTTCAGCTAGAGACGCTAAGGTTTATATTTCCACATTGTTGCAAAGTGATGAAAAACAAAAAGTACATTGTCACGGTTTAAATGGGCTTCTGACCATACAATTCAGCAAAACCGCATTCGTATTAAACTGCAAATAAGTTGTAGCTGTCCATTTTCTCATCTTTAAGCTAATGAATTTGCTGATTGCAGCCAGAAAGGCGGCAGAGAAATCTCATTCCCCCTTCCAGTAAGCTTTTCTGTGACATTATAAAAGAACGGTACATATATGAATAGAAGATTTCCAATCAAAGTAACATTGTAACATATTCAGTGATGGAAGATAAAGACCAGGGTGGTGCATCTACTCTGGTTAGGGGTTCTAACTGCTGCACTTTAACAGTTATTTTTTTTCCGCATTCTAAGTAGGTGCCCAGCAATTACCCTGCAACTTTGATAAGCTCTGTCCATTATCCTTCTCCTAGTGGATCATAGCTGGTAATATGCGCCATAAAACATTTCAGCAGGACTGGTCACCCAGAGTTGGTTCAAGGTGTTGGTGCCCTAGGCAAACCTTAAGCTTCCCCCCCCCCTTCTGTCATAATATATTGTTTAGCTTTGAATGCCCTGCTCTTTGCCGCCGTTCCCCCCCCCCCCCCAAGAGGTTGCTGCCCTAGGCTACTGCCTAGTTTGCCTGATGGTTGAGCAGGCCCTGCATGTCAGCACCACGTGCATATTTTTCCTGTCCCTGTCATGGCCCTGTTGTCACCTATTTTGCTCATGGCACCTATACAGACTTCACAAACCACCTCTCTGAAGAGAGACAGCATCACAAACACCACAAGGACAGAGGCAGAAGATCCTGAAATACCAGGAAATGTAGTCAGAGACCAAGAAAATGCGGCAGAAAGATACAGAAAAATTTCCCATCGTGATGGGTGCCACAGGCTTGATAAAGAAGAATTTTCCAAGCACATCTTGACAAACTGCCCATACATACTCCATATACCCTGGCTTAGAAGCGATGTTCATGAGAGGCGTGGTATGCCCCCAGACAATTACCATGAACACGCTTACTTCAAAGGCCCACGGCACACACAGTTGGCTCTGTTCTGCTTGTCAACAATTCCAGGTTTTAGATCACATTATTTGAATTCTGTCTCCAACTCTGTGGTTGTCCAACTGGCGCACATACCCCATGTGACCAGGCTTAGTGATATCTGGGCATGAACCACTTTGCCCTTCTCGGGAGGGAAGTACGTACAATGGCACGATAGGCAGCTATCCATTTCCATACGATTACAGAAATTATTGTGTGTTTGGAAGATAATTTTACATAGCACTTTCTACATGTAAAGCACACAATACACACAGAAAAGGGCTCTTACAGAATTGCACAGATGTATAGACTGATATACCACATGGTGACAAAAACGTGATCCATGTGCAGGTGTTCCCAGGGTTCTAATTTTAGCAGAACAGGGGCAGAGTTGCAATGCACATATCTGCTTTATAAAACTGCCCCTTAGAAGTGATACCCAGCACATTATTTAAAGGATCTCACAGAAGTGTACTTCTAAGTAGTTATCTTATAATCCCTTTTAGACGCACAGGGCTTGCTTACTAAGCCTTTCCCCTATAGTGACAGAATGGAAAAAGCTTTGTAGTACATCAGACCCAAAGTAAATAATGGACACTTTTAACCACTTTCATTCTAGGCTTCAAGTCAAGGCTAACAGCCATATGACGTGAAGGTGATTGTGTGTCACAAGGGTGACTTCCTAAAACTGTTTGAAAGGACCAGAAGTTGCACTAACTGCATACTATAATTTTATTATTATCAGAATTGTCTTTCTCACTTTCTTATTGCAAGCTGACAGTTCCCTACAGACACGCATACCGTTTATATATAAATATATATATCAGACATATAAGCAAACAATATACACTCTTCACTGTCAGAGCTGTGAGAACTCTCCGCCTGGTCTCCAAGCCATACTGCTTCCCTTCCCATCTACTTCAGAAATATAGTCTCATGACCCAGGGGTCACCATCTGCTCAGTTACATTGGCACAATGCCTAGTATGTTCGAAGTAATGCCACCGTCCTTTCCACCAATTGAAATCTCCCAGCAAGGCAAACATCTATTAGAATGTCTGCACACAATGGAACAACTCCCAGTGGGATTACAGCTGAGACACCAAAGAGACCCCCCTCGATCTACAGTAGCTAAGCATGTGGGAATGACCAGTGGCACACAGGAGCTCTCTTCAAAGAACACCCACAGAAACAAAGTCTTTGGCTTCAGATTCTCAAATATAATCTTACACAGGACAATAGAAAATCTGTGCATTAAACCAAAATACGCACGCTTCCATAATGCACAGAAATGGAACGGATCATGCCAAGAGACTCCTAGTTAGTGTTAGATATGCCATTACAGGCTGAAAATCATTTCTCCCTTTTAGACTCTGACTAATGGTACTGTCTTAAAATAGAAGACTTTTTCTTTTGTATAGGCATGGGTCAACTTCCTCGTATTCACTTCAAAGTTTGATATGGGACATGCCAATATGTGTTTCAGATTTAACTGGATAGTACATATTAGGTCTGAACTTTACGCACAGTTTTAAAACAACTTATATTGGCTCTGATTTATGCAAGTGCTATGTATTCACAGCACTCGCGAGCTTTGCACAAAGAATGAATTTACAAATATTTGTAATGGAACCAGATCAACAGAAGAACCTAAAGCAGGTAAATGTGGAGAATGACGTCAAGCCACTAGATTTATCCTTCCAAAGCAGCAAATTGGTCCAATTTATCTTGTAGGATTCTTGGCCTGTCCCAGTTTCGTCAGCAGCACTAACACAAGAACTTGTGTCACAAAGAGATCTAAATCCAGCTGAGTTAGTCGTTAGTCTAGTGCTGAAATACAAACTCTGACGTAAATGCTGGCTACCAAGTCCCCATGAACCAGGAAGGGAATTAAGCAATGCCCCGCAAAAATAAGCTAGTGAAATACTGTTTGTCCAACTGGGCTTTGTTTTCAAAAAGATGCCGCCCATTCTGTTTCTATGCCAGACCTCCTTTAAACACAGGACTCACTGTATGTTGTCCATTTAAAAAGTTTCAATCTGAAGAGGCTCTGGGCTTCAATTAGTAACAATTTTCAAGGACTTTCAAGGAGGTTCTTAATTTTTATGATTGTTCTGTAGCTTGCACTTTTGGATATGGCAGGTTAAAATAAATGTGAATTTCTTGGGGGGGGGGGGGGTTTCGCTTTTCTTTTTGACCAGGAATTTTCCTCCTGCAAAATGTTGGTGCTTCCAGCTCAATTGGAATGAAAACTGGTATCCAGCTCCGTAATCCTCCAGTTCCCCCCTATTTTATGCCACGTCCCCACCTTACTTTTATTAAGACACTGCAGCAACAGTCCCCTGGACCTCTCATGGACCCTAAATCCAACCACTAGGTATCACCGTTGTAGGACAGCTATGACTATCCATCCCCCTCCCCATGGCTCAGATGATCTGGAAAGCAGAAGATCAGAGGCAGATCCCGTCACATGCGATACCAGCACCAGCACAGAGTAATCAGGCTAGCTCTCCGTGCTCGATTTCCTATCTGTCCCTAACAGCCTTCAAAATAATTTGTTTCCTCTCAAGGCATATGAGGAGAAGAGCAGCAAAAACAAATGCAGGAGAAGACAACTATGTCCGAAGTGTGAATGCTTAATATCAGTCTTTAAGCAATAAAGCAAGTTGCCTTAAGTAAATAAAATTCCCGTATCCTATTTTGACCTATCCTTGGAAAGATGGGTAAAATATTGACTTTACAAATAAACCTAAATATAAAACAGGTCAACATCTTTATATAACATTTTTCAAAAGGAAAAAAAAAACATCTTGGAAACCCTCTTGTTAGTCTGCAGAAGGTCTAGTTTTTTAGGCCGAGATTAGGAAACAACATCCAATATGTGCTGCGGAAATACTATGATTCATTTGGGGAACCAAATCTAAGAAATGTTTACAGTCACCTGAGAGGGAAATCACAAGATGATGTGTGTAACAAAGTATTTAATGAGGCATCAGGCAAGTTGGCCCACTTGCTCCTGAAAGCTTTTGACTGGCTTCACTTACGAAGCGTGCATCAGTTGCATTCATACGTAGATCCTCCGCGCTTCAGGACCATCATGCAAGTGCTCGTGATAAGTCATCTAGATTATTATAGTGCAACATATGTAGGCTTGACAAAGAAAAACCTAGTTAAACATTAAAATCATCTGTAGTACCTGAAGATTGGAGAATGGCCAATGTAGCAGCAATTTTTAAAAAGGGTTCCAGGGGTGATACGGGAAACTACAGGCCAATGAGCTTGGCATCAGTACCAGGCAAAATGGAAGAAACCACTATAAGGAACAAAATTACTGAACAAGTAGATAGTCGGGGTTTAATGACACAAAGACAACATGGATTTAGCCAAGGAAAGTCTTGTCTTACTAATCTGATATAGTTTTTTGAAGGCATGAACAGGTAGATAAAGGGGAGCCCGTTGATATAGTGTATCTTGAATGTCAGAAAGCCTTGATAAGGATCCCCATGAGAGATTCTTGACAAAATTAAAAAGTCATGGGATAGGAGGCAGGGTAGTATTATGGATAAGGAACCGGTTAAAATATAGAAAGCAGAGGGTAGGGCTAAATGGCAAATTTTCTCAATGGAGAAAGGTGAATAGCGAAGTACCCAGGGAACTGTGCTGGGTCCACTGCTGTTTGACATATTCATAAACAACTTGGAAATGGGAATGAGTGCGGTGATCAAATTTGCAGATGACACAATTATTCAAAGTTGTTAAAACACAAAGAAGATTGTGAAAAACTGCAAGACCATCTTGATAAATTGAAAGACTGGACGTCCAAATGGCAGATGAAATTTAATGTGGACAAGTGCAAGGGAAGAACAACCCAAATTACAAATCTATCTAAATAAATAAATAAATTACGGTTACATGATGCAAGGCTCCATATTAGGAACCACCACCCAGAAAAAGGATTTAGGCATCATTGTGGATAATACACTGAAACCCTCTGCCCAGTGTGCAGCGGCAGCCAAGAAAGCAAATAGAGAGCTAGGAATCATACGGAAAGGATTGAAGACTAAAACTAAGGATATTATAATGCCTCTGTATCGTTCCATGGTGCGACTGCACCTTGATTACTTTGTGCAATTCTAGTCGCCATATCTTAAAAAGGATAGCAGAATTAGAAAAGGTACAGAGAAGAGCCACCAGAATAGTAAAGGAGATAGAAGGATACTTCTATAAGCAAAGGCTTAAAAGGTTAGGGCTCTTCAATTTGGAAAAAAAAAAAAACAGCCGAGGGGAGATATGATGGAGATCTATAAAATAATGGAGTGGAATGGGTAAACATGTCGGTGGTTTACTCCTTCAAAAAGGAGAAAGACTATGGGACACACAATAAAGCTACAATGTAGCCCATTTAAAACTAAGAGAGAAAATATTTTTTCACTCAACGCGTAATCAAACTCTGGAATTCATTACTGGAAGTAGTAGTAAAAGCTGTTAGGGTAGCTGGGGCTCTAAAAATGTTTGGACAAGTTCCTGGCGGAAACGTCCATAAACCATTAAAGGGGACCAGAGAAGTCCACTGCTTACTCCAGGATAAGCAATGTGGAATCTGTGTACCTTTTTGAGAATCTGAATGTAATTGTGACCTGGAATGGCCACGGTTGAAAACAGGATACTGGACTTGATGGACCTTGGTCTGACCCAGTATGGAGTATTTTATATTCTTACTTCAAAGGATTCGAAAATTAGAGGTCAAAGATAAGCGATCACATTACTCTTTTGTTGTGGGCACTTCACTGGTCATCATTAAACAGCTGAATCCAGTTTAAGTGATTATGCTTAGACTTCAATTCTTTATGTAATATGGGACCACATTATTAGGCTAATAAAGCATAATTACTCATCTGCAACAGGTGATCTCCAGGAACAGCAGGAATTTAGTCTCCACATATGGGTATCGCTGGTACCGACGGAGCCTGTGCGGGAACGCTCCCCAGCGTCCAATAGGAAAGCTTTTGAGAGCATCCCACAGTGCCTGCGTGCTGCCTTCCCGTCTTTCCCAACTGTCCCTCTCCAGTCGAGTTTATAGCTGAGACAAAAGAGAGAGGGAAAGATAGAAAGAGAGAGAGATAGAGAGATACAACTCCTAGGGGAGGTGGGCGGGTTGTGAAGACTAAATTCCTGCTGTTCCCGGAGATCAACTGTTACAGGTGAGTAACTATGCTATCTCCAGGAACAAGCAGGAATGTAGTCTTCACATAGCCTCTGGTGGAGACATGCTACGCTGAGGAGAATAAGAATCCTCAGGAAGTAGTACCCTGGTATCAGCAGAGCTTTCAGAGTCTTCAGACTCATCCAAGGATTCGAAATATCTCCGATCCAGGTGATCATGCAAGGCACGGTACCGGTACTGATCGAAATCGGCATCGGCATGATCCGGTACCGACCTGTCAATACCGGATGGATTTGCATGACTCGGTCCTGATAGAATACCTGCCGATGTCGATGCAGTCGGTGCCAGCACCGGAGTTGGTGCCGGTACCGGTTGAATTGTCTGAAGCGGTTTCAAGGGCATCGAGGCGGTGAGAAGAGCCACCAGACTGCGTTCAATAACCAAGAATCTCTGGTCTATCGACGCTGCCGATGCTTGGGTATCGGTACCAGAAGAAGCGGCCGGTACTCCAGAGCTTGGCACCAGTAGTTCTGCTGAGGTTGAAGCCTCGAGAACATCCTGGAGCCCCGTTAGTGCTTTGGAAGCCGAAGCCTCCCGCCGGAGCAATTTTGCCAGTGCAAGTCCCTCACAGGCAACCCCAGAGGCATCTCGCTGTCTAGAAGGAGATCTACCCTTTGAGGACCAGCTAGATTTATGTTTAGTTACCTGAGATCCATGGGAGGAAGACGAAGCCTTGGACGACGTCAATGCCACAGAGGCTGCATCAGAGGGAGAAAGGGTGCTAAGTTTAGCAGCTTGGTTATGCCGGCCCCTTTTTGATATCATCCTACAGGCAACACACTCTGAAATAGAGTGGTCAGGACCTAAACATTTGAGGCACCACTCATGGGTGTCAGTGACGGAGATGCTACCGCCACACTTAGAACACTTTTTAAAACCCGAAGTGGGTTTTTCCATTCTGAAGGAAATGTTTGGCCTAGTGCCCAAAATGGCGCGTGGCACCTGAAGAGAAAATGACTGGAAAGACTCCAGAAAAAAGTTTTGTTTTTTTTTAAAGAAAAGAAAGAAGAAGAACCGGCGATACTGGTGTAGCGTCGAGGGAAGGCAGATGCGACCACAAAAAAGAATAGAAGGGATTTTTTTTCTGCGGTGACAGGATGTGCGACCTGTTGGCTCCGCGGAAAACGAAGAACTGGAGAGGGACAGTTGGGAAAGGCGGGAAGGCAGCACGTAGGCACTGTGGAATGCTCCCAAAAGCTTTCCTATTGGATGCTGGGGAGCGTTCCCGCACAGGCTCCGTCGGTACCAACGATACCCATATGTGAAGACTACATTCCTGCTTGTTCCTGGAGATATTAACTATGTACCCACATGACCATTGCATTCAGAAAAGCTTGGCAATTGGTGATTCAGGGTCCGCACAATTACAAGCACATAATTGGGGCTGTTGCATTGTTGTAGACTAGATTGCCAGTCAAGCTAAAGCTGGAAATGAATTCTCTCCTCTTTAGAGGTCATCTGAAAACTTGCCCATTTTCAAATCTGTAGATTAGTCAAATTGCAGCATTATGGGGCAGGTGGAGGTTTGATATTTATTTTATTGATTTAACTTACATTAATTGTTGTTTGTGTATATTTGTCTTATTTTTATTTTGCCATTCTAATGTCACCTGTAATGTGCTTAAAGTAAAAAAGAGGAATATAAATGTGAAATATAAATTATTCTCTATCTTCCTCACTAATGAATCACCAGACACCGACGTGTTCCTATATAGATCACCAATGTTGTTGCATATTTAATGGTTTTGTAAACAAAGAATACTATATTTTTCACATCCATCTTACTTAATCTGGAGGGTTGCCAGCTTTCAAAAAATAAAACCCTGCTACAGTTGTGGTTAACATTATTGGAACCTTGCATTTTATTTTATGTTTTGTACAATATCTTGAGAAATAATTGGAAATATTCCAACTGTATGCCATCATAATATTTTAATTGTATGTTCAAAGATATACAACAAAAAAATGTCTGTGCAACTTAGACATAGTAATTTCCAAGAAAAACACAAAATATGACTTGGACAGGATTAATGTCACCCTTCACTAGTATTTGGCTGTACAACACTTGGCAGTGATGACAGCATCCAAATGTTTCTTATAGCCATCTATAAGTTCCATACATCTGTTTGCTGGTAGTTTCTCCCACTCTTCAACTGCAATTTCCAGCTCATGAATGCTTCCAGGGTTCCATTACCAATGGCAGATTTCAGCTCTTTCCAAAGGTTCTCGATTGGATTGAGATCAGGACTTATTGCTGGCTAGTTTAAAACAGTCCATTTATTCCTTTTAAATCATTCTTTTATACTTTTGGGTCATTGTTCTGCTGGAGGACCCATGACCTTCAACCCAGACCTAGGTTTCTGACACTAGGTAGCACATTTTGATCCAAAATATCTTAGTTGGTTGACATCTGACTTCATGATTCCTTTAATACATTCCAGGGTTCTAGTTCCCAAGGCAGCAAACAGTCCCACAACATTATGGAACCTCCACCATATTTAATTGTAGGAAGGTTTTTTCCTTATAAACTTAATTTCTTCACTTGTAAATGTATCACTGGTCTGCACTGCCAAAGAGCTCAAGTTTGGTTTCATCTAGCCACAGAACATTTTTCCAGAAGGATTGTGGTTTCTCAAGGTGGGTTTGGGCAAAGATCAGGTGTGCCTTTTTATGTCTATCTTTGAGCAGTGGGGTCTTCCATAGCCTTCTCCCATGAAGTCCTTCTTTGTTTAGTGTGTGGCATATTGTGCAGGTTGAAACCACCACTCCAGATCAGCGTTAAGCTCTTTGGATGTTGTATGTGGTGTTTTTCCAAAACTTCACACTAACCTTCAAAGACTTTTTGGATTAATTTTCCTCTTCCCACCATGTCCTGGGAGGTTATTGATATGAGCAGAAATTTTCTTAACAACATTGCAAACTGTAGACACAGGAATCCAAGGTCTTTAAAGAAGGCCTTGTATGTCTTTGAAATTTGACGATAATGGTTTTTCTCATGGTCTCAGGCAGCTCTCATCTTCACCATTGTGAAAATGGAACAGGGAATGAATGTGGCCATTTTAAACATTAGAGCCATCATTCATTGGTTGATTCAAGTCATGTGAGTACTGACAATTGATCACAGGTGCGTCTAATTTTACTGCAGTGGGGATGTGGTTCTTCTGTTCAAATTGATTTGAATTGTTTATAAGGACGCAAATAATCATGTCTTGGCAACATCCCAGATTTTATACTATTTCCTACTATATCATTTTTTAATTCGTCTTGTTTTATTTGATTCTTTTATGTGTCAAATGTGTGTGCATATGTAGTCCAAAGCCATTTCACTGGCCACTTTTGTTTAGGAGATATTGGACAGTAAGGGATTGAACTGCAAGGATGCCAATAATGTTGACCACAACTGTACCCACCCCCTACACCTTCCCCAACCTAATGACGTTTAATTCTTGAATCAGGACATGGTGTATTCCGAGCCCAACTGCAGAGGTACCTGTAGAAGATTTAGGTTAGTGAATCATGCATGGCAGAGGAGGGAGATAGTGCATACTGCTCTCCCAGGTCTCGGAGTGATCATGCCCCCTCTAGGCTTCCATAGATGAGGGGGGGGGGCCTGAGAGAGGAGTATGTGCTACATATCCCTGGCCATACATGCTTTGATAACCAAAGTCTGCTACCACTGTCGCCATGAATCTCAGACCAGCCCTTAAATTTAAAAAAAAAAGGCTTACAGGGGAGAAAAAGTGCAGGGAAAGTGTGTTGCTCTGGAAAACCTGCCAAGACTGGCTAAATACTGAATGGCTGGCAACCCTACCAATCTGTATACTGCAGAAATACTTTAAGTAGTACATATAATACCCAGAAACAATGTCTCTCTTCTGTTTAATCAACATTCAACACAGTCAACTAGAATCAGTTGCTTGCCAAAATATTTAACAGCTAGTTATTTATTTGGCCAGCACAATGGCTTGCAGGCTCTGGTGGGATTTGGGTATACTGCAGACACAATGCAGTCTGGCCCAGGACATATTTCAAAGATTTGTCAAATTTGTTTGACAAGATTCTTTTACAGAAAATGTGCAAGGCAAAATTTGTGATAGATCCCATGGCAATCTGATGTGGATCCACAGGATATATACTGAGGGGGGTGGGGTATTCAAAGGCATTTATGCAGTTTGTGGACCTGCAAACTGTATAAATGCGCTCACTGCGATATTCAGAGGCATTAACCCGGTTAGTGACATTGAATATCCCTGGTTTGGTCCGCTAAATGCCTCGACATGGGGTGTTCCAGGAATGGAGTGGGTGCAGCTGACCGCAATCCAGGCAACCCGGATATTTAATGCCGGGGCCCAGATATGGCCTTCGGCATTGACAAGTCGAGGCAAAGTTAAAGAGGCAGCGGCCAGCTGACTTAACTGTGCAGGCTGCCCTTGCTGAACTTCCCCCTTTTGCAAATCACCAGATCAGCATAACATTTCCTCAAGAATCATGGAAGAAACTTCACAAAGATTTTCCAGAAGATCCTAGATAAATTTATATTTTCCTTCAAGCTCAAAACAAGGCTAAAATCCTCTAGCTCAGTTTCAGTGCTAAGTAGCTCAAACCAGGACCGTACCAAGCCCTGTGATGATATTGCTGCCCTTTCTGTACTCGCACCCTGTTTGGCCACACCACTCACACAGCACTTAGTATGGCCCTGGCTCGAACAACCCTACAATGTACTTATACTAGTTTCTTCCTGAGCCCTGAAAGGTGAAGGAAGACAGCCAATTATGTACATCAGGCGTTCCCTGAACCAATTTCATACCTACCTTTTCTGACCCCTCTATAAGCATGCAAATGCTTCTGAAAAGAGCAAACAATATCTTGATCGTAAGTTACTCTCCCTTCGACACTGTACAGTGTTACATACCATTTGGAACAGACGTGGACGACTTCTCAGTGCAGAACCTCGTCTACCATCAGCGTAAGTCTTACCCCAAGCTCACAGCAGTGCTTTAAAAACACAGAATATGCCCACCGAATAAACACACCACTGGCTGAAAAGCCACTAATTAGTAGATAAATGAGCCCTGTTTGAGTAATTAGAGGCCAATTCAAATGTAAAATATATGGATTGCTGTTAACACAGAGCTTTGGCAATTACTTTTCAGGTCAATTCAGATGCAAAACTTACACCAGGGGTGATTATTGCTGGTGTTTGACCACAACCACTGTATCTATTCACCAAGCAGACATCCTCCGTTATCCCAAGTTCATTTCTATGTTCACAGTAGTTTAATCTCAAGGGAAGATAGGAGCAAATATCTGAAAATGAATTTACTAAAAGAGGTGGGACAATTCTGTTCTTCTCCTATCTTTATAACTTCACTCTTGAGATTTTATGTAATCTGCCTTGAAAGCGCAGCACATCAAATTGTAATTACTTGTCTTTCCAAACCCAATCTAGCCCTAAATTTGCACATCAGGCAATGAAAGGTGACATGGCTTGCTCAAGGTCACAAGAAGAAGTGGAATTTGAACTGTGGCGGCCTTAGGTCTCAGCTTTTTCTACAGCTGCTTTGAAGAGATTTTATTTTGTTTAAGGTAAACATTGTGCTTTGCAATGAAGTGTGGTTTTAGCAAAAGAATTCCGGAAGCTATTTAAAACCACCCTATTCATTGAACAATTCAAGGAAGACCACCAATCCACCCTAACCAACCCACAAAACGAGTTACACAAGACATGATTAAAATCCTGGTGCTCCTCCACCGTTCTCTTCACACCCACTCCCCTCAGTATCTAGCAGACCTTGTCCATTTTCATACCCCAGCTCGCTCCTTGTGATCCCTCCATCTAAACCGCTTACATCTTCCCTCACCCACCTGCGCTCGCCTCCAATCCACCCGCTCCTCTGCGTTCTTCTTCCTTGCCCCCGCCCTATGGAACTCTCTGCCCTCTTCTATCCGGCTTGAGCAGGAACATACTACTTTTAAGAACAGCCTCAAAACCCATTTCTTTGCCCTTGCCTTCGACCTTCCTGATCCCTTCACATGACCTTGTCTTCCCCTTTCCCTTCTCTCTCTTTCCTCCCTACTGTCCTGTCGTATGAATCTGCTTGGTTTGCTTTCCTATCCGCCATTGTAACTTCTTTTCCTTCTTCCTTTGCCTTATGGTATTTCTATGATTTGAATTATGTAAACCGCTATGATGTTTTTCGTTTAGCGGTATATTAAGTCAATAGACAAACATAAACATGACATCCACAACATAAAAACATCCTATTACTCTTACTAAAATGTATCTAGCCCAATGTAGATAGCTCAACCTGTATATATTGTACCCCAAATCAAGATTTACCTATCCACACACTCACGAACACTACCTTCACAACCACTGCATGCCGATACCCCCGCACTACACTACTTGATTGGTTTGCAGTGAAATCCGCTTTGATTCAAGGATAAAGCGGGATATAAAACCCAGGAGCTTCTGGGTCGCCAGGAGACAGGACTGACTCAAAGGCACACATTGCATTGCAAATACTTTGAAATAAATAAAAATAAATAAATGTTTAAAATCCTAAGAATTTGCAATGGCCAATATGCAGCAGGCAAATGCTGACTAGAAGTTGTTTTTGAAACTAGTTTGTAAAAACTGTAAAATTAGGCCATAAAATGCTATGCAGAGAGCAGCTTTATCTGTCTTGATGCAGGGTGAGAAACATCTTAGTCAGGGCAGCCAAACTACTGCCTGTGTGCTAAACCAGGCCCATTTCTAAATTAAATTAATCATATTTTTATCTTGCTCAGGGACTAAGTGGAAAACTTCTGTTTATCTGCAGTTTTATGATTGCTCTTGCTGTTCATCATTTGAGATCTTTGAGTAAGGGGACTCCTGGTGAACCCCTTTCTTGATAAGGAAGATTCTGCGTTACGTAAACCATTTGTACTGGTAAGATCCCGAGGGGCTGGGGGACTGTCTCCAAGGCCCTGATGTAGACGATATAACTGGTTGGACTCCACGCCACTCCACACCTTCCCTTCTCACCACTTTTTGAAAACAAGATTCATGGAACGCTTGCTGGTTTAACTGAAACTTCACTTTACTGGATGAAAACTTGGATTATATTAATGTATTGGCAGAAAGAAAAAGAGAGGAGGGCATTCACTGTCAAACACCAGAGTCCACAAATGCGCGAAGGAAAACACGGCTGCGCCAACAGAGATTGTGAACAGTCAACTTTAATCAAAGAACCCGACTTGGCCAAGTTTCGGCCATTAGGCCTGCATCAGGGATCAAAAATAAAAGCAAAAATTAAAAATGAAATACATTTTATATATAAATAATATCATCAGATTTAAAATATGGAAACCAACAAACAATAAACAAACAACAAACAAACAAACAACAAAAAACAAACCAATTCACAAAAAGCCTATTACACCAAGGTAAATGATAATATAGTCATATCGGTCCAATAGATAAAGATATGGTGAACCCTACAGAGGAAAAAAAAGTAAGTAGGTCTATAAATAAAAAATAAGAGTGTAACTCAAATTGATTATTAAGGGGTATGTTTACTAAACCACGGTAGCAGACTTCATGTGATATCAGAGCCGCAGCCCCATTGATTTCAGGAAGCCAGGAATAAAATCGGCAATGCACCTAATGTTATGTTGCGTTTAAAAGTGCTCATTGGGGCAGATAAAATTTGAATGCCACACAATTACTAATTTATTCTCTTTATTATATTTAATCTACTTATTGCATTATATCAATCCTGTTCCAATGCTCCCTTTGGCAGCATAATTGTTTTTTAGATTTAAAGATAAAGTTCTACAATCGATATGGGTGATCGATCAAACAATCTTATAGTCTACCAAAGTTTTTTGCACACATTCAGGCCCTTATAAATGCCTCCAATTCTCATTGCCCGCTTACCCCCTTGTTTTAATGTTCTTTTCTCTTTAATATTTATTTTAAATCCATTTTTACATTTTATTTCCTTTCATCCTTTGCACCCTTGGGTAGCATAGTTTTTATAGTGATTCCTTTTGAGATTTAAAAATAAAGTCTAACAAGCCATTTAATATAGATCAATATGGGTGATCGATCACAATTAGAATTATTCTGTCAAACTATTTTTCCACTGCCCCTTTCTCCCCACCTTCCCTCACCTCTCCTTCCCTCCTCCCCCCTGTTATTATCATCATCAGTAGCCAATGTCACATAAGGCTATAACAACACTACATGTCACAATCTTGTCCTCATTCTCGCTACTGCAAATGTGTTCCAGCTTACGTTTTGTGGATCTAATGTTCAGACACCTATGTCACACCATTTAAATAGCGCATATGCGCTGTTTGGGCTTTTCTTCTCTGCCTACATTTGATGCCTTTTCTCAGCGAGTATCAGAGATTTGTTTTCTAATATCTTCAGCTCTTTGGTTTTCCGTTTTCTTATTTTTGCTGCTTTTGTTCAGAGTAATAGGAGGATTGAGGTTTGGATAGTTGTTGTTGTTGTTAAGTGCCGTCGAGTCGGAGTCGACTCATGGCAACCCTCTGGATAGCTATCCTAAATTGTGTTCGGTCTTGAGTCAGGCAGCTCATTGTTGACAGACTGGTACCTGTAGCTGCTGTTATTGTATCGATCCATCTCATTGCTGGCCTTCCTCTTTTGCGTTGACTTTCTATCTTGCCAAGTATGATGTCTTTCTCTAATGATCTCTCTCTTCGCATGATGTGTCCAAAGTATGAAAGTCTAAGTCTTGTCATCTGAGCTTCTAAAGAAAGCTTAGATTTGATCTTCTCTAGTACCGACTGGTTTGTTCTTCGGGCAGTCCATGGTATACACAGTATTCGCCGCCAGCACCATAATTCAAAGGCATCAATTTTCTTCCTATCTTTCATCGTCCAGCTTTCACATCCATATGATGTTATTAAAAATACCATGGCTTGAACAAGTCAAATCTTTGTATGGAGAGAGACATCTCTGCTCTTGAGAATCTTATCTAGGTCTTTCATAGCCATTCTGCCAAGAGCAATGCGTCATCTGATTTATTGACTGCTTGTTGCTTCTTTATTGATAGTTGATCCAAGTAGGTTAAAGTTGTTCACAATTTCAATTTCTTCTCCTTCAACGATGAACCTGTTGATTATGCCAGTTGTCATGATCTTTGTCTTCTTTACATTAAGGTGCAGGCCCATTTTGAGACTATGTTCTTTGATTGTGAGAAGCAAATGTTTCAGATCATCTTCACTTTCAGCCAGTAATGTGGTATCATCAGCATAGCAAAGGATGAGTCTTCCACCAATCTTCACACCTCTGTTGTCTTCATATAATCCTGCTTCTCTGATGATATATTCTGCATAAAAATTAAACAGGTAGGGAGAAAGTATGCAGCCTTGTCTTACACCTTTGCTTATTTTAAACCATAATTCCCCTTTTGCGATCTTTTTTTCCCGCAAATGCTCCTTTAGCGAGTTTTTCCAATGTCTGTCTAGAATTCTGAGAGAGTATTGCATCACTGTATAAAAGGTTAGGGACCCTTTTATATGTATGTACACAGATTTCTTCTTTTTTCCTTAGGCTACAAATTATTAGCTTCCATTATGTTTATAAGACGACATTTTTGGTTATGAGTTTCCTCCATATCGAACATAGTACTAAGATGCCGTTTGACTGTTATGGTCTTGTTGATGCACCTACACAATTTGGACATACAAACTCCTGTATAATACTGGTTATTGAATACTACTCAGTTTTATATGTCCCCTAGAGAACTGTTACACTCAATACACCAATAGATGTTCCCTTCTTTCACTTTTACTGTTGATTGTATCTACAACATTAGCTATTGATGTCTTTGTCCATCTATTAGAGATAGAATTGCGTTCTTTGGTTGAACATATACTATTGGTAAGAAATTCCTTATCTTTGTCACAATGACCCCATACGGCTTTAAAGCTGACATATCTATTCCGACAACGCATCTTTAGTTATAGGGCGTTTTCACCTGTCACTTGACAGTAGTATGCAGCTTAGGATCTAAATTTCCTTATGCAACACATCTGTAGGAGCATAGTATTTCTTCACATAACATTAGTAATCGTGCAACATTCAAATTTTATGTGCCCCAATGAGCACTTTTAAACTCAACACAACAGATGCGTTGTTTTGGCGTTTACCCTTACTTATCACCTTAATTGCCGATTTTAATCCTGAATTCAGTCATTCATTTCTTTGCTTTTTACAGATATTACTGTGATTTATTTTTAGCACAGTACTCACAATCGGTAGGACATTTTTATTTTATTTTACTTCTTTGATATTGACTGCCTGTGGTTATACGTTTTCTCTCTTAACATATCTTACATGGTAGGACACCATTTCTCCAGCAATCTCCTTTTTTATGTGACTCTTTTGCCTCTAAAATGTTAATGTTTCACTTAATAGTCAATTTGAGTTACAGTATTATTTTTTATTTATAGACACGCTTACTTTTTTTCCTCTGTAGGGTTCACCACACCTTTCTCTATTGTACCGATATGACTATATTATAGTTTGCCTTGTTAATTGCCTTTTTGTGAATGTGTCATTGTTTGTTGGTTTCCATATTTTAAATCTGAAATTATTATTTATATATGAATGTAAAATGTATTTTGGTTTTAATTTTTGTTTTTATTTTAGACCCCTGATGCAGGCCTAACGACTGAAACTTGGCTTTTCACAGTCTCAGTTGTTGTGGCTGCGTTTTCCTCTTACATAATTTTATAGCAATGGATAACAAAGATAATAACAAACAGTCTTAATGTTCTCCATGTTAACTTGTGGGAGAATCTCTCTTTTCCTACTCTATCGTCCATGTCAGCTTTTGTCAGGGGGACTGGCAATCACTCCATTCATATTCCCTCTAGTTCTGGATGCCATCTGGACCCTCCAGAATCCTCATATCCAACGTCGTCTGACAATGGCTCTTTCTCCATGGACTCCTTTCTCGCCTTGCTGGGCGTCTGGCATTGGCTCTCAGAAAATTTATTTTTCCTTGAACTCCAGTTATATTAGCACTTGTGGGTCCTCCCCTTCCACAGGGATTTCAGGACCTGGGAACCCCACTGACTGAAGAGCCCTCTGCTCCCTGCTATGAGTTTAGCATAAAGGAGAAACACCCCTTTGTTTTCTTCTTGGGGTATCCATTCTTTTTATTTGCTTCCTGACTGGATTAGTCCTTAGGGCCAACCCTCCATATGGCCTGAGGTTCCTGGTCATATAGCACTCAGCCTGCTTCTGTAGGGCAGAATAAAGGCAAAAGGCCCCTTTTCCCACAAAATTTGGATTTGTTTGACCTTTGGGACCTCCGAGCTCCTCCCCTGGTTTTCCATTACAAGATGTCCAGCTAGAAAATCCCAAGGGCCATAATTCTTTATGTTGCTTCCAAGCCAGGTCTACCCCTGAAAGGGCCTCTCATGGAAAAATTACCTCCTATTACTGAGGCCTGAGTGACACCATTTGATTCATCAGAAGCCACGGCTGGCCCAACCACGAGGCAAACTACGTGGTTGCCTAGAGTGGCAACCTCTTGGAGGGGTGTGGTGGCAAAGAGCAGGGCATTCAAAGTTTTACAATAGATTTTAAAAGCCAGGGTGGAGTTTTACATTTAAGATTTGCCTAGGTCGCCAACACCTTGAACGGCCTGGAATGGCCCTGTCAGAAGCTCAAGTATTGCAGAGTAGTGCTTCAGTTTCAGAAGCACCAAAACCCTTTGCTCTATTTCATAATCCTACACCCGGGCTCTATCTTGTGATTCACAGTCCTGATTTTCTATAATATGTATCGGCATTCTGTTTCCCAGGTGTGAGAATCAGGTTTTGGAAACCTTTAAATAGCTTTTGAAGGCTGAATCAATTATCCTATTATTCTTACTGTACATAAATGCTTTTTAGATGTCAACAAAAGAAAACATATGGGACAGCAAATTAAGGTAGATCAGGTAGACAAGTAACAGAAAACGAAACAGGACCATGAAAAACATTAAGCTGGCAAACGGTTTTGATGAGAACAGAGACTACAACTATTAAGTTGTGTTCTATATAACTCATTCTCTTACAACCAGATGTAGTGATCTGGTCCAAAGCTCCAAGACTAACATGGAAAATGAGTCTGTTGATGAACTAATACCTCCCCAACATGCTAGCTTCCTCATTAGCATATAATGGGTGGTCTTTAATGCGCGCTCTGACGTTATAAGCCCTTGTGTCATTTGCAATCCCTCAGAACTCCCTTTCACTAAAGCAAGCATTATTAGCAATATAATGGGCCACTGAAATATATCATAAGCCTCCACAATTCAGGGTAAATTTGCTACCATTTTACTCCTCTGCAAGGACTGTGCAGGCAAACAAAGGGCCTATGTCTCTTAGTTACTCATAAATATTTTATACATTTTGTGAGCACAACAGCCCACAAGGTTAAAGTTCAGGTCTCCATTAGGCAAAGCGGCATTCTCATTTGGAAGACAATAAAAACCAAGGCTGCTTCTTTTGTTTAATCGCAGCAGTGGGAGCGACTGGGCTACTGTGCCGAGGGCCTCTTTTTCATTCCTGATGCACTGCAGAAATATAGTTCAACTGGCAATGGAATGTGCAGTTTGAGAATTACAGGACCAATATGCACTACATATCTCTAAATTGTCTCTAAATTAATGACTGTTATAAGCATGTGCTCAAATGTCGGTCTGGAGACGACATACCTTAGAGTGCTGTTGTTCTGTCAAACCTGAACAGTCACCAAGGGCCAGATTCGCGAAGGCTTTCCTCCCTAATCAAGAATTTCTGTAGTACTTTTACTGTAAATGAATACTGGAACCACTTACTCTGATTTTGGAAATAACAACAGTTAAAGACCAAAATAATTTGTACATATTTTTATACAGCATTACAAGAGTTGACCCAATTGCTCCTTGATGCTATTTTTATTTATTTATTTACATTTTCTTATATACCACGCTATTTTCCATCAGTGCGGTTTACATGGAACATTTTACATACACATTTCAAATGACTTGATTTGTGTTTACAAATAACAGGAATAGGAACTTGGAAAGAAACAGGGGTAACTATTTACATCTGTACAATGTTTCTTCCAGTTCAGTCAGAACCACTACTCAGATCATGGTGCAACTACCTGGGAATTTATTTTCCTGTTCCAATAGACTGTCCTTCCCACTGTTCCTAGTCTGGTCATTACAGCAATAATTTTGAGATGCAGGACAAATATCAGGGTTCATTCTAGAACTCTGCATCATGGACTTTTTATCCTGGCACCAGGTGTCATCCTTATTGATTCCCTTCCCAACTCTCACCCTTCCAGGGATTGTGAAGATTTATTTGGATTTATTTATTTATGTGGAGACTGAAACCACTCCTCGCCCCAGATCACTTCCGTACCGTCTGTCAAGCACTGATAACCCCACTACTGGACTTCTGCAATCCGATATACCTTGGACTACCGAAACAAGCCCTCAAACCACTCCAACTGGCACAAAACACTGCAGCATGAATCATATCCGAAACTGTAAGACAAGAGCACATCACACCAACCTTAAAGGACTTACACTGGCTCCCAATCGGTGCACGCATCAGATACAAAACTATCATAAACCTATTTAAGATAAAACAGCACACATCAGCCAACAGCCTGCACACCCTCATACAACCAGACACCAGCACACGTCCTAGAAGAAAACAAACACACAACCGAGTCAGCACCCCAAGTGAATACAAACACACACGCAAGGACACAACAGACAGAGCACTCTCCATGGCTGCTCCAACAATATGGAACAAACTACCGGACGATCTGAGGGCAACTACAGACCTCAAAGACTTTAGAAAACAGCTGAAAACCATGCTGTTCATAGAACACTATGGACACATCACATAACCTCAGAGAATGTATAACAGCACATGATACCGCCTAAACATTGTATGTATGGAAAATGTTTTTAGCACCACTGTATATAGCCCACCTTGTACATAGCTCAAACCAATCTAGCACACAATACAACATACACTCAACTAAATTTCACCCTCACTGCATGTATAACACACTCACTTTAGCAGATTATTTGCTGTGATACCACCTTGATTATTAAGATAAGGCGGTTTAGAAATACTGTTAAATAAAATAAATAAATAAATTTTGCAGCAGCCTAAATCCCAGGTGACCTTGCAGGTAGAAGCATCATTCTGGACATTGAACTGGGGATCCTCGGCACGGCAGCAAAACACACTGCCATCAAGTCACTGCACCAGCCCTGGATTTAACTTTTAATGCCACTTCAGTCATGGAATCTTTACGATGAAATCACTGCAGTTTTGCATATGGAGTTGCAGCCATGCAGCAACGTGGAAAACCCAGATGAAGTAACTGTAATGCTACTGGAATCAAATACAAGCACCATGCTAAAAAAATATTGAGGGAAAAAGGGTGGACTTTTAAAATGAGAGTTTCAAAATCACAGCTACCTACAATAAATGATTATAGGAATCATTTATAATAATGTAAAAAAATACAATAGTTGTCCTTTCTGCAAAATTTGGATAGATGCAAATAATTATGCATATAAGTAAAATCTCCAACTGGGCAGAAATGAATATTCTCAAAACAATATATAGATATTTTTTGCAGATAAAGAACAGGCTCCTGATCCCTTGTTATGTATATAAATTATAACATTTTCAGGGTTATTGATGCAAAGGGCAAACACGAATCTTCTGCAGTAAATACCCCACAACTCACACTGAAGAAAGCAAAGTTCCTAAGATTCTTCCAAAGTTTTCCAGTCAGTAATATTTGATCATTTCAGAGAGTGTAGACAATGGTCAGTTCTGACCGAATCCAGTGGTTCTCTAATAGCTGTGTACCTGGCTCATATTTCTACAGCCTTTATTGCTCACAGGACCACGGCTTTATTTATCTACAAAAACTTACATTCCACTGATTCAAGAACAAACTCCCTCGGCAGATAAAAAGATGCATATAACACCACAACCAGGGCTCATAAACCTTAAACTGAGGTTTATCAGGTCTTCGAATGGTTGAGCAGATTAATTTGACCTTTACTAGCACATGAAGTGATGTGCAAAGTCTGAAGTAAATAATTGGTCTATGTTAACGATAAAAGTATTTTAAATAAACAGTATAAAACTGGAGCCAAGATGATGGATGAGTGAGTTGTATGGGAGGGAACTTTGCCTTACCCAGGTTTCCCCTCACCATGCAAGATCTGCTCTTGATCCTGTTATGAGGAAGAGTAAAGACCAGAATTGGGCTGTCCCCTCCAGCTTGGATCCCTGCGATGGTACAGAAGACTCTGGAAAGTATAGCATTCTTCACCATTTTGAGGGCGCAACTGCTTTGACTGGGACCATAGGTTCATTGGCAGATTGTAACTCAGATGGGATGTAGAACTCTGAAGGGTGAAACCACCTCACCATAACCCAGAAACTTTGTCACCCAGATGGAGATGCAGGGCTCTCCGAGTGCTGTGAGAAAAAAGCAAAGCCTTGCACCCAAAGGGCCTCCAGTGACTGAGATGTCCTCATTGCAAGTTTATCTGAGCATGCAGGAAGCCCAGGAAGATTCTATGGGTACGAGTTTGCTGTCCCCGCTCGAGAAGGCACTACTTTACGAGAGCTCGAATGTGATGGAGAGACCGGTCGTGGTGACATAGGAGTCACTTTGGAACGCTATACAAGGTCTGGATTCCTCTCTCTTGTCTTCAGTTGGTAACGTTAAGTAGGAATTAATCAACATTTCTGGGAAAGAGGACGAGCAGGCTCAGGCGTTGCAACAGTATGCCAAAAGGTTGGAAACTCTGGGATCTCGTGCAGCTGTGGCGAGCGGTTCCAATGTTGTCTAAGTTAAAGATAAGGATTTTATACACTGCAGACTGAAGCATTTTGAAAATCAGCTGAGAAAGAATACTCTGAGATTAGTGACCTTTTGTGTCCTTTTGATCTCTCCGGTAGAGGTTCTGGAGATGAAGGTTCTACCAGAGAGGGATGGAAGTTTTGCATCTGGCCAACAGGAGGGAATTCAAGCAAATCTGAATTTGATAGGGTTTTGGAATCATTATTGGGAGTAGTCAGAGATCCACTTTAGCAGTGACTTCTGCTATTGAACCTCATTGAAACACAATTCTATTTCATCATATGAATGAGCTGCGTCTGGGGTCTGTGATTTGTGTAGTTCTTGATTTGTCTAAGATGACTTGGAATAGGCGACATGACTTCTTACCACTTAAGCCAAGAGTTCTTGCCTTCGGGGGCTTATTTTATTTGAAATTTCCTTGTAATTTTCTGTTTCACTTGGGGGCAAAAATTGTTGTCTCTTTTGATCGCAAACAGCTTGTTGAATTCTGAGTTGCAAGGGAGCTAAACCAGAGGGAGCTCGAATTGTAGACTGACTGTGGTAGCATCTAATGGACTATTTTCTCTTGATTTATAAATTTCTTAATTTTTTCAATTGTTTTCTTTAGCTCCATTTTTATTTTGTGGAGAAATTATGTGATCCTTGGAAAATTAAATTATGTATTTTGATTTCCTGTGTCACCTTATCTTGATTTGATTAATTTTATAATCTGATAAAAATTAAAAAAAAAAAAAACAGTACAAAACTGAAAACCTCCAAAAACACATGGTATAATGTAAGGAACCACTGAGGTACTAAGATTCATTAACACAATAGCCCTGGCCTCTATTCCTGTCTGTACCGTTTGTACTCAAAAGAGTGCTGAACTCAAAGAACATCCAATTCTTCTCATATCTTGGCTTTATTATCCTAGTACAGGATGCTACTATGTTTGAACTCCATGCAAAATAGGACAACTTTTTCTTCTGCTAAATTATAAAAAAAACCAAAAAAACCTGTTGTATGAGGTAAACATTCTTATATATAAATATCAGTTTCTCCTAGGGACTTTACTGTCCAAGCCCAACCTATTTATGATAAATAACTTTACATATTGACAGACTCTTTGAAAGCTACATTATATCTGAATGAATAAGGGACTTTTCACCCCAAAAAGAAACATCCTACTTCACAATCCTGTAAACTGAACCGCTGACAATAGAAACCAAGGGCTCTGTAGAGCCAGGATGCAATTTGATTTCAAGCCATAGAAATCTGTAAGGTTTATCAGGATCCTTGGCAGCCAATGCTGCCTTTTGTTCATCCACATAAGAATTATGGAACGATAATGCTGGGTGTGGGCTTTTAAAGCCTACAGAAGACCTCTTCTTAAGAACCTATGTGCATTTTTTAAGTTCTTAGTCAACATCCTGGGAAAATTCTCACATGGGTAGGAAAAAAAAAGAGATCACAACCTTTAAAGAATTCAGCATTCTCCAGGATAAATAGGCTTGCGTGAGCTCTGCATTATGGAATATTTGTTAAAAAAAATACCTAGGTGATCCCAGAATAATGTAAAATACTACACCTGGCAATGACCTATCAAGACTTATTAGCACATGTCCCTTCTAAACCACTGCAAACATCAGGCTAACAAAGCTGTTCTCTGAGTTGCTGTTTTCTAGTTTGGTACTGTTGAGATTTCCGCATACACACAGAATTGGAACTTCCTTCCTTCCTTGAGGCTTTTAACTACAATCATTGGCTATATATTTTTTTGCTGGGGATGTGTCTTTGTTGACACCTATTTGTTTGTGTGCCTAAAATCTGTGTGTGCACAAATCGTTTGTGTGCACTTAAAGCCAAGAATTAATGCATTACTATACAATTGAATTATGAAATGTGAACAACAATCTGAGGCATTAAGGGCTTGACTTACTAGGAATTTTTTCTCTCCCAAAGACAGAAAATGGAAGCATGATGGGGTCTATAGAGCATTGCCTGCCCCTCCCCAGAGGGATTATCAACAGGCCCTACAGCCTAGAGTTCAGAGTAACTATAGAGTATAGCCAGGTATAGAGTAACTATACCTGGCTATACTTTATTCAGAAAGGACAGGGTAGGAAGAAGGGGAGGAGGAGTGGCACTATATGTAAAAACTACTATTAAAGCTTTGGAATTACAGAGCTTAAAAGGGAGAGAGGAGGCATTGTGGGTTAAACTAGAAAGAGGGAAAGAGAAATCTATTTGCATTGGTGTGATATACAGACCTCCCTCACAAGAGGAAGAGGTGGACAGAGAGTTAATTGAAGACATACACAGCATTGCTAGGAAAGGGGAAGTGCTACTGATAGGAGATTTCAATATGCCAGATGTTGATTGGCACATTCCTGCTGCAGTATCATCTAGAAGTAAAGAGGATCCTGGATTCTCTACAGGGAGAACTATTCAGGCAATTGGTAACAGACCCCACACGTGAAGGGGTCATACTGGACTTGGTGCTTACCAATGGTGAAAGTGTTTCTGATGTTGTAGTGGGAGATCATTTTGCATCCAGTGATCACCAGATGGTGTGGTTCAGTATTAGGACTAGGGCTGTTAGAATCCATTCCAAGGTGAGGATCTTAGACTTTAGGAAGACTAACTTTGCGAAGATGGGCCAATACCTCAGGGAGTCGTTAGTGGGATGGGAACAGCTGGGGGATGTAGAAAAACAGTGGGCAAAACTGAAAGGGAGTATTTTAAGGGCAACCAACCTTTTTGTTAAAATGGTAAATAAAGGTAAAAAGAAAAGGAGACCGCTATGGCTTTCGAAATAGGTAGCTGAAAAAGTGAAAAAAAATAATTAAAAATGTTTCTGAAAATAAATGTACTGTGCCAAACCAGATGACACAGTGGAGTAGAAAGAAATGTTTCAAATGTGGAAAATGGGGACATTTAGAAAAGGGATGCCAGACACACACTAGCTTAATGGGTGTGGATTTAAAACAGCCCAAAGAAGGATTTCTTTTGATGGTTGATGTGCAAGGAATTACCACAAATGCTTTGTTAGACTCTGGGGCAGACCAGAGTATGATGTCAAAAAGGCTTTGGAAGAGAATAGAGGCCCAAGAAGGATTTGTGCCTAGAACCCCTGAAAGCCAAGTTCACATCAGATGCATTCATGGTGCTGCAACATCATATCCCACCTACAGGCTAAAGGTTAAGTGCCTGGGGAAACAAGAGGAAGTCCTGTTAGCAGTGGTGCCTAGGCTACCCTTTGATTTGGTTCTAGGAAGAGACTGGCCAAGTTTTAAGCAGGGTCTAGTGGAAGGGCTAGGAAAGAAGGAGGGAGAAGGAATAATGGAAATAGCTCCCGGGCCTTTCTTTGGAAGTCCTCAGTCCCTAGCTAAAAAGATGGTTAAGCTTCCAGAAGGCCAAACTATAGGGAATAAGAGGGGCCTTGTATCCACCCACTCGCAGGTTAAGGTAGAGAGCCAAAAGGAGGAGGGGGAGCAGGCAGAGTTATTAGGAGACTTACCCTCTCATGATGATTTAATAACTCCATCATCTGGCAAAGTAAGAAAGTTGAAAGCACAAAAGCGGCGTGAGAGACTTTGCAGAGCACAGGGTAGGGCTGAGATGGTAGCTGGTCAAAGTTTACCCTGGGTGCCAGCTGAGTTAGTGGCAAAGTTTCCTAACTTTCCACAAGAGCAGCGAGCTGATCAAGCTCTCACCCGAGCTTTTAAGTATGCTCATGAGGTCAGGGAGGAATTGCCCAGATTCAGACTAGATAATGAAATATTATATAGAGAGAGTCAGGACCCCAGAAATGGGACCATACGCAAACAATTGGTGGTACCCACAACTTTCAAAGGGCTAGTACTTAGATTAGCACATGATCATCCAGTTGGAGGTCATAAAGGGATGCAAGGAACGCTGGATCAAATACTTATGCGTTTTTACTGGCCAGGTATTTTCAAAGAAACTGCCCAGTTTTGTGCTGCATGTCCAGCGTGTCAGCGAGTTACAGCGGCTCACCCACCGGTGGTGCCTTTGATTCCCATGCCAATTATCATAGACCCAATTGGTCGCATTGCCATGGATATTGTAGGCCCATTAGTCAAAACGCCCCGAGGTTTCCAATACATCCTAGTTATGGTAGATCAGGCAACAAAGTTTCCCTGGGCCATACCATTGAGGAATGTTTCTGCAAAAACAATAGCTTTAGAGCTAGTAAAATTGTTTTGTGAAGTGGGATTCCCAAGAGAGGTGTTGACTGACCGAGGGTCCAATTTTGTATCCAAATATTTGGCCCAGGTCTGGGATGCCTTTGGCATTCATCACGTAAAAACCTCAGCCTACCATCCACAATCAAACGGTTTGGTGGAGAGATTCAACCAAACTCTCAAACAAATGTTGAGAAGGGGGTTAGCAGGAGAGGTAAAAGAATGGGATATGTTATTGCCCTTTGCCTTATATGCCTGCAGGGAAAGAATTCAGGTATCCCTAGGTGTAACTCCATATGAATTGATGTATGGTAGGGCTCCACGGGGTTTGTTAGATATTTTGAGGGAACAATGGATTGATCCTGAACCGGGAAGTCAGGAAGTGCCACAGTTTCTACGTGACTTGAGAGCACATTTGAAAAGGACCTCGCAGGTTGCTGAGAGGAACCTGCAGGACAGTCAAGTGCGCCAGAAAGGGTGGTATGATAGGAAGGCCAAAAGCCGCCAATTAAGCAATGGTGAAAAGGTTTTGGTTCAAGTAGCAGGAACTGCCCCAAAATTTGAAGTACAGTGGAAAGGGCCATGGAAGGTTGTTAAACAAGTGAGCCCAGTGTCTTATATGGTAGAAAATGCAAGAGGGCGTAGGCAGACCTACCATATTAATGTACTTAAGTCTTGGAAGGAGAGGCCTGTAAATAATAATGACCCTGAAGCCAGTCAGGAAGTAAGTGAGTTTCAAAAAGATAACACTCTCGTAGGTATTACGGACTGTAGGAAAGAAGTTTCACCAGTTACACCAGTCCGTAAAAACTTAAGCAGGGGCGTATGTGATAAGGAAGCTTATCATAGCTCAGGAAGGAGCTATAGAAAGGGTGAAGTGACTCTGAACAAGCAACCTGTGAGTTCTGGTAGAAATAAGAAAACAGAATTTTTCCATAAAAGACTACCAGTCCCAGAATGCACCAGGTTTCCAACAGCCATTAGAGGAGCTGAAGTGGGGAAACGTGTGTTCAATCAAGAGGGCTATGAGGTAATCCCCAAGCACTCATCTCAAAGGGCAGGGCCTGATTCAGCACAGCTGCGCTGTGCTAGGGTGGAGCACTCATCTAAGCAGAATAAAGGTAGAGTTTATTCTACAGAGAATCATCCTCAGATTCAGCTTGGATATCCTCATCTTGGACAGCTTCATCATCTGGAGGATCATCATCAGAAGCAGAAGCCAGAGCGGACGGACAGAGAGGGCAAGAAACCCTTTGGAAGAAAGAAGAGAAAAGCATTTGAGAGGTCTAAAGGAGTCCAGAGCAGTACGTATACTGGGAGACATTCAAAAGGCCAGCATACACCATTGGACTGGGGAAAACCAGAGGAGTGGTGCTGCAGGGCTAGGAATCTCCAGACGGTACCTGTGAGGGAGACGGCTGCACTTGGAAGGGACCCTAAGACCCGTGCCAGAAGGTATGTGAAGAGAGACCCAGTGTCCAGGGATCTGGATTGGAAGGCTGGACATAAGAACTGGACTACATACTGGCCAGGCTATTTAGAGAGGAACTCTAACAGCAATGGAAGCTCAGGTATGAACACTGATCTATGCCCTAGCTATACCCTTGAAAGACAACAGGGAAAGAAGTATTCTCCTGAGAGTGTTCCATTGAGAAATTCCTCTGTGCCAATCCATGATATTGAACCCATGATTGTTGAAGAAGGGGGACAGGTGGTAGATACAGGCTGTGAATACATGGATTGCTCTCTGTCTAAACTCTTTTGGTAATTTACTGTTACAAAGTACAACAACCATCACAAAGAAATACAAACTTGTTCTTTAATCTACTCAGAAAAGCTCCTGAGTAGGATTTGAGCCACGCAGTAGAAAGCAAGCCAGCTAAGGGGTTTCAGCTGGGTAACTGCTAGCAATTGAGCCTTACCTAATTGCTTGTGAGCTCTGAGGAAATCACTTCTGAGTCTGTGTGTGAAGATATAAGAAGTTAACCTGAAAAGAACCGTTTTTCCCTACTTTGTGGGTTTTGTTTGTTGATTAAAGCACTGCTAAGAAAATATTAGCTAGAGCCTACAGAAAAGACCAGGTTGTTACCAACCAGGTCTTTATTCTTTTGCTTTGATTGCCTGACAAGTTCAGCTGTTGTTTTCCTGATTTTGTTTTTCTAAGTTTAACACTGAAAGCAAGTATCCTGATTTATGTGCTACCAAGCATATCTGTGTTGGGAGAAATAACCCCATAAATAAATATCTTATTGGCTTTACACTCAAGCACAACTAATTATTGTGAGCGGCTGTGTCTGGTGTGAATGGACTGCATTTCCCACAATCCCTTGCAAATCATATTGATATATGCCTTTGCCAAGACTGTGTGAACATTCTCACCCAGGCATCCGTCTGACAAGCCTTTGACACTGTTCCTCACAGGCGACTCATAAACAAACTGAGCATCCTAGGGATGGACCCTAAAGTTACTGCTTGGGTTAGAAATTGGTTGGGTGGGAGGCGACAAAGAATACAAGTAAATGGAGCTCACTCTGAGGAGAAGGATGTTACCAGTGGTGTGCCCCAGGGATATGTCCTTGGTCCGATACTTTTTAACATCTTTGTTAGTGATATAGCGGAAGGGCTGTCGGGTAAGGTTTGCCTCTTTGCGGATGATACTAAAATCTGCAATAGAGTAGACACCCAGGAAGATGTAGATAACATGAGGAGGGATCTAGCTAAGCTTGAAGAATGGTCTAGAATTTGGCAGCTGGGATTTAATGTTAAAAAATGTAAGGTCATGCATTTGGGCTGCAGCAATCCAAGGGAGCAATATAGTATAGGGGGTGAAGTACTTTTGTCCACTAAAGAAGAGTGGGACCTAGGCGTGGTTGTGTCTGATGATCTTAAAGTAGCTAAACAGGTAGAAAAGGCGATGGCAAAAGCTAGAAGGATGCTTGGGTGCATACGGAGAGGAATGGCTAGCAGAAAAAAGGAGGTGATAATGCCTCTGTATAAGTCTTTGGTGCAACCTCATTTGGAGTATAGTGTGCAATTCTGGAGACCGCACCTTCAAAAGGATGTGAACAGGATGGAGTCGGTGCAGAGGGTGGCTACTAAAATGGTTAGTGGTCTTCATTATAAAGCATATGAGGACAGACTTAAGGATCTTAATATGTACACCTTAGAGGAAAGGCGGGATAGAGGTGATATGATTGAGATGTTTAAATACCTCTGTGGCATAAATGTTCAGGGAGAGAGCCTCTTTCAATTGAAAGCAAGTTCTGCTACGAGGGGACATGGGATGAGGGTGAAGGGAGATAGATTCAGGAGTGATATGCGGAAATATTTCTTTACGGAAAGAGTAGTGGATCCATGGAATAGTCTCCCAGTGGAGGTGGTAGAGATGAGGACAGTAACTGAATTCAAAAAAGCATGGGACCAACACAGAGGATCTCTGAAGGTAAAAAGTGGACTGTTGTAGTTGTTGATATGGCAGGACAGACTAGATAGGCCATGTGATCTTTTTCTGTCATCATGTTTCTATGTTTCAGGGCTGGGAGAGCATTGCTCATAGAAACATGACAACAGAAAAAGACCACATGGCCTATCTAGTCTGCCCTTCTATATCAACCACTACAATAGTCCTCTTTTTTCCTTTAGAAATCCTCTGTGTTTGTCCCATGCTATTTTGAATTCAGATACTGTCCTCATCTCTACCACCTCCACTGGGAGACTATCCCACGGATCCACCACTCTTTGCTCACAGGAAGAGGTTAAAAATCCAGCAGGCTGCAGGAGGGAGAGAGGCCCACGGAGCCTGAGTTCTTTCAAGCCAAGCCGTACAAAGGTACGAACTTTAACTGTGCTGGAGGAAGGCCTGGGAGACCAGCTTTGTGAAGATTTAAATAAACTGGGTTTGAAGAAAACACGTTTTGTCTTCCGTGAACTGCTGTCTGGCATTTTAACAGAAAACCCCTTTCACTATAAGCCACACGACCACATATGATGGCAGCTTAGGGATTTTCTCTACCATGTGACAGAGAGCAAATCCACGTTCCTCTAGGGCTGGGCCTCTACAACAATTCAAGAGTTTTTGTTTGTTTGTGTGGGTTAAGAGGGTTAGCCTTACCCTAGTTAGAGAGCTTTAAGAAGGTTTAGTTAGTGCCAGACAGGCAGGCTTTGTTTTGGCCATTAGAGGCCATTAAAAATTTGTTGTTGCTGGAATACTGCAGGGTTAATTCAGCTGTAGAAGAGGAAGCTGTGGTGGCCTTGCAAGAGAACAGTGACAAGCCAGGATGGAGCAGCTCCTGCAGCTTCTGGAAGACATTCAGCAGCAGCAGCAACAGCATCAACAGCAACAATGTCGGCAGCAGTTTCAACACACCCTGCTGGAAGGGCAGCAACAGCAACAGCAGCAGCAGATACCGAGTCTTGTTCAGGCACAAGGGAAGTTAGAGGACTTTCCTAGCTCAGTTGACACAGACCTTGCAGAAACTGCAACTCCACTCTCCAGCGCAAGTGTTTCTTAAAATGACGGCAGAAGATGAACTGGACCATTTCCTGCTTAACTTTGAACAAACTGCCCACATGGCTGGGTGGCCAGAGGAGAGAGACTATTTATTTGGGGAATCTGCTGATGGGCAGCAGTCAAGCTGCATTCTACATATGCATCTGTCAAAGCTGCCATACTGGCTGTACCCCAGAGACTTACCACCAGTGATTCAGAAGGGGGGTGGGGGGCTGGAGATAAAAAAGCCCCCGGAGTTTCTTCTGTCAGATAAAGGAACTCGCATGGAAGTGGCTGCAACCGAAGGGAATAGCCAAGATTGTGCTGTTGGAGAAGTTTTTGAAGGGTTTGACTGCCGCAATAAAACAGTGGGCACATCAGCACTCCAAGCTTCCACTGGAGAATGCACTGGAAATAGCCAAGGGGTACCACAAAGTCCAGCCAGTGATTGAAGCAGACAGTGAGAAAGAGAAATCGTCACCCATCAGCCCCAGAGGACAGAAGGGGAAGCCAAAATGGATGTTGGCTTCCATGTTCTGATCCTCAAAGTCACCTCCTAGGCGAGAGCAGGGCTCCAGCCATGACCACTTCACCTGTTTAGGTGTGGAGCTTGGAGACACTTTGCTCGGGAGTGTCCCCTTAGGGTGGGAGAATCCATGGAGGTCAGCCTAACCACCCCTCACACCTGCGCTTTTGTGGACAGACCCTACCCAGGGGCACAGAACTTTGTGATTCCTGTGGAGCTTGAGGGGACCCGCCTCCAGGTCTTGATAGACTCCGGGAGTGTGCAGACCCTCATTCACTGGGAAACAAACTGATTTCAAATCGACTATGCAAAGACAATAACACTAGCCTGTGTGCATGGATACCACAGGCAGTATCCAATGGGACAGGTTTTACTTAAGACTCCAGCTGGGCAAGCAATATTCGAGGTTGTGGTGCTGCCCTGGATTCCATATCCAGTGATGATCGGTCAAGACAACCCATACTTCGAAGCGATATGGGCCTAATTGACGGCTCTGCTAAGTCGGACCAAGTTTTCCCAGAGATCATCCCCATGGAAGACCCGGATCTATATGTCAAGACTCCCAAGCCTGCTAAGCCCTAGAGTTAGCGTCACCAGGAAAAGCTAGGCTACCAACAGAATCTGGTGTCAGCTATGGGAGAGGGAGCCTAGGGAAGAAACCTCTGGGGATAGCTCAGGGCTCAGTGGTAGTGATCCAAATATGATTGTCCCCTTCCCAGAGTGGGGACTGTGGAAAAACATAGGGAGCTTCAGGAGGGCCTAGCAAAAAGATGAGTCCCTTAAACATGCTCGAGAGTGGGATTTGGAAGTGGATGGGGTTCCAGTAGCTAACAGAGTCCCTTGCAAAAACCTTTCCCTATTTTGTGTTTAAGGGAGATTTATTGTACAGAGTGGCCAAGGGGCCCTAGAGGGGGAAGGGGTAGAACTGATAGTTCCCCGGCCCTATTGTCAGCAGGTGTTATCTGCTCATAGCCATTTCTTAGGACAACACCTGGGTGTGGAAAAAAACACTATTTTGTGTTTTAGTCTGATTTTTCTGGCCCGGGGTCCATAAACAGGTGCAGTTATATTGCCAGTCATGCTCCACCTGCCAACTTCATAACCCCACTAGAGTCTGACCTGCCTCTCTAGTGCCTATGTCTGTTGTTGAAACTGCACTTGAAAGACTGGCCATGGACCTGGTAGGTCCCTTGGAGTGAACCACCCAAGACAACAAGTATATTTTAGTCATACTAGACTACACTACCCGCTACCTGGAGGCCATTTGCTCTAAGGAATATGAAGACTACTATGAATGTGAATGGCCTCTGGGAAGTATTCTCACAAGTGGGACTACCCAATGGGGTCTTTGCAGATCAAGGAACACCCTTTGTATCCAAGATGATGAAGCAAGTGTGTGCCTTTGTGAAGGTCAAGATGCTGCGAACATCAGTATATCACCCACAGAAGGATGGCCTCATTGAGCAATTCAATAAAACTCTGAAACAGATGTTAAAGTTCATAGAGGAGGATGAGAAGAACTGGGATATTCTTCTACTCTATTTGATGTTTGCCATCTGTGAGGTACATCAGAGTTCCACATGATTTTCACCTTTTGAGTTGCTCTTTGATAGCTAGTCGGCCAAGAGGCATATTACATGTGGTAAGGGAAACCTGGGAAGAAGAACCCTGTGCCAGGCATAATTTGGTGGAGTACATTATACAATTGCAAGACCAGCTGAAGAAAGCCAGAGGTGGCCAAACTCAGTTTAGAAAAAGCTGAACAGGCCAGGGGCTACAATCGGGCAACCATGCACCGCACCTTTCAACCGGGAGGTAGAATTTTAATCTTGCTGCCCTCATCCGAGCACAAGTTACTCTGTAAATGACAGGGACTCTATGACGTGGAAGAGAAAGCGGGGCCTGATAACAAGATTGCTCATCCAGATAAACAAAAGAAAGCCAGAATTTACCATATTAACCTACTGAAAAAGGGGACTCTAGTGGCAGCTATGATGGTACAGGGAGATGATTTTGGGCCAGAAATTTCAGTACTGTCAGCTCTAGCTCAAGTTGTGATTTGAGACCAGTTCTCTGCTGCCCAGAGAAGAGATCTAGAAGGCTTGACCCACCAGAACCTAAAGGTGTTCTCCACCCACCTGGGCAAACCCACCTCATTTGTCATGATATCATTACTGACCCTGGGGTGGTTATTTGGCAACGCCCCTATCGGATTCTGGAGGCCCAGCAACAGGCCATCACCAAGGAGCTGAAAGAGATGCTTAACTTGGGAGTTATAGAAGAGTCCATGAGTGACTGATCATTGCCCATCGTCCTGGTTCCTAAACCCAACAGAATCATCAGATTCTACATTGACTTCTGGAGGGTCAATGCAGCTTCTAAACTGGAAGCATATCCCATGCCCAGAATAGATGAGCTAATCGAGCAACTCAGTGGAGCATACTTTATATCAGCCTTGGACCTGACCAAGGGATACTGGCATGTATCCTGGACTCTGGCTGCCAGGGAGAAAACCATTTTTTCGACCTCACAAGGTCTATTCCAGTTTACAGTGCTGCTCTTTGGATTACACAGAGCTCTTGTCAGGTTTCAACACTAAGTCGACTGGCTACTGAGACCACACAAAGAGTATGTGGCTGCCTACTTAATGACATAGTCAACTACATCAGAGACTGGACCACCCATTTAACCCAAGTACAAGCCATATGGACCAACCCGTGGAAGGCCGGACTGATGGCCAACCACAAGAAATGTTTTCTGGGAGGTCATGACGTTCAATATCTGGGGTATTTAATTGGGAATGGGCAGATATGACCTCAACTATAGTAGGTAGATGCCATTGCCCAGGTTCCCACCCCGAAATTGAAGAAAGAGGTTTGTACCTTTCTTCAACTTATTGGCTATTACCATTGGTTCATCCTTAATTTTGCAGAGGTGGCGGAGCTGTTAACCTATCTCCTCTGGAAGAGAGCTCCCAAACAGATTCAGTGGTCACTGGACCTAGACTTTCAGCGTCTCAAGGCCATGTGCTCTGAACTCATCCTGAGTAGCCCTGATCTCTCTCTACCATTTATTGCACAAACTGATGCCTTGGAGGTGGGCCTAGGAGTTATTTTGGCCCAGGAAGTCAGGGATGAAGAACATCCCATAGCTTTCATTAGCAGGAAACTGCTTCCTCAGGAGAAGCATTATGCAGCGACTGAGAAGGAGTCCCTCGCTGTCAAGTGGCCACTTGAAACCTTCAAATACTACCTGCTTGGCCATCCATTTATGCTAATAATGGACCACCAACCCTCAAGTGGCTGGCTTGGCAATAAGAGTTCAACAGCCATATTATGTGGCAGTTCTTGAGTCTCCAACCCTACCAGTTCCAGGTCCACCATAGGGCTGGTTGGACTCACCTGAACGGTGAGGGTCCCGGGTAAGGCAGGCACCCAATGGGGTATGGTTGAGCTGAGGGGGAGGAAGTGTGATAGGGTCTATAGGCTGTTGCCTGTCTGTTTACAGATGGATTATCAACAGGCCCCTTTAAGAGAGCCTGTAGCCTAGAGTTTAGGGCTGGGAGGGCGTGGCCCACAGGAAGAGGTTAAAAACCCAGCAGGCTGCAGGAAGGAGAGAGGCCTATGGAGCCAGGAGTTCTTTCAAGGCAAGCCAAACAAAGGTAGGAACTTTAATTGGGTAAGGAAGGAACTTTAACTGGGCTAGAGGAAGGACCAGGAGACTAGCATTGTGAAGTTTTAACAGATTGGGTCTGAACAAAACACATTTTGTTTTCCCTGAACTGCTGCCTGTTTGGTGTTTTAACCGAAAACCCCTTCCCACTTCAAGCCACACTACCACAGGGAGAAAAGCCTAACAAATTAGGCTCCTAATGCACGCATGCTACACAGAACCAACTTAAATAATAAAGTCTGCTGGGAAAAAAATGGGCAATTCTGAGCAGTTAATACTAAAGCAAATGTCAAAAAGCCAGAAACAAAACTGTTCATATTCCAACAGGAAATATTAAACCACAGATGCTATTAAGACACCCTAAATGTCATCAACATTTTAAAATAAAATTGAGACAGTCATCATTTTCATTTACAGTTACAGAATTACTGTCTATGTTTTGCACAGTCACCTTGTCAAATCTAAACAAGCTTCTCCTTCCAGTTAGGAGGGTAGGTTTACAAGGACATTGTATATGCAGTATACGTGTGTGATTATAAAATTACTCCACATGTAAAAGTACATGTGATGACAAGAACACATGTACTTTTACATGACTTGGGTATAGGCGTGTTGTGAGTGGAGTAATGATTTACGTGCCTTTATAAAAGATACAGGCATATGAATGCAGGCTCATCTTACCAAGGATTTCTGCAGAATTTGTGCAAGTATTTCATGAAGACACACATGCGCCTATGGGGCATGTTTACTAAGCTGGGTTAATGGTTAGCACGTGCTATTTTTTACTAGGTCCCTCTGCATAACATGGAGCTTAGTTACAAATAGTGGGTGCTAACCGATAGCCCAACTTAGTAAATATTCCCTTGTGTCTTCATAAAACAAGTGCCTACTTTCCATTCTCACACAAAGGCAACCTATTATACACTTACCTTCTTAATGTTGGCGCAGCCAAAATTATCTCTCTGTTTTCATTTAGATCCCTTTGCAATTTCAAGTTACGAACATGCTAAGATTGGGAACCTCTTTGGCTTGTGAACTCCAATCCCCAGCCCCCTATGGATCCTTTACCTTTCATGCTTAGGATCATTTCAATTGAAGATGTGCCTGCCATTTCTGACAGAACATATAGTTTAGGAAATATCTCAGTATTTGAATGACTGCTGTGTCAAACCATTCTAAGCTCATGTACATTAACTGGCTGTTGACTGCAGATTCAACCAATTGAATTCTTTTGTCTAATTTCTTTGCCTTTCATTTTCTATGGTACAGTTAAGCCTACCACAAATATCTGGAATTAAAATGACCATTTATTATGTGGTCACTAGATGAATACCAAACAATAGCCTTCCACTCTTTTCAATTCCTCTAGGTTTTGTATGGGGATTACCGTCTCCTATTACTCTCCATGGATTTACGTATGCTCACAAATTCCATGGCTGGTAGGGACAAAGTGGCTAATCATTTCATTAGCTAAATTGAATTGTAATGAGAATAATGCTATCAATGTTCCACCTTGCTTCAAAAACAAACTCCCCCATTTTGTACTACTTACATTAAATGCACAGGCCGGCTAGAGAAGAGTTCTCTATGAGGAATATACAGTTTATGTTTTGCTAACAGCGAAGAGGAGAGCTTTTCTCTTTTTATCCCTTGAGTTGATCATCATAACATACAATAGCAAGGAGAGTACACAACCCTGGCAGCCCTAGACTTTTTTCACACTCTCGGAGCAGGTCAATACATAACCTTTCTTATCTTCTTCACATGCCTCTTCTCTCCCTATTTTTTTGCGCATTGTGGCATGCACATTCTGTCTCCAATAAACTTGCCTTCATTCATGACCTCTTTATCTCCAATACTCTACACATCTCCTGGCTCTTACTGAAACTTGTCTTCTCACTGAAGACTCAGCTTCTGTCGCTGCCCTCTGTCACGGAGACTATCTTTTTTCACCATTTGGTCTCGGCCCATTAGCCATGGTGACTGTGTTGGGTTCCTACTCTCTTATTCCTGCCAATTCCAGTCCCTCCTTCTGCCTCCATCTAATTCCTTTGCTTCCTTTGAAGTCCATGCCATCTGCCTATTTTCTCTACCATCTTCTCCAGGTAGCTGTCATTTATTGGATCCCCCAACAAGTCCAGCTCTTCCTTTCTCACTGACTTTGACTCCTCCTTTCTGGATGCGTCTTCCCCTTCTCTTATTCTTGGGGGATTTTAACATTCATGTTGATGACTGTTATGATCCTTATGCCTTAAAGCTCCTTTCCCTAACCTCCTCATTCAATCTCCAGTTGTGCTCTACCATTCATACTCACAAGCATCACCACTGCCATGACTTTATCTTCTCCTCCAACTGCTCAACCTCCAACTTCTCCAGCCTCAGTTCTGCCTTTTTCTGTCCATCACCCGCTAACCTTCACCCTTAATCATCCCCCATCTTGGTCTCACCTGATCTCCACCAACATATTTAGGAATCTTCACACTGTCAACCCTTCAAGCTCTCTCCACTGCTGCCTTATCACCTCTTTCCTCCACTATGTCATCTGAGTCTGTTGATGGGGCAGTATCCTCCTATAACACTATACTCTCCTCTTCTCTGTTCCTCCCATTCCATGTCTTGTGAGGCATACTGTACCTCAACCCTGGCTATCTACATTCCTGTGCCTGCTCAGCTGAGCGCCTTTGGCTTAAATCACATACCCTTGCTGACTACCTACATTTCAAATTCATGCTAACCTCTTTCCAGTCAGCCACAACACTCGCAAAACAAAAGTACTATGTCCATCTAGCTCTCTTGCCTCAGACCATCGTTGTTTCTTTGCTACATTCAACTTCTCAAGGTCACTCCTCCTCCAATCCCTCCTTCACTATCTGCCCAGACCTTAGCTGACTATTTCTATGACAAAGTCCAGAAGATTAGCCTTGAATTCTCTGCAAGGTCACCTCCACCTCATCTTCCTGCTCTTCAATCCCATATCCTTCCCTCACCATTGGTCTTCGCTTACTTCCTTTTCTGAAATCACTGAGGAGGAAACTGCAAATCTTCTCTCCTCCTCTAAACTGACTACTTGTTCTTCTGATCCCATCCCCACCCATCTACTAAGCTCTATCCCTTCCGCCATCATCTCTTCCATTTGTCATATCCTTAACCTTTCGCTTTCCACTGCAACTGTTCCTATGGCCTTCAAACATGCTGTAGTTATACCTCTCTTCAAAAAAATCTTCACTAGATCTTACCTTCCAGTTATTGACCTCTCTCTCTCCTCCCCTTTCCTTCACAAATACTTGAATGAGTGGTTCATCACCACTGTCTTGACTTTCTTTCCTCTCAAAACTTTCTGGACCCCTGCAATCTGGCTTTCGTTCTCTACATTCCACAGAAATGGCTCTTGCGAAAGTCTCCAGCGACTTGTTGCTCACCAAATCCAAATGCCTCTATTCTATTCTAATCCTTCTTGACCTTTCTGCTGCCTTCAACACTGTTGATCACCACCTTTTCCATGATACCCTGTCCTTGCTTGGATTTAGGGGCTCTGTTCTGTCCTGGTTTTCTTCTTCTCTCTCCTATCACAATTTTAGTGTCTGTTCTGGTGGCTCCTCCTCTACCGCCATCCCGCTTTCGGTACACCTCAGGGCTCTGGTCTTGGGATCTCTCTCTATCTCGCTCTACACTCAATCCCTTGGTGTACTTCCTTCCTTCCATGGTTTTCAATACCACCTTTCTGCTGATGACTCTCAAATCTACATTTCGGTGTCTGAAATCTTTCCAGGAATCCAGGCCCCGATCTGTTTGCTTATCTGACATTGCTGCCTGAATGTCTCAACGCCATCTGAAACTGAACATGGCCAAAACTGAGTTCCTTATCTTTCCCCCTAATATATACTTCCCCCCCCTTCTCTATTTCTGTGGATAACACTACACTCCTCCCAGTTTCCTCAGCTCGCAATCTTAAGGTCATCTTCGACTCCACTCTCTTTCTCTGCACATATCCTACAGACAGCTAAAACCTGTTCTTTTCTCTGTAACAATGGCAAAATTCATCCCTTCCTTTCTACGCACATTACTAAGACACTTATCCACTCTTCAGTCACCTCCCATCTAGACTATTGCAACCTCCTCCTTGCTGGTCTCCCTCTGAATCATCTCTCCCCTTCAATCTGTTCAAAACTCAGCTGTGCAGCTAATCTTCCGCCAGCCTTGGTATGTTCATATAACCCCTCTTCTCAAGTCGCTTCACTGGCTCCCTATCCATTTCTGTATCCAGTGCAAAATTCTCTTACTGACCTAGAAGTGCGCTCATTCTGCTGCTCCTCACTATCTTTCCTCTCTTATCTCTCCCTACACCCCGCTTTGGTAATTCTGCTCTTCTATCAGTGCCCTTCTCTTCTACTGCCAACTCCAGAGTTTATCCTTCCACCTTGCTGCTCTCCTTATGCCTGGAACAGTCTGTACATCAGGCTTCATTTTTGGCCCTTTTCAAATCCAGGCTGAAAACTCACCTCTTCAAGGCTGCTTTTGGATCTGTTTAGTCTCCTATGTGTTTCCTTACCATTCTCTTAGATATATCCTTGCTCTCAGCTGTTGTGTTGTCTGTCTTGACTAGATTGTAAGCTCTGATGAGCAGGGACCGTCTTTTATATGTGTCTGTACAGTGTTGCGTATGCCTTGTTGTTCTATAGAAATGGTAAGTAATATAAGTAAAATAAATATATTCCATCAGAAAAATGCACCAAAAATTAAAGGCATGTATCACCCTTCATAGGCATCATAAACTATTGTAGAGAAAACCACAATGACATGAACATTTCTCAAAGGAAGATCACTCCCTTCATGACCTTACCTCCAGGGCACTTCAACAAAATTTCAGGAGTATACGACAATGGAAAACATTCTATGATTGGGATGACTTGAATGAAACCAATATAAAAGGACTCAGTTGAGAGATTTGCTAATCAAAAGGCTCTGATAATTGATGAATAAGCCAGTGTTACTGTCTCATCACTTGCCTCCCCCCACCTCTTATTGACCCGCAGTCATATATGCTAGCAACTTAACATCTGGGTGAGGTTGTACTATTTAAACCGAGCATAAATGCGCTGTTTCCTCACTGACCTGGAGTGAAGGAGTAGCCTAATAGTTACAGCAGTGGGCTAAGAATCGGGGAAACCCAGATCCAAACCACTACTGCTCCTTGTGACCTTGACAAGTCACTTAACCCTCGCCTCAGGTACAAACTTAGATTGTAATTCCTGTGGGGACAGAAATATGCCTACTGTATCTGAATGTAACTCGCCTTGAAGCTCAATTCCCTTAACCCTTAATTCCTGACCTGATTGAGAGAGCTCTCAAAAGCTGATCATAGATACATTAAGTTAGTCCAAAACAAAGGTATTACAAACAACTTGTCTGTTGAGTCTTATTCCTATACATTTATAAAGAAAGATTAAAAATGAGAAAAGAAAAGCCTCTGTGTTGTTTGGTGCATCAATGTACTGTAGCAGACCAAAGACATCTACCCCAAGTTTTCCACTTTTCTTGACTGTGAAAGGAACCCCCTTAGTTAAGTGGTTATATGAGATCTAGGCAGCTGAACTGAAGGATCAGAGGAATGTTCAGTTGACTCTTCACCGATCAATCTGGTAAACATCCCTCCATGAATGCTCAGAAGCCTTGGAGTCCAAGAAGAAGAAAAGGTCTTGATCCATACTGATAGAATAGTTTCTGTTAGGTCCAGTGGAACAGCGTTATCATCTCAGACCAATTGGATTAGATCTCCAGTCTCCAGATACTCAGCATGGTGAGGAGTTACCCCTGGCTGATGTAGTGGCAAGGATAGTGCTCTCTCCTCTGGTAAATAGCAGTGAGGATAGATTTCTGTCTGACAAATATCTATTAAGGTTTTTGAGGGAAATGGTTTCACAGAAAACCTTCAGCGCTGGTCTTACTGATTCTTCTTAAGCAAAGGCTTTGGCATATCTATATTCTGACAAGCTCCACAAACCATTCTCTATTTTTGGGGGAGGGAGGGGAGGCAAAATATAAGGCCCTAGGTCCCGGAGACAAGCCTAGAGGAGTCATTGTTGTCTGAAACATTAGTCTGTGACCCTGGGATTAAATGTGTCTTCTGCATTAAGAGAGCCTTCTGCTCAATGTACTGTCATAGTACAGGATCTCTGTGCAGAGTATGTACCAAAAGCTTTTGCACTTTGGAAAGGCCTGTATTCTGCGTGGAGCTGCTGCACAGATCTTTCAATAAATACAAGGGGTTCCCAACTCTAATATGTCACTTATAAAACACAAGACTGGGCTTAGAATGAAAACACCAAATTACTATTATAGAGATATAAAGAGGATTTTGCTTGTTTCTATGGAACTGCATGTGGATGCTTATGTTTGTTTTTGTGGCTTTTGAAGTAAAGGCTCAACATGGCACTGTTGCTATGGTAAGCACATGTTCTGAGTGTTGGCCTCCAGTGGGGACTCTCACAAGAGGAATATGCTCCTGACAGTTGCCGGGTTAAAAAAACTGCTTGTTGGGGACTCTCATAAAACCCTGAACTAGATTAGAAACCCGGAGTGGAGAGTTTGATTGGAGAGCCAGCAAAACAAGCAACCAGGATGCCCTGCCCCACATTCAACATTACAACAGGCATACCTAATGGTGAAACAAACCAAATTTCAACTCCTTCCTAAAACTTATCACCTGCATTTCCCCTCTTACTTCATCTGGGATTTTATTCCACTGATCCAGGGCAATAATTCTAAAAGCTCCACTTCTCTACTTTCCTTTCCTTACCACTGCTGCAGTAGCAACTTCCAGTAACCACTTTCCTCATAGGAGAATTGTTCCATCCCCTTTGTCATTTGTTTGCCCATCTCTATACCATTTCTAATTCTTCTATATCATTTTTGAGATACGGAGACCAGAATTGCAGATATTACTCAATGTATGGGCGCCCAATAGAGTGATACAATGACATTATGGCATAATGTAAAAAAATAATATTAAAGCTACAGAATTACAGGGCTTAAAAGGGAGAGAGGAGGCACTGTGGGTTAAACTAGAAAGAGGGAAAGGGAAATCCATTTGCATTGGAGTAATATACAGATCCACCTTACAGGGAGAAGAAGTGGAAGGAGATTTAATAGAAGACATTTAGCATTGCCATGAAAGGAGAAGTGCTACTGATAGGTGATTTCAATATGCTGGATGTTGATAGGGACATCCCTGCTGCAATGGTCATCTAGAAGTAAGGAGATCCTGGATTCTCTACAGGAGAACTATTCAGGCACCTGGTAGCAGAACACACACTGGACTTTGTGCTTACCAATGGGGAAAGTGTTTCCGATGTTATAGTGGGAGATCATCTCGCATCCAGTAATCACCAAATGGTATGGTGCAGTATTAGGACTAGGGCTGATAAAATTTATTGAAAAATGAGAGTCTTCGACTTTAGGAAAACTAACTTTGCCATGATGGGACAATACCTCAAGGAGTCATTAGCGGGATGGGAACAGCTGGAGGATGTAGAAAAACAGTGGGCAAAACTGAAAGGGGATAGTCATTTACCATTTTGCTAGAAAGGTAAATGAATGTAAAAGCAAAAGGAGGCCATTATGGTTCTCAAAACAAGTACCTAAAAAGGTGAAAGGCCTTCAGGAAATACAAGAGATCACAGAGAGGAAGACAGGCATGTATATTTGAAAAAACTTAGAGAAGGTAGCAAAGTACTCAAGAAAACAAAGATATAAAAAGAAGAATAACCAAGGCAATAAAATGGGGGAATAAAACATTTTTCAGATATGTTAGTGAGAGAAGGAAGATCAAAAGTGGTATTGTCAGAATCAAGGGTGAAGGGGAGGAATATATGGAAGCTGATGAGGATAAAGTAGAAATACTCAACAAATACTTTAATTCTGTGTTCACAGATGAAGAGCCAGGAGTAGGACCTCAGAAAACACCCACAAAGAATTGACAAGGAGCTTGAACGATTTTCAGAAGATTGTGCTTGTGAGTAAACTAAAAGTAGATAAACCGATGTGCCTAGATGGGATACATCCAACAATATTGAGGGAACTTGGGGCTGTTCTAGCGGCTTCACTAGCAGACCTCTTCAATGCTTCTTTGGAATCAGGAGTGGTCCCAGAGGACTGGAGAAAGGCACATGTGGTCCCTTTACACAAAAGAGGAAGTAAGGATGAGATTGAAAGCTACAGGCCAGTTAATCTAAACACTGTGGTGAATAAATTATTGGAAACACTGCTAAAATAGAGAATAGTGAGGTGTCTGGAGTCCAATGGGTTGCAAGATCCGAGGCAGCATGGGTTTACCAGAGGCAGATCTTGTCAGACAAATCCGATTGATTTCTTTGTCTGGATGACCAGGGAATTGAACTGAGGGAGATCCCTAGATGTGGTGTACTTAAATTTCAGTAAAGCCTTTGACACCGTTCTGCACAGGCGACTTATAAACAAACTAAGCACCGTAGGGATGGATCCTAAAATTACTGATCGGGTTAGAAATTGGTTGAGTGAGAGGCAGCAAAGGGCATAGGTAAATGGAGCTCACTCTGAGGAGAAGGAGATTACCAGTGGTATGCTCAACGGATCTTTCCTTGGTCCGATTCTTATTAACATTTATTTATTTATTTAACTGTATTTATATCCCGCTTTTCACCAGGTCAAAGCGGCGTAACATCTTTATTAGTGATATAGCAGAAGGGCTGTCAGGTAAGGTTTGCCTCTTTACAGATGATACCAAAATCTGCAATAGAGTAGACACCCAGGAAGGAGTAGATAACATGAGGAGGGATCTAGCTAAGCTTGAAGAATGGTCTAGAATTTGGCAGTTGAGATTTAACGCTAACAAATGCAGATTCATGCATTTGGACTGCAGAAATCCAAGGGAGCAGTACAGTGTAGGGGTGAAGTACTTCTGTCATGAAAAAAAGAGTGGGACCTGGGTGTGATTCTGACTGACTATCTTAAAGTAGCTAAACAGATAGAAAAGGCGATGGCGAAAGCCAGAAGGATGCTTGGGTGCATGAGGAGAGGAATGGCCAACAAAAAAAAGGAAGTGATGGTGCCTCTGTATAAGTCTCTGGTGTGACCTCATTTGGAGTATTGTGTGCAATTCTGAAGGCCACACCTTCAAATGGATATAAGCATGTTGGAGTCAGTGAAGAGGGTGGCTACTAAAATGGTTAGTGGTCTTCATTATAAAGCACATGAGGATAGACAAAGATCTTAATATGATTACTTTAGAGGAAAGACAGAATAGAGGAGATATGATAGAGAAGTTTAAATACCTCCGTAGCAGAAATGTACAGGAGGAGAGTCTCTTTGAAAGCGAGCTCTGCTACGAGGGGACATAGAAAGAGAATAGACTCAGAAGTAATATGCAGAAATATTTCTTTATGGATAGAGTGGTAGATGCATGGAATAGTCTCCCAGTGGAGTTGGTAGAAACGAGGACAGTATCTGAATTCAAAAAAGTATAGGACAAGCACAGAGGTAAGAAGGGGACTATTGTAGTTGATATGGAAGGGCAGACTAGATAGACCATGTGGTCTTTTTCTGCAGTCACGTTTCTATGTTTTATTCTCTATTCTTTTCCTAATAAATTCTAATGCTCTGTTTGCTTTTTTGATACCGACACACACTGAGCAGATGACGCCTAGTTCCTTTTGCTGGGAGGTAACTCCTAATGTGGACCTAGCATTGTCTAGCTATAGTTTGCATTATTTTCCATTAAGTGCATTATTTATTTATTTAACTGCTTATATACCGTGCAATAGCCGTGATCGTGCCAACACATGTAAACTCGGGACATTCTATAATGATTTTTGGGATGTACATGTGATTGGGATATTTGAATGGCCATTTTCAGATGTCCAAATCACAAATAGAGCTTCTAAAATGACACCCTGTATCAACTCATCTTTTTTCACACATTTATGTATGCCTTCAAAGCAATATCACAGATTGGTGAGGCAAGAGTTCCCTTGGCTAACTCCATGTTGACTTTGTGCCATTAAACCATGTCAATTAAGATTATGTAGGCTATCCTCCAATCGTCTAGTACCATAGATGATTTTCAATTTAGTAATAGCAGCTCTACAGTTTCATCTTTGAGTCCTTTCAGCCATTGCCTTGACTTTCTCTCCTCTCATGCCCTTCTGGATCCACTGAAATCTGGCTTTTGCCCTTTACATTTTACTGAAATGCTCTTGCCAAGTCTCCAGTGCTCTGTTCCTGGCTAAACCGAATGGCCTTTACTCGCGCCTCATCCTTCTTGACCTTTCTGCTGCTTTTGACACCGTTGACCACCTTCTCCTCAGTACATTTTTCTCGCTTGGTTTTAAGGGCTCTTTGCTATCCTGGTTCTCTTCCTATCTCTCCCTTCGCACTTTCAGTGTTTGTTCTGTTGAATCCTCCACTCAGTTGGTGTACCCCAAGGCTCTTGTCTTGGGTCCACTACTTTTTTTTTCTCTCTATACCCAGTCCCTTGGTGCACTTATATCCTCCCATGGTTTTCAGTACCATTTTTATGCTGATGACTCTTAGCTCTCTCTACATCTGAAATCTCTCGGACAATCCAGGCCCAGATCTCTGCCTGCCTATCTAACATTGCTGTCTGGATGTCTCACCATCATTTGAAACTGAACATGGTCAAAACTGATCATCTTCTTTTTTTCCCCGTCCTAAATCCACCTCCCCCCCCCTTCCTCCTTTTTCAATCTCAGTGCATAATACTTTATAACTCCCTGTTTCCTTGGCTCACAACCTTGGGGGTCATCTCTGCTAATTTCTCCTCTTCTCCACACAAATCCAACTGATAGCTAAAACCTGTTATTTTTTTCTCTATAGCATCAGCAAAATTCGCCCCTTCCTTTCTGAACACACTACTAAGATGCTTATCCACGTTTTAGTCACCTCCCCTCTAGACTATTGCAACCTCCTTGCTGGTCTCTCTCTAAATCATCTCTTTCCCCTTCAATCTGTTGAAAACTCAGCTCTGCGACTAATCTTCCATCAGTCTCAATATGCTATTATCTGTCTTCTCAAATCACTATGGTTCCCTATCTGTTTCCGTATCAAATTCAAACTTCTCCTACTGACCTATTAGTGCACTCATTCCGCTGCTCCTCACTACCCTTCCTCTCTTATCTCTCTCTACACCCCTCCTCAGGAATTCCACTTTTCTGGTGGTTCACTTCTGTCTGTGCCCTTCTTTTCCACTGCCAACTCCAGGCATTGGTCATTTCACTTTGCTGCTCCTTATGCCTGGAACGAACTACCCGAGTCTGTACGTCAGACTTCATCTCTGGCCCTTTTCAAATCCAGACTGAAAACTCACCTCTTTGAGGCTGCTTTTGGATACTCAACCGCTTAGTCTCCTGTTCTTCCTTACCATATTCTTGTCCTCAGCTGTTGTATAGTCAGTCTTAACTAGATTGTAAGCTCTGATGAGCAGGGGCCGTCTTTTACATGTGCCTGTACAATGCTGCATACGCCTTGTAGCGCTATACAAATGATCAGTAATAGTAATAGTATACCACCTAGTCCAGGTGACTTGCTATTCTTGGTTTGTCAATTTATTTATTTCCAGATAATTTTCTATACCTTTTTTCATAAATATCAAAGCAGTTTATAATTTGTTCTCCTATATCTTCACTGAGATTTGATTCAGATCATCCATTAAATACTCTTTCTTGCATTGAAAGCTTGCTCACATCTTTTTCAGTAAAGACCAAAGAAAGGAATTCATTTAGTATTTATTGTGAGTGTGTGTCTCTATGGCAAGCTTCTTTTCAACTTTCCTTTTTGCTATCTTTATCAATGCTTAGCATCATGCCAGTGCTTATGCCGCTTCCTATGTTCTAAATTTGGTTCCTTTTTCCATTGTTTGAAAGATTTTTTATGGCTCTAATAATCTCAGACGGTTCATTATTGATAGAGTGACACCCATAACTGCTGTTATTATATCGATCCATCTCATTGCTGGCCTTCCTATCTTGTATTGACCTTCTACTTTGTCAAGCATGATGTCTTTCTCCAATGATCTCTCTCTTCACATGATGTGTCCAAAGTATGAAAGTCAAAGTCTTGTCGTCTGAGCTTCTAAAGAAAGCTTAGGTTTGATCTCCTCTAGTACTGACTGGTTTGTTCTTCCGGCAGTCCATGGTATACACAGTATTCGTCGCCAGCACCATAATTCAAAGACATAGATTTTTTTTTCTGTTTTTCACTATCCAACTTTCATATCCATATGTCGTTATTAAAAATACCATGGCTTGAACAAGTCAGTTCTATGTATGGAGAGAGATTTTTCTGCTCTTGAGAATTTTGTCTAGGTCCTTCATAACCATTCTGCCAAGAGCAAAGCGTCTTCTGATATCTTGACTGCTTGTCATTTCTTTATTGATGGTTGATCCAAGTAGGTTAACGTTATCAATTATTTCAATTTCTTCTCCATCAATGATGAACTTGCTGATTTTGCCATTTGTCAGAATCTTTGTCTTCTTTACATTAAGGTGCTGGCCCATTTTAAGACTATGTTCCTTGATCTTGAGAAGCAAATGTTTGAGATCGTCTTCACTTTCAGCTAATAATGTGGTATCATCAGCATAGCGAAGGTTGTTGATGAGTCTTCCACCAATCTTCACACGCATGTAAAGGTTGTGCAAGAGAACTATCAGGTGTTCTGGTATACCCATGCTTCTTAATGTAGACCAGAGTTTTACATGGTTTACACAGTCAAAAGCATTGCTGTAGTTGATAAAACACAAAGATATCTTTTTGGTATTCTTTTGTCTGTGATTTGTCTCGTTCCTCATCCTTTCCTGAAACCTACTTGTACTTCAGGCAGTTCTCATTCCAGGTATGGTTGTAGACTATGCTGAATAATTTTTAGTAGAATCTTACTGGCATGTGGGATCAGTGATTGTGTGATACTTTCCAGTCAGTTGAATCACCTTTCTTAGTATTGGTATAAACACAGATCTTTTCCAGTCAGTTGGCCACAATGATGTCTTCCAAATTTCTTGGCAGAGACTTGTAAGTATGGTAACAGCTGCATCTGATTGCTGCAATACTTCAATGGGAATGCCATCAATGTCCAGTGCTTTATTCTTTGATAAGGCTTTCAATGCTGTTTCGACGTCTTCTTTCATCATCAATGGTTCCTGATCATGAGATACAGGTTGAAACGACTGTAGGTCCTCTTGCTCTTTATGGTATAATGGCTCTGTATATTCTTTCCACCTTTTCTTAATCTTCTCAGCATCATTCAACATGGATCCTTGAGCATCTTGTAACATTCTAATTCGAAGCTGGAATTTTTCTTTAACTTTCGTAGCTTTAGGAAAGCCGATCTTGTTCTTCCTCTAATAGTTTCTGCTTCTATTTCCTTACATGCATCATTGTAGTACCTTCTTCTGGTCTTGCTGCACATTACTTTAAAAATAGAATAAATGCCAGTTAAGCTGTTGGTCCACTTGATCTTTATGGTATGATGACTCTGTACCCTGGACAACAAATCTCAAAAAAACTAAACATGTGAACTCTATTTAGGAGAAATACTTCCTCTTGTCTGGTCAAAATTGTACTTATTTTTCCATTCTCCACTAAACTCTTACCTCCTCAAATGTATTTCAGTTGGATATTAAGACATTTCTCACCTTATCTTACCAAATTTCTTTTTTAAGAGCCTTCAAAGCATTGGCCTGGATGTAGAGGTCACCCAAACATTACTAGTATAAATGGATGCTATCATTATAGCTTTGTTGCAACAAGAAAATAGATAATATATATGGTTAAGCAGAACATGGTACATACCCAATATATATTTTTTTCACTCTGGGTTTATCTGCACGCACATAGCATCAAGTATTTGCTTTCACAGCCTGGAGCAAATGCCTACACAAACATACTAGCTAAGCTAGACGAGCATTTTACTGGCAGTTTCCTACAAAATGTGATTGACTAAACAGAGCAGGCCAACGGGTAACTTAATGTCTATTGTAATCTATTGCATAATTATTTACCCACAGTTACTGCTGAATTCTATCAGCCTGCAAAAGAAGGAGCCATCAGTCCCTTGCCACTTCTTCCCCAACCAGCAGCAAATGAGGTAAAGAAAGATCAAGCCCTATCCCAATCGCCTTATCTTCTTCCCAGTCTGCCATTAAACAGCAAAAGATGTCGTTTTATTCTGACTTGTTTTTATGAAGCACAAAAATGGAGGAGTAGCCTAGTGGTTCGAGCAAAAGCCTGGTGATCAAAGAGCCAAGGGTTTGAATCCCACACACTCCTTGTAGCCTTGGGCAAGCCACTTAAATCTCTGTTACCTCAATTACAAATTTAGACTGTAAGCCTTCCACGGACAGGGAAATAACTACTGTACCTACATGTAACTCGCCTTGAACCACTACTGGAAAGGCATGAGCTAAATACTAAATCATATTAAAATTAAAAGTTGTATGACTGGAGTTGTGCTATGGTTATACTGAAAGATGCAAGCATGTGTATTTAATAGAGGTGACAATAGAAAGGGGTTTGAATGAAACGTTATAATTCCTATGTATGCTATAAATATGACTATGTTATTGTGGCACCTAGTCTTATGAGCCAGTAGGGGCGACTCATGATTGCCAATGCAGTTGAGTCAAGTAAGAGTGCTCTGTGCATCATTTGACATCCTTACAGTCTAAGAACAAACAGTTGCGGGAATGTATGTTGGACTTTTAAGATGAGTGGCAGATAGGGAGAAAGGGCCTGCGGGTGCGTCTGAAGTGTGATTGTATGTTTCTAAGAGAGCGAGAGACAAAAAAAGCTGTGAACCAGAAGAAAGTTAAGTTTGCAATATTATCATGGGCATTGCAAATGAGAATATAGATATTAATGCATGCCAAACCCGTTTTTAAAAGGCTTCATCACCATGCTTATAGAAGCAGCAGTGAGCTTTTAAAAGTAGCCTTTGCATGGGGAATATTTTAATTCTACTCTTTTTGGACAATAAATATAGCTGCATTTGATATTATTTATAAATACAATTCTAATTTATAATTGTATATTAGAAGTCAGTGGCGGCAGCTAGTACTGCTAAAGTGGCTAGCCGTCAGCGCTGGACTGAAGACCCGGCTATTCAATGCCGGGGGCCGTATCTGGTCACCTGCATTGACTATCTGAGTCGACTTGATAGCAGAAAAAGGTAATCAGGCAGCGGCCCAGTTAGCTTCTGCAGCACCTTTGCCAGTGCCTATCTTTGCCACTTAAGGATAACCAGGCAACCGCATTTATGATACTGAATATCCCTCTCCGCACTTTCCTATTTTCCCATAGACAAACTACCCACCATTTTCCCTAAGGAATTTTCAAAGTGCACGTTCCATAGTAATCTGTTTATGGTAAATAACAATATATAATGACCAAAATGGCTCATTCGGTCTGCCCAGCAGTGATGTCTACTTTGGATAGATGCACACCCAAATTCCCATATGGACCACAACAGTAGGCTCCCTTCCCCTTTGCCGCTCTCCTAATCTACTCATGTAGTACCATTGCCTTTTAGTTGTTACCTTTCATGCAACCTCACTGTTTTGGGCTGTAAGTGCCATTCCCTGTACTTTATCCCACTGCTTCGCGTACATCCTTTGCCTCTAGGTAATCCGGAGTTTATCCCACGCTTTCTGATTTCCTATACAAAGTTCACAAGTAAAAGACTGAGCACCTGTGCAGGTAGTTATGAAAATTTTCTCCGAGTGGTTTCTGGTTCACGTTGTCAGCACACTGCTCTGCTAAATATTTCTTCTATAATATTTGCATAATCATCTCCCCTTTCCTGGGCCATACTTTCTTATTTTAGAGAACACGTTTCAAAGCCAACTGAGCATTTTAAAAAGAATTAACACGCTTGGGTTGCCCTGTCTAAAAGCCTCCCTCCTATGCCTAGCTAAAAATAATATATATAAATAAATGTGCTTTTGTGATTTGCTTATATATTCTGATGTCATCTGTTGCTCATGCTGTCCTGACCTGAGGAAGGTTTTAACCTTCAAAAGCTAGTTCAAAAATGGATCGTTAGCCCAATAAAAAGGTATCACTGTAATTTCCCTTTTTGTTTTTCTATTTACTTAACTAGCTAAATATATGCAGAGCTTCTACATGTACTTTTAGCCAGTGGAAACAGAGGCCTACGCCTGGATGTTTAAATCGAGGTTCACAAAATAATAGGTGCAAAGTACATAGGCGCTTACTACGCGTGTAAGTCATGCTAATCTTCAAACTACTGCGTCGGCAGCATGACGTTAAAGCACTCACTTATTTTGTGATTAAAAGTGCATCACACATGATATTTTAGGCATGTGAACATCTGTTTGCTCTCATAAAAACACAGTTTGAATACCGCTGTTCTTATAGTGCGGGGAAAAAGTAGACCGGGCTAGGTCAGAAGAGGGCAAGTTTGACCTAACCCCTCTCACTTATATTTTGTGAAAAGGAAGGAAAAAAAAATAGAATAAAATACACGCCGTGCCAGACCAAAAAAAAAAGATAATCACATTTATTCATTATTAATAAGTAAAATTATTATGAACTGCTCTCAGTATCTTATTGTGTATGAATAGCTGAACATTTTTAAAAGAATATTTAAATACCTTAAGTCATGGATGACCTTCACTGCACTTTGCTCTGTACATCTGTTACACTGTGCATTCGTATGGTGGAAACATTACTCTCGTTGGCTATTTTGTATAACTATTTTGAAAGTAAAGCACCTAGAAGGTGATCCATGGAACAGAGATTTATAAGTAAAAGGAGAGCCCCTGGCTGTCTGTGAAACATCCTGGAAAGGAAACAGCTCTAATCTTTACTTCTGTAGCCTTATCTTGTGCCTATCACCATCTATTGTGCAACCACTGATGACATCATGTTAATCTATTTCAGTAGCCTTCCAACCTAGGGTCAAGGACCCATGAGTCAGTGGCTGCCACAGCTGAATGATGTCACCTTGGCACTTCTTGAGCAATAAGACCTGGTGCCCTGTTCTCTGTCTAGTCTGAAGAGGCAATGAATTACAGACTGGAGTGTCTGGGATAACAAATACCGCCTGAGCTCCAGGAGGCAGGAAATGAGGGCATCACTTTGACACCTCTGAAATGTGGTCAAAAGGCAAAAGCAGCTCAAGTTACAAAAGCTAAAAGCATCTGGTTTAAGGAAACTACAAAGTTTCAATGAAAAAACACAAGGAAATCAGAACAGATTTTAGATATCACAGAATTAAGTGCAATTAAATGGAGACGCAACCAGCTAGTACGGTCACAGCGAATTTGAATCCACCTTCAAGCCGGATAATGATTTACATCATTGGCCCAGTTGTGATGGGACGTGATAGGGAAGGGTGTTGAGCCTCTTTGCTGAAGGTTCATTGAATCTTTTGTAATCCATAGTTTTACAGAGTTGTTTTGAAAAGGAAATATATGAATGCAGCAAAATCTATTATGGATGCGGGTGAAATTGCGGTTTTATGACCCTCTATGAATTTTTTTTACTCAAATCAGACAAACAGCTTTTTTTTTTTTTTTTTTACTAAATTTCATTTTGCTTATATACGTTCTCTAGCCTCTTTCTCTATCGCCTTCCCTCCTGCCACTTGGAGATGGGGGCCAGCCTGTCCACTAGGCAGCTACCTAGGTTGACAGACCTCAGTGGACAGCACAGCACGCCACATACATCGGCACATATGGCCTGCCACCTACCCCTGCGTGCTGAGCTGAGCCATGCCAACCTCACCCCCCATGATGCGGATTCCAGCATGGGGGGGGGGGGTGGCTAGGCTCCAGCAGCAGGCCATGTGCTTCACATGGCCTGCTGCTTCTGACCCCCAAAAGTTGTGTCGGGGGGGGGGGGGTCAGAAGCGGCACGCCATGTGTGACAAGCACATGGCTGCCGCCGCTGCTGCCATGCCGACCTCGCCACCCAGAATCAGCGCCAGCAGGAGGGGACAGCAACACGGCTCAGCATGGGGGGTGGGGGGCAGCATGGCTGCTGCCTGGGGTGGCAGAAACACTTGGGCAGGTCCTACTTGGAGATTTCAGCCAGCAAACTGTGAGCAGCCCAGCCTCAGTTTAAGTGGTCTTTCCCTGTCTATTCCTTCCTGCTGTTCATATCCTCATCCTCCTCTGCCAGGAAAAGGGCAACAGCCCCATGAAGGCGAGAGCACGATGTCGCTGGGAAGAAGTACTGTCCCTAGCATCTAGGACTATGGAGTATACCGACATCCTTCGATCCCCATAACTGCACGTGTCATTGCAGGTACCACTGCTAGTAGGGACGTGTGTGTTTCCACTTTTCATTATATAAAGCAGGGGGAGTATGCTTGTCGCCTTGCTCCAGGGCTATAAAATCATAAGTTTATGTGGGTGCATTTGGCATCTATTGCTGCAGGAGAGCCAGGGAAGGAGATGGAATAAGAAAAGAGGAAAGGAAAAGGAAGATGACAGTGTATTTTGGAGGGGGGGGGAGGGTAAGAGGGAAACTGTGTGTCACACCCCTCCACACAAGCATCCACCCACCTTTCACTCCCCTGGGGAAAGGGGAAGATTCTAGAAAAAAGGAGAAACCAAAGAGTACTGTCAGCTGCCACATTCCTTGGGATCCTGCCCATTCTCCCTCTTTGCACAGCATTTTAGATCACTGAAGGCCAACCTTCCCCATCTTTCTCTATACACAGAAAACTCTCCTTTGGATGGATATCAAATTCCTCTCAATCTTCTCAGATTTGAAATGTCCTATGTGGCCCTTTAGACTGATATTTGGGGACCCCTCCTCTACAGGTAAGGCACAGAGCTGGGAAAAGTTGTGGGACACACAATGAAATTCCATCAAGAACCAACAAATGCATTACTTTGGCCACATTACTCTACTTCCTTGTGTGTCAAACAAGCAATAATCTACCTAGTTTATCCTGCCTTATCTCTAGTGAAAGTTCTGATATTGTTCAAGTGCCAAAAATATGTTACTACTAGTACTACATCCCACTTGTATAGCAGCACAAGGAGTATGCAGCACTGTGCATATATAGATGTACAGTAAGAGACAGTCCCTGTTCATCAGAACTTACAATCTGATCAAAACTGGTAAGATACATTATAAGTGGTGAACAAGAGAGTTGGGCATCAGAATCCAGAGGCAGCCTTGAAGAGGTGAGCTTTCAGCCTGGATTTGAATAGGGCTAGAGAAAAAGCCTGACACACTGACTCAGGTAATTTGTTCCAGGCGTATGGAGCAGCAAGGTGGAATGAACGAAGTCTGGAGTTGGCAGTGGCAGAGAAGGGCACAGATAAAAAGGATCTGCCAGAGGAGCGGAGTTTCCGAGGAGGGGCGGGAGGTGTAGGGTGAGATAAGAGGAAAGATAGTGAGGAGCTGCAGAACGAATGAACTTATAGGTCAATAGGAAATATGGAAATGGAGAGGTAGCCGGTGAAATGATTTGAGAACAGGGATTACATGAGCATAGCAATGGTGGTGGAAGTTAAGCCATGCAGCTGAGTTTTGAACAGATTGAAGGGGAACAGATGATTCAAAGAGAGACCAGTGAGGTGCAGGTTAGAATAATCAAGACGGGAGGAGACTAGTGTTATGCACAGAAACAGAGAAGGGAGGAAGGGGAGGTGGATTTAGGGGTAAAGATAAGGGTTTATGGCCAAGTGCCAGTCCCTTCATCCCAAAGGCAGGTCGGTTTCAAGCACTACTCTGTAAAATGTTACTAGATAAATCAACATGATTCCTGCTAAGCAGGCACACACTCAGAAATCGATTAGATCAATTTTCACTCTGTCTGAAAATTAGACGACTTTGTAGGTTTACAGTTCAAAGGCCAATGATGCCACTTTAGATCCTACACATCTGAACTGGCTGGTGCTTAAAGTATAGGCATAGGACTTGTAGATGAAAGCTAAGAGCGGCAATCCTGCTTTGGAAGCAGATAAATGTCACTGTTGTTCACAGAGTGTAAAAGTTGAAACATTATGTGGTAGCTAGAATGAAGTATAATAAGCCATTGTTCCCCTGAATAGGTTCTGCCCATCCACCAATCAACACTTTATCATTAAAATTAATCACTAGGATATCTTTTCAGCATCAAATGAAAGCCTTTTTAAAAGCCTGAACTTTGACTTCACAAAGTTTCTGTAAAACAGCAGATTAGATTTAAGCATGTTAAACTGTGTCCAAGATAATACACAATTCTTTCTTAGCACAGTTGTGTGCAAAGGTTTAGGTATTTCTGGTCAAGTTGTACGTTTCAGTGAATATCTGAGTGAACAGAAGGTAACACAACCTCGACAGAGTACAAGGTTAAACATAACATTTTTTCTGTAAATTTTAATGCATAATTACTGTTGTTGATTTTAAACACATCGAAAATAATAAAAAGTGAATATAGTAGGTGCAAAAGTTTGATTATATCTTTTTAATTGATTCATTATTACTGTTTTTAAAAGTTGTTAATAAGACTCTAAAGTTTAGTGTCTTGTTAGACCTTTGATTAGTAAGGTGAAGACCATTTCAAGGTTCAACAATTACTCTGACCTTTCTAACCTCTCAGCTTGTGATTGTTAATTCTCTCCACTTTCAACCACTATGGGCTCGTCCAAACACCTGTCTGAACATCTGAAAACAAAGATAATACACTCTTACAAAGCAGGGAAAAGGTGAATTTTCCCAGTGCTCAGATCTCCTCATCCTTCCCTCTAGGGCAGGAGTCCTCCACTGTGTTCTCGAGACACACCTAGCCAGTCAGGTTTTCAGGATAAGCACAACGAATATATACAAGAGAGATTTGCATACATTGCCTCCAAGGAATGCAAATCTCTCTCAGGTATATTCATTGGCTAGGTGTGTGTCTATGACTGGGTTAAGAACCCCTGCTCTAAGGAAAACTGTCAACAGCCCCAGGAATAAAGTGAGAATGGAGTAGTAGCCTAGTGGCTAGAGCAGCAGCTGAGATGTAGGGATGTAATGAGCTTACATTTAGTAAAATATTCCTTCCATTGGTGGGGAGGGGGGGGGGGGACTTACCTGCTTTTCTTTGACTTCAATATCATAAAAATGTGGGTTAGGTCAAATATCTGATGGATTGTCAATGGAATATATCAAGCTACTGACTGAAATGGCATACATATTGTACTTATTGCGACTGCTCAATAAAATTTATAAAACAAAACAACAACAAAAAAGAAAGACTGAGATGTGCGTTTTGGTGAATTCATTCCCTACTCTCATTGATGCAATAACGGAAGTGTGTATGCAGGTGTCCCCGACTCCAAAACTGCAGAACCAGAGGAAGGGGGTGGAGGTGGACGAGCATCGAGGATAAGAGGGTATTAGAGAGAAAAATAAGAAGAGACAGAATGAAGAAAAGGCGAGGGGGACAAGAGAGTGGAATAAGAGAAGGAGGAGGTAAAAAACAAGAGTAAGATAAGAGGAGAGGGGTAAAAAAAGGAAAGTCAAAGGCAGCAGAGAGTATATTGAGGAGGCGAGTGGAATGATGTGTCCCACACCATCAGCTACTGACCTCCCGTTTCCCCAGGAGGCAAATATTGGGGAAACATGAGACTGGGGTTATCTGCCTCGCCCCTGAGAACCATGCCCTTTGCCTGTCTTCCCCAATTTGAAATAACTGAAAAGACCAGACATGCTTCCCAACCCCCACTCAGCAAATTCTTAATCAAAAGAAAGGGTATTTCGAATGCCAGAAAATGGGGGGCTATGTCCTCCTTCACATGAAAGTTTGGGGACCCCCAGATCTAAATTAAAATTCATGTCAATGGCCCAGTGCGCTACTGAAACCTAATAAATTGAAAGGTTGTGAACTAAATAAAGAAAAACGTTATTAACTAGACTATCAGGCCTCATCCAGAATACTACATCTAATCTTCATCACCGTATCACATCAAATCAAAGATGACATGGTACCGATAATGATATAAAGCAGTGGTTCCCAACCCAGTCCTCGGGTACCCCCAAGCCAGTCAGATTTTCAGGATATCCACAATGAATATGCATGAGATAGATCTGCACGCACTGCTTCCATTGTATACAGATCTATCTCATACATACTCATTGTGGATACCCTGAAAACCTGACTGGCCTGAGGGTACCTGAGGACTGGGTTGGGAACCACTGAATTAAAAAGCAAGAAGCCAACAAGAAATTGAGAATATGCCTATTTGTTTTCAAAGATTGTGCACAGCAGGTTGAAACTGCTCACTAAGGAGCATTTTGGATTTCTGGACAAGGCAGTAGTGAAAAGAGAAAAGAACAGAAGTAGCAGGAAGATAGGTGTGAAGATATTCTCTCTTGCAATAATTTTAAGACTTCAGGACAAATGGCTAATTTCTATCTCCCCCTAATTCTCCAGTCAGTGTTGATCCTCAAAACCATATTAGACAAGTCTGTAGAGGATGGTAGAGTTCATGGAAATAGTTGATGACTAAGGCAAGGATCACATGAAAAGTACATGAGCACTTTTTTTCTTTTTAGTGTTGTCAGGTCAGTGCTGACCCCCGGTGACCCCCAGCTGCTCTGGGTTTTCTTTGCAATGTATCACTGGAAGTAGATTGCCAGGCCTTTTTTTCCGAGGCAATGGAGGGTAAAGTGACTTGGAGCACCAGTGGGAATCAAACCCTTGATCTTCTGGGTACTAGGCAGTTGCTCTAACCACGAGGCTCCTCCTCCACATCGGCACGAAGGATACTTAAAAGCCTCCTAGACTATTCTATTATACCTTTGACCTCCAAACGTCTTTACTGTATCCCATGGCACTCCTTAAAGGAAACGGCTTTTCCTGGTATAAGGGTAAAGAATTCACCCATAAAACATATGCGCAGGTAATAATTCACAATCTATGTAGAGCTAAGTCAAGGGCCAGAGAATTCATTGCCTATGATGTTCAGCTTGTAAGGAGTCTATGCCCAACCTACGGCCCGGGAGTAGACTTCTTATTACTACTACTAATAATTTGTACAGCGCTGTATAGAGACATGTAAGAGACAGTCCCTGCTCCTAAGAGCTTACAGTCTAGTCAAGACAGACGACATAACAACCGGAGACTAGGATATAGGGGAATGGTAAGGAAACTCATAGGAGGTGAACAGGAGACTAGGGGGATCACGATCCAAAAGCAGTCTCAAAGAAATGAGTTTTGAGCCTGAATTTGAACAGGGCCACAGATGGAGCCTAATGTACCGACTCAGGTAGTTTGTTCCAGGCATAAGGAGCAGCAAGGTAGAAAGATTGAAGTCTGGGGTTGGCAGTGGAAGAGAGGGGCACATATAGAAGGGATCTGCCAGAAGAGCGGAGATCCCAACGAGGGGTGTAGGGAGAGAGATAAGAGAGTAAAGATAGTGCTGAATGAAGGCACTTCTAGGTCAGTAGTAGAAGTTTGAACTGGATGCCGAAACATATAGGGGAGCCAGTGAGGTGACTTGAGAAGACAGGTTTTTAGGGCCAGTGATGTGAGAGTGGGTGCTTGTAATTGAGCTTATTTATGGCAGTACAGCTAAGCAAAGTCATCTGTATAAGCTGATTTTTGCATACCACAGAGGTATTTTTCCTCCTTGCTCCTCTTTTCCCCTTTTGAATTATCCTCTTTTTTGATTTAGAACTGGGTTATACTTTATTACTATGCGTTTCTTGAGAAGAGAGGCGACACGAGCCTAGCAACACTGGCAGATGATCAGCCGTGCAGCTGAGTTTTGAACCGAGTGAAGTGGGGAGAGTTGATTCAGAGGAAGACCAGTGAAGAGGAGGTTGCAATAGTCTAGACAGGAGCTGACAAGAGAATGGATGAGGGTCTTAGTAGTGTTCAGAAAGGAAGGGACACATTTTGCCAATGATATAGAGAAAGAAGTGACAGGTTTTAGCTCTCTGTTGGATGTGTGTGGAGAAGGAGAGGGAGGAGTCAATGACGACTCCAAGGTTGTGAGCCGAGGAAAAAGGAGGAATAGAGGGTTATCCGTAGAAACAGAGAAAGGGAAGAAGGGGAGAGGTAGGCTTAGGGGAAAGATAAGGAGCTCAGTTTTGGCCATGTTCATTTTCAAGTGGCAGTGAGACATCCAGGCATTAATGTCAGATAAGCAGACAAAGATGCGGTCCTGGATACCCGGAATGATTTCAGGTGCAGAGAGGTAGATCTGGGCGTCATCAGCATAGAGATGGTATTGAAAACCGTGCGAGGAGATGAGCGCATTAAGGGACTGAGAGTAGAGCGAGAACAGGAGAAGTTCCAAGATAGAACCCTGGGGTACACTGACTAAAAGCGGGATAGCAGTAGAAGTGGATCTACCAGAACATACACTAAAAGTGTGGTGGGAGAGATGGGAAGAAAACCAAGATAGGACAGAACCCCTAGATACAAGTGAGGACAGGGTATCGAGGAAAAGGTGGTGATCAACAGTGTCAAAAGTAGCAGAAATGTCAAGAAGGATGAGGATCAAGTAAAAGCACTTGGATCTGGCAAGGAATAAGTCATTGGAGACTTTGGCAAGAGCCATCTTAGTAGAATGTAGAGGGCAAAAGCCTGATTGTAGTGGATCCAGAAGGGACTGAAAAGAGAGAAAGTTAAGAGAGTGACGGTGAACCTCACATTCAAATAGTTAGAAATAAAGGGGAGGAGAGAGACCGGCCAATAATTATAAGGACAGGTAGGATGGTTTCTTGAGAACAGGTGTAACTACAGCACGGCTGCAGGAACAGTTGCAAAAGAAAGCGATAGGTTGAGGATATGACAGATGGAAGGGACTACAGTGGAGGAGATGGAGTTTAGTAGATGGGTGGGAATGTGATCAGAGGAGCAGGTATTAAGTTTAGAGGAGGACAGAAGATGTGGTTTTTTTCCTCAGTGATCTTAGAAAACGAGGAGAGGGCAACAAAGGTTAAATATACCATAAGCAAGTTTACAAGAGCCATTTTTAGCACGTAAGGTAAAGTTTAACATGCAGAAAAGGCTTTATAAAATGGCCCCAATAGGAGCATGTTTAATTTTCTAACATTTTTGAGCATTTTACTGAATTTTACATTTTTGGTTAATTAAATGACCAACATGCAGTGGCACCTCATGACCTCCATTATTAGCCTTGCAATGACTCTTCTGCCTGGACTTTATCACATAACCATGTTAGCCTAGCTCTGATATTAGTTCCAAAACCTTTCCTTTGACCTGATACATTGAAGACTACTAAACACGAAGGAAACATTTCAATACTGCTGCTTGAAAATTAATCATCACTACCTCATACGAATCGGAGGATCAAAAATGGAGTCAATCCACAATTAATCATTCACACACCGAGCTCAAATACTATAAGTGACAGCAATAAAATAATTTCTTTAAAGAGTTTTGGTGGACCAAAGTAATAGCACCAGCAGAAAAAAAACAGCAGATAAAGAGTATCATATTCTTTTTAATTTATTTAAACAGCGAACCATTCCAAAATTCAAAAATATTGCTAATCACTGGCATAGCACTGCATTTCAAATGGTATCTCTTTAAATTCTGCAACTTGGTCCTATATTCCTAAATTCTGGTCACTTGAATTCTGTTCTCTGCTTTCTACTTCATGCATCTACTTTTAGACCTTTTTGCAGCAAAAACAACAAACAAAAAAATAAAAACCTCCATCAGGAGAATAACCTAGCCTTTTATGCTTTGTACATATGGAGAGTAATTTTATGGGACTGAGTTTAAATCAGGACGCTTAATAGAAAAGTCTCCCTCTCACAAATTCATGGCCATGTTATTTGTTAGTATGCCTTAAAATTTTGAGTGCATTCAAAATGAAATGAATGCACATTTATCTACAAATTAACATGTTTACAATCTATTTGCACAGATTAAAAATGTAACCTAGGTTTCAGAACTGTGCTCTTCATGTCCACAAAAAGAAACCCGTTCGGGCCCCTGCTTTTAAAGTTGAACCCAGCTATGACATGAGTAATGGAAGCTGGAATTTGTCACTAATAGGACAGAAGGCCTCCCCCTTTCTAAAGTGAAAGCGACTATAAAAGGGCTTGCAAGCGAAAGCTTGATGTCTTCCTTCCACAAGGAGTCAAAGGAGGTAAGAGAGGCTGTCGGAGCCCACAGCTGCAGCATGGCACAGCACAGTTTGGGTGCTGCATCCTTTGAAAGAACCTGCTACTTGGTACAGGATAGCCAGGCACCCACAAGCAGTGCGCTGCAAACAGGAAGAATCATCAGAAACAGAACAGCCGTGTACCAAGGGAGAGACATTTGTCTGTTTATTTGTTGGGGAATATGGAAAAAAGGAATCTTACACTCAGGGTGTTAGTAGGGGACTTGATATCCCGATGCACCACAAACCTCTCGGTCAAGAGATTTATTTAATATGTTTTGATAATACATTGCAGTGCATTCCCTAAAGAATATCTCCACCTCAGAGATATACTCTGACCTTTAGAGGGCCTGAATCAGTTGAGGTGTTTTGTGTCCAGAGCATAATAATTAACTGAAGGTGCTTAACTTGGTTATCGAAAGAGGAAGGTCTGTCTCTCCAAGGAGAGAGACGAGAAAGGTGCCTGCCCAGGATCCACTCAGGGAAGGTGAATATCGGAGAGGAACATAAAAAACAGCTCTAAGTCTAAAGACTTTGACTAACCTGTTATATTTTGCCTTTTGAATGACTGTAGATTCTTTATTAGGTCTTTTTTTGGGGGAGGGAGGGGGAGAAGATCACCTAATAAAGGTGACTTGCTTAAAAAATATTCTCTGTATATTTATTTTGCCTTGTCTCTTTCATTTACTCCAGTTAGGCCTTGAGCTATGATTTCCCTTATCTATCAGGACCCTTTATCTTAATTTAGGTGCCCTGCTCTGCAGCCTTTTTCTAATTTTCTCCTTTAAAGTGACAGGCATCTATATTAAATTTCTGTGCAGTGCCTCTGGGATTAACCTCACCCTCTAGTGAGAGGCTGGTTACAAAGAATTCTAATGTGAACAAAAATGTTTTTATTAAATTGAATGTATGAACTGAACTGAAAAAAATGTCTGAAAACTAGGGGTGGGGGATCCAAAAATTTCTGAAACAAACCTAGTATTTTTTCTGTGCATATCTCTGCTAGCTATGTTTACATTGTGCTAAAGTTATGGCAAGGCTATGAAAAAGTGAAATTCAAGATTTATCTTTCAATGGTTGTCATAGGCATGATTGGGACATTAAAGAGAGATGCTAAAAACTGTGGATCAGTTGTAGCTAGCTCAAATTAAATAAGGCTAGAGATATTAGTGTGCTTTACCATTAACGCATGTCATTGAATTCAATTAAATGCGATCTGCAGTAAAATAATATGCTAGGGATGAAACAACATGCGTTGATGGTAGAACAGTAGCACATCTTAGTAATTCTAGCCCATAAGTAGACAGGACCCTTGGATGCCAATTTCACTGTATAACAAAGGGCCCCATATATAAGGTAAAGTTCTAATTTTATTTTTTTATTTTTTTTTATTTTACATTCTCTTATATACCACGCTATTCTGCATCAGAGCGGTTTACATTGAACAAACTGAAATTACATTGAACAGGGCATTATAACTTGGAGATAATTATTTTACAGGGAACATGGGCTATGGAGGGATAAGTGGCTTGCCCAAGACCACAAGGAGCACCTGTGGGACTAGAAACCCCAGTCCTTCCGGCCCAAGGTTGCTGTCCTCTAGTGGGATTTGAACCCCCGACCTTCCGGCCTGAAGTACCTTGCCCAACCACTAGGCTACTCCTCCACTCCACACCAAGAAGCTATATGAGATTCAGTTTAGAATTTGCAAAAGGAAGAGGAGAGGGTTAGGAATTACTAGGCCAATAATTGAAAAACAGCTAAGGACATGACAAAGTATCCAGCTTCAAAACCATAGATTTTAAGACCTGTATTTCAGATTTTACCTGTATTTCAGACATAGAGGTAATGGATTCTACTTTCAAAATGGCCTCTAATGGAAATGATTGGCAAAAAGCTGGATTAAAAACTACTTTCAATAAGATCTTTACTCAGAAAATGTTTCATTGAGAGCATGAAATGTTAACATTTTGAGGAAAAAATGTAAGTAAGATATGCTAGTGGTATACTGTAGTCCTTCAGTGCCAATCCATACCAGCACCAACCATCTTGCTTATCACCTACATCTCTATGGTCTGTGCTAGATGTTCAGCCTTAAGTGTTGTTTAAAAGAAAGCACAACATATTGCACTACTACTGGAAAGGTAGAAGCTAGATACAAAATAAATTTCAAAATTCTCAGTATAAACTTAAATCTGAACAAAGAAAAAACTTATAAACTCTCAGATAATACACCCTGTTTGTGCACTAAGGCTATTTGACTCTCAGCTCTCTCCTGAAAAAAATTAATTTCTCCGCCTATTTTTTTTTTTTTTTTGCAAGTTAAGGCCAAATACGTAAGCAACAATAAAAAAAAGATGTAGGAACAGAATATATTTTCCAAAAGCAAAAGTACCAACTCTCAGTATGTCACCATAGAGATTCCAATAATGCTATCTAATTTGCATACAGCCAATCAGCTAGCTGTCTCCACTCTAACTCCTGCAAAGAAAAGTGCTTTGTCTTAGCATTGACGTCACAGGATGTCCCACTTAGTTAGTTATTCAGGCCCACATAAATGCTAATAATTTGCTAATTCATCAGCAATACAGTGAAATACCCGGACACTTAACTAGGGAGACCAAAGAGTAAGACTTTTACCCTGAGTTACAACTGTTGACAATACAGACTATTTTTCAAGGGGCAGTCGGTACTGCAAAGCACGAGTAGTCTTATTGATGTTAGTGAAAAAAAAAATCTTTGCAAGGCTGTAATATCTTTTTTTTTGGCCCAACATAAGAATTACCCAGACATGCTGCGTTTTCAGAACCATACACAGCCTTTTCTGGCACGGATCTGTAGTTAAGGGTCCTGAATCAATCAGCTGAATCATTGAGAGAAATCTTCCCCGAAGGATACCCCTGGTATGCAGAGAAGGAGCACCGATCTACTGGCTAGGTCTAAAAATCCCTAGGCAACAGTCTGAAGAAAGCAGGCGTGCTGGAGAGTTACCACATAGCGCTGTCAATTTCTAATATTGTACGGCACACAAAAATCTCTGTGGCAAGCCACATGAAAAAGGAAAGAAACCAAAGGTGATACACATTGTGGCAAAGAACAGAGTATTTCTTCAAAACAGGGATGCATTCATTTTTATAAGAAATTTTTAGGGCATGCTAAGTCGATTTAATATGCACTAACCCAAAAAATTAAGGCTCACTAAGTCGAATAGCAATGATTATATCAATTAAGGTGCAGGAATTCAAAAGGGCATGGGACAGAGGCACCTAAAATGGCAAGAGGATGTTATCAAAGCAAGCCATGCTGGTATTTATTTGCCGTCATTTACTTTGTTGCTATGTAACAATCCAATTGCATATTAACGAGTGCACCCTACTACTGAAAAGCCGCAATAAACACTCATACCAAAGGTTCTGAAACTCCTTGAGTAGGTTTCACTTGGTGTGTGAATAGAGAACCAATATAAGTATACACGTGGCTCTATATTATCACTAGATGGCCTAGTTTCCATCTTCTAAATTTAATAGACATATTTCTGTTCCACACTTTACAGATAAAACTACGACAAAGCAGATCACAAAATAAAAGATCTGTACGCTACAAACTAAAAACCTTGCAAAACTTACACCCCCTGCTCAAACCTGATGCATTCATATCACTATGCCAAGCTATTATAACTCCCCAGAAGGATTATCTAAATATGTCTTATACTCACTGCAAATGGCTCAACACACTGAAGCACGGATCATAAACACAACACCGTCATACACTCATATCCCTCGCATCTTAAAGCAACTACACTGGCTCCCAGTACTCATCTAAATCAGATACACAAAAGTAATATTCAAGATATTACACAACTTATCAGCAGAATATCTGAAACATGAATACAAAAAAACCACAAAAGACAGATCAAGACGACAGAGCGCACAGAACCTCCTCGTAATACCAAGCCTTAAGGCAAAAAACAGACAAACTACATACAATTGTGCCTTCTTGCTATACGCACCAACTATCTGAAACTCCCTCCAGCCGAATTAAGAGCTATTGAAGCATTATCTGAATTTTGAAAAAAAGCTAAAAACTCACCCGTTCTTAGATTACTATGATCAAAACACTTAGCATTATATTTAAGCACCCTAAAAGGTGCATCACCTAACCCAAACACTACAAGGGACAACACCCAATCTTCCACTCACAATAAATACAGCCAGGTGAAGGCACACCTCCTCTGTTCATGACCACTTAAATAGTTAATGGAAAGAACAATATTAATGCTGATGCTACACTGTGCCTTGAATATTGTGTGCAATTCTGTATCTTAAAAAGGATACAGCAAAATTAGAAAAGGTACAGAAAAGAGTCACAATAATGGTAAAGGAGATGTAAGGAGACTCTATGAGGAGAGGCTTAAAAGGTTAGGGCTCTTCAACTTGGAAAAGAGTCAGCTGAGGGGGGATATGATAGAGGTCTATAAATTAATGAACGAGTGGAACGGGTAAGCGTAGATTGGTTGTTTATGCCATTAAAAAGAAGAAAGAGGACACGCGATGAAGCTACATTGTAACCCATTTAAGACTAATAAGAGAAAATATTTTTTCACTCAAAGCGTAATCAAACTCTGGAATTTGTTACCGGAGGATGTAGTAAAAGCTGTTAGTGTTGTTGTTGTTAAGTGCCGTCGAGTCGGAGTCGACTCATGGTGACCCTCTGGATAGCTATCCTAAATTGTGTTCGGTCTTCAGTCAGGCGGCTCATTGTTGACAGACTGGTACCTGTAGCTGCTGTTATTGTAGCGATCCATCTCATTGCTGGCCTTCCTCTTTTGCGCTGACCTTCTATCTTGCCAAGCATGATGTCTTTCTCTAATGATCTCTCTCTTCGCATGATGTGTCCAAAGTATGAAAGTAGAAGTCTTGTCATCTGAGCTTCTAAAGAAAGCTTAGGTTTGATCTCCTCTAGTACCGACTGGTTTGTTCTTCGGGCAGTCCATGGTATACACAGTATTCGCCGCCAGCACCATAATTCAAAGGTATCAATTTTCTTCCTGTCTGTCTTTTTCACTGTCCAGCTTTCACATCCATATGATGTTATTGAAAATACCATGGCTTGAACAAGTCGAATCTTTGTATGGAGAGAGACATCTCTGCTCTTGAGAATCTTATCTAGGTCTTTCATAGCCATTCTGCCAAGAGCAATGCGTCGTCTGATTTCTTGACTGCTTGTTGCTTCTTTATTGATAGTTGATCCAAGTAGGTTAAAGTTGTTCACGATTTCAATTTCTTCTCCTTCAACGATGAACCTGTTGATTATGCCAGTTGTCATGATCTTTGTCTTCTTTACATTAAGGTGCAGGCCCATTTTGAGACTATGTTTTTTGATTGTGAGAAGCAAATGTTTCAGATCATCTTCACTTTCAGCCAGTAATGTGGTATCATCAGCATAGCGAAGGTTGTTGATGAGTCTTCCACCAATCTTCACACCTCTATTGTCTTCACACAGTCCTGCTTCTCTGATGATTTGTTCTGCATATAAATTAAACAGGTAGGGGGAAAGTATGCAGCCTTGTCTTACACCTTTGCTTATTTTAAACCATTCTGTTTCTCCTTCTTCCGTTCGAACTGTTGCTTCTTGATCAATGTACAGATTGCGCAAGAGAACGATCAGGTGTTCTGGTATACCCATGCTTCTTAATGTGGCCCAGAGTTTCTCATGGTTTACACAGTCAAAAGCCTTGATATAGTCGATAAAGCACAAATAGATATCCTTTTGGTATTCTTTAGTCTTTTCAAGGATCCATCTCACATCCGCAATGATGTCTCTCGTTCCTCGCCCTTTCCTGAACCCTGCTTGCACTTCAGGTAGTTCTTGTTCTAGGTATGGCTGTAGTCTCTTTTGAATAATCTTCAGTAGAATCTTGCTGGCATGTGGGATCAGAGCGATTGTGCGATAATTTCCACAGTCAGTTGGATCACCTTTCTTTAGTATTGGTATAAACACAGATCCTTTCCAGTCAGTTGGCCATGATGCTGTCTTCCATATTTCTGTTAGTGTAGCTGGGCTTATAAAAATGTTTGGACAAGTTCCTGGAGAAAGGTCCATAAACCATTATTAAAGAGGACCTGGGAAATCCACTGCTTACCCCAGGATGAACACTGTGGAACCTGCACGCCTCTTTGAGAACCTGCCAGGTACTTGTGACACAGATTGTCCACAGTTGGAAATAATATACTTAGCTTGATGGACGTTGGTCTGACCCAGTATGGCATTTCTTATGTTCTTAGTTAGATCCATTTGGTTCAACCTTCCATAGAGTCCTTGTTATTCGCGAATTGTAAGCCAGTTCTATGTAATTCATTGTTCTCTAGAATAATTGTTAATTGTAAACCGCCTTGACTATTACAAAAGCAGTATAGAAAAAAAAGAATAAATAAACAAACAAACAAATAAAAGAGGATGTTTTACAGACACAAAATCAACTTCATGACAATAATGCAAGTAGAAACAGTACAAACATAAAATCCAACAAAACAATTTGACAAACCATACAATAAAACATAGATACTCACCTGTAACAGGTGTTCTCTGGGGACAGCAGGAATCAGTTCTCACATATGGGTGACATCGGCATTGACAGAGCCTATGCGGAAGCATCTCCCCAGCTTTCAAGGAAAGCCTCTGGGAGATGCACCATACATGCGTGGTCCACTTTCCGCCCAAGGGTGCCACCTTGCCCCAGTCTTTTTTTTTTAACTTTATATTTTTATTAGTAATTTCAAAAACATTACAACAGTTAATCATCAGAAAGCATAAGAAACATAAACAGTCCACATCATGGGGAGTACATTAGAAATTACCACATACAAGCAGTAAGCAAGTAACAAACAAACAAATGGTATTCAGAGAAAGGTGCTGGTAAGCATACTTGAACAAACTCAAATTATTTCTAGCATTCTAGCAATTAGAATCAGAAGAAAATACTTTATCCCTGAGAACTTTGATTATTAAGAAAAGTTTCCAACAAAGATCTCTGAAAAAACATACTTAGTTCCCCCCAACGTAACCAGGCATTTACAGGGAAACTTTAAGAAAAAAGTAGCACCTATTGCCAAGATGCGAGGCTTCAAAGAAATAAAAGCCTTGCGTCGAAGCTGCGTTTGCCTAGAAACATCAGGGAACATGTTTATGGTCCCCCCAGAGAATTTAGCATTCTTATTCTGAAAATACAGACGTAGAACTGTGTTCTTATCAGTCTCAGAGTTAAAGGACACAAGAAGAGTCGACCTAGTAGAAATCACATCCTGTGAAGACTCAAAGTCAGATACATCCACAGAATCCAATAAAGGCAAGGCATTAGCTCCCTGTAGAACTCCACCGGGAGCTGCTGCCGACTGAGGCAAATAATACAATTTATTGATTAGAGGTTTAGCATTCCCTTAATACCCCAAAATTTTGGTCAAGTACTTAGAGCAACTGCCTAGTACCCAGAAGATCAAGGGTTCAATTCCCACTGGCACTCCATGTGACTTTGGGCAAGTCACTTTACCCTCCATTGCCTCGGAAGAAGAGGCTGGCAAGCTACTTCCGGTGATACATTGCCAAGAAAACCCAGAGGTAGCTGGGTCGCTATGAGTCAACACTGACTTGATGGCACAAAAAAAAAAAAAACCCTTATCAAATAGAATCTGAGGTGACAACAAACGAGTACAAGGAAAATTTAAGCATATGACATTTTTAGCCCCGAAACAATTTTCCAAGAACTCCTGCTGGGCATGCAAGCTCGTATCTTTAATAAACGATACATTAACGTTCTGCAAGGATACAACTTGTGAATCTAATTTCTTACACTTATCATCTAAAGCAGAGATCTGAAGATCATGTTGAGACAATTTTGCAACCGATTCTTTAGAGAACCCTGAGAATTGAGAGACCACAGATAATAATGAAGCTTCAATCCGCGAGAGGACTGCACCTTGCCCCAGTCTAATGACATAAGTAAGACGGCAAAAATAAAAGATGGTAAAGAAGCAACTCCAAGGAGAGGAGGGAGGGTTGTGAGGACTGATTCCTGCTGTCCCCGGAAAATACCTGTTACAGGTGAGTAACTACACTTTCTCTGGGAACAAGCAGGAAGGCAGTCCTCACATATGGGACTCCTCAGTTACAGTCTACTGAGAACCTATAATCAAAAGAAAAATGCCACGGCAACCTGCAAAGGGAGAGCCGTGACCAGCAGCAATTGAGTCCAGAGGGAGAGACTCTCGCAAGAGCCAAGCGTCCAGTGAACACCAACACTCCGATAGCCTGAACACAGAAGGGTCGGAGGGCAGGAGTTGCCTACACCCCAAGACTACGGAGTACAGTCTGGCCAAAGACACTGTCCTGTCGGGACTCCCTCTCCAGGCAGTAGTGAGCTGAAAGGTATGGACCGAAGACCAGGTGGTGGCCTGGCAAATTTCCATCATGGGTATGGAACACAGATTGGCCATGGATGTAGCCATGGATCTGACGTGGTGTGCTGTAACTCTCTGGTCCAGTGGGATCCCCGCTTGCTCAAAGGCAAGAGTAATGCAGTCCACCCACCCAGGTGGACAGAGTTTGCTTAGTCACTGGGAGCCCCAGGCGGCTGGGGTCATAGGATATGAAAGCTGTTGAGCTTTGCAGTGGCCCTGGGTCTGTTGCATATACAAGGACAGGGCTCTCTTGCAATCCAGAGTATGGAGAACAGTCTCTGCCCTGCCGGTGTGAGGCCTGGGAAAGAAGGTGGGGAACACCACCTCTTGACTGAGGTGGAATGAGAACACAACCTTCGGCAGAAACCTAGGGTGTGCGGAGCACCACCCTGTTCTTATAGAACCTGGTGTAAGGAGGCTCTGCCATCAGAGCCTGGAGCTCACTAACGCTGTGAGCTGATGTGAGTGCTACCAGAAAGGCGACCTTCCAGGAGAGGTACCACAGGTGGCAGGTAGCTAAAGGTTCAAATGGAAGCTTAGTGAGTTGCAAGAGCACCACATTAAGGTCCTATTCTGCTGCCAGAGGGCCGACGGGGGGTTTGGACAATATGAGGCCCTGTAGAAACCAAGACACAAGGGGCTGAGCTCAGAAGGGCTTCCTCCCGACGGAGTGGTGATGGGCCGCGATGGCACTTAGGTGTATTCTGACTGAGTTGGACGTCAGTTCCGCCTGCGATAAGTGAAGGAGGTATTGAAATACTATGTGCACTGAGCAGGAGGAATCGGTTCGTCCATTTCTCTGTGTACCACAGTGAGAAACCTCGCCACTTGAAAGCATATGCCCTTCTCGTGGAGGCCTTCTGAGAGGCCAGGAGGATGTCTTCCATGTCTCGTGGAAGGTTGAAGGGGGCTAGTGCTTCCCTTTCAGCAGCCAAGATATAAGGCGAGAGGGACTCCAGGTTGGGGTGGAGGAGAGTGCCCTGCTCCTGTGAGAGCAGTCCTAGGGTTCAGCCTAGGGGAACAAGAAGAAGAGCAGTCACTGGGTCATCAAGGGGCTATAAGCACATGACACTCTGTCGCGTTGAGCCTTGAATAGGTCTTGGCTATCAGTGGTATGGGGGGGGGGGGAGGCATACAGGAGGTCTTCTGACCACGGGATGAGGACTGCATCTGCTGCTATCCAAGACAGGTGCAGTCAGCAGGAGCAGAAACGAGGCAACTGTGCATTGTCCAGGCTGAAAACAGGTCCATCACTGGGACACCCCACAGCTGAAACAGCCGTGAGGCTACTGTTGGGACCAGGCACCACTCGTGCAGCTGGAGTACCCTGCTCAGCTTGTCTGCCAAGATATTGTCCTGGCCCGGGAGGTAGATTGCTCTCCGGAGCATCCCTGTGTGTGCGGCATAAGAGCAGAAGGCTACCGCCTCCTGGGAGAGGGGGTATGACCCCGTTTCTCCCCTGTTTATTCACACAGAACATCATAACCTGATTGTCGGTCTGGATCAGCACCACGTGGTATTGTAGCTGGTGGATGAAGGCTTTGAGAGCCAGGAATATACCCCTGATTTCCAGCAGGTTGATCTGCATTTCGGATTCCCTCTGGGAACAGCAGCCTTGTGTCTGGAGGCTCCCACAATGCACTCCCCAGCCCATTAGAGAGCCATCCATGGTGAGGATTTTCTGTGGGGGGGTGGGTGCCTGGAAGGGCATCCTGGCCTGAAGGTGACCTGGATTCTGCCACCATCCAAGGGAGTCCACCAGCTGGCAGGTCACGTGCACCCTTATCCCTGAGCCTGCCTATAGCTTGGGTCCATTGAGAGTGGAGGCGCCATTGGACTGCTCTCATGTGTAGGCGGGCATCTGGGGTCACGTGGACTGTGGAGGCCATGTGTCCAAGCAGGCAGAGGAGAAGCTGTTGCACCTCTATGGCTAGTTCCTGAGGCGTACTGACCTCTCCTGAGGGAGGAAGGCTTTTGCCTGAAGGGTGTCCAGCTGCGCCTCTATGAACTCTAGGCTATGAGCGGGAGTGAGGTGGGAACTGGGGTAGTTTATGGCAAATTCTAAGTGCTGTATTGTGCCTCTGCAGCTGTGTTCCCCTTTATGAGCCAGTCATTCACGTAGGGGTAGATGAAGGCTCCTTGAAGTCTGAGGTAGGCTGCGACCACCACGAGGCACTTCGTAAAGACCCTTGGAGACAAGGCCAGCCCGAAGGGCAGTATTCTTGTATTGGTAGTGCTGTCCCCCCCACCATGAACAGGAGGTATTTTCTGTGGCTGAAGTGGATTAGGATGTGAGTGTAGGCATCCTTTAGGTCCAAGGAGCAAAGCCAATCTCTCTGCAGGAGGAATGGCAGCAGTGCTTCAAGGGAGAGCATCTTGAACATCTCCCTGACCAGAAAACCGTTGAGCTTTTGCAGGTCCAGGCTTCCAGTACTCCTGGGGATGAGAAAGAACATGGAGTAGAAGTCAGTGTCCCAAAGGTGTGTTAACATAGAAATATAACGGCAGAAAAAGACCACATGGTCTATCTAATCTGCCCTTCCATATCAACCACTATGACAGTCCCCTTTTTTCCTTCAGAGATCCTCTGTGTTTGTCTCATGCTTTTTTGAATTCAGACACTGTCCTCATCTCTACCGCCTCCACTGGGAGATTATTCCATGGATCTACCACTCTTTCCATAAAAAAATATTTCCGCATATTACTCCTAAGTCTATCCCCTTTCACTCTCATCCTATGTTCCCTCGAAGCAGAGTTTGCTTTCAATCAAAAGAGGCTCTCCCACTGTGCATTTATGCCATGGAGGTATTTAAATGTCTCAATCATATCACCTCTATCCCACCTTTCCTCTAAAGTATACATATTAAGATCCTTAAGTCTGTCCTTATATGCTTTATAATGAAGACCACTAACCATTTTAATAGCCACCCTCTGTACCGACTTCAACCTGTTTATATCATTTTGAAGATGTGGTCTCCAGAATTGCACACAATACTCCAAATAAGGTTGCACTAAAGACTTATACAGAGGTACTATCACCACTGTTCCCTCTAAGCTGTGTGCGTGTGCGCGCGCACACACCTCGCCGAGCGAGCGTACACAACTTTTCAAGGAGCGCACAAAAATTACTGATTTCATACCTTGGGTTTTTTAAGGCCGCGGCTGCACCACCGATCTACTGCCATTCTGCGAATCTCTCCTCTGCACTGAGTCCCCTGCCCTCACTCCTCTCACATGTGACCGGACGATTGACGAATCATGGCAGGCTAGAGGGAAATAAAAGGGAGGGGCAGCCAGCAAGCCAGCCTCTTTCTGCTCTTGTGCCTGCTTGCCTGCCAGCCACGCACCTCCTTGGATCCCTCCCTCAGCCAGCCTTCAGTGCCACGTGCTGCCTTGGATGCGAGAAACAACACACCGGTGCATCGGGAGTCCGGACACGGATGTTTTAGGTAGTGCTTCCTTCTTTGATTAATTATAGCTTATTTTATTTAATTTTTTACATTTGCCTTTTGGGCGGGAGGGGACCGCGTATGCCGACGTCACCCATATGTAAGTAAAGATAACAGCAAGCAGTGCACTCTTACGCTGTTCCCCTCTCTAGGTCCTTTTAGATGTAAATCCTTAAGAGCTGGATACCAAGGACAAACTTACTAACAGCAGTGTTACCCTACTTTCCAATTCCAATTATTTAATGGAAAAAGGCTAATTTTCAGAGGCGTAGCGTAGGGGGTGCGGGGGGGGGGGCCGGGCGGCGGGCACAACATGGGGGGGGGGGCGCGCGCGCACACGCAGCTATCTGCGAATCGCCGCTCCCCCAGCAACAGCAGAGCGAAAATAAAATAAAATGCCACCCTCGCTGGCAGAGAGACGAGCAAAAAAATCAGAGATGCAAGCACGGAGCGATCTGCCTTCCTCCTCCTTCCCGGTCTGGCCCCCGGTGATCTCGGACCTCCAGACCTACATTGTAAGATCTTCCGAACTGGTACCTTGAAATCAGTTAACGATAGTGTTTATAGTACTTTGCACTATGAAGACAATGCGTTACTCCCTGCAATGTGTGCCCCTATGAGGCAACTCCTGTGATGCCTTTACTGCTGACACAGAGCACGTCCCCAGTCACTGCAGTCTCATTTTTTCGATGTTTTCATTTGTTGTCATAGCTCCTCTTTCTTGGGGGTAAGAATCAGGAGGGGCCGGCCTCTCTATTCTCTTCCCCTCTCCATTTTTTCATTGATGTTAATGGGAATTCTCGGATATCTTTTCCATCCTTTCTCTGATGAACAAGGGTTTTCCCATCTCTAATGTAGGCATCTTCTACTGTCTGTCTGGACTGGAAGACTATAAGTACATAAGATAAGCCATGTTGAGCCAGACTAAGATCCATCAAGCCCAGCAGTCTGTCTCCAGCAGTGGCCAATCGGGGACACAAGTACTCGACAAATCCCAAAAAGTAGATTACATTTCTCATAGCTCATTTCCAGGAATTAGCAATGGTGTTCCCAAGTCTACCTGGCTAATATTTTTAATGGAATTTTTTTCCAGGATCTTGTCCAATTTTTTGAACCCTGATGTTAGTTGACCATGTTCTCCAGCAACAGATTCCACATTTTAATCATACACTGTGTGAAAATTTACTTTCTACGATTTCTATGATGCAGATTGCTATTTTCATGGTACATCCTCTTGTTTTTGAATTGTTTGAAAGGTTTAAGTGGCCATTCATGATACAACCTTTCCACCCTACTCATGATGATATAAACGTCTCAGTCATTTCTTTTCTAAGTTGAAGAGCCCTAACGTCTTTAGCCTTTCTTCATTCAGACAGCGTGATCGGAAGCAATAGCTGCTGTGAGCAGGGGGAGACGGAGATAAATCTCACTGCTCCTCCTAACGTCCGAATCCGGGCACTGCAGCCCACCTTCGCGTAGCCCGATTCAGCCTCTGCGCACCCCCCCCCCCCCCCCTCCGAATATTATGGCAGGCTTCCTTCCCAGAAATGTCAGTCTGGGGGCAATCGGCCTATAGCAAGGACAGAGCGAACGCCGTACCTTTCAAAAAGGTGGCATCCTTTTGGGGGCGTGTGGCAAAGTTGGGGTAGAGGACATATATCATTTATTTGTTAAATAAAATGCTCATCCCTAAGATTAGTACCAGGAACATTTACTGGAAGTGTGTGTGTGTGTGTGTGTGTGTGTAGGGTATGGGGGAAGGGACACCTTAAATCCAGGTTTAAACAACAATATCACTTCCAAGCAGACAAATCAACAGAAGAATATAATTCATTTGGTACCAAATAAAACGAAAACAGCAGAGAGATCTTTCGGACTGTAGCAGCAGAGCGCAGACAAACCAATGATACCAGGAGTCAGTTCAGAAGGTCCAAATCATTTATTTGTGCACAAGTCTCAAGCAGAATTCACATTCAAAATGGCTAAGCAATGGCTGTTAGTAAAACAACAACTTTTATAGCTCCCTCCCCCCCCCTTTCTTGTTTCCCGCGGCTCTACATATTAATTTAAGGGTGCTTTAAACAAAGCCGCTACGACCAGACCGTGCTGTTTTTTATAGTTTAAACACTTGGTTTTTTTTATTGCCATACCTTTTCAGTGGTTCATTTTTATTTCTTTTGTTATATTTATAAACACGATTTGTTTTCACATTGATTGCTGCTGGCACCTTGGTGCATGCTGTGAAAGCCGCTTCATCAGCTTGTCTATGGTGTATACTTTTTTTCATTCTTTCATTTCAACATTTTGTTTCAAAATGGCCTCCTTTTAATGGAAATTTATGGCTTGTCTGGTCAACAAGCGATTTCCAATTTTTTTACTTACTTATTTGTATCGACCCGTTTTATCTTTTTACAGTAAGTCATTTATTTAATACTCCACAGTAGATTGGGTGGTTCGTACTGTGGCCTCTTCTGGTCCAAGGTAAATTGCCTTTTCATCAATTCTCCATGAATTCTTTCACTCCTGCTTCTCTGTATGTAATTAGTCCTCCATTAATTTGTTTGCTTATTTATTGCCTTATCAGTGGTATTTGATTGTGTATTTATGATTACTGAAGGAGCATGTTAAAAACACTATGGGACTGCTGCTCCTACTGAGGATGCTCTTCTCACAACTGTCACTGACTACTTGCTTCAGAAAGTTTGTTTAAAGCCATTTATTCCCTGACACCATTCTTACCTGTTGTGTAAGGCCCCCTAGAATTTCAGTGTGTGTTTTGCTCTTCTCTAAATGGTACTATTCATCTGTTTTAATGAGAAGGTGAAGAATGTCGCAGGAAAGCACTTAAGAAATGAGGAGTGGGATTTCTAAGTTCTTGCCCCCTTTTTATTTCAGGTGGTTTCCCCATAGAGCTGGCGAGTACAGGCATAGGAACCCTGTGAAAGAGGGAAAATGTCCTTGACTTGCCCCTACTTTTCTCTTCTTTCAACCAGAGATGATCTTTCTTTTTGCCAAATGTGCTTATCATACATTTGTATTTATCTTCAGAGAGATCTCTTTAATGCCAAAAGTAGTTATTATTTTTACTACATATGCATCCATCACCTTTTTTATTAGTGGTACTTTCTTAGTCCCATTTGTTTTCCTCCCTTTTCTTTTAAACAGATAGGGCTCTTACAATACAATGTCAGTTTCTTTTTCTTCCCCGTCCCCCTTCCCTTCTCCCTTCCTCCCCCCCCCCCCCCATGTTACTGATGCTTGTTATCCCTCGGTCGTCGATTTTTAGTGTTCAGCTATTTTAATGTCATTTAATGTTTTGACCTTTTTGGTAAGTCACTATGCCATAGTTTTTTTTTTTTTTTTTGAGTTGCTTTACATAAAATCTTGGTGTATGTTGTTTTTATACATGTACATACCTTATAGCAATGTTCCCTCTAATTTTCTGTAGGCTGTGGGCATTTCTTTTGAATAATAAAGCACCTGCTGTGACCACCACACCACTTTTAAAATGTCGAAACCAATAGCAATGAGAGGTGCAAAACGTAAGAGAATGGCCAGAGCTTTTAAGCCTGAATGGCTTGAAGAAATGATTGAAACGGAGACACCGAAATCTCGGGATAAAACGTGCGTTCAACTGCGTGAAATATTCACTTACGAAGAGGATGACGGAGTAATCTGTTTATACTGCCGAGATGCAAAAACCATCGGAGAGTTTTCGAATGGCAAAATTTGGGATGATGTGTGGAAACTGGACTTTTTGAAACGACATCTGTCTAGTAAGACTCATGCTGAAAGTGTTAAGAAACTTAGAGCTAAAAATCCAAATTTAAGAGGAGGATTATTTAACTTGTTGCTTGAGAGCACCGCTGAAAAAGAGAAAAGGCAAATTAGTAATGAACGGAAGCGTTCTACACCAGAAGAAATTAAAATTCTAATTGATAGTGTTTTGCTGGCGGTTCGGATGAATATTTCCATGCTCTCTGTTCAAGATATTAATGAACACATGTCCAAGTACATAACAATACCTGAAAGCTGGAGAAGCAAAAACTATTCGTTTGAATTTCTTGAAATTATAAACATGAATGTCCAAGATAAGCTCATGGCAGATGTTGCATCAGCAGCGTATCATACGTTAACTATTGATGAAAGCACAGACATTTCTGTCAACAAATACTTAATATTGTACTTCAAATATCGGCCAGTAAATTCATGTCTGTATAAAACTTCATTTGGTGGGATGCTACAGTTGGAAGCATGTGATGCTGCATCAATAGTCAGTGCACTCCAGGAATTCTATGGGAAATACAAGCTTGACCTTAACAAAATGGTCATGTTTACTTCGGATGGTGTCTCTGTCATGTCAGGCAGAATAAATGGTGTTGCTGCGCAGCTCAAACAAAATATTTTGCATTTAGTGCAGCAGCATTGTGTTGCCCATCGTGAAGAGTTGGGGATCTCTGAATCATGGAAGGAAGTAAAGTTGATGAAAGAAGTTGAAACTTTCATGAGAACTGTTTACACAACCTTTTGTCGATCTTCTACTAAAAGGTCACAATTTAAAGAATTAGCAGATGCTTCTGAATGCGAGTCAATTGCTTTTAGACCTCTGAACGAAGTGCGGTGGTTATCTAGACATTTTGCTCTTCAAGCAATTATTCGAAATTATGATCCATTATTAAAATACTTTGAAGAAGATAAGGATAATGATCCCATTGCAAAGTACTGTTATAAAAAGCTAAACAGCCATCAATTCCATATAACATTGCAAATTTTGAATGATGTTTTATCTGAACTAGCTTCATTAACAATGGCATTTCAGAAACGTGGGCTAACACCACTGGAAGCATATCATCTTGCACAGGGTAAGCTGAACAAAATCCGAATGCAATACTTGGGTGACACAGTAAAATGGACTGATAATGTTAAAAATCTTCTCGACAAGATACCTGGAGACGCTTCAGTGGATACTGGTTCCATACTTACTTTCATTAATATGCTGTGTCTCCATTTAGGGGAAAGATTTCCTGAAAATGAAATTGAGGAATGGTCTGCTTTTGATTTGACAGCAATAGCACAGTGTGATTATGAATTTGGAATTGAAAACGTCCGATCACTCTGTTTAAAGTACAAACAATTTCTTATGGAGGAACATATTATTGTTCAGCAGTACAATGACTTCAAGTTTTTAGTCGCAGAAAAAATCAAAAGCAAACTGATAAACAGTTTTCCGGATATGGTGACTTTGGCGTTTCAGAATGCTCAGTTTGCAGATTTAGCGAAACTGATTGATATTGGTGGAACATTTTGGCTTCTAGTGCAGATTGTGAGCGTGGTTTCAGCTTGATGAACAGTTTAAAAACCAAAATAAGGAATCGCTTACATTTAGAACATTTGGAAATGCTGATGCGTGTTAAGAGTCATCTTCAAGATGGCGGATCAGTAGACCTTGATAAAATTTATTCAGACTGGGTACATTTGAAAGATCGAAGAGAGAAATTTTGAGAACATAGTAAGTGACAGCAGATAAAGACCAGCATGGTCCATCTAGTCTGCCCAGCAAGAGTAGGTGCACCTGTTGCTCTGTGCAGGCCACCTCTCCCCATGTCTTTGTTTAGGGGTGAACCCACCACTCCATGTAGGACACCGAACTCTTCTTCCATACATAAATTATTTACATGGAATAACAATGGCTTTCAATAAAAATTAACTGAAATAATACCACACTTGTGATTGTAATTACTAGAAATTTTCCGCTTCATTTAGTAATCGTCTATTTTCATTTAATTTGATTAACATCAATGTGGTGTACATACTGTATTCTAATGTGTAGTCAAATTTTAAAGTATATAACTCCAAGTGTCGTTATGTAGCGCACAAAAAATTTAACCTTCCTTCAAAAGCCGCACAGCTGAAATTTTATGCGCACACAGCCTACAGAAAATTAGAGGGAACATTGACTATCACCTCCTTTCTTCTGCTGGCCATTTCTCTCCCTATGCCCCCAAGCATCCTTCTAGCTTTTGCCATTGCCTTTTCTACCTGGATAGCTTCTTTAAGATCATTAGACACAATCATGCCTAGGTCCTGCTCTTCTTTAGTGGACAAAAGTAGTTCACCCCCCATACTATATCGTTCCATTGGACTGCTGCAGCCCAAATGCATGACCTTACATTTTTAATATTAAATCTCAGCTGCCAAATTCTAGACCATTCTTCAAGCTTAGCTAGATCCCTCCTCATGTTATCTACACTTTCTTATTGCAGATTTTGGTATCATACTCAAAGAGGCAAACCATACCCGACAGCCCTTCTGCAATATCATTAACAAAGATGTTAAAAAGAATCGGACCAAGGACAGATCCCTAGGGCACACCACTGTTAACCTCCTTCTCCTCAGAGTGAGCTCCATTTACCTGTACCCTTTGTCGCCTCCCACTCAACCAGTTTCTAACCCAAGCAGTAACTTTAGTGTCCATCCCTAGGGTGCTCAGTTTGTTTATAAGTAGCCTGTATGAAACGGTGTTAAAGACTTTACTGAAATCTAAATACACCATATCTAGGGCTCTCCCTCGGTCCAACTCCCTGGTCACCCAGTCAGAGAAATCAATCAGATTTGTCTGACAAGACCTTCCTCTGGTGAATCCATGCTGCCTCGGATCCTGTAATCCGCCGGACTCCAGAAACCTCACTATTTTCTCTTTCAGCAGTGCTTCCAATAATATACTCACCACTGAGATTAAAGTAACCGGCCTGTAGTTTTGAACCACATCCTTACTTCTGATTTTGTGTAAAGAGATCACTCCAGACTCCAACGAGGCATTAAAAAGGTCAGTCAGTGGAGCTGCTAGAACGTCCCCAAGTTCCCTCAGTATTCTAGGGTGTATCCCATCCGGTCCCATCGCTTTGTCTACTTTAAGTTTAGCTAGTTCCTCACGAACACAGTCTTCTGAAAATTGTTCAAGATGTCCCTTGCGTCTGTTCCTCTTTGTGGGCATTTTCTGAGCTTCTGCTCCTTGTTCATCTGTGAACACAGAACAGAAATATTTGTTAAGCAATTCCGCTTTATCCTCATCAGCTTCTACATATTTTTCCCCTGAACTCGAGTCTTACAATACCACTTTTGCCCTTCCTCTTCTCACTAACATATCTGAAAAATGTCTTATCCCCCCATTTTATTGCATTGGCTATTTCCTCCTCTTTTTGAATCTTTGCTTTCTTGACTACTTTGCTAGCTTCTCTAAGTTTTTCTAAATATAGATGTCTGTCTTTCTCTCTCTGTGATCTCTTGTATTTCATGAAGGCCTCCCTCTTTTTCTTCACCTTTGTCCCCTTTTCCTTTTACCTTTATTTACCATTTTAACAAAAAGGTTGGTTGCCCTTAAATTATTTCCTTTCCGTTTTGCCCAATGTTTTTCTACATTACCCAGCTGTTCCCACCCTGCTAACGATACCCTGAGGTATTGTCCCATCTTGGCAAAGCTAATTTTCCGAAATTCTAAGACCCTCACTTCTGAATGGATTTTATCAGCCCTAGTCCTAATACTGAACCACACCATCTGGTGATCACTGGATGCAAAATGATCTCCCACTATAACATCAGAAACACTTTCACCATAGGTAAGCATCAAGGCCAGTATGGCTCCTTCACGTGTTGGTTCTGTTACCAGTTGCCTGAATAGTTCTCCCTGTAGAGAATCCAGGACCTCCTTATTTCTAGATGATACTGCAGCTCCACTGCTTTGTCCCGGAGTAGTCCTGCTAGCTTGGGGAGGAGCAGGTTCTGGTGAAGGAGAAGCCTGGTGTGTTCTCCTGGGAAGAATTGGGGTGGTACCTGATGTAGATGGAGGAGGTAACCCTCCATGACCACCTGTAACACCCAGGTATCGGTGGTGGTGGCAAACAGGGCTTGGTGCCCTCCTATGGGCAGCAGAAGACCCCCTGGGGATGTGGGGGTCATGCCCATGCAGTCAAAAGCCTCCCCTGGGCTGAGCCTGAGCTGGTGCCTCAGGCTTCTTGCTTTCTGGGACCATGTCCCTGGCCTTTTTGTTACTTGGCCTGCTGAGGGCCTAAGAAGGCTTGGAAGTGCAGAGTAGTACTGAAGCCCCCTTTCTTCGGTGGGAAGAAGGGATTTCTCCCCAGGGTTTTCTTTCGGGGTTGCACAAAGGTCTTTTTCGAGAGCCTGGTCCTCATCACTTACTTGGTCTCTATCTCTACTTCTTTGTCCACCATGGGTTTCCAGAATACATTCTCACCTGTGCAGGGGACATCAGTCAGTTTGTCCTGTACCCATTGTTCTAGGTTGGACGACTGAAGCCATGCTTGGCATTGTGCACTGATGCCTGTGGTGGTCACCTGAGCTGATGAGTCAAAGTTTTTCTGTCATCATATTTCTATGTTTCTATGTCATCATAGGCTGCTCAGGTCAGGAACTTCGAACATTCTTTTATCGCCGAGGTTAGGATCTTGAACCTCTGTAGGGGTTCTCTGTCGAGGCCTGCTGAGAATCCTCTGAGCTCTCATGATAGTTCCTTCAGGTACATGCCGATGCAGAGCTGGTATGGGTGGATTTGGCATGCCAGCATCAAGCCCTGAAAGCCTTCCGGCTGAGGGCATTGAGGGTTCGGGCCTCTCTACAAGGTGGTACCGACAAGTGTATCTTTTGGCTCTTAAGCCGGCACATGGCTGACTCCATGACCATTGAGTTGTGGGGAAGCTGGGCCTTTTGGAATTTAGGGAACCGGCATACCTGGTACATGGAGTCGAACACCTGCTGATAAATGGTACCAATGCTGGTGCTTCCCACACCCAGAGGAGGAGGCGGTCAAGGATCGGAGGCACTAGAACCTTAAGGGTTTCCTTCGGGGGCATTTCCAATTCCTCGGTTCACAGTTCCTTTTCAGCCTCGGTCTCTATCGTGGGAGCCTTGGCCATATCCCTCACAAAATTGAGGAATGCAATATCCTCAGGTGGGGAGAAGCATCGGGTCACCAGGGGAGATGGGTCCGAGGGCACGTCACGGTGTTGCCTCATGTCCAAGGACTCTTTGGCTCTCAGTCTCCCATTTGGACCCGAAGTCTGAGTACAAGTCCAACACTGCACAATCACCTCGGTCGAGGACCGCTCTCTGTGGTGCAGGACCTCCAGAGGATCGGTGGTCCAAGCTGCAGGTGCACATCGGAGAGGACCGGTGTCCCGAAGAACGGAACTGGGACTTCGACCGCGGCTTCAGTATACCTGGTACATGGCATCAAGGCACCTACTGACAATTGGTACTGACACCAGTGTTTCCCACATTCGGAGAAGGCGGAGTTTGTGGATCAGGGGCACCGGTACTGTAAGGGATTCCTTAGGGGGGTGCCTCATATTGGAGTATCTCCAATTCCTCAGTGCACGGATCCTTCTTGGCCTCAGTCTCGATAGTGAGAGCCTTGGCCATGTCCTGCACAAAATCGAGGAAGGCGACATCCTCTGGTGGGGAACGGCATCGGGACATCGGAGGAGATGGGTCTGAGAACACATCTCAGTGTCGCCTCGTGTCTGGGGACTCTTCATCCTTGGTCTTCCAAGTCTGTGTACGAGTCCAATGCTGTGCAATGACCTCAGTTGGGATCTGCTCCAAGTGGTCTGTGACCTTCGGAGCACCTGTGGTCCGAGTAGCAGGTTCTCGCCGGGGAGGACCAGTGCCACAAGGAATGGGACTGGGATGTCGTCCAGTGCCGGGGGCTCTCTCGAGGCTGGTGGTGCTCGACAACCGGCTCGACGTCCAGGGAAGCCCTCGATGTTGAGGGTCCCGTAGTCAGGGTGGATGAACTAGATGAACCTCTGATGAGCCGGACAAAAAATGCCCGCTGCATGGCCACTATGACAGATATACTGCTCTCTAGGGCTGCCATTCTGGTCTCCAAGCCAGTTGGCTTTGCAGCCTTCGACACGGGCACAGAGGACATTGAGCCCGGCATCGGTACTGTCGAGGGGAGTCCTCGAGGAGGATGGCCTTGGAGGCCCGAGGCTGGTCGGCACGAGCAGACAACTCCTTGCGAGGCAACTTGGAAGGCCATTCCTGCCCCAGCTCCTCGGACTCACCCCTGGGACCTAGGATGGGATTTCACTTTCTTCCCAGATCCGTCCTCCGAGGCAGTCTTTGAGGGTTTCCTCTTATGCTCCACCTCCGGGGACTTCCGCTCGGAGGAACCACGACTGCAGGATTCCGAGGAGGCTCTGGCTTTGCGGGGCACAGAGGTATCAGAGGGGGCCTTGGAGCATGGTGTTACCAGAGACTCTGGGGGGAGTCAGACTCATGGAAAAATTGTTCCTGCTGCTGATGGTGACTCTAAGGCCTTTGCGGTCATTGTTCTGCAGAGCTTGCAGTCAGAGTCGTCATGCTCTGGGCCAAGGCATTGGAGGCAGCAGTCGTGTGGATCAGTAAATGGCATAACGTTGCCACACTAGTTATGCTTTTTGATGCCACTTGAGGTCATCAGAAGATGGGGTTCCCTGCCTTCCGGCAGGGGTCTTAGGCTTTCAGCTGAGAAAGGGTGCGAACGTTGGTCGAGATGGACCTCAATGAAAAAAGTGGAAAATGGATAGACAAACCTGAGGCAAGCTGGCTTAGGGGCGAGAAGGAAGCAGTATGCAAACCGGACTAAATTTAACTATATTTAAAAAAAAAAATCTGACTTTTCCCAGAATACAAAGGACAACATCCGAAGGGCCCTGTGGAATAAAGGAGACTGAGGCAAGATGGCACCCTTGGATGGGAAGTAGACCACACATGGGTGGTGCATCTCCTAGTGGCTTTTCTTGAAAGCTGGGGAGATGCTTCTGTGCGTGCTCCATCGGCGCTAAAATCACCCATATGTGAGGACTGACTTCTTGCTTGTTCCTGGAAGAAGATCATCACTGGCATCACCATCCATGTGCTGTAGCTCCAAATCCATGTAAGGTCCCTCAACTACCACCTCTTAATCGATCTGATAACCCAAGTTTTCAAATGCTTGCAGACGTTAATTCTTCATCCCTTTGGATAAAGTAGTATGATAGCTATGCTAGTCCACTTTAATGGTAGTTAAATTAAAAGGGAAACAAAAAAGTAAAATAAGGCGATATCTTTTTATTCGACTAATTTAATACATTCATCCCCCTGACGGCTCAATGGGAGTAAATTCCACACTCTAGGGACCAGGCTCCATTCCTCTATTCGCCAGGGCTGAAGGCTACGCTTCAGCAGGGGAAATTCGGCATGACTGGACTAGAATTGTTGTTTCTGCCATAGCTAAAACATCTTTCCTTGAACTGTTGATTGATTGATTGTGGATTTGAATTCCTGGATCTCTCAGATGTGCTCTTGGGTGTGGCAATGAAGCAAGAATGAATAATGAATGAATAAACAAATATGCTGAATTGACTCGTCATAGGATGATGAACATGACATAAGGCTCTTTCAGAGGTGAAATACAACTACAAGCCAAGCCAGGATTTGCACATAGGCAACTGCTTAAGAGTCAAATTTGAATGCACCACAGGCTAAAAAGAAATCGAATTCCACATACTTGAGGACCACACTGTGTGATCTGTAAGGAGAAATCTCCTCTCCCATTCCTCTCTGGTCCTGCCTTTGGGTGCTAACATCTTAAATCTGGCCCTGCCTACAGGTGACAGAAATGAGGGGTTCGGTTGCTGGTTCGGCAGGCATTTCTTTCGACTGATGGGCAGCTGTGTTCTCTCTAAAAACAGTGGAACAACAAAATCACATCACTTCACGTGATGGTTTCTGGTTCTAATCTCAGTCAAGACATTTCCTCATTTCTTTTGCATGGTTTATAAAGCAGATTCCTGCTGCGTACTCTACAGTGAAAAATATAGTAAGAAACCATAAAAATACCCACTCACGACTGGTTACAGCTCTATTCATTTTGAATTTGAAAAACCCAAAATACTCAAATTCTAGATAATATATTTAGAAATCTTCTCTTCTGAAAAATTATTTCTGCGTAAAACGTGTGCCTCTTGCCTGGTGAGGCCAGCAGGGGTTTTGCCATCGGGGTGGGGAGGGGGGAGAAGAGTGGAAAACCCCTGCCGGTACTAGAATTTCACAGAGGGCATGGTCCCTAGAGGTGATATGGGCAAGGCAAATTGAAAGTTATCAAGATAAACTATTTGGGGGAAGTGGGAAGGTAAAAAAATGGGCGAGGCAAAGGTGACTCCGTATTAGTTAACACAACACTTTCATGCATAATCATTGTGGATAGCAGGAAAACTAGACCAGCTAGAGGGTACTCCAGGACTGGCTTCAGAAACATGGGCATACGATAGAGGTTTTGTAAAATGCAACTCTGCTGCTATTCTTTTAATACAAAAGCATATACATGTACAGGCTTATATCCAGCACACAGACATCTCAAGTTATATATGTATATTCAGTGGCGCTATATGTTTAGGCAGTACTACTGAATCTATGGGTATAACCAGAACACCCACAGCAGACATGTCAGCCTATACCTGCTTTTTATCTGACATAGCTGCACAAATCTAGGGTAATTGTATAAATGCGCAGACAGTTAACGTGCGTATTTGGAACCTGTGCTATAAAGTGACGTATGCGCATATTGCACTTTATAAAATAGAGGTGTAAAGATGCGCCTCTAGTCTTGGCAGTTATGCCTGCTAAATTTAGGCTCTGCCCAAGCTCTAGCCCTGTGCACCCCCAAACTGAAAGTATACATGCTAGGACTTACGCACGCATGTGAGAATGCTTAGAGAGTGGCGATCACCTACAGTGCGAACATGCGCTCATTTATGGGGGTGAAATCCTTTACGGACCTCTGCACATAGCTTTCCGCATGCCCGTTATAAAATCAGCTCAATAATCTGTACATGTAGTGACTGAATATCGATTTTATGCGCAGCTGACACCACCCCAAACCCTGTCCTCTTTTTTTTGACGTTAAAATAAATTATATATGTAGAATTATACGTATAGCAGCCCCGGATTTTATAAAAAACACTAACCCATTCGGTGATCCAACCTATAAGTGCTTTTGAATGTCGCCCTCAAAATATAAAATTGAACTATTTGGCTTCCTTCCTACATCTTAGGTTAGATTATGAGTACTCTAATACCACTGGCTGACCGACTTTGCAGTAGGAGTCCAGCTGTCTTCTATTACATCGGACGGGTGCTGAGCGAGTGCATTATTCCTAATCCAAGCATTTGATGAAGTTCAAAATTCCATTAGCTTCCTCTTATGAAAATCATTTAAATATCCTATCTATTATTCAGCCATGGCATGCAAACAGTGTACAATCTAATGGGCACTTGGTGTGCAGATGTTATGGAGAAAGCCGTAAGCAGATTATGGAACTGAGACATTACAGCGGACCCTAATTACAGAATTCCTCTTATGAGCGCATTCCACTTACAAGGACATCTTTCATAAAGTCTGACTATTTCTGTGGGGTTCTTCACAGTGTAAAAACATACCACACACAAAAGCGCTTCGAGAAATCTCAGTGTGTTCCTTTCCATGAAGGTAAGCCCCGTTGGAAATACACTCCCCAGAGCATTCACTTAAAGGGAATCTACAACCTTTTTAATACTTACCTTTGGCTTCATTTTTACATAATAGAAAGTCAGAATTTTATGCACCTGATTTAAATTTCTTATATGGGATAATTCTTCTGAGCAAGTAAAGCCAGGTTATACCACAACAATCCTTTTGCAAAATATATTAAACTAACAAAACTTTACTGTGAACTTAATTCTGAATTTATATTCCAATTTTAGCAGAAACAGTCTGCTTTAAAGCAGATTATGACAATAAACCAAAAAGAAATTTTAAACAAAGTAAAATAATCAGCTGTAAATACTATTAACATATATACATCCAATAATATAATTGATGGACTTTTTCTGATCCCTTCTGTCCTACACTAGCCAAGCAATCTCAAAACACAATACAATAAATACATTTAGTACAGTCTTATAATCCAGTTCTCTCTGTTGCAAAACCACATCCCAAAATCAGAATCGAACACCAACTCTTACCCTGACAGTAGTTGCATCGGTCAGGTGTGTTCTGCCTGAAAATCAAACGTTGAACTTGTATGTGTGAAAGGCAAGATAATGAAGTTCAAATTTTAGATCTACTCTGGAGATTTTCCTGCTAAAACGTTTAATCTCATATGTATATAGACGGCATCACTAAATGCCAGACTTGCTTGGCTGCAATGATCCATCAGAATATACTATTAAATGCAATGGGTAAAGGAGGCAGGTGCAAAGCCCCTCAGAATTCAAAGGTCATTAATACAGTTTCAAAAATAACGCCTGGTCTTTCCTTTTAATGAAGCCAAGAACATCAGTACTATCACTCATAATACTGAACAGAATAGGACCCGAACAGACCTCTGAAGCACTCCACTGATCACCTTTCTTTTCTCAAAGTGAACTCCATCTATTACTATCCTATTCTGTCTATCATTCATACAGTTTCTAGGGTAGTCCAACGCCTGACAGTCTGCTCGGTTTAGGAGTCTCTACAAGCACTGCCAAAAGCAATTGAGGAGGTTACATTGGCTATCCATTCGGGAGAGACACATTTTTAAAACTGTTGGTTTTAGTACTCAAAGTGATGAGAAGTTCTAGACCTTTGTATTTGAAAAGCAGATTACAAAATTATATACCCAGGAGAGTATTACGGTCATCGCAGAGATCCCAAGAATGTCAATTATTCAAAAGACAGTTTGGAGGACCAAGACCTTTAGTGTGGTTGGCCCACAATGATGGAATAGTTTACTTATGTTCTTGTGGGACCAGAGAAGTTTGTTGACTTTTAGGAAAGGAGTGAAGACAATTGAATCCCTTGGCCGTTGAAGATTAAGTTTATCATTTTGGAAGGTTTGGTTTTTTTTATTGTTGATGTGAGTTTCTATAACCTTGATTCTTCCCTGTCCTTAAAATCTGTTATTTTATTTATGTTATAAACCATTTTGAATGGCGTTTTGTTTATAAATAGGATATAAACATTTTATAAATAAATAAAAGCTTTAGGAGGCAAAAAGTCAAAGGAAGGATCTGTGATACTGAAATGGGAAGCACAAATAGACAGACTAACTGGCCTTGTAAACACTATATATTAGCCTTGATGATGACAGTAGATAAACACTGAAATGACCCTTCCAGTCGGGAGGTTGTAACTGCTGCTCTATGCAGATTACCCCAAATGCCTTCTCAGAAGTGTAAAAAGTAATTTTGCCGCTGCTTGGAGCTCAAGAGAGCAATGTTTGGTTTCCATCCTCTTGCTATTTAGGGATCATGCCATAATGTCTGCTTTTAGAATGTAAACTGTAATGGAAGATATTTAAGTCTGTGTGTCAAGCCTAGCTCTGCATCTGGGGCTGGTTAACTCTGGGGGAGCGATGGAGAATTGCCGTAGACCCCAGGAGGAAGGCAAATTCAGGAACTGTTGAATGATTTAACAGAAGAACTCAAGCAGCCCTGGAAAGGACTGTAGCTTCAGCGTTTAACAATAAAGTAGTTAAGTGGTATACAGTAAATAAGCCCCCTTCCTCCAATACAGTAACCAAGGAAGGTCAGAAAAGGAAGCCAACCTGCCCATCTCCCAAGAAAAGCAGCCAATAGATGCCAGGCTGTCTTCTTGGTTGTGACTGCAGATGAATGGGCTTTATAGCAGTTGGCAAGGGAATGGCGTTTGGGTAGACAGGCTGACTAGGGGGTGCCTGAAAGGAAGACAGAAGAGAGTAGGCTACAAGGAGAAGCCCCTCCCCCTTGAATTAAATAAAACCTTCAGATGAAAGAGAGATGTGTTCATGCATACTGTATGTACCAGAGAATGCAAGCTTCAGACAGATTTAATTTTCTATCACAGAATCATGAGTCAAGTCTCTTCAATCCAATTAAAGGCTCTTATTCACAATATTATGCCATTCCCTCCCAGCCCAGCTGCAGACTAGGCATTCACTGTATAAAAGAGATTTTACCGCCACCCTCCAGCCAACCATGAACAAACAGGACTTCAAATATGCATGGTTACTTATAAAAGAGGGCTGAATAGAATTCAAGAAATCTTTGTGCACACTAAAGCAATTAGACACTATTCAGCCAAGCTTTTCTCCAATTTTGTGCCTTTGGCAAGAATCCTCAGTGAAGAGGGCTGTAAGTTTGCAAACCATCATCTTTTCAGCAGGGAAATATGCTTAAACTGTTCCTGCTAATTCACCAAAGGTTAAGCTGAGGACTTATTTAGCGAAACCCTTTTAGTAAAACAATTGGCAAAACAAATGGAAGCCTTGGGACGGGTTCCGAAGCAAGAGGGGGATATTTGTGCCTTAAAAGAAGAAGTCTAGAAGAAATTGACACTGGATGCGAGCAAAATCAATGGTTGGCTTGAGCTGTGGAAAAACAGCAAAGAAGATAAGGGAGCAGAGAGAAAGAGAACTGTGTTAGCTCACCAGAAATAAAATTAGCAAAAAGAAAAGCAGCACAATAGATAGGAAAAGAATGCATTTTTTAAGAGGCCAATGCTAAAAAGGTTTTCATTACCCTTAAGGAGGCATCAGCTCTAACTCACCGTTCTGTCGTTTCTCCTTAAACCAAAGCGTTTGCTCTCTCACAGCCCTTGCAATAAGACATAACTTTTTAAAGATCTGATTACGAATACAGAGGGAGGCTAACACCCAGAAATAGGATGTAATAAAAGAAACATTTTCTGCCCCTCTGCTACAGGGGATCAAAGAAGTGTTTAAAAAAAAAAAAAAGAGACTGCGTTATTGAACTTTTGTTTGCATCTGGATGCAAAGCGCTGGGCCCATATTTTTTAAACTGAATGATGGAGAAGGGAACACTGTGAGCATGATGTGGATACGAAGAGCAAGTAGAAGATGCATGCGATGGTCTACAGACACACCTCAGAGTAATTTTATAAGGGATTTGAGCACTGTACGCACTGAAGTAGGCGCGTGTAAAAATCTCCAAGGTATACATGTGTAAATGTAGGCACAGAGAATTCATAGTGGCTACTTTTACATGATATACGCATAACTGTTCTCAGGTACAAAGAACAGGCATAGGGACAGATTTGACACCAACGTGTATATTTTATAAACTATGATGGGGGGGGGGGGAGATATTCAGCAGCCACCACCACTGAAATTTAAACCCGGATATTCAATGCCGGGGTCATATCCAGCCCTGATATTGAATATCCGGGTTGCCTGGATTGGCAGGAAGCTAACTGAGTAGCGGTGATATTCAATCGCTGCCCGTTTAGCTTCCGTGGCAAAAGGGAGGGTAGCCTTTGCTGCACCTTATTTTCGCCGCTTTGCTTTTACGGGGTAGAGGCCCCGTATAACGCACCTAGGGATATTCAGCTGTAATAACCATGTTAGTGCTGCTGTATATCTTGCATAAGGGGATTAGCAGGGTTAGCAAGTCTGCTAAACATGTTAATCCTTTGGAATACCGGGCCCTATGTGCATATGTATCAATTCTTACAATTTGCCTTGGCGTACATGTAAACATGGGCCCCTACTTTCCCAACAATCTCTCACACAAACATATCAGAACACATCACACACCAGTTTTATACGAATTACACTGGCTCCCTATCCAAAGTAGAATACATTACAAGATATTAATAACTACATTCAAGATCCTCAAGCAGATTGCCCCATCACACCTCTCCTCTCTTATCAGTTCACATGAAGAAACACGACCAAACCGAAAAAACAACAAAAACAAAATCTCAACAGATTCCCAAAAATCCAAGAAAGCAATAAATAATAGAACCTTCTCTCACTATGTGCCCACAATCTGCAATGGCCTCCCGATTGACCTAAGAGAAAGTACTGACCTGACCTCCTTCCAAAAAAAAAACAAAAAACGAAAATCCCATCTTTTTAAACACAACTTTGGTAACCCACTGTCATCTCCCGACAATGACACCTCTCAATACACATTTTAAAGCAAGCCACTTCACTCATCTCCCCCCCCCCATTTCACTCTACCTCTGACCTTCACCTCCCTAGGACATTACCTACTGCTCATATTAATTTCTTACTGCATCACGTGCAATTAAGTAAAGCAAAGTGATCACTGTACATAGTTAACCTTTGATGTTTTATTTACTGTTTATTGTACATAGTTATACTGTTATATGTAATTGACTTTGTTCCATGTAAACCACCTTTGATCTACTGGAAATAGCAGTATAAAATTCTAATAAATAAAAATAAAATCAATAATTTTATAAAGAAACATGGTTGCATATATTATTTATTTATTTATTTAATTCACATTTATATACCGCATCTTCCAAAGTTCAGTTGCGGTTTACAGGTAACAATAATTTACAAATCAAGTTTGTTTTACATGGAACAATTAAATATAACAGAACTTATTTACAAGGAATATCATATGAAATATAGAACAAATAATGTGGTATAATACCGAACAGTGTGAAAAACTATATACAAGTTATCTATGAATATATATATATGGAATACTTGAGGGGAGGTCAAAGGATCATCATTGGAGGGTGCTAACTGTGTAGGTTAAAGGTTTATTGCATGGAGTAAATATTGCGATTATAAAATGCAACTAAGGTTCTGTGCACATCCCACCTCTTTAGGTCAGAATAATCATTGGTCCTATTAAATCAATTTCTTTATACATTTTGTTTACACATGCACTGCAAAAATATAATACCATTCATTTAAGAAATCATTTATTGAACTTATCTTACCATTCTTCAGTCTTATGAATTAATATGAATTTTGAGTATGAAAATTTTATTTTATTTAACAGGTTTTTAATATCACTTTATCATTTCAGTCAAAGTGGTTTACATCATAACTTAACCTGGTCATGCACATTATTTATTTATTTATTTAACATCTTTTATATACCGCGCTATTTGTTATCAGTGCGGTTTACATTCAACAAAGGTTGCACAATTTAGTCAAGACTAGTTTGTGTTTACATTATAACAGGGAATAAAACTTGGGAAAAACAGGGTAACTATATACATATTAACATAGAGCATAAGATTATAATTTGGCCGGTGTTGTCATAAAACTATAGGCGGGGCAACATTTACTTGAGACCCCTTTGTTTATGAAGTATATGGAGAGTCTGTGAGGGTTGGTGGGTGAATGATCGGTGGTGGGGTGGGTGCTTGTGCAAAGTGTAGCAGGAAAATGTGATGTTTGATTGCCTTCCGGAACTGAATGAGGTCTTTAATTAATCTTATTTCAGGTGGGAGATTATTCCAGTATTTTGAGGCATAGAAGGTGAAGGCTCTTCTTCTGGTTGTTTGGGTGCACTTAATGGAGTCTTTAGGGATGATCAAAGTGTTATCTGTAATTGTCCTCCTCGTTCTGTTTTTCGGAGTAAGGGTGATGAGGTCGTTGAGTGACGTGGGGGCTAAATTGTTGATTAAACAGGACATTGATAATTTGGATTTTTCTGAGGCAATGAAGGGTTAAGTGACTTGTCCAAGGCCACAAGGAGTGCTAGTGGGAATCAAACCCTGGTCTCTGGGTTCCCCAGCCAGTGCTCTAACCATTAGGCTACTCCTCCACTCTACTGGGTGTTATTGGCTATTATATTTTTTGGCCAACACCAAATGGGATCTAAACGGTTTGAATGATTTAACTTTTATTAAACAGTCAACCTATGCAGCTCGACAGCTTTAGGGGCAGTGGCATACCAAGGGCGGGGTGGTAGGTGTGGTCCGCTCAGAGTGCCGGCCATATTTTGGAGGCAGCGTGGCAAACATACCTTAACGATGGGTGGGCTTGCCTCACTGCCTCCCATCCAGGCTGGCTCTTTAGACTTCGGCCGGGAGAGAAGAGACAGCCTGGATTGGAGGCAGCGCGGCAGGTCATCCATCGTTAAGGTATGTTTGCCATACTGCCTTTAAAGAGTGGGCTCAGCAGGGAAGGGTGCACATCACACTGTGCCACTGAGCTGCATGCCATAGTGGGTGGCACCGGCAGCTTGGGGGGTGCCCACCCCAAGTAGAAAGGGGGCTGGGAACGCCACTACTTAGGAGTTCTTATAACAGGTTAATAGGGCAGAAAGGCACCTATTTTTTGCCTATTTAATAAAGACATATAGGTGCCTATGAGACCTTGCAAAAAACATGCACAAATACTGAAACAATTGCGCCTAAATGGAAGGCAAGGACATTACACTGCTTGATAGCAAGGGTAAACGTTCGCACATACTTTAGGCAGGCGCCATAAAAGTGTCAGATTGATGACGCAACAGATGCTGGGGATGATGGCCAGGGAGACAGCACATTTAAAAATCCTTAAAAAATACAACAGAATTGTGGAGCACCCTATGAAACTGCTGCTAGACTTCTCTTTTAAAGGCAGATGAAACCACTGAAAAAGATAAGACGCAATTAGATCCACTGTTTATTTTACAACGATGCGGTTTATATGCATACATATTTCATGTATGTGAAAGAACAGATTGCTTAATTGTGTGGATTATGTAGCAAAAATAGACTTCCATCAGAGCAGTGGATCTGATCACTCTAAAGTTACAGCAAATTGCTAAACTAGTCTTCTAATGATGGTTTGCAGTTTTTCAGCTCTGAGCATTCTGAGTCTGAAATCCAGCATTTTGTATGGACCGAGGAGGATGAAAATTTAGAACAACTGTACCAGTTGTATGCCTAAAACAACTTGTTTGATTCTGGAGTTAGGTGCCACTTCTTTTTATCTTATTTCTGTGTCTCCTTTCTATTTAACCTATCATTTTTACTCTTTTGAAGAGGAATTAAAAAGAAATATACCTGCTATCATACTCATGCCCCCATTTCTAACTATCTCCTTCCTAATCCACTCTTGTTTATATTATTTTCATGCTTCTAATACAGAACAGCACAGTAGCACCCTTGCTACCTTATAGTGATTGTGATAGGAATGGCTAACTAGGACGAGGAAAAACTCTTTACATACTATTATTGCCATGCAAATGCTTTTACTATGGTTTTCAATCTACCACTGACTCAGCCTTTCCCTGAATAGCTAGCAGCGAGATCCTGAGCAAAGTGGGACAAACACTTGCACAACCAGAGCTCAATAAAGAAATATTTGGCCACACTATATGGCTATGATGCTGCAATTGCCACTCTGGACTTATGCCCTCTTACTTTGACCTGCATTTATACTTAGGATGTTTGCATTCTTGTTCTAAATCACTGCTTTCTAATCTGTGATCCCTGGAAGTGAATAGGATATAGAACAGGGAAAAAAGAGAGAGGCTGGTGGTGAATGGTTGGGGCAGGAGAGAGAGAGAGAGAAGGAATAGAGGGAACTGACTAGGAGGGAGGGCGAGAGAATGACAGACTGGAGGGAACAGTAAGGGGAAGGAAGATCAAGAGGGCTAGTGGGCACAGGCTTGGTACTGAGGGAAGAGGGTCCAGAAAGAGTGGTGGGAATTAATTGGGGGGGGAGGGGGTCTCTGAACTTTTTGGAAGGTTAATAAAGGGTCCTAAAAAGGTTGGGGACCTCTGTTCTAAGGTATTAGAATTCTGTTGAAATACCTGGGAGGGAGGGAGGGAGGGAGGGAGGGTTGGGGTGGGGGGGGGGGTGGTAGGCACTTGCAAACACAGACCAGCTAAGAGCTGATCCTGTTGTTACTTCACCAAATGTTCCCTGGATTAGAACACCAATACAACAGTATCATGTCTGGCAAGGCACAGATGTAAGGTGAGAAATATTCCACTTGGTACTATGAAGGCCTCATCCGAGTGCCCGAAGCTTTAAAAAACCCTGCAAACCTTTTGATCTTTCACATTGGTTTACAGCCTAACACAGGGACTGCAGAACAGAAATTTTCTTCCTCTCTTTCCCCTTCTCCTCAACTCTTAAATCAAGATAAAGAGATTATACCATCATAATAAGAATTTCATTTTTATATAGCAATTTCATTCTTCTTGGGAAACAGTTATTCAAAGTAATGAGATCTGTAAAGTCTTTTTCGACTTTGAGTCAATGGAACTTGGGAGTTCTGCTGATGGTTAACATAAGACAACATTACAGAGAAAAACTTCAATCCTATATCTGACACACAACTCAACAAATTATTTTTGCCAAACACACCATAGTATAATATATATTTTTGAATCCAACATTAGTAATTGTTTGGCTAGCTCAGGTGCAGATGGTCACTCTTAAATGGCTTCCTGCCAAATTATATTTATTTATTTAGACAGATTTGTATGCCACCTTTTCCTTCAATCAAGGTGGTCACGTCACATAACAATTGCAAGGTTACATTTAACATTAGGGTATGTGTAAACATTTAGACAGTAGTTACTTAACAGCATTTAGACAGTACAATTGAGGCAACATTTAACATTTATTTATTTATTTATTTATATTTCTTATATACCGCACTATTTGCAATCAGCGCGGTTCACATGGAATAGAAACATCCGACAGCTTAAATATGTCTGGTCATTACATTAAACAGGAAATGCAACTTGGAAAAAGGGTACACTATATACATATGAGGTGTACTGAGAAAGGAAAATGTTTGGTGTTTACATTGTAGGGGACGCCTGTTGCGAGGGCTTGCCTAGTTGACTATTATTATTGTTGAGGTGCTTGTTATTCGAGTGGGACTGAGGATCGGAGATGTCAGTGAGATATTTGGTGAAGAGGAAATGTTTAAGGGCCTTTCTAAATTGGCTCAAGTTGGGGATTGCTCTGATATGTGCTGGTAAGGTATTCCATAGACTTGGGGCACAGAGTTGGAAGGCTCTGTTAGCTGTTGTTTTGGTGCATTTAGTTGCTTCTTTTGGAATTACTAGCATGTTGGACTCTGCAGATCTTCTTGGTCTGTTAGGTGCAAGTGGTTGGATGAGGTCAGATAGAGAGGAGGAGGAGGAGAGCTCATTGCCAGCTTTGAAAGTCATCAGCAAGGTCTTAAAACAAATCCTGGCTTGAATGGGGAGCCAGTGTAACTGCTTCAGGAGTGGTGTCACATGGTCTCTCCTGGATGTGCCAAAGAGTACTCGCGCTGCACTGTTCATAGCAAGTTGAAGGGGATGCAGGGTGGACCGGGGGAGCCCTTGTAGTATGGAGTTTGAATAATCGAAATGGGGAATAATCAGGGCTTGGTAAATGGTGCGGAAATCATCTGGTTCGAGTAACAGGCGTAGGTGTCTGAGGGATCTGATTTTAAAGTAGATCGCCCTTACGGTATTGGCTACATGTTTCTTCATGTCGAGATTTTGGTCTAGCGTCACTCCGAGCTAACGTATAGCAGGTTTAACTTGTAGTTCGGCATCATTTACCTTAACGCAGCTGGGTGGTATGAAATTTGGGTTCCTTGAGATGAAAAGAACCTCCGTCTTTTTGTGTTGGATTTGCAGGTTTTGTGATAGGAGCACTCAGATATAGTGTTGAAGCAATTAGTTAGAGAGGCGAGGTCTAGTTTATCTAATGATATTGGCATGTATAAAAGCACATCGTCAGCATATAACATGCAACTAACATTGAAGGATCTAATGATTTTGCAGATGGGTTGGATGTATATATTAAACATCAAGGATGATAGGGATGATCCTTGAGGCACTCCTTGACTTTGTTGAAATGGTTCCAAAGTAGTCCCGTTTGCTCGAACATGCTGCCATCTTCCAGACAGGTAGGATCTGCACCATTCGAGCGAAGATCCGCTGATACTTTTTTCTCTTAGGCGGTAGAGGAGAATCTCATGGCATACAGAGTCGAAGGCTGCTGCTATATCTAAAAAGATGAGTGCGAAACCATGTCGTATGTTGTCAACGCCTAAAATTATATTGTTGAACAGGGCTGTAAGTAGTGTTTCCACTCCATGTGACTCTCTAAATCCATGAAGGTATTTAATAACGTGGTATGATAGACTTGTGTGTGTGGACAGGATGGGTGTGTGTTTAGTTGGCGGAGGTAGTAGTATTTCTGTTTGGGTAGGGGATGTTGCCTGAATGCTCATAGGTTTCTATAAATAACAATGTTTTGAGGTCTTTGCGGAAGTCTGTGAGATCATCTAACGCCCTCAGGCTCGTTGGGAGGGAGTTCCATAGTGTGGATGCCAGTAGTGATGGTGCTCTTTTTGATGTTGTTTGTTTGGTTTTGTGATAGTCTGCAGGTGTGCCGATCATGTTGTCGTTATTGGTTCTTCTTGGCCTATTGCTGATGTCCCTTGTTATAACGTTTTGGAGTATGTCTGCTGAGAGATGGTGAATGATTTTGAAGATGATCATGATTGTTTTGTATTTAGCTCTTGCCACCATTGGGAGCCAGGGTAGTTGTTGTAGGACAGGAGTGAAGTGCTCGGTCTATGGAATGTCTGTAATTATGCGTGCTGTGGTGTTTTGTACCATCTGTAGTGGGTGGAGTGTCTGCTGAGGAAGGCCTTGATATAGTGAGTTTCCATAATCAAGCAGTGGTGTAATGAGTGCTTGGCACACTGTGCGGAAGTGGTCTTGACGGAGCATTGGTTTCATTTGTCTGATTGTTTTCAATCGATGATATGCCAAGTTTACGGTTTTGGTGATGTGGGATTTTAGGTTCAGAGCTCTGTCTAGTGTTATGCCCAGATACTTAATTTCTTCTTTGACTACTATGTGTTTGTCTAGGATGCTGATAGTTTGTGGAGGTATAAAGGTGAGGTTCCTGGTGACGAACATTGCCTCAGTTTTGTCGTAGTTGATTGTTGAGTTGTTGGCTATGAGCCAGTCATTCATGTCTTCGAAGCATTTTGTTATTGTTGCAGTGTTTAGTACTAGTAGGTTGATTGGAGCATACACCATGATGTCGTCAGCATAAATGTGATAGTGTAGTTTGTGGTGCTTGATGATGTTGCATATGGGCTGTATGTAGATGTTGAAGAGCATTGATGATAGGGCTGAGCCTTGAGGTATTCCCTGCGTGACGGGGAATTATAGTGATTTCTTTTGGTTGCATTTGACTTGTTGCGTTCGCCCTTCCAGGTATGATGTAAATCACTTCAGGGTATTCTTGCATAGTCCCATCTGTTGTAAGCGTTGCAATAGCTTAATGTGTGACACAGTGTCAAAGGCCGCCGAGATGTCCATGAACAGCAGGTACCCATTTTTTCTGTTGTCCATGTCTCTTAGGAGATTGTCAAAGAGGGAGGTGAGTAGTGTTTCCATGCCGTGTTGGGGTTTAAATCCATGCTGATGTATGTCCAGTGGGGCATTGATATCTATATGGTCCTGAAGTTGCCTTTGCACTGCCTTTTCCACGATTTTAGCAAGGAATGGCAGGCTGGAGATGGGACAGTATGATTTTGATTCGGATGGGCTCAGATTGCTACTTTTATTGGTCGTATTATTGCGTGCTTTAGGGGTTGTGGCATGTATCCTTGTTGGAGTGAATCTTTGACGTTTTTTTGAATGTGATGAGAGAGCTGGCTTTTTGTAGCTTTGATCCAAGTCACTGGGCATGGGTCTGACGGTGAAGTTGTTGTGTTTAGTTCAGATATAATGTCTTCTACTTGCTGCTTTCTTGGTATGTTGAAGCTCTCCCATGTTTGATGTTGCTTTTTTATCATGAGATCATTTGTTTGTGGTGAAGTAGAGCATGTTTGGTTTGAGTATTTTGACTTCATGTAGTCTGCATATTTTTGTGGGTCAAGATGGTGGGTGCTTTGTTGCGTGTCGTCCTTGGTGAGCTTTTGGACAATGCTGAAGAGTTCTCTTGGTCTATTAGTAGATTTCATGATTAGGTTGGTATGGTGTTGCTGTCTGCGCTCATTTATTAGATTGTTATATTCCAGTTGTTTGTCTCTGTATTGGGTTAGGAGGTTGTGTGATTTGTCCCTTCTCCATTTTCTTTCCAGTCTTCTGAGTGTGCGCTTTGCAACTCTGATTTCATGTGAGTACCATGGGGTGTTAGATTTCTTGCGTGTTTGTGGTTCTTTGATGGCTGGGGCAGATGCTGCGTTGGATATTATTGTGTTCCATTCTTCTATGTTTAGGTCCAGGGTGTCGTGTTCCTGTTGAAGTTGTGGGGTGATTTTGTTTATGAATGAGTTTTACAAGACTAATTGCTGTGTTAGTTCACCTAAAATACACAGGGAGAAGCTACTGCAAGGCAAAGGAAACCACCGGACATGTAGCAACATACCTATTACAAGAAAAGCTAAGAAACATCTGAAGATCTTATCTTACTGTCCCACTGGCGATGACGACTGCTCCACCAGGTCTAAGTTTTGGGCAGTCATCTAATCTGAACCATGAAATGGCCAAGAGCACGTTCCAAACAATAACTCAAAGAGAAGACACTATCCTGAAACTCCATATGGAGCCAGGGCTTGTGCAGTGTAAACAGGCAGAGGGAAGACCATGAGAGCAGAGAACGCCCTGGAGACTGGAGAGCAACTGAAGGGATTCAGTTTTGGGGCACTTTCATAATTTGGTGTATTGGTCACAAGCTTATGTTGCCTGTGCCTAAATCCAGCCTCGCATGAAACCATTACAGTAATACAATGATTCTCAACTTAGTCCTCAGCAGGGCCAACCCGTCCATTGTGCAGGAATGTTGCCTGCACATGGCCCTGCACCTCGGGGGGGGGGGGGAACGGGACCGAGAAAAGAGTGGTATTTGCCTTCTCTCCCGCGGCTGTGATAAAAAGGAACTTGCTGGCACGATGGTTAAACGGGGCACATCAGACATGCCCCCATTTGACCTTCTGGCACTCAGCGCGCTGGCTGGCTCCTTTTTATCACAGCCGTGGGAGAGACGGCAAATGCCACTCTTTTCTCCCGTGGCTGTTCAGAGGTGAGCCGGGGCTTCAGGCTTCCCCGGATCCCTCTGCAGCCAGTCAGGCGTTGAGCCCCTTTTGGTACGTGGCTGTTGGGAGGGCTAGAATGTAATGGGGGGACGACTAGGGGCTAGAACGGGAATGAGGGGGGGGGGGCCAGGACTGGAAATGGGCTGATGTTGGGGGATGGGGAACTGACGCTGAAAGGAAGTGGATGCTGGGATGGACTGGAAGAGAACTGATATGGGGGGGTTAGGACAGGAAATGGACTGGGGATGGGGGGCAGACTAGAAGGGAGCTGATGCTGGGGGGTTAGGACTGGAAATGGGCTGATGCAAGGGGACTGGAAGAGAACTGAGACAGGGGCATTAGGACTGGAAACGGGCTGGGGATGGGAGACTGGGATCAGAAGGGAGCTGATGCTGGGAGACTAGAAGGGAGTTGATGCTGGGAGGGATTGGAGGAGGACTGATACTGTGGGCCAGGACTGGGGATGGGGGACTGGGACTAGAAGGGAGTTGATGCTGGGGGGGGTGAGTTAGGACTGGAAATGGGCTGATTCTGGGAGTCTGGAAGGGAGCTGATGCTGGGAGGGACTGGAAGAGAACTGATATTTGGGGTTAGGACTGGAAATGTCCTGTGGATGGGGGACTGGGACTGGAAGGGCACTGATACTGGGAAGAACTGGAGGAGGACTGATACTGCAGGTTGAAGACTAGAAATGGGCAGATGCTGGTGAATAGGAGACTGGGACTGGAAGGGAGCGGATGCTGGGAGGGACTGGAGGATAACTGATACTGGAGGGCTAGAACTGGAAATGGGCTGTTGTGTGGGATGGGCAAATGGGATTGGATGGGAGGGGATGCTGGGAGGGGCTCGAATTAGAAGGGAGCTGATGCTGGGGGAGGACCAGAAGGGGGTGGGGGCTGGCAAGAGTGAAAAAGAAACTGGGGGAATGAGGATGGAGAGGGGAACAGATTTTGTGTGGGAGGGAAGAAAATCTACAATTGGCCAGGTATTGGGAGAGTAAATGGGGAATGAGGGTAGAAGGGTGAAATTTGAGTGGATGAAAATGGAAGAAAAAGAAAGAAATGGAGGAAAGTGCAAAAGGGGAAAGATCAGTATGCTAGAGGCAAATGTAGAGAGAATGGAAAAAAACTAGAATAGAGAAAAAAAAGCTAATTTATTTATTTAACTGTCTTTCTATACCACTTAATCAGAAAATCAAAGTGGTTTACATGGAAACGAGAACTTCAACTTTACATAGAACAAGAGCTTAGCATAACATCAAGAACACTATAACATCAATTTACATTGAAACATATACAGCTGTGATGAGAGTATTTCATTGCTGTTAAGGGGGTGCAGTGTTAGTCCTTACAGTGACTTTCTAGCTTCTTGCAGAAATCCGAGAGTTCTGTTGTGATTCTTGGCTCCGTGGGGGCACATTCCAGAGGTCTGGGGGTACAATGAGAACGATCTCTTACGAGTTTCCTGATTGCACTTTCTTAACTCAGTTGGTAGAACTAGTTTATTTTGTATACATTTCCTTCTTTCTCTGTCCCTTGCAGCTGTGTGTGTTGTAGATCTTAGGCAGGGCGCCGAAATATTTTGGATTATTTTTCATATGACTATTATTGCTTTGTATCTTATCTGGCTTGCCAGTGGGAACCAGTGTATCTTATCTGGCTTGCCAGTGGGAACCAGTGTATCTTATCTGGCTTGCCAGTGGGAACCAGTGTAACCAGTGTAACTGTTTCCCATTATGATTCTGGCTGCTGTGTGTTGTGTTAGTTGAAGATGATGCAGTGTCTGTTTGGGGAGGGCTTTGAATTATGTTGTTACAAAAATCTAGAGGAGGAAATATCACTGCCTGGAATACTGTTCTTTATCTTTACTGAATTTTTGATATACCGTTCAGGTAGTGCATCAGAGCGGTCTTCACTGATAAGGGGTCAGAGGTTCTTTTGGACTCTTATTTTGTGATAGATTGCTCTTGTTGTTTTGTTCATGTTTGATGTGAAGCTAAACTGTTGGTCTAGTGTTATGCCTAAATAACGTACCTCATTTTTGATCTCTACGTCTTCAGGAACAAATAATTCACTCTGTCAAAACCTATTAGAATCAATAACACAGACCTAGAGTACTTTTTGTCTTATTTAGATTGATTTTGAGCATGTGGCTTGTTAACCATTGAACTATTTCTGTGAAGAAATTTAATATTTTACTCAGATCTAGGTTGGTTAGGCTTTGTGGGATATTTAGCATGATGCCGTTGGCATATATGTGATAGTTTATTTTGTGTTTTTGGAATATACTGCATATGGGTTGAATGTGTATGTTGAATAGTAGTGCTGATAGTGATGATCCTTGTGGCACTTCTTGACTTTGCCTGTATAGTGTAGATTTTCTTGAACCTATCCTCACTTGTTGTTAATGGTTGGATAGGTAAGATTGAAGCCATTTCAGGGGTGTTCCTCCAACTTGAATGGAAGTGAGTCTTGCTTATGAGTAGGTTATGAGGGATAGAGTCAAACGCTGATGATAAATCAATAAATGAGAATGAAGCCCTGATTGGGTGTGGCTGTTCCTTTTATTAGGGTGTCTAAGAGTGATGTCATTAGTGTTTCGACGCAGTGATGTTGTCCGAATCCATGCAGCTGGTGATTGAGTGGGGTGTGATTGTCTAGGTGGTTTTGTAGCTGCTGTTGTACAATCTTGATGATTTTTAATAGGAGCGGTAAGCTACTTATTGGTCTATAGGATGCTGGGTCATTTTTGTCTGTAGGGTTGTTTTTTAGTATTGGATGCACAGATGCAGTTTTCAATTCTTCAGGTAGGTAACCTTGCTCTAGAGATAATTTAGTTAGTTTATGGATTAATGGTGACAGTTCTGCTCTGCTTAGCTTTAACCAAGATGCTGGGCAGGGGTCAAGTGGAGATGTAGTGGTGTTCTGGTTGTTTATTATTTGTTCAATGTTTTAGAGTGAAATTGACTCAAACTTGTGCCATTGTGTGTCTTGTATGTTGGTTATGACCTCCGCCAATGGGGTAGTTTGATTGTTGAACAGCAGACAATGGAGAGAGCAGAAGACACAAAAAGAGCAGAAGAAAGTGACAGGAGCAATTGCAACTGAAAAATAATACGGCAGAACAACTAATTTATTCTGAATTTATTAACTGGAATATTTATTTATTTTATTTATTTAACATTTCTTATATACCGCCTTTCATGATATCAAGGCGGTTTACATTGAACAAACTGAAATTACATTGAACAGGGCATTATAACTTGGAGACAACTAATTTACAAGGAACATGGGCAATGGAGGGTTAAGTGGCTTGCCGAAGACCACAAGGAGCACCTGTGGGACTAGAAACCTCAGTTCTTCCGGCCCAAGGTTGCTGTCCTCTAGTGGGATTTGAACCCCCGACCTAATTATTTTCTTCATGGGCCCAATATTCAGCTACCGTAAAACCTCTAATTGACCGCCATGGCGCTCTATTTTTCAACCCCTCTGCCAAGGTGGTGGTCTATTAGAGGTGGCGTTCAAATAGAGGGTGGCGGTTTATTTTTCAACTATCTGGCCAAAATTTTAAGTGGACAAACTTTACACACAGCCGACTATTTATTTATTTATTACAGTTTCATATATACCGCGCTATTTAGCATCAGTGCGGTTTACATTATAACTTAACGACCATAACAACAAGCTGTCAGGTTTACATCGAACAGGAGTATAAACATGGAAAACAGGGTCAACTATATACATATCTATTTACATTGGAAGGATAGATAAAAGTCAGATAATGCATGTAGGTCTTTTTCTAACTAAATTGGGTCAATTCCTGGAGGTATATTTAGGATCAATGCTGTCAGGTAAGTGTTGGAGGAACAAGTGGGTTTTGAGGGCCTTCCTGAACTGATATAGGCTGGCTATGGCCCTAATTCAGGGGTGTAGAGCATTCCAGCATTTGGGTACGTAACAGCTGAAAGACCTGTTTGGGGTGGATAAGTTGTACTTTGTCGAAGCCTTTGGTATTGCAAGCAAGTTTACAGCGGTTGATCTTCTGGATCTGTTGGGAGGGACAAAGTGGATAAGATGAGTGAGTGAGGAGGCTGAAATACCTTTGGATTGCTTTGAAGGCTAATAGAAGGGTTTTGAAGGTGATTCTCCCATTGATTGGTAGCCAGTGCACGCTGTTTGAGAATGGGGGGTCACGTGGTCATATCTGGATGCTCCGTAAAAGGATCCTAGCTGCGGTGTTCATGGCCAACTGTAAGGGGGTTAATGTGGATTGGGGGAGACCTTGTAAGATGGAATTTGCAAAAATCAAAGTGCGGCAGTATCAGCGCTTGATATATGGTTCGGAAGTCATCTGGGTCCAATAGGGAGCGTAGGTGCTTGAGAGAGCGTATTTTGAAGTAGAACGGCTTTGACTATGTTGCTTATGTGCTTTTCAAGTTAAGATGTTGATCCAAAGTAACTCCCAAATATTTTATTGCATCTTTGGTTTGCAAATCAGCTTCATTGACACTGACATGGGATGGGGGGGTAAAGTAGGTGTCTCTGGTGATGAATAGCACCTCCGTTTTTTTATGTTGGATACTATTGTAACGTGCAGAAAATGCGTCTGTGAACTATCACTTTTTGACAGCCAAATCAAACTAGAACGTTAGCGGTGAGCACTGCTTTTACATTGCGCAATACAGCATAGTACGGTAGAAAACACATGAAATATTGCATCAGAAAAAGGCGCCAAACAAGACGTCTACATTAACATTCATAAACTACAAATCTTTTTATCGTTTCGAACAAAGAAAGAAACTCTATGAGAAAATCTTTGTTTCTTTTACACATGAATGTTAAATGCAGCAAATTTACACAAGGTGAGAGTGGCGGTCTATTAGAGGTGGCGCTCTATTAGAGGGTGGCGCTCTATTTTTCAACCTCTCCGCCGGAGTGGCGGTCTATTAGAGGTGGTGTTCTATTAGAGGTGGCGGTCTATTAGAGGTTTTACGGTATCTGGATTTCCGAAGTATTCTGCAGTATTCTGTTCATGAAGTTTCTATGTGACAGTGCCACTTGTTCTCTTTCCCCAGTAGGAGATGTGTTATTATTCTCTGAGATGTATTGGTTTAATATTTGCAGTGCTGCCTTTTTGATAGGTAGGGTTTGGTGCTTTGTGATTCCTGGTAGTGCCGTTATGATACGGTGGGTTTGCTATGGGTTCTAAATGGGCAGGGTGTATAGTACTTCCTAATGTGCCTGACACTGGAGTACAGTAATGTAGAAATCTGGTAGTCTTTCTTTATTCTCACTGCCCATGCAAATGGTATTGAGACACTCATTAAGAGGCATGTCTACTAAAAGTTAATCGCGAAGTGCAGCAACACCCATTTATTTCTATTGGCACAGTGGCACGTAACAAACATTAATATTTCATAAACATGCCCTAAGTCATTGCTAGGACAAAAAAGAGACTTGTGAAGGGTGCCTTTGAAAGCCTACTAAAATTTTAGATGGGCAACATATACATTTGCAAATAAATTAAATTTATGCAAATGAGGCCCCACAATGAGTCTCCGCACATGGCACCGTGTAACTCATGGGCTGTCCCTGGTCCTCATTTTCATAAAACCTATAAGTTCCATTTTGTATAGGGGCTCTTTGTGAAAATGGGCTGTCTGACCAGGATGCTCCCCTTTCCCAACTAGGGGTTTCTATAGAATACCTGTAAAGACACTGACAAATATATATACTGTATATCTGCTGGCATGTGCTTTGCTGCCCTGAATAAGTCTGATCTCAGAAATTAAGCAGAGTCAGGCCTAGCTAGTACTTGGATGGACGACCACCTTGGAATACCAGGTGCTATAGGACTTACTGCATGGAAGAAAGGCCTGGCAATCTACTTCTGGGTCGCACCTTGCCAAGAAAGCTCAGGGGTTGGGTCACAGGAGTCAGCACTGACTTGATGACATACAGTAAGAGCAGCGATTTTATAATATATGAAGCAAAAAGATCACCATTTGGCAGCTTCCAGGTATAGGTGCCAGCGTTGAGATGTACAGTAGCCATATTGCAAATCATTGTATGTATAAGTGGTGTAATAAGCCTGGCCGAAACTAGCACATTTATAAAAGTCATTTAGGAGCAGATGCATTTGGATTAAATGGGGGTCTTTTACTAAAGAGTGCGAAGCAGTTAGTGCGGGTTACAGTATGCACTAAACCCATGCTGTGACCCGCAGTAACGATTAGGATAGGGCCAGCATAGTTAGCACAGTCCGATTTCCATGCTAACTGTGCTTTGTGTATTAAGATGGTGGGGAGGCAGGGTGAGCGCCTTACAGTCAGCGCAGTTGTGCTAAATGCAAGGCGTGCCGTTAGCATAGGTGCACTTATTTCCATAAATGTATATAGTATATAGTATAAAGTATAATGTATAAGTATATAGTATAAAGTTAACCTGTACATAGTTCTCCCGGTTATCCCATGTATTATTTTCCCTGTTCTTTGTAAACTCAATGTTGCCTGTATGCATTGCAGTATGTTTTGTTCAATGTACACTGCGCTGATTATAATAGCGCGGTATAGAAGAAATGTTAAATAAATAAATAAGTGCATCCACACTAGGGCAGGGTGTGCTGCTTAAACTTCCAGGAAAGCGTTTTCTATGCCCCTAATAGTTAATACAGTGATAGTGATGCTGCACCTAATGTACTATGGTTTTGTGAGCTATGGCCATGTTAGGTGCAACACCATAGTACTCTTTAGTAAAAGGGTCCCTAAATGTATTTCTAATGTAAAACAGTAACGCACCATTAAATGATAGAGGGGTAAAAGGGGCATTAAGAGGGGACAAGGCCATAGAAAGACTGAATCAATTCTTTGCTTCAGTCTTTACTGAGGAAGATGTAGGGATGTTACTCATGACTAAAGTGGTATTTAAAGGTGATACTGCGGAAGATATACCGGGAAGATGTATTACAACTATTTGATAAACTGAAGAGTAGCAAATCACCTGGACCGGATGGTATACATCCAAGGGTGTTGAAAGAACTGAAATATGAGATTGCAGACATGCTATTAGTAATCTGTGAACTATCATTAAAATTATCTGTAATATCTGAAGATTGGAGGACGGCCAATGTAACACCAATTTTTAAAAAGGGTTCCAAGGGTGATCCAGGAAAATACAGACCAGTGAGCCTGATGTCAGTACTGGGAAAAATGGTAGAAACCATCAGAGAACAAAATTACTGAACATGTAGATAGTCATGGCTTAATGGGAGACAGCCAACATGGCTTTAGACAAGGAAAATCTTGTCTAACTAATCTGTTATATTTTTTGAAGGTGTGAATAAACAGGTAGACAAAGGTGAGTCAGTTGATACAGTGTATCTGGACTTTCAGAAAGCCTTGATAAGGACCCTCATCAGAGACTTTTGGAAAAACTAAAAAGTCATGGGATAGGAGGCAGTGTACTATTGTGGATCAGGAATGGGTTAAAAGATAGAAAGCAGAGGGTAGGGCTAAATGGCCTATTTTTCCAATGGAGAAAGGTGAATAGTGGAGTACACCAGGGATCTGTGCTGGGTCCACTGCTTTTTAACATATTCATAAATGATCTGGAAATGGGAATAACGAGTGAGGTTATCAAATTTGCAGATGACACAAAACTATTTAAAGTTGTTAAAACCCATGAGGATTGTGGAAAATTGCAAGACGATCTTGATAAATTGGAAGACTGGGCATCCAAATGGCAGATGAAATTTAATGTGGACAAGTGCAAAGTTATGCACCTAGGAAAGAATAACCCAAATTATGGTTACACAATGCAAGGTTCCACATTAGGAACCACCAATCAGGAAAAAGATTTAGGCATCATCGCTGGACACTCTGCCCAGTGCGCAGCGGCTGCCAAGAGAGCAAATAGAATACTAGGTATCATAAGGAAAGGAATGGAAAATAAAACAAAGGATATTATAATGCCTCTGTATCGTTCCATGGTGCGACCACACCTTGAATAGTGTGTGCAATTGTGGTCGCCATATCTTTAAAAGGATATAGCGTTATGAGAAAAGGTACAGAAGAGCCACCAAAATGGTAAAGGGATGGAAGGATACCCCTATGAAGACAGGCTAAAAAGGTTAGGGCTTTACAACCTGGAAAAGAGACCGCTGAGGGGAGATATGATAGAGGTCTATAAATTAATGAATGGAGTGGAACGGGTAAACATAGATCGATTGTTTACGTCATCAGAATATAGAAAGACTAGAGGACATGCAATGAAGCAACAGAGTAACCTATTTAAGACTAATAAGAGAAAATATATTTCAAAGTGTAATCAAACTCTGGAATTTGTTACCGGAGGATGTATTAAAAGTTGTTAGTGTAGCTGGGTTTAAAAAAGGTTTGGACAAGTTCCTGGAGGAAAGGTCCATAAACCATTACACAGGTACACTAAAAAAATTTTTTTTAAACTGCCTCTAATGTTTCGATTGATTTTTACGTTTTTTGGTGCGCTGAATCCAAATCTGGTAACCAATTTGCTCCATCAGGTACAGATTTTTTGCTACATTGGGTTAGCAGTTTGAGGTGAACGTTTCAGATTGAGTGCGATCGAGATAAAAGTTTCTTGGATGAATTCTTTATACTAATTGTTTAGTAGTTATTCAAATAAGAATAAAGAAAATTGTAACAAGGCAGCACATAAGAATAGAGTAATGTCAACAAAACACACTGTGATGGTAGCAAAATTGTCTGCACTTAAAACAGCCACATACATGTGCACAAACATTGAGCATATAAGAGCGAGGTTAGACACAAAGCAAAGCAAAGAAATGTGCAAAAAATGTTGTACAGGTATGTATGTAAGAATAGAAAACGCAAACCGCACCATTGCAATACATGAAGACAAACACCCGATGGTGTGAAAATAAAATTCTAATAAATGAGATCCGACACTGTGGTAATAACTAGCAAATTTTTATTTCAAAGTTTAGTAAAAACACGATATTTGTCAACACAGTTTAGATTTTAAAGTCATTCTTGGGTCAATCAATCTCCTGGTGGGCCCGTTTCTTCTTCCCCCGAATGCTTCTCTTGGTGCGCTGCTTGGCGTATTTTTCATCTGGGGTTTCCCGCAGCAGCAACCAGCAGAAATCAGCCATCATAGTGGTGTTCCATCTTCCTTGGTACCTTCTCTCTGCGTCCTTGATGTCCTGGTGAAACCTTTCACCTTGTTCTTCACTGTACGCCCCCAAGTTTTCGGGAAAGTAGTTCACATGGGAGTGCAAGAAATGGACTTTCAGGCTCTTGTTACAGCCTTGTTCTTTGAAGGCATTGAGCATCCTGGCAACAATATCCTCATAGTTCACATCCCGCCTGTTCCCCAAGAATTTGAGAACAACATCCTTGAAGGAATCCCAGGCTTCTTTTTCCTTCTCAGACATCGTTTCAGCGAATGCTCCATCTGAAATGAGTTTCCTTATATCAGGGCCAACAAACATTCCTTCCTTTAGCTTTGCTTCAGAAAGTCGGGGGAACTATGAGCAAAGGTACCGAAAGCACTCACCATCTTTTGGAAGGGACTTGATGAATTGCTTAATGAGACCCAACTTAATGTGGAGAGGTGGTAATAGAATTTTATCACGAGGTACCAAGCTCTCATGAAGAACATTTTTCTCACCGGGTCTCAAATACTCCCGAATTGGCCAGTCTTTTTTCCCCCAGTGTAGGTCGCGGGCCCGGCTATCCCACAAACAAAGGAAGCAGGGATATTTGGTGAAACCGGATTGCTGCCCTAATAGCATGGATAGAATTTTAAAGTCTCCACAAATCATCCACTTATGCTCATCATATCGAATCTTCTGAAGAATCAGGGCCAAATTCTCGTATTTTTCTTGGAGAATAACAGAGTGAGCAATAGGAACTGAAGCGAATGTGTTGCCATTATGAAGAAGAACACCTTTTATGCTGTCTTTTGACGAATCAATGAACAGCCGCCATTCAGCAGGATCATACTTGAGTTTAAACTTTTCCATCACTCCGTATATATCGTTGCAAAATACCAAATCTTCCTCTTTGCTGAAATACTTCAAAAATTGTGTCTCGCGGTTGCGGTACCAATAAAAAGTTCTTCCTGGTGACAATAGATTTTTCTGTTTAAGCCGAGAACCTAGCAGTTGGGCAGCATCTTTTGGGAGTCCTAAATCCCGGACTAAATCATTCAATTCAGCTTGAGAGAAAAGTTCAGGTTTCGGATCTGGTTCAGTTTCAAACTCGGAAGTACTGGACTCATCGGGAAAAGCCATCTGATGAGTCTCATCATGATCAGAACCGTCCACACAAATATGATCCAAAGATTTTGGTGGTTCAGGCACAGGTACTTCGTTGCTATGAGGCATAGGCCTAATTGCTGAGGGAAGGTTGGGGTAACTTATTACGTTCTTATTTTTTAAGTTGTATCCCTTCACAATGCAAGAGCAAAAATAGCAGTCACTGCTGTGGTCTCTTTGTTCATGCCACATCATAGGTATTCCGAAACGAAATGCTTGTTTTTTACCTTTCATCCATAAGCGTAGATCTTCCTCACATGTCTTGCACACTTTGTGAGGAGCCCACGGTTTGTCTTGATCGCCTAACTTCAAACCGAAATAGGCGAAATATACTTTTTTAATAAATGCAGAAATGTTCCTCTGCCGCTTTTTCACGGTATATTCCCCACAAATAAAACAAAAACTGTCCGGAGAGTTGATGCAACCTCTGGCTCTGTGAGCCATCACAAATACACAGCACTGCAAACTACAACTGTAGTGAACCACTTCGGAATAAAGCTGGATTACGACTGAGCAAACAAAAGGTAATAATGAACTTGCAAGAAACTGAAATTTGACAGGAACGTTCATGTTGCAACCACCGTGTTTGAGCGAGCGAACGAGGCGAGGCGAACAGGAAAGAACATGCGCCAGCGCGAGTACTGGATTTAGCCCCCCGCCTCCCAATTGTCCTGTTAATGTATAAAATGAATACAAAACACTCTAAAATATCATGAGGGAGTGTTTCTAGTTAGTTAACCATTACAACCTCTATTTTGGGCCAAGAAAATAAACTGCAGTCGGCTAAAAAGAAATTATGTGAACATTCCTTATATGGGTAAGAAATCTAATTTTGCAAGAAAACGTGATGTGATGGAACATTTTGGCTATTTTTCCTGGATTCAGCACCCCAAAATCTATAGGAATCAGTTGCAAAACTGGAGGCAGTTTTTGGTAGTGTACCTGTGTTATTAAAAGTGACCCGGGATATCATTGTTTGACCCAATACAAGCATTGTTGAACCTGTGTCTTTTGGGGGAACTGCTAGGTACTTATGACCTAGATTGGCCACTGTTGGAAACAGGATATTGGGTTTGATGGACCTTAGTCTCTGACAGAATGGCATATCTTATGTTCTTATGTTATTACGTATAATTTTTGTCCCACCCATAACACATTCATGATACAACCCCTTTGAATCTCTGCGTTCTGACCACCTATACATGTAAATAGTGATTTTCTGAGATCACTATTTACATGTATAGCCAATCCACAGGTCTTTATGATGCTATTTAAATTGTAGCTGCTTCTAAAATGATTTCCTATATTGGCCAGGGAGGGAGGAGTGGCTCAGTGGTTGGGACAGGTTACCTCAGGCCAGAAGGCCAGGGGTTCAATTCCTGCAAGGGGACAAGCAACCTCAGGCCGGAGGGACTGGGGTCTCTAGTCCCATGGCCACTCCTTGTGGCCTTGGGCAAGCCACTTAACCCTCCATTGACTCAGGTACACTTAGATTGTGAGCCCTTCGGGGACAAGGGAATAAAAAGTACCTGTTAGCATACATGTAAATCGCACTGATTCTAAAGACTGCAGTATAAAAAATAAATAAATAAATAAAAATAAATTTACACAGTAGGATTATGCAGGCAAACAAATGCTACTCTGCTTAGCTTCCTGTGTCATTGCAAATTTGTTTTGTTTTAATAAATTTTTGTTTGGTATCATTTGTTTTTTTATAAATTCTTATTTTAGGGCATCTTTGTTAATTAAAGAGGTGGCAGTGGCTGCTGCCCAAACGAAAAATATAGCTGAAAGGTTACTAGAGGTTTCAGGCAAATAAAAAACAAAACAAAACACACCACGCCCCTCTTGATTCAGCTACACTGGCTCCCTATGACAAGTCGCCTGTTATACACAGCCCTCCTACTTACCTTCAAGTCTCTTCATGGCATGTCTGCGACCTCCCTCGCATATCTCATACAACGTACCCCTGAAAACAGAACTAGGAGGTCATGCATGGTGAACTCACTCGTCACCCTTCAGCAATAAGGACATGTACCCAAACTACTAAGAATCGTGCCTTTTCCTTTTATGCACTAACCCAATGGAACGCCCTACCTCCAGCAATCCGAGCCATCCCAGACCTGACATCCTTTAGGAAGGCCTTAAAGACATACTTGTTTCAACTAGTTTACAACCAGCCACCCTAAACAAGGTTTATGTCTTTTACTGTCCAGCTTGCTTTTAGATCTCCCGCCTGCAAACTCCAAGTTCATTTCCCCATATTAATATTTAATATGTTGCCGCCTGTTCTTAGTACTTGAATATTTACTGTTCCATTGTTTTCAATTCAATGTAAACTGTTCACGTTATATGTAAACTGCACTGATTTCAAAGAGCGTGATATATATAAACAAATAAATAAAGAAATATTTTCTCAAACCAGTGACCTTTGGGTTAGAAGGCAGGCATCTTCCATAAAGAGCTCTTGCATCTCTACGAGGAGCTAGCTAGCCTGCTCTTAGCTGTATCTTGTATTGCTGGTGATTTTCATTCCTGTTTCCTAGTTGGCCCTAAGTTTTTCTGGCCTGAAGCTTTGTCTAAAACCCTTCCTGGATTTCTTGCCTTGTGAATCTATCGACTCCTGCTCTTCTTTAGACTTACTCCAAATATTTTTCTTTTGCCATGTTCTTGTGCCAGAGAGTCTCTCAGACCATGTCTAAGTATACTATCAGAGACATTTACCAAGCCTGATCCAGATCCTGGAGGGAAACAGAATTCTGTGTTATTTAATGTGTTTGGATAAAAAATGATATTTATTTATTTAACCAGTTTTGTATACCACCTTATCCTTCAATCAAAGTGGTTGACAAGACAACAAAGGCTTACATACTGAGGGTATGGCAAAACAAAAACGATACATTACAATATGAATACAAAACAAAACAGTATGTTATGATACTATATCATAGTGAAATTAAATATACATAATGGTTAATTTAAGTTATTTCACCAAATGATTCTATAAATAAATAAGTCTTTAAAGATTTGCGAAAGTCCTTAATGTCTTCCCAAGTTCTTAAGTCTTCAGGAATAGAATTCCATAACTCTGGTGCCATAAAGGAAAACACTCTTTTAGAAGTCGTTTTGATTTGTTGAAGTTCAAAGGAGTATTAAGTTTATTGATATTTTAAGATCGTCTTGTCTTATGCTCTTGTCTTTTGAAATGTTCTTTCCCATGTTGTTTCAAACGAATCCTTACTACACAGTATTTTTTTCCATTGCCTCTGGTACAAAAACTGAACTTGTAAGCCCTTTAAACTTACCTTTCAAAATCTCAGTTCAAGGCAAGTAATAAAGTACAAAATCAAGGAAGCAGGAAAAGCGCAGGTTCTAAACTTACTTGCAGTAGCGATAGCAGTAAAGTAGACTAATTTATGAATATACATAGGTGATGTGAATGGTCAGTACCGAAGGCTGAAGCTTTGATTGGTACCACAGTTCACAAGTTCCGGACCTGTGCTGATTCATCGCTTTTTCTATACGTGGTACCATGTATGCAATACTTACACGGGTTCTTTTCTATCTAAATATAAGACTTGGTATCGCCATACTGAAATTGCCCAAAACATGAAGTATTCCCTTTGTACACGTCAACTTCTCTAAAGAAATCAGAAATCCCAAGTCCCATCTGAGTCAGGAGACACGTGAGCAGGGGACAGAAACAGAACTATTGAACAAGAACCAAAAATAGCAACAGAAATAAGACTTATGACAGTCTCCCTGTGACAAACATGTGACAAAACATAAAAAGAAAACAAGAATTAAAAAGAAGGAACAATAGTACTTCTCCTTAGTATATAAAAATGCTCCCATGTGTATTCAGGGCTGTACGGACACATAAAAGAGAATCAATTTCTGCTCCCCAGGGCCTATAGTCTACTCAAAATAAATAAATATACATGACAACCAAGAGTATTTAGTATAGCAACACGTTCAAGGTGAGAGAGCAACTTCAAAATAGTGAATTTTTAGTTTGCATTAAAGTAAGGGTACAGAGGGAACCTGACACACTGACCCAGGAAGTCTGTTCCAGGCAAATTTTAAATGAATAAGATGGTTAAATAAAAAAGGGAAACAAAAAGGTAAATAAGGTCATTCCTTTTTATTGGACTAACCTAATACATTTGTAGACTAGCTTTTGAAGGCAAAACAGCTTCCACACTTTTATCCAAATTAAAAAGGGAAAAATGTATTAATTTAACCAAAAAACGAGAAAATAAAGTTGGAAGTTATTTAAGAAGTGAAACAAAGATGATTTTTTTAGACCAGTGATTCTAGCAGCTTGACGGGTAGAATGATTACGTTCTGAGGTCTTTTTTCCTCCTCTATGGCTGGCATCTTATAGATTTATTTAATTAACTGAGCTGAAGGAAATAATAAAGAGAGAAGTAGGGGAAAGATGTCGAAGGTGGCTTTTAATAATAATCCCTTCGGTGCAAGAAGAATATTGTTCCCGGCCAACGGCACAGCAAAGCTGAAAGAGCAGAGAGGGGTGTTAGCAATGAGGAAAAGGGCACAAAATACAGTGACTTCCAGATGAATAGCGCTCATGAGGACGCCTGGAGGGAGAGAGATGAGAAGTAATGATTTGTCGCAGAGAAAGTGCATTTGTAGGAAACCAAAAGAAGCTTAAACTGTAGGTGGAAGCTGACAGGAGGCCAAAATCAAGACTTGGGGAGAGAGGTTACATGGTTGCAATGATACTGGAGGAGAACAGGTCATGTACTACATTTTCAAACGAATGCAGTGGGGACAGAGGGTCTCACGGGACATCTGCTAGGTGTAGGCTGCAGTAATCTATGCAGGAGGCGATCGAGAAAACGAATCAGAGTTTTATTAGCATGCAAATAAGAAAGAGCCAAGGAAAAAAATGGAAGAAAATATGAAAAAATTGGGAAGAGACAAACCTCAGAATCATTTTATATTCTTTAGTTGTGGTGCATAGATTTTTAATATTTTACTATCACTTTCAGTATGTTATATTTTATAGAGAGAAATACAGTATATATATTTGGTTACAAAAATCAGAACATCTCTCTCTGAGGGATTCTTTCACCTCTAGTACATTTTAGTGGTCATTTTAGAAGCCTTATTCATGCTTTGTATGTACGAAAACAGGCTTAGAGATGACCAAAGACAGAGATATCTCCAGAGCCATTTCAGAAGCCGGCTCTGGGGATGTCCCCAGTGTGAGGATGTCTAACTCTGAATGGGGGCATGGAGGAGGCATGGCTGAGGTGTCCCGGGAACCTGGAGGCGTGGTTAGGGCATTCCCAGAGACCAGGACATCCCTGCCTGATCACGGAAACATCATGGACGCCCGGCATCATGTCTAACCCTAGGCCTGCTCCGAGGCATGAATAGCGACCAAAAACATCTGAAAAGTGCTCATTATAGCTGAAAAACATCCAGAACATGTAAAGAAGAAAGCACGCTCTCATCCCCAGCATTCAGCACAACGTCAACGACAGCAGCAGCAGGATCTGAGCCCTGGCTCCCCACCACTCTGACCATTAGGCTAGTCTAGACATCTAGGTTCTGTAATATCATTCTGGGCATGTCTAGGTAGACGCCCCTGCAGACGTCCCCTATCAGGTGCACCCAGATTTGTGAAATCACATGCGCACCTGGACCTGCATTTTTTCCCAGACGTTCTGGCTTAGATGTCCCAGATTGCACTTAGACAGATCTTCTAAAATTCTCCTCTAAGTACAAACTCTGATGGGTGCTTGCTCCACTTTGCCAGTAGGTTATGATTTCTGCCAAGCAAAACAGATCCATTTAAAGATCTCATCTAGAACAAATCCTGATATTTTTCTTGGATGAATTCCCTGAGCAACACACCCCTCTAAAATGTCATTCAAAGTTAAAATTAATCTAAAGCACACATATATGGACTTCTTTATCTCTTATTAAAGCCAGTTTAGCATGTATTTGTTTTGTTTGTGCTTTTTAGATCCAAATGCAACTTTCTAGATACTTTGACTTTGCGATCCTAGTTTGAAACCATATAGAATCACATGACTGAAGTTCCACTAAAACTATCACCTTCAGGATCAGGAATAACTCAAGATGGACTGCAGCAGAACAGAGACCATACCAAACACAGATAAACACAGCAAACAGTAGACTTGCTTCTCATATGCACTCTGTATGAGCCTATCTATAAATCCAAACAAATGACTGGAAACCAATATCTAAGTGGATCAACAATATACTACTAAACCAAAAAATCTAAATGAAAACGTAAGGCATTTTTTGAAACAGAAAAAAACAGTCTTATAATTAAACTGAGGGCTTCTCAGAAAATCTGCTGCTTTCCTGGTAGAATCTCTAAATGCAACACTGATAGGCAGCCAGTGAAGGAACTAGCCATAAAACAGAGCTAGAAGTCTTCAGAGTTCCATTTGATCTATGTTATGGGGCATAAGAAATCCTGACTATGGCCTAAATTTCTTCATTAATTCTTTTGTAGCTTGCTACAGTAGTGGTCAATATTATCGGTGCCCTTGCAGTTCAACCCCTTAATGTCTAACATCTCCTAAATAAAAGTGGTCAGTGAAAAGGCTTTGGACTATATATGCACACATTTGACACATAAAAGAATAAAAAAAACAAGACCAATTAAAAAAGGAAATAGCATAAAAACTGGGACATTGCCGGGACATGATAATTGTTATCTTTATAAACAATTAAAATCAGTCTGAACAGAAGAACCACATTCCCACTGCTGTAAAATTAGACACATCCGTGGTCAATTTTCAGTACTCATATGACTTGAATCAACCAATGAATGATGGCTCTAATGTTTAAAATGGCCACATTCACTCCCTGTTCTATTTTCATAAAAGTGAAGACAAGAGAACTGCCCAAAACCATCAGAAAAGCCATTATCACCAAACATCAAACTTAAAGAGGTACAGGACCATCTCCAAAGATAAAAACAAACATGAGCTCTTTGCCAAAGCAGACCAGCAATACATTTACAGGCAAAGAAATGAAGCTTATACGGAAAAAAATACCCTTCCTACAGTTAAGTATGGTGAAGGCTCCATAATGTTGTGGGGCTGTTTTGCTGCCTAGGGAACTGGAAATTACTACGTCAAAGTTGCACAGACTTTTTTGTTGTGTACCTTTCAACATACTATTGTTGTTAAATGCAGTCAAGTCGGTGTCGACTCATGGCAACCCTCTGGATAATTGTCCTAAATTGTGTTCGGTCTTCAGTCAGGCAGCTCATTGTTGACAGACTGGCAACTCTAGCTGTTGTTATTGTATTGATCCATCTCATTGCTGGCCTTCCTCTTTTGCAATGACCTTCTAACTTGCCAAGCATGTTGTCTTTCTCTAATGATCTCTCTCTTTTCATGATGTGCCAAAGTATGAAAGTCGAAGTCTTGTCATCTGAGCTTCTAAAGAAAGCTTAGGTTTGATCTCCTCTAGTACTGACTGGTTTGTTCTTCGGGCAGTCCATGGTATACACTGTATACATCACCAGCACCATAATTCAAAGGCATCAATTTTCTTCTTGTCTATCTTTTTCACTGTCCAACTTACGCATCCATATGACATTATTGAAAATGCCATGGCTTGAACAAGTCGAATCTTTGTATGGAGAGAGATCTCTGCTCTTGAGAATCTTGTCTAGGTCCTTCATAGTCATTCTGCCAAGAACAATGCGTTGTCGAATTTCTTGACTGCTTGTTGCTTTTTTATTGATAGTTGATCCAAGTAGGTTAAAGTTGTCAACTATTTCAATTTCTTCTCCATCAACGATGAACTTATTCACTTTGCCAGCTGTCAGGATCTTTGTCTTCTTAACGTTAAGGTGCAGACACATTTTAAGACTTTATTCCTTGATTTTGAGAAGCAAATGTTATTTATTTATTTAATTTATTTAACACTTCTTATATACCGCTCTATTTCTCATCAGTGCGGTTTACATTGAACATTGAACACTTGGACATACATTTTGTCCTACGTTTACATAAAACAGGGATATAACATGGAATTAACTGGGGAAACTATGTACATATGATATTTAGTATACACAAAATAGGATTATGACATGGAGTGAACTGAGAAACTATATACATATGAGAAATCATCTTAAAGAATATCAGTTTGAGTCAAACCGGTTTTACAATCAGGGTCAGATAGCAGCATTTTTGTACTCTGCTGGTGAAGATAGTTAAAGTGCAGTAATATTATATCTTCACTTTCAGCCAGTAATGTGATATCAGCAGCATAGCAAAGGTTGTTGATGAGTCTTCTACCAATCTCATACAGTCCATATGTCTTCATAAAGTCCTGCTTCTCTGATGATTTGTTCTGCATATAAATTAAAGAGGTAGGGGGAAAGTATGCAGCCTTATCATACAGCTTTGCTGATTTTAAACCATTCTGCTTGTTCTAGTTCCGTTCGAACTGTTGATTCTTGATCAATGTAAAGGTTGTGCAAGAGAACTAGCAGGTGTTCTGGTATACTCATGCTTCTTAATGTCGCCCAGATTTTCTCATGGTTTGCACAATCAAAAGCCTTGCTGTAGTCAATAAAATACATATGGGTATTTTTTATGTCTTTTCACAGATCCATCTCACATCCACGATAATGTCTCTCGTTCCTCTCCCTTTCCTGAACCCTGCTTTCACTTCAGACAGTTCTCTTTTCCGGTATGGCTGAAGTCTCTGTTGAATGATCTTGAGTAGAATCTTGCTGGCATGTGGTATTAGAGCGATTGTGTGATAATTTCCACAGTCAGTTGGGCTACCTTTCTTCAGTATTGGTATAAACACAGATCTTTTCCAGTTACTTGGACATGAATATGTCTTCCAAATGTCCTGGCAGAGCCTTGTAAGTATGGTAACAGCTTCATCTGATTGCTGTAATACTTCAATGGGAATACAATCAATGCCTAGTGCAGGGGTAGGGAACCCTGGTCCTGGAGAGCTGCAGACCAGTCAGGTTTTCGGAATATCCCTAATGAATATGCATGAGATATATATGCATTAGAGATATCCTGCCAACCTGACTGGTTTGTGGCCATCCAGGGCTGGATTTGGAGACCCCTGCCTTACACCTCTGTCATTTAAGATTGTGAGTGGGCAAGGTGCAGATGTCCAAGACATCAAAAAGGTTAGATAGAATGTGTCACATTCCTCCTCACTTCTCACCACCACCAAAATATTGTCTATTAGACAACTTTTTGGTGGTGGTGAGAATCGAGGAGGAATGTGACACATTCTATATACCCTTTCAATGTCTAGGACATCTGCACCTTGCCCACTCACAATCTTAAATGACAGAGGTGTAAGGCAGGGGTCTCCAAATCCAGCCCTGGAGGGCCACAAACCAGTCAGGTTGGCAGGATATCTCTAATGCATATATATCTCATGCATATTCATTAGGGATATCCCGAAAACCTGACTGGTCTGCGGCTCTCCAGGACCAGGGTTCCCTACCCCTGGCCTAGTGCTTTCTTCTTTGATAAGGCTTTCAATGCTACTTCGACTTCTTCTTTCATCACCAATGGTTCCTGATCATAAGGTATAGATTGAAACGGCTGTTGGTCCACTTGATCTTTGTGGTATAATAACTCTGTATATTCTTTCCACCTTTACTTGATCTTCTCAGCATATTCAACATGGATCCTTGAGCATCTTGTAGCATTCCAATTCGAGGCTGGAATTTTTTTTTTAAACTCTTGTAGCTTTATAAAAGCTGATCTTTTTCTTCCTCTAATAGCTTCTGATTCTATTTCCTTGCATGTGTCATTGTAGTACTTTTCCTTGTCTTGTCTTGCTGCGCATTGGAAATCTCTGTTGAGTTCTGCAATTGCCTCTCTTTCTCCTCTGGCTTTAGCTTCTCTTCATTTCTAGACAATTTTCAGAGTTTCTTCAGTCATCCATTTTGGCTCTTTTTGCTTTTTCACCTTATGTAGAGATTTATCGCTTTCTTCTAACACAGCCTTCTTTATGTCATCCCATAACTCTTCTGGAACTCTGTCATTTGTATCTAAAGCAGCAAATCGATTTCTCAGGCAATCTTTAAATTCCAGTGGTATATTCTAAAGGTCATATTTGCTACATTCATGAATGGCTTGTTCTTTTTCAACTTTTGCTTGAGTTTGCATACTAATAGTTGGTAATCTGTACCACAGTCAGTTCCAGGTTTTGTCTTTGTTGATGTTATCAAGCTTTTCCACAGATGTAGTCAATTTGATTTCAGTGCAATTCATTGGGTGAAGTCCACATGTACAGTTGGCGCTTGTGTTGCTGGAAGAAGGTGTTTGAGATGAATAGATCATCGATCTTGCAGAATTCTATCAGTCTTTCTCCAGCTTCGTTTCTGTTGCCAAATCCATATTTTCGAACCACTTTGCCTTCTTTGTTGCCAACCTTTGCGTTCCAGTCACCCATGACTATCAGGATATCCTGTTTGCATGTTCTGTCAATTTCAGCTTGTACTTGTTCATAGAACTCATCAAAGTCTTCTTCTTCTTCAGCTGTTGTTGGGGCATACACCTGAATTAAGAGTTGTGTTGACGGACTTTCCTTGTAGATGAACAGAAATTAAGTTTTCACTGACTGCATTGTATCGAACATACTATTAAAATATTATGAAGACATGAAGTTGGAATGCTTCCACATATTTCTCAAGATATTGTACACAAGATACCTAAAATGCAAGGGTGCCAAATGTATAATGCTTTAAAATGAGGCACACAAGAGATTGTTTGACTCAAGGTTGCTTGGGTGATACTGGAAGGATTTACACTCTATAAAGAAGTGAGGCAAGAATCATCTTAGCATAGATTTATTGTTTAAGCACCAAATTCTTCACTTATCCACGTCTTACAATTAGAACAAACCCTACTAGACAAGATATTACCAAATAGATAATCAGGGGCAGACCATACACAGCTCCTGAGAACCAAGGAAGCCAGGGCTCAAATCACACTACTGCTTCTTGAGGTCTTGGGCAAGTCACTCAACCCTCCCTGCTACAGGTACTAATTTAGATTATAAATCCACTGGGGAACAAAAAAATACCTGCTATACCTCAATGTAAACTCACTTTCAGCTACCTCTAAAAAGGCATTTAACTCAATCAAAATCCCCTTACATCACCTCAAACTCTCATATTCAAAGAGAACAGAGAAATTATAAATATCTTCACATTCAGTAGTTCTGAAAACAGTTCTGAGGGACTAAATTTGTATGTAATGGTGCAGCATATGTAAATTTCTCAAATGCATATTTGTTGTGAATATCCTAAACTCCTGACTACTGGGGGCCACCCAGGACAGGTTTTAGGAATCACTGACACTGATGTAGCAGGTACAGTTCTAGGCTGTAATTCACAGAAAATGAGAACATATTGAAACCCAGATGAGGAGATGACAGAGAGCATGCGTGCCTGATTAATCCTAGGCACCTTGTTTACTGACCCTTAGTTCTATATCTGCATATGGACTAATATAGCAATGACAGTACTTTGCTATCGTACTGTAGGTAAGGAATTGCTAAAGTAAGTCCAGAGCCACTCACCCCTAGCTCACGAGCTCAGGTCAAGCTCCATCATCATCCTTTACAGCTGAAGCACGTCACGAACTCCAGCTGGACCAAAAAAATTGTTGTTTCAGGATTATGCTTGCAAATCACACCAAGCATCTGGATATGATCAGGAACTTTGTTATTTTAACCACAATTTCCCCAGACTATATTTTTTAAATGATTTTGACTTGTGATTGCCAAAACCCTGCTCAAAGTCAAGTACACAAATAGTGCACGAGGTTTGTGATCAAGATCCAGAAATGTGAGTTTTCATTTCAATTTAGTATTTTGGAATTAGAAACTTAATGCCTATGGTCCCAGAATATGTAGGATTGTGAAATAAAATATCAATTGTGAAATATGAATCATTCATGGATTAAGGCCTAGAAAGTATTCCTAAACCAGTCAGGATTATCACAATAAATAAGTAAGCATTTATTGGAGAGCCAATGTTTGCAAATCTATCTCATGGATATTCATTGTGGCAATCCTAAAAACCCATCTGGCTAGGTGCAGGACCGTACCAAGCTGGCGCCTCTCCCATCCAGGTGCAGGAACTTGCACTTATCAGGCTTCCTGGAAGCCCAATGATGACATCAGCACTCTTCCATGGTGCATCACTGGCACAGCCCTAGCATCATTATGAAGAAAAAACTCAAGGGCAGGAACCACGTGACATGAAGCTGCAAGGCCCAGAAGACAAGAGTTTAAAAAAGGTTTGGACAAGTTCCTGGAGGAAAGGTCCATAAACCATTATTAAAGAAGACCCAGAAATCCACTGCTTACCTGGGATAAGCATTATGGAAACTGTTGACCTTTTTGGGAACCTGCCAGGTACTTGTGACCTGGATTGGCTACTGTTGGAAACAGGATACTGGGCTTGATGGACCTTGTTCTGACCTAGTATGGCATTTCTTATGTTATTCTTAAAAGGGAATAATTTTGGTAACGCAGTGTTATGCATATCTGCATCACCTATCAAGAGAAGTGGTGGCAGCCAAAATAATGGCAGAATTCAAGAATGCTTGACTCAAAGCAATTCAAGCAAGGAAGAATGATGAACAGAGATTGGATAGGGTTTGTGGCAATATAGCAGGCAGAGGCAACAGGGGAGTCTAGACAGACTACCTTTAGAAATTGCCTATAAATCTGCTAAGTCAAACAGAAGAGGGTTCCCTGGAATGGTTAAAGGCAGAATTGTTTCATGCCCCCAGGCACTGAGAGGGTAATTTCATAACTGGGCATCTAGAGTCATAGGGCAGGAATTGAAGGCAAGGACATTGTGCCTCTGAGGATAGTGATAAATGTTAGTGTGTATACCCATAGGCGTGTACTTTATAAACTATACGTGTAAATCATGACTGCCCAGCTTTCACCCACACTCCATCCCTCAGCATGCCTACTGAACAAGTACGCACCAGCTTGCACCACACGTACGTGTGTGACATGATACTTGTGGGCAGTAACACCAATCAGCGGGACGTTTATTCCTCTAGAATAATTAGATTTATTATATTTTTAAATTTTTAATTGCTTGCAGGGGCCTCCTTTCCTTTTGCTTATGAGAAAAACTATATACCGTTTTCTAGAGGTAGACTTTCAATAGGATGATCACAGAAGTTCTTTTTGATAACTGTTTCGGTTTCTGATATTCATACATTTGGCCAGTATAAGGACTTTAGACTTACCCAATGGATCTGCTACTTTTAGAATAACAAATTCAGCTACATCGTGGCTTATGAGGCACTGCAATGACCGCAAGCTTTGGTAGTAAATTTGAGATACTGAGATCATACTTCATATACCCTGGCTTAGGAGTGAAGTTCATCACGGTCATGGTATGTGCAAAACAAATTAGGAGATTAGGATTAAGAAGGATTAGGAGAAAGAAATATTTCCAATTGTTTTGGGTGTCACCGACTTAATTGAAAAAAATTTCCAGTACATCTTGTCTATAAATATTGCATCCTCTCTGAGCTCCAGAAGAAAGCTCTCTTTGGCACAAGGCGGGTATGGAAACAAACACTAATAGAAAACATAACAGCTTGATATCATAATCGTTGTATACCCTGGCTCAGGAAGGAGAAATTAGACCTTACCTGCTAATTGTCTTTCCTTGAGTTCTCTCCGGGCCAGTTCAGGTACATTAGGGTAGTCAGTCTCCTCCAGAAGCTGAGGACTGAAAACTGAAAGTCTTGCTGACAGCCTATCCAGCTCCCTCTGGTGTCAGAGACTCAGTCTTCTAATGTCAAAGCAGCCAAACCCCAACTACAAACTCTGAACCATGAAAAAACAATAAAAGTACTCAGAGAACCGCTTATAACTGTATACATCTAAGAACAGCTGCTATATTTCTTATATCTCTAAGAAGCATCCTTAGAATTTTCTCTCGCTTTTCTTTTTTTTCCAATTATTTTTTTTCTGTGAAGACTCAGAAGGAGTCCCTCCCAATCCTAGAGGAACCCCCAAAAACCTCCTCACTCATACCAACCGAACTTCTGCAACTCTGGCCCCTAGTGAGACCTGAAACCTATCTCTGAAGTATTGGCCAAGCTCCTAGGCTTGCCCCTCACTCGCAGACGAACTGGGTGGGACCTGGACTGGTCCAGAGAGAACTCAAGGAAAGACAATTAGCAGGTAAGGTCTAATTTCTCCTTCCTATTCGTCTCTCTGGGCCAGTCCAGGTATATTAGGGCAGTACCAAAGCAGTACCTAAACTCGGGAGGGGGTCCTGCGAGTCCTGCCACAATAGCCGCGGCTCCAACCTTCGCATCCCCCCTAGCCTGAACATCCAATCTATAGTGCTTCGCAAAAGTATGAAGGGATGCCCACATCGCCGCTCGACAGATATCCACCAGTGGAACTAACGCAAACTCAGCCCAAGATGCTCCAGGCCTCTAGTAGAATGTGCTCTGAGCCCCTCCGGAGGTGACTTCCCTTTTGCTTGATAAGTCACTCCTATAGCCTGTTTCACCTAACGAGCGATAGAAGCCTTGGAAGCCGCTTTTCCTCTACGAGGACCACTAAAAAGCACGAACAACCTATCCGATCTCCGAAATGGCTCCGTTACCCTGAGGTACCTACGCAGCACGTGTCCCAAGTCCAATCTTCTAAACAACCGATCCATCTTACTTCCTTCCCGACCCTCAAATGTGGGAAGAGAAACTGATTGATTCATGTGAAAACAGGACACCACCTTAGGAAGAAAGGATGGCACTGGCCGTAAGACCACTTTTTCCTTTGAAAACTGAACGTACGTCTCTCTACACGAGAGCGCTTGCAGATCTGAAACTCTCCTTGCGGAACACACCGCCACCAGGAAGGCTGTTTTCCACGATAGCTCCTTCAGCCTCACTGCCGTCGTCGACTCAAAAGGAGGCCCCGTAAAAGCCTCTAGCACCTAGTTCAAGTCCCAAGGCGGCACTACCTGCCTAACCGGCGGTCAAATATTCCTCGCTGCCCTGAGGAAACGTTGGACGTCCGGATGCGCTGAGAGAGTGTCTGCTGCACTCTACCCCTATAACAAGCTAGCGCTGCCAGATGCACCTTGAGCATGCTGAGGGTTAGCCCTTTTTCTAGTCCCCCTTGAAGGAAGGACAGGATAACCGTTAAACTCGTGGAACAAGGCTTAACGCTACAATCTACACACCATGCCTCAGAACATACACCAAGGAAGTTGACCTTCTCTGGGACCTTAACATAGTAGCTATCACCGACGCCGAATACCCTCGACGTCATAAGCGTTCCCTTTCAAGAGCCAAGCCATAAGCAAGAACCGATCCACCTGTGGCATCAACACGGGCCCTTGACTCCGTAGATTGATCCGTGCGGGCAGCCTCCATGGAGGCTCCACTGAGAGCCGTACCAGATCCACATACCAGGGCCGTCTGGGCCAATCCGGAGCAATGAGAATAACCTTTCCATCGTATCCCACTATCCTCCGAATGACCCTTCCTATCAGAGGGCACGGAGGGAGCACGTACAGTAGGACTCCCAATGGCCAGGGCTGCACCAGGCTGTCAAGTCCCTCCGACAGGTGCTCTCTGCGCTTGCTGTAAAACCGAGCCGCCTTGGTATTTGCCAGGGTAGCCATAAGATCCATGACTGACTGCCCCCACCACCAAGTTCAGTTCCCATTCTCCGGGATCCAGGACATTTCGACTGAGATAGTCGGCTTGAATGTTGTCCTTCCCCACTACATGCGCTGCCGAGAGCGCTACTAGATGGACCTCTGCCCACCACAACAATTGCTGACTCTCCTCCAGCAATACCGCACTGCCCATGCCTCCTTGCCTGTTGATGTAGGAAACGGTCACCACATTGTCGGAGAACATGCGCACCGCTCGTTGTTCGAGGAGACCGCCGAAATTCAGTAGGGTGAAACGGACCGCTCTCAGCTCTAAACGACTGATCAACCAACTGCTCTCTTCCGCAGACCATGCCTCCTGCATGATCTGTGACAGACAATGAGCCCCCCAACTAGACAGGCTGGCGTCCGTTGTGACCCACACCCACTCCGGGTGTTCCAGAGGCACCCCCGCTTGAAGATGCTCTGGGATCAACCACCACTGCAGACTGCTGCGCATGTCCTCTGGGCAAACCAGCATCTGCGACAGAGGATGATTTTGCAGAGACCATCGGGAAAGTAATGCGTGCTGAAGCGGACACATATGCACTCTGGGCCACGGAACAAGGTTCAAGGCCGCCGCCATCGAATCCAACAACTGCAGGTACCTCCAAGCCGAGAGAGCCTTCATTCGCAAGAACGCTCCTACCTGAGACAAAATTTTCTGCACTCTGTCCGCAGGCAGGAATACTGATCCGATCTCCGTGTCGAACAAGGCCCCGAGATACGTCAGCCGCTTCTCTGGTTGCAAATGACTCTTCGCCCGGTTGATGACCCAACCGAGCTGTTCCAGGAACTCCACTACCCGAGAGGTCACTGTGATTGACTCCGCCATAGACCATGCCCGGATTAGCCAATCATCTAGGTAGGGATGCACCTGAATTCCTTCCTTCCACAGCGCTGCTGCAGCCACCACCATCACTTTGGTGACAGTCTGAGGCGCCGTCGCCAGACCGAATTGCAAGGCCCGAAACTGAAAATAACCCATGGGCACCGCAAAGTGCAAAAACCTTTGATGATCCTTCGGATCAGAATATGTAGATTAGTCTATGTCAGATCTATGGATGAAAGCACTTCTCCCGGCTTTACCGCCCAAATAACCGATCTTAGGGTTTCAATCCGAAAATGAGGCACCCTCAAGCAGCGGTTCACTTGTTTGAGATTCAGAATTGGCCAAAACGAACCTTCTTTCTTGGGGACTACAAAATAAATTGAGTATCGACTTAAACCGTACTGATCTGGTGGTACTGGCACCACCGCTTGAAGCCTCAACAACCGCTGCAGCGTGTTGCCAACCGCAGTTCTCTTCACCTGAGGCCCACACGGGGATAACACAAAAGCCTCCGCCAGCAGATGCACAAACTCCAGTGCATACCCCTCGCGGATAATCTCCAGTACCCATTGATCCGTAGTTATGGTGGCCCAGGCAGAGAGAAACCCTGCAAACATCCCCCTACAGGAATCTCCGCCTGGACCAGCTGACCTTCATTGTGGCTTCTTAGAAGAGTTCTGCTGGGCGTTAAAATAGCCCCTGCTGAACTCCCTGGCTCCTCGAAAGGACTGCCCCCTGGCCACAAACTGGCCTCTCTGATAAGGCGAAACCGCGGCCCTTGGAACCTGCGAAAAACTCTACCCTGACCTCTCTGCATAGGTCCCAGCTTCGCCGCTCTCAGTCAGTCCTCTGGAAGCCGACCTCCCTTGGAATCCCCCAAATCCTTCACAATTTTCTCCAATGCGTCCCCAAAGAGCAGCTTGCCCTTGTAGGGAAGCTTACTGAGGCGAGACTTAGAAGATGCATCTGCCGCCCAATTTCGCAGCCAGAGAAACCATCTAATGGCAATCACAGACACCATGGACTTCACAGAAATCCTTACCAAATCATAGTAGGTGTCCGCCAGATGAGCTGCCGTCAACTCCAGCTTTGCTCCTTCCGAGGCAGCTTCCTCCTCCTTATCCGAGGTTGGATCTCCCTGTATCCAACGGATAGATGCCCTTGACACATATGCCCCACAAATAGAGGGCTGCAGAGCCAGAGCACTGGAATCAAACACCTGCTTAAGAAGCGCCTCTAACCTATGATCCTGAAGATCCTTAAGGGCTGCGCCACCTTCCAACGGGATCGTCGTCTTCTTGGTGTCCGCTGAAACCAGCGCATCCACCTTAGGCATCCGCAACAACTCCTTCTCTTCCTGGGAACCAGATAAAGCTGTCCAAGGGCGCGACCCCCTCTCAGGGTAGCTTCAAGGCATTCCCACTCTGATTCTATCATCTGCTTAATTACCCTGTGTACCGGGAAGCAGCGTTGTTCCGTTTTAAAGCCCTGCAACAAGGGATCCTCAAGTGGCTCCTGCTGCACCGCCAGAAGCACTATATTCAACTCTGCCAGCGACTGAGCGATCAGAGCCTCCAAGCTCCTCCTTGCGAAACACTCTGAATACATTTGGATCCTCGCCCGGCCCAATCTCACCTTCCTCCAACTCCAATGGCCAGGATTCCAAACCTGCCTCAGAAAAAATTTCTCCTTCTTCTGCCCCCTGAGGAATAGAGAACTGCAGCCCGAAGCCATCCAAGCCCATTTCTACTTTGCCTGCCACAGAGACCCCCTCCCCAGGGTCTGCTTCCTTAGACTCCCCTTTCTGTAAATCTACCAGCCTGGGAGCAGACGGAGTGGCCTGAGCCATCTTTAACATATATGCCTTATGCATTGCTAAAATAAAATCAGCAGAAAACAAGGTGTCTAAGCTTCCCTGCACCGCAGGTAACTGCTGCTGAAGCGGAACCTCAGCCGGAGGCACTTAATTTGACTTTGCTTTTCTCTTTCCCGCTTTGGATAGCAGTGCGGGAGAAACGGCAGGCTCAGCCAAAATGGCTGCCGTTCCCGCCTTTTACGCGGTGCCTTGATTTCTCTCCACAACATCCCCCGATGTTAATTTGTGCTCCGTTCCACTGTACTGCACACCAACCACCTCCACCAACTGGCTTCAACTGGCAGAGATCCGCTCCCGATGAATGCAGCGAATCCTACACGGAGAACATGCTGCTGACACCAGGAATCCAAAAGAACAAACACCCCTCTGTAAGGCCTAAGCACCCGCGGCGGCAATCAAAGCGCCCCCGCCTTCCTAGCTGCTGAGGACTGAAAGACTGAGTCTCTGACACCAGAGGGAGATGGATAGGCTGTCAGCAAGACTTTCAGTTTTCAGTCCTCAGCTGCTGGAGGAGGTTGACTACCCTAATGTACCTGGACTGGCCTGGAGAGACGAATAGGAATAAGTCATTACTGTCATGGTATGTACAAAATTAACCCACTGGGAGACATCCCTGGGGGAAAGTGTAGGCACCATGCAACTGTTCTGTACAGCTTTTAGAAAGAGAAAAGATTCTGTACTACCTGAAGATACAATCAGAAGTCAACAAAATGTAGCAGGAAAATAAAGAAATAAATAGTCCCAAACACATACAGTGCCAGAGGCTTGATTTAAAAACTTTCACACATAACTTGATATGCTGCCTCTGATCATCAGAAGGCGGCGGCTCTCTTCAGCACACTGCAAACCCCAAGATGAGCGGTAGGGGGCGTTGCTGCCATGGTACGCGTAAAACAGATCTATTTGGAGATGATACCTCCTGGAAAAAGCTCCCACCTATCACTTCATATGATATTATGCAAAATGTGGCCATTGTACGGACCATATAACATTCTTGGTACTGTAACAAACGTGCTTCATAATCTGTTTACATTACAGTATCCAGGGCACGCATCTCCTAGAAATGCTGTTTCACTAAGATAAATATTTATATTAACTGCTTATTTTAGAATAAAATTATTTACCCAAAATGTAATTATGATAGCATATCGGGAATTTATGGGTAGTTTATGCCCCTTTCCGTCAGAGATTATTGCTTAGGAACATAACCGAATACCCCCTTCCTTTCCAACTGTTTCATAGTTCAGCAGCATTTAATATTTTTCTTGTGTGTCTTTTCTATAAACTGAAATAATGCCTTTTGAGAATTCATGCCTTTAAATTTAAAAAAGGCCATTATAACCAGTTCTATTATTAGTAAATCATTCATCTGGAAATAAACATTAATTCTTCCATGTGGCCTGACAGCACCCATGTGCCTTCAATTAGTTCATGTAAATCTAATTAATCATTAAGGATGGAACCGTATGTAGTGCTTGACAACAAAAGCAGCAAAAAAAGGTCCGAGACAAACCAAGGCTAAATATTATTTACGCACACAGCAAAGATCCCGTGGCCACTTTAACCAGAAAGTTCTTTGATTAAAAACAGCTGGGCAACCATGGAAGAGTCAGGTTTTCCAGCTCTGCTTCCAAAAAATGATTACACTATAAACAGAAGTCAGCACTTTGGACTGGCTTTTACATGTAGGTTAGAAGCAGCATGTCTAATTGTAAACGTTCTCTTCCAAATCTAAAACGGGATGCACGGAGGAAGCAACAGGGTTAAAGATTTCGTTCTCTTAAATGCAAGGAAGCAAAAGTCAGTAGAGGGAATCGGGGTTAACCTAGCATATGCGATGGGAACTCAAGAGCTATGTTTCTTCATAGCCAGTCAGTAGACTGATTTCACTGTAGGATGGCCTACGGGGCTCTGATATATCTGTAATCTATGGTATACACCAGGCAAGTCAGGTTATGCTGGGAGGCAAAAAGCTTAGTGATTGCAGTCACTGAAGAGGTATAGCTTTTGGGGCTCAAACAAAAGCAACATTTTTAATAAACTAAACTGTAGGAAGAAAAAACAATAGGCTCCTTTCACTGCCAAAAACCACTATTGCAGGTGTAAGTTGGATCAGGTTTTTATCAGGTAGACCTCAGGAGCTTGAGTTCTCAGTAAGTTTTATAGATGTTCAAGCCTTTAATGTCCCACCAGAGTAATGTTTCTGCTAGCGTTTTATGCTCAGGACTAAGTAGGAGTCAATCAATTCAGCTGATAATTCCACCTTATGATCAAAAACTGTCTTACCTTGTCCATGTCTATGTCCCTCCTCTATCAAATCATCAATGTTGCTCTCCCGGTGACGGCCCTACCCTATAACTGATTGATCAACCCCCCCCTTTCTATTTGTTACACCGCTTTGACCCGGTGAAAAGCGGGATATAAATACAGTTAAATAAATAAATAAATGATACAAAGGGGAAGGGATTTTTGAATTTAGCTCACTCCTTTTTAAGGAGTAGCTCAAAGCAAGTTACATTCAGGTACAGTAGGTACTTTCCTGTCCCCAGAGGGTTTACGATCTAACAGGCCAATGCATAAACCTGCGCCAGATCCCAGTGCTTAGAGCTCTAGCACAGAGTTTCATAGCACAACTTTAACACAAACTCTGCACTGGAATGCAATATTTAAATTACCCAGTGTGCACAAGTCAGGGTCTAACTGGGAGAGGAAGCCAAACACATGCGCACACAAGTCAGCAGAAGTTTGCCATGCTGTCCCGGAGAAACAGGGTCATCTGAGGGGACATTTGACACTTCACCTCAGATGATCTAGGCATCAAAGAAAGCTCCCAATGCCATCAGCATACTATCAGGGTCTGGTGCTCCTCCCAGACACCGACCTCATGACAGAAACAAGGTCCCTGGTGACCCAGCAGCCCCGATCCCCCACCCACCCGATAAAAAATTCCCTGGTGGCCCAGCAGCCCAGTCCCCCAACACATAAGAACATAAGATATGCCATACTGGGTCAGACCAAGGTCCATCAAGCCCAGTATTCTGTTTCCAACAGTGGCCAATCTAGGTCATATGTACCTAGCAGTTTCCCCAAGAGACACAAGTTCCACAATGCTTGTACTGGGTCAAGCATTGATATCTTCGGTCACTTCTTAATAATGGTTTATGGACCTTTCCTCCAGGAATTTGTCCAAACCCTTTTTAAACCCAGCTACACTAACAGCCTTTACTACATCCTCCGGTAACAAATTCCAGAGTTTGATTACACGTTGAGTGAAAAAATATTTTCTTTTATTAGTCTTAAATAGTTTACCCTGTAGCTTCATTGCATGTCCCCTAGTCTTTCTAAATTCTGATAACAAACAATCGATCTACGTTTACCCGTTCCACTCCGTTCATTAATTTATAGACGTCTATCATATCTCCCCTCAGCCGTCTCCTTTCAAGGTTAAAGAGCCCTAACCTTTTTAGCCTCTCCTCGTAGGAGTATCCTTCCATCCCCTCTACCATTTTGGTGGCTCTTCTCTGAACCTTTTCTAAAATCGCTATATCCTTTTTAAGATACGGCGACCAGAATTGCACACAATATTCAAGGTGCGGTCTCACCATGGAACCATATAGAGGCATTATAATATCTTTTGTTTTATTTTCCATTCCTTTCCTTATCATACCTAGCATTCTATTTGCTCTCTTGGCCGCCGCTGCACACTGGGCCGAGGGTTTTAACATGGTATCCACAATGACGCCTAAATCTTTTTCCTGGGTGGTGGTTCCTAATGTGGAACCTTGCATCGTGTAACCATAGTTTGGGTTGTTCTTCCTAGGTGCATAACCTTGCACTTGTCCACATTAAATTTCATCTGCCATTTTGATGCCCAGTCTTCCAATTTATCAAGATCCTCTTGCAATTTTTCACAATCCTCTTGGGTTTTAACAACTTTAAATAGTTTTGTGTCATCTGCAAATTTGATAACCTCACTCGTTATTCCACTTTCCAGGTCATTTATGAATATGTCAAAAAGCAGCAGACCCAGCACAGATCCCTGGGGTACACCACTATTCACCTTTCTCCATTGGGAAAATTGGCCATTTAGCCCTACCCTCTGCTTTCTATCTTTTAACCAGTTCCTGATCCACAATAGTACATTGCCTCCTATCCCATGACTCTTTAGTTTTGCCAAAAGTCTCTGATGAGGGACCTTGTCAAAGGCTTTCTGAAAGTCCAGATACACAATATCAACCGACTCACCTTTGTCCACCTGTTAATTCACTCCTTCAAAAAAACATAACAGATTAGTAAGACAAGATCTTCCTTGTCTAAAGCCATGTTGGCTGTCTCCCATTAGGTTGTGACTATCTACATGCTGAGTAATTTTATTCTTTATGATGGTTTCTACCATTTTTCCCGGTACTGACATCAGGCTCACCGGTCTGTAGTTTTCCGGATCACCCCTGGAACCCTTTTTAAAAATTGGTGTTACATTGGCGATCCTCCAATCTTCAGGTATTAGAGATGATTTTAATGATAGTTCACAGATTACTGATAGCAGGTCTGCAATCTCATATTTCAGTTCTTTCAACACCCTTGGATGTATACCATCCGGCCCAGGTGATTTGCTACTCTTCAGTTTATCTAATAGTTGTAAGACATCTTCCTGATGTATCGATATTTCCTTCAATTCTTCCGCACCTTTAAATACCACTTTAGTCATGGGTAACATCCCTACATCTTCCTCAATAAAGACCGAAGCAAAGAATTCATTCAGTCTCTCCGCTATCGCCTTGTCGCCTCTTAGTGCTCCTTTAACCCCTTTATCATCTAATGGACCAACTGACTCTCTCACAGGTTTTTTGCTACGAATGTACTTGAAAAGGTCTTTATTTCGCGTTTTTGCTTCCGCAGCAAGCTTCTTCTCAAATTCTCTCTTTGCCTGCCTTATCAATGCCTTGCATTTGACTTGCCAGTGCTTGTGCTGTTTCCAGGTTTCGTCATTTGGCTCTTTTTTCCATTTCCTGAAAGATGCTTTTTTGGCAACAACAGCCTCTCTGACCTCACCTTTAAACCATGCTGGCAGTTTTTTTGGACTTCCTTCCACTTTTCTTAAAGCGTGGAATTCAGCTGGTCTGGGCTTCCAAGATAGTATTTTTCAACAACACCCAAGCTTGATGTACGTCTTTAACCTTTGCAACTGCTCCTTTTAGTTTTTTCTTAACGGTTTTCCTCATTTTATCATAGTCTCCCTTTCGAAAGTTAAAAGGTAGTACTGTGGATTTCCTTGCTATCCCTCCTCCACTAATTAAATCAAAGGCGATCATGCTATGATCACTATTGCCAAGTGGCCCCAACACCCTTATCTCTTGCACTAGATCTGGTGTTCCACTAAGGACTAGGTCTAATATGGCTTCCCCTCTGGTCGGTTCATGAACCAGCTGCTCCAAGAAGCAGTCATTTATTTCATCTAGAAACTTTATCTCCCTAGCATGTCCTGACGTGACACTGACCCAGTCGATACCCACTATTCATTCCATGTTTCTTTCCCCCACTTACTCTTCGTTTAATCTCTCTCTTCTCTCTCCTTCTTCTCTTCCCTTCCCCTCTGCATCTCTTCTGTGCTCTTTCGCCCACAGAATCCACATGGTTTTGTGCTGTCACAGCACTCTCTTCATCTGTCGGAGGAAGTTATGCTGCTCACTCCTCAGTGGGATTCGATGTTCCGTGTGACTCGGGCTGAACTCGCCTCCTAATCCTGGTCCACGATAAACATCATTTGCCAAGGCCCAAAGTGTCTGGATCTTATAATACACACGCATGTGATACCCGGTCTTAGCAGTTGATGTCAACAAGCGAGCAGCAGATCCCGCAACAGAGTGATTTCAGGCAGATGCAGAGGACATGGTGCAGAGATAGTCTTGGAGTTTCAGGCCATCTGGTAAAAACGCAGTAGCCCAAACAAGCAGATTGGCTTTAATGATTTCTGTGGGCTGGATTTAGTCCTTGAACCATAGTTTTCCAACTCTAGAAACAGAGGGATGGTACAAAGCCTGGACAATAATTGGCCAGTATATAGCTTTTTCTAGTGTATGGTACTTTCATTTTAGAACAGAACACAAGTAAAAAGTCCAAAAAGGTGTCTCTTTTTATAGAGATAAAACACACCACAAAGTAATCCCATGCATGTAAGGCTGCAATGCAATGTGCGTCTTCAAGTCATTGCTGACTCCTGGTGACCTAGCAGCTCCTGGGCAGTGTGACCGGAAGTAAATTGCCAGGCCTTTCTTCTGAGGCAAAGGAGTGTTAAGTGACTTGCCCAAGGCCACAAGGCGTTCCAATGGGAATCAAAACCTGGGGTCTTAGTTCCCAAGCCAGTGCTCTAATCATTAGGCTACTAGCATGTAAGGCAATTTACACAAAATATGTGAAAAGGAATATGACAAGGGTAGAGTTCATAGGATGGGAAAAATTCTGTGAGATGAACTACTGGATCCACCAGTAGTCCAAACCTAACAAAAATTATAACTCAGACTTAACGGAATACGAGATATCCTCTCAAACCTTAGCATGCTACTATATGAATAAAGTAAAGCTGCAATCATCTCCTCGATTGGCACAGGACGTAACACTGACAAACCAACTCAACACATGGTCCAACTTCCACCATATTTCAAGAGACACCCTCAAGAATTTAATTGCCAAGTTAAATACTACTACCTCATATCTGGAGTCTTGCCCTGTTCACTGGCTAAAAACAACCTTACCAGAACTCTCAAATTTCATTCTCCCCATACTTAACCTATCACTCAAGAATGGGTACTTACCACCCTCACTCAAACATGCCCAAATACGTCCAATCTTAAAAAATAACAACCTCGATAAAAGCTCACCCAACTCATACAGACCAATATCAAGCATACCATTTCTGGCTAAATTAACAGAAAAAGTTGTTCAAATTCAACTTCAGGATTACCTAGATGCATCAGCCCTCCTTGATGAACACCAAAACAGTTTTCGCCCATATCACGGAGTAGAAACACGTCTCACAGTATTAACTGACACGCTATCAAGAGGCATAGATAACTCTAAACAAGCATTTATACTTCTATTCTTGGACATCGCTGCAGCATTTGATAGCGTGAGCCATTGGCCTAAATGCTTCTGTCCTCAACTGGTTTACATCATACCTACATGACAGAACTCAAACAGTGAGAATTAACCAAGAAACAGCAACAACATTCAAACAGGAACAAGGTCTCCCCCAGGGCTCAGCCCTCTCGGCCCTCCTTTTCAACATATATCTACAGCCCATTTGCCACATTTTCAAGAGATTCCGTGTACACTACCACATCTATGCAGATGACATAATGTTATACCTCCCATTCATGATCCCAAACTCTCCAACCCAAATGCTATCAGATTATTTTAACGAGATTTCACAGTGGCTTAAAAAACATAATCTATACGTTAATTTCTCCAAAACGGAAGTACTATACGTCACCAGAAATCAAAATTTTGTACCACCAACTTCAATCTGGCCACAGAACTCTAACATTGCAGTGAAAAAAGAGGTGAAATACTTAGGCGTCACACTGGATCAGACCCTCAGTATGGAATCTAAATACTGTGATAAAAATACATTATAAATTGAAACTACTAAAACAGCTCCGTCCACTGATCCATCTACATGACTTCAAATCTGTTATACAATCAACCATCACTCCTCACTTTGACTTTGCTAACTCCATTTTACAGGGACTATCAAAACAAACTCTCAGAAGGCTTCAGTTAGCCCAAAACGTGGCAGCCAGAACACTCTTAAACATTAGTTCCATACTACATATTACAACCATATTATCGGAACTACATTGGCTACTGATTTACAGCCGCATAAGCTACAAAATACTTGTTACCACCTTCAAAATAATCCACAACATAGCCCCATCCTTCCTGAATACCTTAACCACTACTGAAACCTCAAACAGAATCCAAAGGAGCAAGAACAAATACAAACTCGAAATACCAAAGGACTTCAGAAAGCCAAAAAATTAACAAATAAAAAAGCATTTTCACACGCTGCTCCAACCCTCTGGAACGATCTCCCAGAGGACATCAGAGAACTAAATGACATCAAGACATTCCGCAAAAAACTTAAAACATTCCTCTTTACCTCTGACTATGGCGCACAATCAAATTCTGACACTCAAGCTGACTTCAACGCAGCATACTCTCGTACCAGGCCAAATAGAGAGCCAAATATATGATAGAAATATATTAGCAACGTCCTGTTAGAGCTACCCAAAACATCTGTTATGCTCGAATATTATATATAGTTAAAGGTTACGTGTTCTCTGTTCTGTTTTGATCTCATCAATGTAAATAGTTACATATTGTTCCATGTAACTGAATAAGACCCTGTATTAATGTACTATTCAGACCATTATTTCTTGTAAACCGCGCTTGATCCTGTGGAAAGCGTGGTATAAAAATGTTTGTTAAATAAAATAAAAATAAAAATGATAAAGAAAGGCTGAATTTCTGATGCAGAACCAAATCGAAACATGAAACCAGGTCAAATTTTCAAGATAAGTGAGGAATGAAATACGAACCTTCCAATTTAATCAAAGCTATTGATGTTTAGAAATATATAATCTCTAAAATTCATCAGTTATGACAGATAATTTTTAAACTTTTTTTTTTTTTGTTTTAACAGAAAAACTTTTTTGATGTTGGGTTTAAATTTTTGTCTAAAATGAACAGACGATGAAAGGGTGCAAATTTCATATTAAAGGGCACGTTTACTAAAGCATGCCATCCGTTAGTGTGGGGTATACCACACACTAAGCAGACCATGCTAAAAATCCCACGCTAAGCGGTTAGCATGTGACTGGGCAAGTTAGGGGCAGAACATGGGTGTTGATAGCACATTATGGTTAACGCGGGTGTCTTGGTTGCATGCTAACTGTGGCTGTTTCCGCTAATACAGGTGCATTTACCACCACCTCAATGGGTGTTCTGCATGATTGCAGGAACAAGACATACAAACCCCCTGAGGTTAGCACGAGCCTCCATACTAGACTTGCGACCCAGTCGCATGCTAACTTAGCACATTTTAGTATACTTTGTCCCTAAATGAATATCATTATTGATTAATATGCTCCCTCTCTGAAGGTCCAAAATCATTAGGACAAGGTATTGCAATGAAATATTTTTTGTGACAATAGCATTATTTTAGAAAGGCAACCTAGGCACCCTTGCGTCTTTATATAAGAGCACCAGCCTCAATAGCGACATGAATGGCAATGTAGATAGTTACACCTGCTCTGGAAAAGGTACAAACATCTTTATCTTTATTTAAATTCTTGATATACTGCCCAGGCTGAAAGACATTAGAGCATTTTACAAATGCTACAAGAAGGTACTGGATATACTGGTACTGCCCCCAAAGGACTCACAATCTACCATACATGTGTACATGAGGGTTACGTGGCTTGCCCAAGGCCACAAGGAGCACCTATAGGACTAGACCCCAGTCCCTCCAGCCCGAGATTGTTGTCGCTGAGCAGGAATTGAACCCCTGGGCCCTCCGGCCTGAGGTAACGTGTCCCTACCACTAGGCCACTCCTCCCTCTACTTGTATGTCCATAAGTGCATAAGTATATTTTCTAAAATGCACACATACATCACAACGTCACCCCTTCTCCATTCAAATTATGTTCCTGGGAATGACTGTGCAGATCACATAAAAGACATACACACTTTCCATGTGAATAATTTTATATATGTATGTGGTTGCAGATTTGTAAAAGCCCTTTTCCGTATGTAAAACATGTTACATATGTGGAAAAAAATATAAAACTAGCCTCATAATGCTCATATCTGTGACAGATATGTACTGGTCTGGTAGGCTTTCATTAAGACACCTTCACACTTCGGTTGTACAGATCTCACTTTTTCAATTTCATTTTGCCATGGTGTGTACTATTTAATTTTAATGTGCACGAAAGAGAAAGAATATACATCATAGGCAGTGACACAGCATTAGCAACAAGAGCTTGGGGATGGGGCCAGAGCTTGATTTGTTTGGCCCTGCAACCAAAAAGCTGTCCCGCTGCCTCAGGTGCACACTAAAACACAGAGCGCACACTAATTTTAGTGCTCTCTAAAATGAAAGAATACAAAATTGCTCTTCCCTAATACAGAAAACACCTCAGAAAGACATCTGGGTAGAAAACACCCTGCCCTTTTTTTTCTACAGTGGCTTTACTATGGAAATGTGATGTTTCTCATGTTCTAATTCTTGCAATAAAAGACATCTTCTTGCTTTCTGCTTTATATTTTTGTTGGCGAAACGCTGTTTTATTTGAAAGCATCTCTTTCCTATGAATTCAGATCTCGTTGGACTTAATTTATTTACAAAAAATGTCTACAGTGGCAATCCAGCTGCAGATCCCAGAAGCTAATTGGGCAGCAGTGATATTGGTTAGCTACTGCGGCTAAAGCAAGGTCAGCATTTGCTGTGCCTTACTTTAGCCACGTGTCACTAATCGGGCAGCGGCTCAGTATCGTCACTGCCTGGGTAGGAATGAATGCCGCCACTAAATGTCCCCGACAAGCCCCAATGCTGAACAGTTAACGCCGAGTTAGTGCTGCTGAATATTCAGCTCAGCGGTGTGTAAATGCCTTGGAGTATCCCCTTCCATAAATCCAAACGCCTACTGATCAACCTGGCAAGGATACTAGCTGATATGCCCTACTATGAGCCTTTATAAAATAGTGTTCCAGAATCAGCCCCGGTGTAGCAATTTACACCTGTTCCCAAAAAGGTGTGAGAATATGTGAGTGTTCTCTAAACATGTACCCATGTATTTGATAAAATATGCAGGTATGTTGCAGCTTCACTCATGCTCAACCCAAATTATGCCCAGGATGCCTATGCATGTAAATGGGCATACAATTTTATAAAAGACTTGTACCGAATAATAAACTAACTTTATGCATGGAAAATCTTATAAAATTACCCCTCACCATGTGAAAACAAATATTTTAGCACATCTGGGTTAGAGTTTCTACAGGAACCACTGTTATTCCTTCTACAAATGTGCAAGAATAGATTTTTTTCATAGCGAATCTAACCCTCGAGTAGGCCACCAACATAGAATGGGACCAGGTCACAATACAAAACACTCAGCTCTGTCAATCACAACTAAGTCGGAGGATCCTCTCCAAACCAGGATTTTTTTGAAAGCATTTCTAAGCCTCTGAACACACAACACTTTCAGGGCAGCTAAAAGCCTCTGACCTCCTATTTGCAGTACAATTTCGAATCAGTTTGACCTTAATCCACATGTAAACTGAACACTTAAAATCTGCCTTTTCACATGCAAGGTTCTCCCCTCTCTAAAAGCACTAATAATTTGGAGAATCCTTTTCACTGGCCAAAGGAGGAGGTGAAAAAGGGCCTCAGACTAACATTCTGGGTGACTACAAATAAAAAGACTGATTTGTGCAAATTAAATATATCTACAAATTCTGTCAACAGAGAAAGTGCTTAGCGTGTCCAACCAGCCTCATTTTATTTTGGACAGGCAGTGTGCGTGTGTGCATGTGCGTGTATATGCCGTCAAGTCAAGGATGACTCCTGGCAATCCAGCTTCTGGGTTTACTTGTCAAAGTGCAACTGGACGGAGATTGCCAGGTCTTTCATCCAAGTATTAATTCTACAGTACCTAGTATTCCAAGGTGGTCAATCATCCAAGCACTAGTCAGGCCCTACCCTGCTTAACTCCTGGTTTCAGCCGAGTGGAGTGGAATTAGTAAACATGAGTTGGTTGTTTAATCCTTCAAAAAAGGTCATAGACTAGGGGACATGAAATGAATTTATTTATTTAATTATTTATTTAGCTGCATTTATATCCCGCTTTTCACCGGGTCAAAGCGGTTGGGGGATACATTTAACAGGAGGGGATATGAAACACATACACTAATACTTACAGGGAACATGGGCAATGGAGGGTTAAGTGGCTTGCCAAGACCACAAGGAGCACCTGTGGGACTAGAAACCCCAGTCCTTCCGGCCCAAGGTTGCTGTCCTCTAGTGGGATTTGAACCACCGACCTTCCGGCCTATGGTACCTTGCCCCAACCACTAGGCCACTCCTCCCTGAAGCTACAAAGTAATAAATTTAAGATAAATTCGAGAAAATATTTTTCCACTCAATGTGTAATTAAGCTTTAGAATTCATAAGAACATAAAAAATGCCATACTGGATCAGACCAAGGTCCATCAAGCCCACTTGTTTCCAATAGTGGCCACTCCAGGCCACAAGTACCTGGCAGGTTCAGAAAAAGGTACACAGGTTCCACAATGCTCGTCCCTGGGTAAGCAGTGGATTTCCCGGGTCCTCTTTAATAATGGTTTATGGACCTTTCCTCCAGGAACTTGTCCAAACCTTTTTTAAACCCAGCTACACTAACAGCTTTTACTACATCCTTTGGTAATAAATTCCAGAGTTTGATTACGCGTCAAATGAAAAAATATTTTCTGTTATTAGTCTTAAATGGGTTACACTGTAGCTTTGCTGCACATCCCCTAGTCTTTCTACTTTTTGATGGCATAAAACTACTGATCACTCTTCCCCCTCTTCCACCCACAACATACCAAAACACCTCATATTAGAATGCTCTAAACTGATTACCCTGTTATAATGTACTCGAACATGTTATGTTACAACACCAAGTTGGTTACCCTGTTACAATGTATTCTCTTATGTTACAAAGTAAGCCACTTTGACCATAGGATAAAGCAGTATAAAAGCACTATTAAATGAATAAATTTACATTTACCCGTTCGAATCCATTCATTAATTTACAGACCTCTATCATATCTCCCCTCAGCCTTCTCTTTTCCAAGTTGAAAAGCTCCAACCTTTTAAGCCTTTCCTCAGAGGGGTATTCTTCAATCCCTTTTACCATTTTGGTGGCTCTTCTCTGTACCTTTTCTAATTCTGCAATATCCTTTGTAAGGTATGGTGAACAGAATTGCACACAATATTCAAGATGCAGGTCACCCCAAACAAAGAAACGGGGAGGGGTGGCCTGAGGGGTGGCCTGCACAGAGTGGCACCTACTCCTGCCATCTTACTCCGGCCATCTTACTGGGCAGATTAGATGGACCATACTGGTCTTTATCTGCTGTCATTTACTATGTTACTATGTTACCACAGAATGATACAGAGGCATTATAATATCCTTGGTTTTAGTCTCCATTCCTTTCCTTATGATACCTAGCATTCTATTTGCTCTCCTGGCCGCTGCTGCACACTAGGCAGAGGGTTTTAACGCATTATCCACGATGACACCTAAATCTTTTTCCTGGGTGGTGGTTCCCAATGTGGAACCTTGCATCGTGTAACCGTAGTTTGGGTTGTTCTTTCCTAGGTGTACATCTTTGCACTTGTCCACATTAAATTTTATCTGCCATTTGAACATCCAATCTTTCAATTTATCAAGGTCCTCTTGCAGTTTTTCACAAACCTCTTTCGTTTTAGCAACTTTGAATAATTTTATGTCATCTCCAAATTTGATCACCTCACTTGTTATTCCCATTTCCAGTTCATTTATGAGTGTGTTAAAAATCAGCAGGCCCAGCACAGATCGGTGGGGTACTCCACTATTCATCTTTCTCCATTGAGAAAATTGGCCATTTAGCTCTACTCTCTGCTTTCTATCTTTTAATCACTTCCCGATCCATAATAGTACGATGCCTCCAATCCCATGACTTTTTAATTTTGCCAAAAGTCTCTCATGAGGGACCTTGTCAAAGGCTTTCGGAAAATCTTGGTACACTATATCAACCGGCTCACCTTGGTCTACCTGTTTATTCACACCTTCAAAAAATAAAACAGATTAGTAAGACAAAACACTCCTTGGATAAATCTATGTTGGCTTTCTGCCATTAAACCATGACTATCTACATGTTCAGTAATTTTATTCTTTATAATTGTGCCTACCATTTTGCTTGGTACCACCCTCACTGGTCTATAGTTTCCTGGATCATCCCTGGAATCCTTTTTAAAAATTGGCGCTACACTGGTCGTTCTCCAATATTCAGGTGCTACAAATTATTTTAATGATAGTTCATAGATTACTAATAGTGGGTCTGCAGTCTCATCTTTCAGTTCTTTTCAAGATCCTTGGATGCATACCATCCGGTCCAGGTGATTTACTATTCTTCAGTTTATCAAATACTTGTAATACTTCTTCCTGGTTTATCGAGATTTCTTTCAATTCTTTTGATATATCACCTTTAAATACCATTTCAGGCATGGGTAACTTCCCTATATCTTTTTCAGTAAAGACTGCAGCAAAAAATTCATTCAATCTCTTCACTATGGCCTTGTCCTGTCTTAGCACTCCTTTTACCTCTATCATCCAAAGGTCCAACTGACTTTCTCACAGGTTTTATTGCAATGAATGTACTTGAAAATGTTTGTGTTATGCGTTTTTGCTTCCATATCAAGCTTTTTTCATATTCTCTCTTTGCCTGCCTTATCAATGCTTTACTTCTAACTTGCCAGTGTTTATGGTGTTTCCTGTTTTCATCAATTGGCTCCTTTTTCCCATTTCCTGAAAGATGATTTTTTGGCTACAACAGCCTCTCTGACCTCACCTTTAAACCATGCTGGCAGTTTTTTTGGCCTTCCTTCCTCTTTTCTTAAAGCGCAAAATACATTGCCAGATGAGCTAGTAAAAAGCAGTTAGTTTAGCCGGGTTTAAAAGAGGTTTGAACAAGTTCTTGGAGGAAAAGTCCATAAACCTAAAGTGGAAAGGGGAAAATCCACTACTTATTCCTGGGATAAACAGCATGGAATCTGTCTAGCTTTGGGATCCTGCCAGGTACTTGTGACCTGAATTGGCCACTGTTGGAAACAGGATACTGGGCTTAATGGAGCATTGATTTGACCCAGTATGGAAAATTGTTTGTTCTTATGATTCACTGATATAGTACGGATTAGTAGCAATAGTAATCTGGCAAGCTCTGCATTCATCAGTAAGCTAGTCATCAGAAGGTCAGCATAGCACTACACCAGGGTAAATTATACAAACACTGAAAAGGAAACACGTTAATTCTAGTCCAGCTTTTCTTTTTTGGTTGGGAAGGCATGCCTCTATCAGGATGCACAGAGGGGTAGTGCATCAGTAGGAAGGATGCAGTGGGATCCACATATAACCCTAATGTGGTTTTATTGGAGATGTGCCTGTATATAAATAAAACAATGCTCGTAGCCCCAACCCTCGCAAAACACATACACGCGTCCTTCATTCTTTCACTTAGAAAGTTTGAGGGATTATACGAAAAATCATAAATCAAGGAAAGTGGATGCCATGTTAATTCACTTGGATACACAGGAATTAAAGCCAATAACAAAATGTCTAATAATACATTTTTTGACATGACGAATGGTTGAATTAGGCAAATATATTTGGCTTTACGTCATGCCTTTTCCGAAGTAGTTCAAGCGAGTTAGATTGTAAGACCTCTGGAAACAGGGAAACACTTACTTTACCTAAATGTAAGTCTGTATTTACAATATAGTTTGATAAATCTTGATCCACTCTTGAATGCGACTTACTGTGACGTACAGTATAAACTGCAAAGCTCTGTTCATATCATACACAAGAAAGCATAGCACTGGCTGACGAAAAGAGCAGTAAAGGAATGCAGACTACATAAACACTGAAAAAAGAAAAAAGCCACCTTGGAGGAAGGGACCTACAGAATGCCAACAATTTGTGCATCCTCTCATCATTTCTCTGTTAGTTCGATGAAAATTTATCACAAGAAAGAGTCCAATCTACTCCAGGGTCAGTACAGCAACTAAAACCTCTGAGCTGTGAATGTATTCATAACATACAACTTGGCTTGCAGAAGGTCGGGAGGGTTTCTTACCCTTGTTTTAATACAGCTGATGAATGAACCTTCAGAAACCCGATGACAGGGTTCCGAGTTCACTGTGCTGTGGAAAAGAAATCAGAAAGTTCACTTGTTGCACAGGGGATCACCGTTCACAGCACGATCCCTTACAATGTGAAACTAATTACCGCAGCAACAATTTATGGTGTCTGTGGAGTCAGTTTGACCTAATCATGTAACTTTAGACCTCGGGCTGACAAACTACAACGAATAAGTCAACATACTTATATATCTGCTTTCTGGAAAGTTTTCTGGTTTGCAAAACCTTCCTGGAATAAGGAGGAAACCATGAATTAATTTTCATATCCATAAAGCCTGTCCATAGCACCATAGATAAAGAGCGTTGTTTTATAACAGGTCGCCCGTGTGTGAAGGTCACATAGTTAGCTATTTTTAGCCACTTTTATAAAACAAAAACCACATAGGCATCCAAAATACTAGCACAAACCTGGCAAAAACAGCAACTACCCTGAAGCCGCAGACATTTCTTACTGCTTAGGAGCAGATGCAAATATCAGCATGTAAAGTACACACAAATTGCGACCCCTCGGTACGCCTCACCTGGACATGCCTATGCCAAAGCAATTTTATGAGAAACCTTTTATTGGCATCTATGATGTGTGAAAAAGCCTTTAGAAAAATTACCCACAAAAAGTTTTGTTTTCACATTTTGTGATTTCAGGAGACATGCTGCCTGTGTTGGGTCCAATTACCATTAGTAGGTAAGGAGGTACATCAAACAAGCAGAACATATGAGCTTTGCTATCTTTATTGGCCATAATATTTCTTATTTTAAAGAAAATAGTTCAAGTTTCATGAATAATCTGATGAGATTAAAGCCAGTTGTAGAAATAGTTCTTTTAAAAGAACACTATAAAGGGCTGGCTTAAAAATACCCATTAATTCAGATCTTTGATTTTCTCCCTCTTCCAAAGAGTCACTTGATGCCTCAGAAAAAACCACTAGCCCAGGGGTGGGCAATTCCGGTCCTGGAGGGCCGCAGACCAGTCAAGCCCTCCAGGACCGGAATTGCCCACCCCTGCACTAGCCTATAGGAACAGAGGAAGATGTTGATACATACGAACCTCTAACACTAAGGAAGCCATGATGACCAGACAATGAGCTCATCAATGTAACTACAGTGTGAAGGCAATATAATAAGCAATGATTGGCTAATCCAACTTTCATGATTTCCATTCAAAACTGCAATCTGATGGACAATTTATCTTCATGATACAGAGACTAATTTGTATTATGTGCATCTCAATTTGAATATAAATTTCTAAGCAACAAATAATCAAAAATGTAAACCTACAAAAATCATGTAAAAGGTTTATTTCTTATTATACAGCCTTTAAAATTAGTATCTAAAGAGTTTACAATAAAAATTGACAATGGATAGAAAGGAACTCCAAACGTAATAACAGACAAAGAGAAAAAAAGGGAAAAAATAAAGTAAGAGATTAGAACACAGGTACCACTGGCGCCCCCGACCCTCATTAGCAGGCCTACCCTAAATTCTCACCATATGCCATTTGAAACAAATTTGTTTTTTAAGTTGACTTAAGATTTTTATATGAAATTTCCAAACATATGAAAAGTGGAAGATCATTCCATGGGGTAGGGGCCTTATAAAAGAATGTGGTTCAATGTGTACTCTCCAATTTAGATCAAGAGAGGTGAGATGTACCTTCTACACACATAGAACTCACAAAAAAGGTGGTGGAGTACTAATAATGTTAAAAAAAGAACTAAAAGCCAAAAAACTAACATCGAACCTACACACCAATATAGATTCCATCATTGTGAAAATTGGCAACATAACAATCTGCCTAATTTACAGGCCACCAGACAAACAGTCAGAAAAACTAGACCCACTAATTGACTTTTTAAGCTCCTCCACTGACCAAAATCCAATCATAATGCTCGGAGACTTTAACATCCCCTCATTACCAGCCTCATATGCCTCCCTTTTCATAGAATCAACAATAGACATGGATTTCCACCAAATAATAAACACTAGCACGCATGGAAAAGGTAGTAACCTTGACATGGTATTCCTACCAAACGCACTCTACCAACTATATAACCCAACATCCCTCAACTGCACACCGACCCCATGGTCTGATCATCACCTTATTAAATTCAATATCACAATAAACAACGCAACAGTTAAACGAATACCAACTAATGCACCTACCTCAAGATTTAGAAAATACAATGAAGAAGAATTCCTTGACCTCATAATCCCTAACTTATCAACCTCACCACAAAACCTAGATGCAGCAGTAACAAACTGGCACAAAACCATCAATAACGCTGCAGCTAAAAACAAATAAATAAGAAAAACACGCACTCTAAAGATGGTCAAGCCCCTGGTACAATAAAGACCTAAATTTAATGAAAAAGAACTTAAGAAAAGCTGAGGATAAATGGAGGAAAAATAAAAACGCAATTACAAAAGATTCATACCTCACACACCTTAACAAGTATAAAGACGCAATAAATAATGCTAAGAAAAATTACCACGCCTCCATCTTAAACAACGCAATAAACATACCTAGAGAACTTTTTCAATAGTCCAAAAACTGACAAATAATAATCACAACTCCAGCAATGAAATCACAGACATTACCCCACAGACACTGGCAAATTACTACATGAACAAGATAACGTATCACCCCCTACAACCTAAACCAATAGATACTTCGCAACTACATAACACAGACGAATGGTCTGAATTTCAACCCTTAACCAAGGTGGAGCTCAAATCCATCATCACAAGCATTAATACTACAACCTCACTACTGGACCCTTGTCCAGTAACCTGGATAAAGAACTCCATACCTGTACTCTCTCAATTCATCCTCCCAATAATAAATCTCTCCCTAAAAACCGGATACCTACCCTCCACACTAAAACACGCACAGATCCGCCCAATCCTAAAAAACACCACCCTTGACAAATCATCACCTAATTCTTATAGACCCATATCAAGTATTCCGTTTATGGCCAAATTAATTGAAAAAACCGTACAAATTCAAACACAGGAGTTCATTGATAGCTCAGCACCACTTGACGACCAGCAATACGGGTTTCGCCCAAGACACGGAGTAGAATCACTCCTAACAGTGCTAATTGACACACTTGTGAGGGGAATAGACAAACCCAAACAAGCATTCTTACTCATATTCATTGATGTTTCCGCAGCCTTCGACAGCGTTCACCATTCAACAATGATTAATAAACTTAAACAAATAGGTATAAAATCCACTGTTCTAAAATGGTTTACTTCTTATCTAACAGACCGAGCTCAAACGGTACAAATCGGGAACCTCACATCAAAAACATACAAACAAGAAATAGGCCTCCCACAAGGCTCAGCACTGTCAGCGTTACTTTTTAACATATATTTAAAACACATCTGTAAAATATTTAAAAAATTCAATGTCCTCTATCACCTGTATGCGGACGACATAATGATGTTTGTCCCATTCAAAATCCCAAATATCCCTATAAAACTCATTAACGACTGCCTCACTGAAATCAACATCTGGCTAAATGAAAACAATCTGTACATTAATCACTCAAAAACAGAAGCGCTAATAGTAACTAAATGCACAACATTCATTCCTCCCACTCATATTACATTACAAAATAATAATATCCTACTAAAATCTGAAATACGCTACTTGGGTGTTATACTGGATAAACACCTCAGTATGGACACACATGTAAGGAATATAACAAAAAAAGTTTACTTTAAACTAAAAATGCTAAAGCAACTCCGCCCACTAATGCACTTACAGGATTTTCAACGCGTCATACAAGCAATCATAACCCCACATTTTGACTTCGCAAATCAGACCCTACTTGGCGTAACTAAAGAAGCCTTAAAGAAACTCCAATTAGCACAAAACGCAGCAGCAAGAACCATTACGAAGGCCCCACCTTTCCAACACATAACCCCGATTTTAGAATATCTACACTGGCTCCCGATTCAAAGCCGTATAGAATACAAAACTATCCTAACCACCTACAAAGCCATAACAAAAACAGCACCCCTGTCCATAAATAACCTTATCAAAATAGAACCCACCCATAATCTCCAAAGGAGAGACCAGCTAAATAAATTAACCCCACCAAAAGAATTCATTAGAGCCAATAAATCCACTAACAAGAAAGCCTTCTCCCATGCAGCCCCCATCTTGTGGAACACAATCCCAATAGAATTAAGACAATTACCTGATATAATAGAGTTCAGAAAAAAACTCAAAACATTTTTATTCACAAAGCATTTTGGATCTATGATCAGCCCATCTCTCACCCCCCAGCTAGATAAGGGATAATCCTACCCAAGGTAATACACTATTCAACAAAAGAATGAAGCGCTGTAACCCTTAGACAAAATGATTAAGAAAGATGAAAAACAAAAATATGTATATAGTTTACTTCTGTTCAACTGTACATAGTTCTCTAATTGTTAATTGTCAATTGTTACTTGTTAACTGTAATTACCTAACTACAAATTGTTATATGTAAAAACAGATCACCCTGTTTATTGTTGTTATATGGAAACCGCACCTGATCAATGGAAGGAGCGGTATATAAATAATCATTAAATTAAATTAAATTAAATGTTAGGATGATTTCCATGAATATAACCTTGTGGCTAATGGCAGAAGAGGGGTTCTTGATCCTGTTTTGAAATCTGAAGCGGGCCAGGTTGTTTAGCTACTCCCGAGGGATTGGGGAGCGTGAAGTAACAAGACAGCCCGGACGCGAGCAGGAGATTGGAAGTAATGATCTAGCTCCTCCTTGACATTGGACAAGCTAAGTACATTTTCCTTGCATATTTGTTTATTGCTGGGAATTGAAGTTTCAGTACTTTAGTGGACAATGGTATGGACAACAACAGGTGTTGTTTTGTCCGGTTAAGGCCAGTTTATGGTCAATTTAAAATTGATTAAAACGGAGGGCTCACTTCGAGGGAGGAAACGTTTCTTCTCATGGTGAGCGATCCAACAAAAAAACAAAAAAATAATAGTGTGTTTCAAATTTACGCCCGTAATAGGGCAGGTTTGGGATATTAGGTCAGTTCGTATAGTAAGATAAGTGTGGGAAATCGAGAGTTTTTTGGTTTATAAGGGTTGATTTCCATGGGTGTAGTTTTGTAGTATTTGGCCAAAGTTAACTGGGCAGCTGAATATCGCCGCTGCCCCGTTAGCTTCTGCGCCTTGCATGGCTGTGTGACAAACCCAGTTATTCAATTCCGGTGGACAGATATGGTCCCAGCATTGAATATCTGAGTTAACTCTTCAGCGGCAATGGCTAAGTGCTGTACTCGTGCTAGCTGGTGCTGAATATTAGGCCCAGTAGGAATAAGACCTAAAGATTGCTCTGCAACCCAGTGTGACGGTATGGAATCTAATGAACAAGTTGTTTTCTTTGTGGAGATGGTGGTATTGGTTAAAGCAGCTATAATAACGTTAGAAAATGAAGACCAGGTATGGGTTAGTACAGCCAATATAGTTGGACTATTAGAGGGTATCCTCTGTACATGATAGGTAGATTGAACTTGCTCTCCTAGATTACGGCATTTTGGGACAAAATCATCCCAAATGTCAGATATTGCAGCCTAGTGACAAGATTCACTAGCACTGAATTCACATTCTCTGCTCCCAGGGAGGACATTCCTTGACCTCATGCTCACCCTCTCCGTCCCTGTGACCCAAGGAGTGGATCTCTAGGTCCCCTGCTCACTATAATTCCAAGTCAAGTGTAAGTGATTCCCTAGTACTACGCTCAAGAGGGTAATTTAATGAACTTTTTTCACATGTAAAGGGACTTTTATAAAATTATCCAAGGGGTGATGCACATCAAAGCACATGCAGTAACAAGAAGGTGCTTACTTTTACAAAACCTGGGTGTAAGCAAGTTCCGAGGTGCAGCTTGGTCAGAGCATAAGCAGAATCATGAGCTATGTGTTTAATTTATAAAATACACACACACTTTCAGGCCGATACAGAAAGTGGGCGCTGAAGTCATGTGTTATCAGCTTTTTACGCTTTCTGCAGTGCACCGATAGCACACGATTTCAGCTTCAGCAAATGAACCACATCTTAAATTGTGTGCAAAATGGCAGGGTTAAACTGGAAGAGCAAGCCAAACACATATGCCCAAAAAATCAGCACTGATTTGGCATGCTGTCCCAGAGAAATGGGCACTGCATGGCTAATTTGCATATCGGCCCCGACAGGATTTTGATTGCATCAAGAAAAGTCCCCGATGCCATCAAAATACTGTTGCGGGCTGGTGCTCCGACAGAAAGTCACTCCCTGGAGGTCAAAAGGCTCCAGATCCCCCACCCCCATCCCACTTCAAACAAAACTGGTGGCCCCAGAACCCCCTTCTGGTATCGTTTAAAGGGGGAGCACCACCTATGCGCTCCTGCTCTCGGCCCGCCATCTTGGAACATGGGAGTGCCTGGCTCCAAGTGGTGCATCCTGGGATGCGCCAAGTGTGGTCAGATAGCCAGGATGCACCGCATGAGGCCAGGTACAGCCATTTTCCAAGATGGCAGACAGAGCGGGAGCGCGTAGGCAGTGCTCCCGCTTTGAAAGATACCGGGAGGGGGGTTCTGGGTCCGCTAGACAACCAGGTTAGTTTTTGGTTTTTTTTAAAATGGGGTGGGGGTGGTAAACCACCAGGGAGTGAGTTTGTCAGTGCACCGGCCCACGACAATATTTTGATGGCATTGGGGGCTTTTCCCGATGCCGTGATGACCTCCAATGCCATCAAAATCCTGTCAGGGGCATGCGCTAGAGGTGTAAGTCACCTCAGACCCAAGCGTAGAGAGACAGGAACTAAAGCTGGATGCAAAATCCTCTACGCCTGTCTCTGCATTGGGCGCAGAAATCATTTGAATACCAGATTATTATGTGTAGCTCATTTGCCTGCAATTTAAATACATTTAAATATTCAAAGTGTTAATTGGGCACTAGCTTTTTCCATTGCCATTTACACGCTGTCATAGAGCAGGAGCTAATAAAAGTGAGGACATAGGAAAAGAAGCTGTCTGTCCCAAAACAAATGAGGTGCAGAGAATGCAATTGCCTAGCAAAACAGCTAGAGGGAGTAGGCGTGCACTTACAGAGGCTGAGTGGACACACCTAGCTAATCAGCAGCACCTGAAAACTAGCCCGGGATGCTCAAAGGCAGAATACCTTTATAAGCAAGTGGATGGAGACAGAAAGCAAGGCAGCACTGGAAGGCAGGACAGCACCGGAGAGCAGAGCACTGCTGAGAAACGGAGCAGTGGAACCAGGACTAGTGGCACGGCTGCAGGAACTGGAAGAGAACCAGAAGGTCCCAGGGAGAAAGACAGACGGAGGAGAGTCAGTCCTGTGGAAGTCGTGGTAGCCAGAAACTCCAGAGGTAAAGAGCTAAGAAGCAGGAAGCCAGGCTTGGAGAGAGGCCTACGCTTGCCAGAAAGCCCGGAGACCAGATTGAAAGGTACCAGAAGCTTTCAAGAGAAAGATTGTCAGAGAGACTGGGTCCTAAGGGAAATACCTGAGGAGGACACTTCCAGCTATGCCTATTACAGGAAACCAAGGTATGATGATTCTTTATTCATGAAGAAAGGCTCAGCTGCTAGAAGCCCTTATAAAACAGATGCCCAGTTTAAAGGAAGAGAAAGCAGGCCAGAGTTTCACCAGCCAAGATATAGAGGCTATAAAACAGGCCATGCTCATGTAAGAACCTTAGAACAATTGTATGGAAAACAAGGGAACAGAAATAGGGACTGGCCAGTGATAACAGCCAGAGAAAGCCCCAGCCCAGAAGAAGATAATAGTGATTTAGAACCGATGCAAGTGGAGCTTATAGACCCTATTCCCTTATCTCAGGAGGAATTGATGGATTGTTCCATGTGCGTTGTGGGTAGTTTGGAATCACTGCCGGAACTGTGAGCCTTACAGATATTACCTTAAGTTTTCATATCTGTGTTGATTGAAAGAAGAATGTTCAGACATATAATTCACTCCAATGTTGAAAGAATCCTTGGTTAAATTCCTTTCCACAGCTGTGAAGATTATAACAGTTTACTTTGTACCTTGAGTTTGGTTTATGCCTGAAAAGAAGGACTTTCTTTAATTTTTGTAGCCCAATGAATCTTTTTGTGAAAAGGGAAATAAAAGCCTTATTCTCCCTCCACTTTGGCTTACATGACTTATTTGCACCAGGAGCAGGACTACATAGACCAGGCTGTACCTGGCCTTAAAGAACCCTCCTCTCCTAAAATTAACTATATACCCAGCCTCCCCGTTCAGCCACCGGCCACCAGGGGGAGGTTGGCGACATAAATGGCGTAGTTGTTCGGATCTCGGGCCGAAGAACTACAAAAAGAGAAAAGAAAGAAACCACTACCAAGATTAAAAAACAAAACAAAACAAAAAAAAAACCTGAAGTGGAAAAGGAAAACCCGGAGTGGAAAAGGAAAACCCGGAGTGGAAAAGGAAAACCCGGAGTTGAAGAAAAACCCGGAAGGGGAAAGCCGTGGTGTTGCTGGCAGTGGTGGCAGAATGCTACAAGGAGGAGCAGCAGTTTCTTTTTCCAAAAGTTGACTCAACCCCAGCATCAGGTAAAATGTAGATGAGCATGACCTGTGCTGGATGTGGGTGTAAGATTTGAGAAAAAAGAAAAAAAAAGGGGGAGAGAGTGAACTGATTTTTGGTTATCAGGCCGCACTTGGTTTTCTCTCTGATTTTTATGGATCAGAAAGAGCTATGTGCATGGATGGCCCTCCAATTCGACAAGCAAAGAGAACTGGCTTGCCAAACTCAGCAAAAATATATGATACCAAAACCCAGTATAAATATAATCTAAAAATCAAGACCAGGACTGAAAACACCGTCAAACAAAGCAAAACATTTTTTTGTCGGAACTGCCAGCCCAGTAGAGAGGAGAAAACCCTCACACCGCTGTGGCTTTTCCTTTTAATTATTCAATATGTTAAAATCAGTAATCACTTAACTGAAGGCTGTGACCATTTCTATCCAGTCAGCAATGTGATTTTTTGCATTGCTGACTGGATAGAAATGGTCACAGCCTTCAGTTAAGTGATTACTGATTTTAACATATTGAATAATTAAAAGGAAAAGCCACAGCAGTGTGAGGGTTTTCTCCTCTCTACTGGGCTGGCAGTTCCGAAAAAAAATGTTTTGCTTTGTTTGACGGTGTTTTCAGGCCTGGGCTTGATTTTTGGATTGCCAAACTCAGCAGCAGGCAGTACTGGCCATGCACGAGCAGCAGAAGCCCATCTTACAGATGATGGAGGCATGGGTAACTCATCAGCAGAAGTCACAGGAAACAGCCGCAAGTCATCAGGGACAGAATCCTGGACAATGGTCTGTTGACGCTTTAACTGTAGGGAAGTTAAGTGCTACAGATGGTATTGATGATGTCCTTGATTCTTTTGATAGGATTGCACATTCGACGGCTTGGCCGAAGGAACAATGGGCAATTGGCCTGGCAGCTTCTCTTACAGGGGAGGCGCTGTCAGCTTACAGGGCGATGCCTCCTACTTTAGTAAAAGATTACCATGAAGTAACCAAGGCCATCAGGGATCGCCTGGGCCTCACACCACTTGTGTATAATCATATGCTATGAGCCGCTCACCTTAAGATAGGCAAGACACCTAAGGCTCTAGGCCATACGTTAAGGAGCTTAGCAGCGAAATGGTTAAAACCGGAGGAAAAAACTGTAGACACTTTAATGGATATGATAGTTCTGCAAAATGAGGAAGCTCTGCACGCTTTTAGGTACTGCAGACATATATTGTTCTAACACTGTCACACCACTGCAGAAGCCATTACGCTAACTGAGCGTTATTTGGAGGCAGAATTGGCCACCCAGCAAAGTGGGGAAAGTCCAAAGATGGCAGCTGGTGCGATAAAGCAAACATCAGAAAGTCTCTCACGCTATAAAACTCAAGGAATGACAAATGTTAGTTCTGTGTTGAGGGACCGCTCTAAAAGATGTTTTTCATGTGGGAAAACGGGCCACATAAAGAGTGAATGTCAGACCTGTACTGCTCTCATTGGTGAGAACATGAAAGCATTATGGGAAGGATTTGTATTGGATGTAACGGTACAAGGCATTGATGCCAAGGCTCTCCTGGACTCTGGCGCGGATCAAACCATGATCTCCTAAAAACTATGGTCTTTGATTAAGGAGCAAGGTGAATCTGCACCAGATCGGCCAGAGGGGAAGGTAAAGATAAAGTGTATTCATGGGGCTGCAACATATTATCCGGTGTTTAAGCTGATTGTGAAAGACTTTGGTATTGAAAGAGAAATGTTGGTTGCAGTTGTACCCAAACTACCCCAAGTGCTAGTGCTAGGCAGAGACTGGCCTCATTTTAAAAGAGGTTTAGAAAAAGGCTTGTCTCCCCAGGAAGTTGTTGTGTCCACATGCACTCCCTATAAGATAATGGCAGTTCCCAGTCCCCTCTTGGGGAAGACTAAAAAGCCCGAGCAGAAAATACAGGAAGAGCCCCTGAAGAAATTTGTATTAAAATTCTGTAAAACGTCTAGGCAAGCTCGTAGTCCCCAACGAGCATCCGCCCAGGCCGCGGGCTATGACTTATATAGTGCCGAAAATCAAGTGGTACCCAAGCAGGGCCGAGCCTTAATTGACACAGGCATACAAATAGAGTTACCACAAGGGTGCTATGGTCGTATTGCGCCTCGATCTGGCCTGGCTTACAAACATTTCATCGATGTAGGGGCTGGAGTAGTAGATCCAGACTACAGGGGCTCCCTTAAGGTCCTTTTATTCAATTTTGCAGAGGCGGACTTTAATGTCAAAATAGGGGATCGCATTGCCCAGTTGATATGCGAACGAGTTGGATTCCCAATCCTGGAAGAGGTGGCTATGGTGACTCCCACGAGCCGGGGAACCGGAGGTTTTGGCTCGACGGGACGAAGCGATATGGAAGGTTTTGTAGCAGTGGGTAAAGACCAGCTGGACGAAGATCTGGGCCCTCGGCTAGATACCCTGCGTGAACAATGGATTGAACCAGTAGAAACTGAAGGGGGAGTACCCCAATTTTTGAAAAACTTGAGGAGTCGTCTAAAGCGGACTTCTCGTCTCGCAGAAGAAAAGCTGAAAGATAGCAAACAAAAGCAAAAGAGATATTATGACAGAGATACAAAGCCTAGGCAACTAAGTGTAGGTAAGAAAGTGGTAGTCTTAGTGTCCGGACCTAACCCAAAATTCGAAGCCCAGTGGAGGGGACCGTATATAGTGGTCAAACCACTTGGTCCAGCCTCGTATCTGATACAGGACAAAAAGGGACACAACCAAGTCTATCACATAAATGTCCTCCGACATTGGCATGAAAGATTGGCTCTCATGGCGTCATCAGAAAAAGGGTCTAACTATATGGCGTAGCAACCTTATGACTATAAGGTAGAGCATAGAGCAGGGAAGATGCATTATAATGCTGATGCCATGTCGCAAATTATGTGCTGTAGGGAAAATGATAACTCAGCCCGTAATATTTTAAGAAGGGGGATATGTCATAGAGCAGGAGCTAATAAAAGTGAGGACATAGGAAAAGAAGCTGTCTGTCCCAAAACAGATGAGGTGCAGATAATGCAATTGCCTAGCAAAACAGCCAGAGGGAGCAGGCGTGCACTTACAGAGGCTGAGTGGACACACCTAGCTAATCAGCAGCACCTGAGAACTAGCCCAGGAAGCTCAAAGGCAGAAGACCTTTATAAGCAAGTGGCTGTTGACAGAAAGCAAGGCAGCACCGGAAGGCAGAGCAGCACCGGAGAGCAGAGCACTGCTGAGAAACGGAGCAGTGGAACCAGGACTAGTGGCACAGCTGCAGGAACTGGAAGTGAACTAGAAGGTCCCAGGAAGAAAGACAGACGGAGGAGAGTCAGTCCTGTGGAAGTCGTGGTAGCCAGAAACTCCAGAGGTAAAGAGCTAAGAAGCAGAAAGCCAGGCTTGGAGAGAGGCCTACGCTTGCCAGAAAGCCCAGAGACCAGATTGAAAGGTACCAGAAGCTTTCAAGAGAAAGATTGTCAGAGAGACTGGGTCCTAAGGGAAATACCTGAGGAGGACACTTCCAGCTATGCCTATTACAGGAAACCAAGGTATGATGATTCTTTATTCATGAAGAAAGGCTCAGCTGCTAGAAGCCCTTATAAAACAGATGCCCAGTTTAAAGGAAGAGAAAGCAGGCCAGAGTTTCACCAGCCAAGATATAGAAGCTATAAAACAGGCCATGCTCATGTAAGAACCTTAGAACAATTGTATGGAAAACAAGGGAACAGAAATAGGGACTGGCCAGTGATAACAGCCAGAGAAAGCCCCAGCCCAGAAGAAGATAATAGTGATTTAGAACCGATGCAAGTGGAGCTTATAGACCCTATTCCCTTATCTCAGGAGGAATTGATGGATTGTTCCATGTGCGTTGTGGGTAGTTTGGAATCACTGCCGGAACTGTGAGCCTTACAGATATTACCTTAAGTTTTCATATCTGTGTTGATTGAAAGAAGAATGTTCAGACATATAATTCACTCCAATGTTGAAAGAATCCTTGGTTAAATTCCTTTCCACAACTGTGAAGATTATAACAGTTTACTTTGTACCTTGAGTTTGGTTTATGCCTGAAAAGAAGGACTTTCTTTAATTTTTGTAGCCCAACGAATCTTTTTGTGAAAAGGGAAATAAAAGCCTTATTCTCCCTCCACTTTGGCTTATATGACTTATTTGCACCAGGAGCTGGACTACATAGACCAGGCTGAACCTGGCCTTAAAGAACCCTCCTCTCCTAAAATTAACTATATGCCCAGCCTCCCCGTTCAGCCACCGGCCACCAGGGGGAGGTTGGTGACAACGCATATCGGTCTCTTTCCTGCACTGGACGTTAGCTTGAAGTGTGCTTAAACGTGCCGTTTTTGGTGCTTAAAGGCTGCACTAGTTTTCTGCATTGGCCTATTTAAGCATGAGAATTTACACCTTCTCTTAAGTAGCAGCATATGTCTGTGGCTGCAGTCCAGCCATGATTTCTGCTGGTTTACCACTAATATTTTATAAAGACACATAGGCGCCTTCTTGATCTTGAATTCAAGGTGACCTCTTATAAAATTATCCTCAATTTGTCTCTGCTCCCAGAGCCCACAGAGGTTATCTCCTGGGCTAAACAGCCACACTCTCTTTCCTCTCGCAGCCCACGCAATGTACCTCTTTGATCTTTCGTAAACTGTATGCTCTTGGGATCTGAAAAGAGGCCAGAATTAGTCCTGGTTGTATTCTATGCAAAGGGAGAGAGGGGATCGGAGGTCGAGAGATGGGCTCCTTTTAAATGGTGGCATTCTGCTGTTGCACCGATTGCGTGCCTCTAAGGCTAACCCCAAGCTGGAGAGTGGATTTCCCACTGCAGACTTGTAATTTAGGGCCTATGTACTAAGCTGCGTTAGCTAGTTAATGCCAGCATTACCATGGAGCCTGTATAACACTTACCACAGCATGTTAACTCTTAGTGCAATAATGCCTGAATTAATCAGCTAATGGAGAAATTAGCAATTTGGAGCATGGAATAGGTGGGGACCACAGCTTACAGTTAACACATATCGTTAACGATGCATTAACATGGCAGATGACACCAAGCGGTTAATGTCATTTCAAGAGGAATAGCTAACTGCATTGCACAGTAACTATGCTGGGACCTTTCCTCTGTGCTAACTGCAGGGCAGCCCTCCTAAAACTGCTGGAAACACCCCCAACAGTTAACAGAGATTTTGCAGTTATCGCACATTAATTCTGGCAATTATCACACTAACTGCCAAACTTTGCCACACCTTAGGATACACAGGCTTTGGCGTTCCCAGAGTTGACATTTCCTAGCTATGTCACACTAGCTCCCTTCTCCTGCTTCCTGAGGGGGGGGGGGGAGGAGAGGTGGATCCCTAGCCCCATATGAGACTTGTTCAATAACACAAGAAGTATAACACTGACAGTTATTGCACTCAGTCCTAGTCTGATAAACACACTTCCTCCAGCGCTCCTGCCACTGCTGGAAACAATTTTGAATTGCCTCTTTCGTTATGCTGTGAAGCTGCTGTGTCTAATTTTCTTTAATGGTTTCTAAATCGTCGAATATCCTTCCTTTCAGTGGTAATTTCAGTTTTGGAAACAAGAAAAAGTCACAGGGTGCGAAGTCAGGTGAGTAAGGAGGCTGATGGACTTGCTCGATTTGGTGTTTGGCCAAGAACTGCTGGACAAGATGTGATGCATGAGCTGGGGCATTATCATGATGAAGCAACCATTCACCATTCCTGTGCAACTCTGGCCTGTTATGACAAACTGCATCTCACAAACGTGTCAGAACTTGAACGTAGTAATCCTTATTGATAGTTTGGCCTTTTGGAGCGTACTCATAATGAATACTACGCTGGTAAAAGAAACCTGTGAGCATGACCTTTACATTGCTCCACACCATTCGGGCTTTCTTGGGTCTAGGAGAGTCTGGAGTCTTCCATTGTGAGGACTGAGCCTTAGTTTCGAGGTCATAACCATAAACCCATGATTCATCATCATAGATCTCTGTCATATCTCCCCTCAGTCGTCTCTTTTCCAGGTTGAAGAGCCATAACCATTTTAGCCTCTCTTCATAGGGGTATCCTTCCATCCCCTTTACCATTTTGGTGGCTCTTCTCTGTACCTTTTCTAATAATGCTCTATCCTTTTTAAGATATGGCGACCAGAATTGCACACAATATTCAAGGTGCGGTCTCACCATGGAATGATATAGAGGCATTATAATATCCTTTGTTTTATTTTCCATTCCTTTCCTTATGATACCTAGCATTCTATTTGCTCTCTTGGCCGCCACTGCACACTGGGTGGAGGGTTTCAACATGTTATCCACGATGATGCCTAAATCATTTTCCTGGGTGGTGGTTCCTAATGTGGAACCTTGCATCGTGTAACCATAGTTTGTATTGTTCTTTCCTAGGTGCATAACTTTGCAGTTATCCACATTAAATTTCATCTGCCATTTGGATGCCCAGTCTTCCAATTTATCAAGGTTGTAATTTTTCACAATCCCCATGGGTTTTAAAAACTTTGAATAATTTTGTGTCATCTGCAAATTTGATTACCACACTCGCTATTCCCATTTCCAGGTCATTTATGTATTTATTTAGACAGTTTTGTATAACACCTTATCTTTCAATCAAAGTGGCCAACAAGACTTTGGGAGGCATGCATTCAACAGGTCATGTATGAATAAGTTAAAAAGCAGTAGACCCAGCACAGATCCCTGTGGTACTCCACTATTCAGCTTTCTCCATTGGGAAAATTGGCCATTTAGCCCTACCCTCTGCTTTCTATCTTTAACCAGTTCCTGATCCACATCTAGAGGGCAACTGCTGTAACAGCCATTGCAGAGACATTTTTCAGTATTCTAATGGCATAAACCCGTAAGTGACTTAAGATGGAGGTCAGACCTTCACAGTGCAAGTCTGTTTTCCATAAAGAAGCCGTAACTTGACGATTCATATGTTATGACCCGTCCCAGCACATGGGAGGAGTAAGAAACCCATGACCTAATATGCTGCTATTATGTACTATATATGCAATTCTTTTGCACCCTTGGAAATTAAGTTTCAGGTCATAACTTAATTTCCCCAAGACGGTAGCAAATTAGCATTTCCAATGGAAATGTCTTTTTTGGAATATTTAAGCATTATTGCCCTGTATTGCGTCAAACACGTTTGCCCCACCCTAAACTCTGCACTTTGATTCTGTGCCATTATTAGTAATATTTCATTTCAGTTTCTCCTTCTATAATATTCTTTCCAATGTTATTCTTGAGAAAACGGTGGTCTGACTACAACCTTAAGTTTCCCATAACCAAGCCAAGCAGCTAGGCACAAAGATAAATAATAAAAATACATTAGTGAAATGTTGCTCAGTAAGGATAAGAGATCACCGGACTAGGCTCAAAATGAAAATGGAGTAAAAATTGTGTGCAGGTGCAGCCTAGTGGTTAGAACAGTGGAATGAGAACCAAGGAAGCCAGGGTTCAAATCCCCACTGATGCTCCTCAGGACAACGTTCTACTGCCACACATAGAAACTTAGATTGGAAGAGAAATGCCTAGGTGTACCTCACTTTGAGCTACTGCTAAAAAGATCTGCGCTAAATCAAAATAATTAAACTGCTGGATAGGAAGTGTATTATATGCGAGATAGAAAGGCTTCTTTAACCCAATTATGCACCCAGTGAGGAAATTACCATAGCCTGAAAAAGTAAGTATCATGCAATAACTATTCTAATCTTGCAGCAAAGACAAAAATATGACAAATTCTTCAAAAGCATGAATATATGCAGTGTTAAAGTTATAGTACTGTATAAAAATGAATATTTAGCTCATGTCTTTTCATAGTTAGTTCAAGGTAAGTTACGCTGAGGTACAGTGGGTATTTCCTTGTTCCCAGGGGACTTAAAATCTAAGTTTAACCCTGTAGCACTGGAAGGTTAAGCTACTTGCTTAACCCTCGTTTTTTCAAAATCCAATTTTTGCTCCCTACTGACTTGCTGTGAGAGACCTGCCCAGCTCCACAGCTCAGCAACTGTGCAAAATATAAGCATATTTCTGTCCAGTTAACTGCAAAAGAAATGAAAGCAAAATGTTTGGCTGTACATCAAGAACAGCTATCACTGAACAGGAAAAACACCAGAAATATATCCATTTACAATGGGAGAAAAATGCATTAAGCAAACAAAAGCTTGTTTTCATATACCAAGCGAAAGCCTGAGCTAACACCACTGTGTTCAAGAGCTCTTTTTTTTTTGTTAAAACTCCAAATACCGAATTCTTTTGTTTTTTTTCAATCATCTTGTCTAACGAAGTAATGCTTTATTTTCTATGTACACTAAAAAAAATAAGTACATTTGACTGATGTAAATATTGTAATAAACTTCCCCAATTAATAGCAGAACTTAGGAATCTGAAATATTACAGATCATCTATTACAATGAGAGTCATCCAAAATAGACACCAAGGGGGTTATTCCGAGGCACGAATAACAGGGATGGACTTCCTGTTGGGACGTCCTTCCCCGCTATGTGTGCCTTTTCCTGGTCCTGTCTACCTTCCCCCCGTCTTGTACAGGGAAGATAGACGGGGACGGGAAAGGGGCGACTGGAGGCGGTGTTAGGGCGGGCAGTGGGTGGTTGTCGGCCCCGGACGTACAGGGCCAATTCTAATGTCGGCCCTGTACGTCTGGGGGCCGGCGACTTGCATGGGGAACGTATTCCACCTCCAAGGTGGAATAAGTTCCCCTAGTCGCCAGGGATCAGCAGACCTGGGGGGTGCAGATGGGGCAGGGGGAACCTAGGACATTTCCCATAGCCCGACCCTGACCTTAGGAGGCCAGATCGGGGTCGGGCTGCAGGGAATCAGCATAAGGAGCCGGCGGCTGGGGATCGTGGCTCTTCAATGGGGCCGCAGCGCCAAGACAAATGGATGTCATGGCACTGCGGCTCCATTGACGAGCCCTGATTGAGTTAGCCGTGGAAGGCCTGTATGTGCAGGCCAGATGGAATTGGGGTACAGGCCTGTTCGCGATTCTGATCCTGCGGGGCTAGACGTGCCTCGTGGGATCAGAATCATGACTCTCTCTGTGCATCTGGTTCCGGCCAGATGCGCGGGATGGAATCAGGCCCCAAGGGACCAGTGTAATATGCCATGTGTTAAAAGTTTATACCCAGACTTCCGGTGGCATGGTGGACTAGGAAGGACGTCTCCTTCTTAGCTCCGGAGCCTAATCACCCCCCTCCCTATTTATTTGGTGTATTGCTGCCCCCATGCTTGATTTGAGTAGGGGGAGATATTGTCTGCATAGAGGGGGACAATCTAGCGCTCCGGAATAGCTGTGCATCGCATGGCCACGAAATCCCCGCGGCGGGAGCAGCCCAGGGGCGGAGAAGGTAAAATGGCGGAGGTTGTTACGCCCGGCCCGAATACCACTGCCTCCTGCGCGATGGTGGATGAGGTCTCTAAGGCAGTAGTGGCTGCGTTGGAGGACCGCCTGGGGGGCTTAGCGACTCAGATGACTGCGGTGGCACAGGCGGTCTCCGAGTTTGCCAGCCGTGTGGAGCAAGTGGAGCAGCATGTTAGCACCCTGGAGGACACGCGGGAGCACGATGCGGCCAGGATCCAAAAGCTGGAGGAGGCCCTGCGGAAACAGGCGGATAAGCTTGAGGACCTCGAGAATCGGAGTCGCTGCAACAACTTACGTTTTATTGGAATCGCGGAGTCGGTACAGGATAGAGATCTTCGGCAGTATCTGGAGCAGTGGCTGCCTGCTAACCTGTCGCTGGCAGAGGGGCTCGGCGAGATCACCCTGGAGAGAGCGCACCGGCTGGGCCCTTATAGAGCCGGTGATACTCGGCCCCGAGCAGTCATTGCCAGGTTCTTCAACGAGGCCCAAAAGGAAGGAGTCTTGCGGGCGGCGAGACATTCGCGGTGCTCTGGTACATCTGCCTGCAGTGTGCTGATTTTTCAGGACTATTCAGCCGGGGTCTCGCAGAGGCATAGGGCCTACAAAGAGGTCTGTGGCCGGATGGTGGAGAAGGGCCTCCGTTTAACCTTGGCCTATCCTGCATTGCTCCGGTTGGATGGTGCGGGTGGACGCCGTGTGTTTTCTACGCCAGAGGAGGCCTTGGACTATTGCAATCAATGCGGGTGACTCTGGGGTCCTCCATTGGGCGGGCCGGTAGAGTCTTCGAGCTATCCCTGGACTATGTAGGCATGTGTGGTGTTTGGGGGAGAATATCGCCATGTTGTTGGTTATACTGGATGTTGCTTCATGTTTCTTTTCCTGAGTGTTAAATGCTATGTATGTAGTGTCAACGGCCACCATGGGCGAAATGCTGACCCCTTCTCACACTTGCCCTATTCCGCCACAAGCGGGCGTGCTTGTTTTCTGGCTGTGGAGTTGAGCGCCTGTGGCTTGACTGGGGTCTCAAGGGGCCTGCTAGAGGTAGATCTGACAGCACTTGACCTCTGCTAGTGGGGAGAAAAAGTTAATTTGTTCCTTCCCCCTAGATTAGTTGGGGCACTTGCTTGTTTGTTAGGTTTTTTTTTTTAGTAATAGATGCCTACCCATTTGCAGTATACACACCTTGGCAGTTCTCCGGGTTATCTCCCTTTTCACTGTTTTCATTGTACCCACCTCTGTCCCCCCTTATAGTGTGGTGCTGCTAAGTGTTTGTAGTATGTGGCAGGATAGGGGGGGCTGATTGTGGGGGTGGTGGGGGTACTGGGGAGTGTCATTCCTTTTATTTCCTCTTATTTTTCTCTTAGAATTTGCCCTCTACTATTCCATTACTTCTGACCCTGGGGAGGGTTTTCAATTTCAATATGGGTTTTTCACTATGGTCATTATGGGGTCTTCTGGATGGGGGGTGGTGTTGTAGCCACTGTTGTTACTTGTGCTGGGAGGGATACTTAGGCTGGGATACTTAGGGCGGAATGGGTGAGGATTGGGGTTGTAGGGCATGTTGTAGCTGGGGGGAAGACGGGGCAGACATATGTGTAGGTTTGGGGAGGGGGGGCTCTACATGTCTCGGAAGGCATGGAAGCGGTGGGGGAACCTGGGGAGCCAGGGCGACAGCTGGAGAGTGGAGAGGGAGTTAGGGAGTTGTGGGGGTGGGGGGGGGGGCTTGGGCAGAGGGGGGTTGTTCGGCTTACTCAGGTATGGGGGATGGTGGGCGGCTGGTATGTGCTTGGCTTTGTGGGTCTGTTCGAGTTGGTGAATGTGCGTGCTTGTGTCCGTAGCTGTGTGCTGGTGAGTTGGGGTGAATGGATGTGGGGGGGGAATCCTAGGCTGGGGGGGTTCTCGCCACGGTAAGGGAATGGTTGCTGTTCTTTGGAGACCCTTTGGTTGGAGGGGTAATGGGTAAGGGCCTTAAGATAGCCTCCTGGAATGTATGCGGTCTGGGCTCGCCGATTAAGAGATATAAAGTATTACAACAACTAAAACGAAAGCAAATAGGGATTAGTATGCTGCAAGAGACATCAATCTGAGGCTGAACATGCGAAATTGTGTAAAGGCTACATTGCTAAGGTTTTATGGGGCCCCTGCAATTGGGAAGAAACGAGGGGTGGCCATTTTAATTGCAAAGCACGTGCACTGGGTGGAGGAGAAAGTGGAACTAGATTTGGAGGGTCGCTATGTTATGGTGTTGGGGCTGCTTGATGGTACTAAAGTAGCCCTGTGTTCGGTGTATGCCCCTAATGTATATGAGGCTCGATTTTACCAGGCTTTGGACTCGGTTGTTGACATCCACTGCTGGTTATCAAGTCATTATGGGAGGGGATTTTAATGCAGTTTTAGATGAGGACATGGATAGATCTGGGTCAGCTGGGCGGAGAGATAGGAGGAGTCAGCGGAGACTGTGGGGTTTATGTGAAGCGAATCGGCTGTTGGACATTTCGCACGTTTTACACCCTGGGGACCGAGAGTATACTCGGTCTAGGGCCCATGGCACGTGGTCACGCATTGATTATTCCTTGCTCTCGGACTCCCTGTTTAGCGGGGTGCTAGCAGCGGAAGTTGGTCCCTCGGTTATCTCTGATCATGCGATGATTAGATTGGAACTGAGCGATCGAAGTCCCAGGGGCTGCCGGCTTTGGCGTTTTCCGTTGGAACTTAGTGGGGATGCACACTTTGTCGGGTTTTTGCGGGATCGATGGAGAGACTATGTGGCCTTTAATGACCTCCCGGGGACCTCTCCGGCTCTCTTTTGGGAGGCCGGGAAAGCGGTTCTTCGGGGAGAGATTATTAGTTATCACAGTCTCCAGCGGAAGCGGAGAAACCAGCGCATCCTTGTCCTGGAACGGGAACTGGGTGTGGCACGGCGACAGGTAGCGGTGAGCCGGACGGCGGTCAATAGGTGTAAGTTGCAGGAGCTACAGAAAGAGTTGGAGATGCTTCTTCACCAACGTGCTCAGAAATCCCTGTTGTATTATAGATATCAATTATACCAGCATGGCAATAGGGCGGGGAGGTTGCTGTCATCTTTGGTGAGGCCGGTGGGGGGGTCGCGCCATATTGGGGCTATTAGGCACCCGGATGGGTCCCTTCGTTGGGAGGCGGTGGAGATTGAACGGGTCTTTTCTGATTATTTCCGCCAGCTTTACGCGGGGGATGGGGACAGAGAACAGGAGAGTGCGGAATTTTTGGCGGGGTGTGTTCTACCACATTTGACCGCTGAGCAGGTGCAGACTTTGAATCAACCCATCTCCTTGCGTGAGGTGCAGGATGGGATTCGGAATTTGAAGAACAGGCGAGCGCCTGGCATGGATGGGTTTCGGGGCGAGTTTTACAAGTCCTTGGGGGATGCCATAGTGGCCCCGTTGGCGGGATACTTTGAAGATTTAGTTCAGCGTGGTGGCTTTCCCTATGAGGCAAATAAAGCTGTGGTTACTATACTGCCGAAGCCGGGGAGGGACCCGCTTAATCCGGGCTCGTATCGGCCCATTTCTCTTCTCAATGTCGATATTAAGATTTTAGCCAAGATTATGGCGGACCAGCTGGCGGTCTTTTTGCCGGCCCTGATCCATGGGGATCAGGTGGGCTTTGTGCGGGGCCGGCATGCGGCTTATAGTTTGCAGCGCCTTTTGATTTCTGTCTGTGCGGGGCGGGCGGCTCAACTGGAGTCTATGCTTATCAGTTTTGATGCCGAAAAAGCGTTCGACAGGGTCAATTGGGGGTTCATGTACCAGGTTTTGGGAGCCATGGGATTTACTGGTTTCTTTGTTGATGTGGTACGGCTTTTGTACGCGGACCCGATAGGGGCTATCATGGTGAATGGGAACCTGACCTCAGACTTTCCCATTCAAAAAGGGACGCGCCAAGGTTGTCCACTGTCTCCGCTCCTGTTTGTTCTGACCCTGGAGCTTCTTTTGATCAGGATTAGGGCACACTCTCAGTTTCGGGGCGTCCCGGTGGGGCGGATGGAATTTCGCATTGCGGCCTTTGCTAATGATCTGCTTGTGCATTTAGCGGACCCTCAGAAGGGGTTGCCCCACTTGCTTAGACTTCTTCATGAATACGGGGTGCCCTCTGGTTTTTGCTTAAATTTGGATAAATCTGAGGCAATGTTAATGGGCCCCGGAGCGCAGTGGGGTTGGCAGGGTGACTTTCCTCTGAAATGGGCGCGGGGGCAACTCAAATATTTGGGCATTTATATACCGGGGGAGCTGGGTGGCCTTTACCAGTTTTATGTCACTAAGCTTTTAACCGCTCTGACGGTTAGTGTAGATAAATGGCGGGACCTGTCCTTATCCTTAGGGGGGCATACTGCCCTGTTCAAGATGACGCTGTTTCCTCGGATTTTGTATGTGCTGCAGACTCTCCTGTTGTTGCTGAAATGTTCTGATTTGTGTAAGATGGACAAGTTACTTAATCGATTCTTATGGCGGGGTCGACGGCCTCGAGTACGCCTAGAGGTGTTGCGGCAACCTTGGGTTGCAGGAGGTATGGGTCTTCCCGACATTAGGAAATACAATATAGCTTGCCTATTACGGTATGCTCGGGATTGGCTTTGGGATTTGGGAGAATATACTCCGCTGGGAATGTTGCGGGAGGCTGTGCGACCTTTTCACTTGCTCTACCTTTTGCATGCGAGGGTGCTGCGGGAGATGGATCAGGATCTTCATGCTGTTCTGGATCTCATTCGCAGGGCGTGGAAGTATTTTTGTCAGAGCCGGAAGTTTGCCGCAAATTATTCTCCTTATCTCCCCATTCGGGGTAATGGTGCGTTTTTACCAGGACTTGGGGGAAGTCTTTTTGCGCGGTGGACACAAATGGGGATAGTGAATTTATAGCATGTGGTAACGCCAGAGGGTGCGGTGGCGGAGTTCTCTGTGCTGCGTCGGCAGTATCCATTGGGGGACCAGGATGTTTTCCTCTACGCCAAGCTTTGTAGCTATATTCGTACTGTGCCCCCGGAGGCGCTGCGTGGTGAAGTTAGCTCTGGTATTGAGGTGGCCCTACTGGGGGGAGAGCAAGAGGCCCGGGGTGCCTTGGCTACACAAAATGTTATGGGAAGTGTTGCAGCCTGTTGCACTGGACGAACTGGCTGTTGCCTGGACTGGGGAACTAGGGGAGGCGGTGACGAGTGAAGAGCTGTTAGGTGGGCTGTCTGCTATTCCGAAACTCAGTGTGTTGGTGACCTTACGGGACATTCAATATAAATTGTTGCGTCGTCTATACTTTGCTCCCCTTAGAGCATGGAAGGCTGGGATTGTGGGTTCCCCCGACTGTTCCTGCTGCGGTGCAGGTAGAGCTACGCTGGGTCATATGTTCTGGGGGTGTGCACGGGTCCAGGCCTTTTGGGGACCGGTGTTCACCTATTTGGGACGGTGTGTGCGGCGTCCGTTGGCTTTTAAAGTGGTGAATGTGGTGTTGGATGTGTGGGAGGAATTTTGGGAGGTAGAGGTGGGTCAGGGGGTATTGCAATGGGTGCGTTTGGTGTTGGTGACTGCTCGTATGACTATTTTGCATAGGTGGGTGGATGCTAGGGGCCCAACGTATGGTGTGTGGAGGGGGCGCTTGCATGAGGTGCTCTTAATGGAACGGCTTCAGGCTGGTGGGAATCCTGGGCGGTGGCAGCGCTTTTTGTTGAGGTGGGGACCCCATTTAGATTCTTTACTGACGCCCACTCGTCGACGGATTCTGGGTGGGGTGTGAGGCTCCTTGCTCTTACTGGCCTTAGGATTTCCCTAGGTTCATCTATGGATACTTACGACCTTCATGTTGGCATATGCCAGTTGGGAGGGAGGGGAGGGAGGGGAGGGGGGGGCGGGTGGGGGGGGAGGGGGTTCTAGGAGGAGAGGTACTTAGAAGATCTGACTCCCTGGGTGGTACGGAACGGACGTGGGAGAAGAGTGCACCCCGAGTCCATCTGATGCTGGGTCAGATTGTTGCGGGGGTCAGAGGGGGGGGGGGGGGTAGACCTATTTAGAATCTCTTCATCTTTCGGTAGTTTTGTTTTTTTTCTTTTTCTCGGTGGGCTTTCCTTGGGGGCCCAAGGGTAAGAGGGTTTCCTTGGGGTACGCGCCTGGGTCAGGGCTCTGGGTTGCTCCTTGGCGGCATCCCTGGCGGGTGGTTTCCCCTTTAGGTTTTGTTTCGTACCTGTTATTGTGTGAGATGACCTTATTTGCTGATTTATGTTATTATGTTGCCTGCCTTTTGTACTTTGTACTTTATTGTGCAACCTTGTACGGTGCTGGATTGATTTTATAGTTATCATTTTTAAATCTCTGTTATAAGGGGACTTTAAAAGAAAATGTTGAGACACAAATTCTTGTCTAGATACGTTTTAATTCCCTTTGTTTGCTGTTGTTCTCGGAGCTATATGTTGAGAATTGAATACCACGATGTATTAATATTGGAATGCCATTTGTTCCTACTGTGGTCAATTGTTTTTCTATTGTTGTCTCAATAAAGAAATTTTGACATAAAAAATAAAAAGTTTATACCCAATGCAGTAAACAAATCATATGCAAATAAGATGGGTGCACACATGTCCACAAACAGGGAAATATGCCTTTGCACAGAAACATGAGTTCTTCCAGTGTGTCAGGCATTTATTAGCAGCAGTGCCAATGGCTTGCACAGAGATTGTATTGGAACTTGGAGCAGTGTTGACTGCACATACATTGCAAAATGTGACTATCAGGGTAGCACGGAAAGTTACATGCAAGTTACTATTTTCAAGGACTTCACACTCACTTCGGCTGGGCACTATTCTGTAAGTGCACACGTAAGTGCTCATTGCGTGTAAGTTCCGATGAGGCATGACAGGGGGAGGTGCTTGGGCAGGGGCAGCCCAAGGGGGGTGTGGGGCCATGTGCGGAGACGCAGTGCGGGGCCTCATTTGCATAATGTTACCATACACTAACTTTTAGTAAACATGCCTCTTCATGAGTGTATGGATAAAGAAAGACTAAAAGATTTCTACATTACTATAATCCAGTGCCAACCGCCAGGCACATTAGGAACTACTACAAACACTGCCCATTTAGAACCCATAGCAAACCCACCGTATCGTAACAGCACTACCAGGACTCCTAAAGCACCAGACCCTACCTATCAAAAGGCAACACTGCAAATATTAAACCAATACATTCAGAGAATAACAATACATGACCTACTGGGGAAAGAGAACAAGTGGCAATGTCAAATAGGAATTACATAAACAGAATACCTCAGCTCAGTTACTCATGCAGAACATAGACCATCACCAAACAAGGAATCACAATTTAGCAACAGGAAGACAATAATTAAACTGGGAACCCTAAAAACCAAACTTGGAATGTACAACAACAATGTAGAAATAAAACTATAAATTAATTTCCTCTTGTACTAAAGAAAGCGCAGACGTTAATGATCCACATTACCCAGAGCTGACATATTCCAGTTAATAAATTCAAAATAAAGAGATATCTTTCTACCTTTTGGGCATTTTTTTTCAGTTGCAATTGCTCCAGCCACTTTCTTCTGGTTTCTTCGTGTCTTCTGCTAACTCTCCATCGTCTGCTGACCATTTGTCCTTTCTTCTCTCGTCTAGTTTTTTTCCATTCTCTCTCTATATCTGCTTTAACATACTAATCTTTCTCCTTTTGCTCTTTCCTCATTCCTATTTCATCCACTCAAATTTTACCCCTCCATCCTCAGTCCCCACTTACTCTCCCAATACCCGGCCAATTGTAGATTTTTCTTCCCTCCCACACAAAATATTTTTCCCCTCTCCATTTCACTCTCCCAGCACCAAACCATTCTAATCCTCCCCCAACATCAGCTCACTTCTAGCTCCAGCCCCACCCAGCATCCACTCCCTTCTAGTCCCCGCATCAGCCCATTTCCAGTCCTAGCTCCCCCATCCATTTCTAGTCCTATCCGAGTCCCTCCATCAGCTCATTTCCAATCCCAGCCCCCCATCAGCCCATTTCTAGTCCTTTCCTAACCCCACCATCAGCCCATGTCAAATCCTAGCTCCCCTCCACTCAGCCCATTTCCATTCCAAGCCCCTGTCCCCATCAGCTATTTGCAGTTCAAGCCTCCCCTTCCACTCAGCCCATTTCCAGTCCTAGCAACCCCCCAACCCATTACCAGTCCTAGCCCCCCCATAGCCCATTACCAGTCCTAGCCCCCCCATAGCCCATTACCAGTCCTAAGCCCATCAGCCCACTTCCAGACCTAACCCCCCCATCACCGCATTTTCAGTCTTAGCCCCCTCCACATAGCCCATTACCAGTCCTAACTCCCCATCAGCCCACTTCCAGTCCTAACCTTATCAGCCCATTTCCAGTCTTAGCCCCGCCATAGCCCATTACCAGTCCTAACCTCACCATCAACCCACCTCAAGTCCTAACCCCCCCATCAGCCCATTACCAGTCCTAGTCCCCCACCCATAGCCCATTACCAGTCCTAACCCCCCATCAGCCCACTTCCAGTCCTAAACCCCCCATCACCCCATTTTCAGTCAGCCCCCCCATAGCCCATTACCAGTCCTAACCTCCCCATCAGCCCACGGCCCATTACCAGTCCTAACCACCTCCCCCCCCATTAGCACAGGAAACATTTAAAATTTTAAAAAAAAGCTGGCTGCTGCTGCTGCCACCATGGCAGCAGCAGAATCGAGTGTCCGGCGGCCCCCCTGCCTCAGTCCCTCTCCGGCCGGCTTTCAGAGCAGCAAAGGGAGAGTTTCTCCCTCGCAGCTCTGTTAAGCCTGCCGGCACTGACATCAGCCCCGGCGGGCTTACCAGAGCCGCGAAAGGGAAACTCTCCCTTCGCGGCTCTGAAAGCCAGCTGGAGAGGGACTGATGCAGGGAGGGAGTAAGGGCTCTGCCGGGCAGCGGGGAACTGCCAGACACTTGATTCTGCAGCTGCCACGGCGGCAGCGGCAGCAGCCAGCTTTTTTTTTTTTTTTTTAAATTTACCTTTAATGCAGAATGTTTTTTGCGCGGGGGCCCCCTGAAACGCGGGGCCCGGTGCAAAAAACATTCTCGCTCAATGGACGGGCCGGCCCTGTGCTTGGGTAAAGCACAGGCACGGCCTCAATTGACACATCTGTTATTGAAAACTATGACTTACGCACATTACTGCGCACATCTCGATGCATTAAGTTACTCCTGCCCTAAGGCAGGCGTGACTGCGCTTAAGTTCCAGCGCATCCATAAGCATCTATAACATACAGCGTGCATGTGCTTTACTTTAGAAAATAGGGCCTACATGCATATGTTGCAGCACATGAAAACAGCGCGGGTGCTTATAAAGTTATGCCAGCCTTTGCGGTGTATTGCCTTTGCCGCTTTGCTATAACCAGGCAGTGGCTCAATATAGTCATCCCCGGAATGCCTTGATGTTAACCGGTCAGCACTGTGGCATGCAGCGGCTGCACTTGGGGATATTCAGCGGCAGTAACCGTATTAGTGCCGCTGAAAATCCCGGAGAAGGGGATTAACATGGTCAGCAGGTCTGCTTACTGTGATAATCCCTTTGACTATAGGGCCCAATATATTTGTAAGCTCTTCTTGATATATGTTAAGGCCCATCAGAATGGAGCCAGGCAGATGCTACTTCACAGTGCTCCACATTTCAATCATCAATCCCAATCATATGTACACTACTGTAGCACTATCACACTTTTTTTTTTTTAAATTTATGTCACAGTGCGTAGCCACTTGAAATCACAATCCACTCTCATTATTCAATACGCCCACATATATACACATTTCAAATGCAAACTCTTCAATCTATTCAAGCTGCTCAATAAATCTGTGCCGTTGTTCATGCACACAGAATGGTAGGAAAACTGTAAAAGTTTGTTTTTATGCCCTTGGGGATCAAATTATTTATCTGAAAATACCGATAGTCATTAGCACTACTGTGTTCTCATAGTGTCTCGTGGCCTCTCAGCCGCCATTGTACAGTTCCATTCACCACCTGTTGGCCCGACCTGGCCATACATTTAAATTTTCTGCATTAAGGGCTGGCAAGGGTCTGAAGCATTTAATAGAAAAAAGGGCTGTAACAACTTTCTTCCACAGTAGCTTTGCAAGTGAAGCAAGTTGTTACAGCTTTTCTTCTTAAAACGTTTCACCTATTTGCCAGACCCTGATGCAGAGAATCAAAACCTATGATATGACTATGCTTTGATGGGTTTTTTCTCGTGATATGGTTCATGTACCCTGCTAGCCTTCCTCTCCTGTTATCCAGGATTCAGAGGAAGAATAGGGTTATAGCTTTAAGCATCATTTTTGGTAACTGCGTGTAAAATAAAAAAATAAACTACATTTTAAAATATAAGAAAATTGGTCTGACCTTTTCTTCCATTTCCTCACTGTAATGGATTTGTGTAACAGAGCCTCGGTCTTGTTTCAAAACGTAAAACAATAGAAAGCTTTCAGTGTAACCGTATAAACGTGGGCGCCAGAAATTCTCCTTCTCCTTTCCCCTCACATCAGGAACATCTTTTTAACAAAGATATATTGCTCCATTCCTTCATTTTTCATACTATTAAACTTGCACCACAATCTGTATTCCAAATCTTGAAAACCAGTCTCCAATGACAGAGGAAATGAAAGGTGTTCAAGTGGGAAATTGCTTGCATATAGGGCTGGCCCGCATTATGGTAGACAAACCTTAAGTTTTATGGTCTATGCCCCTTCCCCCAGCTGTCAGAATATATTGTTTAGCTTTGAATGTCTTGGTCTTTGCTGCCCCTCAGAAGCTGCTGCTCTAGGTGACAGCCTAGTTTGCTCAATAGTTGGGCCGGCTCTGCTTGCATGGATGTAGAACATGTGTGGCATAGAAGTGAAGGAGTGTGTATGACAGAAAATGAAAAAAAAAAAGAAGTGGCTCGTATTATAATTGCGGTTATGTACAGTAATGACAGCAGCCAGTGCCTTCCTTAATTGTTTGATTTCCTCTCTAAGAAAAGCTCCAAGTAAAGACTGTACTACAGATAGATACCATAACTGATGCCACTGTGACCAGCCATCTGTTATTACGTGTAAGGGAAGGAAAAGAGGAAACACTGGCCCAATACCTTGACTACGCTTTAGGATTTGTGTTTCTTCCTTACTGTCCCATATGTCGACTAGACTGTAAAAGCTCCACTAACAGGGACTGTTTCTTCTAGTTGCCTGCAAAACACTGTGTGGACTTTGTAGCACTATATAAATCTTAAGAGCGCTAGGTTATGAGAGGAGAAGATTGTATGGCTTATAGGATAATATAGCTGCAAGAATAAGCTAAAGTGGATTTGGAAAGGAATGCACAGACGTCCTCGGACAGAAAAGTAGTGCTAACTCTTTACAATAATTTTGCATAGGAAAAAATACTTAGGGCTTAACAATAGGATAATGTCGGCAGATGAAAGAAAATGGTTTTATGGGTGTTTTCTCAAAGAAAAAGAAGTAGCACTCATTTCAACGAGTTGTTCTCTACATTAAAGTGTGAAAAAAGCTTTAAATACATTAACTTAACTTACACAGGAGGTAATTGAAGCTGTAGGAAACCAGCTGTGCTCCAGTCTGGCTTTCCTTATATTTGAGTTTGAGCGAGACAAATGAAAGTCATATATTGTACATAAGTAAATGAGGGTTTGTAGGCTCTATCGAGCAGGGACTATCTCGTAAGTCCTTGTAGCGCTATAGAAATGTTAAATGATAGTAGTATTGGCAGACATGCCTAGGAGCAGGGTGGAGGGCATTGGTAGAGGATCTAGGATGACTCCTCTTTCTGCAGGCCTCAAATATATTTTCTCAAGTCAATGATCGGCATTTTCTCTATTTATTTATTTGCCAAATATCTTGGGAATAAAGGCACCAACTTTCAGCAATCCAGAAAAAGCATAAGCTTTTGGAACGACATTTGGATGTCTCTATGGCTGCTTGCAGATGTCCAAAGCACAAACAGAGCTTCCAAAATAACCCGCTATATGTGCAAGTCTGACCACTGAAAATGCTAGCATAACTTTATACAGATAAACTCTTTGAAGTTACATCTGCTATTTCCGCATTCAGACTCGGATGCATATGTTCGAAACCTAGTGGATGACTATTGCTTCTATCCATTTAACTTCCGGTTCTACCCTTAGTGCACATCAAATCCCAACCCACTCTAATCAAATAAGTTGTCACCTTGTGAAGGATGGTTTTGTAACAGGGCATGCCTAGGTCAAAGCTGGAAAAAGGCACCTCTGTAAGCCTATTTTATTTTTTTTAAAAAGGCTTTATATTCCTAGGCAGAATAGAATAAAACAAACATAAAACCAGGTTTACATCAAATCTACATCAATACATAAAATATACAAAACATACTAACATACTTGATTAAGTCCTGCTCCTTTCCTGCTTTAACAAAAGTGGAATAAGCCTGCCTGAACAAACGGGTCTTCCACTGCTTCCAAAATGAAAAAAATGTCTGGAATGGTTCGTAGTTCTGCTGGCAGCACATTCCATAATGTGGGAGTCATCACAGAAATAATACGGTCACGAAATTCCGAAAGTGTATATGCTGAAAGCAATATCCAGAAACAATGTATCTTGTGAACCCAGGCCACAAGGTGGACGATACACCCTCAAACCTGAGGACAAATTGTGTGGGGCTTCTTGATTTAATGATTTGAATACCAGTGAGCCAGACTTTGTAGATTGCATGCGATTTAATTGTCAATTAACAAAATAGGTGTAATATGTTCAAAACGTCTAGGACCCGTAAATAATTATTGAGTAGAATTTTGAATAAGTTGAAATGTCTGTGTAATATATGCTGGAAGTCCAGGATATAGACTGTAGTTAAGGGGTGTGATCACCAAGGACTGAATCACTATACGAAGATTTTCCTCCGATAAAAAAGGTATCTGTGTGCCTTTATTTTATTTATTTAGCTATTCCTATATACCGCCATATCTGATCATCAAAATGGTTTACAGGTTGAACAAAGTAAAATTTAACATAACCTTACATTGAAACAGAAGTGCCAATAGATAACATCATACTATAAATTTCAGCTTAATACAAAAGGCAACAGCTAACACATACATTTCACTTACCACTTTATATGGAATCGGGATATAGAACGGAGCAAGGAAACGGTGGCTATGCTGAGAGCTAGCAGAAATGCGGCAGCTTTTGGCTAATTAAGATGGGTAGAGTAGCTAGTTCTTGCTACTGAAGTGCTTCATAAATAGAAAGGTTTTCAACCTTTGTAAATCAATAAGGTCAGATGTAGCGTGAAGGGTCTCTGGGATTGCATTCTATAAGATTGGAGCATAGAGCAAAAAGGCTCTGCTAGATGTAGTTTGGCTGCTCTTCAGATTTATAGTGGGTATGATAAATGTATTTTGGGATCTGTTGCTGGGCATTTTGTGTAATAATGATTGTAGGTAAACCGAGGCAAGGTCATGGGCTACTTTGAATATTGTAAGGCTGACTTTGTATCATACTGGCACCATGACCAACAGCCAGTGTAATTGCATAAATATCAAAGTTATGTGATCATATCTGGGAGCATTGCAGAGGATGCAGGCGGCAGTGTTTTGCCCAACTGAGGGGGATGAAGTGCATGTTTAGGTAAGCCTTGCAAGAGAATATTGCAGCAGTCAGTGGGAATATTAGCACTTGAAAGACTGTACGGAAATCTCGTACGTCCAGTAGTGGTCGCAGGTACTCTACTATTCTCATTTTGTGGTATATGGTCCTCGTGATGTTACTAATGTGTGGTATTAGGGTGTAGCAGGGCCTCACAATTTGTGCCGAACACCCGGGATTGGGGTACGGGTGGGTCTTTATGACCAAGATACAAATTTAAAGATTTGGATTCCCCTCAAGAAAGAAGAGGGAGGTACGTTCCCGGTGCGTAGTAGAGACCGGAGGAGAAGAAGTGAGTGACGGATTCCCTAGGAAGACGGTGGCTGTGACGACGGCGTCGTGAGTATAACTATTTTTAACCAAGCTTGGTAAGTGTTGTTTAAGTTTTTGTTTTGTTATATGAATAAAGTGTAAGAAAAATTTGCTGTTATAAACTGGGACTGAATGATAAGTGTTTGAGACTGCACGTGTCGTCTTGCACGAAGCGTGTGTGTGTTCTTGCTCACGGTTCCATACCTCCGCGAGGAGATTGGCTGGGCTTGAACGAAGCGAATTCTTGTTTGAAAGGTGTCCTGGACATTTCGTGCACTTCCTTCCTCTGTAAATAAAGAGGTTGGATATTGAGATCCTTAAATAAAAGGTTGCACGTAGGAATCATGTCTCTGTTTAGGAGAAAGAAAGATGGCAATCAGAACATAATGGTAAATCAAGTTTCCCCAGTGACTCCGGTCGAATGGATGATGAGAGATAATCCCTTATTAGGAAAGGAAATATTGAAAGTTTGCCTTAAATGGGCAAAATGGAGCGCTGCTCCTGGAACTCCTCTCGGCTGGCCACCGGAGGGGTCCTTTGATGGTCGTTGTTTAGTAAAAATTAGGGATTATGTTCTATTCCACAAGACTGGGGCTAGTCAGCTGAAACACTTAAGGTACATTTCCATGTAGATGAAACAGGTAGATCCAAACACCCTCAGTAGTGATGATCCACCCCCCTATTGGACGACAGAGAGTCATACAATGGCAGCGATAGTTTATGCAGACCCTTCCATAGATCTAGACACCAAGGAGACAGAATTAGAGGACAGACCTAAAGATAAAATTAAAGATAAAAGATCAGCAGAAACATACAAGGAAAGAGTTAGATACTGGGATGAGATAAAAACACCATCTCTTATTGAGACTCCCCCATGTAATCCAATATATCCCCATCGGGAATTGGAAGACATAATGCGAAATAACTCCCAACCACGTAGAAGATCCCGGTCTGCATCTCCCCGCCGGGAACAGCATACGGGATGGGTCCAGGTAGCAGGTAAATTACATTTGACCCCTGATCCAATCCCTGAGCCCCCGGTGTGTGACCAGTCGTTGCTGGGGGCCACAGGGGGTGATCAAACCCAAGTACAGTCCACTCCCTCTGTCCTTGACTCCATTAATTGCGATAAGTTTCCCATGATGTCAGCGGACAAATTCCCTGGTAGTATTCATTTATCAGAAGGTCAATGGGATCTTGATCATTTTTCTAAACAACCATGTGAAAGTAGGCAGAATGTTATGAACCGGACGACCAGAGTCCATGAATATCACTTAATGCCCGTACAGAGTTCTAAAGAACCAGTTCAACCTAAGAAAACCCCTGCAGATTTTATTTTTAATGAAGAAGGAGGAGGAGGTTTCTATCATTGGAGTTCAAACTTACATGGGTGGACTACAGCCTGTGCCCCGCAAATGAGAATTTGGCCAGAACAAGGGTCACTGAATACTACAGATTTAAACCTAGCTCGTAGATGTATCCGTGGAGGGGAGGGGGATCCACAATGGGACTATAAACTGATACAACAAAAGAAAACTGTTTCCGTTTTTCCTTTGACCTTCAAAGTAGAGGTTAAGAGCCCTGCAGGATAATGTGGTATTCTGGGCCAGTGGTTGCCAGATTGCAACTTGGGAATGGTTTAAATCCTGAGTGAATAAGAAGTTAATCATGTTTGGATTTTGTTCTGATTGTTACGCTATTAAGCAAAATTAAAAGTTAAACAGGGATTTTATATATTGTGGCAAGCACCTCATGGTGGTCGAGGATGGCTGTAACTCTCAGTGATTTGCTTTGAAATAACTTAAAAGGGAAGTGTTTGCATTCCAGATGTCCACCAGTCTTTTTCATAAAAAAAGTAAATGTCTGCTTCCCCGAACTAAGATTCAAGGTAAATTACTGTGTGTGTTGTTAAGCTCTGCACTGATGACTGATGAACAGGCCAGTGCCACCATGGGCGTTCACTCATCTTCCCAGTTTTATTTGCTACGATATTGGATTTTAGGATAAATTCATCTGTTTTAAAGTTATGTGTTAGTGTCCAGAGCAAAAGTGTACTTTGTTTTGGAAGTCTTTTAAATTTCAGTTCCAGGAGTTCAGTCTTTAGTTGCTGTTTAGAATGAGCACATATATCCATTCAAAACTACACCAATTAAGTTAGTGGGACTGGGACACTGTTTAAGAATCTAAATTTATATTTTCTGCCTCCCATTTGTTTGCCACAATACTGACCTTTAACAGTTGTTTTAGAAGCAGGATTAGCTGTTGTGTGCGAGCAGCAATCCCAGAACGCAATCCAAGAAGAAGAAGGGGGGAAGGGAAATAGCATTCTTTTGTTTGTACTTGTAGAATTTCAGGCAACTGAATTGGTGGAGCGAGTGAAGGACATTCTGATAAGAAGTTATTTCAGATCTGATGCAGCACACCTGTGGACAACAGCGACCCCTACTGCAACTACATAATGCTGACTTTTGTGTGACCTTTTGAACTAGTTCAAGCTTGTTTGCAATTTATATAGAATGGTATAATGGTATAAACAGTATTGTGTGTTCTCTCCTTCTGCTCTCTCTCTGGAGAGTGGCAAGTGTCTGCTGCATTATGTTTTAAATGCTATCATGTATCCAGGAATATCAGGGTTTCACTGCTGTTGTACTTAATCCTTTTTATGCCTGGAAGCTAGTGTTTCAGGCTGTATTTCTGCTCTTTTTTCTAAGCCATGCTTTAGGCTTACCTCTTTAAGGCTACTTTTGAATAAGTGATTCCCACATTGTCTATTTGATTTGGCTAATTACATTAGAGAGGTTCGACCAGAGCCTCTGTGATTTCCCTTGCAGAGCTTCGGATCACGTTCCAAGAAATTGCTGATCGGGTGGCTGCTACACAGTCTGTATCCAGCTCACCATTGTCACTGTTGCTTCCCCCTTTGCTGCCCACTTGAATGATACTGACACTTGGACTCATGTCAGTCAGTTGAAGGTTTCTCCAACTGTCACCTCTGTTTGATCTACTTCCTTCCTGTATGAACTGTTGTTGACCAAGATGATTGCTGCCAAAGCTGCTCCTTGGGACACCATCTGTTTCCTTCATCCTGATGGACAATTAGTTTTACTTCTGCGTGTTCACAGTACAACCCACATCTCCAAAGAAGTTCTCAATCAAACCCTGCCTTGAACTGAACTCTTATCGGGACATTCTGCTGAACGTTTTGATACCCTTGTGTTCTCCATTGATATTAAATGTAGGTTAGATGCTGGACTTCCTTGGTACCTTTCCAGACCCCTGCCATAACTGCTGAACTTGGTATGGCTATACGCCATCTGCAATGCTTACTGTATGTTCAAATGAAAGCTGTTACTGATTCTATAACTAAGCTATCAGAGTCCCTAGAGCAAAATACACAAATGACTCTACAAAATAGACAAGCGCTAGATTTGCTCCTTGCTTCTGAAGGAGGCCTTTGCTCTTTTTTTTAATGCCACTAATTGTTGTACAGTCATAGCGAATCATTCAGTGTTTATGCTTAATGCTATGGATAAAATACGCCACCTGTCAGATTTACATATTGATGACTTTAAGGGAGGACTGAATGTAGGTAATTGGTTCTCATCCCTTACCTCCTGGTTTCATTCACTAGGTGCTGGCCTTAAAGGCCTTTTAATTTCTGCTGGCATCTTTTTAATTTTTGCCTTGTCCTTTTGTTGTATTGTTTCTCTTGTCATCTCCTGTTGTAAGAAACAGTGTACCAAAGTGTCCACCTCCCTTATGTCTGTTCAAACATGCCATACACATGTGAATGTTTCCTATGCTGCGGTCCCCACTTCTGAATTCTATGACTTGGTCTTATCTCCTCCACAATAATAAAAAAAAAAATGGGAGAATTGTAGGGATTATAAGGTTTAGGGATATGTTCCTGGTTCATAATCACTCAATGGCCTTTATTCTGCTCTAATAAAATATGTCAACCAAACTACTATATTGTGGACAAAGAAAAAAAACCCAGGCCAGCATAAGGATATCATTAGCCTTAGCAGAGTGTATGCATGGACTGGAGAGTCCATGCAGAGGCTTTGTGCAGAGGGCACGTACACAGGAAACCATGCAAAAAAGTATAAGCTGAGCCGTTAGTCCTGAAGACAGTAGATGGTTTTGACAGTTGGTGAGTATAAGCAAGACAGAGAGGCCTGAGGAATGTTGAAACAGGAACATAGAGGGGACAGAAAGGTCAATGACAGGAAACAGAAGGAGGGAGGAGGGGAGAGGACCCAAAGAGGAATAGATTTGGAAACTATATGCATACACGGAAGCAAAAAATGTATATATGTAACATGATTATTATACTCGGGGGAGGAGAAATTCTGGAGGTGTCTAGTGTCTAGTGACCAACAGAAGCACTCCTCTCTGCTGCCTGTATTTGTCCATCAGTAATCTAATAAACAGAGATTTTGATTGCACCTGTACTGACTTTTGGATCTGGACTATACAGGAAATTAGTGATAATTAGTAATCGGTCTTTTGTGAGTAACAGGGCCTCACAAGGGTAAGCCATTGGTCGAGGATTTCTCGCAAGTAGCGCACTTTGGGCTTTATCTCTAGATGTGCTCTTATTATATTTATAGAGGTTGGTGGAGTAAAACTGGTGTCTTTGGTGACAAAGAGAGCTTCTGTTTTGTTGTAGTTCACAGAGATTGTGTGTGGAGAGCCACTGATTGACAGCACTAAAGTACTTTATTAGAAATGTTACTAGTTTGCTAGTGGAGAATGGTACATAAAGCATTATGTTGTTCGCGTAAACATGGTAGAGTATGTTGTGAACCTGGGTGATTGTGCAGATCGGTTGAAGAAAAATTTTAAATAGTAGTGAGGAGAGGGCAGAGCCTTGCACTACTCCTTGTTGTTGAGGGTAAGGGGCTGACTTCTGTCTTCCTACCTTCACTTGTAGCTTCTTATCTGATAGATAGGATTTGAACCATTTTATATTTGTAATGGTTAGTCCTAATGACTTCAATCACAGAAGTAACAAATTATGGGGAAATGTATAAAAGGCTGCTTTGATGTCCAAAAATATGATGTGGTTTCTCGATGCCCCTTACCAGCCTGTCAATGAGAGCTATTAGAAGGGTTCCTACCCCAAGATTGGGTCTACATCCGCATTGGTGTAGGTCCACTGGGACATGCATTTGAGGATATTATTACTAATATCAGCACACCACATCTCCCCTTCACCCATCCCCAAATAGCCTAATTAAAATCTCTAGACAAGAGCTTGCACAAATAATCTACAAAATCATTCAGCTTTCTCTTCAACAAGGATACCTACCACCTGAACTTAAGATGGCATATATTTGTCCAGTACGTAAAGGAACCAATAACGACATCAACCAAGCAACTATAGCTAGTCTTCCCTTCATAACTAAGATATTAGAAAAAAGGATTGCGGGAGAGTGGTCTAACCAAGATGGCTGCTGGCCTGCACGTTGTGTGAGAACATGCCGAAACGAAAGGGAAAGTTGAAGGTTTACCCGCCTGAAACCGTCTCTGGCCCCATGGATCGGTTCGTGTAGTTGAGTGAGGAAAAGAAAAAGGAAATTAGAGCGGGGCGTGGATACTCACGTGATAAGGCGATATCTCCAGAGACCCGAGATATCACATTCTCTCCGGTAGCAAGACCTCCGCCGCTACCTCCGACGTCTTCTCCGCTCTCTCCCCTTGCTTCCCCAGTGGGAGACCCGGAAGGTGGAACTACCGCTGGTGGTCGGCGGGAAGCAGTGGAGTTTGAGGCAGAGAGACAGAGCTTTGGCGTCGGCGATGAATCGGCGGAAGGTGGTTCTCTACAGCCAGATTTGCAGGCTCCTTTTCCGCTTATAAGTGCCTTACCTTTTTGCGGAAGTATCTACTCCTTCATTTGTGCCTGTTCGACCCAAGATTGTTACGTTGGACACTATTTGGGATGCAATTTCAACATTGTCTGTTGCAGTCTCTGCCCAGATTGTCGGATCGTCAGCAAGGGTTTCTTCACTTGAGGAGAAGGTACAGAACTGTTGCTGTTATTTGGACAATTTAAAAATGCAAAAACAAGAACTGCATCATAAAGTAAATTCTCTGACTAAGACCACCTCGGCTCTTGTCAAGGATAATAATTTCCTTCGGGTTAAAATGGAAAGTTTGGAGAATGCTGCAAGGGCCGCAAACCTGAGAATTTTTAATTTTCTGGTTATTCCAGGGACTTCTCCGGTGGACCTCTTTAAGAAGTTTTTATTAGAGGTTTTGGCAGTGCCCATTGATTTAATGCCCCCTATTGCGAAGGCTTATTATTTATCTCAGTCTAGGAAAGAGCCGGGTTTTGTGGGAGACGATGCTGGTATAAATGTTATTAATGATTCAGATTTATTAGTTTCTCCTACTGATAACTCTATGAAAATGGCTATGTTATTAGTTTCTCTTGCTTTGATATCAGACCGGGAGTGGCTTTTAAAGTTATTCTTTAAGAAGCGTCATTCTTTATTCTAATGGGGTCAGTCTCTATGTTTCCAGATTTATGTAGAGAATCACAGAAAAGGCGTAAACAGTTTCTTTTATTAAAGCCTGGGGTACTGCAGATTGGAGAGACATATCATTTACGTTTTCCCTGTAAGTGTGTTATTATGTATAATTCTAAAAAAAATATAAATATATATTTCATCAGCCTGAAGCGCTTTCGGCTTTTATTAGTTCTCGATTACCCTCATGTATGACCCCGGTTGTAGGTTGATGTACTTGCTATATAGTGTTGTCTTTCCTCTACCCAGTGACCTTTTTTTTTTTTCCTTTGTGCTATCATGATTATTCCTCAGTTTGCCATGTGTATTCGTGAATCATTCCCCCTCAAATGTGGACTACAGGTGAATCTGTTTTCCTTTTTCTTGTATGTATTGCTTATGAATTGTTGCTGGAGGATGTCTCCTTTTCTGTCGAGCTTTGTTGCTTGATTTATTTTGTAAAAATTTATAAATTTAAAAAAAAAAATAGATTAGAAAAAAATGTACCACATCAACTACAAGATCATAGTGATGAATACTCTCCTCTTGAACCTCAATAAAACAGATTTTGACCTCGCCATGGAGTTAAAACACTGATGGCTGAACTCCTTGATAAACTTATAACAGGTAATAATGACAAGCCGAACTCAGGATAATTACTCATTTTTCTTGACATTAAGGCTGCATGTGATTCTATATCTCACACATTAATCATCAAAAGACTGCAAGCAATTGGTCTGAGGCCCCTGTAAAATGGTTCGAATCCTACTTGTCAAGCTGTCAACTTCAGGTGAAATTAGGTTCAACATCGAAGCCATTTATACAAAATCAAGGAGTTCCAAGGATCAGCCCTCTCAGCTTTATTATTTAATATCTTTATTCAACCACTATGGTCATTCATACAAGCACTCGATGTTCACCATCATATATATGCTGATATATATATATATATATATGACATCGTGTTCTATGCACCTATCAATACACTCAATCCTGACATCAAGATAATAGTCAAGTGCTTCACCAACATCAATAAATGACTCACTGCCCAAAACACAACTATAAACCTTAAAAAAAAATGAAGCCCTTTTTATCAGCAGAGACATCACCTTTATTCCTCCAGTTGCCATAAACCTGAATGGTACACTAATTCAAGTACAACAAAAGGTGCGTTTCCTGGGTGTTATCATTGATCAACATCTGACATTTTCTACACAAATCAAAAACACAGCCAGGAGCATCTATTTTAAGCTCAAAACTATACAGCTTCTCAAGTCTTTGTTAACTATCCAAGACTTTCATATAGTTCTTCAGGCCCTTATCTTACCACATATAAACTACTGTAAAGGACTTCCAGTGATGCGTGAGTGAGAGCAGACGTCTCTCTCTCGCTCCGGGGCCGCCTCACCGATCAATCTGCAAATTAATCTGACTTTCTGGGTCTCCTGCCTCTAACTACTCGAAATAGATTACCGGAGACTGCCCTGCTTCTATACACCACCAGACGGGGAGCAGAGATGCCTTTGCCGGCGAGGAAGGAACGTGAGAAACCGCTCCGAGCGGGGCCCTCCGCCGCGCCTACGGGACAGCCGACCTCTCCAGGGGCGGAAAGCACTGACTCGCATTCGGAGGAGTTTATTTATTTATTTATTTATTTAACAAGTTTTCTATACCGCCTTTTCCTTCAATCAAAGCGGTCACAAGAAATACAAAGGTTATAGGCAAGGGAAACAAACACAGTATAAACATAACAGTACAATGGTAATATAGGAAAAATAACAAGGGTTAACAATAAGGCAAATTAGTTAAAATAATTAAAATAAATATAATATATGTGTTGTTGCATGTAATGTAAGAGGTGGTCCGACTCCTCGACCCCAAATTCGATCGCCTCATAAAAAAATTAGATGGTATGGAGGAGGCGCTGGCTGAGTTTGGTAAGCGCGTGGAGGAGCTTGAGCACCGCGTGGCAGGGGTAGAGGAGGGTGAGAGCCGCCGAGACCGTGAGCTGGAGAGCCAAAAGCAGGCCTTACTCGAGGTGCAAAATAAACTAGAGGATCTTGAGAATAGATCCCGCCGGAACAACTTACGACTGGTGGGTCTGGGAGAGGACAGACCAGATGGAGAACTGCTGGTCTTCTTGGAAACCTGGTTGCCTGAAGTACTAGGCCTGGCGGAGCTGAAAGGCAATTTTCAAATTGAAAGGGCACATCGCCTGGGCGCTAGGAGAGCGAATGGAGATCGACCACGAGTGGTGATTCTTCGAGTGCTAAATTTTCAACACAAGTGGCGCATACTACAGGCCTACCGAAAGAGCGGCGAACTCATGCTGGATAACAGACGAGTACTCTTGTTCCAGGATTATTCAGCGGCCGTTGCAGCAAAGCGACGGGAGTTTTCCCCGATTTGCTCCGAGCTGTATCGTAGGAAAGTCTGGTTCACTTTGGCCTACCCAGCAGTATTGCGTGTTTCCCTGAATGGCCAGAGCCATACTTTTGATCAAGTAGCGGCAGCAAGAAAGTTTGTAGCCCAGCAGTTTCCAACGGACGCATCAGAGGCCCGATCATGAGCGGTCTGCTTTCCATGGAGATATGCGGGCTGCCCGGGACCCTCGGCTAAGAGACTGCTGATGTGGGACTGTTGGGCGGCGGCTGGAACCACGGCCTTTGGCATATAGCTGCAGTCGGGGCGATCTTCCTTCCATGGGGCTAGCTCTGACTTTTTCTCCTGGCTAGTCCAAACTCTTTCAAAAGGGATGTCTCAGCTATGGACCCTGCAATGAGACACTATGGGTCCAGCCTGTTAACATACTTTGAATAGAGGAATCGGTAGATACCATAATAATACTGTTTTTACTTAATGTGTTATTTGTTCATATCTGCTTTATTTGATGACAGAGGGGGGAGAAGGGAAGCCGCAGAGACAAAGGGGAGTGGGGCGGTCCTGCGGCACCGTGTTGGAAGTCTCACCTCAGTGCGGTAACTGAGGGTTGAGTTTTTTGTGTTTTATGGGGTATGATTATTATGTACAGGGAAGGGTTTACTTGGTACCAGTGGAACGACGGGGGGAAGTTAGGTGGGATGCTTTTGGGGGGGGGGGAGGGAGATGGGAGGGGTAGGGGGGGAGGGGTGGGAGGGAGATTGGGAGGGAGGAGGAGGGGGGTGGTATGCCTGTGAAATGAGAGGATTGAGCCTGAACTCCATGTTGTTTATATTAGCGTATGAAACGCAAACCCTAATTTTATCCTATATACCCCTTCAAGGCGGGGTGGGGATGTGTTGGAGTTCTGGGTCGAGGCTGGGCGACCTAGAACAATGGTATGCTTGGTGGCTCTGGCTATTGGAATGTATGCGAGTTAGAGAGAATGCGGGATGATCTCCGTATAGTCTCCTGGAATGTTGGAGGCCTAAATACCCCTGTTAAAAGGACCAAAATGCTCCAGGCTCTAAAACGGGGTCATGCCCAAATAGCCCTATTGCAAGAGACACACTTGACGGCGGTAGAACATGCCAAGTTGAGGAAAGACTGGGTGGGACAGGTTTTTGCGGCGTCTGCAGACATAAAGAAACATGGTGTAGCGATTCTGATGCACCGAGGCCTCGGAGTGGAAATTCTGAGGGAGGAGGCGGACCCAGCGGGCAGGTTTATATTTATACATGCTAAAATACAAGGGCAAGAACTATTTCTGGGGAATATTTATGCCCCCAATATTTATGATCATCAATTCTTTCAGCTCGTGCTGAGGAAAATATTGGAGGCCCCGAAGATCCCTATGATATTAGCAGGGGACTTTAACTGCCCACATGATCCAATGTTAGATAGGTCCAAGACTGGTGGCTCGAGTGGAGCTTGGAGTAAGAAAGGGGTGGGATACCTTTGTAAGATGGGTGGCCTAATTGACGCCTGGAGAGTCCTGCATTGGACGGAGAGAGATTATACGCATCTGTCGAGAGCACATCAAACCTGGTCCCAGATAGATTATATTCTGATTTCAAGAGAGAGCCTAGGAAAAGTGGTCAAAGTGGAGATCGAGCCCATAGTAGTGTCTGACCATGCTAAAGTGGTGTTGGATTGGCAGGGCCTTGCTCCAGGAGGAGCGCGCTGGGCTTTCCCGGGTCATCTCTGGCAGAAAGCAGACTTTCGAGCTTATCTGATACGTCATTGGGAGGAGTATCTCAGATTGAATGATACAGGGGATGTGGCGGTGGCGACCTTTTGGGAGGCGGGTAAGGCAGTGCTGCGGGGCCATATCATAGCATATGTAGCGCGAGAGAGGAAACGTCTTAATTCGAGGATCTTAAAACTGACGCGCCATCTGCATGAGGCAAAGCGGGCTGCTATGGCGGACCCGAAAAGGTTTGTGATATATTTGGAGGTACAGAGAGCTCTGAATGAGGTGCTCCATGAACGTGCCACTCAATCTTTGCAGTATTATCAGCATCAATTATTTCGATTTGGAGACCGCACGGGGAGGCTTCTGGCGCGCTTGGTTAAGCGTAGAGGCGGCATTCAGGGGGTGGCCCGCGTGAAGGACGAGCAAGGGGTTACCCACACGGAGATACGGAACATTGTTCAAGTATTTCATCAGTACTATCAGGCTTTATATACGCCAGATACTGAGGATAGAGCCCAAGAAAGTAAGTTCCTGGCGGCCATCCCCGTGCCCCAGCTGACAGAGGCGGAGCTTCAGGAATTAAATGCGAGAATAACTGGGGCAGAAATTCAGGCAGTTATAAAGAAAGGGAAACCTCATAAAGCTCCGGGCCCCGACGGCTACGGCGCTGAGTTTTATAAGATACTGACACCTCATATAACGCCCACGTTGGTGGCCTTATACAACGAGGCTCAAGAAAGGGAGCTTTATCCGAGAGATATGAGAACGGCGGCGATAACTATCATCCCGAAAGAGGGTCGCGACCCGGAAGACCCGGCATCATATCATCCCATTTCTCTAATTAATTATGATATGAAGCTGGTGGCCTCGGTGTTGGCGGCCCGACTTCAAGGGCTTCTCCCTCGGTTAATTGGGACTCACCAATCGGGCTTTGTCAAAGGGAGAGCGGCTTTTTCCAACATCAGTAAGGTGCTGCTCGGAATGGAGCAGTGTTTGCACCAGGAGATACCCTTGCTGTTGGTGAGCCTAGACGCTGAAAAAGCCTTTGATAGAGTATCGTGGTCCTATATGTTTGCGGTCCTTGCGAAATTTGGCTTTGAAGGAGCGTTTTTGTCCTGGGTGAGAGCGTTGTATGCTAGTCCGTTGGCCTGTGTGGCGAGCGGGGGAACTCGATCCGAGCCTTTTGAGCTGCGCAGAGGCACGCGACAGGGCTGCCCCTTGTCGCCCCTACTATTTGTGCTACAGTTGGAACCCCTACTTCTTGCATTCACAGCGGAAGTGGAGATACAGGGAATTGAATGGCCCAGGGGTGGTATAAAGATTAGTGCCTTTGCAGATGATATGCTCCTCTGCCTGTGTAATCCGCAGGCCTCCCTGGAGCGGGCCTTGGAACTAATTCAGAGCTTTGGTTCGTTTTCCGGACTTCGGATTAACCTAAGTAAATCGGTCGCGTTGGATGTGGGTGGCCGAGCGAGAAGACTATGGAAGGGCTCTTTTCCCCTGCGTTGGGCCTTAGGGGAATTCCGCTACCTGGGGATTCAGATTCCGGATCAGGTATCGAAGTTATATGCCGTAAACATCAGACCTATGCTGAATAAAACGGCGGCTACATTGCAGAAATGGAGGGATCTTCTGCTCTCGCTTATGGGGCGCCTTGCTCTTTTTCAGATGATGGAAGCCCCTCGATGGATGTACTTGCTGCGACACCTATTTGGTTGTTAAGAAGGGACGTGCTACTTTTACAGCGCTATATCAGGCAGTTTCTCTGGAGGGGCAAGAAATTGCGGATCCCAATTTCGGTGCTGATGAGTAGTAGAGCAGATGGGGGGGCTGAGCTATTCTCGGTGAGAGATTATAATCTTCTGGCCTTGCTAGGGCCGCTGAGAGACGTAATTTTGGGGAGAGGGGTTATTTTGCCAGAGGGGCTGGTGGAGCGGCTCTCCGCACCCTACCACCCCGCATATTTACTCCATAGCCGGATAACGGCATTGCCGCAAGCGTGGCGCGGATCGGTATATTTTGGTGCTTTACGACAGGCTTGGCGGTTCCTCTGTCAAAAAAAAGGGGTACATTGGTACAGCACTGATTGTCTCCCACTATGTGATAATGCTGATTTTCAGCCGGGGATCCAAGGGGGACTACCCCTGAGCTGGGCGCAAGCGGAAGTGGGGTATCTGGGGCAACTACGTATGCAATCCCAGGCGGAGTTAGACTCCTTTCAAGAGTTGACGCGAAGATTCCATCTTGCGCCTCAGACGTTCTTTTTCTACCTGCAAGTGAGACACTACATCCGAACGTTACAACATACTGAAGGGTTTCAATTCAGTGCTTCGGGAGTATGGGAGCTCATAGCGGGCAGCGACGGAAAGTTTTCGTTGCGGGCCTGGCGGGAGGAGTGTTACCCGGGGGGAGAGCGGGCCCCGTTAGAGAAACTAGCTCAGAGATGGAGTAAGGATGACAATATACAGATTGCGGTGCCAACCCTCCAGGAAGCTTTCCAGCAAATCAGGCTCCTCTCTGAATCTGTTAAATTTCAAGAGATACAATATAAATTGATCTGGAGGGCATATGTACCCAATACTTGGGTGGCTAGGATGAAGGTGCTCTCGACAGATGTTTGCCAATTATGTGGGACCCATAGGGGAACACTGCTACATCGTTTTTGGAGTTGTGTGAGTGTAAACCAGTTTTGGCAGAATGTCTATAGCGAGCTGCAAGCCTGCAGACCCCTGGGGGGAGCTCTGTCGCCTAAATGGTGCTTGTTTGGATTAGTCGAGGCAGCCTCGAAGGGGGTAGGCGGGGCCCCTGGTGGTGTCTCTCATCCTGCTCCGTCCGAGATCGATTGCCCTACGATCTTAGATGTTGCGTCCACGCGACAGCTCTATGCTCGAGGCTTCTTGATAGCGAAACACTGTATCCTTCGCCATTGGGTGGATGATAGACCCCCGGAAGTTCGGGAATGGTGCCAAGCTCTGCTACAGCTGTGGAGTCATGAGCTTTGCACAGCCCATATGCTGGGGATCAAGAAACAAATGGCCTGTGCTAAAGTCTGGGAGGGGGTCACTGTAGAGACACTCACCTCACGCAGGGGGAGTCTGGAAGATGTGACTGATGTACGAGGTTGATCGGGGAATGAGGATGTACAGTGGGAGCGATGGAGAGACTGGATGTTTGGATGAATCTAACATATAGGAGGAAGGCTTGTGGAAAAGATCAACTGTAATGCAGGGGAGGGCATTTGGGGGGGGGCTTGGGACCTGGGGTAGAGGGGGAGGGGCGGGGAGCGGGCTATAGAAGCTGCTACTTGAGGGGAGGGCTGGGGAAGGGGGGCTAACGAAGGGCAAAGACATCTGTGAAGGCCTGTGGAATTATCCTGGGGTATTGTTCTGTTGTGCCCTCTTTTGCTATGACCTCTCAACTGTACTTTCTGGGAGGTACCTGTCCTACTTAGGGCTGATTCATCGGCTAGTACTGTTCGAGTTGTTGGGATTATGTTATTGACGTGCATGAGTTATTGCCTATTTCTGCATGCCTCAGCTCATTTTTGCATTTCTTTGTATGTACCACTTTGGAAACTTAATAAAAATGATTTGAACTAAACTACTGTAACATCCTCTTTCAAGGATTACCGAAGGCAGCAATTCACCCATTTCAATTAGCTCTTAACATGGCAGCATGTATCCTTTACAATGCGTCTATAACTGAACATATTACTCCCATGCTTAAAGAGCTACATTGGCTATCGTTGAGCGTACAAGATTCAAAGCTATCCTCACCATCTTCAAAGCCTTCAACAAACTTTCACCAACTTACCTCCAAACTTTAATACATGAGACTCAGGGCAACCGTCCCAGGTGAACTGGATCTCAAAACACTCTACACATACCAACACTCTTTACTAAATCCAATGCCACTACGTCCAACAGAGCCTTCTCATTGCAAGCACCTTTGCTCTGGAACTAAATTCCACACAAGCTCCAGGCCATAAAAGACCTGCTTTCATTTAGAAAGGCTTTAAAGACTCATTTATTTTCAATATGCTTCTCTGAAGATGTACCATAGCATATTATCTCTGCCTATATACTTCTGTTCACTGCTCCCTCTACCTCCTCTACTCTGCCCTAACCCTTTTCCCTCTATTTCCATTTCTACCTATACTCCCTTTCAAGTTTTCTCCAAGTTTAATATCCTATTCTATGTATAATGTTCTGTTTGCTATGAACCGCTTTGTCCTTAGGATAAAGCGGTATAGAAATGCTGTTAAATAAATAAATGTGTTTCGGGAGCTGAAGCAGTACAGTCTTTTCAATTATCTTTGAGGAAAGGTAAACTTGAGCTGGGTCTGTCAGAGCTGGGTTGTTTTGGTTCTAAGCCTGTTCTTTTTCGTATCAGGTGAATGGAAGCATTCTTGAGATCAGCAGGTATATAGCCACACGTAAGGGACCTTTCGTATAGTGGGGATCAGTTCCATTTGAGTCATCTTGATCCAGCTCACAGGGCAAGGCTCAAGTAGGGATGTAGTGGTGTTAATATTGTTGATCATGTTTTCTAGGTGTTGAGGCCACACAGGTATGAAGGACTGGAAGGTGAAAGCTGAGGAGCTATCATCCCCATGAGTAGATGCCGTGAGTATTCTGCTAATTCTGAACCCTGCGTTAGCTCTTCACCAGTCACTAGAGTTGGGACATCCCTAATACCACATTGTGCAGTACAGATGCAGGTGATGGCTTGAGATAGTATATCACCACACATGGTTCAGGAACCAACACAAGGGGAAGCTATTTTCGACATATCCCTTAGTGGGGGGGGGGGGAGTGGGCAGGCACTTGGCAACAGAGAACACATTATGATCACATTTCATTTAATTAATGGAAGGAGGAAAGCAAGGAAATCCACTGCGTCAGCATTTAACTTTCAAAAGGGAGACTATAATAATATGAGGAAAATGGTTAAGAAAAAACAGAGGCAATTGCAAAGGTGTAGAGTTTACATCAGGCCTGGGTGTTGTTTAAAAGAACTATCTTGGAAGCCCAGACCAGATGAATTCCATGCTTTAGGAAAGTGGAAAGGAAGGCCAAACAACTGCTGGCACAGTTTAAAGGTGAGGTCAGAGAGGCTGTTAAAGCAAAAAAACATTTTTCAGAAAACAGAAAAAGGAGCCAAATGATGAAAACAGAAAACAACAAGCACTAGTAAGTTAGATGCAAAGCATTGATAAGACAGACAAAGAAAGGATTTGAAAAGAAGCTTGCAGTGGAAGCAAAAACTCATAATACAACCTTTTCCAGGTACATTCATAGCAAAAAAAACTATAAGAGAATCAACTAGACCATTAGATGATAGAGGGGTAAAAAGGGCACTAAGGGAGGATAAGGCCATAGCAGAGAGACTGAATGAATTCTTTGCTTTGGTCTTTAATGAAGATGATGTAGGGAAGTTATCTATGCCAGAAAAGCTATTTTAAGATGATAATTCAGAGGGACTTGAAACAAAGCTCAGTGAACCTGGAATATCTAATATGGCAATTTGTTAAACTAAAGAGTAGTATATCACCTGGACCACTTGGTATACACCACAGAGAACTGAAAGAACTCAAAAATGAAAATTGTAGACCTGCTATTAGTAATTTGTAAACTATCACTAAAATTATCTATAACAACTGAAGACTGAAAAGTGGCCAACATAATCACCAATTTTTAAAAAGAGTTTCAGGGATGATCCGGGAAACCTACAGACCAGTGAGCCTGACATCAATGCCAGGCAAAATGGTAGAAACCATTATAAAGAAAAAAATTACTGAGCATATAGTCATGGTTTAATGGGACAAAGTCAACATGGATTTAGTCAAGGGAAGTCTTAAGAACATAAGATAAGCCTTACTGGGTCAGACCAAGCTCCATCAAGCCCAGTATTCTGTTTCCAACAGTGGCCAATCCAGGTCACACGTCTTGTTTCACTAATTTGCTATATTTTTTGAAGGTGTGGATAAACAGGTAGATAAAGGTGAGTCAGTGGATATTGTGTATCTGGATTTTCAGAAAGCCATTGGCAAGGTCCGCCGAGAGACTCTTGGGGATATTAAAGAGACATGGGATAGGAGATAGTGTACTACCGTGGACTGGGAAATGTTTAAAAGATGGAAAACAGAGAGTAGGGCTAAATGGTCAATTTTCTCAATGGCAAAAAGCGAAGAGTGGAGGTTTCCCAGGGATCTGTGTTTGGCCCGTAGTTTTTATGGGAACAACAATTGACGTGATCAGATTTGCAGATAACACAAAATTATTCAAAGTTGTTAAATCGCAAGACAATTATGCAAAGTTGCAAGATGACCTCAAGAAACTGGGAGGCTGGGCACCCAAATGGCAGACGAAATTGTGTTATCACCTCTGTCTTCTAAAGTCAGACTCTCAAGCTATTTCAAACTGATTTTAGCTATGCTGCATTTTTGGTAGATTCTTTGGGTTCCTAAACGAGTAAAGGTAATATAATTTGTCATATCTTTTGCCACATTTTAACAAAATAAATTTACTTTTTCGAGGACTTTGGAGATGTTTGGTTGAGCAAACAGCAAATATTTTCTGTCAGCTCCTAAAAAGAGAAGAATTTGGAGAAACCTGACCCACAGTCCTCTGGATAAGAAAAGCACTTACAATGCTGTCAGGAAAATACACATTAGTGATGCACACTCTAGACATGCATACTCTCCTTAAGCTAGGTGATGTCAAACTCATGTTAAAATTAAATAAAGCACAATTTATAACTGGCTACTTGAAGCCCAAACAAAGAAAGCATGAGGGCAGATAATCAACAAATAAAACCACTGCCACAGTGAAGCGGAGAACGAACACCGCCACTCTTGCTTATGAGGTAGAGTCAGACGGCTGAAATAACAAGATACTGAGATGCAATTATTAGCTCCAGCTAGACTAGATCAAGCAAATATTGGATGAGGTAACAGAGACCAGTACATTTCAGAGCTCAAAGTTCAGTAGATTTGGAGCACTCTCATGCATAGTAGCTATCTGAAGCAGTGATATAATGGCCCTTTAAAGGTGCTATATGTTGGGCATGGAATCAAAGGCTATTCTAACACCTAAAACAGGAAGGCAGTGGGGCTGGCTGATAAATGAAAAAGCCATTAATTTCACAAATGCAGCCATTTAACACAGCTCTTAATCGCCTACAGCTCTTGAGTCTTGCTGCTTCCTCTGTTATTTTCCCCTTTCTGTTTCCTCCAAGGGAACTTTTAGGTCTTAAATACTTATGGGCCTCGGTACAGAAAACCTGTGCTAGTGCCCTGCACTAAAACTCAGCCCTGGCTTTCCTAATGCAAGTTTAACGTTGATGTTTTGCTCACCGATGCTGAAAGCAAACAGCATGCAAATAAATTGCATTCAAAAAGTCTTCACTAACCAAGGAGATCAAGCCAGATACATGCACGCAGGGGTTTGCATTAGCAAAACCTAGATCCTGCACAGAAAAAATAAATAAAGCAGTTTGGCACCTGTGTTCACGTGCTGGAATACAATGCAGCTCATACAGCAATGTTATTCGGCACAGAAATGCTGTGCAGAATATTGATCTTTATGCGCCAGATAGCATTGCAGAACATGCACATAACCTCCTCTGCAGGTTTTTTCCCCCCACTACTCTCTTCAGCAGAGCCAGAAAAATAGTTGTGGGTGCCGTATGCTCAAGAAACAGGCATCAATTGCTCACCAGCACCGACTGCAGACGTATGAACGAACCCTTTAAGCCTCCTCAGATCTTGCGTTAAAATCCAGCATTAAGCTCAGCCTTGTTTTTTGTGCACTTCTCTGAATCTGCGCCGCATAACTAATAGCTTCACTACCATCTAGCTGTGCACGGTTGTCTGCTCTAGGTTATGTGCACAGTGAGCTTGTGTGCAAAACTTGTTCCTTTATGGGTAGCACACAAAATTGCATGCTAAAACTGAGCTAAGCTATGCATAAGGCCTAGCACACTTTTCTGCACCGAGGCCATGGTAGTTAGGTAATCCTACTCCACAGACAACTCTTGATGCAAGGAATGATTTTTTTTAACCATACATACAATCAGTACACACACAAGCCCCAATCTTTTGTTAAAGGAAATTTATTAGCTGCTGTCCACCACTGTGCAAAAGGGCTTTCTTAACAGATTAACAGATAATTTGCTGCTGTTTCACTAGTGAAGACCTGGCTGGTCTTCATGTTCTTTCCTAGTTAGAGGCGGTTATAAGGTTAAGCAGAGATGAGGTGTTGCTGCAGAGGGATATGCAGGTCAATGCTGAAAGCTGGTGCTGAATTCACGTGCTGCTAGCTGTGCGCATGATTTCATAGCACACGAATACCGCAAATGTCATACATCAATATGCAACAAAGGAAGCACATGCAATGAGGTATGTGCAAAACATCAGCATAAAGTGGGGAAGAAGGAGGCAACGCATGCAAGAGGACAGACATACTACCAGCTGCACGGCACGCAGGCATGTGCATAGATTTTATGCACTTACGGTTCTACCTCTCTACACTTGAAATCTCTCCGGCAATCTAGGCCCTGATCTCTGCCTGCCTTTCTTACATTGCTGCTTGAAATTAAACATGGCCAAAACTGATCTTATCTTTCTCCCTAAACCCTCCTCTCCCCTTCCCCCTTTTCTCAGTCTCTGTGGATAACTTTCTATTCCTCCCAGTCTCCTCAGCTTGCAACATTAGGGTCATCTTTGACTCCTCTCTCTCCTTCTCCACACACATCCAACTGAAAGCTAAAACCTGCCATTTCTTTCTCTCTAACATCAACAAAATTCACCCATTCTCCATGGTCAAGCAGGATTTCGTCAGCCACACCTGGTGTAGTCCTCCGGGCGGCGCCAAGTACGGAAGTGCTCTCTAGAGCTCAGAAAGATGAGACTTTCTGAGCCCACCCAGGTAGCCCACCCTACCGCTCCGCCCCCTAGCCACCAGTATCCTTCCTTCCGCCTTGCCAGCAAGACGGACCCTGCTCTCTCCCCTACCTTTTGTTATTTTGTTAGTTCTCAAACATGACTAAACCGGGATTCAAGAAATGCCTCCTATGCAAGAGGAAGATGAGCATCACCGACACGCATGGCAGCTGCCTGCGTTGCCTGGGGCTGGACCACAAGATTGAAGACTGCGAGCATTGAGGGAGAATGTCCCCCAGAGCCCTAAAAATCTGGGGACATAACTTAAAAGAGTTCCTCACCGAAAACACAGGTACTACTGTCCTCCCGGTACCTGCTCCTGCTTCTGCCTCCTCATTGCATGCCCCGGCTCTGGATGCGCCCGTTGCGGCCTCCTTCCATGACCGCGACTCTGAGAATCTCCCATCGGGCCCCCCTCCGCCATGCCTGTCGCCCGCGGTAGTCTCGGTGAGGCCTGCAAGCTCCCAAATAGAGAAGCGCATCTGGGAGAGCCATGCGGTGGCTGAAAATGGCGCCCGGGCCAGGTCCTCCACCTCTGGAAGGAAGTCCTCCAGCTCTGCCCCCTCCTACGGCAAGCCTGCAGACTCTGAGGACAACGCTGCCAACGATGCCTGCCGGCGCCGGTCCTCCAGCTCCACCCACGAGCCTCGCTGTCGCTCGGCATCAGCAGGGAGCCATGGCAACGGCTCTCTCCTCGGCGCCGGATCCCCTACACACTGAAAACAGAACCGCAGTAGCAGCAGCAGCGACTCCGAGAGACGGCCTCACCACGGGGGGAAAAACATGCAAAGCGCAACCTCTCCAGCAGCTCAAGTAGCAGCCGCTCGTCACGCCGAAAACGGAGCCGAAAACATAGAAGTAAGCGACAACGCAGCTCCAGCCACAGTAGTAGCAGCAGCAGCTCGTCCAGTCAGCGTCGGAGCGGCAGGCACAAGGGCAGACGTTCATCTAGGCGCCGCAGTGGGCAGCGACACCAGAAGCGGAGAAGGAGTCAGGTGAGCCCTTCTACCTCCTCCAGCCCCTGTCATAGCCATAGGAGCAAGTCAACGTCTAGCTCCATGTTACGCCTGCTGTCCCAGCTCTTGAAACAATCTACCATGGCGGCTCCTTCACAACTACCTCAGCAAGCTCCTCTCCCAGCAGACTCTCAGCCAAATACCCGGGAGACAGATCAGCCAACAGGGGAGTGCCGGGCACCCTCACCATGCACCGGACCCCGAGTGACATTCCCCCTGAAGCTGAAAGGGATGAGCCCGGAGGGGCAATTGTGGGGTCGACTGCCCACGAGAGTGAAAGGGCAACCCCCGACAGGGCAGGCTCCCCGGATGCAGAGGAGGCTCCCCCTCCGGAGGATCTCACCTACCCCAAGTTTTTACTCAAACTTGCATCCACCTTATCCTTACAAGGCAGGGGTGACAAGAGGGAGCCGGTACCGGAGGTGTTGAAATACCTATCCACCCCGAAAACCGTCTTCACCTTACCTATCCACCAGACACTACGAGACAATCATCTGAGGCTTTGGCAGACACCGGCATCCGGACGCCCCTTTCCCAGGAGGCTGGAAACAAAATATCAGGTGCAGCCTGTTCCAGGATTTGCAGCCTCACAGCTGCCACATCAATCCATTGTGGTGTCTTCAGCCCTCAAGCGCGTCAAGTCTTCACGCACACATGCCAACAGCCTGCCCGGTCGAGACCATAAGCTCCTCGATGATATCGGGAGAAAGGTGTATCAAGGAGCCATGCTCAACGCGAAGATAGCGGCCCACCAATTCCAGCAAGTCCTCTTCCAGGATGCATGCATGGCAAACCTAAAAGCCGCCTTGGCTTGTCTCCCGAAAGAATCTCAGAACTTGACATCGGCACTCGCGGACATGTCCGAATGCAGCAAGCACCTGGCCAGTGCTACCTTTGATCTTCGACACGGCGCTGAGAACCACCGGGACAGCCATTTCAGCAAGGCGATGGGCATGGCTGAGGGCGTCTGGCCTGCGCGACGACACGCATGACAAGATTGCGGACACTCCCTGCTCCGGCGAGTCTCTCTTCGGCGACAAGGTGAAAGACACAGTCAATGATATGAAAGAGCATTGTACCACACTACAGACCTTGGCGGAAGACAGCTTTGCGCGCCACAGCAGTACCCAGAGGAACAAATTTCAGAGAAAGCCTTACTACTCCTCTAACAAGAGATACCCTTCCAACCACAAATGGCAAAACAACAGATACAAGAGCAACTCTTATCAAGGACCCCCTCACCAGCGAAGCACGCAGAGGGACCGCAAACAGAAGAAGACAAGCGCACTCACAAACAAAGGTGGGCCCTCCTTTTGACACCAGATCTCGGCGAACCCTCCGCACCGGGGGACGTCTGACCCATTTCTTACCAGAGTGGCAACGAATATCCTCCGACACCTGGGTCTTGCGGGTCATTCGGGAAGGCTACCGTATACGCTTCGTAGCCCCTCTGCACCAGAACTCGCCACCTGTCAGCGACACACCCCAACATCTGCGCCTGGCCATGGCCACGGAACTGCTACATCTGCTGCACTCTCGGGCCATAGAGGAGGTTCCCCATCCCGAGAAGAGCTCTGGCTTTTACTCCAGATACTTTCTCATTGCCAAACAGATGGGCGGCTTTCGTCCCATCCTAGACCTCCGCCGGCTCAACAAGTTCATCAGCAAAGAGAAATTCAGGATGTACTCCCTGAACACCATCCTCCCCCTGATTCAGACCGGCGACTGGATGGCGTCCTTGGACCTACAGGACGCGTACACCCACATCTGCATCCACAAGTCGCACAGGAAGTACCTCCGTTTCCAAGTGCTAGACCAACACTACCAGTACAGAAGTCCTACCCTTCGGGCTGTCTCCCGCCCCGCGGGTCTTCACGAAGTGTGTGGCCGTGGCAGCCGCCCACCTCCGCAGGCAGAACATAGCGGTTTTTCCATACCTTGACGACTGGCTCCTCACGGCCCCCTCAGCCCAGGAGCTGCAGGAAGCCCTGCAGACAATCATGACACTACTATCCTCCCTAGGATTCGTCATCAACTTCAACAAGTCACACCTCTCACCGGCCCAGAGACTGGAGTTCATAGGGGCCGTGATCGACACCAAGATTTCAAAGGCCTACCTCCCAGAACGCAGACTGTGCGCCATCACCGCACTAGCAGGCAAGGCGACAGAAGCGGCGACCTCATCGGCGAGAGCCATACTGTGCCTTCTGGGGCATATGTCGGCCGCCACCTCCGTCCTACCCACGGCGAGGCTATGGATGCGCCCACTTCAATGGCACTTACGTACTCATTGGAACCAGAATTGTCAACCTCTTTCCACCACAATCAAAATGACTCCGCAAATCCATACCCAGCTTCGCTGGTGGACAACGCCAGTCAACCTGTCGGTGGGGAAAAACATCCACCCCCGCGATCACCAAGTTGTTCTAAATACAGATGCATCGAACACTGGCTGGAGCGCCCACATGCAATCCCTAAGCACTCAAGGGGAGTGGTCCCAACACGAGAGGCGTCTACACTTCAACCTCCTCGAGCTAAGGGCCATGAGGTATGCGCGGAAAGCGTTTCTCCCACAATTGCGCGGGAAATCAATCCTCATTCAGACGGACAACCAGGTGGCCATGTTCTATGCCAACAAACAAGGGGGCACTGGCTCACGCCCCCTCTGCAAGGAGGCGACACTGATATGGACCCTGGCCTTAAGAAACGAATGCTCTCTTTGGGCGTCATATCTCCCAGGGGGGACCAGAATACCCTGGCAGACAGACTGAGCAGACAGCTCCAGCCCCACGAATGGACTCTGCACCGGAAAGTCTCTGACAGTCTCTTCCGGCACTGGGGGTCCCCAGACATTGATCTCTTCGCCACATAACGGAATGCCAAATGCCCCCTGTTCTGCTCCAGGCACCTGTCAGCCAGGAGGCTGGCGGCGGATGCATTCGACGTGTGTTGGGGGGAGTGGTCACTGGTGTATGCGTTTCTGCCAACGCCCCTCATCTCAGCGACCCTACAAAGGATTGTCCAGGACAAAGCAAAAGCCATACTGGTAGTTCCCCACTGGCCGCGCCAGATGTGGTTTGCCCTGCTACTACGCCTAGCGCGGGGAGACCCGAAGCGACTACCCCTCAGACCGGACCTATTGACACAGGACGAGGGCAGAATACAACACCCCAACCTCGGAGCCCTATCTCTCACTGCCTGGAGGTTGAGCGGTTAAGCCTTTCCAATCTCCAGCTGCCCACCGAAGTACAGGACATGGTGCTAGCGGCCAGGAGACCCTCCACCAGAAAGTCCTATGGCCTTAAATGGAGAAGATTCAGCATCTGGTGCGCAAACCAAGGCCTGGAACCCACCACATGCCCGCTTCCCTATGTCCTGCAATACCTGAAGTCCTTGTCTAACCTGGGCCTACAGACGCAGTCCATCCGAGTTCACCTCTCGGCAATAGCTGCCTTCCACTCACCTCCGCAAGGGGCCGCCTCCATCGGGGCACTGCCCCTTACATCATGCTTTATGAAGGGCCTGTCAAATCTGAAGCCCCCAATCAGGCGACCCGTACCACCTTGGGATCTCAACACGGTCCTGCAGCACCTGACACAAGAACCCTTTGAACCTCTCCAGTCAACCGACATGAAATTCGCCTCCTGGAAGACGCTTTTTCTCATGGCCATCACTTCCGCAAGGAGGATTAGTGAATTGCACGCGCTGGTATCGCATCCTCCTTACACACAGCTGCACCACAGCCACGCTTCCTTGCAGACCAATCCTAGGTTCGTACCAAAAGTGTCTTCGGCCTTCCATGTCAATCAGTCCATAGAGCTTCCATCCTTCTTCCCGGAACCTCATTCTTCGGACAAGGAGCGACGCCTGCACACCCTCGACTGTCTCAGGGCCCTCCGGATCTACCTGCAAAGAACACAAGCCATCCGGCAGGGCGAGCAACTCTTTGTCTCTTTCAATCCTAACAGACCCGGAAGACCCGTCAACAAGAGGACACTGTCCCACTGGGTTTCCGCCTGTCTCGCCTATTGCCTTGATCCTTCAAGTGCCAGTGGGCACCCAAGAGTGGGCCCCAACCATCTCAGGGTGCTGGCCACGTCGATTGCCAATCTCCGCGCAGTGCCACTGGCCGATGTCTGCAGAGCAGCCACCTGGTCCTCACCGCACACCTTTCAAAGACACTACTGCCTTGACCTCCGCTCCCAGGAGGATTGTGCACTAGGAGCGGCTGTCCTCTCCACGGCCTTGGGTCGCAATTGAGCACTGCCTCTGCCTCCACCCAATAAAGGGAGTACAATTGCTTCTACTCTGCTGTTCGGGACAATGGACATTACTGTTACACTGTTGCACTGCCTCTAATGACTGTTTACACTGTTGCAATGTCTGCACTGTTACTGTTATTGTTGCACTGTTGAACTGTTGAACTGTTATGCTGCCCGCTCCTCTGCTGTTGCACTGTTTGCACTGTTGTTATTTTTTGCACTGTTGACACTGTTATGCTGCATGCACCCCTGTACACGGACCTGTTGCATTGCGGTAGCACTATTGCACTTTCACCACTGGTCTTGAATAAACGTGCATTGTTGATCTGTTGAACTGAGTTCTGATCCATTCAGGTCCATACACCAACGACGGGCCTCCTCTCCCCAGCATATCTAGCTAGGGAGACACCAGGTGTGGCTGACGAAATCCTGCTTGTCCATGGAGAAAACGGGGTTACTTACCTGTAACTGGAGTTCTCCGTGAACAGCAGGATAGGTCAGCCACACAATCCCACCCGCCTCCCCTGGAGGAGGCCAGCCTAAGGGACCGCTCCCTAGCCGGCGGACTAGCTTGGAACGTACTGGTGGCTAGGGGGCGGAGCGGTAGGGTGGGCTACCTGGGCTACCTGGGAGGGCTCAGAAAGTCTCATCTTTCTGAGCTCTAGAGAGCACTTCCGTACTTGGCGCCACACGGAGGACGACACCAGGTGTGGCTCACTTATCCTGCTGTCCACAGAGAACTCCAGTTACAGGTAAGTAACCACGTTTTCTTTTCTGAACACACTACTATGACACTTATCCACTCTTTAGTCACCTCCCATCTAAACTATCGTAACCTGCTGGTCTCCCTTTGAATCATATATCTCCCCTTCAATCTGTTCAACACTCTGCTGTGTGGCTAATCTTCCGCCAGCTCATCATGCCCTTATTACTCCTCTTCTCAAGTCACTTCATTGGCTCCCTATCCGTTTCCGCATCCAGTTCAAACTTCTCCTGCTGACCTATAAATGCATTCAACTCTGCAGCTCCTCACTACCTTTCTTCTCTTATCTCTCCCTACACCCCCTCGGGAACTCCGCTCTTATGGCAAATTGCTTCTATCTGTGCCCTTCTCCTCTACTGCTAACTCCAGACTTTGCTCCTTTCACCTTGCTGCACCTTATGCCTGGAACAAACTACGTGAGTCTGTACATCAGGCGCCTTCTCTGACCCTTTTCAAATCTAGGCTGAAAAGTCACCTCCTTGCTGCAGCTTTGGGATCTTGACTCACCTGATTTCCTTTATATTTCCTTACCATTCCCCCTAGATGTATTCCATGTCTATAGACACTGTCTTGTCCGTTTGACTACATTGTAAGCTCTGATGGGCAGGGAGCGTCTTTTACTTGTGTCTGTGCAGCGCTGCGTATATCTTGTGGCGCTATACAAATGTTCAGTCGTAGTAGTATTAACAGCAGCACATGGGTATGACGCCTTCTCCTCCTGCATTCCCTAGGTCTTTCTTGCTCGGTTCTCGGTTTCCCCCCATTTCTTTCATCTGCAGCTCTAGTCTATGCGTGGCCCTTAGGCAGTGGCACTTACATAGCCCTCAACGCCATAGAAACAAGGACTTCCACTTATAATTGGACTTCTAGTCTAAACCGCAAGTATAACATAATGATTCAGATTATCTATTGCCATTAATGCACTGTAAAATCACAACTGTTATCAATAACTAACTTACTTTGACTTACTGTTGTCAGTAATTTACCTTGAAATTACTGTTGTCAGTAATTCACTTTCACACTACTGCTATCAGTAATTCTCTCATTTTACTGTTGTCAGTAATTCACCTTAGTCTTATTGCTGCCCATAGGCTTGTTACTATTGCTGCCCATAGGCTTGTTACTATTACAAATAGGCTTGTTACTATTGCTCACAGACTTGCTACTGTTACCAATAATCTCACTTTGATTATATGCTGCTAGTAATTTACTTTGAATTTACTGCTGTCAATAACTCACGTTTGATATAGTGTTATTGAATCAAGTCGCTTTACTGTTGTCAGTATTTTACATTAGATTTACTGTCACCAGTAACCTGCTCTGAACTTACTGTCGTCAGTAACTCACTTGGAATTACAACTATCACTACTGCAATTTAACTCTATCAGAGTTTATTACTGCTGCCAGACACCCACATTACTATCAGAATCTATCTTATCTACTGTCCCATTTTATCACAACTCTATTCCACAGACTACCGAGCCAATTATAGAAAATGCTACACCCAAACAACATGCTCACACGAATATCATATACCAGTTTATTACTGGCAATAATAATTATTGACCTATCACTAAGTTTAAATAGTAAAACTCACATGACTATACCTATAATACACACACATACCCGTAATGACTGTCATATTGGACACACTCATGTTAACTACCCAAAAATTAATTATCATAGACTAATACACATACAACAAACAAATCCACAACAATTAGACAAGAAAACCGGGTCTAACAACCCATCCTCTCTATCATGCATCCTTATTAATGCACGATCAATGAAAAATAAACTACCCATATTTAACGATCTGATAACTGACTTAAAACCAGATATCTTATGTGTCACAGAAACATGGCTTTCTGAAACAGATACCGTCTATCTAAATCAACTTGATAAAGAAAATTATGACACATTTTACAAACACAGGTCCAATAAAAAAGGTGGTGGAGTTCTAATGATGACAAAAAAGATATTAAACGCCAAATTAATCCAATCAAACATCTCTAATAACATGGACACATTATTAATAAAAATCAGTCCCATAAAAATCTGCTTAATCTATAGACCCCCAGATCAAAAAACAGATGGCCTGGATTCTCTTATTGAACTCCTTAACTCTTCTACTGAACAAAATCCTGTAATCATGCTAGGCGATTTTAACCTGCCGTCACTTCCATCACTAGACTCTAAATTATTTCTAGACACTATAGCAGACATAGAGTACCATCAAATAATTAAAACAGCAACGCACATCAAAGGAGGAACACTAGATTTGGTCCTTCTACCTGAGATACTCTTCAAGCTAATTAACTCAAATTCCATTGAATGTACAGAGACACCTTGGTCTGATCATTTTATTATCAAAATAAACCTTACATATCCCATCCCTAACGTCAAAAACTACACAAGAAATGGCCCCACCTCAAAATATAGAAAATTTCATGAAACAGACTTCCTTGATTCAACAATCCCCTACTTCTTATCAACACCTAATTTGGATGATGCTGTTAACAACTGGAATGTGACTATCAATAACGCAGCCAAAAATAATCATCTAAATAAAAAGACCACACATACCAAAACAAACAGCTCACCATGGTTTAATAACACACTAAGACAAATGAAAAGAGAACTAAGAAAACTTGAAATGAAATGGCGGAAATCCAAGTTGTCTGTACACAAGGAAATATATAATAACCATCTAACAAAATATAAGGAAACAATAAACAACACGAAGAAAAATTATTACGCAGCAACCTTATCAAAATCATATAATAGACCTAGAGAGCTATTCTCTATCGTCAGAAACCTAACAATAACGATCAAACTTCTAGCAACGAAATCACAGACATCTCAGTACAAACCTTAGCTAATCACTATCAAAACAAATCAAAAAAACCTACTATACCCCCAGACAATAACAACATCCCTTGTCAATCTATAGACGAATGGTCAGAATTTTACCCCATGTCAAAAGTGTCATTAAAAACTATCATCTCAGACCTAAATACCACAACTTCATATTTAGATCCTTGCCCAGTATCGTGGATAAAAAATACACTACCAACTCTACTATCATATATTCTCCCAATAGTAAACTTATCACTAACCCAAGGATACCTTCCACCTCTCCTTAAACATGCACAAATACGCCCAATTCTAAAGAACAGCAAACTAGACAAAACATCTCCAACATCATACAGGCCCATCTCTAGCATACCATTTATGGCCAAAATAATTGAAAAAGTAGTACAATTACAGACACAGGAATTTATAGATTTATCTTACCCACTTGACGATCAACAATATGGATTCCGACCCCGCCACGGAGTAGAAACACTTCTAACAGTATTAATAGATACACTCCTAAAAGGAATTGACAGTCATAACCAAGCGTTCATCCTCCTTTTCATCGACATCTCAGCAGCTTTTGATAGCGTGCATCACTCAATAATGCTCAACAACCTAAGACAGATAGGCATAAACTCTACTGTACATAAATGGTTCACCTCATATTTAAATAACAGAACACAAAATGTAAGAATAGGTAATCAAACATCAAACACATACAAACAAGAAATAGGTTTACCACAAGGTTCAGCGCTTTCAGCCTTACTTCTCAATACCATGGCACAGGAGTTATGGTAGGTGGTATTTATATAAAGCCGGTCTGCAACATCTTTAAAAAATTTGGAGTACAATATCACCTTTATGCGGATGATATTATGATGTACATACCTTTCACAATTCCTAACCTACCGATCCAACTTCTATCAGAGTGTTACAATGAAATCACAATCTGGCTAAAAACCCAAAACCTCCACATAAACCATGCTAAAACCGAAGTATTAATCGTAACAAAAAACCAATCATATATGCCTCCAACCCACATAACACTACAAAACCAAGAAATTAAAATAAAAAATGAAATAAGATATCTAGGTGTCATCTTAGACACACACCTTACAATGGAAACCCACATCAGAAATACCATAAAGAAAATCTACTTCAAACTTAAAATCCTCAAACAATTATGCCCCCTTGTATTTATACAAGATTTCATTAATATAACTCAGGCTACCATAACTCCCCACTTCGATTTCGCCAACTTAATACTTATAGGCATCTCAAAACAAAACATCAGAAGAATCCAACTTGCGCAAAATGCAACCGCTAGAGTTATATTACAAATAAACTCCCTCCAACATATAACACCGATATTAGCATCCCTTCACTGGTTACCAATACAAAGCAGGATAATATACAAAACAATAATAACGACATTCAAAGCCTTAAACGACTTGGCACCGAAGACATTATGTAATCTAATAGGCAAAGAACCACCTAAGCCCACTCTTAGAAAAGGACAATCAAACAAACTAAAGATTCCAAAAGAATTCATAAAAACCCACAAATTAACAAATAACAGAGCCTTTTCCCATATAGCTCCAACCATCTGGAACTCGTTACCAGAGGACTTACGATCACTATCAGAGATAATGGAATTCAGAAAAAAACTGAAAACGTATCTATTTAATAAACACTATAATACCTTGGAAAACCCTCCACTCAACCTAGATAAAGGCTAAATATGAATCTACCCATATCAAGCTAATACACCCTACTATAAAGGATAACATTCAAAACTTACATAAATAACACTACACTCCTATGCCTTATATTCCTATTTGTATATAGTTACAACTGGTATGTTCTGCCTAATGCGGTACAGACAGTACTTCTGTTTAAATTGTTACACACTCTGTTATAGCTGAAATATCCTGATTAGTTGCTGAATCATTGAATTATGCAAGTTAAGATGTTCTATGTAATAAGTTATAATGTTCAATGTTCTATGTAAACAAACTCTGCTTTGTTAACTGTTGTTAATTGTACACCGCAACTGATCGCTGGAAGATGCGGTATATAAATAAGTGTTAAATAAATAAATAAATAAAATAAATACTAAATGGTAAGAAGCAAAAAGACATTTTCTCCTACATGCTGAAATGTTCTTCTCTACACACAAGATCCATACGAAGGAATGAATGTCCAGCGGTATACACATGCCAGAATTCTCCGTCTCCCCCAATGACACGTATGAACAACGGCACTACTGAGCTTTGTGCTCTGCCTTCTGATCCTCTGCATCAGGCAATGACTTCATTAGCATCTCATTTTGGTATCATTTGAATATATGTGTGGCACTGCTGTGTGTGCACCTCTTTCTGCGCAGACAACGCACCTACCAAGCTTTTCTGTGCATCGCTTGCTGGCAGTAGTTGTGCGTATATGGTCCACTACCTGAGTGCATAGGATTCACTAGCATTTCTGCACAGGGCTGATGGTCTGGTATATGGGTTATTGTTTTTAGGTTTTATGGTCTCATTTTTGAATGTTATGGTATTGATTTTAAGCTTCTGGAACAGTTGCATTTGTAAAATGGAATGACGTGAACCAATAGCATTAGTACTTTAATAAGAAATTAGGGGGTTGTGCATTAGAATTTCCAGTACAAGTTCTTTTTGGTGAACAAATGCTATGCAGATCCTCAGATGAAGCAGTTAGTTCTACAAAACCTGCAATTCAGACTGAAGGTGTATCCACTCTACACAAGACCTTTTGCTCTACAGCTTCACCTCCACAAATATTCCTCTCTATTGTCTTAATTTCAGCCTCTTCCTGAAATCTTAAATGTTAGTAGAGCTGTCTATTCATGTCTCAAACTAAACACAACTAATGCTTTAAGTAGCAATAGTAGGATTCCCTTACTAAATCAACTAGGGGAGATGCTTCTTTAGCTTAGGACAGAGTCCCTGGTTGGAAGGTGCTAGACTGCAGAAAATAACAAACAAACAAAAAATAATTGACAGAAAATGAATAGAGGTGAAAGACACAGGTCAGACAAATGAGCCTGACTTTTCTAATTCAATCTTTACTGGTCTTTCTAAAGCCCAATTGACCCGCCTTCAGAGGATTCAGAACACCGCCGCATGCCTCATTACTCACTCTTCCCCCCGCGACCATGTAACACCCCTTCTTTTTCGTTTTCATTGGTTACCAGTCCCCTACCGTACTCAATACAAACTGCTCTCCCTTGTTCACAAGGCTCTCCATACCAGCACTCCACAATACCTAGCATATCTCATCACCTTCCATACTCCCAGATACACTCCACGCTCCTTTCATCTCAACCGTCTCACCCTCCCCTCTCCCTCCCTCGCTCATTTGCACTCCACCCGCTCCTCAGCCTTTTTCTTCGCCGGTCCTGCCCTTTGGAACTCCCTTCCCTCTGCTCTCCGCTTAGACCCCCATCATGCCACATTTAAGCAAAACCTAAAAACCCACCTATTCTCTCTGGCCTTTGACCTTCCCTCCCCCTTTATATGACTGTTTTCTTCATGCTTTGTCTATGCTTCTTCTCCCTTCACTCTCCTGTCACCAATTGTAGTTCCTTTTCTTTTCTACTGGCTTTGTGCCTCTATTGTAATTTTATGAATTGTAAACCGCCCTGCTTGTCATGGAAGGGCGGTATATCAAATAAAATAAACATAATAAACATATCATCCATCAAAAAAATTTGAAATCACAAGCCTAGGAAAAAGGGGAAAGAAAGAACAGAAGAGAGGGGGAGCTGTATGGATATAAGCATAAAAACAATATAAAGCTTTTGTTGTGTGTAAAGCTTGTTTTACACAAAGAAAAGGGTTTTTATAAAATTGCACAACTGCATACACAAAGAAAGCATGTACCTCTTTTTAGGTGCTCCCAGGGGTGTAGTTTGGGCAGAGCAGACATGGAGGAGGTGCAAATGTGTGCGCTGGCATTTTGTGCATTGTTGGGGCTGGATTCAGAAGCCTATTTTATAAAAGGCACAGAGGTGCCTATGTTGTCTTTATAAAATAGGTATGTTTGGACTTCTCACACAGGTGTCCTACAGTGGTAGTCAACATTATCAACACCCTTGCATTTTAGGTCTGCTGTGTACAATATCTTGAGAAATAATTGGAAATATTCCAACTGTATGTCATCATAATATTTTAATAGTGTCTAAAGATGTTTGTGCAACTTAGACGTAGTAATTTCTGAGAAAAAAAAAATATATAACTTGAATAGGATTAATGGCAGCCTTCACTAATATTTGGTTAAACAAACCTTAGCAGTGACGACAGCCTCCAAATGTTTCTTGTAGCCATCGATAAGTTTCGTACATCTATCTGCTGGTAGTTTCTCTCACTCTTCAACTGTGATTTGTTCCAGCTCATGAATGTTTCCAGAATTCCTTTTACCAATGGCAGATTACAACTCTTTCTAAAGGTTCTCAATTGGATTGAGATCAGGACTATTTCTTTTATACTTTTGGATGTATTTTTTGGGTCATTATCCTACTAAAGGATTCATGACCTCCAACCCAGACCTAGCTTTCTGACACTAGGTAGCACATTTTGCTCCAAAATACCTTGGTAGTCCTCAGACTTCTTGATTCCTTTAATACGTTCCAGACCTCCAGTTCCTGAGGCAGCAAAACAGCCCCACAACATTATGGAACCTCCACCATATTTAACGGTAGATAGGGCACTTTTTTCCTTATAAGCTTCATTTCTTTGCCTGCAAATGTATCACTAGTCTGCACTGCCAAAGAGCTCAAGTTTGGTTTCATCTGTCCATAGAACATTTTCCCAGAAGGATTGTGGTTACTCAAGGTAGGTTTTGGCAAAGATCAGGTGTGCCTTTTTATGTCTGTCCTTGAGCAGTGGGGTCCTCCTTGGCCTTCGCCCATGAAGTCCTTTCTTTGTTTAGTGCACAGTGAACAGTGTGAGTTGAAACCACTACTCCAGATTGTTCTAGGTCAGCCTTAAGCTCTTTGGATATCATACGTGGTGATTTTCCAACACTTCACACCAACCTTCAAAGACTTCTTGGATTAATTCCATGAGCAGAAAACCTCCTAATAGCATTGTGAACTGTAAACACAGGAATCCCAAGGTCTTTGGAGATGGTCTTGTACGCCTTGAAGTTTGATGATAATGGCTTTTCTGACTGTCGTAGGCCACCCTAGTCTTCACCAATGTGAAAATCGAACAGGGAGTGAATGTGGCCATTTTAAATATTAGAGCCATCATTCACTGGTTGATTCAAGTCATGCAAGTACTGACAATTGATCACAGATGCACCTAATTTTACTGCAGTGGGAATGTGATACTTCTGTTCAAACTAATTTGAATTGTTTATAAGGGTGCCAATAATCATGGCCTTCCAAAAATACAAGTAAAGCCAGACCTCTGCATTACCAATGACCTAAAATATTCAAGCTCAAACACTCGGTAAACCTCTTTTTTTGTCGGACCATTTGCCATGAAAGGAAACCCCTCTCTCATGGAAACCCTCCCTTTTTGTTGTGAGAGAGGGGTTTCTTCCTTTTATGCAAACAGTCCAACAAAAAAATAGGTTTACCAAGTGTTTGAGCTTGAATATTTTAGGTCATTGGTAATGTTGAGGTCTGGCTTTATTTGTATTTTTGGAATGTTTTTGTGGTAAGCCATTATCCTAGAGAAAAGTGTTAGTTCATGCTTTGTACATCTCCAGTAAATATAAATGATAAAAAATATCTTTATTTTTCCTTCAAAAGACCACCTCTTAGAAGCATCAAATGAATTAAACAAAATTCCGATTCCGTCTGCCACGACATACTCCTGACACGCCTCAAGGAGAAGGGGATTCACAATACTGTGCTAAGCTGGTGCAAGTCATACTTATCAGACACATGGCAGTATGTGTGAACCAGATCCACCACTTCCAAACCCTTCCAACAAGAACAAGGCGTACCGCAGGCCCTCCTGTTCAATGTATACATGCAGCCCATTTGCGCTCTCATCCGCTCCTTCAACATAAACTGCCTGGTATACACTGATGACGTACTGCTTTACATGCCTTTCTCAACCGATCACCCTGACTTCACACCTCTAACAACCTGTTTTGATGCTGTCACCAACTGGCTCCACACACAAAGGCTGAGAATAAACTTCAACAAAACAGAGGTCCTCTTCGTCTCCAGGAACCAAGCATTTACCCCGAAAGTATGAAACGTCGAACTCCTCAGCAAGCCTATTGTACGGTACCTTGGGGTCACACTAGACCATCAGCTGGATATGAAGGTCCATATAAGCAACATGGTCAAAGCAGTTTACCACAAGATAAGGACAACCCAACACCTACGACATCTGCTTGAGCCAGATGACTTCCGAACAATCTAGCAGACTCTAGTAATCCCTCACTTTAATTACGCCAATGCAATTCTGCAAGAGCTCCCGAAGAACCCACTGAACCCACTGCAGCTTGCAATGAATGCAGCGGCAAGAATACTGCATGGAGCCTCCAGGAGGGAACACGTAACCCCAATATTAAAGCACCTGCATTGGTTGCCGGTCCACTGCAGACTCTCCTTCAAAACACTATTGATGACCTTCAAGGCCATCAACAAGTGCTCTTCCACCTCCCTCACAGACCTCATCCACCCCACCCCCTCCAACAGAGCCAGGAGATCATTTGCTGCCAACACCCTGAGAATCCCAAAGGCAATAACAAAATGTTCACAAACATCCAGAAACAGAGCCTTTGCCCTCTATGCACCCACATGCTGGAACGCGCTTCCGCCTGCCCTCCGGGCCATCATCGACCTCGCCCAATTTAGGAAGGCACTAAAGCACCACCTCTTTCTCCAGTACTACTCTCATACAAATGACATATCTCAACCAGACACACTCGACAACCAGGCCCTCACCCCCAGCACACCAACACCACACGATTGCAGCCCCACCCCCTAGTTCATCAATACCCCCAGTCTACTGAATGTGTACATAGTGACCTACTGCTGTAAATATTGATGTAATACTGTAAAAAGACCACCAGGTAATAGATGCTAAGTGTATATACCCTGTACATAGTTACCCCTGTTAATACCAAGTTATCATCCCTTGTTCATTGTAAGTCCAGTGTAGGCCCGCCTGCACTGTTCAAATGTTGACTGTAAACCGCACTGATTCCAAAGAGCGCGGTATAAAAAAGACATTAAATAAAATAAATAAGAAATAAATAAAATTAAGCAAACAACCCAGACTTGATTTGCAACAAGAAACAGAAATAGCTTCCAGTCAAGATTTTGATGATTAGTTTGACACAGGACTTGTAAAGATTTATGGGTAGCCAACTATCTTGGTGGGTAGCAGCCATCAAATGTCCATTGCCATATGCAGTTACTAAAATTGACAACACTACAAAAAAAATCTTTGTGTGAAATAATCAGTGATAATGCAAGGGGTGCCTGTTATAGGATGGCGCCCTCATTCTTCTCACCACATTCTTTGGAAGATGTTTGGAGCGGCAGCAGGGGGGGGGGGAAGTCCAGTTCTGTCACAAAGGATGGACAAGCCGGGGGCGTACCCTTGGCTGAAAGCCCACAGAGGCACACTACCATTCTGAATGAGTCTACAAGCACATACATCCAAAAGAGATAGGGGAACACCAAAAGCAAAACTTGTCCTGGGCTGGTCGGCAACTCTAGCAAAAGCAACCTCATCTTGATACTAATCACATCCAGTTGCCTCCGGCTTAGTTTTCTTTGGTTTGTGTTTTTTAAGATGTTTTGGATTGTGTTGCATATTTTCCTGATATACTGGCTCAGTTTGAGTCTTAGGATTTTGTAAATTGTTTTAATAATTAAATAAAAATAAAGGTAAAAAAAAATTAAACGCTTGACTACTGGAAGGAACGTAATCCCACGATTAAAGATGAATGCTCACCCGTCATGGGCTGCTACATCTTGTAGTGATCACACTTGCTTTAACAGCTTAACTGCCAGACTGATAGCCAACAAATTACCGTAACCTAAATCACTGATCACCAATGCATGCGTAACAATCCAAAGTGTTGACAGTTCTGAGAGAGCTTTCAGCTAACTCAGAAGTCACAGTTTGTAATAAGTGGTGTGCAACACTGCAGAGATTTGAGACACCAGTGTACCCTCCATCTCAATCTTCAACCCCAAGTTATGCATCTCAGAGATAAAGGGGACCACTCACCCATCAATAAATGGTCTCAAGAAGATGGACTGTCCCAATACAAAGAGCTTTTGTTTTCTGGACACTGAGAACCAAACAGAATTCTTTAGCCAGGTACAAATAATTAAAAAAAAATGAACAGATCAATTTGTAAAATTGGTTATCAGCATAAGCTGATTACATGCTGACTGCAATATTTAAAATAATACATATAGCAAGTAGCACTAAATATGCATAGTTGCCACAGACTGCTGGCCATTATCCATTAAGCAGCAATATTTGGTAACACTACAGATAACATATGCGGTGTGCTATAACTTTTGGTTGGCCTGGCTCTGCCGTCCCTCTACTCTTAGGCTATATGAATAGTATGGGTTCTGGTTAGGCAAATATTTAGCCCATGCTGTCCCTAGAACTTTCTGAAAATAAAATAACTGAGGATTTATGAGGTTGCTGGCTGATGGTAACCGTATAAATCCTTTTGAAAGTGGAGCCGTACATTTTTGTTTTTCCGAAATAGGCCTGTACATTGCATATTCTTTTATTTTATTTTTAATGAAACAAAATATATTTAATTTTAAATTAATTCAGTATTTATAGCCACTAACCATGCCCTGTAAAGGAATTTAGGGGTGTTAAATATATAAACATTTTATACACAAATAAAAGCAACCATCAATGCATAACAAAAACAATTACATAAATCTGTAAACAAAAACTAATAAAATACATCTTTAAATAAAATCATTTCAATCATACTATTAAACCTGTACTCATTCATTAACTAAGAACAAAAACACAAGGTAAAGCATTCAAAATATATATATATATGTATACATAAAATAGCTGAATTCCTGTGTCTATCCATGTAGTAATAGCCTACTGTGCTCACCCTCTCACATCTCTTGCCCCTCCTATCAGCTGCCCTGGTGTGGCACAGCTAACGCTCTCATAACAATCCAAGCACAAGTCTGCCCAGTCCAATGTTGCTGGGACAATCGCTTAGTTCGCTGTTCACAATCCCCAACAAATGATCCTTAGTCCCTATAAGGAAAGAGCATAATCTCTCTCTCAGGGAATAAGAGTGGTAGTATCACCTATAGGCTTCTGGGTTGCCCCACACCGGGATACTGACCGCAGCTTGTAGAACTGCAGCAGGAGTAACAGATTATAGCAATTGGAAAACATTCAAGTTATACATGAAAGAAAGGGGAAGAGAGCTATCTCTGCATTCAGTCTAGCTCAGGCCACCATCATCTCTTGTCTTCTCTCGCCAGTATTCCCTTGTACAGTTCTCTCATTTGCTACTTTCGCTCCCACCCTCCATGAGCTCATGCAATGCTCACCTGCCTCATACCGCAACACATCCACTCAACCGTCATATAATACACACACCAGTCCGTTCATCATATACCATCTCCTTACGAAATACCTCTCCATCCCCCATCCCAAAAAAGCTAGCACACAACCCACAAACCTCCTCCTTCATCCACCGCACAGATGAACATAAGATATGCCATACTGGGTCAGACCAAGGTCCATCAAGCCCAGTATTCTGTTTCCAACAGTGGCCAATCTAGGTCATAAGTGCCTAGCAGTCTCCCCAAAAGACACAGGTTCTTCAATGCTTGTATTGGTTCAAGCAGTGATATCCTGGGTCCCCTTTAATAATGGTTTATGGACCTTTCCTCCAGGAACTTGTCCAAACCTTTTTTAAACCCAGCTACACTAAAGCTTTTACTACATCCTCTGGTAACAAATTCCAGAGTTTGATTACACGATGAGTGAAAAAATATTTTCTCTTATTAGTCTTAAATAGGTTACCCTGTAGCATCATTGCATGTCTCCTAGTCTTTTTATATTATGATGGCATAAACAATTGATTTACTTTTACCCGTTCCACTCCATTCATTAATTTATAGACCTCTATCATATCTCCCCTCAGCCATCTCATTTCCAGGTTGAAGAGCTCTAATCTTTTTAGCCTTTCTTCATAGTAGTAGCCTTCCATCCCCTTTACCATTTTGGTGGCTTTTCTCTGTTCCTTTTCTAATAACGCTATATCCTTTTTAAGAAACGGCGACCAGAATTGCACACAATATTCAAGGTGCAGTTGCACCATGGAATGATACAGAGGCATTATTACATCTTTTATTTTATTCTCCATTCCTTTCCTATCCATATCCTTTTTAGAAATAGGAAGATAATACAACTTTACAATGGGAGGTTGCGACTCGGGGAATACTCAAGGTCTCTGTTAAATAGGAATGAAACATGCCTCTAGCAAACAAAAATATGGCCCTGGGAAAGTTCACCAACCGTAGATTCACGGCTCTGTTTGCATTTTCCAACATTTCCAATTGAACTTTCATTGCAGTAATATCCTTTATTGTGGAGTCTGTATAGTTTTCCAACACAGTCACCTTAGATTGCAAGTCAGGAACTGTAGTTTGAAGAGAAAGTACATTTGCTGCATTCTCCTGTATAGCAGTGGAATTATTCTGTACCTGGAATGATAGACTAGATACCTGTGGTACCAGGTCCTCTCAGAGCTGCATAATTGCAGACCACATGGACTCCAGCGTAATAATCTCTGGAGGTACCACAGAGAGGGAAGGAGAACCCCCTGACACAGATTTCAACCCCCTGACACAGATTTCTTCCCTTTGATCCTGCACCACGCCCAACCAGGAACACTCAAGGCAGACAAACTTGCTACCCTTCCTTCTGTAGAGTCTCCAAAAAAGCTGCACCCAGTAGCTGTTCCGAGGAGTCACCTCCAATCAATCAGGGTTCAGGGTCCAGTCCTTGCTGGCAGAACGAATTCACCCCCGCAGGGAAGCCCTCCTGCTGCAGTGGCCCAGAAACCGCTTGGCGACAACCTTGGGAGAACGCCAAGAGCCAGGGGAGAAAGATTCCTCGCCTGAAGCAGATGCAGAGTGCTCCAACTGAAACAACTGCAGAGCCGGGTTAACCTCTCAAGCAAGTACCGGCTGTCACGGCAACAGAGGAAAAAAGGAATCCAAGGGTCATACAACCTATGAAGGTAACAGCATAGAGGTCGCAGGGGCCAATGAGGGCTACCTAGCCCCTTTAGTTTGCGCTTCTTCCCTATACAGAATCCCGTGCTGTGTAAACTAGCCTGCCTCATGCCATCTTGGATCTCCAACATCCCCCTTCGATTTTCTAACTCGGGTTCCATACTCCATAATTTCAGTAGTCACTGTGGGGAAGTCTCACAGTGATGCTTCTGCAGATGCATATTAAGTACAGGATGCAGCTGGGTATGGCGTATGATAGCAGCAGCTAAAATTATTCTTTTTTCCATTGAAATCACTTGTCAGTTCTATGTAAGGAGATTAGGTACTTGCAGAAAGCAGAACCTTTCAGTTTCACCTGAAGTAAAGGATACTTGATAATAAGACAGATTTGTTAACTGTGCTGCAAAAGAACTGAGGTATCTGTTGTACATGTTTCCAGAATGGTTATTCATTAGGAAGCAAAGATTTTATTCTCATTGCTTATTGAGAGAAGGGGCCCATTTACAAGTAATGAAGACATGTCATTAGAGAAGCCCTTCCTGAAGGCGTTAAGAGAGAGAATACATTTCATATGCAAGTGACTGCTATAGATTATAACAGTAATGTTTCACTGTAGAAACCGTTGGTATTATTACTTAATACTGTTTATTTTTTATGTCGTTTTGGTTATAGTTGGACTGTAAGCAAGTGGATGATGTCACTAGCCCCCTTCGATTAGCTAGAGATGGATTGCTCCTCTTGTGCATTCACATTTTCTCGGCAGTACTGAAATAAACAAATCTAGAGTTTTATTAAATACTTCTTGGCAGTTTATTTAAGGTTTATGCAAATCCAGGTTTATGAATAATTTATTTCCAGGGTTTGAACACAGCAGACAGTTCAGAGGACTTAGCAGCAAATATTAATAGACAACAGGGAAGTAATAGCTAGCGATGTCATGTCTTTCCAGAATCATCTCAAACCCTAATAAACTTTGCTGTGCACTGCATACATAATAAACACACAGGACAGAGAGACGCTATTAGTCACACAGCCACTTCATACGGTATCCTGGCCACAGTTTGGTACATTGACTTGTCTTTGTAGGCTTAAGCTCAGCGAAATAAAGTTGACCACCGCCAGAAAGCCTAAGCGTGCAATATGTCTGCTTGCTTGTTTTCACAGAAAAAAAATAAACCCAAGTAAGGTATTTATCATTCCTCTTTTTATAAAAGGGTAAGAGGATCAGCGAGGCAGGCTGTCTGTCTCTATATAATGAGCATCAACCGAGTCAGCTGGAGGTAAGAAGGTAGGCTGCAGGGCGAAGGCTCAGCAGGACTACAAAAGGTCAGACGTGGCTATACAAAATCAGGCATTTAATGAATTTCTGCTGACAGCTGCTCGCAGACCAGCCAGTTGTACAGAGGCCCTTTAAGACATACTTGTTAAAGCACAACAAGCTTTAGACTCCCACTTGGATTTAAAAGAGAAAACAAAATCCTCAGAAGAGACCATGTGCTAAATCCTGGAACGGATAAAGATGATGATCGAAAGGGAAAGCTTCTATGCTAGAGCTGTTATGACGGTTCTAGCCTGTTAAGTGCAAAAGCCGCATACCACCAATTATTTGCCTCTGTTAATCTTCACCGAATCCTGATTTATTGGCAGAGGATCTTGAAATCAATACAATTGCTGTTTTTTAAAACAGACTGCAGAGCACAGAGTTACCAAAATCAAATTCACAGGTGTAACCTGCAAATGTTTTCTTGTCAGCGGGTCTGTGACAGTCTCTACTATGTGGCTTTCGGAACCTGCTGCGATCCAGTTCAGCTTTTGCAGACCAAGCTGAAAACCTCTAAATTGTGCTGAATTTGAGGAGTACAAGTAGGTTCTCTCTCGCATCTTTTGTTTTACTGCTCCCCCTCAACTAAAGAATACCTGTTGAATATTGCAAACCTATAGAGAAATTTTGTCACTACAAATCAAACTTTTTAAAAGTTTTATAAGAGATTTTACAAAATCAGTCACAAGCAAATCACAAACATGTTTAGCAAATAGCAACCATAAGACACGACAAAGCAACAACCCCAACTGGTCACTAATGATTAAAAAAAAAGAGAAGTGACGTATGCTGTTATAAATTTCACTAGATGAGGGGAAGAGCTTACACAATTCCAAGAATAAGGAGCATCAGACAATATAAGATTAAAAGACTGCTAGAAACTAACTACTTGCAGGGTTGACTAGCCATCTTCCTATTTCATTGCAGGAGGTATAGGGGAAGAAGTCAATATCTGAGAGGACTCAGGACTAGCCCAAAATGCCCTACGTAGCTCATAAAAAACATGATTTGTACCTTTACATTTTCCTATGCATCCACATGGAAAGTTCAATCCATATTGAGCCGCCAACTGAAAGTCCTTAGGATATAACAATGGAAACTGCCTCCTCTCTTCTGAGTTGTTCTGGCCACAACAAGAAATATAGGTATTTTACCGTTTATAAATTTCTCTATCCTCTTGCAAAAAAAAATCAAATACCCAGTCTCTGTCCGGTCCAAGAACAAAATCTACAATCAAACTAATTAAACGTACTTCTGGCTCTTAGAAGTCTCTACCATCTCCAGAGGATAGAAACATAGAAATATGATGACAGAAAAAGACCACATGGCCTAGCAAGTCTGTCCTTCCATAACAACTACAACAGTCCCCTATTTACCTTTAGAGATCCTCTGTGTTTGTCCCATGCTTTTTTGAATTCAGTTACTGTCCTCATCTCTACCACCTCCACTGGGAGACTATTCCATGGATCCACTACTCTTTCCGTAAAGAAATATTTCCGCATATCACTCCTGAATCTATCTCCCTTCACCCTCATCCCATGTCCCCTCGTAGCAGAACTTGCTTTCAATTGAAAGAGGCTCTCTCCCTGAACATTTATGCCACGGAGGTATTTAAACATCTCAATCATATCACCTCTATCCCGCCTTTCCTCTAAGGTGTACATATTAAGATCCTTTAGTCTGTCCTCATATGCTTTATAATGAAGACCACTAATCATTTTAGTAGCCACCCTCTGCACTGACTCCATCCTGTTCACATCCTTTTGAAGGTGCGGTCTCCAGAATTGCACACTATACTCCAAATGAGGTTGCACCAAAGACTTACACAGAGGCATTATCACCTCCTTTTTTCTGCTAGCCATTCCTCTCCATATGCACCCAAGCATCCTTCTAGCTTTTGCCGTCGCCTTTTCTACCTGTTTAGCTACTTTAAGATCATCAGACACAACCACGCCTAGGTCCCGCTCTTCTTTAGTGGACAAAAGTACTTCACCCCCTATACCCCCTATTGAAAAACCCCAAACTTGACCCCCAAAGAGTTGACTCTTATCGACCAATAGCCAGCATCCCTCTCTTAGCCAAAATAATTGAAAAAGAGGCACAACGGCAAATTCAGGACCACATAGATGCCGCTGCTCCATTAGACAGCTGACAACATGGGTTCAGAGAACATCATGGGGTCGAGACACTACTCACTGGTCTATTCAACGACATCATCACAGGAATTGACAACATCCGTCAAGGTTTTGTGCTCATCTTCCTAGACATCGCCGCGGCTTTCGACTCCGTGAGTCACGAAATACTCCTCGGAAGATTGAGGGAAAAGGGCGTCTGCAACAGTGCACTAGGATGGTGCAAATCTTATCTGGACGGTAGATGGCAATATGTGAAGTCTGGATTAGAAGAGTCGATACATTTCCATCAAAAGCAAGGGGTACCCCAAGGCTCCTCGTTATCCTCCTTACTCTTCAATATTTACATGCAGCCCATCTGCAATATCATAAAATCATTCAATGTGAACTGCTTGATATATGCAGATGACATTCTCCTATACATGCCTTTCTCCACAACTCACATGGACCTGACCCCACTCACGGATTGCTTCAATGCAGTTTCAACGTGGCTCCAGTCACAGAACCTACGCATTCAACATAAAAAAACAGAGGTGCTATTCATCACCAGAGACCCCAACTTTACTCCGCCATCCCACGTCAGTGTCAAGGAAGCTGACCTGCAAACTAAAGAGGCAATAAAATACCTGGGAGTTACTGTGGATCAACGTCTGGACATGAAACGCCACATAAGCAATATAGTTAAAGCCGTCTATTTTAAAATCCGTTCACTCACGCACCTTCGCTCCCTGTTGGACCCAGATGATTTCTGAACCATATATCAAGCACTGATCCTGCCACATTTTGACTTTGAAAATGCCATCTTACAAGGGCTCCCCCAATCCACACTAACCCCCTTACAGCTGGCCATGAACGCCGCAGCCAGGGTCATCTACGGAGCAGCCAGAAGCGACCACGTGACTCCCATTCTCAAACAGCTACACTGGCTACCTATTCATGGGAGGATCACTTTCAAAACACTTCTATTAGCCTTCAAGGCAATCAAAGGTATTTCCTCCTCCTCATTTACACATCTTATCCACATTGTACCCCCAACAGATCCAGAAGAGCAACAGCTGTCAACCTGCTAATTACACCAAAGGCATCGACAAAGTGCAACAAGACAACCACAAACAGGGCGTGCAGTTTCTATCCCCAAATGCTGGAATGCGCTACCCCCTGACATTAGGGCCATAACCAATCTATATCAGTTCAGGAAGGCACTCAAAACCTACCTCTTCCTCCAATACTTCCCAGCCAGCAATTGATCCTAGATACCCCTCCCACGAATGACCCACTCTAGAAATGCCCTCATATTCATAATCTGATTTTTACCTATCCTTGCTGTGTAAATAGCTTATGTATATAGTTTACCCTGTTATCCAAGTTTGTATCCCTGTTCGATGTAAAACGTGACAACTTGTCGTTATGGTAGTTATGTTATGATGTAAACCGCGCTGATACCGAATAGCGCGGTATATAAGAAACTGTAATAAATAAATAAATAAAATACTATAAAATACTTGGACTGCTGCAGCCCAAATGCATGACCTTACATTTTTTAACATTAAATCCCAGCTGCCAAATTCTAGACCATTCTTCAAGCTTAGCTAGATCCCTCCTCATGTTATCTACCCCTTCCTGGGTGTCTACTCTATTGCAGATTTTGGTATCAACCGCAAAGAGGCAAACCTTACCTGAAAGCCCTTCCGCTATATCACTAACAAAGATGTTAAAAAGAATTGGACCAAGGACAGATCCCTGGGGCACACCACTGATAACATCCTTCTCCTCAGAGTGAGCTCCATTTACTTGTACTCTTTGTCGCCTCCCACCCAACCAATTTCTAACCCAAGCAGTAACTTTAGGGTCCATCCCTAGGGTGCTCAGTTTGTTTCTAAGTAGCCTGTGAGGAACAGTGTCAAAGGCTTTACTGAAATCTAAATACACCACATCTAGGGCTCTCCCTCGGTCCAACTCCCTGGTCACCCAGTCAAAGAAATCAATCAGATTTGTCTGACAAGACCTGCCTCTGGTGAATCCATGCTGCCTCGGATCCTGTAATCCGCTGGACTCCAGAAACCTCACTATTTTCTCTTTCAGCAGCGTTTCCAATAATTTACTCACCACCGAAGTTAAACTAACTAGCCTGTAGTTTTCAACCACATCCTTACTACCGCTTTTGTGTAAAGGCACCACATGAGACTCTCTCCAGTCCTTTGGCACCACTCCCGACTCCAACGAGGCATTGAAAAGGTCAGTCAGTGGAGCTGCTAGAACGTCCTCAAGTTCCCTCAGTATTCTCAGGTGTATCCCATCCAGTCCCATCGCTTTGTCTACTTTAAGTTGAGATAATTTCTCACGAACACAGTCTTTTGAAAATTGTTCAAGATGTCCTTTGCTTCTGTTCCTATTTGTGGGTGTTTTCTGAGGTCCTGCTCCTGGTTCTTCATCTGTGAACACAGAACAAAAATATTTGTTAAGCAATTCCGCTTTATCCTTATCAGCTTCTACATATTTCTCCCCTGCACTCTTGAGTCTGACAATACCACACTTGCCCTTCCTCTTCTCACTAATATATCTGAAAAATGTCTTATCCCCCCATTTTATTGCATTGGCTATTTCCTCCTCCTTTTGAATCTTTGCCTTCTTAACTACTTTGCTAGCTTCTCTAAGTTTTTCCAAATACAGATGCCTGTCTTCCTCTTTCTGTGATCTCTTGTATTTCATGAAGGCCTCCCTCTTTTTCTTCACTTTTTCAGCTACTTCTTTCAAAAACCATAGTGGTCTCCTTTTCCTTTTACCTTTATTTACCATTTTAACAAAAAGGTTGGTTGCCCTTAAAATATCCCCTTTCAGTTTTTCCTACTGTTTCTCTACATCCCTCAGCTGTTCCCATCCAACTAATGACTCCCTGAGGTATTGGCCCATCTTCGCAACGTTAGTCTTCCTAAAGTCTAAGATCCTCGCCTTTGAATGGATTCTAACAGCCCTAGTCCTAATACTGAACCACACCATCTGGTGATCACTAGATGCAAAATGATCTCCCACTACAACATCAGAAACAGTTTCACCATTGGTAAGCACCAAGTCCAGTATGGCCCCTTCACGTGTGGGTTCTGCTATCAATTGTCTGAATAGTTCTCCCTGTAGAGAATCCAGGATCTCCTTACTTCTAGATGATACTGCAGCAGGAATGTGCCAATCAACATCTGGCATATTGAAATCTCCTATCAGTAGCACTTCCCCTTTCCTAGCAATGCTGCGTATGTCTTCAATTAACTCTCTGTCCACCTCTTCCTCTTGTGAGGGAGGTCTGTATATCACACCAATGTAAATAGATTTCTCTTTCCCTCTTTCTAGTTTAACCCACAATGCCTCCCCTCTCCCTTTTAAGCTCTGTAATTCCAAAGCTTTAATAGTAGTTTTTGCATATAATGCAACTCCTCCTCCCCTACTTCCTACCCTGTCCTTTCTGAATAAAGTATAGCCAGGTATAGTTACATCCCAATCATGGTTTTCTGTGAACCATGTTTCTGTAACTGCCACTAAATCCAAGTCAGCCACTCCCACCAAAGCTTCAACATCAGGGATCTTATTTCCCATGCTACGGGCATTAATACACATTGCTTTCCATATGTTACCCCTGTTACCCAATCCTGTTACCCAGGATTCAAAGAATCAAAGGAAATTTGCATCCCATCAGCAGCTTCAGAAGAGTCTTTTGTTTTTAAGTTAGGCAGATAGTGAGCTCTGGCAATTGGAGGGCAGCCTCAGATATTTTTAACGTTTCAAGATGGAAGTTTCAATAGGATTCCATCTTGAATACGAACAGGAATAATAACTGATGATTCAGTGATGAGGAGGTATTTTCTTTTTTTCCTAAATTGTAGTTTTTAAAAAAATAGAATTCTGTCTTTTGACAATGTTATCATCAATACATTCAGCGATTTAATGTACACTCTACTTAGGTACAGTACATCAATCAATACTGACCCATCATGTCCCCTACCTTTTAACATATTAGGAAGAATCCCACAGCTTTGTCCTTCAGTCCAGCATACTGCAGCTTATACTAAATCTTTATAAGGACTGGTTTTATAACTAGATGCCTATATGAGTCCTAAATGTTCCCTGTAAAATAAAGTTATCTCCAAGTTATAATGCCCCGTTCAATGTAATTTCAGTTGTTCGATGTAAACCGCCTTGATATCATGAAAGGCGGTATATAAGAAATGTTAAATAAAAAATAAAATAAAATAAAAAATAAATAAATGGCGCCAATTTGAAGCCTATTTTATGAAGGCAACATAGGCGTCCATATGCCCTTTTAAAGCAAGCTCCCAGAGCCAGCCCCGGCAGCATATAAATGTTAACATACACATTTACATCTGTTCTAAAGCGGGTGTAAATGTGCCTATTGTAAAAAATGCATGCAACGCCACCCATGACCGACCCAAATTATGCCCTCAGGAATGCCAGGTTTAAGGCTGCTTTAAAAATGCACCTTTTTCAGCAGGCCTTTAACATATCTCCTCCCACTCCCCATCTTCCACATTAGCTGATCCTTGGGGTCCCTGATTTGTCTCAATAATATGTTTATGTTTATGTGTGTCTGATCTCCTTCCCCCTGTTATTTTTTTCTCTGCCTTTTTCTCCTCTGTCCTTTACTGTGCTATCCTTTTTTTTTTTAATGGCGTTCCTTTTCTCTTTTTTTTCTTTGCAGCGGCTCTGTTTATTTTATTGTAAACCACTTTATGCTCCAGCCCTAGCGGTATATCAAGAGTTGACATAAATAAATAAATAAGTATGCACTGTCTTGTTACTGCACATACTTATCTGCATGTACACCCATTTCCTTAACTCTATCTGCTTCACTGTCATCCCTTCCATCTCTCATATTATTAACACTAGAAGCCCCAAAGTGCATCAATTGACGCAAATGCATCTTCAAAGTTGTATTCCAGCGCCACTGCTAGAACCATGTCAGTCATGTTCCATGACTTTGTTAGCAAGGTCAAGATGTTCAAATATGTGCATCGAAAGTTAATGACAGATGCACCACCTAGCGGGAAAATGAATTTATACCAAGAAGCCCCAAAGTACGTCAATTGATGCACTCAATTTTCTTGGATGTGTCAATTGACGTACTTTGGGGCTTCTAGGTATAAATTCATGTTCCCACTAGGTGGCGCATCTCAATCACTGTTTACAATTTTACTTGGACATTACAAACAATAAACACACAATGACATCATGTAATGACATCACATACTGCACGTATTTAACAAATATGTAACTTCACATTAATTCACATCTGCATTTCATGCTAAACGCAGTCGTTGTGATAATGCGTCAATTGACACACTTTGGGATTTCTAGGTAAAATTCCTTTTGGGGCTTCTAGTGTTAACCTATCCCTCTCCTCTGCAACCATCCCAACAGCCTTCAAGCATACTGTTACACCTCACTTCAAGAAAATTTCACTAGACCCTACCTGTCCTTCTAATTATCAACCCATCTCCCTCCTCTCCTTCATTTCTAAACTTCTTGAATGCACTGTTCACTTCCGTTGCCTCGACTTTCTTTATTCTCAAGCCCTTCTGGATCCACTGCTATCTGACTTTCATCCTTTACATTCTACTGAAAAGTCTCTTGCCAAAGTCTCCAGCGATCTGTTCCTGGCTAATTCCAAGGGCCTTTACTCAATCCTCATCCTTCTTGACCTTTTTGCTCCTTTTGACACCACTGACCACCACCTTCTCCTTGATATCTTGTCCTCACTTGGTTTTAGGGGCTCTGTGCTATTCTGGTTCTCATCTTATCTCTCTCCCACTGCTCTTTCAGTGTTTGCTCTGGTGGATCCTCCTCTACTGCTATCCCATTCTCAGATGATGTACCCCCAACCCTTCTCCACACACATCCATCTGATAGCCAAAACCTGTTTCTTTCTCTACATCATCAGCAAAATTCACCCTTCCTTTCTGAACATACTACTAAGACACTTATCCGCTCTGTAGTCACCTCCCATCTTAAAATAAATTAAAGATGGTCTGGGATAAGCATAAAAGATTCTGGTTCTTATCTGCCATTTCCATCATAGGGCTAGCAGGCATTACCTTTTCAGGCATAAGAACATTAGATATGACCCATACTGGGTCAGACCAAGGTCCATCAAGCCCAGTATCCTGTTTCCAACAGTAGCCAATCTAGGTCATACGTACCTAGCAGTTTCCCCAAAAGACACAGGTTCCGCAATGCTTGTACTGGGTCAAGCATTGATATCCTGGGTCCCTTCTTAATAATGGTTTATGGACCTTTCCTCCAGGAACTTGTCCAAACCTTTTTTAAACCCAGCTACACTAACAGTCTTTACTACATCCTCTGGTAACAAATTCCAGAGTTTGATTACACATTGAGTGAAAAAATATTTTCTTTTATTAGTCTTAAATAGTTTACCCTGTAGCTTCATTGCATGTCCCCTAGTCTTTCTATATTCTGATAACGTAAACAATCGATCTACGTTTACCCGTTCCACTCCGTTCATTAATTTATAGACTTCTATCATATCTCCCCTCAGCCGTCTCTTTTCCAGGTTAAAGAGCCCTAACCTTTTTAGCCTTTCTTCATAGGAGTATCCTTCCATCCCCTTTACCATTTTGGTGGCTCTTCTCTGAACCTTTTCTAAAAATGCTATCCACATCCATGACAAGGGTCTGCATCATTTCTCTAGTAACTACAGATTTTTCCGCAATAAAATGACGCATGGCAGACATATTTAAATCATCTCTGCTTCTGTTGTCTTATCACACTAGAAAGGCAACAAGTCACAACACATTTGTATATTTTTGTTCCCAATTTCCAGCAGCGACAGAACAATGTGCAATACAAGGTGCTATAATCCTCCCATTTTACAAGTGCTGTAAACAAATGTTCCTATATCCTAATCCCATCCAGTTTCACATTGGAGGGTGGCTAAGCTTTAAAAGTCCACCCTCTGTGCTTTTACAAACAGCTACACACTTAAATTTTATACTAAAACCTGACTTCTTTAGTGCACATTTATTGCATAAACAACTTTATGGACAAATATACTTTTGATCATTCCTTTATCGTAAAACATTCTTCTTACAGAAATAAACCAGCTAAGACCCAGCTCTGCCCAGACCATATCTTCATGGTATTTTGCCAGTTGTAATGAGATTTCTACCCAGGCAGGGTCATTTTCAAAGCCACTTCCATAGGTAAAGCAGTGCTTCACCTGCAAAAATAGGCTCTACGTAGGTAAAAGTGTGCACATATTTTAACTCAGAAAAAATACTACACAGATTAGGAGGTAGAAACGTGTGCAGGCACTTTTCCTGGGATAATTTTCAAAGTGAAAGCATGAGTATAGTTTTGCTTCAAAATCCCTGCAATGTTGGCAGAGTGAAAAATACGTGTGTGCTTGTTTTCACCAATGCGGTCAATTATCAAATTACTCAATGTTTAAAGACCAAAGATGATAAGCAGCAGAATCTGGGCAATTTTTGTGAAACCCCATTAATTTAATTTTATTTATTTAGCTGTATTTATATACCGCTTTTCACCGGGTCAAAGCGGTGTATAAATACAGTTAAATAATAGTATTTAGTTACAGGGAGTATAATAGTTACAGGGAGAGGTGGGAGTATAACAGTATAATAGTTACAGGGAGAGGTGGAAGGTGACATTTTACTTACCAGTTAATGTCCTTTCCTTATATTGTGCTGGACCAATTTAGACAAGTGGGTTGTGTTCCCCTACTAGCAGAATGGTGGAGACAAAGAACCAATGAAAAATCCAAGTTTTAATGACATCACTCTGATGCCTCTGTTCACCTCAGCCACCAGAGGTCCCTTCAGTATTTCTTTGTCTCCAGCAGATGGATTTTCTCCTCTCTGAAGAAAATCTGAGGATTGAGAGGAAAAGATTGATTAAACGCTCATGAACGACTAACTTGAGAAACAAAGGTGACTGTCTCACTTGAGAGCAACATGGGAGACTCCACTAGACTCTGGTCTTTCCGGTTACCATAGGAGGAGGAAAAATTGGTTCAGCTCCATGCACTTATGATAAGAGACTGTTGAGCAGCCAGGAAATTGGAAGAATTTGGAAGGATCTGGAAGAATGCAATAGCGTCACACAACATCAACACCCTCTCTCTCCTCTGTTCCCCCTGCTCTCTCCTGAAGATTGCAGAAGGCTCTCTGAGGGATCTGCCTGCCAGCCACCTTAATTGCAGTGCTGCATAGCTAGCCAATAACAGTTTCAGGGGAGCAGAGCCGAGTCTGCCATAGATCCTCTGCCAGGGGCTCTTAGGAGGTGAGTACCAAGGCTTGACCTTGTGATTGTCCTTGTAGGGGCTCCCAATTCAGTCTTCATGGGATGTAATTTGGGGTGGGCCACTGGTGCCCATTGGCATGGTGTGGGGGTTTCCTGCCATTTTCTGCACGTGTTAAGAGTATTTTTACCTATTGTGCACTTGGTAGTCACATGGTCCTCATGCACGTTCCACCCAAGTGGCTCCAAAATCTGCTCCTTTCCTTGTGCCTGTAACACGCATTGCATAAAAGCACACTCAACATGCGCATTTGGGACGCCACAGCCTTAGCACGTACTGTTGTGATATTTGCCTAACTCTCTATATCTTCTTCCAGGACCTGTGGCAAGTGAGGTGCCTCATTCCCAGATTCTGGACTCTGTTCTTGCATGGCAGCTTCTGAGTCATCCCTGGAGGGCCTGCTTTCCCCCTCTCTGCTGGGGATACATTAGTCCAACCCTGGCTGCCTTAAGGCAGGAGGTAATAGATGGCACTATGGGAAAGGATATTCAGCTGGCTGGAGGATCTGGCGATTGGGCTGTGAGTCACTCATCACCCTCTAGGGGGTCTGTGGCAGCTGTGCCCCCAGGCACTGGGGAGTCATGTCCAAGAAGAGAGCTTATGGACTTCTAATTGTCCTCCCTGGAATTATTTTCATTTTTGCAATAGGCCTGGTCCTTCTGGTGTGAAAATTCAGACCTTGTGGACCCCTGGGTGCCCTCGGGTGCATGTGAGGCAGGCTGAGAGACAAAGCCCTGTTCGATTATCTTTGGTTAAGCATCCCTGATGAGGGGTGCCCCTCTGGAGATGGGTAACAGCTAGGAGCTATCTAAGATTTTGACTATGACTCAGATTTGGATGCTTCCGGCATGGAACAGGAGTCAAAAGTACACCCGCTCCTTCAAGGGGTACAAAAATCCACTATTGTCTTCCCATTCCCAGATATGATCAAGGATGTGATCCAGTCAGAGTGGGACTCTCCTGACTCTCTGCTTAAAGGGTTAAGGGTGTAGAAAATCTCTGCTCTCCTGGAGGAGTGCGTTGAGTGGTTTGACATTCCCAAGGTGGATGCACAGGTTACGGCGGTTACCAGACAGACTACGATTCCTGTGGAAAGCAAATCAGCCTTAAAAGGATTTTCTGGACCATAAGGTGGATTTGTTATTGAACAGCCAGTTCACTGTGGCAACTTCTATTCTGCAGCTGGCAGTATGTGCCAGTCTGATGTCTCAAGCTCTGCTCCAGTGGATTCACTCTCTTCTGCCAGATGATACTACTCCTCTTTTGAAGTTGTCTATGGCCTTTCTTTCTGAAGCCATGCATAACCTGGTACGGATGGCGCCCTGATGATGGTGTCACAATGTTGGATTTGGCTCCAGTACTGGGCAGTTGACACCTCTTCCAAAGCCCAATTGGCCCAAATGGCTTTTAGTGGACAGCTTGTGTTTGGAGTCAATTTGGAGAAGCTGGTGAAGAACCTGGGAGAGACAAAATCTTACAGACTTCCAGAAGACAAGTCCAAGTGGCCTGTAAAGCAGACTAGTGCCTCATTCTCGACAGCCTCTGCCCAACCACCAGATTCCTGGAGGTTTTGGGACTATCGTTGTTACCAACTTGGAAAACTTTCTTCCTGTCTACTTCTAGGCCTCGGGCTTGTTCTCAGTCCTTTCATGTAATGCGTGGGGCTCAGGGGCTCAGTTCCTTCCAAAGGAGGACTAGGCTGCACAATGAAGGTTTGGGGGCCCATTCCGTGGTTCCTCTGGTTGGAGGCAGGCTTTGTCTTTTCTTTCAGGAATTGGCCTGGGCTACCAAGGATCACCGAGTGCTAGATGCCATTCGGCTCTGCTATGTCCTGGAATGCAAAGAGCTGATTTTGGATGCTTTCATCATTTCCCTTGTGTGGACCACCTTGGACAGGTGCCTGTTCCTCCAGATGAGCGGGGCAAGGGCAGCTACGCCATCCATTTCGTGGAGACAAAAAAAAAAAAGGACAGTTCCTTCCAGCCCATTATGGTCCTCAAGTGGGTCAATGAGTACTTGCACATCCTGTGCCTCCGGATGGAAACCTTGCGCTCTGTGACTCAAGCAGTGTGCCGAGGGGAGATTTTGGCTTCTCTGGATCTGGCTGAAGCATATTTCATATCCCGATCTGAGCAGATCAGCAGATATATTTACACTTTACCATGCTTGACTCTCAATATCAGTTCGCTGCCCTCCCTTTTGGGCTATCCACCGCCCCAAGGACATTCTCCAAGGTCATAGTGGTGAGACTGCAGCACCAAGGAATCTGTGTCCATCGCTCTCTGGATGACTGGTCATCCAAGCCCGTACCTTTTCACAATCGTCTTGGGTGGTGCCCCTTATGGAAAGCCTCGGCTGGGTGGTCAATCAGGGAAAGAACCAGCTGTTGCCTTCCCAGTCCCTGGAGTTTCTGGGAGCACATCTCAACACTCGAGTGGGAATAGTTTTCCTGCCAGAGGAGAAAGTCAAAAGACTGTTGGATTGCACGATGCTATTCTATGCACAGCAGGCTCCCAGAGTCTGGGATTACGTTCAGCTTCTCAGATTGATGGCGGCGGCCATAAAGATGGTGCTGTGGGCGTGTGCTCCCATTGGACTGCTTCAGTGATCCTTCTTGACAGGGTGGGTCCCTGAGTTCTCAGGAGTTTGAGCGGAGAAGGCCACCCTGTGGTGGTGACAGCAGTCCTGTCATCTGAGGAAGGGCATACCATTGGACAATTTCTCCTGGATCCTGCTGATGATGGATGCCAATCTCTCAGGATGGGGAGCCCATTGCCAAGCCCATACAGCCCAGGGTCATTGGAACAACAGTGAAGCAGTGCGGCCCATCAACCGCCTAAAAGCAAGGTTGGCTCTTCTGCATTTCTGGCCCCTGGTTGAGGGCCGGGCAGTTTGAGTATTTTCAGACAACATCACGGTAGTGGTTTATGTCAATCAATCAAGGCGGCGTGATGAGCACCGGGGTAGTACTGGAGATGGCTCTCCTGTTTCCTGGGCAGAGAAGAACCTCCAAGCCTTATCAGCCCAGCACACTGCAGTGTGGACAATGTGGAAGCGGACTTCCTCAGCTGGCACACTGTGGATCTTGTAGAGTGGGAGTTGAGTCATAAGGTTTTTCAGTTGATTCTACGCCACTGCAGTTGCCCCGAAATGGATCTGATGGTGACCCCCTCCAATGCTAAAGTTTGCCGCTTCTTCAGTCATCACATGGAGATGGAGTCCGAGGGTGTCGATGCCCTGACCCACCGTCTTCGGTTGCCTCCATCTCGGGGCCTATTGTGGCAAGGACCGATTGTCCTGGAGGACCCAGCTCCTTTCTCGCTTATAGCATGGCTCTTGAAAGGAGATGGCTAGTGCATAAGAGCTACTCTCCAGCAGTTGTTTCTACTCTGCTTGGTGCCTGGAGGTGGACTACCAAGCTAGCATATGTATGATATGGTGCCTCTGAACACTAGTGTGGTGCCTGGCAGTTGGCTCCTGAGACAGCCAAGGTGTCCTCCATGTTGGTCTTTCTACACGATAGCCTATAGAAGGGTCTTTCCTTTAGCTCCCTGAAAGTTCAAGTGGCAGTTCTGACATCTCACGTTTTCTCCAGGGAGTTTGGTTTCTGAAACCTCCCCTCTGGTCCGTGATCCCTTCCTGGGATCTATCTCTGGTGATCCAGGCCATGATGGTGGCATCCTTTGAACTGTGGAAGCGCGCTCTGTTAATGGATTTGATGCTCAAGATGGTCTTCTTGGTTGTGCTTTTTTCCACAAGGTGGATTTCCGAGCTGCAGACTCTTTCTTGCCAAGATCCTTATCTGGCCTTTTCAAAGGAGGACGTTTCTATTTGGCCTGTGCCTTCCTTCTTGCCTATGGTGTTTTCCCCCTTTCATGTAAACCAGGTGGTCTGTCTGTCTGAAGGAGTAGTGTTGGGGGAAGGATAAGGATCTTCACCTGGTAGATGTCCGGAGAGCACTCCTCCAGTACCTGGAGGTTACGAATTCTTTTCGTAAGTCCGACCACCTTTTTGTGCTGTTTGCTAGCCCGTGCAAGGCTGAAGTGGCAGCCAGGTTGACTTTGGGGCACTGGATTAAAAAGGCCATTGTCTCTGTATATCTGTTACAAAACGGCCGGTTCTGGAGGGTTTATGCTCCAATTCTAACAGAGTACAAACATCCTCTTGTGCGGCGTGGAGCACGGTAGCTCCTGCAACATTGGTCAGGCGGCAATGTGGGCATCACTTTCCACTTTTGTCAAGCATTACACTTGGATGTCTATCCACAGGCGGACACTGCCCTGGCTCAAGGGTTTTATTTATTTTTATTTATTTAACAATCATTTATATACCGCATCTTCCAGAGATCAGTTGCGGTTCACAATAAACAACAATCTACAAAGTAGAGTTTGTTTTACATGTAACATCGTGGACTTCCGGTGATGCGTGAGTGAGAGAGGACGTGCCTCCTTCGCTCCGGGGCTGCCTCTGCCATAAATCTTGCTTTATTCGACTTTTATGAACCCGCATCCCTCTCTTTTCCTGGGAGAGCTGTAGCATTGTTTGCTAAACCTGAGAACCCTACAAACGCAGACCTGTGATGCCTTTGCCGGCCCGGAAAGAACGGGAGAAAGTGCTGAAAACAGGGCCTGCTGCTGCGGCCACGCGCCTACCTGCCTCACCGGGTGCGGAAAGCACGGACTCAGCGTCGGATGACCTGGCGCGGGAGGTCGTGCGGCACCTCGAACCGAAATTTGAGCGGGTCATGCAGAAATTGGAGGGGATGGAGGAATCTATGACTGAGTTCGGCCGTCGCGTGGAGGAACTTGAACACCGCGTGGCCGCGGTGGAGGAAGGTGAGAGCCGCCGAGATGGGCAGCTCGAGACACAAAAGAAACTCCTTTTGGAGGCACAGCAGAAGCTAGAGGACCTGGAGAACCGGTCCCGACGGAACAACTTGAGGATTGTGGGACTCGGAGAAGAACGAAATGATCAAGAGCTACTGGCCTTCCTGGAGTCTTGGCTGCATGAAGCGTTAGAGGTACCGGCCCTGCAGGGTCTGCTCCGGATTGAGCGAGCGCATCGCCTGGGAGCCCGGAGAGATCCAGCTGACCGGCCGCGTGTGGTAATTCTACGCGTGCTCAATTTTCAGCACAAGTGGCAGATTATCCAGGCTTACCGTAAAAAAGGCGAGCTCATGTTGCAGAATAAGAAGATCCTCATTTTTCAAGATTACTCAGCGGCGGTAGCCGCCAAGCGTAGGGAATTCTCCCCCATCTGCACAGAACTGTTCCAGCGGCGAGCGAGGTTTACCCTGGCTTACCCTGCTGTGCTTCGTGTTTCATTTAATGGCCAGAATCACACTTTTGAGAACGTCCGGGCAGCACAACAATTTCTGGACCAGCTTCCCTCTCGGAGTGATGTGGGGAATGGAACATGAGCTGGTGTCGGCAGTTCCCAATGGACAATTTTGAATTAATGCCTACCTGACAGTTAACGTTTGGATATGCTCTGTGATTCAATATGAAGCCTGGTTGGCCTGATTGGGCCTGTGAGTTATGCAATGCCCTGGGACCCCGCTGGGGGTGTGGAGTGCTGGCTTGGGGGTTGGGAGGGAGGGGGGGGAACCCTTAAGCTTAACAATTATAAAGATTAGTTGGGCCTTCGGGTCTGGTGATTCTTGGCCCTCCCTTCTTCCCGGGGGATCCTCGGGCCTCGGGCCTGCCTAGGATATCTGAGTTATAGCTGCGCTGCGAGGTCCCTAGGCACTAGGGCTGCCTTTGTTTAGCGCTCCTGGAGCAGAGCCTGTGCTAATTGTCCCTTGACATGGTCGCGAGCCTTCAGGCTTTGAATCCCCCCTGCTCATGTCCAACTGGCTTAGTGGGCCTGCTCTCTCATTATAGGGCGAACAACTGTGAGAGATCTTTTCTGAGCCTCGTCTTGGTACGCAAGGACTCAGCTCATAGGATCCTTTACTTAGATGCTGTATGTGGTTCCATGGTGGCCTATATGTGCCTCTTTGCCAAGACTGATGTAGTTCTGTCTAGAGAGCTACACAAGATGGCGAGATCTATGTGGAGTGTTGTGCTTCTGTATTATATTTACCAACTTTGAGCTTTCTAGTTATGTAATGACCTCCTTGGTTACTTCCCTGAACTCATGTAAACAGGGCAACTTAAGAATTGGGTGAGGTCAATGTCTAAATACTATTTGGTGATCTTTTACCAGTATGTTTGTTTTGCAGCTTTCTGAGGTTTAGGGGGGGTGGGGATTTACATGGGGGGTTCGAGGCAGCCCTGCAGCATTTGCTATGGGGTCCTAACCTCGGTGTAGTTAACTGAGGGTTTAATAGTTTGGGTGTGAGTTCAGTTGGGGGAGGGGAAGGTGGGGGGAGGGGGGAGGGGGGGTGGGATTGGGGTGGGCCTGGGTGTGATGCATGTTGAGAATGAGTTGCTTTTCGGGTGTATGACTGCCTGTGCCTGGTCTGTTCTAGTCTGGGAGAGGGGACGATGCCTGTCGATGAAGCCGTTGCCTGGACGGTGTCTTAGGTTGAGGCTGGGCGACCTGAGACGTGGCTGTGGTGGGTGGATCTGTTTCTTTTTTGGCCCTATTGAAATGCATGCATGAGTACTGAGCTCCGTATGGTCTCCTGGAATGTTGGGGGAGTCAACAGCCCGGTTAAAAGAACTAAGATCTTGCAGGCTCTTAAGCGGGGGCGCAAATCGCTTTTTCTGCAAGAAACCCTTTGAATGAGCTTGAACACGTCAAACTTAAAAGGGATTGGGTGGGACAAGGTTTTTGCGGCCTCGGCGCTTAGCAAGAAAAGAGGTGTAGCCATTCTAGTGCAACGGGGCTTGACTGTAGAAGTCCTTAGCCAAGACGCGGATGAGCAGGGACGCTTTCTTGCATCTGAAAATTCAAGGTGAGAGTTATTCTTAGGAAATATATACGCTCCTAACGTCTATGATCACCAATTTTTCGGGGTCTACTGCGGAAAATCCTGGGAGCACCAAAAATTCCTTTGGTCCTTGCAGGCGACTTTAATTGCCCACATGACCCTACTTTAGACAAATCTGGTGCTGGGGGCTCCTGGGAGGCCTGGCGTAACAAAGGAGTAGGATATCTCTGTACCATGGGCGGTTTGCTCGACTCGTGGAGGATTTTACATGGGTCGAGAGGGACTACACACATCTGTCGAGAGTACACCAGACTTGGTCGAGGATTGATTACATTTTGATCTCACATGAGAGTCTAGGGAAAGTGATCCGGGTGGAGATCGACCCCTTAGTGGTGTCTGATCATGCCAAAGTGGTTTTGGATTGGGAGGGTGAAGCCGGTGGGGGGAGCGCGTTGGTCCTTCCCGGGGTACCTATGGCAGAAAGCTGAGTTTCGAGCGTATCTTATCCAACATTGGGAGGAGTATCTCTCGTTTAATGATACGGGCGAGGTTAGTGTGGCGACGTTCTGGGAGGCGGGAAAGGTGGTTCTCCGGGGCCATATTATAGCGTACGTGACGAGAGAAAGAAAACGTTTAAATACTAAGATTGTGGACCTTGCGCAACGGTTTGCAGGAGGCCAAACGGGTAGCGCTCCGGATGCCGTCTCGGTTACCGGAATATTTGGAGCTACAGCGAGATCTCAATGAGGTCTTGCATGATAGAGCGGTCCAGTCGCTGAGTTACTACCAGCACCAGCTTTTCGGTTGGCGACCGTACGGGACGCTTACTGGCGCGTTTGGTCAAAAGATGGGGCGGTATCCAAGGCGTGGCTCGCATTAAGGATGCGCAGGGGGTTAAGCATGCGAACTTGGATAAGATTGTGGACGTTTTCAGTCAGTACTACAGGAGCTTTACACCCCTGAGCAGGAAAACAGAGCCTGGGAGCGGGAGTTTCTTGATGCGGTTGATCTAACGTGGCTGTCGGCTTATGAACTTCTGGACCTGACTGCGCCTATAACTCAGGGGGAACTCCAGCGGGTCATCAAAGCTGCCAAGACCCACAAGGCCCGGGACCGGATGGTTATGGCTCGGAATTCTATAAGATCTTGATGGACCAGGTGACGCCTACTCTGAGGTTTTATATCAGGAGGCTCAAGAGTTGGGTACCTATCCCCGAGATATGAGGACGGCGGCGATTACTATTATACCTAAGGAGGTAGGGACCCAGAGGAGCCGGCTTCTTATCGCCCTATATCTCTGATTAATTATGATATGAAGTTGGTGCTTCGATATTGGCGGCTCGCTTGCAACAGTTTCTGCCGAGATGATTGGCACCCCTCAATCTGGTTTTGTGACGGGAAGAAGTGCTTTCCCCAACATTAGTAAAGTATTGCTGGGGATGGAGCATTGCTCACTCCATCTGGAGCCTCTGATCTTAGTGAGCCTAGACGCGGAAAAAGCCTTTGATAGGGTGTCTTGGCCCTATATGTTCGAGGTCTTGACACGATTTGGGTTTGACGGGGCCTTTCTGGCCTGGATCCGGGCTTTGTACACCAATCCTTTAGCTTGCGTAGCCAGTGGGGGCGTTTCCTCTCTTCGGCCTTTCGTTTGCAGAGAGGCACGCGGCAGGGATGCCCCTTATCGCCGTTGCTCTTTGTTCTGCAGTTAGAGCCCCTGCTGCTTTCCCTTCTAAGGTCCGAGAGCATCAGGGTATTACCTGGCCCGGGGGAGGCATTAAGGTCAGTGCCTTTGCTGATGACATGCTGCTGTGTTTATCTAACCCGCAAGCCTCACTAGAATGTGCGCTGGAGCTGATTCAGCGGTTTGGTTCTTTCTCCGGACTGCGGATTAATGTGGGCAAGTCCGTGGCCTTGGATGTTGGCAATCTGGCTCGGTCTGGGTGGCATGGTTCGTTTCCCCTTGAGTTGGGCAACGGGACAATTTCGATATCTGGGGATACAGATTCCAGATCGCATCTCCTACTTATACGAGGTCAAATCCGACCGATGCTCCTGCGTACTGTGGACACGCTCCGGCGATGGAAGGACCTGCCGCTCTCGCTCATGGGTAGAGTAGCTCTCTTTCAGATGATGGAGGTTCCCCGTTGGATGTATCTGTTGCGACACGTGCCTCTTGGCTTCTGCGTCGGGATGTATTGTTTTTTCAGAGCCAGGTGAGACGTTTTCTATGGAACGGGAGAGGGCGCGGATACGATTCTCCGTCCTTATGAGCAGTAGAGCTGAAGGGGGGTTGGGACTCTTTTCGATTCGAGATTATAATTTCTTGAGCTTGTTGGGCCCCTTGCGGGAGCTGATTTTGGGCGAGATATTATTTTACCACGGAGCCTCGTTCACTCGATGTCGCAGCCTTTCCACGCGGCTTCCTGTTACATTGTGGTAGTAATCTCTTGCCTAGAGGCCTGGAGAGAATCACAGTATTTGGGCACTCTGCGGCAGGCCTGGAGGTTTCTATGTCAGCGTAAGGGAGTGCGCTGGTCAACTACGGATTGTTTGCCCCTGAGTGGCAATGGGGATTTTGAGCCGGGGAAACTTGCGGGCCCATTGAGTTGGAAGGTGGGAGGTCTCGACTTTCTGGGTCACTTATGCATGCTGACGCAGGGAGAGCTTGACTCTTTTCAATCTCTGCGAGACAGATTCTCACTGGGGCCCTCTACGTTTTTATTTTTATCTACAGGCGCGGACACTTATGTCCGAACGCTGCAACAGCGTAAGGGCTTACGACTCCATCATGACGGGGTGTGGGCTTTCATAGCCCGAGAGGATTGGAAAGTTAATTTGCGTTCCTTAAGGGAAGAATGGGCATCCGGGCGGAGATAGGGGCCCGTTGGAGATCTTACTCCGTCGATGGCAGCGAGATGAAGCTGGGGAGCTCCGGATTACGGTAGACGATCTTCAAGATGCTTTTCAGCGGACTGGTGCCCTCTCTGAAGCGGTTCGGGTCCAGGAACTTCAATATCGTATCCTTTGGCGAGCGTATGTCCCCTATGTCTGGGCAGTTCGGATGGGGGTGCTCTCGACAGATGTATGTCAGCTGTGTCGGACGCATGCGGGGACTCTCCTACATAGTCTCTGGACGTGTCCTTGCATTGCCTCCTTCTGGTCTGCGGTCCAAGGAGCCCTACTACCTGGAGGCCTGGGGAGGGGCGCTCTCGCCTGAATGGTGTCTCTTTGGAATCCCCGGTAACCAGTAATCGACCGCGGCCCAGAGCTGCTGGAGGTGAGCCTGGGGACGGATCTCTCGATCCATGATCTAAGGCTCTATGATAGGGGTTTTTTGATAGCGAAGCACTGCATCCTTAAACATTGGCTGGAGGACAAACCCCCGGGGATGGCGGAGTGGAAGAATAGTTTCCTCTACTTACAGGGCTGTGAGAGACGCACCGCCCAGATTTTGGGGGGTTAAAAGCAACGAGAGTTTGACAACATTTGGCAGGGGGTTGCCTGATGATTCTACATTCCAGGTCACTGGGCATCATGGGCTTTATGCCTTGCTTGATGCAGTAAATGAGTGCCCTGCGGGTCTCTGGACAGAGTGGCTTGACCGATGGGTGAGTGGGTCTATGTGTGTTGGGGGAGAGTTCTTAACAGGGGTTACACCAGGCAGAGGGGAGGTGGTACGGGGGGGGGGGAGAGAGGGTGGGGGAGGGTTTGTTGGGAGGGGGTAGGTTGGGAGGGTAGATTGAGGGGTGTGGGGGGGGTGTGGGGGGCCTGCTGCATTTGGCGCTCTGTTCTCCTGATAGGGGGCGTGTCTTTATGATAATGAGTATTACTAGTATTTTCTTGCTATACTCTTGATGATGTTTTGCTTGCTGTTACAGTTTACATTGTTCGCCCAGACTTTGCATTTGTACTGTTTTCAATGATGTTTTTGGCCTCGGGATGACGTGTGATGACTTATGTTGCCTTATGATCTTTGGTTCTCCTGTTGGGTGTGGAGTCTCATTCTCTTATTCCGTTATTGTATTCTATAATTGTAGGTCCTAAGATGTTGGAAAACCAATAAAAATGATTTGATTTACATGTAACATCGTATAACCACAAGCAATAATAAGTAAACAGCAAATGTTAAAACTAAACAGCACAGAAAAGTGCAAAACTATATACATTATATACAGCTACACATTATGTAGGGCTTAAGCATTGTGCAAAGTACAGTTTTGCGAGCTGCTGTGTCTTCTTCCTGCCCAGTGGGGTCGTAGCTTTGGTACATCCCACTTGTCTAGACTGGTCTAGCAAGACGATATGGAAGGTGACATTTTACTTACCAGTTAATGTCCTTTCCTTGAGTCCTCTTAGACCACAGTCCAGGGCCCACCCCTAAAACTGTATTTACTCTGTTCTTTTGCTGTGGTACCTTGGGTGCATTATGAGTTTTTCCACTTAGTTCTGCAGGTTCATCTTCTTTTGACAGCTTTCTGTTTATGCTTTCCTGTACATAGTTCTCTACTGTTGATTAGTCCTTGTTGCCCACGATTGAGGTTGTGTGAGGCTTGCCATGTTTCTCCCATATGCTTTGTGACAAATATTGAAGGAATCCCCTGGTGGCTAAGGCAAATAGAGGCATAGGAATGATGTCATTAAAACCTGGGCTTTTAATTGGTTGTCTCCACCAATCTGCTGATAGGGGAACACAACCCACTTGTCTGGACTGGTCCAACAGGACGATATGGAAGAAGCAATTTTGTATAATCTGAAATCCTCTGATCATCAAAATGGAGAATTTAGTCATCTGATAAATGTTTCATATATCTAGAGCATGATTGCAAGATACAGGGAAACCAGCCTTATAAAATTATATCTGCCCCTCCTAATACTGTATCTTTTGAACAGTTTATCTAATTTCAGCCAAATTTCTGCCACAGACAACTCCCATGACCTCTGTCTACATTTCCCATGTGCTTCCATATCTCCAGAATTGCTGTTTGCTTTTTAACCTTAGTTTCCTATAGGGCAAGTAGCCAGTATTGTAAGCAAAGGGAGGACAATGAATATTATGAAGTCATCAAGCATTTTGAAAGCTGTCTGGCTATTGGTCAACAGCAGACAGCAAATGCAAAATTTTTGTAGCAAGAGATAAAAGTTAACAAAAAATAGATCTTGGTATTGGACTAACAATACATTTCAACTGGACTAACTTAATACATTACAATACATTGAAGGATAAGGTGGCATACAAGTCTGTCTAAATAAATAAATTTCTGGACTAGCTTCTGGGAACTGACACGCTTCCTCAGGTCCAAACAGAATCTAATATGGCAACTACACCACCACATTCTCTTACCAAAGGAGTAAACTAGGTATTTTAAAATGTTTACAAATCTGCTTATTCGTAAGGTAATCTTTTTTCTAGGGGGTTGTGAATTCTGAATATTTTGATAGAAGACAATCCACAAACCAGTTCATCTCTTATTACATTATTCAAATAGACAGTGGAACCAATGATTATCAAAATGCAAAAAGTCACTGTCCAGTGATAAAACCCAAGCAGGTAAAAAAACAAATTGGAGTTGTGTTTTTTCCATTACAGTTTTATTACCACAAGCTAGTTTGGGTGAAATTACTTCAAGACAAGTAGCTCTTTGACCTCAAAGTTCTGATAAAGAAGGGGCGCTATGCAGAGACTACCCGATTATAAATAATATACAAATTTGTCATTTGGCATTTTAAAATTTGAGTGAAGGGAAGCTAGTCTCACTAATATGGGAAAATATCACTCTCCTTCCCCAAAATGCATATGCACAGCTGGACAGTCCAAATGCTGAAGGGAGCATATCAGCCTATTAAGCAATCCTATTGGTCTCCTGTTGCTTTAGATGCACAATTGAACTGGCTAATCCCATTTAATGGAAACAGTTTGTACTAATGAATGCCAAGAAACAGTATTCAATCCACATTCGGTCGTACAAACTACCTGTAAGTAAACTAAGGAGCATCACGGTCAGATAATTAAATTCAGAATTGTGTGCATTTTTACTGGGTGACTTGCACTATAGGCGTGATTCACTAATCATTTTTACCCATTCTGTATCAATGTGGAAAAAAATAGTGAATCAGGCCCTGTGTTTGAAGTATCTTCTACATTTATTTTCCTTCCCTAAACCCACATCGGCTTATGTAACAAGTTAAAAAGTGCATGCTGTACGCATCCCATAAAGGCGCGTTTTGCCAATGGTGTGCATGGCTACCGTATCTGAGTGAGAAAATGAAGCATTTAAAACTTGTAAGAGGATTAGTGAACTTGAGAAGTGGCATTTTAGAAAGGATGTCCAAGTCAAATCTGGGACGTCCAGGGTGGTATGTGCAAAAAAACATCAGAAACGTCAATGTCTCTGACCAATTTTAGCAACATATACATCCCCAACATGGGTGTCCATGTCCCCCTTCGAGAAATGTGAGGCAGGGCCATCCATCTCATGGAAGCTAGAAAAGGATGTCCAGTGGCATAGCAAAGTGGAAGCTTGAACCCTTATTCCTCATCAGCTTTCAGTCATATTATAAAACAGAGGTTCCCAACTCCAGTCCTGGAGGGCCAAACACCATTCAGGTTTTCAGGCTGTCCCTAATGAATATGCATGAGATACAGCCTGCAAATGCATCTCATGCATATTTATTAGGGACAGCCTGAAAACCTGAATGGTGTTTGGCCCTCCAGGACTGGAGTTGGGAACCTCTGTTATAAAATAAAGGTAGTATTAGTGCAGCTCCCTCTCCATGCCCTTGAGACATTTGCCTGACTACAGAATCCCTGTTCATGCTTGGAGCAGGTATAACCTTAGACACAATCCTAGATGTCTAGGAGGTTTCTGAGATCAGGCAAGGATATCCAAGTTCTTGGAAACACCCCGGTCATTCCTCCGCCATGATCCCCTTCAGATATGAACGTCCTTATGCTAGGAACGTCCACAGGCACAGCTTCTAAAACAGATCTGGAGACATCTTCATGCTTTGGATGTCTCTGCCCATTTCCTGACATTCAAAGCATGAATAAAGCTTCCAAAATTACCCCATTGCATGACAAAAGAATGCATTTTCCGTTCCTCCATCTGCAAACTCATGCATGCCTGTGTGTGTGTGAGTGGTGTGGTATGAGGATGGAGTGTCAGAGGGGGACAAGGGTAGCATGCGTGTGTAGAGGGGTGCAGAGGCGGTGTGTGTGTGTGTGCGCACAGTGCAGGGATGGGTGTGTGTGTACAGTATATGTATAAGTAGTACAGGGTCAGGGCTTGCTGTGTGTATTGCAAGGGAGGGGTGCATAGGTGTATGTGATGCAACATGCAATATAAGCCACGTCAACAAGTAGCACAGCTTAGTAAACATGCCCCCCCTCCCCCCTTTCTGTAAGGCCAACCTTAAATAACTAGGAAGAATCCAGGTTCCTTCTCTTTGTCCAAAACAAAATAACATCAGGTGACCAAAGCCATGTAGAAGTTTCAAACGTGTAACTTGTAGAGTAATAGCCATAGTTGATTTTAGACATAGCTCCTAGAATAAACTACTCGGGGGGCCACAGCAGCCACAGAACAGACTGTCATATTCTACATCAAACTACATTCCAAAATGCAGGAGTTACAGAAACAGTAAAATAAGCTCAAAACGTCTCAGCCTAGGACAGCGCCACGGGATTTGTTGCCATTGAAAACTGCTTCCTCCAATGAGGGACCCTATGTGGGTTTTATGGTGGTCATAACACACAAACAGAGCATACGTTGCTCTGATGGTGAACAAACATGATGTACTAGAATAAGCCGAAAAGCTTCCAAATCTCCTTCACATATCCGCAAAATTCCTGTTAAGAGTCAAGAGGTGCCAACAAGAACCAGCTGCAAAAGGAGATGACCTTATTGTCGTACCCTCACAGTAGCATGCCGCAGCGGGGGGATCTCATCAAGGATGAGACAAGAAAAAAAACAAGATGAGAAAAGGAAAGCAGGAGAGTATATTAGGAAGGGTGATAAGTTTGTTTTATTTTATTCTGATGCATTGTATGTGTGTTTGACTTTTTTCAGCAGTATAATTGTTTAGTGCTGGGAAAGTGGTGCATAAGTAATTTTAAATAAAACAAATATGTAGGTATGAGAAAGTAGATGGAGGAAAGAGAAAGGCAGGAAAAACAATAGAAGGGAGATGGAAGAAAGCGAGAGGGCGAAAAAGGAACAAGACTGAATCAAAATCTCAAGTATAGCCCAAGTTCTCCTTAACACCTAAAAGGAAATCTCCAGCAAGCCGAAGTTTCAAACTTGAAATCTACTTTGCTGGATACGCACCATGACCGCCCCCTTGTGTTAAGTGACTGATCTGCTTTAAAGTAAATGTTTTCAATGGGCAGACCACAAGTAACCAATCCAAGAAATTCAGAATCAAATTAAAGAACTTACATAGGCCCCATCCTGTGGAATAATAAAACATATTTTTTAAATGTTGGCATCAATATGCAGCTAAAACTTCAGTTCATTAAGTTATCAGAATCAACAAGAAATGAAAGAAGGAAAGCCAATAAAATCAACCATGGTGAAAAATAGCTATGCTCAATGATGAGACTAAACTACTGTATGAAGGCAACCTTTCATATCCAGATTTTAATGAATTTGGGCCTAGATTCCTCAGTTTCTTATGCCTTTGATCCTGCTGGGTTGACACAACAACAAACATTTTAATCCTGTCTGGCCACTAATGATGGAGAGCTCTGTGATGTTCTTGTAGGTGTAAGAAAAATACTTCAAGACAGCAAAGCCTCCGAAGCCCTTAGTTGAGAGGGTAACTATCTTCCAGTTGAGAGCATCACCCTCAAATGAGAAAAATGAGCTTAAAATCTGGAATCTATTGTTTTTATCTTTAAAATATGTAGGCACCTAAAACAATTTTTCATTGGCCACTAAAGGGGTGATTATATAACATGAATAAAGGGCATATCTACTTTTCTCTCAGTAGCTCTGACATTTTTTCTAAAGGAAAATACCTCTGTACTTCTACCTTGACAATCTTCTTGCACCTGCTCATTGGTACACACAAATCCTATTGGTTAAGTTACGTGCATGTCCTAAAATGTTCAAAAGCATGTGCTTAAATATGACCAACTCCCAAACCTCACGCCAGGACTGCTTAGATTCAGGGCAGGTATGGTCCTGCAAGAATAGGTTCTATATGCTTAGCTTTAGGCACTTACGCAGTAGTTCTATAAGTGTTTTCTTTGTGTAAAAGCTGTTTATACTAAGAAAAGAGCTTTTATAAAATTTTATAAAATCAACCGTGGCTGAACCTCGGAGATCCAAGATGGCGGCGGAGTAGGACGCTGAAGAAGGAGTTCTGAGTTGGATCTCAGTCAGAACGGTCTGTCGATGGGGAGGAAAAGAAAACAATGTTCCCAAAGACCCTCTGGTGTTACCTCTCCTGCATCTGGTTTGGTGCAGCCCTCCCCATTGCTCAGTTTTGTCTCCCCTCCAAGTCGTACATGGCTTCGGCTGATCTGCTGGGCTCATCGGCAGATCAGAGCAATGGGGTGGACTTGAGTCCCGTCCAAGCACTGCTGCCGCAACCCAGAAGTGCTCTCTTCGGCAGTGGGGAGCGTCAGGTCACGGCTCAGAACTGGGAGGCTTATGACGCTCCGGAGGGTTCCCCTGTGAAGCCAGTGTTGGTTGTATCAACTGCGGGGTCTGGAGTGATGGCTTCTTCCTCTGAATGTGTCTTGCGGGCAGAGCAAGTCCAGTCCAGTACTCCTGCCACTTTGGGTATCGGCTGTTTGGAAAAAACAGAGCTAGTAAAGCTTGATAGCTTATGGGAGGCAATCTATTCGCTTCAGCACGCCCTTCTACCCATGGAGGGGACTTTTACGCAGGAATTAGCTGCTGTTAAAATTCAGTGCTCGACGGTGCAGACGGACTTAGTGAGGCACGTCACAAGGATGACTCGGTTGGAGTCCAGGATGGAAGAACTACGTACACTTGGTGGAGTGTTCTCCAGGGAGCTTTTAACCCAAGCATGGAGAACTGAATTTCTGGATAATTAGTTGTGGCGAAATAATTTGAGATTCTTGAACTTTCCTCAATCCCCCCCTTATTACCCCTGTTGATCTGGTCCGTAAGTACTTTCTGGATGTCCTGTGAACGCCTGTTGAGTCGTTGCCCCCTATAGCGAGGGCACAATATGCTATAGTGTCTTCATCCACTTCAAGCATGGAGTTGGAGGTACTGCGGGGGGTTCCCCAGTTGAACCTTTCGGGGTTCTTGGAGAGCTCCCTGGAGGTGGTGACCAGCCGAGCCACTTTGTTAGTTGGCTTTGCTTTTGAGTTCGATAGTAATTCTGTTTTACATTTATATTTCTGAAATATGTCTGTTTCTCAGTTTATGGGGTCAAAAGTTCTAATATTTCCTGATTTAGCTAGAGATACCCAAAAATGGCAGAAGGATTTTCTGGCCTTGCGCCAGAGAGTCACCACATTGGGGGCACAATTTAGGTTAAAATATCCATGTAAGTGTATTGTAATTTTTCAGTCAAAGCAATTTATTTTTATTGAACCCCAGCAATTTGTGCAATTTCTACAAAGTAGGGAAAGTGGGGAGTGAAAGTATGTTTCCTGTACCGGCCGCTATGGTTTTACATCTATGCTCCAGGTGATGACTTTTTTTTTTGCTCTTTTAGGCGGAGTATGATTAGCCTGTATGTTTCTTTCTCTTTTGGATCCTTATAGTGGTTATTTGTATTTTGTGGTCTAAACATATGCTGTGTTATTTTCCTTTGTGGGAATTTCTTCTGTACAATTTCTGTTATTCGCATTCAGATGTGTATTCTCTGGATAAATTGTTAAACTTTATAAAAATTAAAATAAAATAAAATTAAAAAATCAACCATGGCTATCAGTTTACAAGATTTGCAACAGAGTGACTCCTTGTAGGGAGCAGACAACAGGAGGAAAGATCTACAAAAATTAGAGTCCAATGGATTACCGGATCCGAGGCAGCATGGGTTTACAGAGGCAGGTATTGTCAGAAAAATCTGATTGATTTCTTTGACTGGGTGACCAGGGAGTTGGACTGAGGGACAGCCCTAGATGTGGTGTACTTAGATTTCAGTAAAGCCTTTGACCCCGTTTCCTCACAGGCAACTTATAAATAAACTGCGTACCCTAGGGATGGAACCTAAAGTTACTGATTGGGTTAGAAATTGGTTGGGAGGCGACAAAGGGTGCAGGTAAATGGAGCTCACTCTAAGGAGAAGGAGGTTACCAGTGCTGTGCCCCAGGAATCTGTCCTTGGTCCGATTCTTTTTAACATCTTTGTTAGTGATATTGCGGTAGGGTTCTCAGATAAGGTTTGCCTGTTTGTAGATGATACCAAAATCTGCAATAGAGTAGAAACCCAGGAAGGAGTTGATAACACAAGGAGGAGGAATCTAGCTAATCTTGAAGAATGGTCTAGAATTTGGCAGCTGAGATTTAATGCCAAAAATGCAGGGTCATGTATTTGGGCTGCAAAAATCCAAGGGATCGGTACAGTGTAGAGGGTGAAATACTTCTGTCCACAAAAGAAGAGTGTGACCTGGCTGTGATTGTGTCTGACGATCTTAAAGTAGCTAAACAGTTAGAAAAAGCAACAGCAAAAGTCTGAAGGATGCATGGGTGTATAGGGAGAGAAATGGCCAGCAGAATATTGCAACCTCATATGGAATATTGTGTGCAATTCTGGAGACCACACCTTCAAAAGGATACAAGCAGGTTGGAGTCCATGCAGAAGGTGGCTACTAAAATGGTTAGTGGTGTTCATTATAAAGCATATGAGGACAGACTTAAAGATCTTAATATGTATACTTTAGAGGAAAGGCAGAATAGAGGAGATATGATAGTGCTGATTAAATATCTCTGTGGCATAAATGCACAGGAGAAGAGACTCTTTTGATTGAAAGCAAGCTCTGCTATGAGGGGACATAGGATGAGGGTGAAAGGGGATAGACTTGGGAGTAATATGTGGAAATACTTCTTTATGGAAAGAGTGGTAGATGCATGCAATAGTCTCCCACTGGAGGTGGTAGAGACGAGGACAGTATCTGAATTCCAAAAAGCATGGAACAAACAGAGAATCTCTAAAGGAAAAAAAGGGGAATATTGTAGTTGATATGGAAAGGCAGACTAAATAGATCATGTGGCCTTTTTCTGCCATCATGTTTCTATGTTTCTAGATGAATGATTTATGCTTGGCAGTTAATGCAAAGAAGCGCAGAGTGATGCACTTGGGATGTGTTAGGGGGTAAGAGGTTGGTATGCACAGATCAGAGAGGAATCTTGGGGTTATAGTGTCTGAGGATCTCAAGGTGGCAAAATAAGGCAACAAGGCAGTAGCCAAAGCCAGAAGGATGCTGGGCTGCATACAGAGGTGAATAGTCAGCAGAAAGGAGGCGCTATTAATGCCCTTGTATAAGTCATTGGCGAGGCCTCACTTGGTGTACTGTGCTTAGTTTTGGAGACCATATCTCACAAAAGAATACAAAAAGACTAAAATGATTTGCTGCCTCTGCCAGAAGACATATGAGAAGCAACTTGAAGACCTAAATATGTATACCCTAGAGGAGAGGAGGGACAGGGGAGATATGATACAGACCTTTAAATACTTAAAGGGTATTAATGAACCAACAGACCTTTTTCAAAAATTGTGAAGCTGTAAAACTAGAGGACATAAAATGAAGCTGCAAGGGGATAAACTTAAAAGCAACATCAGGAAACGGAAAAGGTGGTGGATGTCTGGAATGCCGTCTCGAAGGTGGTGCTAGAAGAAAAAAACATAACAGAATTCAAAAAGGCACGGCGCGGCCACACAGGATCTGTGTATAGCAAAAGGATGGCATCAAACCAAGCTTAAATAACTTTTATAGTTCAACGAACAGAGGGAGGGGTAACCTGCACTGAGCGGCGGGTACAACCCTAACTAAAGGCAATGAGGGGGTAACCTGCAGCACTTACTGGGCAGACTAAATGGACCATAGTAGTCTTAATCTGCCGCCATTTAATATGCTGCTATGTTATGATGTGCAAGTGTTAACATAGAAAGAAGTGTATATCGTTTTACGTGACCTGTGTTCCCCAGGGCACAGTGGAGACAGATTTGCTACGTACACAGGTTTTTATACAATATACATTACTGAGGCTGGTTTTGGAAGTCTAATTAATAAAAGGTGCTTAAGGTGCCTATGTTGGATTTATACAATAGGCCTAAAGTAGGTGTCATGCCACTTTATAGAAGCTTACCATCATGGGTAAAACACCATTACCTCTGGAAAGGCTTTTGAAAAATTACCCTCTAAATCAGGCCTGCAAAAATAGAAAATGCTAGATGATAACGTCATCATTTTGTCTCAAGTTAGGGAAAAGTAGCTGCTCAACTTCACTACAGATCACCTTCTTTACAAAATAAACTACCACCTATATTACCTACACACATAGGGTCAATCGTCTCAAACATCCACCCTCAGCTTGTTGCAGTCTTTTACCAAAAAAGGATCAAAAATGAAAACCCACATTTATTATAAGCATTACCTGCATCTAGATATGAAGCTGATAAACCATATTGCACCAAGCTAAATGTGACTTCGGAGAGCCTTCTCTGAGTTTCTACTGGGCTGCATTTACTAGAACGGAAAGCAGTTGCCGTTTGAGAGTAGAAATGTGAGATGCGTCTAATTAGTGGGCTAAATAAAGCAATGGTCTACTTTTGCAATTTTAAACATATGCTGCACTATTTGTAGAGCGATAAAAACGAAGACTATACAGAGCTGAGCAGCTTTGGCAGGTCAAAAAGAAAAATTTACACTACCTACAACTGTTTCTAAAATGGTCTTGGTGAAAAAGATCCAGAAATGGGCAGAGTGCGAAACTGCACCTAAATTGAGTAGTGTTCCAGACTGTCCAGCAAAATCAATGTATACATCACAACTCTTATGGACATCACCCATGAAAACCTGCAGCTGCTGGAAACCAAGTACAGCAGCCAACCTGCAATGACCTTTTCATCTAAAGGATGGCATACAAATATTAACAGCAGCATATAGGAGATAATTGCATAATAGGATGCCTAGGTAAGTCATCCAAAAAAGGCACCTTATTTAAGTTTATTCTATAAAGACCTATATGCCGTTAAAAAGAGTCTCCCAGAAGAAGCCCCAACAGCGCAGAAATGCACACACATAAAATTTACACCTGGTCTGAAAAGACACAAATGTGCGCTTATACTCTAGATGTGTCCAACACAACTCCTCGCATTAAGCCCACGAGAACCTTTGGTGCACAGATTGGCTAAAGGTAGGCGTATTCTTTCCATGCACTTCTCACAGCCGTCCAATTTTGTAAAAATCCTTTTGCATCTGTAAAACATACAGTACGACCCCTATGTATCTATAGATGTAGTGACCATGTCCCGGCTCTACTCAAACTACACCCCCTGGGAACACCAACACACAGACAGGGCCGGCCCGTCCATTGAGCAAAAATGTTTTTTGCACAGGGCCCCGCGTTTCGGGGGGCCCCGCGCAAAGAACATTCTGCTTTTTTTTCTTAATTAAATGAAAAAAAAAAAAAAGCTGGCCGCTGCCGCCGCATGGAGTGTCCCGCGGGGCTCCCTCTGCCCGGCGCGGCTGAGCCCCTCTGTGCCAGCTTGCAGATACACGAAGGAAGAGTGTCTCCCTCGCGTCTCTGTTAAGCCTGCAGGGGCTGATGGGAAGCAGGGGCTGATGGGAAATTTCCCATCTGCCCCTGCGGGCTTAACAGAGAAACGAGGGAGACACTCTCCCTTCGCGTATCTGCAAGCCGGCACAGAGGGGCTCAGCTGCGCCGGGCAGAGGGAGCCCCGCGGGACACTCCATGCGGCGGCAGCGGCCAGCTTTTTTTTTTTAAATTGCCATGAGCCGAGGGGGGGGGGGGCGGGTAGGACTGGCAATGGGCTAGAGAGGGGGGGGGGGTTAAGACTGGCAATGGGCTAGAGAGGGGGGGTTTAAGACTGGCAATGGGCTAGGGGGGGTTAAGACTGGGAATTGGCTGGGGGGGTTAAGACTGGCAGTGGGCTGGGGAGGGGGGGTTAATACAGTCAATGGGCTGGGGAGGGGGGGTTAAGACTGGCAGTGGGCTATGGGGGGGTTAAGACTGGCAATGGGCATGGGGGGGTTAAGACTGGCAATGGGCTAGGGGGGAGTTAAGACTGGCAATGGCCTGGGTGAGTTAATACAGGCAGTGGGCTGGGGAGGGGGGGCTAAGACTGGCAATGGGCTATGGGGGGGTTAAGACTTGCATTGGGCTATGGGGGGGTTAAGACTGGCAATGGGCTGTGGCTGATGAGGGCTGGCAATGGGCTATGGGGGGGGTTAAGACTGGCAATGGGCTATGGGGGGGTTAAGACTGGCAATGGGCTGTGGGCTGATGAGGGCTGTCTGGGAATGGGGTGATGGGGGGTTAGGACTGGCAATGGGCTATGGGGGGGGTTAAGACTGGCAATGGGCTATGGGGGGGGGGGTTAAGACTGGCAATGGGCTATGGGGGGGGGGTTAAGACTGGCAATGGGCTATGGGGGGGGGGTTAAGACTGGCAATGGGCTGTGGGCTGATGAGGGCTGTCTGGAAAGGGGGTGAGGGGGGGTTAGGACTGGCAATGGGCTGTGGGCTGATGAGGGCTGTCTGGAAATGGGGTGATGGGGGGTTCGGACTGGCAATGGGCTATGGGGGGGTGGGTTAAGACAGGCAAGGGTCTATGGGGGGTTTAAGACTGGCAATGGGCGGTGGGCTGATGAGGGCTGTCTGGAAATGGGGTGATGGGGGGTTAGGACTGGTAGTGGGCTGATTGGGGGGGTTAGGACAGGTAATGGGCTCTGGGGGGTTACGACTGGCAATGGGCTTTGGGCTGATGGGGGCTGTCTGGAAATGCGGTGATTGGGGGTTAGGACTGGTAATGGGCTATGGGCTGATGGGGGCTGTCTGGAAATGGGGTAATCGGGGGTTAGGACTGGTAATGGGCTATGGGGGGGTTAGGACTGGTAGTGGGCTGATGGGGGGGTTAGGAGTGATAATGGGCTATGGGGGGGCTAGGACAGGAAATGGGCTGATGGGGAGGGGTTAGGACTTGAGGTGGGCTGATGTGGTTAGGACTGGTAATGGGCTGTGGGCTGATGGGGGGGTTTAGGACTGGCAATGGGCTATGGGGGGCTGACTGGAAATGGGCTGATGGGGGGTTAGGACTGGTAATGGGTTATAGGGGGGCTTAAACTGAAAATGGAGTGATGGGGGTTAGGACTGGAAGTTGATTGACGGGGGGCTAGGACTGGTAATGGGTTGGGGGGTTGCTAGGACTGGAAATGGGCTGAGTGGAAGGGGAGGCTTGAACTGCAAATAGCTGATGGGGAGGGGGCTTGGAATGGAAATGGGCTGTGAGGGAAGGGAGCTAGGACTGAAAATGGGCTGATGGAACAGCTAGGATAGGACTGGAAATGGGCTGTTGGGGGGAGCTAAGATTGGAAATGGGCTGTGGTGGGGGCATGAATTGAAATGGACTCATGGAGGGGCTAGAACTGGAAGTAGGCTCATGGGGGGGCTTGGACTGGAATTGGGCTGAGTGGAGGGGAGCTATGATTTGACATGGGCTGATGGGGGGGCTAGGATTGGAAATGAGCTGATGAAGGGACTTGGACTGGAAATGGATGGGGGAGCTAGGACTGGAAATGGGCTGATGGGGGGGCTAGGACTGGAAATGGGCTGATGCAGGGACTAGAAGGGAATGGATGCTGGGTGAGACTGGAACTAGAAGGGAGCTGATGTTGGGGGAGGATTAGAATGGGATGGGGCTGGGAGAGTAAAATGGAGAGGGGAAAAATATTTTGTGTAGGAGGGATGAAAAATCTACAATTGGCCGGGTATTGGGAGAGTAATTGGGGATTGAGGATGGAGGGGTAAAATTTGTGTGGATGAAATAGGAATGAGGAAAGGGCAAAAGGAGAAAGATTAGTATGTTAAAGCAGATGTAGAGAGAGAATGGAAAAAAAAACTAGAAGAGAGAAGAAAGGACAAATGGACAGCAGACGATGGAGAGTTAGCAGAAAACAGGAGTAGCCTAGTGGTTGGGGCAAGGTACTTCAGGCCGGAAGGTCGGGGGTTCAAATCCCACTAGAGGACAGCAACCTTGGGCCGGAAGGACTGGGGTTTCTAGTCCCACAGATGCTCCTTGTGGTCCTGGGCAAGCCACTTAACCCTACATAGCCCATGTTCCCTGTAAGTATTAGTGTATGTGTCTCATATCCCCGCGTGTTCAATGTATCCCCCAATTGTGTTGTGACCGCTTTGATTGAAGGATAAGGCGGTATACAAAAACTGTCTAAATAAAATAAAATAAATGAAGAAACCAGAAGAAAGTGGCTGGACCAATTGCAACTGAGAAGAAATGCACAAAAGGTAGAAAGATCTCTTTATTTTGAATTTATTAACTGGAATATGAAAGCTCTGGGAAATGTGCATCATTAACGTCTGCGCTTTGTTTGGTACAAGAGGAAATTAATTTATAGTTTTATTTCTACAATGTTGTTGTACATTCCAAGTTTGGCTTTTGGGGTTCCCAGTTTAATTATTGCCTTCCTGTTTCTAAATTGTGATTCCTTGTTTGGTGATGGTCTATGTTCTGCATGTGTAACTGAGCTGAGGTATTCTGTTTATGTAATTCCTATTTGACATTGCCACTTGTTCTCTTTCCCCAGTATTCTCTGAAATGTATTGGTTTAATATTTGCAGTGTTGCCTTTTGATAGGTAGGGTATGGTGCTTTGTGAGTCCTGGTAAGGCTGTCAGGATACGGCGGGTTTGCTATGGGTTCTAAATGGGCAGCGTTTGTAGTAGTTCCTAATGTGCCTGGCGGTTGGCATTGGATTATAGTAATGTAGAAATCTTTTAGTCTTTCTTTATCCATACACTCATTAAGAGACATGTTTACTAAAAGTTAGTGTATGGTAACATTATGCAAATATTTATGCAAATAAGGCCACTTATGCAAATGAGGCCCCGCACCGAGTCTCCGCACATGGCCCCGCACCCCCCTTGGGCCGCCCCTGCACACAGATTGCGTAACAGTAGAGAGCATGAATCATGAATATGTTCCATATGATTACAATGCAATAACTGCAAAGTTTGTTCAAAACTCAGTTGCCTGGCTAATCTTCTGCCAGTGTCTCTATGCTCATGTCACCCCCCTTCTCAAGTCACTTCACTGGCTCCCTGCTTCCACATCCAGTTCATACTTCTACTATGGACCTATAAGTGCCTTCATTCATCTGCTCTTCACTACAGTACTTTTCCTCTCTTATCTCTCCCTATACCCCTCCTCACAAACTCCACTCTTCTGGCAGATCCCTTCTACCTGTGCCCTTCTCATCCACTGCCAATGCCAGACTTTGATCTTCCTATCTTGCTGCTCCTTATGCCTGGAATAAACTACTTGAATAGGCATGCCGGGATCCATCTGTGGTCCTGTTGAAATCCAGGCTAAAACCTCACTTCTTTGATCTCCTGTTTACCTCCTCTGTGTTTTCCTACCATTCCCCTAGATATATCCTAGTGTCCCCTTGTTCTGTTGTCTGTCTTGACTAGACTGTAAGCTCCTATGAGCAGAGACTGTTTCTCACATGTCTCTCTACAGCGCTGCATATGCCTTGTAGTGCTATACAAATGATACGTAGTAGTAGTAGGATTTCATATGAACGAAAGGTGCACTATGTATTAAAAGATAAAATGACAGTCTAACCTAAGAGATGGCTCACTGTTACTGGAAATAAGAAGAAATTGAATTTAGAAACCATCAGTCACCCAAACAGGGTTCATTTTTTATGTTAAATAAGTTTGCCGTCTCGGACAGGTTGTTAGGGGTACACTTCTGGGTTCTCACACTGGGATGAAAAAGCTCTGAAAGGTGGAGGAAGAGGGTAGGACTGAGTACAGACAAAGGCAAGCTTCATAAAAGAGTCTGGAGCAAGTGCATCAGGACAGACTGGAAAGACTGGAGGACATTCCTATGGGAAAATGAAGCCTGGGGGAAATGCCAGATGGAAGGCTTATGCTGAAACTAATAAAAGGCAGATCTATTGCTGCTCTAGCAACCCTAGTGTGCAAACTGGATGGACCATATCAGTCTGTATCTGCCATTATCCACTATGTTAAACATTCTGGAATAGTCCATCATCAGGTTTAATTTAAGTTATACAGTATTTGAAAGCCTCTAAAGAAGAAAAGAGATTTTAATCTGTAAAATGCATCACTGGAGCTAGGGATAAATGGAGCATGAATTAATATCAAATGCACAGAGGTAGCTGAACAACTTTCTAGAAATGTAACAGTATTATTGTTCTTTTTATTAACCAACTCTAGTGTAGCTGGATAAAATGAGACAAGGAGATAAGAGCGCTAGATTTAAGATCACATACATAGTGTGGCAGTAGAACTTCATAGAGCAGGGATAGTTTCTTACTCTACCTATGCCGAGAAGAGCTATAGGAATGTTATACAGTAGGTCGCAGTGGGAGTAGCATGATCAGTGCTGGTATCCTATGAATTCTCCTAGCTCATGAGCCTTGCCTGAGCCCCAAAACAATTAAACAAGTAATGGCAGAAAGTACCAACTAAATATCTGCAGATTTCAAGTTAAAACAATGGAAAAACCCTCCAAATGAGAAAATATTGAAAAGAATGTGCAATTCACACAACACTGAAATGACCCAAACATGACACTTGAATGAACTATGAAATAATTCGGGAAAACAGTCAAGAGAACTCAAATGAAACTTAATTCAAATTGTTTAATCATCATGTCAATAAATTCTTTGCCACCAAGAATGAACAAGGCAACGATGAGAAAAGTGTTTTCACCAATAGCCAATTTTACTCTTTTCATTACCAAAACATTTCCCCATGATGCCCTTTCAGTTTTAGTTCCCATTTTGGAGTATATCTTCACAGGCTGTGCCTAAATCTAGAGCATTAGCCATCTTAAAATCAACCGCAGCCACTAGAAAGTGTACGCATACTTTCATAAGGCACATACTTTTGGGGAGGGGAGTGGTTTCCGAAGCTCGGTGGAAAAAATATACACATTTAGTAAGCATGTTAGTAATGCATGTACTTTATGTTATTATTTCACACATGTTATTTATTTGTTTATTTATTTATTTACATTCTCTTATATACCGCGCTATTCTGCATCAGTGCGGTTTACATTGAACAAACTGAAATTGCATTGAACAGGGCATTATAACTTGGAGATAACTATTTACAGGGAACATGGGCTATGGAGGGTTAAGTGGCTTGCCCAAGACCACAAGGAGCACCTGTGGGACTAGAAACCCCAGTCCTTCCGGCCCAAGGTTGCTGTCCTCTAGTGGGATTTGAACCCCCAACCTTCCGGCCTGAAGTACCTTGCCCCAACCACTAGGCCACTCCTCCACTCCACTCTTAGAGGCTTGTTTACAAAGCCGCGGTAGCGGTTTGCGATCGTAATCGGAGCCGCGGCCCCATTGATTTCAATGGGGCCGCGGCTGCGATCGCGATCGCGAACCACTACCGCGGCTTTGTAAACAAGCCCCTTATTGTGTTAAGAGTATGCATTGTCTTATAGCTCCATAAAAAGCATTAATCGTTGTGACTGGGATATTCAGTTTAAAGGCTGGCCTAACTTTCGCCACTGAAGCTAACTGTGCAGAAACTGAACATTGCCACTGCCCGACTAGTTATGCCACACTCTGGCGACCCACATATTCAATGCCAGAGACAGGATATGGCCCCAGCAATGAACATCTGGGTTTAAAGATCAGCAGTGACAGCTAAACACTTTACATGGGATGGCCATTGCTGCTGAATATCCCCCCTTAATATCCTCAGAATAACTCCTCAGAACATGGACATCTGATAGCAGAATGGTTAAAGTAGTGGGCTAGGAACAGAGTGGCCAAGGTTCAAATCCCAGTGGGGGACTTCCTGATCTTAGACTAGTCACTTAACTCTCTGGATGTTTTAAGGCCAAAATAAGCACTTGCCTGATACCTGTTTGTGCCTGCATGGTCGTTCCGGAAATCGAACAGAGACATGTAAGTCCATTATGCCTGCCCCACACCCACTTGCCTGCCCCCGAGACATTTGTAGATGTCATTTGTGGACTGGCTTTGGAGACATCTCCATGATTTCGATGTCCACGTGCACGTCTTCAAATCACAACTAAGCCTTTTAAAATAACCCCCAATGAATATAGATGAATTGTATTTGAAAATCAGCTGGGCTCGCATGGGCACATGCAGTACCATTGGATGCCCTATTGAAAATTCACCTCTTACAGATCTGCAGTCGATTTCCTGCCTCTAGGCTGTGATTCTCAAAGATTTACACATTTGCATATCTAAAACAGCATAAACACAAACATGGTGATTTTAGGAAAGGTGCTACCTACATATGTATGTATCCGGTATGCACGGATGTTAAAGAGGCATGCTCTGGGGCATGGCTAGGGCAGACATTAAAATTATACATATTCCTTATTTTACAAAGGAAACACTTCAAGCATTTTTACAGTCGGCATTTACACCCACAACAAGGCACACAACTGTCATCTAATGGCTTTCTACCTCTCATGACTGAAAACACCTCATACAGCAAAAAAAAATAATCAAGTTTAGGAGCTGAATTCCGATGGTAAAGGTCCCTTCTGGGTTAGCGCTCTTGGCTAAGAACTCTGCTCTAAACTCTTTTACCATGGATGAGTAGGGCACTACAGAATGAGGAGCTGCTTTTGGATCCTGAAGCTCCTCATTCTCTTGTCCACTGCTCATGTGCATCTTGCCATACTCTAGTCCCCAGTTTTGCAATGTTTTTTCATCTTGATTAGATTGTAAGCTCAGCTGAGCAGGGACTGTCTCTTACATCTTTACGTACAGCGCTGCATATACCTTGTAGTACTCTACAAATGATTAGTAGTAGTGGTACTGGTCTGGAAAATGTACTTGGGAAAATTTACTGTGAATCTGCTGCTTAGAGTTATAATCTGTAAGTTTGCAGTTAAGACTATAGACAATAAGCTTGCTGTTTAAGCCACAGACTGCAGCTTATACCAGAGAGCCTAGTACATGTTATGGTTTGAGGAAAGTACTTTAGATTAAGTTGTGCAAGTGGCTATATAAGCAGGGCCAGCCCGTCCATTGAGCAAGAATATTTTTTGCACAGGGCCCCGCGTTTCAGGGGGCCCCGCGCAAAGAACATTCTGCGGGCTTAAAAGAGACGCGAGGGAGACACTCTCCCTTTGCGACTCTCAAAAGCTGGCACGGAGGGGCTCAGCCGTCGTGGAGGGAGGGAGGGATTCAGCAGGGCAGAGGGGGCCCCGCGGGACAGTTCATTCTGCCGCTGCGGCAGCGGCAGCAGCCAGCGTTTTTTTTTTTTAATTTAATTTTACTTGAGCCGATTTTGGGGGGGGCTAGGACTGGAAATGGGCTGGGGGGTTAAGACTGGAGGTGGGCTGATGGGGTTAGGACTGGTAATGGGCTGTGGGCTGTTCGGGGGGGTTAGAACTGGTAATGGGCTATGGGGGGGGGTTAAGACTGGTAATGGGCTGTGGGCTGATGGGGGCTGTCTGGTAATGGGCTATGGGGGGCTAGAACTGGAAATGGGCTGGGGGGCTTAAGACTGGAGGTGGGCTGATGGGGTTAGGACTGGTAATGGGCTGTGGCTGTTCGGGGGGGTTAGAACTGGTAATGGGCTATGGGGGGGGGTTAAGACTGGTAATGGGCTGTGGGCTGATGGGGGCTGTCTGGTAATGGGCTATGGGGGGGGCTAGAACTGGAAATGGGCTATGGGGGGCTTAGGACTGGAGGTGGGCTGATGGGGTTAGGACTGGTAATGGGCTGTGGGCGATTAGGACTGATAATGGGCTATGGGGGGGTTAGGACTGATAATGGGCTATGGGGGGGGGGGCTATGACAGGAAATGGGCTGATGGGGTTAGGACTGGTAAAGGGCATTGGGCTGTTGGTGGGTTAGAACTGGTAATGGGCTATGGGGGGGTTAGGACTGATAATGGGCTATGGGGGGGGGTTAGGACAGGAAATGGGCTGATGGGGAGGGGTTAGGACTTGAGGTGGGCTGATGGGGTTAGGACTGGTAATAGGCTATGGGGGCTGATGGGGGAGGGGGGTTAGGACTGGCAATGGGCTATGGGGGGCTGAATGGAAATGGGTTGATGAGGTTAGGACTGGAAGTGGGCTGATGGATGGTTAGGACTGGTAATGGGTTATAGGGGGGGCTTAAACTGAAAATGGGGTGATAGGGGGTTAGGACTGGAAATGGGTTGAGGGGGGGGCTAGGACTGGTATTGGGCTGGGGGGTTGCTAGGACGAAATGGGCTGATGGGTGGGTAGGACTGGAAATAGGCTGATGCAGGGACTAGAAGGGAATGGATGCTGGGTGAGGCTGGAACTAGAAGGGAGCTGATGTTGGGGGAGGATTAGAATGGGTTGGGGCTGAAAGAGTAAAATGGAGAAGGGAAAAATATTTTGTGTGGGAGGGATAAAAAATCTACAATTGGCTGGGTATTGGGAGAGTAAGTGGGGATTGAGGATGGAGGGGTACAATTTGAGTGGATGAAATAGGAATGAGGAAAGAGCAAAAGGAGAAAGATTAGTATGTTAAAGCAGATGTTGAGAGAGAATGGAAAAAAAACTAGAAGAGAGAAGAAAGGACAAATGGACAGCAGACGATGGAGAGTTAGCAGAAGACACGAAGAAACCAGAAGAAAGTGGCTGGAGCAATTGCAGCTGAAAAAAATGCACAAAAGGTAGAAAAATATCTCTTTATTTTGAATTTATTAATTGGAACATGTCAGCTCTGGTAAATGTGCATCATTAACGTCTGCGCTTTGTTTAGTACAAGAGCAAATTAATGTATAGTTTTATTTCTAGTGTTGTACATTCCAAGTTTGGCTTTTGGGATTCCCAGTTTAATTATTGTCTTTCTGTTTCTAAATTGTGATTACTTGTTTGGTGATGGTCTATGTTCTGCATGTGTAACTGAGCTGAGGTGTTCTGTTTATATAATTCCTATTTGACATTGACACTTGTTCTCTTTCCCCAGTAGGTCATGTATTCTTGTTCTCTGAAATGTACTGGTTTAATATTTGCAGTGTTGCCTTTTGATTGGTAGAGTATGGTGCTTTGTGAGTCCTGGTAGTGCTGTTAGGATATGGCGGGTTTGCTATGGGTTCTAAATGGGCAGTGTTTGTAGTAGTTCCTAATGTGTCTGGCAGTTGGCGCTGGATTATAGTAATGTAGAAATCTTTTAGTCTTTCTTTATCCATACACTCATTAAGAGGCACTTTTACTAAAAGTTAGTATATGGTAACATTATGCACATATTTATGCAAATGCTGCCCCTTATGCAAATGAGGCCCCGCACCGAGTCTCCGCACATGGCCCCGCACCCCCCTTGGGCCGCCCCTGTATATAAGTAGCTGTATATTAGTAAGAAGCTTTCCATTTAAACTTGTAAATAAATTGTTTAAATAATATACTAGTGTCCTACTCATTCCATGGTAAAGGAGTTTAGTGCTAAGTTCCTAAGAACATAAGAACATAAGATATGCCATACTGGGTCAGACCAAGGTCCATCAAGCCCAGTATTCTGTTTCCAACAGTGGCCAATCTAGGTCATATGTACCTAGCAGTTTCCCCAAGAGACACAAGTTCCACAATGCTTGTACTGGGTCAAGCATTGATATCTTCGGTCACTTCTTAATAATGGTTTATGGACCTTTCCTTCAGGAACTTGTCCAAACCTTTTTTAAACCCATCTACACTAACAGCCTTTACTACATCCTCCGGTAACAAATTCCAGAGTTTGATTACACGTTGAGTGAAAAAATATTTTCTTTTATTAGTCTTAAATAGTTTACCCTGTAGCTTCATTGCATGTCCCCTAGTCTTTCTATATTCTGATAAGGTAAACAATCGATCTACGTTTACCCGTTCCATTCTGTTCATTAATTTATAGACTTCTATCATATCTCCCCTCAGTCGTCTCTTTTCCAGGTTAAAGAGTCCTAACCTTTTTAGCCTTTCTTCATAGGAGTATCCTTCCATCCCCTTTGCCATTTTGGTGGCTCTTCTCTGTACCTTTTCTAAAATCGCTATATCCTTTTTAAGATACGGCGATCAGAATTGCACACAATATTCAAGGTGCGGTCTCACCATGGAACGATATAGAGGCATTATAATATCTTTTGTTTTATTTTCCATTCCTTTCCTTATCATACCTAACATTCTATTTGCTCTATTGGCCGCCGCTGCACACTGGGCCGAGGGTTTTAACATGGTATCCACAATGACGCCTAAATCTTTTTCCTGGGTGGTGGTTCCTAATGTGGAACCTTGCATCGTGTAACCATAGTTTGGGTTGTTCTTCCCTAGGTGCATAACCTTGCACTTGTCCAAGAGAGCTAACCCAGATGGGACCTTTACCATAGGCAATGTTTCCATTATAAGATTCTTCCCTTGAGCTTATATACCTTTTTTTTACAAAACACTGAGCCAGTTATGTTACTCCCTGTGGGCCCCTGCTCAGTAGTATGTCTAGCTCTCATACAGTTCTCTGACATCACTCTAAACTCGCATAGATTTCACCTAACACTATAATGCCCTATCCCAATCTGGCTGTTTTTTCCGCTGCACGAGTTACCTGTTAATGCACCAAGTAAATGCTTCCCCATAACGTCTAAACAAATACATTGCCCCTTAGGCAGCACTCTAGAACATTGATAGTTGCTTGATTCTTTAAACATAAGGTGAAATTAGGTCTTACCTGTAATTGGCTTTCCTTGAATACCTGCAGTTCAGTCCCAACACGTGAAGCAGTCACGCCTCACCAGCAGCTTGAAGATGGCATAGCCAAATGTTGATGACCTCATCATACATAGTCGGCAGGCACCACCTACCAGCCTCAGTAACCTACTGATAAAGCAGATTCACAGAGCAAAATTTAAGAAAAACATGCCTATTTACATACAAGTGGCCCATGATTTTTTTTTCTTTGTATAACAGCCAATGCTCTCTCCAGAAAGAGAAAACAACTTTACCAATCAACTTGCGACCTCTGACCTGGAGGATCAAAGACTCTTGATTTGAATGCATCATGTTAAGATCCTTTCTCTCAGCTGCTTGGGAAAGCTGCAAAACCTTCAAAGGCATCCCGCCACGCAACTGGTGCTTCCGATATGGCATAAATCTGTCTCCCAAGATAAACAGATGACCTTCTTCAGGACCGGTATCACTAGGGAAGGTCTGGGACTGGACTGTAGGTATTCAAGGAAAGCCAATTAGCAAGTAAGACCTAATTTAACCTTCTTTATCATACCCCCAAGTCCAGTCCTGACATGTGGGATTGGTACTGGGGAGCAGTACTAACCTTGGGAGGGACCAGCGAGCCCAGCCTGAAGCACCAGAGACCTGAACAGAGCGTCCCCCACTTCCTGTACATCTAGACAGTAAATGCTTCACAAAGGTATGCAGGGATGACCAAGTTGCCACGCGACAAATGTCCAATGGTGACACCAAGCTAGCTTCCGCCCAGGACGCCGCCTATGTCCTGGCAGAATAAGCCTGCAATCCTTCCAGCACCCTTCTGCATCGTAAGAGATAGGCCAAGGAAATACTTTCTTTCATCCACTTGGCAATCAATTTCTTGGAAACTGCTTCGCCTCTATGTGGGCCACCGAACAGGACAAACAAGTGGTCCAACTTATGAAAAGGTTCCATATGCTTCAAATAATATTTAAGCACCTGGTGCACATCCCAGAGGTGTAAATGTGGGTCCACAGCCATCCCTACCACCCCTGAAAACACCAGAAGAGAAACTGGCTGGTTCAGGTGAAGGGCTGAGACCACTTTAGGGAGAAAGATCAGAACATGTCTCAACGCTACCTTTTCTCTGGTTATGGTAAGGAACAGTTCCCTACACGAGAGAGCTTGCAACTCTGAAATCAGTCTAGCCGAAAACCTTCTTCGAAGTCAAGTCCTTCAACGTGGAAGCTTTCAATGGCTCAAAGGGCACTTCTGTCAGAACTGAAAGCACCATAATGAGATCCCACGCAGGGACAATCGACCTAATAGTCAGACGCACTTGCTTCACCACCTGCAAGAAACAAGTGACATCTGGATGAGACACTAGGGAAAGTCCCTGGACCCTACTGCGGTAGTAGGTAAGGGCTACCACCTGTACTTGCAGAGAACTGCATGCCAGGCCCTTCGCCAAACCTGTTTGCAAAAATGCCAGAATATCCAGAGTGGACGCAAGCTGGGGGTCTACAGTAATGGCCTGCACACCAGACTTCAAATATTTGCCACACTTGCACAATACACCGATGAGGTAGAACACCTCCGTGCCTTTAATAATGTTATGATTACTGCTGGTGAATAGTCGTGCTTCCTCAACCTAGCCCTCTCAAGAGCCAGGCTGTAAACGAGAATTGATCCACCTGGGACATGAGAACCGGACCTTGCAAGAGCAAGTTGACTCACAGTGGCAGCATACCACAGTCTCTGCGGCCAGTATGGTGCCACCAAGACTACTAGTCGCCAAAGCACCTTGATCCTTTGCACCAGAGCCCATGGTGGAAACACATAATGCAGCCCCTCAACAGGCCAGTGCTGTACCAAAGCACTGAGCCCTTCCGACATGCAATCCCTTCTTTGACTGTAGAAGCAAGCCACCTTTGCCAACTCGAAGGTGGCCATGAGGTCCATGATCAGTTGACCCCAACACTGCATCAACTGCGCAAAGATCTCTGCATTGAGCGTCCACTCACCCGGATCCAGGTGGCAATGACTGAGATAATCGGCCATCACGTTTTCTTTTCTGGCCACATGAGCCACTGACGGTGCCTGCATGTTGTCCTCTGCCCAGGTCAACAGCGGCCCTATCTCGCTTTTGAGTTGCATGCTGCTCATGCCCCCCTGACAACTGATGTAAGTTACCATGGTCATATTGTCCGAAAACACTCTCACTGCCTTTCCCCGAAGGAACACATGAAACTCCTGGAGGGCTAAGAACACCGCCCTCATCTCCAAATGGTTGATGGGCCATGCCCTCTCATTCTCTGTGCAGCAACCCTGTGTTATCCGAGTCTCACAATGTGCTCCCCAGCTTGAGAGACTGGCATCCGTCGTCAACAGAATCCACTTCGGTGCCTCCAGGAGGATGCCCGCCAACAGCTTGTCTGATCTGAGCTACCATCGCAGAGCTATCCTGGTGGATCTTGAACAGGGCAAAGGCCATGAGAGAGGTTGATGTTGCACAGACCATCTCCACAACAGCACCCTCATGTGAGCCCGAGCTCACGGTACCAACTCTATTGATGCTGCCATTGATCACAGCACTTGAAGATAATGTTACACTGTGGGACTTTTCTTGAGCAGCTGTCGTATTTGTCTCTGCATTGTGTGCATCCTGTTGATGGGCAGTGAGACCAAGCTGCAATCCCATCGAGAACCATGCCACACAGGTACACTAACTCTTGTGATGGCTGAAGATGACTCTTGGCAAAATTGATGACCCAGCTGAGCTGTTGCAAACAGGCTATAACCTTCCCAGTTGCCTGCTCACTCTCTTCCTTGGACTTTGCCCTTATGAGCCAATCATCCAGACAGGGGTGCACCAGAATTCCTTTCGGGTGAAGAGCCGCCACGACCACCATCAGCTTGGTGAAGGTGCGTGGAGCGGTTGCAAGCCCAAACGGCATCACCCGAAACGGAAAATGTCTCATGAGCACTGCGATGCTGAGAAACTGCTGATGCTCAGCCTGAATGGGAATGTGCAGGTAAGCCTTCCTGAGATCCAGAGAGACTATCCTTGCCTGACGGGCAACAATCACTGATCAAAGCGTCTCCATGCAAAAACTGGGGACATTGAGGCATCGTTTGACATGCTTGAGATCGAGAACAGGCCTGGAAGAGCCCTCCTTTTTGGGAACCACAAAGTAAATGGAGTATCGACCACATCCTAATTGATCTCGGGGTACCTTTACTACTGCCTCAAATTCTAGGAGTCATTGCAGGGTGTCTTTGATGACCTGAATTTTGCCCGGTGTCCTGCAGGAGGACGTATAAAGGCATCGACAAGAGAACACACGAACCTGAGCGTGTACTCCTTGGAAATGATCTCCAGCACCCACTGATCAGACTTGAGTTGAACCCAGGCAGAGTAAAAGTCCTGCAGCAGACCCACCACGGGCACCAACCTGGTCTCCCTCGCATTATTGCACCTTCTTTGCCGCACAGCCTGCAGCCCTACCTGCTCCACCCCCGAAAGGTCTGACCCCACAAGGAAAAATGGCCTCTCTGGTAAGGCACAAATCGCACCGCACAAAAATGCCAGTAATTCCTCGGGCTGACCCCGGACTGGTGCTGTAGTTCTAACCAACTTCTGCTTATCCTGAGGGAGCCTACCTCCTTTGTTTTCTCTCAAGTCTTTTACCAACTTATCCAGCGCCTCTCCAAACAGGAGCTTACCCTTGAACGGGAGCTTACTCAACCGAGCCTAGGAGGACATGTTTGCTGACCAACTCCACAGCCACAAATACCACTGAGCGGCTACCACTGAGGCCATAGACTTCACTTGACTCTGAATAAGATCATAGAATATATTCGCTAAGTACGCAGAGCCAGACTCTGGAGGCAGGGACTGCAAATCTCCTACATTTTCTAGGATTGCCTGAGCCCAACGCAGGCATGCTTTGGCCACAAAGGAACCACATTCAGAAGCCTGCAGAGATAGGGAACCAATCTCAAACACTTGCTTGAGAAGTATCTCCAACTTATGATCTTGGGCATCCTTGAGGGCTGTACTGCCCTCTGCTAGAATTGTGGTCTTTTTCGTGACTACGGATACCGTCGCATCCACCTTAGGAGATTTCAGGAGCTCTTTCTCCTGATCCAGCAAGGGGTATAGCAGAGACATAGTATGAGTGCCCCTCAGCCCAGCTTCCAGAGCATCTCATTCATCCTGTATCATCTGTTTGATCACCCTATGCAGCGGGAACATTGTCTGCGGCTTTCAGACAGCCTGAAGAGGCTCGCCTTCCAACTTTCCATCCTGGGATATATTCAGGGCCATCAGAGAATGGGAAATCAATGCCACCAACTCCTCCCAGTGGAACACACGCACAATCCTGAACTCATCACCTGGGGGGGGGGGATCTCCCCCTCTTCCATTTCAAAGGTGTCTATCCCCAGCTCCAAGCTAACTCCCAGCTCTGGTTCATACTCCTCCTTTGAGTGAACCAAGCTGATATCCTCCCATAGGTCAACATCCAGCCATCTCCAGCTAGGACCCGGCTCCTCTCCAGAGCCTCTGCCAACAAAGGAACATGGAAGGTCCCGCTTCTTAGCCCTCTCTGTGGCCCCCGCCAAGCTGTCTCCTCCGTGCTGCTTCAAACAAAAGGCATTATGCATAGGGAGAACAAAATCCGGGCAAAAGGAACCCAGGAGATCTCCCCCAGCCATATCTCTCGAGGTGGAGGCCTGCGAGGGATTGGCTGACTTATCTCATGCCTCCTACACCGCTGATACTGCTTCTCCATCGGGCCCTCTACTGATGGCCATAGGAGAGCAGTGTTCTCCAGACCCCTGGAAGGGTCCTCGGATATTCCCGGGGGCATCCCTTTAGTGCTCCTCTCCAACTTATCCTCTAGCAGGTTCTCTTCTGCTGAGCGGGATTCGGTCTCACAGCCATGGCAAAAACTGGCTGCTGAGACCGAGCCCAGACATGACCCTCAGGCCAATGATGTGGACGTTGTGCACATGAGAGCTCCCCTGCAATCCTGTCCTTAAAGGAATCAGCTCTCTCTTTCCCTGCCTTCAGCTAGGCTTTATGTATTTTTTTTTTTTTAAATAAGATGCCGATCACTTCTCGGAGCCTCCTGCGCTCACTACATGCTCCCGCGCGGTCCTGAAAATGGCACCGTTTCTATACTCTTCACCGCGGCCTAGTAGGCAGACACACAATGAGCCTGTCCAATAACCCCAAACTAAACAAAAAACTGTAAGGAGCCACAAATAAGGGAAGGACTCACTGCTGCCTAACCGCCGACAGCACTACACTTATCTGTGCTGTTCGCTGCCTCAGCCCCCCCCCCTTCTGCTTTGGCCATGGCGGGAATTCTTTGAGGGTCCAGGCTGAATTTGCTTGTAGCTACAAGTGACTTCTCACCCACTAAAGGGATCAGGAGACGCTGCCATCTCCTTAGCTGTACCGGCCAATTTAGGCCTACCGGAATGCTAAGGCTGTCTTCAGATTCTTTTTTTTTTTTTTTTGAATGCCCGGTTGAAAACAATCTCTTAAATGGCCAGAGGCAGCTTCAAGACAGCACAATTTAATAACTCGGCTAAATAAAAAAGGGATCTGCTGTAACTGTAAATTTTCCTGTTTAATGTATACCCAAGTTATTATACCTGTTTCACTGTAAGCACAAATCACGAAATTGAGATGTGCAACTCTTATGTTCATTGTAAACCGCACTGATGTCGAATAGCGCGGTATAAAAGAGACTGCAAATAAATAAATAATAAAAATAACTGTCAAATACAAGCCCCTTCTTAGATGTTTCTCAGAGAATCATGTCTCTCCAGCTGCTTGAAGACTGAAATATTGGGGCTGGTAGGTGATGCCTGCTATGTATGATGAGGTCATCAACATTTGGCTACTCAGTCTCCAAGCTGCTGGTGAGGCGTGACTACTTCACATGTCGGGACTGCACTGGAGGTATAAGGAAATCTAGAACAGCATTTAATTTCCACCCTTATTTCAAGTTCTGACACAAGCGTCACGCATTTCCCACTTAAGGGTTTTCCTTCCTAAAGTCATATTTCTGGCTTGGCTACTGAAGCTCCCCATTCAGGCGCCCCTTGTCTATCCTCTGCTCTCCTCTCTTTGAAAACAGTTTGGCCTTTCCTGCCATTCACTAATAGACTACCTATTTAGCTGGAGGCATGTAACTGTCTTCACTTGTGAGCTGAGACTGCTTGTGCCTGGGAGCTCATTTCCTATCAAGTCAGGAGTAGGACTCCCCAGGAACTACCAGTCCCACTGCTCCTGTAGACTCAGGTCTTTCAGTTCTACTTCATGCTCTGAAGCTCCCTCTAGTGTTCAACCAATCTAAAACAGTGGCATGCCAACCAGCACAAACACACTTTTTAATTGGCTTCCTTTGGATATGTACTTTTATAAACTCTGCTACTTAGAAATACCAAACCCTGAGTGATAGCATTTTTTTTTCTTTTTAGCACTTTTGTTGCAACATGGTTGTTTTCACTGAACCTTCCACCAAGGTTCTACATTCAGCAAATCTTTTGTAAAATATACTCAAAAAATGTGAATGTCCAAACTTGGGTGTCCCTTTTTTGATCTAGACAACCTACACAACATTGAGCTTTTCATATTTTCAGTGGTCTGGACTTGGAAAAACAAGGTTTTCCTTATAAATGTTTTAAAGAGAATATAACTAAAATTAAAATCTTAATGCCTGAAACTGAATATAAGATTTGGATTTTTCAAAAAGATGCATCAATGCAATTCTATTTTGTTTTGATTCAAATAAGAAAAACTGAAGACATCAATTCTTTTTAAACTCATGCAATGAAGCACAATAAAAGACTGGCAGAGAAGCACTGGGTGCACTACCAAGCTGGCCTTAAAGCTAACAGAAATATTTTACTTTATCATCTCTCGTACGAGAGTTTTAATGAAACCACAGAGAGATCATTTGGACCATCAGAACTGAAGTGTGCCTGTAGCTTTCTGTTTCGTTACAAGGCCAGACATATCAGTCCCCCCCCCCCTCGTATAGGTCACAGAGGATGTTTACAGTATATTTGATGTTCTTAGTAATGAGACATGGACCTCGTGCTTTCTTTCTATAAACAAAATGTGCCATTTCTCAGATGGAAAACAATTCTTGCAGAGGTAGATTTGGAGAGACCACCCAGTTCCATAACCCCTGCAACTAGCTGCAGAGCTCAGTTGCCCCTATTACCATCACGGGGCATAACGGCAGCACTCTTACCTGTTGGGGCCTTCATTGTGTATGTCATGACATGGGAAAAGCAACAGGGAGAGAGGAGGGTGAGAGAGAGACAGAGGCGGAGCTTTGTTATCATGACAAAATTTGCACATGTGCAGCCAAAGTAATACCTCAAGTAGTTAAATAGAAAGATAAGAGAAAATATACAATAGTGCTAATAACAGTAGTTAAAATTTCAGACTGGATAATAGTAGGGGCAGTTACCAGGTGTAGGTGTTGTTCTGTATTGGACAGGACTGGTGCTCTAAGTCTAGCAATTCCCCGCAGAGGATACTGCTCCCTGCTCTGTCCAGCGCCCCCCCTCCCCCCTCTTTCTCGGCACATTATACAGCTCTTTCCCAGGGCCTGATGCATGAAACAAGCTGATACCAAGTAGTTTCAAATACCAGCTGAAAGGAGTCCTGAACAAATAAATTCACATGTGGTAAAACTGGGCTTTCCTAATCTATCCTGGGACACCACAGCTAGTCCAGGTTTTCACAGTATCCACAATGAATACGCATGAGATCAATCTACATATATCACATCTCCAATGTATGCAATTTGATCTCACAAATAGCCATAGAGGATAACTCCAGGAGAGGTTTGGAAAGTCCTGAAATAAGATTGTATTTCTTCTGTCTTCTTATGTTGCATATACTGTCACCACCAGGGGGCAGTGTGCTGCTGATGGTGAAGAAATAGTTGTGCAGACTCGAATGGTAAAGCAAAATGTGGATTTATTCCCCTCCCGGGGTGGATTAATAAACAAGTGAACAGAACACAAGCAGAAACAAAAGTATTCCAATCTTTTGGCAAAAACACAAAGGACATACAGCAATAACTTCTTGCTTCAAGGTAGGAACTTAAACTGTAGCACACAGGCTTTTGCTCTGTCTAGCGCAGAGATATTCTTTCAGATGAGATTAATGTACAGTCCATTAGGTCAGATACAGATGAAGATTCACTGAGAGAGTCCACTAACATGGGTTCCTCCTCACGTTCCAAACCTCTTGGTTGAAATATGCTTGGACATTTCCCTTTGGCAAGCCCTCACGGTAAGTTTCTCTGTTGCTATCATCTGTTACGGATAGAGGAACACTCTGTCCCCTCTTGCTAACAGACTTTAGCTTGTAAGTCTTCTGTTTGGCTTTAAAGCTTACTGCCAGCTCCTCTTCTGACATATACACGTCTTCTGGCCAGTCTCTAAGCATTTCTGACGGCTGTGAATGCTCTCTATTCAGGTAGTTAGGTTGGGACTAGCTGCCCTGCCCCCACCTCTGGCTTCCTGTGTAAGGTTGCTCTGCATTCACTCTACAAACACTTTTATTCCTTTTAAACTTCAATGGCTCACATTCATTCCCCAAGTCCCAGCTTCTTGTTACATACTTTTTAGCTACTGGCTTGCAGTTCCTCTGGTTAGGATGTAGGTTCCATGCTGCCGTGTCTCTGCAATCAGCAGGAGCTGCCCAGCTGGCCTCGGCTCTAGCAAGCTGCTTCCTCCTAGTGGATTCTGGGTATCTCTGAGGTTGAACGCTTCCTGGTTCAGACTCTGAGTCACTTCCTATACTGAAGTGAGAGATTCTTCCTGGTTCCTCTCTGGTAGCTGCTGTAGGTAAGACAGGCTGTCTTCTTCTCTTCCTACAGTGCTCACCTTGTCCCAGGTTTCTCCCTCTCAGGGTTTGTTCCAAATCTGAGCTCTCTGACAATTCCTCTCTCCTCCTGGCAACTCTTTGGAGGTGTCGTCCTTGTAATGCTTCCCCCTTGTGTTCCCTGCACTATCCTTATAAGGGCTGTGCATACTCCTCCCTACCAGGTGTGTGCTATTGGATTTAGGGCGTTTCTCTTCTTACTACACGTTTCTCCAGACCTCGTGGCTGCCTTTGTTGTCGTTGCCACTGACAACAGCTATCCACCTGGTCTGTTCTCCTGTCAGCTTTTGCACTGACATGCTGCATGTTTTGTATTTTAACAGTGGAAATTGGGGCTTCTTCATCACATATCCCCCCCCTTAAAACCTTACGTGTTGCTGACGTTTCCGTCTGACAGCACGTAAGCTGAAGGTGACTAACCCTTCGCCTCTCTCTTTTGACCAGCTGTACTGACGCCGATCATTCCTGCCAGGGTTTTTAATAAATTCAAGTGGTATACCTGTTGACGCCCCCCTTCGTGCTCAACTTATAGGAGACTGGGCCTACTCTAGCTACCACTTTGCAGGGTCCCTTCCACCTAGATTCAAATTTTGGACCTACAGCAGGCACTAGGACCAATACCTTGTCTCCTATGCTTAACTGCCGTTCTTTGGACCTCCGGTCATAATACCGTTTTTGCCGGCTTTGGCTCGCCTGTAAATTTTCCATGGAAACCCGGGAAGTCCTTTCTAGGCGGTTCCTAAGATCCCTGAGAAACTGGGGACCCCCACTTCCTCTGCCTCCGGCTCGCTCCATTGCTCTCTCAGGATATCCAGATCCCCCTTGGAGCTCGGCCAAATATAGCTCGTAGGGCGATGCCCCTAATGATGCCTGCCTACGCTCTCGGCAAGCGTACAATACAAAGGGAAGTAAATTATCCCACTCCCCCATCTGTCCCTCCAGTCCGCGTCGCAACATCTGTTTAATTGACTGGTTTAGCCTTTCCACCAGTCCGTTCGACTGTGGGTGATAGGCGGAGGTCCGGACGTGCCGTATCCCAAAGGCATCCCACACTAAGGCCAAGTACTTTGAGGTAAAGTTGCTTCCTTGGTCCGTTAGGACCTCTTGTGGGAAACCTATTTCGCAAAATAATTTTATTATTTCTAGGACATCGACCTAGCAGAAATATTCCGTAGCGGAATGGCCCACGGAAATCTAGTGGCAACGTCTACAATTACCAATAGATATTGGAAGCCCCTTGGCGTCCTAACTAAGGGTCCTACAATGTCCATAGCCAGGCGTCGGACTGGCGTGGCAATAATGGGTGTACTAATCATTGGCACCGGTTTCGGCTTAAGGGCCGTGACCTTCTGGCACGCGGGACAAGACTGGCAGTAGCGGGTGGTCTCCTTAAAGACGCCCGGCCAGTAAAAGCGGGCCAGTATTTGGTCTATTGTGCCTTGTATGCCCTTGTGGCTACCCACAGGGTGGTCGTGTGCCAATCGCATTACTATTGTCTTAAAGGTTGCTGGTACCACTACCTGCTTGCGGATGGCCCCTGTATACGGGTCCGTACTTTCCCGGTATAACAGCTCACCCTCTAGGAAAAATCTAGGCAAGATGGCTCTACCCTCTTGAGCAAACTCAAAAGCTCTTTTTAGGGCAGGATCTGCCCTCTGCTCCTTTGGGAAGGAAGGGAACTTCTGGACTAATTCAGCAGGGACCCAGGGCAAATCCTCCCCTGCTACCAGCTCTGCCCTCCCTTGGGACCTATTTCTTTGCTCCCGACGTCTCTCTGCCCTTCCCTTTCTTTCCTTAGAAGGAAGGTTTATTAGATCGTCATGTGTGGGGAGTATATCTACTAGCTCCTCTCCTGGCCTTCCTCTGCATCTGGAGTTTTCTTCCTCCTCAGCGGAACCTACCCCTATCTCTGAGGCTTTGGCCTGGGATCTAGTGGAAACTAAAGTAGTTTTCTTACCTAGGCTCTCTTAAGACCTCGGTTGAACGGTGGCCAATCACGGCCTAAAACAAGCTCATACGGGAGATGAGGAATTACAGCCATCTGTATCTTCTCCCGAGTATTCATCCCTATCACAGACACTCCATACCGTGGGTAAAATACAGACGTACCATGCACACATCTTACTTTAATTTTGTCCCTCGCTTGCTTATGTGAAAAGGTTACGGCGGTAATGGTCTCCCACAATTCACGAGAAACCATGCTTTGGCTAGCTCCAGAATCCAAGAGCGCCAAAGCTTTTACCCCTTCAATCTGGACCTCTACCTGAATGCCCTTCTCTAGGGGGTTCTGTCCTCCCACTACTAGAGCACTACGTTCAGTACACTTTTTGTACCCATGTCCAGGCTGACCACAGTTAAAACATTTCCTTTGAATCATTTTCACCCTAGTGTTACCAGACATCTTAACATTACATGCAGTATCACCATATGCATTGCTTTTAAAAGACTTTCTCACACCATGCATTCTATCAATGCCAGCCATTTTAAAATACCGCCTCCGGAGGTACTGGCTAATTCAGCCTCAAAATAGTTCTCCGTAAGGATGGCTGCGTCATTCGTAGAATTGCATTTTTGTAGCAATATAAATGCCTTTATCTCTTGTGGAATGGCTTCCAAATACTGTTCCAGGAGGACGGTATCAAATAAAGATTCGACCGTCGCCCTTTCTGGAACGAGCCATTTGGTCGCTAGACCTTTTAGTCGTTGTAACAAGGCTTTAGGCGTTTCCTTATCCAGGAGTTTGGCCTCTCTAAAGAGCCTTCTGTAGTGCATGGGCGTAAAACCCAGCCTATCTCTAATAGCTATCTTCACGTCAGGGTAACTGGAAGACAGATCAACGGGCATTGTTTTGTATGCGGCGAGCGCCTCACCAGACAAAGTCATGGCGAATCTTACTGCCCACTGATCAGTTGGCCATTTAGCCGCTGCTGCTATTCGCTCGAACGCGTCAGCAAAGTCATCAAAACTATCGTATGACTTTAATTGTCCCAATGACAGAGCATTGTATTCATGTAGTCCTACCGCCCTCGGTCCTGCAGACTCAACCTCGGCTGCGGTAGCAGTTTTCTTTATCAGAGTCTCCAGCAACTCTAGTAGCGGCTGCTGCTGCTCAGTCATTGCATGGATCATTCTCTCTTGGCTTTGCCGGGCCAGTTCTCTCCTTGTGCTTTCCACTGGACCTCCATCCAGTCTTTCATTTGCTGGGGATCCATCTTTCCGCACCTGTGAAGAAACAAAAGACAAGCCCACCAAGTGCGGCACCAAACAAAGTGTTTCCACTATAGGTAATTTTTTTTTTTTTTTCTGCTATTCCTCTTGCTGCTCCTAACACCACAGCTCCCCCTTTCTCAGATCCAAATCACCCGTGCCCTCCTACCTTTACCTCAGCACGGTGAAGGATCGTGCGTTGAGAAAGCTGTAGGCTTGCTGCACTCCAGGTCAGGAATTTTTGAAAAAAATCTGCTCCGGCTTTTTCTTTCTTTTTCTCCGGCGGCAAACTTTTCCTCCTTCAGCAAGGTAAATCCTATGTGTGTCTTCGGTGCTGTGTTTTTCATCCACTTGAAAAATCCGAAGAACTACGCCACTTTATGTCACCACCAGGGGGCAGTGTGCTGCTGATGGTGAAGAAATAGTTGTGCAGACTCGAATGGTAAAGCAAAATGTGGATTTATTCCCCTCCCGGGGTGGATTAATAAACAAGTGAACAGAACACAAGCAGAAACAAAAGTATTCCAATCTTTTGGCAAAACACAAAGGACATACAGCAATAACTTCTTGCTTCAAGGTAGGAACTTAAACTGTAGCACACAGGCTTTTGCTCTGTCTAGCGCAGAGATATTCTTTCAGATGAGATTAATGTACAGTCCATTAGGTCAGATACAGATGAGGATTCACTGAGAGAGTCCACTAACATGGGTTCCTCCTCACGTTCCAAACCCTCTTGGTTGAAATATGCTTGGACATTTCCCTTTGGCAAGCCCTCACGGTAAGTTTCTCTGTTGCTATCTTCTGTTTGGGATAGAGGAACTCTCTGTCCCCTCTTGCTAACAGACTTTAGCTTGTAAGGCTTCTTTTGGGGTTTAAAGCTTACTGCCAGCTCCTCTTCTGACATATACACGTCTTCTGGTCAGTCTCTAAGCTTTTCTGACGGCTGTGAATGCTCTCTATTCAGGTAGTTAGGTTGGGAGTAGCTGCCCTGCCCCCACCTCTGGCTTCCTGTGTAAGGTTGCTCTGCATTCACTCTACAAACACTTTTATTCCTTTTAACTTTCAATGGCTCACATTCATTCCCCAAGTCCCAGCTTCTTGTTACATACTTTTTAGCTACTGGCTTGCAGTTCCTCTGGTTAGGATGTAGGTTCCATGCTGCCGTGTCTCTGCAATCAGCAGGAGCTGCCCAGCTGGCCTCGGCTCTAGCAAGCTGCTTCCTCCTAGTGGATTCTGGGTATCTCTGAGGTTGAACGCTTCCTGGTTCAGACTCTGAGTCACTTCCTATACTGAAGTGAGAGATTCTTCCTGGTTCCTCTCTGGTAGCTGCTGTAGGTAAGACAGGCTGTCTTCTCTTCCTACAGTGCTCACCTTGTCCCAGGTTTCTCCCTCTCAGGGTTTGTTCCAAATCTGAGCTCTCTGACAATTCCTCTCCTCCTGGCAACTCTTTGGAGGTGTCGTCCTTGTAATGCTTCCCCCTTGTGTTCCCTGCACTATCCTTATAAGGGCTGTGCATACTCCTCCCTACCAGGTGTGTGCTATTGGGATTTAGGGCGTTTCTTCTTACTACACGTTTCTCCAGACCTCGTGGCTGCCTTTGTTGTCGTTGCCACTGACAACAGCTATCCACCTGGTCTGTTCTCCTGTCAGCTTTTGCACTGACATGCTGCATGTTTTGTATTTTAACAGTGGAAATTGGGACTTCTTCATCACAATACGCAGTGGTATTTCATTTAAAGAATTCTGTCTTGGAATTTTTCTACAGATCATGCAAATATATAATATCTGTAATAACTATTACTAATATAAATCTAGAGATCTACAAGCCATGCAGAACTTATAACCCTCTTTGCTGTGTGTCCTTCAAATCCAAACAGCTAACTTTTTTTTGGGTGGGTGGGGGGGGGGGTGCATTCATGACCCTGTATTAGGTTCCTTTCAGCACTAAGTGCATGTATGGGATGCTGACAGGTTAAGGCCTGCACAAATTGATCTGTGCAAGCAAAAATGTTCTAGTGTGCATGAAAAGTAAATGTGCAAAAAAATATACACAGATAAACCGCATACATTGGGAAATATCAGGACACTGCAAACAAGCCAAGCCTTTTACAGGTCATTCATCTCTACCAACTTTCAGACTGTAATAACACAAATTAAAATGCTTCACTAAGTCCAAATTGCCATCTACAAGAACCGCAAGTTATTTATGGGTTTCAAAACTGAAACCTGATCAAGTGACCCAGTGACAGTGCAGCGCACAGATATCATAAGTTTCATTCCTGAGTTACAGCGATGCCCAGTGGCCAGATTTGGAGCCCATGATCGCAGAGTTTCAGGAGCAGCCCTGGTGTATAGCCCGTCAAAGGATTACCAATGCACTTATTGGGCTAGGTGAAGTGGGAGATGACAAAGAATAAGGGAAAAGATCCCTGGGTAGTCGCAAATAAAGGCTTTCTACTGTAACACAGAGACCACTTCATATTAAAGCGCTCATTAAATAAACCACACGACTTATTCAATATTGTAAAATCCTTAACAGGTGATCCAGCACTAGCACAACCACCCATGCCCCAACCCCAGGACTACTCAGACTACCTTCAATCGAAGATGATCCAGACTGGGATGTTCTCGACCAACCTAACCTACACCACCACCCACACCGAGCCACAGCCAACACTACTGCTCAAATTCTGTGAAACATCCAGCAAAGAAATCGAAGACACCATCGCCTTATCAACCTCACCACGGCACCTAATGATCTCTGTCCCGCCAGTTGGATAAAAGAGCTACACAGCAACTTGCGTCACACTCTTAGCAAGATACTGAACCAATCCTTATCAACTGGTTACTTCCCACAGAGCCTTAAACACACCGCAATCAGGCCACTACTAAAAAATAGTAGACTCGACCCGTCCAAAGTCGAATCATACAGACCAATTTCGAGCATCCCCTTGATGGCTAAAATCATCGAGAAGGTAGTCCAGCGACAGATCCAACAACACGTGGACGCCGAGGCACCTCTGGACCCGTCTTAACATGGCTTCAGGGAAGCACATGGTGTCGATACCATCCTAACGACTTTATTCAGTAAGTTAGTCACAGGCCTCGATAACATATACAAAGAATTCGTTCTCATCTTTATGGACATTGCAGCCGCTTTTGACTCAGTGAACCATGAGATACTTCTACAACGCCTCCAAGGAAAAGGTATACAAGGCACTGCTCTACAATGGTGCAAATCATACTTGCTCAACAGATGGCAACAAGTAAGGACAGGTACTGCGACTTCTGAACCATTCCTACAGAAGCAGGGAGTACCTCAATGATCCTCCTTGTCTGCATTGATGTTCAACATCTATATGCAGCCCATCTGCACCTTGATCCGTTCTCTAAACGTTCAATGCCTCGCCTATGCAGATGACATCCTGCTATACATTCCGTTTACGATTGACCAGCCTGATTTCTCCCCTATTATTAGATGCTTCGATGCAGTGGCAGACTGGCTACTCACACAAAACCTACAAATTAACCATAGCAAAACGGATGTCCTCTTCATCACGAGGAACCAGAAGTTTACTCTGCCTCCCTCCCTACAAGTCAAAAATGCCGAGCTCAAAAGCAAAGCCACAATCCGCTACCTTGGCATCACACTGGACCAGCAGCTCGATATGATAACTCATGTGAAAAATGTCACAAATGCAGTTTACCACAAAATACGCACTGTTTATTTATTTATTTATTTATTTATGCTTATTTCTATACCGCTTTTTCCAAAGATCAAAGGCGGTTTACAGGTAACATTTAGTGAACATGGTTTTACATAGAACATCGTTTTTTTCATAACTATGTACAGTTAACATGATAAACGATAACATGGAACATTGTTACAGAACTGTACGCTATCTTCGACCATTGCTGGACTTCTCTGACTTCCGGACAATTTTCCAAGCCTTAGTGATACCGCACCTGGACTTTGCTAACATCATCCTCCATGGCCTACCACAGTCCATCCTAAGTCCGCTCCGGCTTGCCATGAACTCGGCGGCTAGAGTATTGGTAGGTATATCAAGGTCTGACCACATAACGCCAGTGATGATGAAACTCCACTGGCTACTATTACCGGCCCAAATCCACTACAAGGCCCTAGTCCTTACATTCAAGGCTCTGAAGAACCAGCCCCCCACACCCATTAGTAAGTTGATCCACAAATTGCCTGACAACAGAAACCACAGATATGCAATGTTGAATGCAGTAGAGATCCCTAAAATATTGACAAAATGCACGAAGGCAACAGCCAATAGAGCCTTTTCGATTTATGCACCTATAGCCTGGAATGCCCTCCCGTCCAAAATTAGAGCCCTCACAAGCCTTACCCCATTTAGAAAAGCGCTCAAACACTATCTGTTTTTAAAAATACTATCCAGAAACTAAAACAGGAAACATCACGACGAACCCCCTGCCTCCCCTCCCTAGTAGCTCCACCACTCTGACTCGAAAAGAGAACGGATAGTCAGCTTACACCTTCTGGTACACCTCTCCTGTACCACCAACCTCTGCCCAACTGTAAATACTCTGTTGTATCCAACTGTATCCAACTGTAAATACATTGTAAATACACTGTATCCAACTGTAAATACACTGTTATTTCAATATGACCTGTAATTAGTTTTCCCCGGTTCTCCCAAGTTCAAACCCTGTTCTCTGTAAACTCAATGTGATTTACGCATTGTAGTATGTTTCTGTTCATTGTGAACCGCACTGATTTTAATAGCGCGGTATATAAGAAATGTAAATAAATAAATAAAATGTGAGTCGCAAGAATAAAATTAGCAAGTTCTCTCCTCCCCCCCAAAAAAGAATCAATTTAATCTAGTAGTTCCAGGCACTTTGAACCACAATACCACACAATTTCTTAAACAAAAAAACCTGATGTTCTCCTTGTCCTAATTAAGTTTCCAACCCCTCAAACAAAATGAAAATTAAAGAATTAAAGATTTTGGGGAACAAGGTGGGAAAACAAAACATGAGTAAGTGAAAATCAGATATATGCATTGGACATTCTAGCACTTTTCAAAGTTACCCAAATGACCTGAACGTCATCAGTTCTGGACACTTCTAATAGAATAACTTGTAGGATCCTGCCGGACCACCCCCTGAGTTTTGGCCAGCTGATGTAGTTTATCAGATATTATGGTGTCTCAGGAGAGAGATACTGAATCGCTGCTGTAACACTTCACTAGTGTTGAGAAGTGCTAAAATTCCTGGAAACCCTGTACTATATTATAGTCACATATCTCCCCAAGGGAGTGCCTTCAGTCTAAATAACTTTTTTTTTGGTCAATTCAAATAGTTTTTTTTTATCCCTATGTTTGAGAGAAATACTCTCAAAGTATAATAGATCATTGCTTGACATTTTGGTCTTTATTGCTGTTCAGCATATTTTGCATTGCTGGAAAGACACATCGGACCCAAACGGCACCTTTTGGTGGCATGACGTTTGTCAGATTTGCAAATTTGAAGGTGATGATTCCATCTCACAAAATTGTACAGATAAAATTAAGCGGATTTTGAGATCTCGATGTATATTTGTCGACGTCTTGAATGAGGTCATAATGGTTAGTATTGTGCAACCTCTGTGTGTGTGTGTGTGTGTGGGGGGGGGGTGATTGTAATGTACTTTACAATGTAGATGACTGTATTCATATATGAAAATCTTCAAATAAATTTTGAAAAAAAAGAAAATGCTATAACTCCCCAAGGATATTAAAATTCTTTAAGGAATCATTCATAGCGTGAATACTGCTATCTCCAATCCGCAGGGCAACTGTAAGCCAGTCTGGGCACAATAACGATGGGGCAGCCAGCTCAAACCTATAATGATGGCATGTTATCACCCATAGAGAGGATTTCCATAATGCAAAGTAAGGGGCATGCTTACTAAAGTTTAATTTGCATTAACAAACTTTAATGTGCACTAAATGCCGCGGCACCCATAGAAATAAACGGGCGCAGTGGCACTTAGCACAAATTAAAGTTTGTTAATGCATGTTAACCGTTAGAAAACATGCTCCTAAGCCAATCCAACTGAATGAGTTATCCTTATCCGCCAGGCGGATTATAGGTCAAGAGTAATGTTTTAGTCCATAGCAAATGAGATAGAAGACAGACCCAGTTGTCCAGTGTGTTCAGCTTTCTTTTGCCTCTCTTGATGCTCCCTCGTCAATCAATTTCACCCACAAATTGTTCCTGTTACTTTACAAATTCCTTTTCATTATGCACATGGCACGAGAGACTGGCGTTAGAATTTTAAAATGCAACAAAACACAAGTACCTGGATGACAGTTCCTAAGAATAAGGCAAGGCGACATGTGGCAACATCTGCAGAGAGATTCTGCCTTCCCTTCAGTTTCCTCCATTCACCATGTCCGAGGTAAGTCATTCTCCCTTTAAAGGGGTAAATAAATCCAGATGCGCAGATGGATACACTAAAACCAGGACCATCATCAATGAAGTAGTCCATCTTTGAGGCTTGTGCGTTGTGACTTTCTTAGAGCAAGCATCTATTAAGTAGGTTTATAGTCCATTTTGAAAATTGTCGGAATGTCTAGGGCAACGTGTGTGTTTGATAATAATAAAAACATACTCCCAGAATATTATTTCCATTGTTCTTTGCAATCCACCTAGGACTGAATGAGACTGGTAGAACAGACTTATTTTTAAAATACTGTATATTTTATTAGAGTTCTTTTATCGATTTACACACATTTTTATAGACTTGCTTATCTAGTAATAAGCTGATCTAAGCAGTTTACAAAAACTATATCTGCTATAACTATCTGCTTTCCCATCCTGTCTAGCAAGCTCTCTGTGCCACTCAGGAAGGACAGGTATTTCCATTCAGTCCTTCCCATTTCTGCTGTTACTACTTATGTTTTTCCGGAGTATGTCTTGTTTGTCTCTAAAAACCCTGAAAGGGGTCATTAAGAAGAAAACCCCCCCACTAGATTGAAACTGAATGCAAGGCCCCGAGTTCCATAGGTCAACAGATGTCTCAGAGCAGGCCGAGCTTACTGGGGTTTTGTCTTTCAAACTTACTACATTAACAATGTTTCCCTATGTGCGTTCCACCATGGAGCTACCAGCTTGCAATTCCCTAATGTCTACGGAAGATTATTATGGTGTTCTCCTTTATTTTATACAATGCATTCCACTTGCAGACTCCCCCCCCCCCCCCCACCCAAGAATATTGAACACTCTATCAAGAATGTCTGTTAAACAAAGCTGCTGATTCTGAGAATTTCTGTTACATGAACAATCCACTTCTAGGAACTTTGACTTTATAAAGGCGCCTACTTCTGAGAACGCATCTTATACAAAAGTAACATTCTAAGAACGCCTGGTATTCCAGTATTCTGTCCATTATCTGAAGAATCTGCTAGAGCTCCTGTTACAATTACCTCGTAGAATTCATTTTAAAGGTATGCTCTGCTTAAGCCAATTGCCATTAAAGCAACAATGAATTCTAGGGCTAGAAATTGCTTTAAAAACGCGCGTCAACCATCTTTTGCTTACAAGAACTCGGAGGCTATTCCCTTCCTTAAAGAACTCAAAACAAAACAGTCCACCTCAATGAATACCTTAAGGACAGAATATTTAAACCCTCATGTAAACTCTTAGACAAACATATTAAACAGAGCTCTCGCCCTAAATAGGTTCTGCTTACTAATTCTCATTACTATAATGTAATCTGTCTATACAGAGAGCCCATTTAGGATGGGCTTGGCTAGAGGAACATTTTGCATGCTGCAAGGTCTAATGGATGTTCTTCTATCAAAACAGATTGGAGTATTTATAACACCCAGCTCTCACCTTTATTTATACAAGCTTTCATTACATTTTCATGCTCTTTGGCTATAGTTCAGCTTATAAAAATTCCCGTTTAGCTTTCCCTGGTAGTATTTATAACTGCACATTGAAATGCAGTTTGTCCTTTCATTCTGTCCTTTGAGCTAGAACTTATTTAGACCCAGCAGTCCACTAACATAATAGCATTTCACAACCTCCTGTTCCACCTTCCATTAATAAAACAAGCTGTATGATATCAATGAAATGTTTATTTATGCTTTTAATTTTAAATTTTGGAACTAACCCAAGTGGCTCATAAATCTGAAGTCCGTGAAATACTGAATAAGACTGAAACCTTTTTTTTTTTTTTTTTAAATACTAGCCAGAAAAGTCTCTGCATTTATTACTTTGTGTGGTGTCCAAAATAAATAACACAAGAAGTTAGCGAGTCGGGGAAGGGCTTCTTTGTTGGGAGATAGCAGGAGCCTTGTGCCTCTGAATCACTGAGCAGCTGGAATCAGCTTTAATTACAGAACATCAATCATGATATGCACCAGTTGCAAAAGGCCAAAAAACGCAACCTCCATCCAAAATAGACAAAAGGAATGGCTCAGCCGTCTTGACTCCTCCTTGGCAGGTTGTACATTTGTGTAAAGTAAATACATTATTTTTACATGTATAAAACATCAAAAAGGGAGCTATCTTGTGGCGTCTTATGCTTGCACATAGTACAAAAAAAGTTTCTTATTTTTCCAGCATTTTAATAAAGTTTCGTCAAAGGCCATTTTTCATTCTTCAGAATTTTCTAAATGAATGCATCAAGTCAGATAATGTCTTTGGGAGTTCTCGAGCTGTGCCAACATTGCCACAATCTACACAGGATTGTGTGTGGAAAGCAAACCAAGCACTAGATTTTCTGTCTAGCTCAGAAAGTCTCACTTTTGTACAATCTGCAAATATTTGAATTATTTGCATAATCTTATGGTTTATGATTATTTGATATACTGCCTTTATGTAGACAGTCAAAGCTGTTTACAATAAATGGAAATATCCAATAACGATGCAAGAAAGCATGCCATATCTTTGAGAACACGTATATTTGAAAAGAGGAGGAGAGAGAGAGGGGGAGGGGGAAGGGTGAAGCAGGCAAATTCAGTATAGCTGAGGCTCAGCCAGAGATCTGATAGAGCCTCTCAAACAGGTGCATTTTCAATCTGGTTTTAAAACCTCTTAAGATGGATTCAAGGCAAATTTCTGGAGATAGACTGTTCCAAAGCATTGGCGCGATGGAAAGGAATGCTGAATTGCAAGCTGATTCATATTTTGTCCTTGAGGGTGAGAGGACAAGGAGATAATACACTTGTATGCAATAGAGGAAGCACAGTGTAATCAGCGAAGAAAGATGCTCCAGAGCTTCTTCGTGAATAGCTGTAGAGTTAGTATTTTGAGAGTACCCAAACAGCAGTATTTAGAAATGTCTTTAACAGCTTAAATAAATAAGAGGGTAGGTTGGAGTAAATAACATTACAGTATTCTAAGTGAGAAACGACTGTACTTAGCAAAACGTTTTTGTGCCTGAAAGTCGGTCAAGGAAAGAGCGTATAGCACAGAAGCGGTGAAGAGCAAAAGAAGAGGATTTAACCACTGGTACCCGTAGCTGCTGTTATTGAATTGATCCATCTCATTGCTGGCCTTTCTCTTTTGCATTGACCTTCTATCTTGCCAAGCATGATGTCTTTCTCTAATGATCTCTCTCTTTGCATGATATGTCCAAAGTATGAAAGTCAAAGTCTTGTCATCTGAGCTTCTAAAGAAAGCTTAGGTTTGATCTCCTCTAGTACGGACTGGTTTGTTCTTCAGGCAGTCCATGGTATATGCAGTATTTGCCACCAGCCCCATAATGCAAAGGCATCAATTTTCTTCCTATGGGAAATAAGATCCCAGATGTTGAAGCTTTAATGGGAGAGGCTGTCTTGGATTTAGTGGCAGTTACAGAAACATGGTTCACAGAAAACCATGACTGGGATGTATCGATACCAGGCTATACTTTATTCAGAAAGGGCAGGGAAGGAAGAAGGAGAGGAGGAGTGGCACTATATGTAAAAAATAATATTAAAGCTTTGGAACTACAGAGCTTAAAAGGGAGAGAGGAGGCACTGTGGGTCAAACTAGAAAGAGGGAAAGAGAAATCTATATGCATTGGCATAATATACAGACTTCCCTCACAGGAGAAAGAGATGGACGGATAGTTAATTGAAGACATACGCAGCATTGCTAGAAAAGGGGAAGCGCTACTGATAGGGGATTTCAATATGCCAGATGTTGATTGGCACATTCCTGCTGCAGTATCATCTAGAAATAAGGAGATCCTGGATTCTCTACAGGGAGAATTATTCAGGCAACTGGTAACAGAACCCACACGTGAAGGGGCTATATTGGACTTGTGCTTACTAATGGTGAAAGTGTTTCTGATGTTATAGTGGGGGATCATTTTTCATCCAGTGATCACCAGATTTTGTGGTTCATTATTAGAACTAGGGCTGTTAGAATCCACTCAAAAGCAGAGGTCTTAGACTTTAGGAAAACTAACTTTGCCGAGATGAGCCAGTACCTCAGGGAGTCATTAGCAGGATGGGAACAGCTGGGAGATGCAGAAAAACAGTGGGCAAAACTGAAAGGGGATATTTTAAAGGCAACCAACCTTTTTCTTAAAATGGTAAATAAAGGTAAAAGGAAAAGGAAACTGCTATGGCTTTCAAAAGAAGTAGCTGAAAAAGTGAAGAAAAAAAGGGAGGCCTTCATGAAATACAAGTGATAACAGAGAGAGGAAGACAGGCATCTATATTTGGAAAAGCTTATAGAAGCTAGCAAAGTAGTCAGGAAAGCAAAGATTCAAAAAGAGGAGGAAATAGCCAATGCAATAAAATGGGGGGAGAGGGGATTTTTCAGATATGTTAGTGAGAAGAGGAAGGGCAAAGTGGTATTGTAAGACTCAAGGATGAAGGGGGGGGGAGGAATATGTAGAAGCTGATAAGGATAAAGCGGAATTGCTTAACAACTATTTCTGTTCTGTGTTCACAGATGAAGATCCAGGAACAGGACCTCAGAAAACATCCACAAACAGGAACGGAAGCGAGGGGCATCTTGAACAATTTTCAGAAGACTGTGTTTGTGAGAAACTACCTAAACGTAAAGTAGACAAAGCGATGGGGCCGTATGGGATACATTGTAGAATGCTGAAGGAACTTGGGGACGTTCTAGCAACTCCACTGTCTGACTTTTCAATGCCTCTGAGACGGGAGTGGTGCCAAAGGACTACAGAGAGGCACATGTGGTCCCTTTACACAAAAGCAGAAGTAAGGATTTGGTTGAAAACTACAGGCTGGGTAGTTTAACTTCAGTGGTGAGTAAATTATTGGAAGCGCTGCTGAAAAAGAAAATAGTGAGGTTTCTGGAGTCCAGCGGATTACAGGATCCGAGGCAGCATGGATCCATCAGAGGCAAATCGTGTCAGACAAATCTGATTGATTTCTTTGACTGGGTGACCAGGGAGTTGGACAGAGGGAGAGCCCTAGATGTGGTATATTTAGATTTAAGTAAAGCCTTTGACACTGTTCCTCACAGGCAATTTAAAAAGAAACTGAGCACCCTAGAGAGGGACCCTAATGTTACTGCTTGGGTTAGAAATTGGTTGAGTGAGAGGCGACAAAGAATACAGGTAAATGGAGCTCACTCTGTAGAGAAGGAGGTTACCAGTGGTGTGCCCCAGGGATCTGTGCTTGGTCCGATTCTTTTTAACATCTTTGTTAGTGATACAGCGGAAGGGCTGTCGGGTAAGGTTTTCCTCTTTGCGGATGATACCAAAATCTACAATAGAGTAGACACCCAGGAAAGTGTAGATAACATAAGGGATCTAGCTAAGCTTGAAGAATGGTATAGAATTTGTCAGCTGAGATTTAATGTTAAAACATGCAAGGTCATGCATTTGGGCTGCAGCAATTCAAGGGAGCAATATAGTATAGGGGGTGAAGTACTTTTGTCCACTAAAGAAGAGCGGGACATAGGTGGTGATTTTAAAGTAGCTAAACAGGTATAAAAGGCAACAGCAAAAGCTAGAAGAATGCTTGGGTGCATAGGGAGAGGAATGCCCAGCAGAAGAAAGGAGGTGATAGTGCTTCTGAATAAGTGTTTGGTGCGACCTCATTTGGAGTATTGTGTGCAATTCTGGAGACCGCATCTTCAAAAGGATATAAACAGGATGGAGTCAGTACAAAAGGTGGCTACTAAAATGGTTAGTGGTCTTCATTATAAAGCATATGAAGAAAGACTTAAGGATCTTAATATGTACACCTTAGAGGAAAGGCAAGATAGAGGTGATATGATTGAGACGTTTAAATACCACCGTGGCATAAGTGCACAGGAGGAGAGCCTCTTTCGACTGAAAGCAAGTTCTGCTACGAGGGGACATGGGATGAGGGTGAAAGGGGACAGATTCAGGAGTGATGTGCGGAAATATTTCTTTATGGAAAGAGGGGTGGATCTGTGGAATAGCCTCCCAGTGGAGGTGGTAGAGTTGAGGACAGTATCTGAATTCAAAAAAGCATGGGACAAACCCAGAGGACCTCTAAAGGGAAAAAGGGGACTGTTGTAGTGGTTGATATGGAAGGATGGACGGACTAGATAGGTCTTGTGGTCTTTTTCTGTCATCATGTTTCTTTGTTTCCATGTCTGAAGGAGCCCTGGTACATGGCCCCTGGCCCAAGATTCTGCAGTTATCAGACTTGATGGTCCATTTTGCAGAGAACGTCGAGGAAAGAATTGAGACATTCAAGTTAGGACATGCACACTTCCCTCTGTATTTTAAAAAGTTTCTGTATGTCCTTCTAGGTATTTTCAAAGGCCTCTGCATTCTGCAGGAGTGCACATTCATTTCCTGCAAGGTCCATTGAGAAAATTGGCCATTTAGCCCTACCCTCTGCTTTCTATCTTTTAAGCAGTTCCTGATCCACAATACTACACTGCCTACCATCCCATGACTTTTTAATTTCGCCAAGAGTCTCTCATGAGGAACCTTGTCAAAAACTTTCTGAAAATCCAGATACACAATATCAACTGGCTCACCTTGGTCAACCTGTTTATTCACTTCTTAAAAAAATACAACAGATTAGTAAGACAAGACTTTCCTTGGCTAAATCCATGTTGGCTTTCTCCCATTAAACTATGGCTATCTACATGTTCAGTAATTTTATTCTTTATAATAGTTTCTACCATTTTCCCCAGTACTGAAATCAGGCCTGTAGTTTCCTGGATCACCCCTTGCACCCTTTTTAAAAATTGGCATTCTATTGGCAATTTTCCAATCTTCCAGTACTACAGATGATTTTAATGATAGTTTACAGATTACTAATAGTAGGTCTACAATCTCAACTTCCAGTTCTTTCAACACCCTCGGATATATACCATCCGGTCCAGGTGATTTAGAAACATGACAGCAGAAAAAGACCACATGGCCCATCTAATCTGCTCTTCCACATCAACTACAATAGTCCCCTGTTTTCCTTTAGAGATCCTGTGTTTGTTGCATGCGTTTTTGAATTCAGATACTGTCTTTGTCTCTACCACCTCCACTGGGGGACTATTTCACGCATCAACCACTCTTACCATAAAGAAATATTTCTGCATATCACTCTTGAGTCTACCCCCTTTCACCCTCAACCTATGTCCCCTCATGGCAGAGCTTGCCTTCAATTGAAAGAGACTCTCCTGTGCATTTATGCCATGGAGGTATTTAAATGTCTCTATTATATCTCCCCTATCCCGCCTTTCCTTTAAAGAATACATATTAAGATCTTTAAGTCCTGGGGAAACAAGATGGCATCGTGCTGTTAGCTCCATCTCTCCCGCTCAGCTTAGTGTCCCATTCCTGGGGGTTCCCAGTGCTGCGATGCCGGGGAGGAAGAGGAAACCGAAGCTCCAGACCTTCGGTGCGACAGCCTCTGCCCCGGGAACAAGAATATCATTTAAAACAAATTAGGGAAAATAATTTTCCACTCAATGCATAATTAAACTCTTGAATTCATTACCAGAGATGTAATAAAAACAATTAGTGTAGTTAGGTTAAAACACATCTGGATAAGTTCCTGGAGGAGAAATCTATGAACATTATTAAGGTAAACGAGAAAATCCACTGCTTCTTCCTGGGAATAAGTAGTATGGAACCTGTCTGTCTTTTGGGTTCCTGCCAGATACTTGTGACCTAGACTGGAGACTGTTGGAAACATGAATGTTTGACCTGAGCTAGTATGGCCATTCATATGTTGCCCATGGGCACCAGAAAGTTGCAGGTTATATTATAATTACAGCTAGATAAAAGATTGAGTGGGGAGGGGGACATGAAAGAACACACAGGGGCAGGTTTACTAAACCATGTTGGCAGTCAACATGGCAGATAGACCGAGCTATCGTGCCATGTTGACAGCCAATGAGGGCAAAATGCAGATACCATGGCACTTTGCCATGCTATCTGCACTTTGCGTGGTAGATGAGGGGGGAGGTGGGATTGGGGCAGTTGAAAGGCGTGGTGATAGAAGGCAGCCAGTGTGAAATGCAGCAGTGCTGTTATCTGCAGCTCAGCCATTGGCGCCTTTGTGAGGCCACTGCTGATCGGCAGCTATAGCAACATGTTAAGTCCTCATAGGGCATAAGGGTGCAGATGCCATGGATCAGAAGATCCATGGCACCAACACCAGGTAAGGCAATCACCCCCTTCAGAACCAGACGGCCCCCACCCCTACTAGATGCTCTTTGAAGGAGGAGGGTCTTTGGGGCACTCCCCAAGCAACAAAACAATTCTGGCAAGCCATCCGGCCCCCCCTGGACTCTCTCATCCCTTGTCTTACATTTCCCTGGTGGTCCAGCAGGAAGGGGGCAGGAGCTGTCCTCCCCACCCAGCTCTTGCTCTCTTCTCCAGCACTGTACAAAATGGTGCCGGTCTTATGGTGCTGCCCTTTAGCCATAAGACATCATTGCAAATCAACCCTATAAAATGGGGAGAGCATCGAGGGAGAGAGAATCTGGGATTCATAAGTGTTGGAAAGGGGGGCTACAGGGGCCCTGGCCCCACCAAAACATTGCTGCTGCGATCAGGGCTTCCCCTACTTTGGTCCGTAGGGATCCGATCACCTGCGGGCAGAAGCAGGAGGTTGGCGATTGCAACCCGGCAAACAGCTGGTTGCCCAAGGGGCTACCACCCCCACAGGCAGAAGAGCGCTGCAATCGCAGCACAGATTCCTCATGTCTGCCTGTGGGAGATCAGATCCCTGTGGTCAGACAGGAGTGGAAGGCCCGCGATCGCAGCCGCTGGAGTTCGGCTGGCCTAGGCTGGAGCTTGGCCCCTCGCATGGAACAAGGTGTTCCGATGCCTCTGCTGGGATTTATCTATAGGACAGAAGAGGACTGACGATCAAGCTGGTGGGAGGAGGTAGAACAGCAGAGGGAAGTTAAATGGAAGAAGAACAGGCATTAGAAGGAAGGGGAAGTGAAAAGAACTGAGGAGAAGGCAATAGATCCAATGTCAGCCCTGAAATGGGCAGTTCAAAGGCATCATAGTTGGAAGAACTTTCTCAGATTCCATCTGGAATGGTTTCAGCTAAGTTATTACAGCAATTGTCTAACTAGTTACCTTTGCATAAGCTTCAGCTGAAGCTATGGCTTTCTCACCGTTTCATTTCCTGGTCTGTACTGCGGCTACTGTGGCTCTAAATGTCTGCTTCTCCTGGTTTGGTTTGGTCTGGTCTCTGTGTTATGTGCAGAAAACTTGAAGGATTGGATTTAAAGAGGCTCACCCATCTCTCTTCTTATTTTTAGGCAGAGACTCTATGCTGTCAGATACATTGTCAATTAAATCCCACCAAACCTTGTTGATTTTACCTCAAGCTTCTAATTTGCTTGTCTGTCTTGAGTAGACTGTAAGTGCTACACATCAGGGACGGTGTCTCATACATTTCTATACAACACTGCGTACATCTGTTTGTACGAACAGCAGTAGAAATGGGGGAAGGGGTAGAGATGGAACGCACAGGAGGAGGAGGAGGGAAAGAGAAGGCGGGGGAGGTGAAGAGGGAAACAACATGAGAGGAGGAGAGAACAGATGGGAATAAAAAAAGAGGGAAAGAAAGGGTATGGTAAAGGTGAGAAGAGGAAAATGAAGGGGTAAATAGAAAGGGGTGGGGGAGTTAAAGGGCATTTTAGCTATGGTGCCATGAAGGTTTAGCCTATGAGCTGTGCTTTGTGATAAAGGAAAGGACTAGCCAGAGGTGTCCAGAAAACAAGGATTCATTAGCGCTCCTCAAAACAAAGTGTCATTCTAGAAAGGACATCCAGGGCAAAATGTCTGAGAAAACCCTGGGGACGTTTACATTTTGGTCTGATTTTAGAAACACGGTTGTCCCTGAATGGACAGTCACAGAAACAGTTTATTGGATGGCCCAGCTAGTGTTTTCCAGAAAGGGGACATCTATGTTCAGTGATGTTGCAGACATTCTAATGTGGCAGCGGCTGGTTAGTAATCTCTTTGGGGTTTTTATTTACATGTTCATTTCTTTCCACAGGAAATACTGACAGTGCTTTTCCCCTCATAGTGTTGTAAGCATGAAAAAAGCACGGTTTTGCTCCTTATTCATGGTCAGGAGCAGGTATAGGCATGGACGCCTCAACATCCTGGGCCAAATGCGGGTGTTCCCATTCTGCAATCGCATCACAATGTGTATCTTCGATGCTCCACCCAGACCATTCCTTCGGCACCCCCCCCCCCTTTCTATTTGGATGTCCTCACACTAGGGACATCCATATGCCTGGTTTATTGGACATCTGTGTACCCGTTTTCAGATGTCCAAAACACGAACAGGGCTTCTAAAATTACCCCCTTAGTGTGTGCTAAATTGATTTAACACTTTAACTTATGAATTAGAGCATGTTAAGTCAATTAGAGGGTAATTTTTTAAAGGTCTCCAACGTTAACGCATATTCCAATGCTGCACAAATAACACCTATTTTATAGAAGAAAAAGCAGGTGCCTACTTTTCTTTATAAAATAGGGGCATATGTCATAAGATATGCATGTCTACGAGCTGTAGACTTGGTGGTACATGTGCATGCCTAGATTTTATAAATTATGTGCATAATTTAGCCTCTGACGATGCTCCGCCCAAGCTCTATCCCTGTGCTCACCCACCCTGAAAGTATGTGTCATACTTCTAGAATAGCACCCAACTCAAATGTATATTTATTTATTTAACAAGTTTTCTATACCGCTCCACCATATACGCAAAACTGTCTACATTTAAAGAACATTAACTTTACATTGAGCTTTAAATTTAACAAGGGTTTACAACTTGGTGGAATGTGGAGGGATGTTTTACAAGCTAATACTTACAGGGTGTCAGTATCTACATACAGGGTGTAAATCCTGTTGCTATTTACAGGGTGTAAGAATCTGCATACAGAACTCATGTGATGTGTCAGTCATCCCTTACTCAGGGAGTGGCGTGAGGGTTATGGGATAGATTCTTAGGAATCTTTGTACCAAGTGAAGGAGTAGTTTTATGTTTATGTGGGGAGGTAAGAATATTTTGTTTAATTGTTCAGGTCATAGTATTCCTTGAAGAGCAAAGCTTTTATTACTTTTCTGAAGTCACAAATGTCTGTTATTGATCTTATATTCTCTGGCAGATTGTTCCACATTGTTGGGGCGTATAGAGATATCGCTCTCGTGCATGTGGACTGTAGTACTCTGGTCTTCCTTTTCGGGATTGATAGTAGGTTCCTTTGGAGTGTCATTGTTGTACTGTCTGGCTCCTTAATGATTCGCAGTTGTAGTACTGGTGGAGATAGTTTATTTATGGTTTTGAAAAGGACTATAATTCACTTGTATTTTGCTCTTATCTGTACCAGTATGACAACTGGTGTAATCAACAGGTTCATCGTTGAAGGAGAAGACATTGAAATCATGAACAACTTTAACCTACTTGGATCAACTATCAATAAAGAAGCAGCAAGCAGTCAAGAAATCAGATGACGCATTGCTCTTGGCAGAATGGCTATGAAAGACCTAGATAAGATTCTGAAGAGCAGAGATGTCTCTCTCCATACAAAGATTCACCTTGTTCAAGCCATGGTATTTTCAATAACATCATATGGAATGTGAAAGCTGGACAGTGAAAAAGATAGACAGGAAGAAAATTGATGGCTTTGAATTATGGTGCTGGCGGTGAATACTGTGTATACCATGGACTGCCCGAAGAACAAACCAGTCGGTACTAGAGGAAATCAAACCTAAGCTTTCTTTAGAAGCTCAGATGACAAGACTTCGCCTTTCATACTTTGGACACATCATGCGAAGAGAGAGATCATTAGAGAAAGACATCATGCTTGGCAAGATAGAAGGTCAATGCAAAAGTTGAAGGCCAGCAATGAGATGGATCGAGACAATAACAGCTGCTACGGGTACCAGTCTGTCAACAATGAGCCGCCTGATTCAAGACCGAACACAATTTAGGATAGCTATCCAGACGGTCGCCATGAGTCAACTCCGACTCGACGGCACTTAACAATAACCACCAGTGGAGGTGCATTAGGGTGGATGTGATATGGATGTGGTTTGTTGTTCCTGTAATTATTCGTGCTACAGTGTTTTGCAGGAGTTGTAGGGGGTATTTTGATTTCTTCAGTAGGCTTTGGTAAATTATAATTCCATAGTCTAATATCGGTGTTATGAAGGCTTGTGTTACTGTTTGGAAGTCAGTTTGTTCCAGTAGAGGTTTGAGTTTGTGTATCATTCTTATCTTTATTTATTTATTTATTTTATTTATTTAGCTGTATTTATATCCCGCTTTTCACCGGGTCAAAGCGGTCAATTGGGAGATACATTTAACACGAGGGGATATGACACACATACGCTAATACTTACAGGGAACATGGGCAATGGAGGGTTAAGTGGCTTGCCCAAGACCACAAGGAGTACCTATAAGGACTAGAAATCCCAGTCCCTCCGGCCTGAGATTGCTGTCCCCAGGTAGGACTTGAACCCCCGGCCCTCCGGCCTGAAGTACCTTGTCCTAACCACTAGGCCACTCCTCCCTCTGTGGTACGCTTCATGATGGTGTTCTTAATGTGTGTTTGGAAGTTAAGTTTTTGGTCAATTGTGATTCCTAGATATTTGACCTGTGTGTTTACTAACAGGTCATTATTTAGAATTTTGAGGATTTTTGGTGGTGTGAATGTAGGGTTTCTGGTGATGTACATGGTTTCAGATTTTCTGTAGTTTATTGAGAGGTTCCTTTTGCTTAGCTATCGATTAATAGCTCCAAGGCAGGTAATTAGCCGGGTATCATCTGTTGTTCAGTATCAATTGGTGCATATATCATTATATCATCTGCATACATTTTGTAGTTTATTTTGTGCTCTTTGATTATGTTGCAAAGTGGTTGGATGTATATATTGAAGAGCATGGCAGACAGTGCTGAACCTTGTGGTATTCCTCGGTGTTGGGTGAACGGTTTTGAGAGCAATTTCCTGACTTTGACTTGTTGTTGCCTATTTGATAGATATGAAGAGAACCATTTTATGACTGTGCCACAAATCCCAATTTCTTGAAGTCGTGTCAGCAGGGTGCGGTGGTCTACCATATCGAAAGCTGCTACAATATCAATAAATATCAAGCGGAAATCATTTTTTATATTTTCTATACCATTTATTAGCAAGTCAAGCAGTGAGGTGTAGAGAGTCTCCACATTGGTTTTCCTGAGTTTTGCTTTGCCTCCATTTTCTTTCTAGTTTCCTTAGTGCTCTCTTCATGTCACTAGCCTCTTTGGAGAACCATGGTGCATTGTAGTTTCTGTTTTGTTTTTATTTTCACTCCTACTAGGGGCCTCTGCAGCTTCTTGTATTGTGTGATTCTAGTTGGATATGATATCTTCTAATTCCTTTATGTTTTGTTCAAGTTGTGGAAGGACCTGTTCGAGAAATACTTCTTGACTGAATTGCTTGTATTTCCTATTGTTTTGTGGTTCTGCTTCCCTATAATTTATGGTCATTGAAATTCTCATGTGGAAGTTAATCATATAATGGTCTGACCAAGGAATCAGGTGACTTTATGGTAGGTTATGTGGTTTTGTTACATTAGCTGTTTGGGGACAAAGATTAAGTCTAAGATTCCTCCTCGCTTGTGAGTCAATGTATTTGATATTTGTGAATAGTGTAGGTCACTCAGGAAGGATTTCGATTCCTTTGTCGCTAGGGTTGAGAGGTTAAGTTCTCCCAGCATGATGGTGTGGCTTCTATGTTGACATGTTTGCACGTGCTGTTTCTAAGATTATTCTCATCTTATCATCATCATCTGGTGATTGGAGCACGATATATGAGGCTGATATCTGCCTGTTCTTGACCATTATAGTGTTGCATCTATCTGAGCTATATGATGAAGCTGTTTTAAATTTTAGGTGGCTTTATACGATGATTAGTACCCCTCCTCCTTGTTTTGTATTCCTTGGGCAGTTATGAACGGTGTATGGCACAAAGTGATTTGGTTAAGTATTACATTGTCTGTTTCATACAGCCATGTTTCGGTGATACAGAAAAGTAGGCTCATGAAGGCCCATTCGCATACAAGTCATGGAAAATGCATGATTTGCACACATCGATGACATGTAGCTTTACATGGTTTGTTCTAAAATTACCTCCTTACTCTGCATGAAAATGTTCAAGCAACATAAAATGTGTGAAAACAAAAAATAACTGAAAATTGGATGATAGGGGATGTGCAGGGAAGGAGTCCAAAAATGACCTAAAAATGAACCAATAACACAGGTACACTAAAAAACATTTTTTTTAAACTGCCTCTAATGTTTCGATTGATTTTTACGTTTTTTGGTGCGCTGAATCCAAATCTGGTAACCAATTTGCTCCATCACGTACAGATTTTTTGCTACATTGGGTTAGCAGTTTGAGGTGAACGTTTCAGATTGAGTGCGATCGAGATAAAAGTTTCTTGGATGAATTCTTTATACTAATTGTTTAGTAGTTATTCAAATAAGAATAAAGAAAATTGTAACAAGGCAGCACATAAGAATAGAGTAATGTCAACAAAACACACTGTGATGGTAGCAAAATTGTCTGCACTTAAAACAGCCACATACATGTGCACAAACATTGAGCATATAAGAGCGAGGTTAGACACAAAGCAAAGCAAAGAAATGTGCAAAAAATGTTGTACAGGTATGTATGTAAGAATAGGAAAACGCAAAACCGCACCATTGCAATACATGAAGGACAAACACCCGATGGTGTGAAAATAAATTCTAATAAATGAGATCCGACACTGTGGTAATAACTAGCAAATTTTTATTTCAAAGTTTAGTAAAAACACGATATTTGTCAACACAGTTTAGATTTTAAAGTCATTCTTGGGTCAATCAATCTCCTGGTGGGCCCGTTTCTTCTTCCCCCTAATGCTTCTCTTGGTGCGCAGCTGCTTGGCGTATTTTTCATCTGGGGTTTCCCGCGCAGCGCACCAGCAGAAATCAGCCATCATAGTGGTGTTCCATCTTCCTTGGTACCTTCTCTCTGCGTCCTTGAGTCCTGGTGAAACCTTTCACCTTGTTTCTTCACTGTACGCCCCAAGTTTTCGGGAAAGTAGTTCACATGGGAGTGCAAGAAATGGACTTTTCAGGCTCATGTTACAGCCTTGTTCTTTGAAGGCATTGAGCATCCTGGCAACAATATCCTTATAGTTCTCATTCCGCCTGTTCCCCAAGAATTTGAGAACAACATCCTTGAAGGAATCCCAGACTTCTTTTTCCTTCTCAGACATCGTTTCAGCGAATGCTCCATCTGAAATGAGTTTCCTTATATCAGGGCCAACAAACACTCCTTCCTTTAGCTTTGCTTCAGAAAGTCGGGGGAACTTTGAGCAAAGGTTACCGAAAGCACTCACCATCTTTTGGAAGGGACTTGATGAATTGCTTTAATGAGACCCAACTTAATGTGAGAGGTGGTAATAGAATTTTATCACGAGGTAGCAAGCTCTCATGAAGAACATTTTTCTCACCGGGTCTCAAATACTCCCGAATTGGCCAGTCTTTTTTCCCCCCAGTGTAGTTTCGCGGGGCCCGGCTATCCCCACAAGCAAAGGAAGCAGGGATATTTGGTGAAACCGGATTGCTGCCCTAATAGCATGGATAGAATTTTAAAGTCTCCACAAATCATCCACTTATGCTCATCATAACGATCTTCTGAAGAATCAGGGCCAAATTTCTCGTATTTTTCTTGGAGAATAACAGAGTGAGCAATAGGAACTGAAGCGAATGTGTTGCCATTATGAAGAAGAACACCTTTTATGCTGTCTTTTGACGAATCAATGAACAGCCGCCATCAGCAGGATCCATACTTGAGTTTAAACTTTTCCATCACTCCGTATATATCGTTGCAAAATACCAAATCTTCCTCTTTGCTGAAATACTTCAAAATTGTGTCTCACAGTTGCGGTACCAATAAAAAGTTGTTCCTGGTGACAATAGATTTTTCTGTTTAAGCCGAGAACTAGCAGTTGGGCAGCATCTTTTGGGAGTCCTAAATCCCGGACTAAATCATTCAATTCAGCTTGAGAGAAAAGTTCAGGTTTCGGATCTGGTTCAGTTTCAAAACTCGGAAGTACTGGACTCATCGGGAAAAGCCATCTGATGAGTCCTCATCATGATCAGAACCGTCCACACAAATATGATCCAAAGATTTTGGTGGTTCAGGCACAGGTACTTCGTTGCTATGAGGCATAGGCCTAATTGCTGAGGGAAGGTTGGGGTAACTTATTACGTTCTTATTTTTTAAGTTGTAATCCCTTCACAATGCAAGAGCAAAAAATAGCAGTCACTGCTGTGGTCTCTTTGTTCACGCCACATCATAGGTATTCCGAAACGAAATGCTTGTTTTTTACCTTTCATCCATAAGCGTAGATCTTCCTCACATGTCTGCCCACTTTGTGAGGAGCCCACGGTTTGTCTTGATCGCCTAACTTCAAACCGAAATAGGCAAAATATACTTTTTTAATAAATGCAGAAATGTTCCTCTGCCGCTTTTTCACGGTATATTCCCCACAAATAAAACAAAAACTGTCCGGAGAGTTGACGCAACCTCTGGCTCTGTGAGCCATCACAAATACACAGCACTGCAAACTACAACTGTAGTGAACCACTTCGGAATAAAGCTGGATTACGACTGAGCAAACAAAAGGTAATAATGAACTTGCAAGAAACTGAAATTTGACAGGAACGTTCATGTCGCAACCACCGTGTTTGAGCGAGCGAACGAGGCGAGGCGAACAGGAAAGAACATGCGCCAGCGCGAGTACTGGATTTAGCCCCCCGCCTCCCAATTGTCCTGGTACTGTATAAAATGAATCCAAAACACTCTAAAATATCATGAGGGAGTGTTTCTAGTTAGTTAACCATTACAACCTCTATTTTGGGCCAAGAAAATAAACTGCAGTCGGCTAAAAAGAAATTATGTGAACATTCCTTATATGGGTAAGAAATCTAATTTTGCAAGAAAACGTGACGTGATGGAACATTTTGGCTATTTTTCCTGGATTCAGCACCCAAAAATCTATAGGAATCAGTTGCAAAACTGGAGGCAGTTTTTTGGTAGTGTACCTGTGTAATTGTTCCCATTCACATCCCTACTACGAGGGCAACATAAATGTCTTTTGGGAATGGATTTGCCCTTGTTATTTCACACATGTTAAGTTCATTTTAAACAGCCTCTGTAGTTGTCAAGTACATGGGTACGTTTGGCTCCTACACTGTAGCTAATTTGCCAGGGTGACAGCATAAAATGTTATGTATACAAAATAAGTAGTCGGGTATTTTGCACTTGCACTGCATAAAAAGAAACCACAGACTTGTCTGAATGCAGAAAACATTGAAAATATTTGAAAAATCACAGTAAATTTTAGCAAAGCCTACGCATATAAGTTATATGAATTTCATGTTTGTATGTGTGTGTTTTCGTTAAGTACCATCAAGTCAATTCTGACTCCTAGTGACCCAGAAGCTCCTGGGTTTTCTTGGCAAAGTATGACCGGAAGTAGATTGCCAGGTCTTTCCTTCCGAGGCAATAGAGGGTCAAGTGACTTGCCCAAGGCCACAAGGAGTGCCAGTGGGAATCAAAACCCAGATCTGCTGGGTTGTAGGCTGTTGCTCTAACCACCAGGGTGCTACTCCACACATGTGTATGTAGAGGTGAATTTATATGTACATGGGATTTGGCTCCCAGTGAGAGGAGGCCCTGCCAGGTTTGCATGCCTTTTCTTTTGTTTTTTTTTAGACACTATAGTGCAATGAAGTACTAGAGCAAATAACTTAAAGTTTTATGGGGAGATTTTAAGGGTGAGAAAACCATCTTTGAATTTATTATTCTAAGGCAGTGCTTCTCAATCCTCTCCTAGAGCCACACCCAGCCAGTTAGGTTTTCAGGATTACCACAATGAATATGCATGAGAGAGATTTGCATATGGGGAGTCTTCAGTATATACATATGCATCTCATACATATTCCTTATGGTAATCCTGAAAATCCAGCAGGCTAGGTGCGCTTCCAGGAGAGGGCTGAAAAGCACTGTTCTGGGGGGACGAGGCTTTGGAACCACTGGAGCAGATCAAGAATCTGTAAAGTGCAGTGGATGCAGGTTTAAGTGTAGACCCACCTGTTGCATCTGTGGTAAAATCATGCTTTTTTTCAACTACATAGAACAAGACAATTGAGATCTTACTTGGGTCTATAGCAAAGCTCAACAAATTCCAGGCACCAGGTCACCGTGTTGACTAGAAATTTGTACCTTGTTTCCTGTGCACCGTCACTAACAGAGCAGGACGTTCTCTCTCTGCACTGTGTGGTTCTGTGCAAATGAACTATGTGGTGCAGGACCTCTGCTGCTGGTTTTGCAAGGCTTTCAAACCTTAGATAAGCACGAGAGTTCCTGCAGCATGCGGCTCAGACTCGCACAGAGCTATGCAATACAGCAATGATGTCTGGCTGCCACAGGATGAGAAAGTTCTCTACATCGCACGGCTCTGTGTGAATCTGAGCCACACGAAGCAGAGATAAGGAAGTTCCTGCTCCGATGGTAGCCAGACATCAAGGTAAAGATCTATGCGAAAATATTTCTTTAAGAAAGGGTAGGTAGATGCATGGAATATTCTCCCAGTGGAAGTGGTGGACATAAGGACAATATCTGAATTCAGAAAAGCATGGGACAAACATACAGGATCTCTAAAGGTAAAAAGGGGACTACTGTAGTCTATATGGAAGGGTAGACCAGATAGGTCATGTGGTCTTTTTCTGCCATCATGTTTCTATGTTTCAAATGGTGCGAGGGGGGAGGGTCTGACTGGCTTGCTAGGGAGAGGTGGACTAGCTTTTATTTATTTATTTATTTGTTGTTCTTATATACTGCACTCTAAAAAATCAGCGCGGTTTACATATAACAGGGATTGTGCAAAATAAAGCACTTACAATGAACAGGGTAGATTAACTTGGAATTCAACTGATGATAACTATGTACAACAATATAGACATATCTACAGAATGGGCAAGGGGCTGACTGGTTAGCTAGGGGTGCCAACTTGCCAGCTAGGGGGAGTTTGTGGGGGGGGGGGCGCAGCGATGACTGGTTTGCTGGAAAGGCTGACTGATTAGATAGGGATAGCTTAGAGGGCTGACTGGCTTGTGTGGGCTGGGCTAGGGGAAGGCTGAGAGAGCTGACTAGCTTGCAGGGATGGGGTAGAATCTGGAAGGAGTGACTGACTAGCTGGGGGAAGATGACTGGATTGCAGGGATAGGGGTGGTGACAAAGGCTTGGGGGGGGCTGTACAGTTAGTTAGGATGAAGGTGAAGAGAGATAGACTCGGGCGTAACTAATGGAAATATTCTTTACAGAAAGAGTGGTAGATCTGTGGAATAGTCTCCCAGTGAAGGTAGTAGACAAAGACTGTATATGTTTCTATTAACCTGTTCCTAATAAGGTGGAGTAAGGCTGCTTACCCCCATCTTGTATGTGTGCCCTTCAAATCAATATAATCACCTGCTGTTTAGCTGACTGCAGGAATGCTGGTGACAGTTCGTTAATCTTCCTTTCCGTGAACTAATAAATAAGATATATCGAGCTCTTCAAGTCAGATATGCAGGTACTTCAACCAGTGACCGAGCAAAACATTAGAAACAAAATAGGGAAATAAGGTGATACTTTTTTATTGGGCGAACTTAATACGTTCTTGAACTAGCTTTCAATACTGTCCTGACCTGAAGGTGGTGTTTTTAACCCTTGAAAGCTAGTCCAAGAACGCGTTAAGTTCACCCAATAAAAAGGTATCACCTTATTTTCCTTTTTTCTTTCTATCTACCATTAAAGTGGACTAACATGGCAATCATACTGTTATCCCAGCAAAACGCGCCTCTGTGCATCTACTGATTTCTAATTGCAGCAGTCTTGTTAATATTGTCCGTGGGCACACCTCTTAAACATTAAATCTAGCACACAAAAGTGCTAGCTTCTGCAGCTGAAACTACTTCGGGGGAGACAAACAGCAATTAATCAAAACCTCAGGGTCTCCAGCTTGGAAGATAAAGTGCTCAAAGGAAGGATGTCGACATGATATACAAGCAGGAACAGGTGGTTGCAATTAAACCTTTACAACTCAAGATAGGAAAGGTGATAAAGTTCTTACATCAGAGCTTGTGTTCTGATCATTTCAGTAAATCACAATGGGACAGATTTGCTGACCTTTTTTTTCTTAAACCAGACAAAAATGGAAGACGCCTGTGAAAGATGGGCCCCAACATGCCCCAGGCTACCTCCATTTCTGTAACCTAAAATGAACAAAAGAAACTTTTTTTTAAATCTGATAAAGCTCTGCTACGAAGTATTTTTAGAGGTCAAACAGTTAAAAAAGGGAATTGTATTATACCAAGATGCAAAATTATATCCCGAGACGAACACATTTAGAAGAAAGCAAAATCAGAGGAACTAAAGTGGATAATTAGAAGTCAACTGTCAGAGTGCTTGCATCTCAATTTTTCCTGATTTCTTTCATCTTTATATCTTCTGCCGCAGACTAGCCCCTCCTGCAAGGAATGATTTAAGAGGGCACTCCAAGGCCCTAGTTCAATACTGCAGATGCATTTCAAAGAGTGCTCAAGTGACAAGCAGAAGTCAACCGCTGGCAATGACTACTTGAAAGTGAAAAGGAATATTGACGGAGGCATTACAAGAGCGTTTATAAATGAAAGAAAATAAGGGGGGTGGGGGGTGAGGGCGCCATAATATGGATTCTCCACATAGTAACGGGCTCAGTGACTCTAAATGGCAAAAGACTCTTAGCATTACCAGCAATAAAGGAAAACCAAAGAAGCAGAACAGTGATACGGGCAGATAACATCACTTGATGGGCACAGTAGGAACAAAGTATTACAGTAGCAGACCTATCGCAGCTTTAGTTAAAAGAAAAATAAATAAATTGCATTCTCTCTTTGTCCTACTTTAGACTGTAGCACATTATTCAACTAAGCAAATTGAGAGACTTCTGCTTCTCACCACAGTCCCATGAAATAATTCATTTAAAAATTGCCATATATCTATACATTATCCATTCTGAATGGTCTACAAACTACTGTAAGTGTGAGTGAAGTTTAATTTAGTTTATTAAAATTTGCTTAGCTGCGTTTCCACAACACAGTCAAGGTGGTGGACAATCATTATACCACAAACCAAGAATAAAACCAGAGGGAAATGAACGTATATAAAGCATACAATTCAAAATAACGGGAAAGTAGAAAAGGAACAAGCAAATGCAAGTATTTATGCTCTGTGTGTCGCTCTCACCCAGACATGTCCTAGGCCAGCTCAAAGACATGATCTTAGTCCCTGCTCGAACTTAGCCAAGGATTCCTCATTCCTCAAGTAGACTGGAAGCAACTTCCACAACTTAAGAGTCAGATAGGAGAAAGCAGGATTCTAAGTACTCTGGAAACGAAGGGGAGGGGAGGGGCAGTAAGGGGACCACTGCACTAGTATGAATACAATACTAAGACAGCACAAAGAACAAGGACAGTGGATTTTGGGGGAACGTGATCAAGGAAAGGGTCTGTGGCTAAACTATTAGCTTAATAGTGCAAACATCATGTATGTGTCAAAAATCCTGATAATGTCGCTAGTACTGATGCTTTTTCAAGACAACTTATCTTGTTATTGCTTTTCAGATTCAGAAAATCAAACTAAAAAGGGCCCTGGTTTCCAAAACTATGACCATTTTGATGCCTTCTATGATCACTTACTTTGAGGTTGATATTCAAATGATTTGTTTGGCTAACTTTTCTAATTAAGTGGACAAATCCTGGTAGAGTTTAAGTTCTCCCCTCTCCCTATTCACAGTGCTCTCTGGCTAAATTTTGTCCAGGCAAATCATTGCCTACACAAAATATAGCTAGCTAAAGAGTAGCAGTGTGATCTTGCTGTGAGGGGTGAAGTTGAGACCTTGGAGAATGTTACTAGAAGTGCTAACCTTACGGTTATTAACTTCCCAAAAGTTCCATTTGTTTCACCTTACATGATGTTTAAAAGGTATCTAATGGAAATATTGCAAGATTCTGAGGCATCCAGTCCCACTATTTCTCAAATACATTATTTATCTGGTGCAAAGAAAGAAAATGATGTATAACTACAATATGGTGATAAAACAAAGACATGGGGAGGGGTGGCCTGCATGGAGCGGCAGGTGCACCTACTCTTGCCATCTTACTGGGCAGACTAGATGGACCATACTGGTCTTTATCTGCCATCATTTACTATGTTACTATGTAAATGATAGATGTATCAGATGTTACTATGCTATAGAGAAATCTGATGTTGAAGTTGCTGTTCAGTGACTTTAGCTTTGGGTTCTGATCGTGACTGGCTGCTGAGGTTATTTTTCAAAAATCACGAGCTTCCTTTTTTGAATTCTTTGCTTAGAATTTTTCCCCGATGTTACCAGAGTGACCCAAAGATGGAGACAATTTACACATTTGAGGCGTTGGCCATTACAACTGGGTGCTGTTTTTTTTAATATGTTTGCAAGGATATCATTCTCTTAAATTTATTGAACCTGCTCAATTAATGGGTTTCAGGTCCCCATGCAAGCACTGTTTTTCTTTCTCTCCTAGGGATGTGAAATGCAGCTGATTTTTCCTATTTGAGAATAGCCTTTTCCTTTATATTACCATAAATTTTGATTCCTCCTTACGTTGTGGGCTATATGAGAGTATAGAGATCTCCTCACTGCATTTTGTTTCTATTTGTGTTCATTTCCGTACCACATGAACCTCTCAGTATTCTCTCTCTCCCGTATCCAACCCTTCTTGCCAGTCTCGCTGTGGTCATTACCCCAGAAAATAGAGTCCTCTCTTAGCTTTGAGATGTAGGATTCCACAGGTCAGAAAAGGAGAAACGACAGACTTCACATAGGACGCTGCATGAGCTGATACGCAAGGACACCAATCCTAGAACCTTAAAGAAATGGTCTTGCCGAGCAGGGCTGGTATTAGGGAATGGCAAACATCTGTAAGTACCTGAAGACCGGAGAGTGGCCAATGTAACGCCGGTTTTTAAAAAGGGTTCCAGCTGTGATCCGGGAGACTACAGACTGGTAAGTACCAGGCAAAATGGTAGAAACTATTATAAAGAACAAAAATGACTGAACATGCAGTCATGGTTTAATGCGACAAAGCCAAAATGGATTTAGCTTGTTCCCGGAGATCATTGCTTTTCCAACATCTGAATGATGGTGGTGGTAATAAAGACCTTCTCTCTTACAGCCTCGCGAAAGTGACTGCAGTATTCTTAGCAGGATATTACATTGGCTTACTTGGTCTTCTCCAGTGGTCTGCCATTCAAGAATAACAAGTTTTGGGTTTTTCTAGGGCAGTTCTGCTGGGAGACCTCGAAATATGGTGCTCAAATGGTCCAAAGCAAAAGATCTTTTAATCCAGTTCAGAAGGAACTAAATAATCTAGTTTTCAGGAGAACCACAATAAATAGGCTTATAATATAAGTTTGTACCTGAGGCAGTGGAGGGTTAAGTGACTTGCCCAAACTCAGTGGGATATGAACCCTGGTCTGTCTGGTCCAGGCTGCTACCTTAACCACTGAAGTAGCTCTCCACACTAACTCATCTTCAACTTTGTTATATTTAGCCACTTTCTTCCAAGAAACATGACAAGAATAAACTTAACAGTCAGAGATGTTGCTTAAACTGCTATATTTTCAGCACTTTTCAATACTGTTGGTTTTCCCCTTAGTTCAGCAGAAGGAGCTACTGTAGAAGAAATATAAAACTTGGAGAATTAAAACAAATTTTCCTGCTTTTCTCTGATTTGGCAGGAGAGCTATGCTCTCAGGGTCTGTCTTAAGGCCTGATAGATTTTGTATTTATCATTTTAAAAAATAAGATTATTTCCTAATCAAATAATAAATGGCCTCTATATAGCACAATTTTGTGTAAGATGTCCACATCAGAAAATAAACATTTAAACTGGTGCTTGCAATACTGAAATATTTTATGAGCAGTTTGCAGAGTGCAGAGCCTTTAATACAATACAAAAAGGACAGCAGAAATAATAACTGTTTTAGCGCAATACACCAGAGGAAGCCATTCCACAAAAGAAAATGCACAAAAAGCAAGCACCATCACTGAGACCTTCGTACGTGTAAGTGGTGATTTGGCAAACCTACACATCAAAGGGGAGTTGAACAAGGAGCCCTCCTTAATTTCTACAAATTCAAGGTGGTTTTCAGCAACAGATAGGTAAGCATGATTCTCCCCTCAAACTTTCTTCCCAAGCTCAGGCCTAAATGAGAAGTTAGCCCATAGTTACGCATAGGGCCGGCCCGTCCACTAGACGGCAGCTGTGGCACACATGACCGGCCGTGCCGACCCCCCCCCCCCCCCAGCTGCTGCTGATTCTGTTGGGGGGGGGGGGGCGGGCAGGGGAAGTATTTCTAAAAGTGGCTGCTTTTTGCTACCGCTTTCTTGCCCACAGCAGGCCATGTCCTTCAGCACACATAGCCTGCTTCTGACCGCCTTCTGACAGTAAGTTGCATCGGAAGTGGGTCAGAAGCGACAGGCTATGTGTGCTGAAGCGGCCTCCCCTCCCAAGACGCAATCTGTGGCAGCTGGGGGGGGGAGGGTCGGCAGCTGGGGAGGGGGCAGCGAGGCTGGGGTTTCTGCTGCCCTAGGCAGAAACCCTTGAGCCAGCCCTGGTTATGTATAACCAAAGCACATCTAAAAGCTGATGGGAAATTTTCTGGGATATATATATAAGTAAAATATTGACTAGACTTAGATCTCAAAGGTCTATTCAAACATAAGCAGAACATGCTGCCGCTATACATGTATAAGTAACAATTTTTCTAAAATCATTGCTTCTATGTGTACTGTGATTTACATAGTTAAATAGCAGCTAAACTTTCTAAAACTTTGTATCATCTACTTTTCAGGTTTAATACCATTTCCTAGGGCTAAATGCAGAACAAAAAACATATTTATTTGCCTAGGGAATATTTTAGTGCTTATGAAAGATGCTGGATTGATACCACTGGAAACCAGAGTCCTTCGCTCCATAAATACTTAATGTTGGATTTACATGCAACACAGCCCTAGGTATAGATCTTATGTGTTTTCTTCTCTTTCCTCCTTTAAGCATAATCCTCTTCCCCTTCCCTCCCGCAGAGTTTCCTAGCTGATTTAGCCTCCTCCTCCCCCGTTGGCTTTACTGAAGTCATTGGCTGTGTCTAATGAGACACCTAACTCTGAGAACAGGTATAATACAGGCAGCAGTGATGTGAATTTCTCTAGAACCCTGCTCGAACTTGCAATCATATTCATGAGAGATAGTCTGAAAACCAGAGAAGCTGGCTGTGGGTGGGAGGGAACTAGAGGACCGCTTTGTGTACCATTGCCCTAAGAGGAGGCTTTCGCAAGGAGTGAGCAAAATAAATGCCGGCCTGGGGCACACTATGCTCCCATCAATGTCAGACCAGTCACATCATCAGAAGGGACGCCCTCCTTCCAGCCACCTGCGCTCGCCCACAGCCAAGGGGGACTAAGATCACCTACTCCTTTTCCAGAAGCCACCAAATGGCTTTCAGACCAGAATAACGTTGGGTCATTACCAACCTGAGCTAGAACGGAAATGTTAACCTAGATATGAGAAGCTAAACAACCCTAGTAACAATTCACTGAGATACAGTATGTAATCTTTCAAAAATATTTGTTTAGAGTTTATTCTCTGATAAACTTGTATTAGGAATTTAGGAGATTTTTCAGATAAAAGTCACATATATCCAAACTAAGGTAGATACAGACAACAGATCTTCTCCTTCCAATTACTGGTGATAGATGGGTAGATATTATAGCTTAACAGGTTTTCAGACTTCAAACAAAATGATTTTAGAGGGTGTCAGCATATGTATTCAGGAGAACAAACATAACATTTTCAATCTGTATCCCCTTGGGACAAAATCATCATTTTAATTGCAACAGCTTCAAAGCCTGGCTCCAAGAAAACTCTGAAACCACAAACCACTTTGGTTTTACTCTGTAGCAAATTTTCCTGTTCCTGCAGACAATGCATTTTCTTTCAAATCCAGAACTTGCTCTACAGTCTGAAATCGGAAACTTGCTGCGTAATTCATTTTTGTTTTATTTTACAAACGATTCAGCTCATGCAAGGAAACACCTTCTGTAGATTTATTTTCTTTTGTGACGTTTATCATAATAAGGGTCAGAGATAGTAACGTAAGGCATTTCAAAACCATACTAAGCAAGACTAGGGAACATTTCATGAAATTAACTGCTAGCTGATTTAAAACAAATTTAAAGAAAACTTATTTTCAGTCAATGCACACCTAAGCTGTGGAAGTTGTTGCCGGAAGATGTGGTCAAGGTTAACAATATAGCAGGGCTTGAAAACAGTTTAGACACGTTACTAAAGGGCAGATGCGTTTGAAATAATTATTCAGTTAGATCAGGAGAATTGCTATCTTTTATTTCTGAAAGGAAGCAACAAGGAATGGACATCCCCACTAGGATTCATTGAGGTCTTAATGTCTAGAGTTGGCTTTATCAGGAAGAAAATGATGGGCTCAATAGAGATTGATCTCCCCCAGCATGGCATGAGCTTAAAGGGCAGTAAATTTATTATGGGATGTTTTAATATCTATTCCTCCGTTCCTGCACCCTGAAGCAAGGCTAAGCCATCATGCATCTGGAGATAGCACTAAGTCCTACTTTCAGGTCTTCCACCGGCCCACTGCGTGCTTCTCAAGCCAAGTTCTTAATGTGATCTGCAGCTTTTTTTCATTTCAGAAATGACAGAAAGCAAACAAAATGTGTTTCATTTTCCCTTTTTTTTCTGACACCACCTCCCTCCGACATACCCACTGTTGCTGTACCTAATTTTTTTAAATCCCTCCTCTGAACCTCATTTAGGTCCCTACCTACCTATCTTATAATGTAAATCAGGGGTGTACAAGTTCAGTCTTCGAGGGCTGCAAACGGGCCACATTTTTCAGATAGCATAATGCATAAGATAGATTTGCATACAACTGAGGTAGTATGCATGCAGGTCTCTCCCATACATATTCATTAGGGATATCTTGAAAATCTGGCCTGAAGCAGCTCTCAAGGACTGAACTTGGGAATCTGATGTATAGAGTTTTTAGGGCAGGAGTGATCCTCTAATTCTTACCCCACTATATATCTTGTATAAATGTATATATAATATGCATACGTTATTTAACCTTCTTGGATTGAACATGTATATTTACATTTATATACTACCTGAAGGAGTGCTGACAGCGTGCTGGGAAGGATTCTGGATTTGTAAGTACCTACCTGCTGTGAAATTGTCTCAGAATCTTGGGGAAAAGGGAGTTTTGTGTTAAACTGATAGAATCTATGTTTATTTAAAATTCTAGATTTATTTATGCAGTCAGTGAGGAAGTAGCTTAACAGACAAACTTTCTGTTAGTGTTTATTGGCAATGAAGCAACAATAGGTGATTTCAATTAACCCGGTATTGATTGGGCAAATGTTACATCCAGACATACTAGAGAGAAAGTTTCTAGATGAAATAAATGATTGCTTTAAGGAACAGCTGGTTCAACACCCGACACAAGGAGGAACTACTTTAGACCTAGTCCTTAGTAGAACACAGGTTCTGGTGCGATAGGTAATGGTGTTCGAGCCACTTAGCAATATTGATCACAAGAGCAAATTTGATTTAAATGGAGGAAGGACAGTAAGGAAAACTACTGCATTGTTCTTTAGCTTTCAAAAGGGAGACACGGATAAAATGAGGAAATGGTTAGAAAAAAACTAAAAGGAGCAATTGCAAAGGCTAAGAGCCTGGACATTGTTTAAAACTACTATATCGAAAGCCCACACCAGATGAATTTCATGTTTTTAAAAAGGTGTAAGAAAGACCAAATGACTGCTGACATGGTTAAAAGCTGTTTTAGACAAAAGAATAACCTTCAAAAATGAAAAAAAAAATGATACAAATGAAGCACTGGCAAATGAGATGCAAAGCACTGATATAGCAGACAAAGAGAATTTGATAACAAGCTTGCTACAGAAGCAAAGACTCATATTAAAAAAAAATTCAGGTACATTTGAAGCAAGAAACCCGTGAGCGCGCCAGTTGGGCCATAGATGATAAAGGAGTAAAAGGGTCACTATGGAAAGACAAAGTCATAGTGGTGAGACTAAATAAATTCTTTGCTTTGGTCTTACTGAAGAAGTAGGGAAAATACCCATGCCAGAAAAGATATTGAAAGATGACAATTCAGAGGTGAACCTGGAAGACATAATAAGGCAATTTGACAAACTAAAAAGAGTAGCAAAATCACCTGGACCAGATGGTATATATCCCAAGGGCCTGAAAACCGAGATTGCAGACCTACTAATAATAATTTGTAAACTACCATTAAAATTATCTACAGTACCTGAAGACTGGAGGGTAGCCAATGTAATGCCAATTTTTAAAAAGGGTTCCAGGGTGATCTAGGAAACCACAGACCAGTGAACTGGACGCCATTGCCAGGCAAACTGAATATATAGATAGTTATGCTTTAATGGAACAAAGCCACCATGAATTTTGCTAAGAAAAGTCTTGCTTCACCAATCTGCTATATTTGAAAAAGTCTATAAAATGAGGGGAGTTGAATGCGTAAACTTGAATAGGTTGTTTATTCCTTCAAAAGTAAAAAGACTGGAGGACACGCAATGACGCCATAAAGTAGTACCTTTAAGATTAAGTGGACAAAATATTTGTCCACTGAATGCTTAATTAAGTTCTGGAATTCGTTGATAGAGGCTGTAGTAAAAGCTGTTATTGTAGCTTGATTTGGACCGGTTCCTGGAAGAAAAGTACATAAATCATAAAGAGGACTGGAATAAATCTTTTGCTTATCCATTGGGTATGCAGCATAGAACCTGTCAACTTTTTGGGATCCTTATCAGATATTTGTGACCTGAATTGGCCGCTGTTGGAAACAGGATACTGGGCTGGATGGACCATAGAAATGACCCAGAATGAAAACTCCTATGTTCTTGTAGGTCTTTGAAGGCATAAACAAACTTGTGGATAAAGGAAAGCCAGTTGATGTAGTGCATCTGGATTTCCAGAAAGCATTTTACAAAGTCCCTCTTGAGGGAATTAAAACAATCATGGGATAGGAGACAATGTCCTACTATGGAATGGGAATTGGTTAAAAGATAGAAAACAGATAATAGTGCTACAGTAAATAGTAATTTTTTTCAAAGGAGAAAAGTGAATCGCAGAATGCCCCAGGGATCTTTACTAGGCACAATGTGTTTTAACAGATTCAAGAAGACCTGGAAATGGGAACGAGGGATATGATCAAATTGGCAGATGACACAAAATTATTAAAAGTTGTTAAATCAAAGAAGATTGTGAGAAATTGCAAGAGGACTTTGAGAAATTGGGAGACTGGGCACCCAAATTGCAGATCAATTTTAATGTTGACAAGTGCAACGTTATACACGCAGAGAACAATCTAAACTATAGCTACATGATGCAATGTTCCATCTTAGGGGAGTCACCATCCATGTCTAGGTGTCACTGTGGATAATACGTTGAAATGCTCTGCTCATTGTGCAGTGGCAGCCAAGGAAGCATTAGAATGCTAGGAATTATAAAGAAAGGAACGTATCGCTCGATGGTGCGACAGCACCTTCAGTAACTGTGTGCAATTCCGGTCTCTGCGTCGCAAAGAAGATACAGTGAAACTAGAAAAGGTACAGAGAAGGGTGACCAAAATGATGGGGGGGCTAGAATGATACCCCTATGAGGAAAGGCTAAAGAGGTTAGGGCTCTTCAACTTGGAGAAGTTACGGCCGAGGGGGAAATATGACAGGAGGTCTACAATTAATGAGTGGAATGGAACAGGTACATGTGAATTGATTGTTCCCTCTTTCAAAAACCATGGGACACACATTTGAGACAAAATCAGAGAAACTAATTTTTTTCTCAATGCATAATTAAGCTCTAGAACTCACTGCTGGAGGATATGGTAAAAGCTGTTAGTGTAGCTGGGTTTAAAAATGGTTTGGGCAAGTTCCTGGAGGAAAATTCCAAAATTATTACTAAAGCGTACTTGTGGAAATCCACTGCTTATCGCTGGTAATCCGTCTATATTCCGATATCCTGCTGGGTGTTTGTGAACTGGATTGACCACGGTTGAAAACATGCCGAGCTTGATGGACCTTTGGTCTGAACCAGTATAGCAAATCTTATGTTCTTATGCACAAACATTCATTTCCTTTTATCCTAGTTAGTAATATATAAGCATTTGAATATCCAACTCCATCCAATATCAATCAAAAACTAATTAATGTGGCTTTATCACCATTTATGATATCTATATTAAAATAAAACGGGCTATTCCATGGTAAGCATAATATTTTATGATCCCAGGGGCACATCAGTGACCTGATCTACCAAAGTTGGTTTCCTATTCCATGTCTACTGAAAAAAAGTGTTTAGTAATTCAAACTCTACATATGTCATATAGTCAGCATATATTAAATGCCTCCAGATTTTAATGAAGTTTCTTTTAAATACACAGAGTTTAGGCAGCACAGCACAGCACAGCTCAGCACAATTCATTGCTTGTTCCATATTCACATCATTGGTGTCCCATTTGACGCCTAGATTGACGTTTAAAAAGAAACACACAATCCTGTACATGCTGTAAGTAACTAGGCAATAAGCTCACTATGTTGTAGCTACTATAGTCTGACACTTACTGTGAGATGTGGGTTATTGGGGTCAACATGGTCTCTCCCTCCAAGTCAAGGTCATCTGCAAAACTGTTGGTTCTGATGAAGGGTCCAGTGCTCACATCTAACAAGCCCACGTTCTTTTTCACTGTGAAGAAAGAATTGGAGGATTATCAAGTCAAGGCATGGTGTGGGAGCTTGAAGAGGCTAAAGCACAAAGACCAGCCACGTTTTTTCACAATGTAATAAAGGTGGGCACAAGCCAGGTTATTTTCCTGGGGAGGCCCATTTTCAGAATGCATTCCATGACTTGAATTTAATGATCCCTCAAAGTCTATAGTAAAAAAAAAAAAGGGGGGGAGGGGAGGAGTAGAATTTGACTTTCTAAATTATATTATAATTTTATTTTCTCCTTACTTCTCCTTTTCTTTCTTTTTTTTTACACAGCATATTAGCACTGCATTTCTAGGTACTCTGTATCGTCCAACATGGTTATGAGGGTCAGTGAAAACCAAATGGCCAGCATAACTCTAGTCCTTCATTTGGACAATGTTGGCATCACAGTGATTTAGTAAAGTTACCAGATTTTTGGCATGCAAATTTGAGACACGTGAGTGGGGGAGGGTGGAGCCTTTCTTTGTAGGACTTTCAACCATAAAAATTATAACTACTGAAAATATTCAATTGTCCTCAGCCTTTCTCCATGCTTTGAGACCTCCTACTCCCAGCCCTTCCCCTGCCTCAGCCCTTCCCTTACAGACTCTCCAGGTTCCTCCTGCCCCCAATACTTCTCTCCTGTCCTTAGCTCCTCTTCCTGCGCCTCTGCACGTCCCCACCATGCTTCCTATTGCTGCTCACTGCTCTTCTTCCATGTGCTAGCTAACCTTTCCTCCCCTTGTTCACTTCTGTGCTTTCCTCTCCTTCTGAAGTCCTGCGTTTTCTTGCTGTCCTGGTGCCAGTTCATAATCTTGTGCAGCTCCGAGTGCTCCTACCTTCTCCCCCTGTTGTCCCCTGCCCTTCCTCCTGTCCTGCAGTGAAACCTGCCCCAGCCCTTCATTATCCCCTTTAATCTCTGCTTGTGAAATGACCTGGTCCGTGTGTGTTCTCATGCATGAGAAGTGTTGATCACTGCAGCAACCACAGAGGAGTCTTTCCCTTGCAGTCTCTCAGTGTCTTCAGGTAGTTGGCAGTGATAGCAGCAGCACTGATACAAGCACACGTAAGAAAGTCGTGGCATTGGTGTGGAAGGGAGGGAGTGAAGGTGCAGCCATCTGTTGTGCTAGTGCAGGCTGCCTCATGGTGGCCACAGTGCAGTTAGGTAGGGATGCACCTGGAAGTAGTGGCCGTGGCTGGAGTAGGCTGTTTGTTTAATTTACTGGTAGCCATGGTGCACAATGGAGGAAGGCATCAGGCCGCACCCATGGTGTGGTAAGAGAGTCACGGCTGAGCACTCATTTGAGCAAGTCTGGGCACCTGTGGCTGGAAGGCAGAAGATGAAGAGGAGAGAAGCTTTAAGTACGGCAGTGGAGAAGGGGGTACACAGTACTGCGTGCGGGCAGGCGCTGTGGGCAGTTGGGCAGGCTGCTTTCGAGCGCGATGGTTAGAAGCACCATGTGCTAGTGGCAGAAGCTCATGGTGCATCTGCTGCCTCGGCCTGCAGGTGCATGTGCAATGTGAAGAGGGCTGGGTTGCTCTAGTGGGTTTGAACATACACAGGCTCTCTCATTTAAATTTGGGGACACCTGCTTCTAAATTGTGGACTAATCAGGGACAAGCCCCGAAGATCAGGGACATCTTGTAATCTTATATTTAGAACATATTCAAGGAACAGACATATAGCCTGCTGTTTTCAGCTTGTGATGCAGCAGAGGCTGATGAGAGCCCTGATAGAGAAAAAAACATGTTTGTCAGCAAGGAAAAGATGTGCACAGAGTGCAATATTCACTGGGACCAGCTAGAGGGAGCAGGAGTGCAGTCAGGAAGACTGAAGGGCCACGCCTAGCTGGTCAGAAGCACGTGACAAACATTTCACAAGCCTCAAAGAGAGGAGTCCTTTATAAGGAAGCACTGCCTCAAGTTAAACAGACACGGAAAGAGACAGAGAAAGGGACACAGACACAGAAAGAGCGAGGACTGGGGCAGAAGGAGAAAGAGAAAGAGAAAGCTGTGCAGAGGAGGAAGACTTATACGGATTGCAAGCAAGAAGCAAGTAGGAATCAGCCGGGAAGGAAAAGCCAGGCTGAGCAAGGAAGCCAGGATTTGGGCTGTTGCAAGAGCAGGCATTTTCCAGAAGAGCTGTTCCCACAGGTGAGAGAGGAACCAAACTCTCAGAGAAAAGCTTGGCACGAAGCTTCTGAAGGGAGGAAGCAAGTCCAAGGAGAGAACCTTTCCTCAGCGTGCTGCTGCAATAAGAGGTATGAGAATTATATTCCTACAAAGAAACCTTTGCCCTGTAAAAGTTCTTGTGAAGGAAGTGTGGAATCTCTAAGAAGAGAAAACCCAGTTAATACTAAGGGGACACATGGCCAGCGCTCCAGGCTAGGCCCGAGGCACTGGAAAGTATTAAGGGAAATATACAAAGCTCCAGAATACAATATTCCAGAGACTGTTAACACAGAATTAGACATACCAATTCCTGAGCCGATGCAAGTGGAACTGGTGGAACAGTTGCCAGACCCAGAGGAGATGGATTGCTCTCTCTGCATTTCCCATAGCACAGAGTCTTTGGAGGACGTATGAATGGCTTGTGGTATCTGCAGAATGTCTATTATGTGCTGAGCAGAAGAATTGTACAAATGTGCTTTAAACTCGAAGCTATGCTTGTGCCCTGCTACTACTGTGAAGTTAACAGTTTTCCTTAAACCTTGTATTTTCTTTGGTGCCTGAAGTTAAAGGACATTATTTTCAGTTGTGACCAATTTATGACCCCATGCATAAAGGGAATAAAAGCCTTTTTCATCCCTATCACTCTGCTTTAATTGTTTGCTTTAAAGGATTGGAGTTTAAAACCACTGAACCAAGTTTCCTTGGTTCTTAAAATGGACTCTCCTATCTAATAATAATAATTTTTATGCCACTGTGTGACAAGCTTTACTGTATACAGGGCTGGCCTGTCTACTAGGCAGCTGCCTAGGGTGGCAGACCTCTGTGGATGGCAGGCCATGTGCTTTGGCACACATGGCCTGCCACCCCACCACCATGATGTGCTGCACCATGCTGCCATCCCGCACTAACGCTGATTCTGTGGACGACTAGGCTTGGTGGCAGGCCATGTGTATCGGCACACATGGTCTGCCACTTTTGACCCCCCCCCCGAAGTCATGTCAGAGGGGGGTCAGAAGCAGCAGACCATGTGTGCAGAAGCACATGGCCTGCCGCCAAGCCGAGCCCCTCCCCCGACCCCAGAATCAGTGGCAGCAGGGGGCAGTAGCACAACTCAGCCGGGGGGGGGGGTGAAGGGGGGCACAGCTCAGCATGTGGTGGTGGTGGGGGGGCGGGTGGCATGACCATGGCTTATGCTTGGGGGCAGCAGAAATCCTTGGGCTGGCTCTGACTGTATACAATGTTGAAACCCATAGCACTGGGCTCAGCTTACTGCAAACAGATAAAGATTGCCTAGGGCCCCAACTATATAGCCTAACAAATACGCTGGGCCTCCCATCACAATAAAATAACATTTTGAAACGCTTACAAATGGGACCCATTTGCTCTTCTGACTACAGGGGAAGAAGCAGGAGGTAAGATGTATTTCTCACTAACTCCTCCTGCCTACTGGAGGACAGGGGATGGGGAGAATAGACAGACCGTTGTGGGCATCACTGGCTATTGTCCTCCACCTCCTTGACTCTTCTTTTGCCAGCAACTGACTTAACAGGGTAGGAATATGCCATGGAACTCACTGAATTGCATGTCAGTGCCTCAATCCTCCTCTGTATGTATTACTGTTAATGGAGTTAAAGGTGTATATGTAGGAGGGAGGTGGGGGGGGGGGGTGCATGTTGGTACTCTGCTACCAACACATATTACCACCCATCATTTATTTTAGAAATTCCTCCTCCAGTTCAGATGTACCTATAGCACACTACTCTATGTATTAACTGAATCTATTCTCACAAAGCTGGAAAAGCTTCCCTTTTAACCATATGACATACTAGGACTGGCGGTGGTCCCACGGGCAATCACCGGCAATCACCGGCAAATATGAACCTCATGGGTTGGATTTGCTACCGTGCACTACCACATTCACATGTGTCATTAGTAAATAGGTCCCACTGCAATAAATGGGACTTGCACATTAATGTACGTAGTGCACGCTCACACAGTAACATACTTTAGTAAATCCAGCCCCACATTACAGTACATTAGAGCTATGTTGAGAAAAGACCAAACACGTTTGGTCTTAATTCCTTCAGTCTTTCAGATATAACTAATATTTGGTATGTGGTAGTAGAACAGCTTATTTTGGTGTTATCAATTCCCCTATACCAGAGTAAATGAATTAAGGCAGTACAACAAAAATGAAACTACTGATAGAATGTTGACTTTAAAACGGCAGAATACTAGAATAGTTCATCCCATATCCAAATCACCTTCTATAAAAGCTTTTAAGCATGGGGGCAACCCAGTAGCTCAGTGGCAGTACTGTGGACCTCTAGGCAAGTCTCTTGTCAGCTCACCTCTTTCTCTTAGACTGGCTTGGTCTAGGGGATCCTGGAGAGATACCATTCACAGACAACCATGACTAGAATATAGTTATATCAGCTATTATCTAGTTAGGAATGACAGAGTAAGAAGAAAAGGAGGAAGAATGGTATTATATGCAAAAATAACATTAAAGTAATAGAATTGCAGGGCTTGCTAGATAGGAGGAGGCACTGTGGGTTAATCCAGAAAGGAGAACTGGAATGACATCGGTGTGATATACAGATCACCTTCACAGGCAGAAGTGGACAGTGATTTAACTGAAGACATTCACAATATTACTATGAAAGCTGAAGTGTTATTGATAGGTGATTTCAATATGCTGGATGTTCGTTTCGACATTCCTGCTGTGGTGTCATCCAGAAACAGGGAGATCCTGTATTCTCTGCAGAGAGTACTGTTCCAGCAACTGGAACCAGAAGGGGGAAGGGGGCCATACTGTGAGCTGGTTTTTATGAATGGGGAAAGTGTTTCTGATGTTAGAATGGGTAGCATCCAATGATCACCAGATAGTGTGGTTCAGTATTAGGACATGTGGAAATGGTTCGTTCAAAGGTGGGGTTCTGGATTTCAGGAAAACTAACTATCAAGATGGGGGAATATCTCAAGGAGTTGTTAACTGGATGGAAACATCTGGGGGATGTAGGAAGCAACAGGCAAAACTGAAAGATGATATTTTTAGGAAAGAAAATAAAATAAAAGTAAAGAGAAAAAGAAGGCTGTTATAGTTCTTAAAAGAATTAGCTAAAAAGGTAAGAAAAAAAAAGGTTAGCTTTCATAAAACTACAAGATACTACAGAAAGAGAAGACAAGCAACAATTACTGGAAAACCTAAGGAGAAGCTGGGAAAGTAGTTAGGAAAGTAAAGATGCAAATGGAAGCAAAAATAGACAACACAGTAAAATATGGGGGGGGGGAGGGACAAGACTTTTTTTTTAGATCTGTTAGTCACAGGAAGAAGTGCAAAAGTGGCATTGTCAGACTCAAGTTGATGGGGGGGAATATGAGAGCTGATGAGTATAAAGTAGAATTGTTTAACGAATATTTCTGTACTGTGTTCAGATGGGCTGGGAACAGGACTGCAAAAAACAAATATAAATTGAAATGGAAGGGAGGTAGACCTTGAATGATTTTGGGAAGACTATGTTTGTAAGAAGCTAGCTAACTTAAAGAAGAAAGCAGACAAAGCAATGGAACCAGATGGGATACATCCAAGGGTATTGAAGGAACTTAAGGAGGTTCTGGAGGCTCCTTTGTCTGACCATTTCAAGGCTTCTTTAGAATCAAGAATGATCCCAGAGGACTTGAGAAGGGTGGACATGGGCCCTCTTCACAAAAGCAGAAGAGGCCAGTTAGATGGAAATGCTGCTAAAACAGAAGATAATGCATTTTCTGGAATCCAATGGATTGTAGGAATCAAGGTAGCATGGTTTTACTACAGATAAGTCTTGTCAGATGAATCTGATTAATTTCTTTGACTATATGACCAGAAAGTCGGATCAAGGGAGAATGTTAGATGTAGTGTACTTAGATTTTAGCAAAGCCTTTGACATGGATTTACATAGCTGACTTATAAATAAACTGAAGGCCCTTGGTATAGACCCTAAAGTGGCTGACTGGGTTAAAAATTGGTTGAGTGGGAGGTGACAAAACGTACAGGCAAATGGAGCTCAATCTGAGAAGAAGGATGTTACCAGTGGTGTGTCGCAGGGAGTCCCAGATCCGATTTTTTTTGTTAACATCTTTGTTAGTGATATTGCGGAAGGACGGTTGGGTAAGGTCTGCCTCTTTGTGGATGGTACCAAAATTTGCAATAGACACCCAGGAAGGAGTAGATAACATGAGTCAAGATCTAGCTAAGCTTGAAGAATGGTTAAAAATTTGGCAGCTGAGATTTAATGCTAAAAAAATGCAGAGTCATGCATTTGGGCTGCAAAAATCCAAGAAAGCGGTGCAATGTAAGGGACGAAGTACTTCTGTCCACTAAAGAAAAGCGGGACCTGGGCAGGGTTGTTTCTGATGATGCTAAAGTGGCTAAAGTGGCTAAACAGGTAGCAAAGGCGACGGCAGGATGTTGGGATGCATAGAGAGGAATGGCCAGCAGAAAACAGGAGGCAATAGTGCCTCTGTTTGTGTCTGGTGTGACCTCATTTGGAGTACTGGGTGCAATTTTGGAGCCCATATCTTCAAAAGGATATGAAGAGGATAGAGTCTGTGCAGAAGGTGGCTACTGAAATGATTGGTTGCCTTCATTATAAATCGTATGGGGACAGACTTAAAGATCTTAATATGTATACAATAGAGGAGATATGACAGAGATGTTTAAATACCTCCGTGGCATAAATGCACAAGAGGAGAGCCTCTGTCGATTGAAAGTAAAGCGTAGTTACTCACCTGTACTCACCGGGGGTTCAATTCCCACCTGGGAACAGCAATCTCAGGCCAGAGGGACTGGGGTTTCTAAGTCCTATAGGCACTCCTTGTGGCCTTGGGCAAGCCACTTAACCCTCCATTGCCTCAGGTGCACATAGATTGCAAGCCCTTTGGGGACGAGGGAATGTATTCAGTACCTCTTTGTAGTGATTGTAAGCCGCTCTGATGCCCTTCAGCCTGGGCGATATATCAAGAAATTGCATAAACATAAACAAACAAACATGGAGTGATGGTTCACGGAGAGTGTGCTCAGCTGCACTCTGACAGAATTGGACTTAAGTCTGGACTGTGAAAGGTGGAGCAAGAACTGCAGCACCACGGACACCGGGCAGGAGAAGGAGTTCACCTGTTACTCTGTCTCACGGAGTCCTTGCGAGAGGCCAGGAGGATCTCCTCCACCTCCTTGGGGAGGTTAAGGAGTGCTAAAGCAACCCATTCAGCAGCCATGCTCTGAGTGACAATGATCCCAGGCTGGGGTGAAGGATCGAGCCTTCCTCCTGGGTCAAAAGTCCCGGTGAGTTCTCGAGAGGGACTGGGGGCTCCCTCGAGAGATGGAGCAGTAGAGGGATCCAAAGCTGCCTGGTTCACCTTGGGGCCATTAAAATCATGGAAGCCTTGTCCCACTGGATCTTGAAGAGGGTCCATGCTATCTGTGGTGTGAGAGGGAAAGCATACAACAGACCTCCCGACCACGAGATGAGGAAGGCATCTGCCACTATCTGGGCTTGGTGTGGCTGTGGGCAGCAGAAACGCTGTAGCTGAGCATTGGCCAGACTGGCAAAGAGGTCGAGATCCGTAGTGCCCCACAACTGGAAGAGCCGCTGTGCTGCCCCAGGGTCTAGGCACCACTCATGTGGCTGGAGAACCCTGCTCAGCCTGTCTGCCAGGGCGTTGTCCTGGCCCAGGAGGTGTACCACCCTGAGGAGCATACCCTGCCTGGTCGCATACAAGCGGAGGACTACTGCCTCCTGGCAGAGGTGGTAGGAGCTGTGCTGCCTTGCTTGTTCAGGTAGAACATCATGACCTGATTGTCCATCTGGACGAGCACTGATGTTGCAGGCAGTGCTGGAAGGCTTTGAGCACAAGGAAGACTACCCTGAGCTCCAGCAGTTTGATCTGCTGCTGGCTCTCCTCAAAGGACCAGACACCCTGGGCATGCAATTCCTTGCAATGGGTGCCCCAGACCACCAGGGAAGCATCCATCGTGAGAACCCTCTGGGGGCTTGGGAGTTGGAAGGACATGCCCTTCCACTGGTTTTGCAGATCCTGCCACCAAATGAGGGACTCTGCCAGTTGACGGGACACCGAAACCCTTGCTCAGAATGTCTGCAAGCCTGTTCTAGAACCGCGGGGGCCTTACGCGACTCTGAGGATCTGTGCAGGGTCTTTGAGTACGAGGCTACCAGGGAGACCAGGGTGGAGTCTGCCCTGTGGAAGATGTTACCTTGCTTTAGCTGATGGCTATGGATGGCCTTGGCAGACATCGTTTTGCACAGGGGGTATCCCTCTGGGTCGTGGTCAGTGCCCAGATACCGGAGGCAAGTCATGAGTGTCAGTGAGGCATGTTTTTGGAGCACCGATCACTTTTTAAAACCGGTGGCCATTGTGGCAAAAAGGACTCCCGCAAGGTCGAAGACCCTCAGCGCAGCCAGCAGTTGAAAATCTGTGCGAAAGCGCTGGAGGAACTTTAACAAAAATAAAACTAAGTTTCGAGGCCCAATGCCGGAGCAGTGGGCCTCAAAGGCGGGAAAGGGATCCAGCGCAAGCCGGAAAAGTGTACAAGAAGTCAACTTTTTTCTGGGGGGAACAAGACAGATGTCTGTAGGGCTCTGCGTATAAAGGGAGACTGACCAAGATGGCATCCTTGGGCAGAAAGGGGACCTCGCATGTGTGATGGCATCTCCCAAAGGCTCTCTTTGAAAGCTGGGAGATGGTTCTGCGCAGGGCTCAGTCGGCATCGGCGTCACCCATAAGCGAAGACTGACTCCCTGCTTGTTCCTGGAGAAGCTCTGCAATGAAGGGGCATAGGAGAGGATGAAAGGGGATAGACTCAGGAGTAATATGCGGAAATATTTCTTTACGGAAAGAGAGTGGTAGGTTCATGGGATAGTCTCCCAGTGGTGGTAGTAGAGACGAGGACAGTATCTGAATACAAAAAAGCATAGGACAAATACAGAAAATCTCTAATTTAAAAAAAAATAAAAGGTCTATAATATTGGATATGGAAGGGCAGATTAGATACGCCATATGGTCTTTTTCTGCTGACATATGTTTATGTTTATTACATTTGATATACCGCTCAGGCCAAGAAGCATCAGAGCGGTTTACAATCCTACATTTATGTTATGGAAAATAAGAAAAGAACGCCATTAATAAGATAGGACAGAGTAGGAGAAACAGATAGACAAAGTGATAGCACAGATAGGAGAAAACAGAACAGCAGACTACCTTCACAAACTACAGGCATGACAAATAGAATCACAATTTCTGTATGATTTTAATCATTCGCCACGGACCCCACCTAAGGGCCACACCAAAGGGCCCACTGGCACGGGCCCGCCTCCGGAGCGGCGGTTTCTATGTTTCTAAATACTTCTGTGGCATAAATACACAGTGGACAAGTCTCTTTCAATTGAAAGAAGCTATGGAATGAGGGGGCATAGGATGAAGGTGAAATGGGATAGACTCTGGAATAGTTTAAGGAACCATATCTTTTGGGAAAAAATGGCAGATATGAGGAACAGCTTGAGATGATGGAGAAAAAAATCTGTATCTGAATTCAGGAAAGCAGAGGACAAGCGCAGAGACTCTAAGGGGGAGGAAGGGGTTGTAGAGCTTAGTAGAGTTCATATGGATGGGTAAACTGGATAGGCTGCACGGCTTTTATCTGTTGTCTTCTTCTGTTTTACTATGTTACTTAAGAAGCCCCAAGCATGCCACAAAATTCACAGCCACAAAGACATTCACCATCCATTTCAACTGGGCAATGTCAGAGACAAGTGGATAAAATCCACCAGTGTTGTTACATTTTCCAGTGTATGCCCGCTATCAGTTTTAGAAAATTTCATGAAGAGAAGTCTATCCTGGCAGGAGGCCAAGACTGAAACTGACTTAGTCCCCAATGTCCTGCAATTAAAGGGTGCAGTTACTACTGTGCACTTTGGTTAAATTGCAGCGCGTGTTATTTTACCACAAGTCCCATGTCATTCGATAGGACCTAGTTACTAATAATGCATGTTAATGGTATTAATGTGTGATAATCCAGTAATGCACCTTAGTAACTATGGCCCTAATTCTGTGCTGACTCTGGATCCATTGCTGATCTATTTTTGAGAAAAGGGAGTTTAACGGGAAATAAAACTACAAATCCACGCATGCAAGGGCCTGATTCTTTGGGCTACTCTATTAGTGTGGCACTTAATAGTATTTTCAATATGAGAAATTGTGTTTTTATGGTTATAAGCTGTGGTTAATAATATGCTTTTACATCTTGGGCTCGACATTCAGCAGCGGCGGCTAGTACTGCTGAAGCGGCTAGCTGCCGCCGCTGAACATTAGATTTGGATATTCAATGCCGGGTTCATATCTGGGCTGAGCACTGAATATCCAGGTTGCCCAGATTGCCGTGAAGCTAACCAGGCAACGGTGCTATTCAGCTGCTGCCCGATTAGCTTCAGCAGTGAGCGTTAGGTCAGCCTTTACTGCGCCCGACTTTCACCACTTGCTGATAATTGGACAGTGGCTCAATACAGCTGCTGCCCGGTTATTGCCTGGTGCCATCCCCAGAATGCATCAAACGTACAGAGGCGGCATCCATGAATGTGCGGCGGCACTAACCGTTAGTGCCACTGAATACCCTGGGCAAGCGGATTAACACGGTTAACAGGTCTGCTAACCAGATTATCCCTTTGAATACCAGGCCCCTTGTTTTTATGCACATCAGAGGCCTACACTGAGATTCAATGTGTTTGAGGTTTCGCGTCTTCATACTTAAGACTAAAGTTGACTCCAAAGCTCCAGTCACATTCTTTCAATCCAACTGCTTACTCCTGGACCACTTCAAATAGTGGAAACCATCGCCCTAGTAAGGACTGGTTATTCTAGCATTAAGGTGGCACGCTCCAGTTTCCTTTTCTGGTTAACACAACAGATGAGGGAAGTGGAATGGCGTGCAAAGGGGCAGGGAGAGGGGCACAGAGGCTGCGAAGGGGAGCTGAGTATGGAGGCGGGAACAGTGCAAGGGGTTTAGTCTGAAGATGTGAATGAATGGGGAGAAGAGGCCAAAATGTGTAAATAACAATAGGTGCAACCTATTCCACCACCAAGGCACAGAGGCATCCCACCCACACACATTCCCCGATATCACACACACACAGGCAGACACCTCACCCCCACACTACACACACACACACACAGACAGGCACCTCACCCCCGCACACCACACACGTTACTACTACTACTGAACATTTGTATAGCGCTACAAGACCTACGCAGCGCTGCACTGACACACATAAAAGACGGTCCTTGCTCATCAGAGCTTACAATCTAGTTAAGACAGACAACACAGTAGCTTTAGACATGGGAGACATCTAGGGAGAATGGTAAGGAAATATGAGGGAGATCAGGTGAATTAAGATCCAAAAGTGGCATCGAAGAGGTGAGTTTTCAGCCTGGATTTGAAAAGGATCCGAAAGGCGCCTGACATACAGACTCAGGTAGTTTGTTCCAGGCGTAAGGTGCAGCAAGGTGAAAGGAGCGAAGTCTGGAGTTAGCAATAGAAAAGAAGGGCACAGATAGAAGCAATTTGCCAGAAGAGCAGAGTTCCCCAGGAGGGGTGTAGGGAGAGATAAGAGAGGAAAGGTAGTGAGGAGCTGCAGAGTGAATGCATTTATAGGTCAGCAGGAGATGTTTGAACTGGATGCGGAAATGGATAGGGAGCCAATGAAGTGACTTGAGAAAAGAGGTAATATGAGCATGATGAAAGGGGAGAGAGATGATTCAGAGGGAGACCAGCAACGAGTAGGTTACAATAGTCTAGAAGAGAGGTGACTAAGGAATGGATAAGTGTATTAGTAGTGTGTTCAGAAAGGAATGGGCAAATTTTGTTGATGTTGTAGAGAAAGAAACGGCAGGTTTTAGCTGTCTTTTGGATGTGTGTGGAGGAGAGGGAGACGTCAAAGATGACCCCAAGGTTGCGAGCTGAGGAGACAGGAAAGAGTAGAGAGTTATCCACAGAGATTGAGAAAGGAGGAAGGGGAGAGGAGGGTTTAGGGGGAAAAATAAGCAGCTCAGTCTTAGTCATGTTCAATTTCAAGCAGCGGTGAGACATCCAAGCAGTAATGTCAGAAAGGCAGGCAGAGATCCTGGCCTGGATTGTTGGAGAGGTTTCAGGTGTAGAAAGGTAGATCTGGGAGTCATCAGAAAGCCATGGGAAGAACGAGTGCACCAAGGGACTGTGTATAGAGAAAAGGAGTGGGCCCAAGGCAGATCCTTGAGGTACACCAAGATCCACCAGAACAAACACTGAAAGAGCGATGGGAAAGATAAGAGGAGAACCAGGACAGCACAGACAAGCACCTCACCACCGCATTGCACACCCCGACAGGCAACCCACTCATGCACACAAACATACATGTAGCTGATAGTCCCCACGGTGCAAGCATACACATGTGCATGCAGCCTCCAACAGTCCCCATGGTACACAGAAAGACACAAATGCATAATGCCCCATTGACACGCACATATGTTCACTCCCTGACACTTTCTATGATGCACACAGATGGGGGAAACACACCATTGTGTCACAGTGCAAGTGTGCACTTTTCAACTCGTTTCATTTCTGTCTGCGTCTCATCTGCCTCTCCTTTACTAAATTCCAAGCATCAAGAAGTAGGCAACATCTCGTATCCATCTCCACACTGCACTGCGTTCAGCGCTATACAAAGCAGCAGCATGAGTAAAAAACCGTATGAGAGAAAAGATAGGTGCTAAGGAGGATGCAATGGCCTAAGCCAAAAAGTCAGATTCCATTCTTAAGAGAAGAGATTTACCTGGAGAGGCAGGAGAGCTGGAGAACTGCTCAGGAGCAAAGGATGCCCAGGAGAGCTGGCGACCTGGGGCACAACCAGGGATGCCACAAGGAAAAGAAAGAGAGATAAGGACAGCTGGGAAAATACATTTCTGTGCAATGAAGTGCTTGTACTCCTGTCTTATCTAATTTACTGCATAACCCTCCTTCATCACCTACACAAAACAATGTTCCTAGAAACTATTTACCTGAAATAGCTACCGTTTAGAATAAATCCCTACATCAACTTTTAATTTTTATTTTGTGTAATTTGGGTATAGAAATTATATTTTGTAATGCAAAACTATATCATGGCAAACCGGTTAGCTTCCAACCTGTTTGTTGGAAAGACACCGGTGATTTCATTAATAAATCTCGATACTAAAATCTCGTAAGGTCAGATACAAAAAGGAAAAGGTTATGTTCTCTTTTCAAAATTAAATAGTCATGGGTTTTAGCTGGCTCTGTCCACGGGAGGGGGACATTTCGAATTGGCATGGTTTTATGGTTTTAGGCATTTGATATACCAACACTTTACTGTGGGTATCAGAGCGGTTTACAGATATATTCTAAAAGGCATGTCCCTAAATTAGAATTTTTACAGGAGGGTCATGAACAGAAAGGTACATGAATTAACACCATGAAACATCGGAATCTAGATACAGCAAGAATAGTCAGGGAGCAACTTCAAAAGAGATAAAGGGAGGGCAGCTTGTACATGATTTTAAAATTGTGGTCAACATTATTGGCACCCTTGCATGTTAGGTATGTTGTGTACAGTATCTTGAGAAATAATTGGAAATATTCTAATTATATGTCATCATATAGTGGTTAGAGCACTGGCTGGAGAACCAAGAGACCAGGGTTCAATTCCCACTAGCACTCCTTGTGGCCTTGGGCAAGTCACTTAACCCTCCATTGCCTCAGAAGAATCCAAGTTAACAATGTTCCTGTTTAATGTACATTACTAAGTTTAAGTTACAATGTAAACTGCTTTGACTAAAATGAAAAAAGCAGTATAAAAAACTGCTAAATAAATAAAATAAATAAAAATAAGATCATAGTATTTTAATAGTATGTTCAAATGTGTACAACAAAAAAAAGATGTCTGTGTAACTTAGACATAGTAATTTCTGAGAAACCCCCCCCAAAAAACCCAAAATATGACCTGGATAGGATTAATGGCACTCTTCACTAATATTTGGTTGCACAAGCCTTGGAAGTGATGACAGCCTCCAATGTTTCTTGTAGTCATCTCTAAGTTTCATAAATCTGACTGCAGGTATTTTCTCCCACTCTTCAACTGCGATTTGTTCCAGCTGATGAATGTTTCCAGGATTCCTTTTACCAATGGCAGATTTCAGCTCTTTCCAAAGGTCCTCGATTGGATTGAGATCAGGACTCATTGCTGGCCAGTTTAAAATAGTCCATTTTTTTTCCTTTTTAACCATTTCTTTGTACTTTTGGATGTATGTTTTGGGTCACTGTCCTGCTGGAGGACCCATGAAATGCAATCCAAACCTAGCTTTCCGACAAGAGGTAGCATATTTCGCCCCAAAATATCTTGGTAGTCCTCAGACATCATGATTCCTTTAATGCGTTTCAGGCCTCCAGTTCCTGAGGGAGCAAAACAGCCCCACAACATTATGGAACCTCCACCATACTTTTATTTTATTTATTTATTTGGTTCTTCTATACCTCCCCTTCCTGAGATCAGGGGCGGTTTACAATTAAAGGAATGTAAAACAGAACAATTCACATGGAACAGTAGTCAAACTATTTACAGGAACATATCTTACAAATCAAAATTTTGTAAAACTTAGTAGAGCTTGGAAGATCCACTATTTACAGTACTATTGACATACTTAACTGTTGGAAGGGTGTTTTTTTCTCTTATAAGATTCATTTCTCCACCTGTAACTCTATCTCTGGTATGCATTGCCAAAGAGCTCAAGTTTGGTTTCATATGTCCACAGAATATTTTCCCAGAAAGATTGTGATTTCTTAAGGTGGATTTGGGAAAAGATCAGGCATGCCTTTTTGTCTGTCTTTGAACTATGGGTCCTCTTTGGCCTTCTCCCATGAAGTCCTTCTTTGTTTAGTGCATGGTGTATGGTGCGGGTTGAAACCACCACTCCAGATTTCTTCAGGACAATCCTTAAGCTCTTTAGATGTTGTAAGTGGCATTTTTCCAACCGCATGCACTAACCTTCAAAGACTCCTTGATTACGTTTTGTCTTCCTACTATGTCCTGGAAGGTTCTTGACAGTTCCATGAGCAGAAAACCTCTTAGCATTGCAAAATGTAGAAACAGGAATCCCAAGGTCTTTGGAAATGGCCTTGTACCCTTTTGAAGTTTGGTGATAATAAGCCTTTCTGTCTGAATCAGGCAGCTCTCTTGTCTTCACCATTGTGAAAATGGAACAGGGAGTGAGTGTGGCCATTTTAAACATTACAGTTATCATTCACTGGATGAGTCAAGTCATGTGAGTACTGACAATTGAACACAGTGAGCCCAATTCTATTCCATATGTCTGAGCTCTCTGTGCGTCTGGCCGGAACCGGTTGTACATAGGGAATTGCGATTCCGATCCAGTGGGGCATGTCTAGTCCCGCGGGATTGGAATCGCGAACAGGCCTGTATGTGCAGGCCGGGACCCCAATTCTGTCTGGCCTGCAAGTACAGGCCTTCCCCGTCTAACTCAGTCAGTGCTCGTCAATGGAGCTGCGGCACCAAGGCATCTGGTTGCCATTGCACCATGGCTCCACTGAAGAGCATGGTCCCTGGCCAGCGGCTTTAAAAGTGAATTCCCCACAGCCTGACCCCCGATCTGGCCTCCTAAGGCCAGGGTCGGGCTGGGGGGAATGTCCTCGGACTCCCCCTGCCTTATCTGTGCCTCGGGCCCACCATCCCCCCAGCGACTAAGGGAACTTATTCCACCTCAGAGGTGGAGTAAGTTCCCCGTGTAAGTCGCCGGCCCCGGACATACAGGGCCGACATTGAAATCAGCCTTGTACGTCCGGGGCCGGTGTCTGCCCACTGCCCGCCCTTGACTGCCCCTTTCCCATCTTCCCCGTACAACATGCAGGGAAGGTAGTCGGGCCCGGGAAATGGCATGAATAGTGGGGACGGATGTCCCAACGGGACGTCCATCCCTGCTATACGTGCCTCAGAATGACCCCCAGTGTGTCTAATTTTACTGCAATGAAAATGTCGGTGCCAATAATCATGTCCTGGCAAGGCCCAAGTTTTTATACTATTTCCTTTTTTAATTGGTCTTGTTTCATTTGATTCTTTTGTGTGTCCAATATGTCTGCATATATAGTCCAAAGCCATTTCACTGGCCACTTTTCTTTTTTTTTAAGTAGATATTGGAAATTAAGGGGTTGAACCGCAAGGGTGACAATAACATTGACCACAACTGTAGCAGAGTAACTATGGGGCCGATATTTAGCAGCAGAGATCACCGCTTTTAAAGCACCTGGCCACTGCCACGTTAAGTAAAACCAGATATCCAGTGCTGGAGCTTGAATATCGAGTTTTACTAGACATGCGGTTGCTATCTGGTTGATGGTGATATTCAGTCATTAACCGGATAGCAAAAACCATCTAAAGTCAGGACTGGATAGCTGTGGGGTCTGCCCCGGCTGTGCTCATAGACTCCCTGGGTTTTAACCGGGCATCTTTCTTGCAGTCTGTGGGGATATCCAATGGTGCTATCCAGATACTGTCACTGAATATCGAGATTGCTGTTATTTAGCGGGTTAGCAGGTACTGCTAACCAGTCAAGCCCTTTTGAATAGCTCCCTGAAGCATTTAGCTAAACTGGCGGAGCAAAGACTGCCCACTCCCCTGCTCCATGGATAAAAATACCCATATTGTTTGCACCGGTTTTCAAAGGGGAAGCATGCACATACTATAAAAACTGCTGAAAAACAGAACTACTCACAGAAATTTGCACGTCCTCTTTCTTTGGGTACCTTTTCTGGCAAAAACAATGCACATTAGTGTGAAAACGCAAAACTGCGCTCTTTGTTAACCCTGAGCCTAACTCTGCCTTGGGTATACCCCCATTAATATTGTGCATTGTTTTGCAGCACACATAGTTTTGGCTTATGAGGGCGGACAATTTTCATAAAGCCCTTTTACTGCATGGGCAAATGGCCTTTAAAAATTTCCTCTCATTATACAGTTTAATTGAAAAAGAAACTGGATTAAACAGAAATCAACTTTGTGTTTCATATGATTTCAATCTATTTTTGTAGGTGGGAAATCTGAGATGTATCACAATGAGCAACTAATGAGAGGCTGTTGGTTGTCTGGGAACAAACCTTAAGCCCTTCCCATCCTGGTTATCCCTTCTGCAAAATACAGAACACCCACTTTATTTACTCATTTCTTTTAGATATGTTTGCAGATTATCCTATGAGACAACGGCATTTATGTCCACTTACCTAATGATTTTAGTATTCTTGATTCTCCTGTATACTTGACAGAGTGTTAAAGAGAGGAGAGAACAGATAAAAAAAAGGAGAGAAAGGAAGAGTCAGAAAAAAGCAGAAGAAAGCATGGGAGACAGTTTTACCAGTTGGTGCTTGCGATGGTTTGCATGAGACGCGTTTACCCCTGCTCTTGTCCTGTCACAACACTTAATTTGATACTTATTTTGGATCTGGGAACAGAACGAAGAATCTAAGGTTGCTGTACGTTGACAGAGCTTATGAGATTTGCTCCATTTCACAGGAAAAGATTCATAACAATGACAGACCCACACAATCAATCTATGCAAGTCGGAAATTTCCCTTTTCTACCAACAACTAGACTATGAAGTAATGGCGACCAGGACAGGAGAAGCAATCATCCCTGCAGGATGGCACAGCATGGATGTTTCTTGTTCCATGGGACCAGCAGAGCATGAGCATATTATAGAGTTGACTCTATGCTATGTATAGGAAAATTTGCAAAAATGTATAGGGATTACTCCATGCAAACAATAAATCAATGCCTTGTGAAAAACTAACCAAAATTTTGTACGCCTCCCTCGGCACCTTCCAAGCGTTTCACTCCAAGCAGGAGTTTCTTCAGGAGGGTCTGAAAATACAAAACATTAATAGTACTGCCCCTTCTTGAAACACTTCCACATTGATTAAATAAAATGTTCAAAAGTGAATAAAGAATGAATTAAAAATCACATCGTGAAGTTATATCAGTGAGAAAGAAAACATAACTCCTTAAACTTACTTAGAGATACTGCTGCCCCCGCTCAGTAATGTCTTCTGTAGTTTCCCAAAAAAACACCGCGCATGCGGACTAAACAAATGGGCTGAACTTATATGATGAAAAGCAGGCGGAGATTTAAAGAACTGATTAAAGTTTTTAAAGGGTGCCCTTCATAGTTCTAATGAGCAATTATAATGAGCAATTATAAAGAAGTTGAAAAACAACTTTAGGAACACACATGCCACTCTATCGAAGAATTTAAACCAAAAGGTTGTACAGTATTCACTTTAAAAATCCAACGTTGTTCGTGGTAAAGCAGAGTTTCATCTAAGGTTTTTCCTCTCATAGCTGTTTGAATTCGGTCAATGCAGAAACAGCGCAAGTGATCAAACTCACGTTGAAAATCCATACAATGCTGAACTATTGGCGCTGTCAGAATTTTGCAGCGAATGCAGCTTTTGTGTTCTAACATTTGAATTTTAAAGGGCCGACAGGTCTTGCCTATGTACAATTTATTACAGGGACATCTGATTACATAGACTACCGACGAAGTATTGCATGATGTCTTTTGTTTTAAAGCATACTTCTTTCCAGAATGCTCAGTCTATCAAATTTTCTGTGATACCACAAATCATACAGTGTCCACATGCACGATGTCCTCTCTCATTGCTGATGTCTTCCCCAATCTGTGTGGGGCGTAGAATAGTAGGACTCAACTGTTCTTTAAGGTTAACATTGCATTGCCACACGCATCTAATCGTTTTGTCTTGTAAACCCGGAACCGTCTTCACTATTGCCATATATTTCTTGATTATTTTCTGAATCTTGTAACTTAGTGGTGAAAATCTGGTAATTAAATTCACACAGTCATCCTTCATTTCTAGGTGATGTCTCTCAGTGTGTAACAACCAGGATCGATCATTATAAAGTGCCCGTTGATATGCTCGTTTTGAGATGTGACAGAGATAACCCCTATCGGAAAAATCTTCCATCAGCTGTTGAGACTGTAATTTGAAATCTATTAATTCTGAACAGTTTCGTCTAAATCTCAAGAATTGAGAAAACGGTAGACCGTTTTTTAGTCGAGATGGATGTCCACTTGTATAATGCAAAAACGTATTACGGGCTATGGGCTTTTTATAGATAGTGGATTTCCAATTGTGAGCACCTCTGGTTACTGACAGATCCAGAAAATTGATCTTGGTCGAATTCATAGTATGTGAGAATTGAATAGCCCGGTCACAACCATTGAGCCAATGGACAAACAGTTGGGCATCTCCTTCAGATCTTTCCATAAAAGGAAAATATCATCGATAAAACATGTCCACATGAGGACATGAGATAAAAACGTCCGTTATTAATTGACATTCCTTCCTACATTCGTGACACGTCCCATTTTTTGGAGAAATTAGATCAGCAGGCCAAATGGGTGTTCGATGTAGATGTATTAATGATTACATTAGACATTATGGAAGGACAGACTAGATGGGCCTTGTGGTCTTTTTCTGTCATCATGTTTCTATGTTTCTATGTTTCATTACTGCAGTTTATACTAGCATACCCCAGAATGCCGCATGTAACACAGTGGAGACACAATTGCGGAATAGGGGGGGATCTTACAGAGCCAATGATATCTTTTCTCATGGAGCTAACACATCTAACCATTTCCCAGAATTATTTTATTTTTGAGAATGCCATTTACAAACAAAAATCAGGGATAGCGATGGGCGCATCTTGCGCTCCATCGATAGCCAATCTCTTCATGGGAGATTTTGAGAAAAAATGGTCGGAGTCCTCTCCGTTTTTATCTCATGTCCTCATGTGGACACGTTTTATCGATGATATTTTCCTTTTATGGAAAGGATCTGAAGGAGATGGCCAACTGTTTGTCCAATGGCTCAATGGTTGTGACCGGGCTATTCAATTCACACATACTATGAATTCAACCAAGATCAATTTTCTGGATCTGTCAGTAACCAGAGGGGCTCACAATTGGAAATCCACTATCTATAAAAAGCCCATAGCCCGTAATACGTTTTTGCATTATACAAGTGGACATCCATCTCGACTAAAAAATGGTCTACCGTTTTCTCAATTCTTGAGATTTAGACGAAACTGTTCAGAATTAATAGATTTCAAATTACAGTCTCAACAGCTGATGGAAGATTTTTCCGATAGGGGTTATCCCCGTCACATCTCAAAACGAGCATATCAACGGGCACTTTATAATGATCGATCCTGGTTGTTACACACTGAGAGACGTCACCTAGAAATGAAGGATGACTGTGTGAATTTAATTACCAGATTTTCACCACTAAGTTACAAGATTCAGAAAATAATCAAGAAATATATGGCAATAGTGAAGATGGTTCCGGGTTTACAAGACAAAACGATTAGATGCGTGTGGCAACGCAATGTTAACCTTAAAGAACAGTTGAGTCCTACTATTCTACGCCCCACACAGATTGGGGAAGACATCAGCAATGAGAGAGGACATCGTGCATGTGGACACTGTATGATTTGTGGTATCACAGAAAATTTGATAGACTGAGCATTCTGGAAAGAAGTATGCTTTAAAACAAAAGACATCATGCAATACCTCGTCGGTAGTCTATGTAATCAGATGTCCCTGTAATAAATTGTACATAGGCAAGACCTGTCGGCCCTTTAAAATTCGAAAGTTAGAACACAAAAGCCGCATTCGCTGCAAAATTCTGACAGCGCCAATAGTTCAGCATTGTATGGATTTTCAACATGAGTTTGATCACTTGCGCTGTTTCTGCATTGACCGAATTCAAACAGCTATGAGAGGAAAAACCTTAGATGAAACTCTGCTTTACCACGAACAACGTTGGATTTTTAAAGTGAATACTGTACAACCTTTTGGTTTAAATTCTTCGATAGAGTGGCATGTGTGTTCCTAAAGTTGTTTTTCAACTTCTTTATAATTGCTCATTGGAACTATGAAGGGCACCCTTTAAAAATTTTAATCAGTTCTTTAAATCTCCGCCTGCTTTTCATCATATAAGTTCAGCCCATTTGTTTAGTCCGCATGCACGGCGTTTTTTTGGGAAACTACAGAAGACATTACTGAGGGCGGGCAGCAGTATGTCTAAGTAAGTTTAAGGAGTTGTGTTTTCTTTCTCACTGATATAACTTCACGACGTGATTTTTAATTCATTTTTTATTCACTTTTGAATATTTTATTTAATCAATGTGGAAGTGTTTCAAGAAGGGGCAGTACTATTAATGTTTTGTATTTTCAGACCCTCCTGAAGAAACTCCTGCTTGGAGTGAAACGCTTGGAAGGTGCCGAGGGAGGCGTACAAAATTTTGGTTAGTTTTTCACAAGGCATTGATTTATTATTTGCATGGAGTAATCCCTATACATTTTTGCAAATTATACCATACTCCATAAGGACCGATTTTCTTGAGTATGTATAGGAAAAGACTGGAGATCGTTTCTGCCCACAACTCCTTAGACCACCAGGGATAGTGGCAGTAGGTGGGCAAGGGTTGCAAGTTTGTGAATGGGAATCCAGGGGTGGGGTGGCATGGTGCGGCATCTTTGTATATGGGTTCGGGAGGGTGAGGGGGTTGAATGTTTGCTCTGACCAGTGAAGGGAGACTCTCAGACTGTGCACTTTTTATCCCGGTGCCAGTTCCTTCAAGAATGCTCCCCGGAGCACTGGGCCACGCATTAGTGGCCTGATGCTCTCTCAAGGAGCAGAACACTACAGCTTGTGGGACAGATCACAAAATGCATTATTCTTTTACTGCGGGAGTTACCACAAGTTAGTGATTCCAGTGGCAAACTAAGCTGCAGCAAAATGCTATATTTTACCACAGTTTAGCTTATGGAAAGGCTAGTTTTGGCCTGCTTTTTAACTTCCAGTTCCACTGTAGTTATGAACCTGTAGATGCCATATGACAAAAGTATATTAATTATGCAATAAACTGAGAAAAAGACCATTCCACGTAAAACATTTTCTTCAAAACACTAATAGCCCTCTCTTCATAAACTTTCATATTTCCTGCCAATACTATGACAATCACTTGTTTTCTGGAGTGCTGTACAAAATAATGGTTAACATGCGCTTTAGTGTGTGCTAAGCAGTCAGTATTGGACCACGGTGACAGCTACTGTAGCGCATAACAGGCTGGTGAATGGGGGTTAGAGATGGAGAATGAGTGTTCACTGCAGATTGCGATTAGTATTGGGTAATTATGTGTGTTGATGATGTCACATTTAGCACAGGAGCACTTACCACCACCTCAATGGGTGCACCCGTGTTAACTGCACGTGAAAATTTAGCATGGTAAGATACTTTTGGTGTGTTAACTGTATGGGAACAAGCTAGGCACACACCCAACAGATAGTGTACTTTCTTTATACTTGTTGTTAAGTGCCATCGAGTCCATGTCGACTCATGGCAACTCTCTGGATAGTTTACCTAAACTGTGTTCATTCGTCAGTCAGGTGACTCATTGCTGATAGAGTGACACCCATAGATGCTCTTATTGTATCGATCCATCTCATTGCCAGCCTTCCTCTATTGCAGTGACCTTCTACCTTGCCAAGCATTATGTCTTTCTCTAATGATCTCTCTCTTAGCATGATGTGTCCAAAGAATAAAAGTCAAAGTCTTGTCATCTGAGCTTCTAGGGAAAGCTTAGGTTTGATATCCTGTGGTACTGACTGGTTTGATCTTCGGGCAGTCCATGATATACATAGTATTCATTGCCAGCATCATAATTCAAAGGCATCAATTTTCTTCCTATCTTTTTCACTATCCAACTTTCACATCCATATGACGTTATTGAAAATGCCATGGCTTGAACAATTCAAATCTTTGTATGGAGAGAGACGCTCTTGAGAATCTTGTCTGGGTCCTTCATAGCAATTCTGCCAAGAGCAATGCATCATCGGATTTCTTGACTGCTTGACCTTTCTTTGATTGTTGATCCAAGTAGGTTAAAGTTGACAACTATTTCAATTTCTTCTCCATCAATGATAGACTTATTGATTTTGCCAGTTGTCAGGATCTTTGTCTTCTTTACATAAAGGTGCAGGCCCATTTGAAGATTATGCTCCTTGATATTGAGAAGCAAATGTTTCAGATCGTCTTCATTTTCAGCCAGTAATGTGGTATCATCAGCATAGCAAATGAGTCTTCCACCAATCTTCACACCTCTGTTGTCTTCATACAGTCTTGCTTCTCTAATGAATTGTTCTGCATATAAATTAAAGAGGTAGGAGGGAAAGAATGCAGTCTTGTCATGTACCTTTGCTAATTTTAAACTATTCTGTTTCTCCAGGTTCCGTTCAAACTGTTGCTTCTTGATTAATGTAAAATTTGTGCAAGAGAACTATGAGGTGTTTTGGTATATCCATACTTCTTAATGTGGCCAAGGGTTTCTCATGGTTTACACAGTCAAAAGCCATGCTGTAGTCAATAAAACACATATGAATATTCTTATGGTATTCTTCTGTCTTTTCAAGGATCCATCTCAAATCCATGATGATGCCTCTCGTTCCTCGCACTTTTGTGAAGCCTGCTTGCACTTCAGGCAGTTCTTGTTTATTTTATTATTTATTTATTTATTACAGTTGCTTATATACCGCACTATTCGGTATCAGCGCGGTTTACAGTATAACAAAAACAACCTAAACACAAACTGTTTGGTATGTTCCAGGTATGGTTGTAGTCTTTGCTAAATGATCTTCAGTAGAATCTTTCTGGCATATGGGATCAGAGCAATTGTGCGATAATTTCCAGAGTCAGTCAAGATCACCTTTAGTCAGTACTGGTATAAACACAGATCTTTTTCAGTCAATTCGCCATGAATTTGTCTTCCAAATTTCCTGGCAGACCCTTGTAAGTATGGTAACAGCTGCATCCAATTGCTGTAATACTTCAATGGGAATGCTATCAATGCCCAGTGCTTTGTTCTTTCATAAGGCTTTCAATGCTGCTTCGACTTCTTTCATCACCAATGGTTCCTGATCATAAGGTACAGGTTGAAACGACTGTTGGTCAACTTGATCTTTATGGTATAATGACTCTGTATATTCTTTCCACCTTTTCTTTATCATCTCAGCATCATTCAATATGGATCTTTGAGCATCTTGTAGCATTCCAATTCGAGGCTGGAATTTTTTCTTTAACTCTCATAGCTTTAGGAAAGCCGATCTTATTCTTCCCCTAACAGTTTCTGATTCTATTTCCTTGCACACGTCATTGTAGTACTTCTCCTTGTCTTGTCTTGCTGCACATTGGAAATCTCTGTTGAGTTCTGCGATTGTCTCTCTTTCTCCTCTGTCTTTAGCTTCTCTGCATTTATGGGCAATTTTCAGAGTTTCATCAATCATCAATGGCATTCTATTTCCTCTTCTTAGCAGTACTTCCCTGTAATTACTAATTTGTAAAGCCCTCTATACTTCTGGTTTGAGTGGTATATTAAGTTTTTGAATAAAGATAAAGATCCATTTTGGCTGTTTTTGCTTTTTCACCTTTTGTAGGGATGTCATCCCATAACTCTTCTGGAACTCTTTCATGAGTATCTATAACAGCAAATTGATCTTGCAGGCAGTCTTTAAATTCAAGTAGTATATGCTCAGGGTCATATTTTGCTACATTCATGAGTGGCTTGCTCTTTTTCAACTTTAGCTTGAGTTTACATACTAGTAGTTGGTGATCTGTATCACAGTCAGCTCTAGGTTTTGTCTTTGTTGTTGTTATAGAGCTCTTCCATCATTGTCTTCCACAGATGTAGTCAATTTGATTGTATAATCCATTGGGTGAAGTCCATGTGTACAGTCGCCGCTTGTATGCTGGAAGAAGGTGTTTGAGATGAATAGATCATTGGTCTTGCAGAATTCTATCAGTCTTTCTCCAGCCTCATTTCTGTTGCCAAGTCCATATTTTCCAACCATTTTGCCTTAATTCAGGATATCCTGTTTGCATGTTCTGTCAATTTCAACTTGTTCATAGAACTCATCAACTTCTTCCTCTTCTGCAGCTATTGTTTGGGCATACACCTGAATTATAGTTGTGTTGATGTGCATTCCTCATAGACAAATTGAAATTAAGCGTTCACTAACTGCTATGTATTTCATTACAGTTCTTTTCACCATTCCTTTGTCTTTCATTTCCAGATGCAAAATGCCTGATGCCAGTCCATTTGAGTTCGCTGACACCCAACAGATTGAGTTGTACACATTCCATTTCATTCTTGACCACTTCCAACTTCCGTTGGTTCATGCTTCGTATGTTCAATGTGCCAATATGTAAAACATCTTTGCAACATTTTGACTCTCATTTCATGTGCAGCACATACTACTGCACACTAATTTTTGCTTTTAGCACATGGTAAGTGCAAAAACGTACCGCACTTTATTCAGCATGCCCCAATGTATTTACTAAGGATGCACGTTCCTTAGACCACTTTAAGAAATGTAGTGTGCACTAAATTGATTTAAGGGGCACTAACCTGTGAATTAATGCAAATAAGTCAATTAGTGCATATTCCAATGCTATAGCATGCATAAAAATGTCTATTAAAGGGAATATGTGAGATGAATTGAAAAATATATAAGAACATTTGGAAGAATTAAAATAAAATAAAACAAAACAAAACAAAATTAATGTGCCTGCATACATCCCCAATTCTTACAATCGTAGAATCTCTCCTTTTTAAATTCTTCATATTATAAATTAACCTCTTAACAGAATGCCTAGGTTTGGAGGTGAAGAAGGTACCTCTATTTAGCCTACTCTATAAAACACTTCACTTGGTTTGCAGCTTGTCGTGCTGTGAGGGCTTGCGTGCATCAGTGATGCTGAGAGCTAAACTATCGGTAGTTTAACTACTGTCAGGGTCTCCCAAGATGGACAGGTCTCAGCTGAGGTGCCAGACCAAGACAAACCACCCATCTGGGCAGCAGCAGAATGGGATAGTGTTGACGGCGGAGGATCACATGTTTGTGACAACGGCAACAACACCAAACTTAAACTGCGCAGAAGAAAGGCCCGGCAATCTACTTCTGTATCTTGCCATGAAAACCCAATGGATAGTTACAACAAAACAAATTGTGCTATGGTGCTGGAAGATGAGACCCCCAGGTTGGAAGGCACTCAACTAGCTACTGGGGAAGAGCTGAAGACTTTTCAGAGTAAAGCCAGCATTTATGATGTGGTTGGATCAAAGCCTGTGATAAGGAAGCTTATCATAGCTCAGGAAGGAGCTATAGAAAAGGTGAAGTGACTCTGAACAAGCAACCTGTCAGTTCTGGTAGAAATAAGAAAACAGAATTTTCCCATAAAAGACTACCAGTCCCAGAATGCACCAGGTTTCCAACAGCCATTAGAGGAGCTGAAGTGGGGAAACGTGTGTTCAATCAGGAGGGCTATAAGGTAATCCCTAAGCACTCATCTCAAAGGGCAGGGCCTGATTCAGCACAGCTGCGCTGTGTTAGGGAGGAGCACTCATCAAGGCAGAATAAGAGTAAAGTTTATTCTACAGATGACCATCTTCATGATCACCTTGGATATCCAGAGAATGATCATCAGTTTCATCTGAAGGATCATCAGAAGCAGAAGCCAAACCGGAAGGACAGAGAGGGAAAGAGACCCTTTGGAAGAAGGAAGAGAAAAGCCTTTGAGAGGTCTAGAAGAGTCCAAAGCAGTACGTATACTGGGAGGTATTCCAAGGGCCAGCATACACCATTGGACTGGGGAAAGCCAGAGGAATGGTGCTGCAGAGCTAGGAATCACCAGAGGCTACCTGTGAGGGAGACGGCTGCACGTGGAAGGGACCCTAAGACCCGTGCCAGAAGGTATGTGAAGAGAGATCCAGTGTCCAGGGATCTGGATTGGAAGGCTGGACATAAGAACTGGACTACATACTGGCCAGGCTATATAGAGAGGAACTCTAGCAGCAATGGAAGCTCAGGTATGAACACTGATCTATGCCCTAGCTATAACCTTGAAAGACAGCAGGGAAACAAGTATTCTCCTGAAAGTGCTCCATTGAGAGATTCATCTGTGCCAATCCATGATATTGAACCTATGCTTGTTGAAGATGGGGGAATGATTGCAGATGAAGAATGTGTTTATATGGATTGCTCTCTATCCAAACTCCGTTGGTAACTTTCTGTTACAAAGTACAGCAACCATCACAAAGAAATATAAACTTGTTCTTTAATCTACTCAGGAAAGCTCCTGAAGCAGGATTTGACCCACACAGTAGAAAGCAAGCCAGCTAAGGGGTTTCAGCTGGATAACTGCTAGCAATTAAGCCTTACCTAATTGCTTGTGAGCTAGGAGAGAATCACTTCTGAATCTATGTGGGAAGTAATCAGAAGTTAACCTGAAAAGAACAGTTTGTTTCTTGCTTTGTGGCTTTTCATTTGTTGTTTTCCTGATTTTGACTTTGTTTTTCCAAGTTAACACTGAAAGCAAGTTACCTGATTTATGTGCTACCAAGAATATCTGTGTTGGGAGAAATAACCCCATAAATAAATATCATATTGGCTTTACCCAAGAGCACAACTAAATTATTGTCAGCAGCTGAGTCTGGTGTGAATGAACTACATTGCCCACAATACCTTGCAAATCATATAGATATATGCACTTGCCAAGACTGTGAAGATTCTCATCCAGGCAGCCGTCTGACAAGCCCTCGGGAAGTCTGACTGCTGATGTAGCTGCGCATGAAATGAGAGTCAGAAGCTGTAAAGATGTCTTACACATTGGAACATGGAACGTACAAAGCATGAACCAAGGGAAGTTGGAGGTGGTCAAGAATGAAATGGAACGTGTACAACTTGATCTGTTGGGTGTCAGCGAACTGAAATGGACTGGCATCGGGCACTTTGCATCAGATGATCACATGGTCTACTATGCTGGAAATGAAAGACAACGAAGAAATGGTGTTGCATTTATAATAAAGAAGAAACTTGCAAGAACTGTAATGAAATATAATGCAGTCAGCGAACGCTTAATCTCTATTCGTCTACGAGGATTGCCTATCAACACAACTATAATTCAAGTATATGCCCCAACAACAGCTGCAGAAGAGAATGAAATTGAAGAGTTCTATGAACAAGTACAAGCTGAAATTGACAGAACATGAAAACAGGATATCCTGATAGTCATGGGTGACTGGAACGCAAAAGTTGGCAACAAAGAAGAAGGCAAAGTAGTTGGAAAATATGGACTTGGCAACAGAAATGAAGCTGGAGAAAGACTGATAGAATTCTGCAAGATCAATGATCTATTCATCTCAAACACCTTCTTCCAGCAACACAAGCGGCGACTGTACACATGGACTTCACCCAATGGATTGTATAAAAATCAAATTGACTACATCTGTGGAAGTCAACGATGGAAAAGCTCTATAACATTAACAAAGACAAAACCTGGAGCTGACTGTGGTACAGATCATCAACTACTAGTATGCAAACTCAAGCTAAAGTTGAAAAAGAGCAAACCACTCATGAATGCAGCAAAATATGACCTTGAGAATATACCACTGGAATTTAAAGACTGCCTGCAAAATCGATTTGCTGCTTTAGATACAAATGACAGAGCTCCGGAAGAGTTATGGAATGACATCAAGAAGGTTGTGTTGGAAGAAAGCGAGAAGTCTCTACAAAAGGTGAAAAAGCAAAAATGGCCAAAATGGATGATGGAAGAAACTCTGAAAATTGCCCAGAAACGCAGAGAAGCTAAAGCCAGAGGAGAAAGAAAGACAATAACAGAACTCAACAGAGATTTCCAACGTGCAGCAAGACAGGACAAGGAAAAGTACTACAATGACACTTGCAAGGAAATAGAAGCAGAAACTATTAGAGGAAGAACAAGCTACGAGAGTTAAAGAAAAAGTTCCAGCCTCGAATTGGAATGTTACAAGATGCTCAAGGTTCTATGTTGAATGATGCTGAGAAGATCAAGAAAAGGTGGAAGGAATATACAGAGTTTTTATATGATAAAGATCAAGTGGACCAACAGCCGTTTCAACCTGTACCTTATGATCGGGAACCATTGGTTATGAAAGAGGAAGTTGAAGCAGAATTGAAAGCCTTATCAAAGAACAAAGCACCAGGCATTGATAGCATTCCTATAGAAGTATTGCAGCAATCTGATGCAGCTGTTACCATACTTACAAGGCTCTGCCAAGAAATATGGAAGACAACATCATGGCCAACTGACTGGAAAAGATCTGTGTTTATACCAATACTAAAGAAAGGTGATCCAACTGACTGTGGAAATTATCGAACAATCGCTCTGATTCCACATGCCAGCAAGATTCTACTGAAGATTATTCAAAAGAGACTACAACCATACCTGGAACAAGAACTACCTGAAGTGCAAGCAGGGTTCAGGAAAGGGAGAGGAATGAGAGACATCATTGCGGATGTGAGATGGATCCTTGAAAAGACTAAAGAATACCAAAAGGATATCTATTTGTGCTTTATCGACTATAGCAAGGCTTTTGACTGTGTAAACCATGAGAAACTCTGGGCCACATTAAGAAGCATGGGTATACCAGAACACCTGATCGTTCTCTTGCGCAATCTGTACATTGATCAACAGTTCGAACGGAACAAGGAGAAACAGAATGGTTTAAAATAAGCAAAGGTGTAAGACAAGGCTGCATACTTTCCCCCTATCTGTTTAATTTATATGCCGAACAAATCAGAGATATGCAAATACCAATCCCTAATTTAGTGATACTATATGAAATTATCAAAAATAATCACCAAAAGAACCCCCGTGGAAAATTTTGTGTAAACCAATTATCTTTTTGTCGGATGTTCCAGGAAAGGGACATGTACAGGTACTATGTCCTCCACTCAGTTACATCCCTTTTATTAATTTTATTACTAAAAAAACCCCGTCTACTTAACTGAATAAGACGGTTATCGGCAATCCTTGTCAAGCACGACGTGCACGTTTCGGGTCTGTAGCCCTGTCTCAAGTGCTGCCAATACTGCGGTTTCAACTGCCATAAAACGCCAACACTGGCTACTTCCTCAAAAGGGTGCTGGTCTCCAAAGAATGGCTGTATTCCGTCATCAATCACTCATGACAACCAATGAGAACTCCAAGGATACCCCACTGAATAGGGGAAGCCCTGAGGTCATCAAAGCTACGTCAGCGTATGCTTAGCCAATCGATCTCCTTGTTAAGACCAGAAGGATGTACTGATTGAAGCTGAAAAATCCATCGCTGTTCACAGCTTTGCAAACGATTGATACGATCTCCCCCTCGAGGATTAGAAGGTATATGGTCAATGACAGTCCAGCGGAGTTCTTGAAAAGAATGGCCCAAAGCCAAACAATGGTCCACCATTGGAGCTGTCTCAATCCGTTGTCGGAGGCGAGAAGCATGTTCACCAAGCCGTAGTTTGATTTTTCGGGTAGTGCGACCCACATATATCAACGGACAGGGACAGGAAATAAGGTATACAACAAAAGAGGAATTGCAATCAGTTTCCCACCGTCTCTTAAATTGTGTCCCCGTGCCTGGAACTGTCCATTCCAATCCTGTTTCTGCCAATGGGCAGTATTTACAAAAGCCACAAATCCCATGTCCATTATGTGGGAAGGAAGGTGAAGGAGGTCGATCCTGACAAACTGTAGAGTTGGCCACCAAGTCCCCCAAATTTGCCCCGCGTGTAAAGGCTATTGATAAAGGGTTTTGAAAACAGGTATGTAACCCTAATATGGACCAATGTTTCCGAAGAATATGAATCACATCCTTACTAGACGTCATATAAGGTAGTATGCCTACCAAAGGAGGTGTAGATCGTTGTGTGAATTCACTAGATTGTTGATCTGTCAGTAACCATTCGCGATGGGTATAAAAAGCTCGTCGGTAGGCTAGCTTAACTACTTTAGCCGGATAGCCCCTATCCAAAAGACGTTTGTACAAATCCTGAGCTTGTATACGAAAATCCTCTATGGAGGAGCAGATACGACGTAATCTCAGAAACTGGCCATATGGGAGACCTCTCCGTAATGGACCAGGATGGAAACTCTGAAATTTTAACAAACTGTTACGTTGGGTAGGCTTTCGGTATAAAGTAGTCCGAAACTGACCTTCTTCAAATAAAACTGTAACATCAAGGAAGTCAATCTGGCGATCAGCTACTTGTGCTGTAAACGTCAAATTTGTTTTGAGGCTATTAAGCCATAACAAAAAATCCTGTAATTCAGTCAGCGATCCTGACCACAGAAAAAATATATCATCCAGATACCGTTTCCAAAACGGAATGTGTTGAAAATACAGAGAATGGTATAAATAGGTCTCCTCAAAATCAGCCATGTAGAGGGTGGCTATAGATGGTGCCGCTGATGCCCCCATCGCTATCCCAAATGTTTGCAAATAAAATCTCCCCTGGGATAAGAAATAATTACGAGTTAAGACCATCGTAATTAATTCCAACAGAAACTGTCGAGGAAGACGGGGGGGTGCAGTTGTAAATTTGTTGCTCAATAATGCTAAAGCTTCTTCTTGATTGATGTTCGTATAAAGAGCAGCAACGTCTAGCGTCACTAATTGAAATGTACAATTAGGTACCTCCACCGCCATCAATTGTCGTAAGAAATGCGTGGTGTCTTGTATATAAGATCTTACCAAGACAGCTTCTTTCTTCAAGAAAACATCACAATATTGAGACAGGGGTTCTAAAACAGATCCCCTACACGAGACTATGGGTCTACTTGGTGGGGAGACCAAAGACTTATGTATTTTTGGGACGAGATACAGGATTGGAACTTTAGGGAAAGCCGGCGTCAAAAATTGATGTTCCTTTTTTGTTATCCACCCATTTTGAAGTGCCCCATCAACTAACAACTTAACAGCTGTCTGTATATCAAAAGTGGGATCTTGAGGTAATTCACGATAGGTTACTGTATCAGACAAATGAAGATCCAAAAGACGTAAATATTCAGTAGTGGATTGGACCACTATAGCTCCACCTTTATCGGCCCGTCGGATCGTCAGATTAGAATCACTCCGGAGCTGACGTAAAGTTTCCCTATCCTTTTTGTCCAAATTGATCCATGTAGAATCCATTTTTCGTTCAAAATCAGCCAAATCCCGCAATACTAGTTTCTGGTAAGTGAGAATAGAAGGATCCATCACTTCAGGAGGGAGCCATGTAGATTTTGGATGAACCACAGAGATGTCAGGTAACGAAGGTTTATCAGAAAAAAAGTGCAGTATCCGCAATTGTCGAAAAAATCGATGTAAATAGGTCCGTAATTTGAAAGGATCATGATGTACAGTGGGTACATAAGAAAGCCCCAAATTCAAGAGTCGTTCTTGAGAAGAAGTCAGGGGAGTTGACATGAGATTCACCACTATTGATTCATCTGTTGGCGGTATCGTTGTCGCGTCATCGGTGGTTCCCAATCATCTACGTAATAATTTCGACGAGGCCGTCCTCCTCTGCCTTGGCCCTGCCGAAAAACCCGAGTTGATCGGTAAGACTTAGATGTGTCAACTACTCCACCACTATCATCAGTGTCCTCGGAGGAACTATCAAAGGTGACCCGCTTCTGATTAGTAGTATCCGGTGTAGTGTACATCCAATAATAGACTTTCTCAGCCTCATAATCAGATTTGTCACGGAGGAACTTTTTCTGCTTGAGTGACTTCAGATACTCAAAAAAACCTTTAATTTGACGATTCACATCCTCCAATCGAACCTGATAGATATCTTCTGTCAAAGAGGATTTTAATGTGGTTTGGGTCTCCTCAATCTGGGGGTGGTTTCTAAACAGATTGAGGAGACCCAAACCACATTAAAATCCTCTTTGACAGAAGATATCTATCAGGTTCGATTGGAGGATGTGAATCGTCAAATTAAAGGTTTTTTTGAGTATCTGAAGTCACTCAAGCAGAAAAAGTTCCTCCGTGACAAATCTGATTATGAGGCTGAGAAAGTCTATTATTGGATGTACACTACACCGGATACTACTAATCAGAAGCGGGTCACCTTTGATAGTTCCTCCGAGGACACTGATGATAGTGGTAGAGTAGTTGACACATCTAAGTCTTACCGATCAACTCGGGTTTTTCGGCAGGGCCAAGGCAGAGGAGGACGGCCTCGTCGAAATTATTACGTAGAGGATTGGGAACCACCGATGACGCGACAACGATACCGCCAACAGATGAATCAATAGTGGTGAATCTCATGTCAACTCCCCTGACTTCTTCTCAAGAACGACTCTTGAATTTGGGGCTTTCTTATGTACCCACTGTACATCATGATCCTTTCAAATTATGGACCTATTTACATCGATTTTTTCGACAATTGCGGATACTGCACTTTTTTTCTGATAAACCTTCGTTACCTGACATCTCTGTGGTTCGTCCAAAATCTACATGGCTCCCTCCTGAAGTGATGGATCCTTCTATTCTCACTTACCAGAAACTAGTATTGCGGGATTTGGCTGATTTTGAACGAAAAATGGATTCTACATGGATCAATTTGGACAAAAAGGATAGGGAAACTTTACGTCAGCTCCGGAGTGATTCTAATCTGACGATCCGACGGGCCGATAAAGGTGGAGCTATAGTGGTCCAATCCACTACTGAATATTTACGTCTTTTGGATCTTCATTTGTCTGATACAGTAACCTATCGTGAATTACCTCAAGATCCCACTTTTGATATACAGACAGCTGTTAAGTTGTTAGTTGATGGGGCACTTCAAAATGGGTGGATAACAAAAAGGAACATCAATTTTTGACGCCGGCTTTCCCTAAAGTTCCAATCCTGTATCTCGTCCCAAAAATACATAAGTCTTTGGTCTCCCCACCAAGTAGACCCATAGTCTCGTGTAGGGGATCTGTTTTAGAACCCCTGTCTCAATATTGTGATGTTTTCTTGAAGAAAGAAGCTGTCTTGGTAAGATCTTATATACAAGACACCACGCATTTCTTACGACAATTGATGGCGGTGGAGGTACCTAATTGTACATTTCAATTAGTGACGCTAGACGTTGCTGCTCTTTATACGAACATCAATCAAGAAGAAGCTTTAGCATTATTGAGCAACAAATTTACAACTGCACCCCCCCGTCTTCCTCGACAGTTTCTGTTGGAATTAATTACGATGGTCTTAACTCGTAATTATTTCTTATCCCAGGGGAGATTTTATTTGCAAACGTTTGGGATAGCGATGGGGGCATCAGCGGCACCATCTATAGCCACCCTCTACATGGCTGATTTTGAGGAGACCTATTTATACCATTCTCTGTATTTTCAACACATTCCGTTTTGGAAACGGTATCTGGATGATATATTTTTTCTGTGGTCAGGATCGCTGACTGAATTACAGGATTTTTTGTTATGGCTTAATAGCCTCAAAACAAATTTGACGTTTACAGCACAAGTAGCTGATCGCCAGATTGACTTCCTTGATGTTACAGTTTTATTTGAAGAAGGTCAGTTTCGGACTACTTTATACCGAAAGCCTACCCAACGTAACAGTTTGTTAAAATTTCAGAGTTTCCATCCTGGTCCATTACGGAGAGGTCTCCCATATGGCCAGTTTCTGAGATTACGTCGTATCTGCTCCTCCATAGAGGATTTTCGTATACAAGCTCAGGATTTGTACAAACGTCTTTTGGATAGGGGCTATCCGGCTAAAGTAGTTAAGCTAGCCTACCGACGAGCTTTTTATACCCATCGCGAATGGTTACTGACAGATCAACAATCTAGTGAATTCACACAACGATCTACACCTCCTTTGGTAGGCATACTACCTTATATGACGTCTAGTAAGGATGTGATTCATATTCTTCGGAAACATTGGTCCATATTAGGGTTACATACCTGTTTTCAAAACCCTTTATCAATAGCCTTTACACGCGGGGCAAATTTGGGGGACTTGGTGGCCAACTCTACAGTTTGTCAGGATCGACCTCCTTCACCTTCCTTCCCACATAATGGACATGGGATTTGTGGCTTTTGTAAATACTGCCCATTGGCAGAAACAGGATTGGAATGGACAGTTCCAGGCACGGGGACACAATTTAAGAGACGGTGGGAAACTGATTGCAATTCCTCTTTTGTTGTATACCTTATTTCCTGTCCCTGTCCGTTGATATATGTGGGTCGCACTACCCGAAAAATCAAACTACGGCTTGGTGAACATGCTTCTCGCCTCCGACAACGGATTGAGACAGCTCCAATGGTGGACCATTGTTTGGCTTTGGGCCATTCTTTTCAAGAACTCCGCTGGACTGTCATTGACCATATACCTTCTAATCCTCGAGGGGGAGATCGTATCAATCGTTTGCAAAGCTGTGAACAGCGATGGATTTTTCAGCTTCAATCAGTACATCCTTCTGGTCTTAACAAGGAGATCGATTGGCTAAGCATACGCTGACGTAGCTTTGATGACCTCAGGGCTTCCCCTATTCAGTGGGGTATCCTTGGAGTTCTCATTGGTTGTCATGAGTGATTGATGACGGAATACAGCCATTCTTTGGAGACCAGCACCCTTTTGAGGAAGTAGCCAGTGTTGGCGTTTTATGGCAGTTGAAACCGCAGTATTGGCAGCACTTGAGACAGGGCTACAGACCCGAAACGTGCACGTCGTGCTTGACAAGGATTGCCGATAACCGTCTTATTCAGTTAAGTAGACGGGGTTTTTTTAGTAATAAAATTAATAAAAGGGATGTAACTGAGTGGAGGACATAGTACCTGTACATGTCCCTTTCCTGGAACATCCGACAAAAAGATAATTGGTTTACACAAAATTTTCCACGGGGGTTCTTTTGGTGATTATTTTTGATAAGAACAAATCAGAGAAGCAGGATTGTATGAAGACAACAGAGGTGTGAAGATTGGTGGAAGACTCATCAACAACCTTCGCTATGCTGATGATACTACATTACTGGCTGAAAGTAAAGATTATCTGAAACATTTGCTTCTCACAATCAAAGAACATAGTCTCAAAATGGGCCTGCACCTTAATGTAAAGAAGACAAAGATCATGACAACTGGCATAATCAACAGGTTCATCGTTGAAGGAGAACAAATTGAAATCGTGAAGAACTTTAACCTACTTGGATCAACTATCAATAAAGAAGCACCAAGCAGTCAAGAAATCAAATGACGCATTACTCTTGGCAGAATGGCTATGAAAGACCTAGATAAGATTCTCAAGAGCAGAGATGTCTCTCTCCATACAAAGATTCAACTTGTTCAAGCCATGGTATTTTCAATAACATCATATGGATGTGAAAGCTGGACAGTGAAAAAGACAGACAGGAAGAAAATTGATGCCTTTGAATTATGGTGCTGGCGGCGAATACTGTGTATACCATGGACTGCCCGGAGAACAAACCAGTCGGTACTAGAAGAGATCAAACTTAAGCTTTCTTTAGAAGCTCAGATGACAAGACTTCGACTTTCATACTTTGGACACATCATGCGAAGAGAGAGATCGTTAGAGAAAGACATCATGCTTGGCAAGATAGAAGGTCAACGCAAAAGAGGAAGGCCAGCAATGAGATGGATCGATACAATAACAGCAGCTACGGGTACCAGTCTGTCAACAATGAGCCGCCTGACTGAAGACCGAACACAATTTAGGATAGCTATCCAGAGGGTCGCCATGAGTCGACTCCGACTCGACGGCACTTAACAACATAAAACACATAGGTGCCTACGTGTCTTTATAAAATATTGGCAGAAATCCTGCAAAAATAGCACCTTGCTTTTCGGTGCTGACATTTATGCCTGCTTAGGAGCACGTCTACATGTCAGTGTGTAAAACATGTACTTAAATCACGATGCCACCCTATTCTACAAGAACTTGCATCACACACACTTTCAGGCATGACTTAATTTTATAAGAGGCCTTCTACACACAAAAAAGGTTTATTAAATTAGTAAGAGGGAAATTTTAGAACTGGCCATGTAAGTGGATGTGGCCAGTATATGGTCCTGTCTAAAACTGCCCCTTACCTGCATTGAGCAGCAACAGGCACAGGTGTATAGTTATGTCTGCTAAGTCTCTGCTAGAATCTACCTATATACTTTGCATTTTGCAAACTACATGTGTAAACTCAACCATTTGACCCTGGGAACCTCTCACTTTAGAGACATTTATAAATATGTATCGGATCACTGCCTACAAACCAAAACCTTCAGGTAATGGGGAATGTTTGCACAAAATAAAACCAGACCCCATGTATTAATATTGGAGGATCACTGCCTTTTCATTCTTTTACACATGCTCCTTATTTTAGAAATGGCTCTTTCCACACCTAAAGCCCAGTGTTACACATGAACACTCTGTGTAGAAATTACCTCCTATGTTAACAAAATGATTGAGAAGAGAAAGTGGTAGCCAAACATGGTTCAAAGCTGAAATGTTTCCTCTGCTGAAAATCATCACAGATAGCTTAGTTTGGATAAATACATTTAATCTGTACGCCAGTTATAGCCAAGGGGATGCCAAATTCCTTCTCTCATACCACAGAAGAGCTAGATTGAGAACAGTATGTATTTTAGGTATCTTAAAAGAAGTTCACAAGGGGAGAAACTGATTCAAAATTAAGCATTGTTTAATATCTGTATTCAACACAAATACTTCAGTTTTAAGATTCAGTGAAGCTGCACAGTTCAAAACGTCTGCTGGGACTAGACACAGCACTGAAAACATACTAATGAATCTTTGGCCAACCCATTGACATCAAACGGTGAAATCATTTCAAGGTGATCCAGAAATGTTTGCAAAATTGTTAAACTAATATTGTTTTCCACTTATGTATGTTCTGTTGGTCTGGACATTCAGTAACACACCTTATTAGGTCTTCCAGAACTCAGCCACGCCCATCATATATAATAATTGCTGTGCTATGTGCAATACAATATTTCATTTCTTACCGGAATTCTCATAGGTATCCATAGCATAGCTTTCAGTCTTTCTCTCATCTATCACATGGTCATAGGTAATGTGTGGAATGGGTAACATTTTGTCAGAAGACCCCACACCATTGTCTTTCTCCATTTTGAACTTCTTCTTTTTCCCCTGCTGGAAATTAAAATATAATTCTACATTTAGTTTCCAAGAGTAAATGAGATTCTCCATCCAGACAACCCTCACGTTCATTATGTTACTTCACCCACTCATTGCCATGTAAATATCTCATGTATATAATCAACCCTGTTATCCAAGCTACTCTTTACTATGTAAAAATCTCATGTATATAGTTACCCCTGTTATCCAAGTTTGGATCCCTGTTCTATGTAAAACCAAACAGCATGTTGTTATGGTCGTTGTGTTATAATGTAAACCGCGCTGATGCCAAATAGCGCGGTATATAAGAATTTGTAATAAATAAATAAATAAATAATAATAATAAATGATCACTGTGAAGGGATCTTTTTTGCACTTAGAAGAATTAAATCTATCCAACATTTCCTAAATATAAAAATTCTTCTTCATGCCTTAGTAATCAACAAGATTGACTACAGCAATTCATTGCTTGCGGGGGGCCCTTTCTTATCAGAAAAAGCATCTTCAACTTGTGCAAAATGCGGTAGTTAAAATGATCTATCATGCTACGAAGACAGACCACGTCTCCTCTTCCTTTGAATTGCCATATTCAGTTTAAATTTTGAAGATTACTCATCGAACCTTGCACACGGGTTTACCCCTTTATCTCTCATCATGTTTAATTCCCTACTATCTTACTAGCTCCTTAAAATCTTCACAAGGTAATTTTCTGGTGGTCCCTCATTTACAAGGTTATATCTCAATCACTCTCTTAACTGCTTTTAGTTGTGTTTTATTTATCCAGATTTGTATACCACTTTCTCCTTCAATCAAAGTGGTTGTTTACATAGGTTGGGATGACATTAAATAGGGGTGACTGGACGTACACAGAGACTAAGGTGGGTGGTATCATTGTACATTTATGCTTGTGAAAGGGGTCTTTAGTATGTTTGGTTGTAACGGTCTATGAATAGATAGGTCTTAAGGGCTTTACGGATGTCTTTGAGCTAATTTGTTGCCCGCAATTCATCCGGTAGGGAATTCCAGAGGGCTGGTGCGAAGAGGGATATGGCTCTTTTGGAAGTTACTTGTTTTGTTTTAGGGTAGCCAGTGGGTACACGGAGTCTATTGCTGCTATTGTTTCTTTTGGGTCTGTGGATTTTATTTTATTTATTTATTTAATTGGATTTTTATACCGCCTTATCATACAATCAAAGCGGTTTAACAAGAGAGAAAATTAGTAATAGTGAAAAAATCTGTGATAATATATACATAGTTTGTAAATATATGATTAAATGTTTTTGGAAAAGGTGCACTATATATATTGTGAGCTATACTATAAAGTGAGCTATTGTACAATGTATATATAAATAATTGCTTTCTTAAAAATTAATTAGTTGATTGCATGACCGTAGTGCTCCGTAAACAAAACTGTTTTCAGTTGTTTTCTAAAGTCTTTGATGTCCTGAGCTGCTCTCAGATCATTAGGTAGGGAGTTCCAGATGGAAGTCGCAGCAAACGAGAAAGCTCTCTGAGGTCTCCTTGCGTGTTTTTCTGATGTCATTTGAGGAGCTGATTCTATTTTCAGATACACTTCTCCTGGGTATCAAACTGTGGAGTACATCTGCCGTGCATAGATGAATGATCTTGAATATGTTTATGGTGGTTTTGTATCTTGCTCGTGCAGTGATTGGCAGTCAGTGCAGTTGCCGGAGTACAGGTGTTCTCCAATTTCATCCAAAACTAACTCTAAAATGCATCTTTCTAGTGATGTGTCAGTTTCTTGTACTGCTCATACTGCACTGGCAATTATTGTGCTGCTACTTCACATTGGATAATGTTTTTGTTTTACATGATCATAATCTATATGCCACCTTGTTGTATCTGTGAAAGGTGGAATATCAAATAGGTGGGAGGAGTGGCCTAGTGGTTGGGGCAAGGTACCTCAGGCCGGAAGGTCGGCGGTTCAAATCCCACTAGAGGACAGCAACTTTGGGCCGGAAGGACTGGGGTTTCTAGTCCCACAGGTGCTCCTTGTGGTCTTGGGCAAACCAATTAACCCTTCATTGCCCATGTTCCCTGTAAAATAGGTATCTCCAAGTTATAATGCCCTGTTCAATGTAATTTCAGTTTGTTTAATGTAAACCGCCTTGATATCATGAAAGGCGGTATATAAGAAATGTTAAATACAGTGGTGTGCAAAAGTCTGGAATCACTTGTTAATTTGATGTTTTTTCAACTTTGTGACCTTATATCTTAATTTCTTTTTCCTCGCAGTGGCCTTTTCTGTGTATCTCATGATAAGTGATAGATTTGGCTATTAGGGCCAACTTTTAGTATTGGTTTGGCCCTTATTTTCTGAGTTTGTTCCCCATAGTTGTCCAGTTGATAGATATTCTGTGAAAATCACAATGTACATCATTGGCCAATGATATATTATTGTAAGTATGCTTTAAAATATTATGGACGCACGCCAGGTTTCCTTCAAATTAATGTATGTGGCCTTGAAAAAGGCAGTTTTTATGTGTCAGTGATGGCTCAGTATTTGATAGGCCACCCTTTGTTCTTGATCACCTGACTGCACCTTGTCGGCATTGAATGAACCAGTCTGACAAGGTGATCGTTGGTGACAACGTGGTTCCAAGCTGCAATGAGTGACTCAATCAGCTCACGCTTTGATGTCGGATGCCTCTTGGATATTTCCAAGGCCACCTTGTGCCACAGGTTCTCGATTGGATTCAGATCTGGAGACTGGGCAGGCCAGTCCATTGACTTGATGTTGTTCCGCTGCTTCCAGCTGATCACCTGTCTGGAGCGATGGCAGGGTGCATTGTCATCTTGGAACAGGAAATGGCCAGGAAACAGCTGGTGTGCTGATGGCACCATGCACCTTTGCAGTATGGTGATGTACTTGGCCTCGTTGACCATTCCATTGATGATGTGAAGATGTCCAACGCCACTGGCAGCCATGCAGCCCCAGACCATGACCTTCAAAGGATGCTTCACAGTCAGGTTGAGACACTCAGGCTTGAATTTCTCTCCAGGAAATCTCCTCACATAGGTGTGGGCCTGGTTACCAAACAGGCAGAAGGTGCTTTCATCCCTGAATAGCACCTTTTCCCACATTTCAGTCGACCAGGTTGAGTGCTTTCTCGCCCATACGATCCGTTGCGCCTTTGGTATGTCAGTCATCAGTGGCTTATTCCATGCTTTGCAGCTCTGGAGACCAAACTGCAGGCACTGGTGACAAACTGTTGATGAGCTGACACTGTCCTCACTCTTGTCTAACCACTCTCGAAGTAGCTAAGGAGAGGTCAACTTGCAATTAGTCATTGAAATGCATCATAATGCGCGGTCCTGGTGTGATGTTGATGCACATGGATGACCTGAACGAGGCCTGTCCACCACTGAATCCTTTTCTTTCTTCTTCTGTATAATCTTAACAACAGCGCTTTGACTGCAGCCAACTTTCCTGGCTATCTGATGGCTTGAAAATCCTTCCTTGCTCATAAAGGACACATGAACACGCTCCTCCGTCAGGGTCCAAGTCATCTTCTTGTTCGATCCAGAAAGCGTATGAAATTCAAAAATTCTGTGCATTTTTATAGCTGCACTGTTGGCTAGATATCTGCATTGTGATTGGTTAGTGAAACCAGCCTCCTGATTGGTCAGAAATAACATGTGCATATTGGATAATCTCGGTCCAGTTTTGACGCAGGATTCACAAAAATCGCAGTAGCTATCTCCCAGTGTCTGTATAGTATTTAAATTGGAAGCAAGGCATGCAAAAAAGTCAACTCTAATAGCCAAATGTATCCCTTTAACGTGGTAGAAAGATGAATATGCTGGGCTAACACAAAATTTTAAAAAAATCATTAGAAAGTATGAAAAACGCAAAACTCACAAGTGATTCCAGACCTTTGCACACCACTGTAAATAAAATAAATAAATAAATAAAATAAACAAATTACAATAGTCCCATAAAAGAACTTTTAGAAAAGGAGGACATGATTCATTTCAATTTTTTATATTCTGCCCAATCATCAAGGTTCTAAGCAGCTTAAAAATTCGAAATATGTTATGACAATACCATTAAAAACACATCATCATCAACAAAATATTGCACATTGACAAGGTCATTTTAAAAGGGATAGCTCGATGTGCACATTTGAGCATGAATATTTCATTCCCATTTTATAAAGACAGCCACGCACATATTTTACCTTTTAAAATAGGGGCACAAGAGATTGGAAACACAAATAATATAGGCCACAGTGAATTACACCTGCACTAGAACTGGTGTAAATGATGGCGTGCATTTTATACGCGCTGCATTCTATCAAGTACATGTGTAACTGTGTGCTCCGCCCAAACCCCACCCATGTGCATGCCCACAGAAAGTATGCATGATAGGTCGTGTCCACACTTACAGAATTGTGCTTGCAGAATTTATGCATGTAAGGGCTCGTTTATGTTTAGTAATGACTAGAATCCCTTAACATATATGCGCAAATGACGCATATTTACGTAGCCTTTTATAAAATTACCCTTGAAGGAGGTAATTTTCTATCAGGGCACCTAGGTTAAGACTCCCAAAAGACTCCTATTTGAAGACTATTTAATATATACAAGTATTTAATAGATACAAGCAGGCACTTATTTGTCTTAGAAAATACTAAAGCGGCAGAGGTCGCATCTTAAATTCAAGTGTGGATATTTATACCTTCTTTATAGCAGGCATAAGTGAATGCGTGCAAAAGCTTTGCATGTATGTGTGTATAGTAAGGTATTTTATAATCAATGTGTGCATATGCGAACTCCGCCCAGATCGCGCCCCCGCTGTGCCTACCAGCAAAGTACAAGCCATCATGTCAAAGCATATACTTTTCTGCTGATTTGTATTTTATAAGGGACCATTAATGCGTGTAAACCGCCACATACGTGCATTAATGCTTTATAAAATTACTTCCTAAAAAGGGCGGGAAGACAAGTCCGTCTTATTCTATGATAAAATACTAGGATCAGAAACAAACCCGATACCATTTGGCAATGAATTCCAAAGATTTGGAGCCACCACTCTTAACAGAGGATATCACAAAAGAATTCGGATGATGCGAGCACAAAGGGAGTAGGACTCGGTTATAACACTAGAAAAAAAATGGTCTTTACAGAAAACATGGCGAATGCAAGGAATGTCCTCCAGGGGAGATGAAGGCAGAACTAGTAAAGGAATACATGAAAGCCTGGGATAGACAGAAGAGCCCCATTTGTAAAGCAATGAAGAGTAGGCCAGAGATCAACTGCAGTCTATGACATGGCAACAGGAAGGGGCAGCAAGGTTTTGCAGTTATTGCACATTAATTGCCAAAATTAATGAATGGTAAATATAGACACCTCTATGTTCACACTCTGAGAGAATAATGCAAATGTCTTAACACTGGTTTATTCCGAGGGTCCCTTATTGACAGCGATATGTTTTGACATGTAGCTATAATGAACCCTTCTCCGAGTCTGACTGCGTCAATTAGTCTTAATGCAGCAGATAATGCAGCGCTGTTAACTGTTTACATGCAGTAACTATCACCACTAACTGTAAAGCACAGTCCCTACCCATTTCCCATCCCATTCTGCATTAGGTGGTCAATGCAGTAATTAACATGTCAAGCTGCCATGTCCTTAGCATGGGCCCACACCGTTAATACCAACTAATTCTCAAGTTAACTGATTAGTGCGCTTTCAAGACGAGCTGGGCCTTACGGGCCTTGTAGAATATGAAATCAGATATTTCTATGTTTAGAAAGAAGATACTGCCTACAGCTTCTTGGTTCAACTATATTCCTAAGCATCTACGTTCACTAACACGGCTCTTCCTACCATTCTCATATTACAGTATTCCATGTTCTTTTATCCCCTGGAGTTTTAGTGTACTTGATGTTGATGTTCTAGGTAAAGCTTAAATTTAAGATTCAAGTATTCTATAAACCATTTTGACTGTAAAAAAAAAAGCATCAATAGAAAAGCTAAATAAAGAAACAAACTATATTACATTTCTCAAGTTTTTAGCAATGTAAAACAACAGGGGCTGGAAGGAAAGTTTGTCTTTTTGTGAATTCTACTAAGATCTGCAACAGGTTGGACACCTTTGAGAAAGACACACAACGAGAAACGGCAAAGTCAAGCAGTCTAATGCTTAACAGTTAAGAATTAGCACAAAAAAGTACAGAGTGCTGAAAGCCAGTGGGAGCCAAGATGCTGATGCGCATCAATCAGGAGAGAGACAATGTCTGATGGTCTCAAGCTTGGGAACAGCATAATACGGTATAGCACAGCCAGTGTGAGACATGAGTTACCAGTGGAGACTACAGGACATGCAGCCAGAATAATAATTTAATATCAAGCCAATGGTGGTCAGCGCTTTTTTTAAAATGCCGAATGCTGTGGGTAACAAAAGAAATCTGAATATCCAGCTGCAGTATCCAGATAGCAGCTACCCCTGACTATTCAGATTTTGCGGTCTGCAGTGGTGATTATCCAGATAGCAGTAATTTTCAGCCGCTATTCAGATACCGGATCCATATGTACACATAGAGCGTGATAACGTACAAGTCCAGCCCATGGACACGTCTAAAACAAAAACGGGCCCCCTTTAAACCTAATTCCGCATCCGCGGGTCTAGATGTGCCCACTGGTCCAGGTGTATTTGGTGGGCATGTGGCAAGGGTCTTGGACACGGGGAAACATTTTGGATGTCCCCGCACCCACTGTATTCTGAAACGTTTCATGTTTCGGATCCTGCACATCCCCACGATGTACCCAGGAACACCACGCCCCACGGGAAAAATGTGCATCTTCTAAGCTGCTTATCACAGATATTAGTTTGCAGTGCACACTAGACATAAATACCAATGAGAAATGACAGCTGCTGCAACCTAGACCATATAGCAGTCCCCGTCATGCCCTGAAAACTGCTAGGTAAGCCCAGTGCACCCCAAAATGATATACAAGAATGTAAATATGAACATGTCAGGACAAACCTTGCACCAAATGGTACGTGGCATTAGGAACCGGCCTCAGTGATTTCTGCCCTGCTCATCTCTGTAAACAAACCTGAAACTGCTGGGGATGGACCCTCACCAAGTGCACAAAACCTCAAACTAACCTTGCAGGTCCCCAAAAGATGCATAATATTGCTGAGCAACAAATGTATGCCCTTTTCATGCCTCTGGCCTGTAAGTGCACTCATTCTGCTGCTCTGCACTACCATTCCCCTCTTATCTCTCCCTCCCCCCATGAACACCGGTCTTCTGTCAGATTGCTTCTATCTGTGCCCTTCCCCTCTACTGCCAAATCCAGACATCGCTCCCTTCACCTTGTTGCTCCGTATGCCTGGAACAAACTACCTGAGACTGTATGTCAGGCTTTGTCTCTGGATCTTCTCAAATCTAGGCTGAGCGCGTACCCCATTGGTGCCGCTGTTGGATCAGATCTGTCTAAGCGCCCTTGTGTTTCCTGACCATTCCCCCTGGATGTATCCTGTTCACAGCTGCTGTGTTTGAACTGACTAGATTGTAAGTTTTGCTGAGCTGGGACCATCTGTTACGTGTATCTGTGCAGTGCTGCATATGCCTTGTAGCACTATACAAATGATCAGTAGTATTAGTATTAGTAGGTCCTTCTGGCTATGGCATCTGATTCCCACCTATCTGGGTACTGACAGCTACACCTGTCCCATCATGGCGTATGTCGGACTTTATACATTTGCTATCTGTGGGGTAACCCTGCCTGCCTTCCCATAGCCAGCTTTGTGGCACTGCTCCCCTGGTCAGGCCTGTGTGGGCATGGGAGGGGAGATCCCTGCGCCATCACACCAAGTAGCCAGACTCCAGATATATCACCACTCTCGCAGCCCTCATTGATCCTGGCCTGGGTACTGATGTAAGCCACATGGGACAATCTGAGGAATGTTAGCACTATATCAGTCATGTCTCCCAGTGCCAGGCACAGTGGATTTACGGCTGTCCTATCACACTGCCAACAATATCTGATCTCATTAGAGTACCCTATATAAAATAATCCAGAAGGAATCAGCATGGGTTTCCTATGGCTAAATGTCAAAACATATCCCCATCAATAATAAGGGCATTCAGCAGTGCAAACAGCAAACAGCACAAATGCATGCTCAACAGCAATACTATTGGTCCCACAAAATGTGCATTTTGGGCATGCATTAGTGCTGTTTGCAGGGTTGAGTGCCTTTATTCTGAGGGTCCCTTATTGAAAGGGATATGTTTTGACATGTAGCTATAGTGAATCCTCTCTGAGTTTGACTGCCCAATCACACTGGCACCTGGTACTGCCGAGGCTTTCATATGCCCCCTGAATTGTAGATGAGCACACCAGATCCCTCCGTGCACCTCTCAAACCACATACACACTCATTTTCTGTCACAAAAACATGATTCTGCCAGAGATGCCCTGAACCTATGCATAACAGCTATGACATAACAATCACATGGAGTACCAGGACTACAAATATGATCTCAGTTTCCTGCCCAAAAAGGAATCCTGTCCTTGCTCATGCCCAGGACCATGCCTAGCCCTGTGTGAGCAGTGCAGCTGCACAGGGCGCAAAGGCTTAAGGGGCGCATTTCAGCTGTCTGCCATTGCCTGCCGCCACCACTTTTACTACTCTCAGTGGCGGCAGGCAACGGCAGACAGCTGAAATGTGCCCCTTAAGCCTTCTCGCGGCACACTAAGCAGGTCTTGTCCCTCCTTCCTCTGACGTGGCGTCAGAGCAGGGAGAGACAGATCTGCTTAGTGTGCTGGCAACTTTCACATCGGGCGCGCCCCTTCTCTCCCGCCGCCATCCAGAAAGTGGCGAGATGGAGGTTGTCAGACGGCTGCCTGGGTGAGAATGTTCACAGTCTTGGCAAGTGCATATATCAATATGATTTGCAAGGGATTGTGGGAAATGCAGTCCATTCACACCAGACACAGCTGCTCACAATAATTAGTTGTGCTTGAGTGTAAAGCCAATAAGATATTTATTTATGGGGTTATTTCTCCCAACACAGATATGCTTGGTAGCACATAAAACAGGATACTTGCTTTCAGTGTTTAACTTAGAAAAACAAAATCAGGAAAACAACAGCTGAACTTGTCAGGCAATCAAAGCAAAAGAATAAAGACCTGGTTGGTAACAAACTGGTCTTTTCTGTAGGCTTTAGCTAATATTTTCTTAGCAGTGTATCAAACAACAAACAAAATCCACAAAAAAGGGAAAAACTGTTCTTTTCAGGTTAACTTCTTATATCTTCCCACATAGATTCAGAGCTCACAAGCAATTAGGTAAGGCTCAATTGCTAGCAGTTACCCAGTTGAAACCCATTAGCTGGCTTGCTTTCTACTGCGTGGCTCAAATCCTACTTCAGGAGCTTTTCTGAGTAGATTAAAGAACAAGTTTGTATTTCTTTGTGATGGTTGCTGTACTTTGTAACAGAAAATTACCAAAGGAGTTTAGACAGAGAGCAATCCATATATTCACAGCCTGTATCTAAGACCGCTCCTTCCCCTTCTTCAACAATCATGGGTTCAATATCAGGGATTGGCACAGAGGAATTTCTCAATGGAGCACTTTCAGGAGAATACTTGGTTCCCTGCTGTCTTTCAAGGTTATAGCTAGGGCATAGATCAGTGTTCATACCTGAGCTTCCATTGCTGTTAGAGTTCCTCTCTAAATAGCCTGGCCAGTATGTAGTCCAGTTCTTATGTCCAGCCTCCCAATCCAGATCCCTGGACACTGGATCTCTCTTCACATACCTTCTGGCACGGGTCTTAGGGTCCCTTCCACGTGCAGCCGTCTCCCTCACAGGTACCGTCTGGAGATTCCTAGCCCTGCAGCACCATTCCTCTGGCTTTCCCCAGTCCAATGGTGTAAGCTTGCCTTTTGAATGTCTCCCAGTATACGTACTGCTCTGGACTCCTTTAGACCTCCCAAATGCTTTTCTCTTCTTTCTTCCAAAGGGTTTCTTGCCCTCTGTCCATCCGCTCTGGCTTCTGCTTCTGATGATCCTCCAGATGATGAAGCTGTCCAAGATGAGCATCTCCAAGCTGATCCTGAGGATGAGGATCTCCCAGATGAAACTGAGGATGAGGATCAAGATGAGGATAATTCTCTGTAGAATAAACTCTACCTTTATTCTGCCTAGATGAGTGCTCCACCCTCGCACAACGCAGCTGTGCTGAATCAGGCCCTGCCCTTTGAGATGAGTGCTTGGGGATTACCTCATAGCCCTCCTGATTGAACACATGTTTCCCCACTTCAGCTCCTCTAATGGCTGGTGGAAACCTGGTGCATTCTGGGACTGGTAGTCTTTTATGGGAAAATTCTGTTTTCTTATTTCTACCAGAACTGACAGGTTGCTTATTCAGAGTCACTTCACCTTTTCTATAGCTCCTTCCTGAGCTATGTTAAGCTTCCTTATCACAAGGTGCACGGGGGGGGGGGGGGGGGCTGCGCCCAATGTGCAAGTCGCACAGGCCCTGCTCACACCCATACTATCCCTGCATCAAAAGTCTCATTTTTCTGAACATGGAAATTGTTAGGGTTACACAGATTGGCTCCTTTAGCACAAATAGTACATAAGTGCATAGCCTGAACAAACACTGTTGCTCTTCTCAATATTCCTGTACCTTTCAACATTCCCTCACCTCTGCTCCCTGTACCTTAAGACTGCATCTTGTGTTTTTCCAGACTGCAGTCACACCAGTTCAAAACATACTTATCAGAACCATTCTTCTATATGGGACGAATTGCAGAGCACTGCAGAATATTTTCTAAGTCCTAGCCTTATACCACATTTCATCAGAAATAACGTGGACATTTCTGGGGAATACTTAATACGTACGTGAGCCTTTCCTGAATACTCTTTCTACGCCTCTACAGATGACCACGCTCCCACAAAGCCCTCTCCCACCCACATTCTGAGATCCCCGTGCTAGCGCCGTAGACGTGCATGTCAGCAGTGTTTCAGAATATGGTCTGGAACGTTTTTGGCACATAAACGTCCTCGCTGCACGTACAAACCCCTTATTCATGTTCTGGAATAACCCCTAGAGAATATTGGTGCTGAAAATCTCCACAATCCAGACAAGTGCTGGCTCTTCCGCAGCGCTGCCGAGACACGTCCTGGTAAGTGGATAAGCCCTTTTGAAAATCAGACCCAGTTTCCTTATATGTGTTGGTGTTAATCCATCGGCTATTTAGTGTGAACTCTATTTTGCAAATAACAATCTGACACTCTTTCCCTAGAACAGTTACTGTGCTCTGATTATTATTCTGTTGGGTCGTCTTCCTTCGGTAAAACACGTTTATTAGCACCCCTCACAGGAATCCAAGTTTATTTCTGCTGGTAAAAGCCGTCATTTGCATATATATATATTCATTTATAAATAATAACATGGCAATATTTTCACATACATTTTTGCTAAGCTCTATATTCCCTTCTACATGGAAGTATTCTGAATTTGGGTTGACCCCCCAAACCCCCAACCCCTGCCTCTCGAAAATAAGCAAGATGCTATTGCAGTACCATCACCAGTTTCTTGGGCTTCGGACTAGGAGATGCAATTTGGAAATTCCGGGATGATTTCCTTATGTATATTTTCCACGTTGCGGAGTCTGGGTTTTCTGCCGCGTAGCACCTCCACGCAGTCTGAAATGAAAAGAAACACACTATTGACTACTTCACTTGCTAAAAGGGACAATCAACATATTAGCAGATACTTTACTTTATTAGCCCTTTGAAGAATGTTTCATAGCATATGAAACATCTATAGATTTTTGGCAGTTTGCCAGGTTTTTTCTTCACTGGATAGGTTCAAACTCTTATGGAAATGGGAAACCAAACAGACCCTCTGTGCTTCAAAAATAATTATTTACCGGCTCTTATTTTGTGTATATATAAGAGTGTCTATACTGGCCGGCCCTTTCATTAGGTGAACTAGGTGGTCTAGAATGCCATACACTGGGGGCGGCAAAATCCCAGAAATCCCTTGAGTGCTGCCTGCTGAGAGCTGATAAAATCTTTAAAACTGGCAGCCAGCAATTCCTGACTACTATTAAAGCTTTGGAATTACAGAGCTTAAAAAGGGAGAGAGGAGGCATTGTGGGTTAAACTAGAAAGAGGGAAAGAGAAATCTATTTGCATTGGTGTGATATACAGACCTCCCTCACAAGAGGAAGAGGTGGATCAGAGAATTAATTGAAGACATGCGCAGCATTGCTAGGAAAGGGGAAGTGCTACTGATAGGAGATTTCAATATGCCAGATGTTGATTGGCACATTCCTGCTGCAGTATCATCTAGAAGTAAGGAGATCCTGGATTCTCTACAGGGAGAACTATTCAGGCAATTGGTAACAGACCCCACACGTGAAGGGGCCATACTGGACTTGTTGCTTACCAATGGTGAAAGTGTTTCTGATGTTGTAGTGGGAGATCATTTTGCATCCAATGATCACCAGATGGTGTGGTTTAGTATTAGAACTAGGGCTGTTAGAATCCATTCCAAGGTGAGGATCTTAGACTTTAGGAAGACTAACTTTGCGAAGATGGGCCAATATCTCAGGGAGTCGTTAGTGGGATGGGAACAGCAGGGGGATGTAGAAAAACCGTGGGCAAAACTGAAAGGGGATATTTTAAGGGCAACCAACCTTTTTGTTGAAAAGGGAAATAAAGGTAAAAGGAAAAGGAGACCAGTATGGCTTTCGAAAGAAGTAGCTGAAAAAGTGAAGAAAAAGAGGGAAGCCTTCATGAAATACAAGAGATCACAGAGAAAGGAAGACAGGCATCTGTATTTGGAAAAACTTAGAGAAGCTAGCAAAGTTATCAGGAAGGCAAAGATTTAAAAGGAGGAGGAAATAGCCAATGCAATAAAATGGGGGATAAGACATTTTTCAGATATGTTAGTGAGAAGAGGAAGGGAAAAAGTGGTATTGTCAGACTCAAGGGTGCAGGGGGGGAATATGTAGAAGCTGATAAGGATAAAGCGGAATTGCTTAACAAATATTTCTGTTCTGTGTTCACAGATGAAGAACCAGGATCAGGACCTCAGAAAACACCCACAAACAGGAACGGAAGCGAGGGACATCTTGAAGAATTTTCAGAAGACTGCGTTCGTGAGAAACTAGCTCATCTTAAAGTAGACAAAGCAATGGGACCGGATGGGATACACCCTAGAATACTGAGGGAACTTGGGGACGTTCTAGCAGCTCCACTGACTGACCTCTTCAATGCCTCGCTGAAGTCGGGAGTGGTGCCAAAGGACTGGAGAGGGGCTTGTGTGGTGCCTTTATACAAAAGCGGAAATAAGAATGTGGTTGAAAACTACAGGCCGGTCAGTTTAACTTCGGTGGTGAGTAAATTATTGGAAACACTGCTGAAAAAGAAAATAGTGAGGTTTCTGGAGTCTAGCAGATTACAGGATCTGAGGCAGCATGGATTCACCAGAGGCAGGTCTTGTCAGACAAATCTGATTGATTTCTTTGACTGGGTGACCAGAGAGTTGGACCGAGAGAGAGTCCTAGATGTGGTGTATTTAGATTTCAGTAAAGCCTTTGACACTGTTCCTCACAGGCGACTTATAAACAAACTGAGCACCCTAGGGATGGACCCTAAAGTTACTGCTTGGGTTAGAAATTGGTTGGGTGGGAGGCAACAAAGAGTACAGGTAAATGGAGCTCACTCTGAGGAGAAGGATTTTACCAGTGGTGTGCCACAGGGATCTGTCCTTGGTCTGATTCTTTTTAACATCTTTGTTAGTGATATACCGGAAGGGCTGTCGGGTAAGGTTTGCCTCTTTGCGGTTGATACCAAAATCTGGAGTTTCTGTTATGCCCGCGGGGGCTTAACAGAGCAGCGAGGGAGAAACTTCCCTCGCGCTCTGAAAGCCGGCGCGTGTGACTGGAGGCAGCTGAGAGAGGTGATACCGGGGACGGAGGGCAGGCTCTGCTGGGCGGGGGGGCCCCGTGGCACACTCGATTCTGCCGCGGCGGCCCCGGCCCCGGCAGCGACAGCTTTCTTTGTAAAAAATATTTCGCGGGGGGGGGGGGTTAGGAGTGGTGATGGGCTGGGGGGGGGTTAGGAGTGGTAATGGCTGTGGGCTGTTGGGGGTTAGGACTGGGTGATGGGCGGGGGGGGGGCTAGGGACAGGAAATGGGCTGATGGGGGGTTAGGAGTGGTAATGGCTGGGGGGGGTTAGGACTGGTGATGGGCTGGGGGGTTAGGAGTGGTAATGGCTGTGGGCTGTTGGGGGGTTAGGACTGGTGATGGGCTGGGGGGGGGCTAGGACAGGAAATGGGCTGATGGGGGTTAGGAGTGGTGATGGGCTGGGGGGGTTAGGAGTGGTAATGGGCTGATGGGGGGTTAGGAGTGGTAATGGCTGTGGGCTGTTGGGGGGGCTAGGACTGGTGATGGGCTGGGGGGTTAGGAGTGGTAATGGCTGTGGGCTGTTGGGGGGGGCTAGGACTGGTACTGGGCTATGGGGGGCTAGGACAGGAAATGGGCTGGGGGAGGTTAGGAGTGTGATGGGCTATGGGGGGGGCTATGGGGGAGCTAAGTCTATAGGGGCTGATGGGATTAGGACGGGAAGTGGGTTGATGGGGGCTTAGGCTGGTAATGGGCTATGGGGGCTAGGACAGGAAATGGGCTGATGGGAGGGGTTAGGACTTGAGGTGGGCTGTTGGGTGGGGTTAGGACTGGTAAATGGGCTATGGGGGGCTAGGACAGGAAATGGGCTGATGGGGAGGGGTTAGGACTTGAGGTGGGCTGTTGGGTGGGGTTAGGATTGGTAATGGGCTATGGAGGCTAGGACAGGAAATGGGCTGATGGGGAGGGGTTAGGACTTGAGGTGGGCTTTTGGTGGGGATAGGACTGGAAATGGGCTGATGGGGGGTTAACACTGGAGGTGGTCTGATGGGTTAGGACTGGTAATGGGCTATGGGGGGGGTTTAGGACTGATAATGGGCTATGGGGGGGCTGGGACAAGAACGGGTCTGATGGGGAGGGGTTAGGACTTGAGGTGGGCTGATGGGGTTAGGACTGGTAATGGACTGTGGGCTGATGGGGGGGTTTAGGACAGGCAATGGGCTATTGGGGGGTTTAAGACTGGTAATGGGCTGTTGGCTGATGGGGGCTGTCTGGTAATGGGCTATGGGGGGTTAGGACTGATAATGGACTATGGGGGGCTAGGACAGGAAATGGGCTGATGGGGAGGGGTTAGGACTTGAGGTGGGCTTGATGGGGTTAGGACTGGGTAATGGACTGTGGGCTGATGGGGGGGTTAGGACTGGCAATGGGCTATTGGGGGGGCTGACTGGAAAATGGGTTGATGGGGGTTAGGACTGGAAGTGGGGCTGATGGGGGGGTTAGGACTGGAAGTGGGCTGATGGGGGTTAGGACTGGTAATGGGTTATAGGGGGGGGGCTTAAACTGAAAATGGGGTGATGGGGGGTTAGGACTGGAAGTGGGTTGATGAGGGGGGGCTAGGACTGGTATTGGGTTGGGGGGTTTCTAGGACTGGAAATGGGTTGGGGGGCTGCTAGGACTGGAAATGGGCTGATGCAGGGACTAGAAGGGAATGGATGCTGGGTGAGGCTGGAACTAGAAAGGGAGCTGGTGTTGGGGGAGGATTAGAATGGGGATGGGGCTGGGAGAGTAAAATGAGAGGGGAAAATATTTTGTGTGGAGGGATAAAAAATCTACAATTGGCCGGGTATTGGGAGAATAAGTGGGGATTGAGGATGGAGGGGTGTAAATTTTGAGTAGATGAATAGGAATGAGAAAGAGCAAAAGGAGAAAGATTAGTATGTTTAAAGCAGATGTAGAGAGAGAATGGAAAAAAAAACCCCAAGAAGACAGAAGAAAGGACAATGGACAGCAGATGGAGAGTTAGCAGAAGACACGAAGAAACCAGAAGAAAGTGGCTGGAAACAATTGCAACTGAAAAAAAATGCACAAAAGGTAGAAAAATATCTCTTTATTTTGAATTATTAACTGGAATATGTCAGCTCTGGGAAATGTGCATCATTAATTTTTGCGCTTTGTTTAGTACAAGAGGAAATTAATTTATAGTTTTATTTCTACAGTGTTGTTGTATATTCCAAGCTTGGCTTTTGGGGTTCCCAGTTTAATTATTGTCTTCCTGTTTTCTAAATTGTGATTCCTTGTTTGGTGATGGTCTGTTCTGCATGTGTAACTGAGCTGAGGGTATTCTGTTTATATAATTCCTATTTGACATTGCCACTTGTTCTTTCCCCAGTAGGTTATGTATTGTTGTTCTCTGAAATGTATTGGTTTAATATTTGCAGTGTTGCCTTTTGATAGTTAGGGTATGGTGCTTTGTGAGTCCTGGTAGTGCTGTTAGGATACGGCGGGTTTGCTATGGGTTCTAAATGGGCAGCGTTTGTAGTAGTTCCTAATGTGCCTGGCGGTTGGTACTGGATTATAGTAATGTAGAAACCTTTTAGTCTTTCTTTATCCATATACTCATTAAGAGGCATGTTTACTAAAAGTTAGTGTATGGTAACATTATGCAAATATTTATGCAAATGAGGCACCTTATGCAAATGAGGCTTTAATTGACGTGCTGGCACTTTGAGGAAATTCTTTGGTTTTGTGCGGCAGTTTGGGCACTCGGGCTCAAAAAGGTTAGCCATCACTGGTATAGGGGGTGAAGTACTTTTGTCCACTAAAGAAGAGCGGGACCTAGGCGTAATTGTGTCTGATGACCTTAAAGTAGCTAAACAGGTAGAAAAGGCGATGGCAAAAGCTAGAAGGATGCTTGGGTGCATACGGAGAGGAATGTCTAGCAGAAAAAAGGAGGTGATAATGCCTCTGTATAAGTCTTTGGTGCGACCTCATTTGGAGTATAGTGTGCAATTCTGGAGACTGCACCTTCAAAAGGATGTGAACAGAATGGAGTTGGCGTAGAGGGTGGCTACTAAAATGATTAGTGGTCTTCATTATAAAGCTTATGAGGACAGACTTAAGGATCTTAATATGTACACTTTGGAGGAAAGGGGGGATAGAGGTGATATGATTGAGATGTTTAAATACCTCCGTGGCATAAATGTTCAGGGGGAGAGCCTCTTTCAATTGAAAGCAAGTTCTGCTACGAGAGGACATGGGATGAGGGTGAAGGGAGATAGATTCAGGAGTGATATGCGGAAATATTTATTTAGGAAAGAGTAGTGGATCCGTGGAATAGTCTCCCAGTGGAGGTGGTAGAGATGAGGACAGTATCTGAATTCAAGAAAGCATGGGACAAACAGAGAGGATCTCTAAAGGTAAAAAGGGGACTGTTGTAGTTGTTGATATGGAAGGACAGAATAGATAGGCCATGTGGTCTTTTTCTGTCATCATATTTCTATGTTTCTATGACTGCTGATCTTTTGCACTGGAAGATCAGCAGTTAGGACACCAAACGTGCCAGTTTTAAAAAGGTTTGTGAAGGCGGAATTGGGCTACTGGTGGAATCCAACCCACTAGTGCCCAAAAACAGCACAAGATAGGCAGGTCCATTGGCGAAACCCATTCTGCTCACAACCAAAGACTGTAAGAAACAGGTCCAGGTTGGAAGGGGCAACAGGAAAGGGATGCTGGGCAGAGGGTGAGGGAAAGAGTGAGAGAGATGTTGGATGAGTCTGCCAATAGGAAGGAGTAAGTTGATGGGAATGAGGTGTAAGGTTTAAGGTTCACCTGGGCTGCCTAATATTCTTGCTCCTAATGGCTGCTTACAGCTTGCTGTTGTCGCAGTGCGAATCACGCCCAGGATGACATAGTAAATACTGTACCGAGGAATAGATGCAAACAATGGAACACAGACAATGACTTGCACTTCCTCTGTGCTATCCCTGAAGAGTCCCTTCATCAAACTGCAGTGCTCTTTTGGTCCAGCTGTTTTCTCTTTGTTTTTTGGGTTTTCAGCCCAGTCTGAACTGGCCTCACAACTACTTTGGAATAGGCTCCATTTTATAAACCACCTGCTCCATTTAGTCCAATGGCATAATTATAATCTTTGGTCACGTGGCCATGGATCATGCTTCTTCTGGAACCCAATGTAAATGCACCTGAAATTTGGCCCCGCTGTGGCTCCCACTTTCTAGGAATGTGAACAAAGCCTCTATGGCATCTCCAGCCTTGGAGAGTCCGAAGTGCAGAAGCCAGATTCAGGAAATGAGCTCTAGTCTCTCCCATACCAGTCTACAACATTGTTAGTAAGCTGCCAGGCCAGCACTATCATTTGCATTTTATAGTTAAGACATTCATGTATTAGATATTTAATGGCAATCTAAGCAAAGTGTTAAGCCAGTGTGAGCAACATTGAACTTTATTAAGAAACATAATGGCAGAAAACCACCACATGACCTAACCCGTCTGTCCTTCCATATCAACAACTACAACAGTCCCCTTTTTTCCTTTAGAGTTCCTCTGTGTTTGTCCCATGCTTCTTTGAATTCAGATACTGGCCTCATCTCTACCACCTCCACTGGGAGACTATTCTATGATCGACCACTCTTTCCGTAAAGAAATATTTCCACATATTACTCCCTCATCCTATGTCCCCTCATAGCAGAACTTGCTTTTATGGTTTTAATGCATACAAATTAAAGTGTATTTATTTGATATGGACCCTTTGTCTGCTTTATCACTACTTCTGTTATTTTTACTTTGTGGGGTATAGCACCTCTGTGTGCTTGGTGTTTGGGTTACAAACAACATACAATGACATGCTGTTTCAAGCAAATGCACACCCCTACTGTCATCATGAGGATAAGCTGACGTCTACCACAAGAGTAAAGATTTCCAGTGGATCCTTGCCCTCTGGAATAAATCCGCGTTTAGAACACTGCAGTGACCCAGGTACCTGGATGAGAGATGCTGCAGCTGGAATTTGCCGGTTGAAATGTTTCTGTCTTTGTTTCTGTTGCACTTTAAGGGCAAAGCCTGAGCCAAGGATTCCCTGTGAAAGAAGAAACAGAAATCTACTTAAACATGTGATTTGTGGATTTCCTGTTGAAGCATATGAGGTCTGGTTGAAGGTCCAAAAATGGTACCCCCGTCTGATATTGCTGGGATAAGGCATATACAGTTCATTTCAGATACATAAAAGCTAAGGTTTGCCATACTAGGTCAGGCAGTCAGACCAAAAGGTCCATCAGGCCCAGTATCCTTTTTCCAACAGTGGCCAATTCAGATCACAGGCACCCGGCAGCATCTCAGAAGGTAAACAGATGCCACGCGACTTATCCCTAATAATAGTCTGTGGACTTTTCCTCAAGGAACTTGTCCAAACCTTTTATATACCCGGCTATACTACCAGCTTTTACGACACCCTCCAGCATTGAATTCTGGACCTTAATTATGCATCGAGTAAAAAATATATATATATTTCCTCTAATTTTCAGTGTACTGTTTAATAGCTTCATTGTGTCCCCCCCCCTCCCCAATCTTTGTACTTTCTGCCGTTCCACTCCATTCATTGTTTTATAGACCTCTCTTCTCCAAGCTGAAGAGCCCTAACCTCTTTAGCCTTTCCTCATAGGGGTGGCTCCATCCCATTCATCATTCTCTGTTCCTTTTATAATTCTACTATATCTTTTTTGAGGTGCTATGACCAGAATTGCACACAATACTCAAGGAGCGATCACACCATGGGGCAACAAACAGGCATCAATGATACTCTGCGTTTTAGTCACCATTCCTTTCCTTATAATTCCTAGCATTCTGTTTGCTTTCTTGGCTGCCACTGCACACTGGGCACAAAAACACCTACATCCTTCTCCTGGGCGCTGAATCCTAATGTGGAATGTTTAGTAGATGTTGATGTCTTGTATTTTGTATCTTTGTACATCATCTGTTTGTTACATCTATTTAATTTTTATGTATGCTTTCATTGTAATCTGCCTAGAATTAGAGGGCAAAATATACATTTTTTTAAATAAATAGATAAAAATAAATAACCCTGCATCGTGTAACTATAGTTCCAGGTCTTCGCTATGTGCATAACTTTTCACTTACCTACTTTAAATTTCATCTCCCATTTTGATGCCTAGTATCCCAGTTTTTCAAGGTCATCTTGCAATTTCTCACCTTCCTCTTGTCATTTAACATCTTTAAATAATTTTGGGGCCATTTTACTAAAGGGCACCATGGTGTTGCACCTAATGCTGCAAAAGCACTGAAACAATGGCGCATTAGATGCAGCACCGCCGCGTTAACTGTCAGGGGTGTGGAAAACATTTCCCTGGCAGCTAACTCAGAGCCCTATTCCATAGTGCGAGCAGCGTGGGTGCACCTAACGTCACCTACTCAAGTGGCGTTAAGTGATTCCGATCTAATATAGTTAGCGAGCGGTGTGAACCCCACAATAACTGCGCAGAGCACGCCACGCCCACTCTCTGCCCTTACCCTGCCCTCTCGCAACTTTAATGTGGGTTGGACGGTGCAGAAATCGTCCTAAGCTAAATGTCGCGGCTCTGCTCTAGCTGACAACCAACAGGTGTCCCAACATGTATTCTGTGTGCCAGAACACATTGTCAGCTAACGCCTTTTAGTAAAAGCGCCCCTTTGTGTCATCTGCAAATCTGGTCACCTCATTTGTTTCTATTTCCAGGACATTTATAAAGTATCTGATCTGATATTTAATCTTACAGTGTACAGACATTGATACCAATGTCAAGGGGTGAGTATTTGTCTTAATGATGTACCTGTGTTTTATTGGGTTTATGTGCTTTAGCTGATTTTATTGTTTGGTTACTGCTTTGCACTTGGTATGCCTGAAGCCAGTTTCTGATTTGTAATTTGCCCACTCTTAGCAAATCTTCTGGAAAAGTGATTCACAAATTAAGTAATTTAATAAATTATACTTAAAGATCCATGACTACTCATCCTCTGTTTCTACTCATAATTCTAAGGATTCTGATTTTAATAAATTATACTTAAAGATCCATGACTGCTCATCCTCTATTTCTACTCATAATTCTAAGGATTCTGATTTTTTTTCTTGTACGCAGATGACCATACCCATGATGCTTTAACAATATGAAATATGCAAGGGAATAAGCTCTTGATGCTCTTTGTCACCGTACAAGGAGTAAACAAACAGCTCGAAACGTGATGCATGTCGTGTCATCATTTTCTCCTATGAGCGCTTATTCACATAAGATAAGTTAAAAATTCTTTTGAATACAAATTATTAAAAGGAGACTGTTTCGAGGGAGCGGATTCTCTTCCCTCCCCTTGACGGTTCCTCCAACATTCTTAAACAGAACTTTTGCACCTGCTTGTCGGGGTTGGGGTCTCTTCTGTCAGGCTATTTGTATTTTGACCACCATTTTTGGGTTTTGTAAAAATAGTAAGTACAGCATAATCTGAACTGTACTTTATTTTTAGTTTATATTTCTAAATGTAACAAAATTAAATCAAACAATATACATATACTTAAAAGGAATAGCCCATAGCAAAATGATACAATACATAAAAGAAAAAAAATAATCATATGAGAAAATTCCTTAAATGTGCTAAACATTAATAGCCCACAATAGTAGTTGGGAGGATCCTGCAAGGAAGCTAGATAACAAAACTTAATTTTGTTCGCTCAGTTAGTAAGTCCTAACGAAAAAGCAGACCACATGGCCCAAGTAAAAAATCAAAGCATCCTAGAGAGACTTGATCTTACAGTGACGCAACTGTAACTAAAACTGCACCAGGAGACTTCCGAGCATCCAGAAATGCACATAACTGTTTAGGATCATAAAAAATATATCTGAAAGAGGAGGATTTAATTGCACATTTGCATGGAAATCAAAGCAAATGGGAAAAACCCAACAAGACTACCTCATGGCATATAGCTCAATCTACAAGGCATCAATTTTTGTCCAAGTAGGAAATATCTGGGAAAACCCAGATTTTTTGTCCAAAGAAAAGCTTTCCAGAAATCCTAAAATAAAGCTTACGGCCCAAGCCCGATCTGTTCAAGCACATAGGTGGCCAGAAGAGCAGCTCTCCGCATAGTCTCACCAGATGATTCCTCCAATACCTGTGACAAGTTCAGGATGTCAAGAGAAGCAGCCCCCTTGTTCTTCATCAAAACCCAAACTACTTGAATGCTTTTTAGAAGAAAGGTAATACACTTTAGAAGTAGGGGGTAAAGCATTCTCTGGCATACCTAAAACTTCAAGCAAATATTTCTTGAAAAGTTCAATTTCACAGGAAAACTGACAAAATATAGATTTAATCTTCTGGAGAAATTCTCCAGTTTCTCCAATTTAGCAAGCATTGCAGAGCTATCCCGAATAAAGGATATGCTCTGCTCCTGCAACAACCGTACCCGAGTGAATAAAGTTTCCATCATACTGCTTGTGCTTCAATGAGCTTGCTCATATAATGCAAACTTTGCCTGAAGGTCCCGAGTTGCCCCTTCCACTGATTGTAAATGACTGGATACCGACTTTTCCAAAGACACAATTGCAGTCCAGAATGCATCTAGAGCAGGGGTCTCAAACACGCGACCCGCGGGCCGCATGCGGCCCGCGGGAGAAGGTTGTGCGGCCCGCGACGGCTTCTGCTGCTGCCGTTGCCGCCGTGGCAACGGCAGAATCGACGGTCAATTTAAAAAAAATAAAAAACTGGCTTCTGCTGCTCTGTCCTGCGGCCCGTTCCCCTCTGCGCGAGAGCCCTGAATGTGCTTCCTCTGCGGCGTGCTTTTCAAGCCGCGAAGGGAGTATTTCCCTCTCGCGAGGCTTGAAAAGTGAATAGGCTTAAGCCGCGCGAGAGGGAAATACTCTCTTCGCGGCTTAAAAAGCATGCCGCAGAGGAAGCACACTCAGGGCTCTCGCGCAGAGGGAAAGGGGCCGCGGGACAGCTGATTTTCTGCTGCAGCAGAAGCCAGGTTGTTTTGTTATTTACCTGGGGGGGGGTATGACTGGAAATGGGCTATTGGCAGGGGGGGGTATGACTGGAAATGGGCTATTGGCAGGGGGGGGTATGACTGCAAATGGGCTATTGGCAGGGGGGGTGTAGGACTGGAAATGGGCTATTGGCAGGGGGGGTTATGACTGGTAATGGGCTATGGGGGGTCTAGGACTGGTAATGTGCTGGGGGGGTTGCTAGGACTGGAAATGGGCTGAGTGGAAGGGGGCTTGAACTGCAAATGGCTGATGGGGAGGGGGGCTTGGAATGGAAATGGGCTGTGAGGGGAGGGAGCTAGGATTGGAAATGGGCTGATGGGGGGCTAGGATTGGAAATGGGCTGATGGTGAGGCTAGGATAGGACTGGAAATGGACTGATGCAGGGACTAGAAGGGAGCGGATGCTGGGTGGGGCTGGAACTAGAAGGGAGCTGATGTTGGGGGAGGATTAGAATGGGATGGAGCTGGGAAAGTGAAATGGAGAGGGGAAAAATATTTTGTCTGGGAGAGAAGACAAATCTACAATTGGCCAGGTATTGTGAGAGTAAGTGGGGATTGAGGATGGAGGGGTAAAATTTGAGTGGATGAAATAGGAATGAGGAAAGAGAAAAAGGAGAAAGATTAGTATGTTAAAGCAGATGTAGAGAGAGAATGGAAAAAAAACTAGGAGAGAAGAAAGGGCAAATGGAAGCAGACGATGGAGAGTTAGCAGAAGACATGAAGAAACCAGAAGAAAGTGGCTGGAACAATTGCAACTGAAAAAAATGCACAAAAGGTAGAAAAATATCTCTTTATTTTGAATTTATTAACTGGAATATGTCAGCTCTGGGAAATGTGCATTATTAATGTTTGCGCTTTGTTTAGTACAAGAGGAAATTAATTTATAGTTTTATTTCTACAGTGTTGTTGTACATTCCAAGTTTGGCTTTTGGGGTTCCCAGTTTAATTATTGTCTTCTTGTTTCTAAATCTTTTAGTCTTTCTTTATCCATACTCATTAAAGAGGCATGTTTACTAAAAGTTAGTGTATGGTAACATTATGCAAATATTTATGCAAATGAGGTCCCTTATGCAAATGAGGCCCCGCGTCTTATGCGGCCCCCGGGTTACTTTACAAGTCCTCATTTGGCCCTCAAAGCAATTTGAGTTTGAGACCCCTGATCTAGAGTTACCCCTGGCAGCTTCACCAGGACACTGCTACCCACCAGAGGAGGGGGCTCCCTACTGACCTTGGTGCAGTTTGATCACCCAGGTGAGACGCTACTCCAGATGGCATTACACCAACACCGGCACCGGTCACAGAACCAGGAGACTCCTCAACCCCTCTGGGGGATTCCACCAGCAATCCTGGTCTTGTCAACTCCCCCGAAGATAGTAATATTACCCATGACCCAAACAGAGTGGCAGATCACCTGTCGGCAGGAGAGGTTCTCTTGGTGGGAAGCGCTGCTCTGGGCTCAGACTAACGTCTGAGGCTCAATGGACCGCCATCTCGTCAACTCCAGCACTAACCCTAGCAGAGTCTTTGGGAGCTCCAACTGTTACAAACTGTAATTGGCTGCTGTGCCGGCAAAGGCCTCACTTCAGGGTAAGTTTTAACCTTCCCCATCAAAAAACGGTAAAAAACTCAGGAAAATAGTTAGAGAGAGCAACACAGCCCAGTTACAAATGAGCCGCCAGAGCAGGCTAACATGCGGCTACTATCTTGGATCCCTCCTCAGTGTCCCTGAACTACAATTTATAACAAACTGTTTTAAATTATTTTTAGCACTATTAAGATCGAAACAAACAGAACTCTACAGTGGCTCCATAATTTTCTCCCTGTCACCTGCTGCCCCCAACAGCCCACCCGCTTCCCAATAACCCCAATTTTTAATAAACTATTCAATGAAGCATAATAATCATGCCCTTGGTTAAAATGAGATAGCCTGAAGATTTACCATATCTCAGAGAAATTAAAATTCCTTCTGCAAGACTTGTAGAACCAGCCCCCTTCTCTACATAAAGTGTACTAACCGTTAGCACGGGTTTTACGGGGCCCCGTGCTTAAACTCCCACGCTAACTGGTCAACATACAGTTGGACGGGGGACTGGGTAAATTAGGGACAGAACGTGGGTACTGATGGCGTATTATGCTTAGCATGGGCATGCTGGGCAGGCGCTAACCACAGCTGTTGCCATTAGCATGGATGCACTTAGCGCCATCTCGGTTTTATGAGGGAAAAGTCCTAGTTCTGCTCTGCACTCATTGTTGGGGGAGGAACCAAAGAGCTTTCTATGGATGCAGAGTGTATGATTATATTTAACACTGTGATGCTGCCGTGTTAGGCCTTATGGTCTTGTCTTCTATATTAAGTGTCCTAGGCTAAATAAACAGCCACTATTTTTACCAATTATAATCAATCCTGAAAAAGGTTCTCTTTGTGTATATAACTTGTAAATATAAATTACTTTTTTTTTGTGGAGGTGAGGGGGGGAGGGGGGGAGGAACTGCCTAACTGGTTTTCTGAGTAAGGGAACTTCCCTGATCCTTGACCAAAGCTCTGAGGAAGTTTCCCCTCTAATTGGGGGCCTTGGGAGGCACAATCTCATCCCCAGTCTCAGGCAGCAAATTGTCTTGAGCTGTCCCCCGATATTCAAAGCTGAAATTTTAAGATCAAAAACCAGACTGGAAATGGAACTGCCCATGACAGACGTAGAGAAGCAATTCATCCTCCCCTCATCAAGGAAGCACATCATACTGGTACCATACCTGGCCAGAGGAGTATTTCCAATTAATGTTGAATAAAGATGGTTGAACCAACCATAAAATGTCACCATCCTGCACTGTGTTTCAAAATATTTAAAAACTCAACTAGACATAATTTAAGTGGATGTTGTCATTGATAGATGAATACTTGGGCAACATTAAGGAAATGAAAATATGCACAATTAATTGGTCGTTGAAAGGTAGACTCTGGAGATCCAACCAAATCTGCAAGAGCTGCACCAGCTACCATTACAATGAATGGCTAACAGTTTCAGGGTACCCTAGAGACTACTTGACAAATTACTTGCCTACCAGATCATCACTGTTCTCAAAAGAGGCATTACTATTTATTCCATCACTGTATACAGTTAAAAAGGGTGTTAACCTGCTAGAAATCTGCTTAGACGCCCAGCGTGTGTTATTCAGGAAGAGACTGAAAGCTTGGTTCTTTGAGCAATCTTTTGTCGACTCACTCATCCCAAGTAGTTTTTTTTAATTTTTTATTTTTTTTTTACAGAGATTCTACTATATGTAACGTTAGGAAGGAATATGAGATCAAATTACTCATTTGTTAAACTGTTCAATGTTCTGTATTGTGCACTGCATAATTCTATTTTTGATTGTAACCTGTCTTTCCATCCACAATGATAAAAGTACATAATCAAGTTTAAATAAAGTGATTTTTTAAAATTACTTTTAATCCAGGTCCAGGAATTTAAAAGCACACATACCGCAGGAAGAGCGAAAAATGAGATTGCAAACACGGAAAAACAGGAAGCAATAGTTTTTCCTATCCACGTCTGAGGTACTTTGTCACCATAACCAATGGTTGTTACAGTCACCTAAGAAAAGTACAAATGTTACTTTAAAAAAAAGAAGCTGTGGCAATGAAAGTATCTTGTCACATTTTGAACTTTGTTTCACTGAGAAACCAAAACATCTGCAATGAACTTTTTTTTTATCACGGTAATAAACCTTGAAATATTTGTTTTATCTTGGTAATTAGGCTCAGATACCTCTTTCCATATGTGATATACCACATTGTTCTGTAAAATCTGAGTTCTGTATGCCCCACATCAGGAACTTCTAATAGGAAACAGATGTGATTACAAGGACAAGCTGGCCCAATCTGAGCCATCTGGCCGTCTCTGCCTAAGTGAAGTCATTACCCTGCTGGCACCATAGATCATAGCCGAGGTACAATAATCAGCACAGATGTGCGAGGGAATTAGCACTGTCCTGCCAGCCCTAGCCCTAGCTCTGGTCAATACCACCTGTGCTGACCAGTTTGCAGGCTGGCTAATTAGTAGACCTGCCATTACGGTGAAGATTATTCCTCAAGTTCCCTATGTAGGAGACGTTACACTATGATTTGGGCCCGTCCTTCCTAATTTACTTAATTTGGGTAATTTGAGGTCACAATGTCAATAGGTTCAAAGCTATCCCGATGGCTTCTACGGGACATTGAAATCCTGAGCATGATGGGATGGAGTTTAGAGAAACTGAACTGGATCAAGATCTCAGGATGACATGGGTTTAAGCAGCTAACATTGAGAAATAAATCTGGGCAACGGAGAAATATAAAAATCTAGACTTCAACAGTTGCAGGGCACATGAAAATGTAAATCAGTCAGGAATGTGTTCTCAAAGCACTATCACAAGATTTTCAACAAGTCGCCCTGTTTTTAAAAGCTGCTGGCTTTGGTGATCCACTGACATCAGGAATATCCAAGTCACTCCTGAGCTTTCAAGTCTTTTTCCAAGTTTGTACCTGAAAAATGCCCAGAAAGCTTTCAAATTAAAGATGGTCAACTTTATCAACAGCCTTTAAAACTGCAAACACCTACTGCAGTGGAAAGAAGCACCAAACTCTGGGCAGAGAGAATCCCGAACATGCACGCCCTTACAGTTCTCAGAGTGATCCTTGGTATTCTAGACTATAAACAACTTACTACTCCCCACCACAGGGCGTCCGCATAGCTGCCAAACTGGGTCCCTCCGGAATCATCCACAGCATCTTTCTCAGCAAGATAGACAAAATAGGAAGAGAATATCAGACCCAAAAAGCCAATGTACAGGGTCGTAATCAGCTCCTACAGGAAGAAAACAAAGAAACCAATTAAGAGATCGAGCAGCTACGATAGATGTGTAAATGATTAATTTACTAAGCTTTTGAGACAGAGCTTGAAGGAACCTCATCAATCATGTCACTCGGAAGCAGTAGCAAATGGGACTTCCATCAGCACTTCTACAAGTACGTAAGAGGCGCCTGGATTTGAAAGCCAGATAAGAGTATTGTTTATTACTAACCAATTTGTGCGTATTCTTCCAGTCTAAAGGAAATAAAAATCTATGTCTGTAGAAAAATAAGTTGAGCTTAATTTTAAAGAGATACTCAAGGGAAATGTGAGAGCTGCTAATACCAATCTGTTCCTGTTGAACAGTTTTCCCGTTTGATTCTTCTATAGGCAAAGGGGTCCATCCTTGCTATTTGTCCCCCTGCCTGCCCTGTCAAACGCCTCCCCATATGAATAAGGAGTTTGTATGGGGAGGTTTAGATGGGGGTGGGAGGGGGCATTGCGGAAGTGAAGTTAGGGCGGGTAGTGGGCAGTCTGCGACCCTGGACGTACAGGACCAATCTGAAGTCAGCCCTGTATGTCCGGGGTCGGCAGACCGTACGGGAGACTTATTTCACCTCTGAGGTGGAGAAGTCCCCCTGGACATCAGGGAATGGCAGGCTTGGGCAGTGCAAGTGAAGTGAGGGGGTGAAGGGAGTTCCCTGCAGCCCGACCCTGGCCATGGAAGGTCAGATCAGGGGTCGGACTGCGGGAAAAGGAAAGAGTGGTTGGCAGCCGGGGATCGCGGCTCCATTCAGGAGCTTGACTGAGTTAGCTTGGCATGGGTCTGTATGTGCAAGCCAATCGGAATTAGTCTCGGCCTGCACGTGCAGACCCTAGACCCGATTCTGATCCCGGGGGACACGTCAGCCCCTGCAAGCCTGGAATGTGGTCTACCTCTGTGCGTCCTGATTCCGATGGGGTGCACAGGGGCCTGGATGCGCATGCTGGAATGTCCCTCATACTGTCTTTCCAAAGGAGACTAATAATGTCGATTTCAATCAACAAAAGAAAAGAAAAAAGTATCAAACATAGAAATCTCAGGACATAGCACATTACCAACATCACCTCCACAATAGGAATAAATTATAGCAGAGGGTGTAGTATACTGTATCTATCAGGGATGGAGGAGCAGTAAAATGCTTAGAGCAGCAGGCTGGGAACCAGGTAAGCTAAGGTTACAGTCCCCACTGATGCTCCTCGTGATTTTGGGGAAATCACTGCCTCAGGTACAAATTTAGCTGTATGTTTACTAAACTGTGCTCACCATTTGTGTGGGGTTCATCGCACACTAAGCACACCATGCTGATAGCACAGGGCACCATGGTAAGAATCCCATGCTAACTGGTTAGCGCATGATGAGGTGGGGACTGGGTGGGTTAAGGGCGGAATGTGGTTGACAACACAGCGCAGTTGGTGCAGGCATCAATGGTTCATGCTAACCGCAAATGTCACACTTACCTCAAGGGGTGGCAGTAAGGGCACCCGTGTGCTGTTTAGCACATTCGGGTCACGTCTCACTGCACTACTGCCATGGGGACATGTCCCCAAAAGTTAGCATAGGTCTCTGTAATAATTTTTGGGATCGAATGAACGCTAACGATGCACACTTTAGTAACCAAAAAGATCAGGGTTCCAATCCCATTGGAAGGCCTTGTGTTCTTGTGCAAGTCACTTAACCCGCCATTGCCTCAGCTACCAACTTTGATGGTAACCCCTTCAGGGAACAGGGAAATACCCACAGCACCTGATTATAACTCGCCTTGAACTACTGAAAGGCACGAGCTAAATAATAAACTAACATGCACCCGAGACTTTAAGCCCTCCAAGAACAGGAAAATATCAAATATACCTAAATGTAACTCATAGGGATGTGCGCAGTGGAGAAAAATTCAGTTCGTTTTTATTTTGTTCAAAAATATTTCCCGATTTTCAAGTGGGTTTTTAGGTTAGTTTCATATGTTCATTTTAATAGGGAACTTTTAGTGCACACTAAATGACTTAGCACACCTTAATTCATTGGTTAGTGTGCAGGTCAAGCCAATTTAGCACACATTACATTTTTTAAGGCACACTAACAAATGCACACCCCTATACTAACTCGCTTTGGGCTACTACTGACAAGGGCATGAGAAACCAAAAACTCCTTCCCTTCCCCTTAACAGAAAGTCACTACCTAAAACAGTGTGTATTAGTGTTCCCTCCAAGGTTCATGGGAGATTGTCGACACCTCTCTCCTCATCCGGCACATCCCGCCATCTTGTATTTATATTATACAGATCCAGGAGCTGCTTCCCCTCTGAAAGTTTAAACCATAAGACAGCTGGAGTCACTGGGTAGGGAAAAAGGTGTCGGCAGCCTTCCATTTGCCATAGAAGAAACATTGGTCCATACATCATTACAGATTAAATTGAACATTTCCAGAAAAGGCGAAAAGTAGGTCCATTCTGTCCTTTTCTCCCATTGCTCTCCCCCATCATCAGAGACAGCAGCCTACTAAATTGTAAAGTGTATGGATGTAAAGTTAGAAATGCAGATTCTGCAGCTTATAAAATGAAGGTCTTACATACCAACAGTTATTTTCAAGCTGTCAGACTGCAGTGTTCCCGTAGATGTGCAACTGAGCCAAGTGCGCATCAATGTTAGACATGGTTTTCTCTCAGCTTACCTGTCTATGGATAAAAACAACCGATCCCAGTAGCCTCCAGGTACCACCCTGACGATCAACATGCAACATTCGGAGAATCTGTAAAAACCGGATGCCTCTGAAATAAAGCAAGGCACACCGAAGAGAGTTAAGAAGGAGCAACCTGGTGGTGTCCGGCTCCGATTCAGGGGCATTCTTACTTCCCTTCTTGCATTGCTGATACCATTCCGGGTGACCTTGAGCAAATCATTTTTCCTCCCATATCTCTATGAGATTTGGTTCAGTCAGTCAACATATTTAACAGCTAGTATTAAGATATAGGAGGGGAGAGGGAGGAAGTAATTAATCAGAATCAGTGGCATCAACAACAGTGGATATTTATGTTGAATATTATAATTCCAGAAGGGTTGATTGCTACGTTAGAATATTTACATTTTTTAATGAGGAGTAAGTATGGAGGTTTGGCTTGATGGTTGGTTGATTCAGTTTAGGTTTTCTTTGAATGAATGAATGAATCAATCATGTGTGGGGGGACAGATATGTTTCTACTGACAACTAATATAGTGTTTCTAATCTATGGATACTTAGCATAACAATTAATTCTGTGTGATGCATGTGTGACTGTTTCCAGTATGAGGAGGTAGTAATGTAGCACACCATGTGCATCAGTTTTTGATATATGTTGCATATTTTGGAATCTGCTGCATGTTATACATTTCTGCAGTGTTGGTTATTCATAAGCTGACATTAGAAGTTCTTCCGAGGCAGCTATTTATTGGTGAAATTTGGACCATGTCAGGGCCATGTGAAATCATGAGTCGGATGTTCATTCAGTGGCAAATTGTTTGATTATAAGAGTGAAGGAAGAGGACTCACTTTATGCATGAATTAGAAGAATTTATCAACCACTTCTTCAGGACTTACAGCTCTACACCAGCCAATGGATGTTGTATTTGGACTTTGTTTGTGTTTCTTGGGTGCCTTTGGGTATCTTTCCCTTTATAGATGTATTTAATGAACACGTAATACATTGCTGAAACAGTATTTATTGATATATTCTCTGCATCATTTTTTTGACAGTAATTTTATAACAATTGGCCTATGTGTGAAAGCCAGGTAGGCACCTATTTTGAGACTATTTTATAAAAAGACCAGGTGCATAGGGGATATGTTTTCTAAAGGTTTAATGGGAATTTATGAAATGTAACACATGTTAAGTTCTGCTATAGTCCATTTATTTCTATGGGCTGACAGCACTTAATGTGCTTTAACTTTCGTCAATGCGTGTTAACCTTAACTGAACATACCCCTAAGTGTCCTTATAAAATTCTACAGGCAAAGTGGCAGAAATTGTGCCTTGACTGAAGGTGTGGATATTTATGCCTGTCCGGGAGCAGGTGCAAAGTATGCGCATATTTTATAAACAATGTGCGTAAATTGCTACTTCATTTGAATGTCACGGCAGAACGTGCCTACATGCAGGTTGCATAAAAGTATGTGCCTTCTTATCACTGTGTTTTATGCACATAGACCCTAGGGTAATTTTTATAAAAGGCTTGTATGCACAAAAAACATCCCTTCATCGAACTACCTCCTTTACATTGCTTGATGTGTGTGTGCGTAAGCCTGATGGCTCTGTTTCTGCTGGTGTAGCTAATTAAGTCTTGGTTTTTACCCATGTTGAGGCTAAGTTTGCAAAGGCCTTTTTGCATGTATATGCCTTTTTATGCACTTAAAGGAGGTCATTTTAGACTAGGGGTTCTCAACCAGTCCTCGGAAAAACCTAGTCAGTCGGGTTGTCAGGATAACCGCAATGAATATGCATGAGACAGATCTCTCTCTTGTATAACGGAAAGCCATGTCTAAAATTAAAAAGTATCCACATCGACTTTTGCACCTGCCCCAATGCATGCACACGTATTAGTTTGAAGAGGCAGCGGCAGCATGTTTGCATGTCTATGCAGCTGTACTTACTGCATATATTAATATAGCTGAAGAGTAACAGAACTAATCTAGTTACTGTTTAATTTCTGTAATTAGTGGTGGGAGCATTGGGTTAGGAGTCAGCAGCCCTGGAGAATGAGTTCAAGATTTCTCTCTGCTACTTTGCATGACCCTGGGAAAATCACTTCATTTCCCTAGGCCTCCGAGACCCAGTGCTTCCCAACCCCAAACTGGAGGCACACCTGGTCTTCAGGATAGCCACAATGAATATGCATGAGAGAAATCCGAATACACTCGAGACCCGGTGCATGCAAAAGAATTCATACATATTCATTGTGGCAAACCAGAAAATCCAAATGGCCTGAAAAGCCACCAGGACAGAGTTGGGAAACAAGCCACTTGTCTTAATCTGAACGTCAAAGTCAATAAATTAAAAGAATAAAAGACATGCACACCATTACCTGATTGCTGACGTTGCAAAGACCTGTCCATTAGAGCCCACACAGAGAACGATCACTGAGGCAACTACGACAATTAAATCTGGAGAAGAAAAAATGCCCTTTGATTTACTCAAGTGCTATTTGAAGTTAGCTGAACAATAACATGAGAGCAGAGCAGTGTCAACACAACCGCAAAGTTTCTCAAATACTCTTTACTGTAGTCATTTAAGATTTATAAGGTGGAAAGAGAGAACTTTATTAGCCACCAAAAATAAATTAGCTCACCAAAACCAAGAAGGGCTGTGGGGTGGAGACAATCCCCCCATAAGGCCAAGCAATATTCAGAGACATGAGAATTCAGGACCACGCCAAGACTCCCGGGCCAGTGACCAATTGGAAAACCAGGAAGTCACCTATTTTATTTATTTATTTTATTTATTTAGAGAGTTTTGTATACCGCCTTATCCTTCAATCAAAGCGGTCACAACACAATTGGGGGATACGTTTAACACGTGGGGATATGGGACACATACACTAATACTTACAGGGAACATGGGCAATGGAGGGTTAAGTGGCTTGCCCAAGACCACAAGGAGCATCTGTGGGACTAGAAACCCCAGTCCTTCCGGCCCAAGGTTGCTGTCCTCTAGTCAGTGGGATTTGAACCCCCGACCTTCCGGCCTGAAGTACCTTGCCCCAACCACTAGGCTACTCCTCCCTCCTCCCCTCCTCCCTCCTCCCTAGGGCAGCAGCTTCTTGGGGGGGAGAGGGGGGTGTTTCCAGTAACAAGTAGGGAGTTTAAAGCTAAATAATGGATCCTGACAGCCGGGAAAGGGGGGGGGGGGAGGGCAAAAGGCTTAAAGTTTGCCTAAAGTGTCAATACCTTGAACAAACTCTGGGGTTGGCCTTGCAATTCCCTCCTCAAGACAACATTGCATCAATATCACTTTAAGAAGAGAACATGGCTATCCCAAAAGCTTATACCTTTCAACATTAATTAGCTGTATAAAAACATCTCCCCTTCTGGGGTTTTATTTCAACTAACGTGATTTATAAAGGACTATTACTAAACAGTGCACAGTGTTGTCTAGGAAACAAACTAGAAAAATGATAAGCGCTATCACAAAGGTGCAACTGAAGGCACCTTAACCTAACAGGCATACAATGGATTAGAAAAACAGCCTAGTGGTTAGAGAAGCAGGTCGAGAACCAGAGAAGGCATGGTTCAAATTCTGATTCATCCACTAAAGCTCCTTGGGGAAGGTCACGTCACCATCCCCCTGCCTTAGACTGTAAGTCCATTTGAGCAGGAAAATAATTTGTATATCAGCTTGTAACTCACCATGAAAAGGCAAGTATTTGAATCTTAAATCCAATATGCTTTTATACTGAATACAATGAAGGAACTCGGCACTCTCTTTCAGCAACTTTTGTTATATTATAAATTTTCCCTCACCAGCAAAATTATTATCCTGGTGAAATTGTAGGAAATCCTGTATAACTAGTAGTTTAGATATTGTTTCACAAGTTTTTCTCCGACAGAGTAGTTTTCCAGAAAAAAATGTCCTCTTTCGGTAACTAAACACTTTCTCTCTCACCAGCAAGTCAGTAATTTATGGCTGAATATACCTCCCACTGCAGTAAGCAGCCTGGTCCAGAGTAGGGTGGTGGATACCATCGGTACACATCACCTGGTCGTGGTGCCCTCAGTGTGCACCAGCTGGTGGTAGATGTAGGGGTGCCTATCACTTATTCATGGGGTAGGATGTTTCAGTATGCACTGCGCATCAGTATCCGTAGATGTAACTAATGTTTCTGTACTTGGATGCATCACAATACAGCAGTGATGGGGCAGAACTAAGTGCTCTTTAACTTTTATTAAACAGAACTTTAAAAATGCTAATTAGGAAACAAACTACAATATACCATAACATTTGATATTACAGCTAAGCTCCACATCTGGCAAAAGTATAAGTGTCCTTCAATGAACATTTTTATCCGGACTGGATATTCCCTCAAGTACATTTCTAATGGGCAGACAGCCCACTTATTTAGGAGTGCAGGACTGTACCCTCGTGGTTAAAGCAGCAGGGACCAAGGTTCTAATCCCCTTGATGTTTGTTGACACCTCAGGTAGAAACAGACTGTAAGCCCTCCATGGAGAGGGACAAATCGTTTATTCATATTTCATTATTCTTAAAGTCTCTTACACACAACTACTATGGTGAAACTGCTGGCAAAGGTCGGGGTAATCTGGCAAGAGAATGTTCATAAAATCAATGTTTAAATGTGATGGAACATCATGTTCAAGGTAAGTTGTAACCCGCTTGATCAAGATTTCATGTTTTGGGACAGAGAAGAGGTTTTGCATCAAGAGTAGTTCAGAAAAAAAAACCAAAATACAAAAAAATGAGAAAAGGGATATATAAAAAAATCAGGTTTGAACACGTGTAAAAATTAGGCAGTGAGCAATGATGATAAAGGTAATATGTTTATTGTAAGCACAAATCACTAAACTGAGATGTGTAGATTCAATGTTTATTGTAAACCGCACTGATCTTAAATAGCGCGGTATAAAAGAAAATGTAATAAATAAATAAAATAAAATATCAGCATAAGCATAGAAGTTGTGAGCTCCTACCTAACATATGGAAATCCTTTAAAAGAAATATTTATTGGGTGCTAAGTGACACAATTTATTGAAAAGAAGAAAAGTGAACAGTAGTTGTGTGTAAGAGACATTAACAATAATGAAAGGATATTTGTCTGCAATTTCTTGCATGTGTTTTGGACAGTTTTGTGGACCTATTGTGGATTAGAAAAATAACTCCTGCATGTAAGTTGCCTTGAACTACAATGGAACAGGCATCAGTTTAATACTAGGCATCTTTCCTAATTTTGTTTAAACATACACTCACCTATTATGGAAATTGGTTTTCTAGCAAAGCGAAGCCTCCCCCAAAAGCCAACATATTTACTTCTGCACCCTGCAGACCACAATCGTACCACATATTCAGCTCCGAAGAAGACCACCAATACAATCTCCTGCAGAAAGCAAATACAGAACCCCATGACTCCTTCCCAAAGCAGTTCATCATAAAACAAGGGAACAAGAAATGTTAGTGGAATGAATGCACTTTTAGAATGATTGTAGAATGAGCTCACTCAGACTCCAAGTTTGCACTGCCGAGTTCTAGCAATCATACCGGTCCTAGAGAAAGTTCCTTCAGAGGTGATGATTTATGTGGTCTTCAAAACTGGCAAAGAACCACGTCTATGTCCAGTTTTCAAGAAGAAATATCATAACCAGCAAAGAATCCATTATTGCGGGAGAAAGCTGGACTCTGCAGATTGCAAACCTTTCACTGGGCCAATGTGAATATGAAAGCAGATAAGGACCATACGAGTCGTCTGCCCACTGCACTCAAGGTGCAATCCCGTAAACTCAAATTGATCTGAGAATCTTTTCTTTACTTCAACACCAAAATACTAATTCTCTGTGCTTATACCAGGATTTCTTAAATGTTGTTACTATTTTGGGGGTTTGGGGGTTTTTTTTACATCCAGCACCCTTTCACTGAAGAAACATTTTCTCATGTTACTCCTGAGTAGATTTGCTTTTTGTGCCTTATTTATGTCTTTGAGGTTTCTGAATGCCTTGACCATAACTTCCCTGACTCTTTGCTCATGAAGGATATAAGTAGTTGCATACTTAAGCAACATCTCACAGGGCATTTGGTAGAGGCTCTGCATCACTCTGGCAGCCTTTTTCTAGGCCATCTCCAGCTTACAGAAGATTTATTATTTTTATTTTATTATTTATTACAGTCTCTTATATACCGCACTATTCGGCATCAGTGCGGTTTACAAACAACAACTTACACATCTCAATAACTGATTTGTGTTTACATTGAACAAGGTGCAAAAACTTGGATAACAAGGGGTAAAATATGTACATCTATGTGGCAGACTGGTGTCATCTCGCTGGATGTAGTCGTGGTTGGCTGGCTGGTAGGTCTTACTAAACTAAGTCGGCTAAGTGGTGGGTGAGGCTATTGAGGTGCTGTCTAGGGGGTAATGCTGGAGGAAGAGATGGTGCTTCAATGCCTTTCTAAACTGCGAGAGATCTGGGATTGCTCGTATGCTGGGTGGTAGGGCATTCCAGTATCTTGGTGCGCAGAATTTGAAGGCCCTGTTCACGGTTGAACTTGTACATTGGGTTATTGCTTTAGGGACAATCAGCGTATTAACTGCTGTAGATCTTCTGGATCTATTGGGGGGTGTGGGCTGGATCAGCTCTGCCAGTGATGACGCTGAGAGCCCGTTGATAGCCTTGAATGTTAAGAGTAAGATTTTGTATGGGAGTCTGCCGCGTATTGGGAGCCAGTGTAGGTGTTTCAAGATACTGTATAGCCTATAGAGTTGCATGCTTTATTCCAGTTAATGCCTCTGTAAAGGTCACTGGCGAGACCTCATCACTTCCTTTCTCTGCAGGTTATAATCCCTTCCTATAGAGTCTAACATCTCTCTGGCCACTGCCTTATTATGCTGTTTCATTCCCTTAAGATTATTAAATTGTCATCCTCAGGTGCCTCTCCTGGAGAAATGTTCATTGGTTTCTCATTCTCCTCCTTCTCCAACCCCCTTCCCCCAACACCATGTACTGTGTCCTTGAATTTCAGTACCTCAAATGCATCACTCTGCAATTTTTTCCAATGAACCCTAACTGCTGAATAATAGACTCTTTCAATTTTCCTAGGCCACTTCTCTATTCTGTTTGCTCCATCTGTTGCAAATCTTCGAGTCGACCACAAAAAGGCAAATCTTTCATTCCTCCTAAACCCTCTGCATTTGCATTGTTAAAAACTTTAATGATAGCTCATTTAGTTGTATTGAAACATTGCCTACAATTTGTCTGTTCACTTTTTTTTTTTAAACTAACATAGGAGTCAATATTCAGTTGCCGCGCTGACCACCACCGGCAAACACATAATTGGCTTTGAATATCAGACCACGTATCTTTCAGTTTTGACAGAAAACAAGGTAATCGCGCATTAGGTGAGCTCAACTTATACTTTACTGGCTAGAGAAATAGCCTGGGAGGCAGAAGAACCAGTGTTCGAATCCCACTGGCGGTCCTTGTGGCCACTGCTTCAGGTACAAACTTCGATTGTAAGCCTTCCGGGAACAGAGAAGTACCTACTGTGCCTGAGTGCAACTCACCTTGAACTAGTACTGGAAGGGCACGAGTTAAATACTAATGAATAAAACATTAACTTGCCCTTCCTTTTCTATATACAACTAATACTCCTTATCTTCTGCCTGAGACTCGGTTGAACTCCTGATCTCATTCCCGTGCGACACGGACTTGGGCTGGCAGCCGCGTCATTTATTCCAGTAGTGGCAGATAAAATTATTCCTCAGGACAGATATAACAGCCTATAGCTCAGCATAAAATTAAATTCTCTTATTCACCTACAAAGGCATTTATTCCTCAGTGTCTCAATACCTCTAATTTCTACCATTCATGCCTCTTCCCAAACTTCATTCATTGCGCAAGCTGCTGTTATCTGAGCCTTTTCTCCATTGCAAAATCAGCGCTGTGTATGCATTGTAGCACTATATAAATGATTAGTAGTAGTAGTAATCTGGTAGCAAAGGAGTATAATTCACGCAGATCTGGACTGCTTTAGCGGGATAAGGAAGCCAACATTTTTTTAAATCAGTTTTTGAAAACTTAAGATACGAAGAGCAAGCTCGCTCTACTGGCAAATCATTTCAAATTCACAATGCTGCTCCCAATAATGTCTGTCCTCTAGTGGAAACAATTTAAAATCACTTCCTGCAGGAATTGCTATCTGTAGTTCAGTTTGCAAGCAAAGTGCTCCCCGTGAAACATATTGTATAATGCTTGAACCTAAATACCTAAGTCCCACACAAGGCAATATCTTACAAATAAAAGTTAACTTAAAAAGCTCTTAAACCCACCAGGAGTCAATGTAAGGTAATAAGACAAGGTTTTGCCCTGTCCCATCTCTTTATTTTATTTTTTATTTATTTACATTCTCTTATACACCGCGCTATTCTGCATCAGTGCGGTTTACATTGAACAAACTGAAATTACATTGAACAGGGCATTATAACTTGGAGATAACTATTTTACAGGGAACATGGGCTATGGAGGGTTAAGTTGCTTGCCCAAGACCACAAGGAGCACCTGTGGGACTAGAAACCCCAGTCTTTCCGGCCCAAGGTTGCTGTCCTCTAGTGGGATTTGAACCCCCGACCTTCCGGCCTGAAGTACCTTGCCCCAACCACTAGGCCACTCCTCCCACTCCTCACATCTTAAGACCATTTTGGATGCTGTATTCTATAAAACTGTTGCAGTTGAGCCGATTTTGCTCACAATGTCCAATATTTAAGTAGCACTACTCTTATGGAGCTATGATTATATTGCTCGAGTCTGGCACGGAAAAAGAAAATGAGGGTGATTTTATAACAAGGGCCATGGGTAGGTGTCATGTTGGCATTATTTTATAAAACGCTAAGCAGGCACCTATTTGTCTGTATAAAATACTGGCATATGCTGCAAAAAGAAAAAAGCGCCTGGAATACAGTCATGATCATTTTCACCTGGATCCCCAGTAAATACAAAGGCATGCAAGGTATTTCATAATCCACACACATACACAAACCCTCCGTCCAGGCAACGCCTACTGGTGAAGTACGCACCATCATGCCAGAGTGGGCATTTTTATGCTAGTTGGTATTTTATAAGAGGTCGGTTACGCTCGTATGTGGTCACATACATGTGGGAAGGACTTTACAAAATTACGCCCTATATGCTTTTTAACTTGTTGATAGAATGCTCCATTAAGACACCTTGGATATTTTTGTTGCATTAAACAATTGGAGACTTTGTCAAGCTGTTTTGAGGTAGGAGTTTTAGCAATTTTGGAAGACTTACTCTTGTGCATAATTGTTTGCCTGACTCTGCATTTCAAAGACTAGAGAAGAAATCAATGTTGTCCTGCATCTAGGGTAACAGTTATTTTTTAAATCAATGAAAGAAACCAAAGCAGGAGTTGGATGGAGAGAATGGTTTGGTTTGTTTATTTAGTTAGTTAATTATTTTAAAACATTTATAAACTGCCATATGTGCCTTTTTTTGGGTGAAACCTGAGCTGGACCCTGTGCCTCCTGTTCAAAGCTCCCTAGGCTTTGCTGTAGCCAACCATTCGGCAAACGTAGACTGTCCAAAAGACAATGCGACAGGCACACAGTCAATGGTTCTCGCCAGGCAGCCCTTTGAATGACACACAGATAAGTTTAGCGAACACAGATCGTTCTATAGATCCTGCAACTGGAGGGAAGGACTAGGCACTTACACTCGGAGACATTTTTCACTTGGATGTTAGGATTAAAGCTCACTGACCTAAACTGAAACCTGTGATATTGGTGGGAGGGTGAAAGTGCACAAGCTGTTATTCATGGCCATACAGAGAACTGCCAGGTAGCCATTAACCACCAAGATAGTCCCTCCTCTCTACTCGCGTCTGTGGGCCTTTTACACATCTAACTAGGAAGCCAGCTAAGGGATATGGGAGTGGAAGTAAAGGGGGGAGAAGGAAAGGGATATAGAGGATTGTCCGATTTCCATCCCTTAAATTTGCAGTGAAGGCTCTTAAGCAGCAGCACCAATTAGTGTCTTCAGAATATCAACGTCCTTAGTCCCCCCCATTCTGGTTACGCCATAGGTGTCTAACGTGATTTGCATTAATTTTTTTTTATACAGTAGGGGAGGGAAGGGTGAGAAGAAATAAAATAAAGGAGGTGTACCTTCAATCAGAAGTGCACCTCCTTGCTTTTAAATCTCCCTCCCCCTCTGTTTATGTCAGACTGAGGCTTTAGGTTTCTAGTGTGATGCCTGAACAGGACTCTGGTAAAATGTAGCACAGCATCATCTTGATTTAATGACACTATACGTACTCTCGATGGTGGGAACAGCTATGCAAAAAGAACTTTCCAGAATATTAAGAAGATCATTATATAACAGAACGCCTAGTTAAGGCAGCTGAAATGCACCTATTTTATAAAGATCTTCGGCTCCTCTTGTCTTCATAAAATACAATCATAAATCTTGCACAAATCTTGACTGCATTCCAGGGACAGATATTACACATCTTTGAGGGCAGGTGTAAATGCTCATAGTTAGATTATGAAATTCCCTTCATTTCTGCGTGTAATTCCATAATCTACATGTGTAATTCGTGACTCTCCGGCATGGTCTACTGTAAACATTTGCATCAGCATGCTATGACATTTTTTACCTAAATTTTATAAAAGCCATTTTAGGCAAGTATATTACCATACACATGTTATAATAACTTTATCAAATTATCCTCTATATGGTAACATTTTCAGGAAGTTCTTAAGGAACTCAGGGTGAAACAAAGGAGCTCCAAGGATTCTTTGTATTCAGAGAAGATCCTCTTGATTCATGTATCTCAGACCCATGGTTTGTTGCATGCAGCAAACAGACATCATTAATTTTACTTAATTTTGCTTCGTGAATCTTTCACCTGCCTTTTCAAACAGTCCTGTATCCTGCCTTGAGCTAAGAGCTGCACTACACTGATCCCTATATATACCAAAGACAGCATGTTCAAGCCCCATCTTATATGCCTTCCCTTTTTGTCCCATCTAAGGATATATGCTCATCAAAGCGTCAGACTTCCCCATCACTCTCATCTGATCGTCCGAATCGTTCACATTACATTATGGTACAGCTCTATTCAGGCTCACCTTGTAAAGTATTTGTGGATGAGATCAAAGTGAGGGAAGCAGGTGCAGACTAGGAGGGAACGAAAGAGGCACTCCAGTTATTTCAGAAAGCGGGGTAAGCCTGGACCGGATCCGACTGTGTGCGTAAGACTTGCAAGCCTGCCTTTATGAGAAATCTGAATTAGAAGTCTGGCATAAAAGCAGAAGTGGATTTGTCCATCTTGCAAAAACTAGAGCCAGCTGGTCACCCTAAGGTCAGTGCTGCTTTCTGCAGAAAATAAAACAAACTTGGTCTGCTTTTACAAGAAGAAAAGCTAACCGGGATAACTGGGATGGATAGGGGCGGAGGAGGGGGGGCGGGTCCCACATGCCTAAGAAGTTGAGGTGGGGCCAGAGCCGGGAGCTCGGTGGTTAATAGGTGGAGAGGGGGGATGGAGGGTGGAGGGTAGGGGGGGGAGATGGGAGGGGTGGGGGGGCGGGGAGGGTAGGGTGTACATAATTCAAGGCTCATTACCAGGTCATGGACTGGGTTTTGGTGGGAAGGACTATTGGTTTATTTTCTGGGGTTTGCGTATGGGGATGGACGGTTGTCTGGTGTGCATGTCTGTGTGGCTGTCTGCGAGAGGTGAGATGTGGAAGCAGGTGGGGGCTCCAGGCTGGGGGGGCCGCTGCCTTTTACAAAGGAGATTTGCTGGACTTGGGGCTTATATATGGGTTCACGATCCTGGGTGAACACACTCGAATAGCTTCTTGGAATGTTTGTGGCCTGGGGTCACCGATGAAGCGCTTCAAAGTAATGCAGCACCTGAATCGTCACAGGTTGAACGTTGCTATGTTGCAGGAGACACATCTTTCTGCTGCAGAACATGTGAAGCTCGGCAAGGGCCGTATCTCGCATGTTTATGGAGCCCCGGCTGTTGGAAAAAAGCGGGGGTTCGTTATTTTAATAACGACCTCGGCTAGCTGGATTGAAGAACGCGTAGTGACGGACACGGAGGGCCGTTACGTTTGTGTCTGGGGGGTGCTCAATGGACTTAAAGTGGCTATGTGCTCGGTCTATGGTCCCAATGTTTATGAGGCCGGCTTTTATGTAGCTTTAACAAATCTTTTGCAGGATACTAATGGTTATCAGGTTATTATGGGGGGGGACTTCAACGAAGTCTTGGAGGCGGCAGTGGACCGCTCCGGTTCGGTGTGCTGGGGTAGCCAGAAGGCTCGACGGCGTCTTGGGGGGCTCTGTGAAGCACACAAGCTTCTTGACATATGGCGGGTGCTCCACCCTGGAGAGCGGGACTATACTCACTTGTCCCGAGCTCACGGCACGTGGTCCCGGATTGATTTTTTCTTAGTCTCCGAAGCGCTGTTTGGTCGGGTAGGTAAGGCGGAGATTGGGCCTGTGGTTCTGTCGGACCATGCGATGGTCATTTTGGAGCTGCACTGCAGTAGTACCCGCCGTAATGGTCTGTGGCGTTATCCCCTGGACCTTAGTGGGGATGTGCAGTTTGAAGCCTATGTTCGAGACCGATGGAAAGATTATGTGTCTTTCAACGACCAGCCGGAGATTTCCCCGGCCCTTTTTTGGGAGGCGGGTAAGGCCGTCCTTCGAGGCGAGATCATTAGCTATCAAGCCCAGAGACGGCGGCGGCTCAACCAGCGGATTCTGCTGCTGGAGCGGGAGTTGGGTAGAGCGCGCCGGGTGTTGGCGGGGCGCAGGACCGCCGAAAACAAGCGCAAATCACGGGAACTTCAGACGGAGTTGGAGATGCTTCTCCACCGGCGGGCCCAAAAATCGATGCTATTCTACCGATATCGGCTTTATCAGCATGGTAATAAAGCAGGTAAGCTCCTGTCCTCCTTGCTGAAACCATCCGGGGGGTCTCGACATATAGGAGCCATTCGTCATTCTGATGGGACCCTTTGACGTAAGGCCGAGGACATTGAACATGTTTTTTTAGATTTCTTCCGGCAGTTGTATGCGAATGAGGGCGATCGGGAACAGGATGGCCGCGATTTTTTGACTCGATGTGCCCTGCCTAGGCTCAGCGAGGAACACTTACAGGCTCTTAATCAACCTATTTTGGGGCGGGAGGTACAAGAGGGCATTCGGAACCTTAAAACGGGCCGGGCACCGGGAGTGGATGGATACCGCAGTGAGTTCTACAAAGTTCTGGGCAGTGCGGTGGTGTCCCCTTTGGTGGGCTATTTTGAGGACTTGGTGAAGAGAGGGAGGTTTCCTTTCGAGGCTAACAAGGCGCTGGTTACCATTTTACCTAAGCCGGGGCGCGACCCCCTTCTCCCTGAATCCTATCGTCCCATTTCGCTCCTCAATGTGGATCTCAAGCTGTTAGCTAAAATAATGGCGGATAGATTAGCTAATTATCTACCGGCCTTGGTTCACCGTGATCAGGTGGGCTTTGTCCGCGGCCGTCATGTGGCATATAGCCTTCAACGTATTTTGCTTTCTCTTTGTGTTGCGCGGGAGGGGGGGCTACGCTCCATGCTTATAAGTTTTGATGCCGAAAAGGCCTTTGATAGAGTCACCTGGAGTTTCATGTACCAAGTCTTGGAGGCGATGGGCTTTACTGGTTTCTTTGTCGATGTAGTACGCCTCTTATACGCTAACCCAATTGGGGCCTTGTTGGTTAATGGAAATATGACAGCTGACTTTGAGATTCAGAAAGGGACTCGTCAGGGTTGCCCGTTGTCCCCTCTTCTTTTTGTTTTAACTCTGGAGCCCCTTTCTGGTTCAGATACGCGCCGCAGAGCAGTTTCATGGTATTTTGGTGGGGAAGGAAGAATTCCGAGTGGCGGCTTTTGCCGATGATCTTCTGATACATCTGGCGGAGCCCCGTGAGGGATTGCCTGAGTTGTTGCATTTGATGCGGGATTATGGGCGGCCCTCGGGGTTCCGTCTCAACTTGGAAAAATCGGAGGCCATGCAGATCGGGGAGGAGGAGCATGGTGGATGGGAGGGCGTCTTCCCACTTCGGTGGGCGGATGGCTATTTCAAATATCTGGGTATATATCTACCGGCTAACTTGAAGGACTTATACCAACTGAACATAACCCGGCTATTCCAGGCGGTGACGACTTGTGTGGATAAGTGGTGCGATTTACCATTGTCTCTAGGGGGGCGTGTTGCTTTATGCAAGATGGCCATCTTCCCAAAGGTGTTGTATATGCTCCAGACCCTTCCCCTATTTGTTAAGCGGGTCGATGTTAAGCGGCTGGAGCGCTTGCTGAGTCGGCTTTTGTGGAGGGGGCGACGGCCGCGGGTACGCCTTGAGGTGCTGCAGCAGCCCCGAGAGCTAGGGGGGCTGGGTCTTCCAGATATACGGAAATATAATGTTGCATGCTTGTTGCGGTTCGTTCGAGATTGGCTATGGGACCTGAGTGACTTTTCCCCATTGGAGATGCTCCGGGCTGTGGCGCGTCCCTTCCACCTGCGGTATCTTCTACATGCTCCGCAGTCCAAGGGGGTGGGGCCTTTGTTTCAACAAGTTCTGTTGGCTCCCCTGCGGACGGCGTGGCGGCATTTCTGTTTGAGTCGGGGACTATCGGCAGTTTTTTCCCCTTATCTTCCCCTACGTGGTAATGCAGCCTTCACTCCAGGTTTGGGCGGCTCCGGCTTCGCACGCTGGGAAAAGATGGGGCTTGTTAATTTGGAACAGGTGCTAACTGTTGAGGGTAGGGTGGAGGACTTTTTAGTTCTTCGCCAACGGTATCCGTTGGGTGATCGTGATGTTTTCCTATACATGCAACTATGTAGCTATATTCGTTCCCTCCCCCAGGGCAATTTGCGGGGGGAGATGTGCTCGGCTTTGGAGGTGGCTTTACTAGGGGATGAGTCTGGGACACGTGTAACATGGCTTCACAAAATGCTGTGGGAAGCGGCCGTGCCGCTGGGTTTGGAGGTGTTGGCACAGACCTGGACGACTGACCTGAGTACTGAGATTACCACTGAGGGGTTACTCCGTGGCCTGGCTGCTGTCTCTTCGCTCAGTGTGCAAGTAGCTCACCGTGATACTCAATTTCGGATCACTCGACGACTATATTTTGCACCCGTTCGGGCCTGGCGGGCTGGAGTGGGAGACTCCCACTGTTGTTCCCGATGTGCGGCTCCTCGAGCGACATTGGGGCACATGTTTTGGAGTTGCTCCAGGGCTCAGGTCTTTTGGCGCCGGGTAACGGAGTACCTGCTGATGTGCCTGCGGCGGGACGTTCTTTTTACAGCTGGCAATTTAGTGCTTGATGTTTGGGAAAGCTCGTGGGAATCTGAGCTTGGCTCTGCGGGATTGCGCTGGTTGCGCCTGGTGTTGGTAACGGCTCGCACGACCGTGTTGCAACAGTGGCTAACCGGCCGGGGGCCGACCTACGGCCTTTGGAGACTACAACTGCACCGGGTTCTGCTTATGGAGAGGATGCGTGCTAGTGGGGTGGAGAGGCGCTGGCGGTCTTTCTTGGAATGTTGCGGCCCCCACCTGCAATCTTTACGGCCGGCTGAGCGTGGCAGAATCTTGAGTTTGTTTTGAGTTTGTTTTAGGTGTTGCGTGGCATCCTTGTAGTGTGGCTGTTTACATTGCTTCCTTGGGCCCTTTCTGGGCTCCAATACACTTTTTTTCTTCTTCTGTCGTTGTTTCCTTCCCTGGGTTCCCTTCGGGGAGTCCCATGGTGTGAATTGTTTGTCTCTCTCGTAGATGGCTAGATGCGCATGGGATGGGGGTTCGCCTCCTTCCCAGCCGCAACCTGTCAAACCCTGTCCTTGAATGGGATTGGATAACTGGACGAGGAGGGGAGGGGGGGGGCTCGGGGGGGGGGGGTAAGGCCTAGCCTGGTTAGTGTGGGGTTTATCCCGGGGGCACTATTGTAAGTGGGCCTGGGAGCAGAACACCCCCTAGGCCTGTGGGTGCGTTGTCTTCTTGCCTTTGTGGAACTTGGTACGGTCTCCGGGTAGTGGCCCTACGCTGGCTACTGAGCTTTATGTTTCTGACTGAGTGTGGGCTTGGGTTGATTTGGGAGGGAGGGGGGTGGAGGGTGGGGAGCAGTTAGCTAGCAGCTTTGGGTGTCGCATTGGAACCAGTGCTATCCCCTGAGGCTCTCGATGTCAACTCGCTTTCATGATATCTGCTGTTTTATTTTGTAACCTTTTGGCCTTTAAGTGTTTATTTTCTGCTGTGTTATATTCAGCTATGTGCCTTCTGCATTTTCGGATGGGAACTTTCTGCTGTTGTCTGTACTCGTACTTGTTATGTATTTTCTGATGTTCCTACCTGTAGCTGCTGGGATACGGTGTACGATAGCTGCAGTCTTCACTGTTTGTTAACTGTTTGATGACGGTATTACTTGCTGTTTGGGGTTCTAAAAATTCTAATAAAATGTTTGAAACATACAAGAAGAAAAGCAAGTGAGCATCTCATGCATTTCACACAGCTTTTCTTAGTCTTTTTTTTAAGGTATTGCTGAACAAGCAGAAGAAAAGGAGGAGGTAAAGTTCACATTTAAATGAAGTGCCACTTTCAAATATGAATCTTACAAGCTGCAGTGTCCGGTGTAGAAAATCTCACACAGAGCTGCCAAACAGCATCCAAGCTCTCAGAAATGTCAGTCGTTTGGGCAGTTCTCATATCTAACCCATCCTTCCGTCCCGTTCCAAAGCACTCGCTGTGAAACAGTTGAACTTTTTTCAATAAGGTTACAAAGCGCACTGGCCCTTACAGAGGAAGTTAAAAAATGTAGGATTGAATCACAGTGTCTCTCAAGGAATGAAACAGCCAGCAACATGGACACATGCACGCCAGCTTAGCTCCTTTGCTTGTGCCGATGAGAGATGGGTCCTCACCAGCACACTGCAAACATCTATGTGTACAGATGGATAGACAAGACAAACAGACAGACCACCACCATTAGGCACCATCACTAGGATGAAACATGCCGAAACATGCAATCTGAGGCTAAGAAAATGAGAGAGAAAGCCAAAGACATTGTCCCAACTATTTGGGTTACCAGTACCACTAGCCTGATAAAGAAACTTCCAAGAGCACCTTGATATGCTGCCTGTACATATTACATCTTGAATTCCAGAAGGAACCTTTCTGTGATACAATTCAAGCGTTGAGACAAGCACTAGCAGCAAGTTTGAGAAACTGGCTTACAAAGGAGGTTCATTCCTGCGAAGTATGCGTGAAACTAAACCGTTTGGAGAAGTTCACATGAGTGGGAACCAGATTCTAGAGCAGCACTGAATCAGTGGGTAGGAAAAGCAGGAAGAGCATCAGAGATGCGAAAGATCACTGGTGGCTCTTTTATTGAATTGATGCTCTATAAATCTTTTTCAGCACAGTAGTTCACTGCCCCATTCTTATGTTAATTTTCCAACTGTTTTAGATCTTCATTTTCAGGAAGACTAAGGATTCTTCCCAGGTTAGGCATAAAACAAAACAAATATTCTCCTAGAGAATGTCAAAAGAAAATCAAGGAGAGCTTAAGGAAAGGATTGCAATCCTCACTTTTATCTTTTAACCTTAAATCTATGGCAAATCACCCCATGATTCATTAGGGACAACCATTTTTTATGTCCCCACTGGCCTAAACAAAACAAAGTACCAAAAGTGTTAGAAGTGCTATTTTAAAAAGATGCATATATACACTTTTTCATATATTCTCCCTGACCCTTTCTTTACAGGAAATTAAAATACGTATTTCCAAAATCCCCACACAGCTGTAGAAATGAAACATATTGAGTGCTCTTGTAAATCAGAGACAGAAGTTAAATAGGCAGAGTTGGCCCAACAGAATAAGCAAGGTAAAAATGGCCAGGGGTCCAAACATTTGAGAAGCACCAGAATGCATAAAAATACAAAATAGGGAACAAATGAGAAATCAAAAAAGGCAAAAAGTGAAAGAAACCTTAAAAACTAAAGTGTATCAAAACCATCGTTGTGGATGTAGCCACAGGTAATTGGCTAATGAGGGAGGAGGGCATGGATTTATAGGTTTGTGGGGAGGGAAGGTACCAGAAACCCTAGCACAAGCTCTGTAAATAGGGGTAACTAAGTAAGTGAAATCTGAAGACTTTTTATGTTTCTTAAGATTATTGCAGAGCTTCTTTTCTGCGCATTTAAGTGGGCTAAAAAAGTGACTGCCTGGCTACTACTTTGGAGATCTTGAGAGAGAGACTCCCAATCAAACAACCTTCCAGAGGCTACTGATATTTGACTTTCAAGGCTCCTGAAACAGTTCATTTTCTCTCTTCCATTCACTGGCCACCCTGCTAGAGTACCAACAGTTTCTGTGGTTTCTATCAGATGAAATAAGCTCATCCCCCCCCCCTGAGTATTACACATTGACCAGATGTCTTGAGCCAGCCATTGCCCCACGTGTGTGGGGACAGTCGCATGCAATACCATCTCAGTTACCATGGCAATGGGTTTTCCCATCCACCCTACAGCCATACATATACTAGTTACCAGCTGTTGTCTGGCATCATAGTCTACTAGGCGAGGCCAAGGAGGAACTGGGAACACTTGGTTCAGCCTTCTCCCAGACTAAGGTTCATAACATTCTATCCACAGGCCTAACCTTATACCCCCACTTTGACGCCAACTTAGCTCATTGCTATTGTTTCAACTCTTAAGTCCATAGCTCTGATGTTTTCACAGTCCCATAGGCTGTCAAACAAGGAACTCCTAAATTAAATGTGCCGCAAAAGTAGTAATTGCTGTGGAATGTGCATTTTTCCTCAACATTTTCACTACTTCATCTAAATGTAAGATACTGGCTTATTTGTGGTGCAATCATTATTTAACCACCCACCCAAGAAAGAAAACCTCTCTCCAGATTAAGATGCCTTCTCTAGCCAAGAATGACAATACTCCAGTTCCTCTTTTAACCCTTGCACAACTAGTGTTTTCTATTTACAGCTTACAAGACATCAAAACCACTATTTGCTTGGGTTTTCATTCCTATGGGGTTTTTTTTCCCTTTAGAAAGGAGCAAAGTTCAAATGACTATCTTTAAATTTGAAGAGTTTATGATCAATGCAATGAAGGCTCGGAGGAACATGGTGTTTGCTTTAAAGAGTCTTCATCTGGGAAGTTCTCTCCCATCATATCACATCACACCACATAAAGCACTCAAGCACAGGTTAACATACAAAGCATTTCTGTTAAAAGGCAAAATTAATAAGCATTGGAACATGCAACTCTGCAGCTGCTCACCTTTTAATGTGCAAAGAGGCACCTCTGAAGTCTTAACGGAGCAAAAGAGGGGTTAGAAAAGTTAACTTCATAGAGAGCCTGTGAAAGGATGATTTTAAGATTACAAATCTCTTCAAGTTCTGCCTGAAAACAAAGTCAAGTCAAGTCATCTGGGCCAGATTTCCTTACAGAAGCCTTCCAGCAAACAGAATCTAAGGCAGCTCTCAAACTTGTAATCAAAGATTATTGCCAATACAGTCATGATTAATTCTATAGCCTTTGGCTACTTAGTTTCGTCTAAGATTTTTTTTTTGTTATGTACAAGTCTGTATAGCTTATACCACCACTTTTATAAGTCTCAGATTTTGGGAGGTCTGAAACTTATCTACTATTTTATGTATAGGTTCAGGTCACTCTCAAGACTTAGAAATATGTTCATCCAAAAATGATTTGCCACATAGGCAAAAAAAAAATTAGTTGCACCCAGTGTTTGAAAAAATACTGCTGAATAGATCTTCTTTAAGTAGGATTTTGAGGTTTATCCCCTTTCACCAGCATAAAATATATCACTGGCTTCATTTCATTCTGCAAGATGTCCATTGCTCCTTTCTCAGAGGCAAAAGCATTGTAAAAAAAAAAAAATTGGTAATGTGTAAGAGATGCCCAAAGAAACAGAAACTGATATAGCTTTGGATGGATTTTCAAATATTTTTGGAGTTATTTCAGAAATGAATGCCGGTAAAATTTGATTAGAGCACAGAAAAATATTTTAACAGATGGCATCTTTACACACAATTCAGAGAGTTTGTGTGCATAAAGTCTATTTTGAGGGTAATTTTATAACAGGGTGACTATGTGAGCAAGGTAGAAAGGTGCTCATGCTAAAGCTATTTTATAAAAATACAGACTAGCACAAATCCTGCAGAAATCATGGCTAAAATGAAGAGCAAAAAACCACTTCCACCTGCTCGGAAGCCAGTGCAAACGTTTGCTCTCGCGATCTTCCCAAACTCCTCCACTGAACAAGCCTACACCTAGGCTGCGTAAAAGCAGACACATTCATGTCACTGGACATACATTTACACCTGGAATAATTTTATAGCAGGCTGTTTACAAACATATAATGGCATATATGTGCAAAAAAGGCTTTATATAAAACCACCACCTTAGTGTGTATTCTTACACACAAAGGTTTCTGAACCATAAGAGCAAATCAAATGCATATCCCTAGAATGTGTTTGGAAGATCAAAAGCGTAAGTAACTGCAGTCTTGGAAGGCAAATATGTATCCAGTTTCCCAAAATTCCTTTTCTTAAGTCTACTGTATATCTTCTTCATATTAACTGTTCTGCTCATGAAGACACCATCCTAGCAGCTCAGATTGCCATACATGTCCTTCTCTTTCTCTGCACGCCTGCAATCAGCTCACAACACAATGCAACACAGAACAGTAAGGGGGGGGAGGGGCGGCAGTCAGGCATGGTACCTTGCTAGTTTCCTATATCATTTAAGAGATTCATTTTTGCACAACTGCCCTGCAAGACTCCATACAGGGCAACCAACACACCTATCCGACTGTCTCGCAGAACCATTTCAGCAACTGATGTCCTGAATTCGGATGTCTTTTTTGGACCCTCGAGGCCATTGTCTCAGTCTCTCAGAAATAAAGCTTTTAATGACTATTGCTATTTGGAAAAGCCTAACTTTCCAAAGCTATATTTTCTCTCCAGAATGCAGGAGAGGCATGCTTGACTCTACAAGGTTGCTTTAAACTGCATTACGTTATCCATAAGGGGAGGTGATTTCAGTCCTTAGATTTACATACAGTGAAATCCTCTTCTGTCAAACTCTTAATTCTCACATATATCTGACATTCAACGAAATCAAGTGGGAACAGCTTCCCCGGCAAACTACTCCCATACCCAAATATTCATGACACCACATAGAAAAACAAGTATAGGGCTGTAATTAGAACAAGCTATTTTTCGTCTTACACATGAATTAGAACATAATTTAACTTCTTTTTATTAAAATTTTGTGCTGCCTCTCCATAAAGTTATCATTGGGAAGAGCATTTAAATAATTAATCTCAGCCTTTAGCCCCCTCTCCCACCAGCAAAATTCTACTTTTACAAAGACAGATTTAATGCAGAGATCTCAGTGGTGCTGAATGGATCTGTCATTTCCTCAGAACACTACTGTCAGAATTTAAGATATATTATTTTTTTCATTGAAGCAGATTACATGCAATCTTGAGGTCAGGAAAATGCAGTATAATCAAGAAATTCATAGTAACAGTCCTCCTGTACATTGTTGTTAAAGGTAGAGTCTTGCTTTAACCCTGCAAATGCAACAATGAACAATAGAAGCTGTTCTTTCCATTGTTGGGCATTGTTCTGTGTGCAGTGGACACTCTGGGAACATGAAAGCCTCACTAATCTTATCAAGCAGGTTTCCTAAACCCTAGATAAAATCTCTCTCAACCAAGAAAAGGAAAAGCATGTGTCCTTAAGGTACCAGTAATTGTAAACATTTTCTTTCAGATAATTCTGTTTGGAAAGCTGCTTCTCCTTCCCCCTCCACCTTCCCCCTTCAATTTTGATTTATATTTCGTTGTGGAAGGGATAGAGTTTAGAGTCTGTAAAAGAGCCGCCTACTTAATCACTTTCTCTTTATGAATCTAAACAAAACACTCTTTCTTAATGGGACCTCAGGCAAGCAGCATGCTAATCTGAGTAAAATATGAACGGAGCATTAATAACCTGCAGCATGACAGTCGAAAGGAGGTTTGTTTGTTTTTTTTATTCAGAATGAAAGTATCATTAAAATGAATGCCTTTTGTTTCATTTAAGGCAGCACAAACATTTATGTGGGACATATGCTAACAAGACAGAAAAAAATGGCTGAAAGAAAGCAAAGTTGAAACTTGTGAGTTGTAGCCGCTACTTATCAAAGACGTCAAGCCTTTGTGACTGAATGCACGGAGCACAGGATTCAGACTTGTATTGATTAGAAGTTCTTGTGTAAATAAAACCCAAAATGCAAGCAGGTGCAAAAATCCAAGAAAACGATACTTCAAGAAGTCCTTGTCCCCCTCTGACCCTCCCTACTGAACAGAGCCACTAACACAAGCATATCAAAGACAGTCATCCTATTTCAATATAATATTCCCATTTTCCAAATCACCACAAACAGGTGTAAGCTGGCTGGTGCTTGTCAACTCTAATTTCACACTGAAAAATACAATTCCTGTGTCAAGACAATTATTGTAGATAAAACTTCAAGTTGTACGTGATGACAGCTGTTCTTTTATGACATGACAATCTTCTCCAATATACTTAAAATCTACAGCTGGCAACTGGGATATATCGCTGGCAGTTGGCAGATTCAATGGACCAATTGGTCTTTAAAAGTCCTTGTCTACTACGTTACATTACTATATTGCTTCTTTATCATTTGTCAAGGAAGTGGTCCTAGAGTTTAGAGCACTGAGCTGAGAGCCAGTGAACAAAGGGTTCAATTCCTGTTTCTGCTACCGACATTATACGACCTTGGGCAAGTCACTATCTACCTCAGGCACTATTTTGATTCTAAGCTCTTTGGTGCAGGGACATATTGTATATGAATACTTATCACCATTATGGAGCACTGCGTACATTCAGTAGCACTATAAAATTCTAAGCATTATTATTTCAGTTAAATAGAGTAAGGCATTCCATGAAGCCCCCCATATTTTGATGTGTAGCAAAGAAATAAAGCAGTATAGAAAAACAGATGTAAACAGGCAATGTCTGGCAGATATTTCTCATTTCATGTGATATACTGTTTGAGTGGGAAGCAACAAAATGTACAGGTAAATGAAACTCACTCTGAGGAGAAAGTTTACTAGTGGTGTGCCGCAGGGATCTAACCTTGGTTCGACTCTCTTTTTGTATGTGATATTGCAGAAGGGCTGTCGGGTAAGGTTTGCCTCTTCGTGGAAAATATCAAAATCTGCAATAGGGTAGAGAACCACGAAGGTGTTGACATGAGAAGGAACTCAGTGAAGCTTGAAGAATTGTTGAGAATGTGGCAGCTGTGATACAATACTAAAAACCGCAGGCTCGTGCATTTGGACTGCAAAAATCCAAGGAAGCGGTACAGTATAGGGGAGAAATACTTCTGTTCACGAATGAAGAGCGAGACCTGGGCATGATTGTTTCTGAGGATCTTAAGGTGGCTAAACAGAAAAGGCAATGGTGAAAGCCAGAAGGATTCTTGGGTGAGGAAAGCGGGAAGAATGCTTGCAGGAAATGACAGCGCCTCTGTATAGATCTTCGGCAAGACCTCATTTGGAGTACTGTGTGCAGTTCTGGAGACCACACCTTCAAATGCATATAAACAGGATGGTGCAGAGGGCTGCTACTAAAATGAGTGGTCTTTGTCATAAGACGTATGGGAATAGGCTTAAAGATCTCAATACGCATACTTCAGAAAAGAGGCAAGAGAGGGGTCACCAAGCTATATTCTTGGTTTGGGGAGGGGAATGAGGTGTGGGAGGAGGGGGAGATCTGGTTATCTGAGGTGACGTGTCAAACTTCATCTCAAATGATTTCTTTCTTTTAAACAATCCAGCATGTGCACAGGCGTCAAACCTAATGCAGATCCCTGTGCACATGTTTGCTCTCCATGGTTAGTGCTGACTTTTTGTGCACAGCTCATTTACATGCTGTTTGCCTACAACACTGCTGTGCAAAAAGCCAGCATTAAACTTGTGTTAGGAAACCCTGCACTACAGCTTTAATACTTGCCTCTAACAACACAGGGTTTCTGCATCGACCTGTTGGATTGCTAATTTCTTTGCTTGCCATTTGGCTAATTGATATTCTACTAAATTTCTGCATGCTCTTGATCTCCTGCCCCCCCTTACACCACAACCTGCAATCAGCCACTGCACTAGGTGAGGAGTTTGCCCATATTGGACCTATTATGTAGAGTTTGAATATTTTGATGTCCATCTGGTCTCCATATAAACTGCCCAACACTACCCCCAAAAGTTAAATGTCTATAATTCAGTTCCCTTTCTTATATTTGCTATGAAATGCTGACACTTTCTTAATAAAGCTTCCCAATGTGCATCACAAAAAGGTTGCTGCCTTTGGTGACACCTGCACAGCTTCTCTGCTCAAGAGAGTACAGAGTTGTTGTTGTTAAGAGCTGTTGAGTTGGTGTTGACTCATGGCGACCCTCTGGATAGTTGTCCTAAACTGTGTTCAGACTTCAGAAAGGCTAGCACCCATAGCTGCTGTTATTGTATTGATCCATCTCATTGCTGGCCTTTCTCTTTTGCGTTGACCTTCTACCTTCCCAAGCATGATGTCTTTCTCTAATGATCTCTCTCTTCACATGATGTGCCAAAGTATGAAAGTCGAAGTCTTGTCATCTGAGCTTCTAAAGAAAGCTCAGGTTTGATCTCCTCTAGAACTGACTGGTTTGTTCTTCGGAAAGTCCATGGCATACACAGTATTCATCACCAGCATCATAATGCAAAGGCTTCGATTTTCTTCCTATCTTTTTCACTGTTCAACTTTCGCATCCATATGATGTTAATGAAAATACCATGGCTTGAACAAGTTGAAACTTTGTATGGAGAGAGAAATTTCTGCTCTTGAGAATCTTGACTAGATCCTTCATATTAATGCCCGTAGCATGGGAAATAAGATCCCTGAAGTTGAAGCTTTGGTGGGAGTGGCTGACTTGGATTTAGTGGCAGTTACAGAAACATGGTTCACAGAAAACCATGACTGGGATATAACTATACCTGGCTATACTTTATTCAGAAAGGACAGGGTAGGAAGAAGGGGAGGAGGAGTGGCACTATATGTAAAAACTACTATTAAAGCTTTGGAATTACAGAGCTTAAAAGGGAGAGAGGAGGCATTGTGGGTTAAACTAGAAAGAGGGAAAGAGAAATCTGTTTGCATTGGTGTGATATACAGACCTCCCTCACAAGAGGAAGAGGTGGACAGAGAGTTAATTGAAGACATACGCAGCATTGCTAGGAAAGGGGAAGTGCTACTGATAGGAGATTTCAATATGCCAGATGTTGATTGGCACATTCCTGCTGCAGTATCATCTAGAAGTAAGGAGATCCTGGATTCTCTACAGGGAGAACTATTCAGGCAATTGGTAACAGACCCCCACATGTGAAGGGGTCATACTGGACTTGGTGCTTAGCAATGGTGAAAGTGTTTCTGATGTTGTAGTGGGAGATCATTTTGCATCCAGTGATCACCAGATGGTGTGCTTCAGTATTAGGACTAGGGCTGTTAGAATCCATTCCAAGGTGAGGATCTTAGACTTTAGGAAGACTAACTTTGCGAAGATGGGCCAATACCTCAGGGAGTCGTTAGTGGGATGGGAACAGCTGGGAGATGTAGAAAAACAGTGGGCAAAACTGAAAGGGGGTATTTTAAGGGCAACCAACCTTTTTGTTAAAATGGTAAATAAAGGCAAAAGGAACAGGAGACCGCTATGGTTTTCGAAGGAAGCAGCTGAAAAAGTGAAGAAAAAGAGGGAGGCCTTCATGAAATACAAGAGATCACAGAGAGAGGAAGACAGGCATCTGTATTTGGAAAAACTTAGAGAAGCTAGCAAAGTATTCAAGAAGGCAAAGATTCAAAAGGAGGAGGAAATAGCCAATGCAATAAAATGGGGGGATAAGATATTTTTCAGATATATTAGTGAGAAGAGGAAGGGCAAAAGTGGTATTGTCAGACTCAAGGGTGCAGGGGGGGAATATGTAGAAGCTGATAAGGATAAAGCGGAATTGCTCAACCAATATTTTTGTTCTGTGTTTACAGATGAAGAACCAGGAGCAGGACCTCAGAAAACACCCACAAATAAGAACAGAAGCGAGGGACATCTTGAACAATTTTCAGAAGACTGTGTTCGTGAGAAACTAGCTCAACTTAAAGTAAACAAAGCGATGGGACCGGATGGGATACACCCTAGAATACTGAGGGAACTTGGGGACGTTCTAGCAACTCCACTGACTGACCTTTTCAATGCCTCGTTGGAGTCGGGAGTGGTGCCAAAGGACTGGAGAGAGTCTCATGTGGTGCCTTTACACAAAAGCGGAAGTTAGGATGTGGTTGAAAACTACAGGCCGGTTAGTTTAACTTTGGTGGTGAGTAAATTATTGGAAATGCTGCTGAAAGAGAAAATAGTGAGGTTTCTGGAGTCCAGCGGACTACAGGATCCGAGGCAGGTCTTGTCAGACAAATCTGATTGATTTCTTTGACTGGGTGACCAGGGAGTTGGACCGAGGGAGAGCTCTAGATGTGGTGTATTTAGATTTCAGTAAAACCTTTGACACTGTTCCTCACAGGCGACTTATAAACAAACTGAGCACCCTAGGGATGGACCCTAAAGTTACTGCTTGGGTTAGAAATTGGTTGGGTGGGAGGCGACAAAGAGTACAAGTAAATGGAGCTCACTCTGAGGAGAAGGATGTTACCAGTGGTGTGCCCCAGGGATCTGTCCTTGGTCCGATTCTTTTTAACATCTTTGTTAGTGATATAGCGGAAGGGCTGTCGGGTAAGGTTTGCCTCTTTGCAGATGATACCAAAATCTGCAATAGAGTAGACACCCAGGAAGATGTAGATAACATGAGGAGGGATCTAGCTAAGCTAGAAGAATGGTCTAGAATTTGGCAGCTGGGATTTAATGTTAAAAAATGTAAGGTCATGCATTTGGGCTGCAGCAATCCAAGGGAGCAATACAGTATAGGAGGTGAAGTACTTTTGTCCACTAAAGAAGAGCGGGACCTAGGCGTGGTTGTGTCTGATGATCTTAAAATAGCTAAACAGGTAGAAAAGGTGACGGCAAAAGCTAGAAGGATGCTTGGGGGCATACGGAGAGGAATGGCTAGCAGAAAAAAGGAGGTGATAATGCCTCTGTATAAGTCTTTGGTGCGACCTCATTTGGAGTATGGTGTGCAATTCTGGAGACCGCACCTTCAAAAGGATGTGAACAGGATGGAGAGGGTTGCTACTAAAATGATTAATGGGCTTCATTATAAAGCATATGAGGACAGACTTAAGGATCTTAATATGTACACCTTAGAGGAAAGGCGGGATAGAGGTGATATGATTGAGATGTTTAAATACCTCCGTGGCATAAATGTTCAGGGAGAGAGCCTCTTTCAATTGAAAGCAAGTTCTGCTACGAGGGGACATGGGATGAGGGTGAAGGGAGATAGATTCAGGAGTGATATGCGGAAATATTTCTTTACAGAAAGAGTAGTGGATCCATGGAATAGTCTCCCAGTGGAGGTGGTAGAGATGAGGACAGTAACTGAATTCAAAAAAGCATGGGACCAACACAGAGGATCTCTAAAGGTAAAAAGTGGACTGTTGTAGTTGTTGTTATGGAAGGACAGACTAGATAGGCCATGTGGTCTTTTTTTGTCATCATGTTTCTATGTTTCTATAGACTGACTTGAAGGCACACATTGCATTACATTTGCATGCAGCATCTTGGAGTGGAGGAGTAGCCTAGTGGTTAGAACACTGGCTTGGTAACCAAGCAATCAGGGTTCAATTCCCACTAGCACTCCTTGTGGCCTTGGGCAAGTCACTTAACCCTCCATTGCCTCGGAAGAAAGGCCTGGCAATCTACTTCCGGTGACACTGCCAAGAAAACCCAGGAGCTTCTGGGTCGCCAGGAGTCAGGACTGACTTGAAGGCACACATTGCATTGCATAGCCATTCTGCCAAGAGCAATACGTCGACTGATTTCTTGACTGCTTGTTGCTTCTTTAATGATAGTTGATCCAAGTAGGTTAAAGTTGTCAACTATTTCAATTTCTTCTCCATCAATGATGAACTTATTGATTTTGCCAGTTGTCAGGATCTTTGTCTTCTTTACTTTAAGGTGCAGGCCCATTTTAAAACTATGTGCCTTGATCTTGAGAAGCAATTGTTTCAGATCATCTTCACTTTCAGCCAGTAATGTGGTATCATCAGCAGAGCAAAGGTTGTTGATAAGTCTTCCACCAATCTTCACACCTCGGTTGTCTTCATTCAGCCCTGCTTCTCTGATGATTTGTTCTGAATATAAATTAAAGAGGTAGGGTGAAAGTATGCAGCCTTGTCAAACACCTTTGCTGATTTTAAACCAATCTGTTTTCTCCTTGTTCCGTTCCTTGTTGCTTCTTGATCAATGTAAAGGTTGTGCAAGAGAACAATCAGGTGTTCTGGTATACCCATGCTTCTTAATGTGGTCCAGTGTTTCTCATGGTTTACACAGTCAAAAGCTTTGCTGTAGTGAATAAAACACAAATAGATATCCTTTTGGTATTCTTTTGTCTTTTCAAGGATCCATCTCACATCCGTGATGATGTCTCTCATTGCTTGCCCTTTCCTGAACCCTGCTTGCACTTAGGCAGTTCTTGTTCTAGGTATGGTTGTAGTCTCTGCTGAATAATCTTGAGTAGAATCTTGCTGGCATATGGGATAAGAGCGATTGTGCGATAATTTCCACAGTCAGTCGGGTCACCTTTCTTTAGTATTGGTATAAACACAGATCTTTTCCAGTCAGTTGACCATGATGTTATCTTCCAAATTCCTGGCAGAGCCTTGTAAGTATGGTAACAGCTGCATCAGATTGCTGTAATAACTCAATTGGAATGCCATCAATACCAGGTATTTTGTTCTTTGATAAGGCTTTCAATGCTGCTTTGACTTCTTTTTTCATCACCAATGGTTCCTGATCATAAGGTACAGGTTGAAACGGCTGTTGGTCCACTTGATCTTTATGGTATAATGACTGCATATTCTTTCCATCTTTTCTTGATCTTCTCAGCATCATTCAACATGCATCTTTGCGCATCTTGCAACATTCCAATTTGAGGCTGGAATTTTTTCTTTAACACACGTAGCTTTAGGAAAGCTGATCTGTTCTTCCTCTAATACTTTCTGATTCTATTTTCTTGCATGTGTCATTGTAGTACTTTTTGTCTTGTCTTTCTGCACGTTGGAAATCTCTGTTGATTTCTACAATTACCTCTTTTTCTCCTCTGACTTTAGCTTCTCTGCGTTTCTGGGCAATTTTCAGAGTTTCTTCAGTTATCTATTTTGGCCATTTTTGCTTTTTCACCTTTCGTAGAGACTCTTCACTTTCTTCCAACACAACCTTCTTGATGTCATCCCATAACTCTTCTGGAGCTCTATTGTTTGTATCTAATGCAGCAAATCAATTTTGCAGACAGTCTTTAAATTCTGCTGGTATATTCTCAAGGTCATATTTTGCTATATTCATGAGTGGCTTGCTCTTTTTCAACTTTAGTTTGAGTTTGCATACTAGTTGTTGGTAATCTGTACCACAGTCAGCTACATCTGTTGATGTTATAGAGCTTTTCCATCGTTGACTTCCACAGATGTAGTCAATTAGATTTTTGTACAATCCACTGGGTGAAGTCCACGTGTACAGTCGCCGCTTGTGTTGCTGGAAGAAGGTGTTTGAGATGAATAGATCGTTGATTTTGCAGAAGTCTATCAGTCTTTCTCCTGCTTCATTTCTGTTGCCAAGTCTATATTTTCCAATCACTTTGCCTTCTTTGTTGCCAACTTTTGTGTTCCAGTCACCCATGACTATAAGGATATCCTATTTGCATGTTCTGTCAATTTCAGCTTGTACTCGTTCAAAGTATAGAGTACAATATATAAAAAGTATAGTTTATGGGGAAAATTTTATAAAGGCTTTTCACATACGTATATTTGCAATTAAATTATTTCCATGTGAAGTCCCCACAGTGGTAAGAACGCATGTACTTCTATGCTAGTCAGGTATAGGCATGTTCAAGGAAAGAGTTTGGCTGGAGCATGAGCAGAGTGGCAATTTATGTGCAAACAGTTGCACCTGCTCAAGAGCACATGCAACCATCTGTGGCTTCATTTTCTGCAGCTTTGCAGGCAATTTTATATAGACATATAGGGGGTCATTCCGAGCCGTGAATAGAGACGTCCATCCCCGCTATTCGTACCCCTTCCCGCCGGCAGCTAACTTCCATGCCAGTTGTATGGGGAAGTTAGACGGGGGCGGTGAAGGGACGGATTGGGAGCGTAGTTAGGGCGGGCGGTAGGCAGTCGCCGGCCCTGGACATACAGGGCCGATTCTAATGTCAGCCCTGTACGTTCGGGGCCAGCAACCTGCACGGGGAAGTTATTCCACCTCTGAGGATCAGAATCGCAATGCCCTCTGTATGTCTGGTTCAGACCTGGCGTACAGAGGGCTTGTACGTCCGGGACTGAATCGGGCCTATAGGCAACTATGTATTTTTATATAATAGATGGCCTCTTAACCTAGGAAATTATGTTCAATATGTCAATAAGGAAGATTTTCTTTCAAAATAAAAAAGGCAATCAACAGCATTATATATGCAAAAACAACTTTAATATGCACATTCTCCTTATTAAAAAAAAATCTTCCTTTCCCCTTTCAAAATGCATTTTGATAAATTAATGCTGCAGTTCTTGCTATATGATTAGTTTAGGGGATCATTATTGTAAAAGGCTATCAACTACAAGATCCATTTTATTCCTAGAAATGAACCTATTTTAAGTCATAACAACTGATCACCTTTTTGGCCCAGTACTTTTCTCCAGTTCCTATTTTAGGATTCCAGCTGAAGCAAAACTTGTCAGTAATAAGGTTGTAGTGGCTGTAACATTTAGTCAACATCCTCAGATTTTATCTCCTTAGCATCGAACCCAACCATTTTGTCAGGGATCACCGACTACAACTCTATCCACAGTCCAGTACAAGTGCCTCCCTCCCCCCAAGTCTGGTCAGTGGCTCTGCAACTGAACAACAACTGAGATTTCAATCCTTCCAAGGACTGCAAATACGGCTTCCATAGTATTTTCAGCCCTGGCTATCCCAAGGAAAAACAATCAGGGATCAAACCCCAATCTTTCCACAAGAGAGAGCACAGCGTTACCAGAGAATCATCAGGCCAGGTCCCTGCTATTGTATTTCTTAAATGCAATTTCCACTAGAAAATTACAAGCAGCATTTTTTTATTAGCATTCATATATCACAAGGAAAAAATGTGATTATGCAATCAAAGTAGCAAAAGCAAAACAAAATATAGTTTAAAGCACTGGAAATTGGCCAATTACAACTTGAAAGGTATGCGGGAAGTACCATATCACTCAACGACTACACCTGCGTAGTTAGAACTTCCCGATAGGAAGCTATTAACAACATACTATGGTAGGCACAGATTGTGAGCTTACTTCTGATATAGTATACCATGCCATTAAGGTTCTTAATGTTGACCAGATGTTAGAACAAAAAGTTCTGGCTGGCCTCAAACTGGCAGACTGCTTGGATGCAAAACTAGATCTTTGCCCTTAAGACTCCATGTGACTGGCTTAAACTTAAGCTGAGAAAATGAAACATGCTTCCCTCAATGCCCAATCTCAGACCTGCAACCACTCCCCTGAGAATCCAGATCGGTCCTCACTAGTGTAAAGGGCGTTATTGGGAGCAGGATATTGTTTCTGTTTGAAGGGTTGTGGTATCTACAATATAACCCCACTGAATTTATTTATTTATATTCTCTTATATACCGCACTATTCTGCATCAGTGCGGTTTACATTGAACAAACTGAAATTACATTGAACAGGGCATTATAACTTGGAGATAACTATTTTACAGGGAACATGGGCTATGGAGGGTTAAGTGGCTTGCCCAAGACCACAAGGAGCACCTGTGGGACTAGAAACCCCAGTCCTTCCGGCCCAAGGTTGCTGTCCTCTAGTGGGATTTGAACCCCCGACCTGAAGTACCTTGCCCCAACCACTAGGCCACTCCTCCACTCCAATTACAGTGTTTATAGTGTCTATGGAAGTTAACTGGAAAAGTGTGACCTGAACTGATTTAACTGCAAGTACTGTAGGTTACCTGACCCAATTTATTGTGCATTTAGAGTGCTGAGAAGTACAGTTCTAGTCAACATTATTGGCACCCTTGCAGTTCAACTCCTTATTGGTCAATATTTCCTGAAAAAAGTGGCCAGAGAAATGGCTTTGACTATATATGCACACATATTTCATACAAAATATTGTATCATATCGTATCAGTTTACTATTGTATATAGTAAACTGATTGACCCCCTAACTTGTACATAGTTAAAACAGCTCTATTCCCATGTTAGAGTAAACCAAGTTTTATTGCACCCTGTTCGATGTAAAGACACAGTTATTGTAAATTGTAAACCTCTATGACCTATGGAAGAGCGGCATAAAATAATAGTCAATAAATAAATAAAATATATTTTTTAAAAACAAAAACAATTATAAAAGGAAATCGTATAAAAACTGGGACATTGCCAGGACATGATTGTTGGCACCCTTATAAACAATTCAACTCAGTTTAAACAGAACCACTACATTCCCATTGAGGTAAAATTAGACGCACCTATTATCAATTGTCAGAATTCACATGAATTGAATCAACCAATGAATGATGGCTATAATGTTTAAAACAGTCACATTGACTCCCTGTTCCGTTTTCACAATGGTGAAGAAATGAGAACTGCCGGAGACCATCAGAAAAAACACTATCACCAAACATCAAACTTCAAAGGGGTACAAGGCCATTTCCAAAGATTTTGAGATTCCTATGTCAACAGTTCACAGTTAAGGAATTTTTGGGGAGAATTACCAGTGCAGCTGGAGTGAACGGAGGAAGCAGGCTCCTGTCCGGGCGATTACCAGCGTACCCGGAGTGAGCGGAGGAAGCAGGCTCTTGTCCGGGCGGCCCCGACGTCATCGGGGGCCTCCTTAAAGGCAGCTAGGCGCTTGTGGTGGGCGTGATCTAAGGGGCACGATACAAGCGGCGTTTCAGGCCCCTTGGGAGCCCCTTGGAGTACCACAGAAGGAGCAGGATCCGAGCGGCATCTCAGGACAGCTCCATGGGTAAGCGGAAGAAGAAACAAGTCCCTGCTGAGAATGTTATTGGTTCAATGGATTGGCATGTAAAGGTAAATCTTGGGTGTAATTTGCCTGCAGACTCTGACCTTCTGACTTTACAGTCCCCTGGGGCATCCCCTGAGTTCTCCGGAACGTTCTCCACGTCCTCCTCCATTTGATACCTCTCCAACCACTCTAGCCCTTTCCAGGCTGAGCCCAAAACTCTCGGGATCCAAAATTCTGACTAAATATTCCTATCAAATGGTATATAATACATGACCATAGCAGAAGGAAAATCATTATTAGAACATATTGAATAAGATGGGTACAATTTTCCTGAAATATGCAAAAAATTAACCCAGCTGCAGAATGTGGATTAAAAATTTAAAGTAGGCCTTCAAAGGGCTAGACACTGTGGGGGATGTGCTTCAGCAGAGTACTCCGGTATATACGGATGGAAAACTGAAACTGGTTACCTGGTCTCCTACTCCCTGTGATGTTAAGGATATACCTGAAGTATAACTTTTTTATAACCGGTTTTACCTTATCCGCATACCCCAGAACCTCCGTCAAATATTTATCGAATAAAATCTGAGGGGATAATAAACGGGTACAGGGAAAATTTAAACAGCGAATATTCGTTGCCCTTAAGGAATTCTCCAACAGTTCTTGCTGCGCATGTAAAGTTATACTATCTTTAATAAAGGTAGACGACTGTTTTTGCAAGGATACAAACTGGCCTTCCAGATTCTGACACTTAACATTCAAGGCTGCAGTTTGAGAGTCAATGCTGAGCTAGCTTAGCAACAGAACCTCTCGAGAAATCCGAAAATTGAGAAACAGCAGATGACAAAGAAGCAATAGATGACTCTATGCGTGAAAGAACAGACCAAACATCTGCTAATGAAACATTTTGCACATCAACTACACCAGGAGAGCCTTTCAAATGCACCACAACCCGGTCCAACAGGAGCTGAAGAGCTTTCGGCAGCGGGACTGCCACTGGCTCACAGTCACTCTGCATTGGAGCAGGAGAAAGTAAACATCCTCCATCCTGCACCTGAGCACCTCCCGTCGGAGAAGATGTCAATGGGTTGATGCAATCCAATTCAGTAAGCAGGGCCGAGTTTGAAAACCCCAAAGAGGAACGGTCTAGGATGGGGGGGTGAACTAGTAGCACCATTCAAACCTTCTTTCTCCAGGCTTGCCGAGACCACATGCTTATCCATAGGTCCCACGATTTTAACTACCTTGGAGGGGTTCACAGTACTTACATTCAGATGACGTCTTCTACGTTTGCCCATACCTCCACCAGCTGACGTCGGGGCGAGGCACCGGGTGAGTGGAAGTCCTACAGGTGCCTGAAGAGCCCACAAAACACACAGAACACAGACCGGGCAGGAATTCCTCTCTCACACTATCTTCCTGTTTCTGGGGCAGCTTCTGGACCTGATCCTTCTAGAGCTTTAGACTCCTTAAATGTTTCTGAGTTTATAGAGTCGTCTCAAGATGTTATTTCTTCTCGTGCTACGTTGCTTGTCTCTTTTGTATCTGAGGTTGACAAGCAAGCAGTTATTCGTTTATATTTTGCTAATAAGAATGCAGTATTTTGTGGGGGAAAGGTTAATATTTTCCCAGATGTTTCTAGGCAAACGCAGCTTCGAAGGGCTTTTCTGTTGTTAAAGCCTCGCGTGGTGGCACTTGGTGCAACATTTTTTCTTAAATTTCCTTGTAAATGTGTAGTTGTACTTGATGGCACTAAGTATGTTTTTTCTGAAACCTCTTCCCTAGAGTCATTTATTGTAAACCAGGAGTCTTCTGCTTAATGTTTGATTAGTCTGTTTTTCAGTAAGCAATGTAATTAGAGTTTTGTATGTTTTTGGGCATGTAATTTCCTCTTTTCTTTTTCAGGCTTGATGTCTGTATCGTATTATTTTGTTTTTTGCTTATTGACAGTGCTCGCTCCCCTAGATGTGGACTAAGTATTTTCTTTTGTAATGTTTATGAAGTTGAAATTTGTATTTTCTTTTTAATGTTTCAATAAAAAAGAAGATTTAAAAAAAAAAAGGATATACCTGAAGGTCAGGTTACCTTGACGGACATTTGGAGAGTGGTGAAACGGACAGAAAGTACACTTGTGTCCACGGTTTCTCAGCTTTGTACTTTCTCTTTGGAGATAGCAACAAAGCTGAATTTAGTTGAAGAGAAGGTAGGGGGTTTACTTAACACTAGAAGCCCCAAAAGGAATTTTACCTAGAAACCCAAAGTGCGTCAATTGATGCATTATCACGACTGCGTTTAGCATGAAATGCAGATGTGAATTAATGTGAAGTTACTTATTTGTTAAATACGTGCAGTATGTGACATCATTACATACATCATCGTGTGTTTATTGTTTGTAATGGCGGAGTAAAACTGTAAACAGTGATTGAGATGCGCCACCTAGTGGGAACATGAATTTATACCTAGAAGCTGCAAAGTACGTCAATTGACGCATCCAAGACAATTGAGTGCATCAATTGACGTACTTTGGGGCTTCTAGGTATAAATTCATTTTCCCGCTAGCTGGTGCATCTGTCATTAATTTTCGATGCACATATTTGAACATCTTGACCTTGCTAACAAAGTCATGGAACATGACTGACATGGTTCTAGCAGTGGCGCTGGTATACAACTTCAAGGATGCATTTGCGTCAACTGACACACTTTGGGGCTTCTAGTGTTAATCAAGTTTCTAAATGTGAAAGTCAGTGTCTCTCTCTCCAGGCTGTTAGTACATCCAGTATTAAGGAGAGTTTAGTTATGCATCATAAAATGGAGTAATATGAAAATATTTTTCGGGTTAGGAATATTCACTTTTTAAATTTTCCTATGTGTCATTTACTGTCACCAGAGATCTTGCTACGAAAGTATTTTAGAGAGGCCTTGGTTTTGACTACGGCCGATTTTATAGCTATCTCTAAGCTTTATTATTTATCAGGACGGAGAGTCTCTAGTGGGTCCCCAGGTGGGGTTGATTCACTTCAGGGCCATCAAGACCTTGATCTCACTAAATTCCTAGAGGACTCACAGGATACTATAACGTCTTGTGCTACTCTTGTTGTAACCTTTCGTTCTGAATAAGATAGAATATCTGTATTTAAAAGTTACTTTAAAAATAGGATAGCAATGTTTTGTGGCGCCAAAGTACAATTATTTCCTGATGTCTCAAGGGCCACGCAACTTAGGAGACGGGCCTTTTTGGCCCTGAAGCCTAGGGTGTTGGCCCTTGGGGCTACTTTTTTCTTAGGTATCCCTGTAAGTGTTTAGTTACAGTACAGGGATCTCAGTATGTATTAATGGATTCCTCACAATTGGAGGTCTTTCTAAATGGTAGACAAGAGAAACAAGGTTAAGGATGAGCACTGGAGGACATAGAATATAGACTGTGTATTTTGAGCTGTTTGGCTTTTCTTTTCTTTTGCATGATGATTTCTTATTGTTATCCCCATGTTGTTGGCTGTGAGATAGCGGCTGTATTTCCTTTTGGAATTGTTTAATCTTTTTCCTATGTTATGTTAAAGGGTACTAGAGTTTCTTGAATGTTTGCTTTGTAAGTATTTGATTGAAAACGTGATAAATAAATAAATAAATAAAAGAGGTTTTCTACTCATGGAAGACATGATGGGAAGAGAAAAATGAATCCAAGAAATCTTTGAAGGTTAATGCAAACTGTTGGAAAAACACCACGCACAACATCCAAAGAGCTTAAGGCTGAACTGGAGCAATATGGAGTGGTAGTTTCAACCCGCACCATATGCCATGCACTAAACAAAGAAGGACTTCATAGGGAAGGCCAAGGAGGATCCCACTGCTCAAAGACAGACATAAAAAGGCGTGCCTGATTGTTGCCCAAACCCACCTTGAGAAACCACAATACTTTTGGGAGATGTTCTGTGGACAGATGAAACCAAACCTGAGCTCTTTAGCAATGCAGACCAGCAATACATTTACGGACGAAAAAATGAAGCTTATAAGGAAAAAAACACCTTTCCTACAGTTCAATATGGTGGAGGATCCATAATGCTGTGGGGCTGTTTTGCTGCCTCAGGAACTGGAGGCCTGGAACGTATTAAAGGAATCATGAAGTCAGAGGACTACCAAGGTATTCTGGTATTTTAGTGGTTCACCACTAAACAAAGAAACAAAGATATGGGGAGGGGTGAAGACATGGGGAGAGGTGCACCTGCTCCTGGTGGGTGCACCACTAAGCAAAGACACGGGTAGGGGTGCACCTACTCCCTAAAAGACATGAGAAGGGGTGCACCTACTCCTGCCATATTGCTGGGCAGACTAGATGGACCATACTGGTCTTTATCTGCCGTCATTTACTATGTTACTATGTTACTATGGTGCAAAATGTCCTCAGAAATTACTACATCTAAGTTGCACAGACATATTTTTGTATTGTATATCTTTGAACACACTATCAAAATATTATGACATACAGTTGGACTATTTCCAATTATTTCTCAAAATATTTTACACAGCATACTGTGGCGGCGAAGCCGTGGGAGAGCAGAGGCAAAGAGGGAAAAACCAGGTATTTTCCTCTGAAAAAGGAATTAGCTCCAGGAGTTTAGGGGTTAAAACTCCTGCTTCAGAAAAAAACTCCCTGCAGAAAGTTTGTGATAGAGAGCCACACCCTAGCTCCATAGTAACCAGCCCTGCTCACGAGGAACAGCTGGGGGTGGAGCTGGGAAACGGAAGGGAAAATCACAGATATAAGTTTGAGGAAGCAAGGGGAGAGGGGGAGAGCAGAACCGGTATAGGAACGAGAAGGAGAACAAGGACAGGAGGAACCCGCGGAGAGTGTTCAGAGGGAACACGGAGAACCAAGGGAACTCCAGCAGAGACCTCTGCAGAGACTTCTTAGAGAAAGGCAGAGTATGCCAGAGAAACAGAGGCTGCCAGGAAAGCAGGAACTGTGAGAGAGGCCGTGCCTTCCAGAGGTATAGAAGTCACCCTTGAGACCTGTAAGAGATACCGGAGAAATCCGTTGAGAGGGAGAGCTTACCAGGGGGAGAAGCCAAGCTATGAAAATGGCAGAGAGCTATCTCCAGGAGAGCAGATGGAAACAGAACCTTCGGCAGTAAAGTCTGAGGAAAGCTTAATTCCACAGAGTAAGGTGAGCACCTTAAAATCCTCCCAGAGTGTTCTGAGAAATAAGAAACTCCCTAATTCCTCTAGTAGCCCTCAGCAGAGAGAGGAATCTGTATTAAAGAAAGTGTTAAAAGTTTTAGAGAAACTAAAGCCTGCCATTTCTGAGACAGAGTTAAACCATTTACAAACAGACTCTGAGGTAGAAAGCATGGACCTGGAAGAATCTGTGCTAGAGGAATTGCCCTCAGATAATGAAATGGATTGCTCTCTAGTTTGTGCTCAAAACTGAAAAGCTATAAGGTTTTTAGAAGATAGGAAACCTGGAAGCTTAGTCAGCCGTGGGGCAGTGCTGAGAAAAATATGCAAATGAGTTGCTGATCTCCAAGGCATGGCCCGGAGTTGAAAAAGGACTGTTTGAAAGTGAAGCCAGAGTCTGTAACACAGTCACTAAGAAAGAGCAGTCTGTGTGAGAGAAAAGGTTTGCAGTCAAGATGCCAATGTTATGCATAGCTTGAAGAATGTAAAGCTTTTGTTTTAAACCAAGCTGAAAGCTGCTGTTTGGCACAGGAAGATTACTGGCTGTTTTCACATGGAGAAATACTGTTGTTTGGCACTGTAACAAGCTGACCTCAGAAGCATTCTATTCTTTTGGTTTTGTTTCACCGGAGAAAATATCCACCGTTATGTTTTGATATTTTTGAACTGCAAGAAAGAAAGTTCATTTGGCTGAAGAATAAATAAATAATCCTGTGTGTCTATGAAAATCCTCTCGGCTGAATTTATTTCAACCTCACAACTACACGACTACATTTCCCAGCAGGCATCCTGTTGGGAACATAGGTAACAAGCAAGGGACATTTAAAGAAGTTCCGTCCCCCGCTCCTAGGCTACCGCCTGGCCAGTAGGGGGCGCGACAATACCTAAAATGCAAGGGTGCCAATAATGTTGATCACAACTGTATTTGCTCTGCAAACCTGAAGAAGATCTATGCTACATTTAGTTATAAGGCAGGATTTGCTGATCAGACATTCTTGGAGTGATCTTTTCAGCATGAAGTTTTTCCTTTGAATATGTCTAAAAAGATAAACCATTGCCAACTGATGATCACCAAATGTCCATCTTACCCTTTTGGGGTAAGAAGGCCTTTCTAAGGTCAAGGAGTGGTTGAGTAACCTAGTAGTTAGGGTAGCAGCCTGTAACTGCAAAGACCAGGGTTCAAATCCCACTTAGGCAAGTCATTTAATCCTCCATACTTCAGATACAAACTTAGAGTGTACGCCCTTTGGGGGGACAGGCAAATACCTACTGTACTGAATGTAACCTGCCTTGATCATCTACTGGAAAAGCATGAGCTAAATACTAATAAAAAAATAAATCAAAATATTCAGAGAACCAGAGCTACTAATTTTTCTACTGTGGGTTTGTTAGGATCATCTGAGGTCGCCAGCCCTGAAAATTCTCATCCTTCCATCAAACATTTCCCTGGGTCAGTTTCTTCTTCTCTGACCTATGGGTTCTCTGCTGAGATGTGATCCATGCTCTCTTTGATTCCTGAAGATGAGGTGCTAAAAGGAACAAGCACATTTTATCCAGTACAGACTCCAGAGTGTGTGCATCAAGGAGACGGTGTGGCGGTAAGAACAGAGGTGCAACCAAAAAGGCAGGAGTTTGTTAGAGGTCGTTTTCTGATGGTCCACCTCCATGGGGTTCTTGTTGACTGGGAAGTGGTACCTTTCCCCCTATCAGAGAGATGTTCATTGTGTCTCTCTTTCGACACTGTGCTTTGTGATGACAGATAATGGTTGCTTTGAACTCTTCAGTTGTACTGATGAATACCTTCTTCTTTGCTACTCTCTGTATAAGAGAATTTGGCTAAGAATACATAAGAACATAAAAACATATGCCTGAACAGAATTACACTTCCACTTGGTCTCATGCTTTGGGGGTTAACATTTTTGCTATCTGCCTTTGCTTGCTTGGAGAAACTTGTGAGAGCTCCATTTGCAACAAGGCTGTTGTTGCTGTTAAGTGCCATCGAATCAGTGTTGACTCCTGGTGACCCTCTGGATAGTTGACCTAAACTTTGTTCGGTCTTCAGCCAAGCAGCTCATAGTTGATAGAGTGGTATCCATAGATGTTGTAATTGTATCGATCCATCTCATTGCCGGCCTTCCTCTTTTATGGTGACCATCTACTTTGCCAAGCATTATGCTTTCTCCAATGATCTCTCTCGTCGCATGATGTGTCCAAAGTATGAAAGACAAAGTCTTGTCGTCTGAGCTTCTAAGGAAAGCTTAGGTTTGATCTCCTCTAGTATGGACTGGTTTGTTCTTTGAGCTGCCATGATATACACAGTATTCATTGCCAGCACCATAATTCAAAGGCAGCAAGGTATAGCCACAAATTTTAAGAAACATATTGCAGACTCCAAGAATTCCATGATTCAAGTCAGAGAGGAGGAAGGTACAGTGAAAGATGTTTCCACAACACCAGGCAAAAATGCCATTTGAATGTTTTATAATGCTGCTTTATGTTGTGTCGATGCTACAAATTAATTTCCCTCTAGTTCCAAATATATTAGCAGTAGATATGTTTAAAAGTTGTCTTAAAGAATATGTGACTGTCTTACCACCTTAGATAATGGCCTACGATTTGCATATTAAAGTACAGAATGAGACATAATGGGGGAAACATTTTCTTTATCTTTTCAATTGATCATTTTTATCCATGATATCCTTGCAAATCTGATTTACCACCACTCTCAATAGGCACTGTTACCTTACTTGAAATCTGATAAAGAGGAGTTAGTACAGCTCTTCTCCCCACTCCCTAAAGAGGGAAAAAATCTTCCACATAATGGAAAACATTTTATGAACCTTTTCTGCAGGTAAAAGGCCTCTTATAACACCTAGAAGTGTGTGATACATAGCTGTAGAGTAGGCTTGCTCAGGGAAGGGGTCTGAGAGGAGCATGGGTTGAGTCACAATGGACACGCTTATTTTAGAGATATGTGCAGATGTGCATAACACGCGTGCTAAGGTTTATGTCTTCCCCCAAATAGGTGTAAAGGTCAGTGCTCACAATTTAGGCACTATTTCTGCAGGATTTAGACTAGGATTTTATAGACATATAGGTGCCTCTGTGTCTTTATAAAAATATGCACCTTCTCCACCTCCAAACCTAGGCATCCTATTAAAAAATGATCCTCAGTGAGGACCATAAAAACAGACCACCTAACTTGTGCTGCAGGAAAGCACAGTTACTTACCTGTAACAGGTGATCTCTGGGAACAGCAGGAATAAGTCTTCACATATGGGTATCGTCGGTACCGACGGAGCCTATGCAGGAATGCTCCCCAGCGTCCAGTAAGAAAGCTTTTGGGAGCATCCCACAGCGCCTGCGCGCTGCCTTCCCACCTTTCCCAACCGCCTCTCTCCAGTTCGAGTTTTAAAGCTGAGACAAAGAGAGAGAGAGGAAAGGAAAGATAGATAGAGAGATACAACTCCTAGGGGAGGTGGGTGGGTTGTGAAGACTTATTCCTGCTGTTCCCAGAGATCACCTGTTACAGGTAAGTAACTGTGCTATCTCCAGGAACAAGCAGGAATGAGTCTTCACATATGGGAACTCCCCAGCTGGAGATTCCAGGGAGATCCCCAAGGTTGTGAGTCCCTGAGAAGGGCTCTACCTTCCCCCATGGATCTCGGGCATCCAACCAGGGATGGGGGGTAGGAGTTGATTAGGTATGGAACAGGTGTTTGAGAACAGCCTGACCAAACAAGGCATCCCAGCGGGAGTCCTTGTCCAAGCAGTAAGGGGCTGTGAAGGTATGAACCGAGACCCAGGTGGCCGCTCGACAGATTTGGTCGATGGACACAGAGTTTAGATGAGCCATAGAGGCTGCCATGGCTCTCACATTGTGAGCTGTGACATGGCCCTCCAGAGAAAGGTTCTTACTCTGGTAGGCGAAAGAAATACACTGAGCAATCCAATTTGACAGTGTTCTCTTAGAGACTGGAAGTCCTAAACGAGAGGGATCAAAAGCAACAAAGAGTTGAGAGGACTTTCTATGTTGCTGTGTCCTTTGTAAGTAAAAAGCGAGCGCTCTCTTACAATCCAGGGTATGGAGATTGCTCTCTGCACTTGATGCATGAGGTCCTGGAAAAAAGACAGGTAAATACACCTCCTGGTTCAGATGAAAAGGTGAGACCACTTTAGGCATAAAGTGTGGATTGGTCCTGAGGACTACCTTGTCATGATGGAACCTTGTATAAGGAGGATTAGCCACCAAGGCTTGCAGCTCACTGATGCGGCGAGCTGAGGTGACTGCAATGAGAAAAATAACCTTCCAGGAAAGGAATTTCAAGGAGGTAGTGGCTAAGGGTTCAAAGGGTGACCAAGAACTAGATTCAAATCCCATGCCACTGGAGGTGGTCTAATGGGAGGTTTAGTTAAAAGAAGGCCTCTCATGAATCTTGCAATAAGAGGATGAGAGGAAATAGGCTGTCCATTGAGAGGCTTGAAGGATGCTGAAATAGCACTCAAATGGACTCTTACTGAATTTGTTTTAAGGCCTGCATGGGATAAATGCAGCAAATATTCTAGTAAAGAATTTAGAGGTATTGCAAGGGGGTTAAGACCCTTCTTTGCACACCAAATGGTAAACCTTTTCCATTTGAAAACATAGGAACGTCTAGTGGAAGGCTTTCTGGAAGCATGAAGGATATCCTTCACCTGCTGAGAAAGATGCAAATCTTGAAGGTCTAGGCCTTCAGCAACCAGGCCCTGAGATGGAGAGACTAGGGATTTGGATGCCATAACGTTCCCTCCTCCTGGGACAGGAGGTCTGGAGCAGATCCCAAGTCCAGGGAAGGAGCTTGAGAGAGATGCAGAAGGATCATAGACCCTAGATCTCTCTGAAGCTTGAAGAGAGTTTTGGGAATTAGGGGAATGGGGGGAAAGGCGTAAAGGAAGCCTTGACCCCAGTGAAGGAGGAAAGCATCCTTGGCCTGAACTCCCTGACACGGAATTCTGGAACAGAACCGGGGAGGTTTGGCATTCCATGGACTTGCAAGGAGGTCTATGTCCGGGGTTCCCCAAATCTGAAAGATTCTGGCTATCTGGTCCATATGGAGGGACCACTCGTGTGGAAGCAGAACTCGACTGAGTTTGTCTGCCCAAGAGTTTTGAACGCCTGGAAGATATATTGCCAGAAGATGAATTTGATGCTCTCTGGCGAAGGCCCACAATCTCACAGCTTTGTTGCAAAGCAACAGAGAGCCAGTCCCGCCCTGCTTGTTCACGTAGAACATGGCTACTTGGTTGTCCGTGTGGATGAGGACTGTCTTGCAGCTGAGCAGGGTGAGGAAGACTCAGAGCTAGAAAAATTGTTCTGAGCTCCAAGAGGTTGAATATGTAGAGAAGTCTCCTGTGGAGACCAGATGCCCTGGGTGGAGAGATCTTGTAGATGAGCTCCCCAACCCCTTGGAGAGGCATCTGTTGTAAGGGTTGCTTGGGGTAACAACTGTTGAAAAGGGGACCCCAGCAACAGGTTTTGAGTGGACTTCCACCACTGGAGAGACCAAAAAAGGCGACTGGAGGTTGCTATTTTGTCTGATAGGCACCCTGATGCCTGGGTCCATTGGGTGGATAAAGTCCATTGAGCTGCCCTCATGTGAAGGCGAGCGTAAGGAACCACATGCACGGTGGATGCCATGTGGCCTAACAGTTGTAACATCTCTCGAGCAGTTAAATGGGACTTTAACTGAATCTGGGAGGCTAACTGCACCAAGCGTAGGCAACGGGCCTGGGGAAGATAGGCTCTTGCAGTTGTGGTATCCAGCAAGGCCCCTATGAACTCTAGTGACTGAGTAGGGGTGAGATGGGATTTTGGGATGTTTATTACAAGTCCCAGATACTGAAGAACACGCCTTGTGCAGGCTAGGGAAGTCTGGGCCTCTGACTGGGATGGAGCTCGGATGAGCCAGTCGTCCAGATATGGGAATACGAATATTCCTAGAGTGCGTAGAAATGCAGCTACTACTGCCATGCATTTTGTGAACACTCTTGGTGGAGAGGCCAGACCAAAAGGAAGCACTCTGTATTGGTAGTGCTTTCCTTGATAAAGGAACCGAAGGAACCTTCTGTGTGTTGGATGGATGAGGATATGGGTGTACACATCCTTGAGATCTAGAGAACAAAGCCAGTCCTGACTCTGAAGGTATGGAAGCAGAGCACCGAGAGAAATCATCTTGCATTTCTCCTTGCATAGAAACTTGTACAATTCTCTGAGATCTAAAATGGGTCTGTAGCCCCCTGTTTTCTTTGGGATAAGAAAATAGGGGGAGTAGAACCTTAAGCCCTGTTGAAGAAGGGGCACTTCTTCTATTGCTTTTTGGGCAAGAAGGGTAGCAATCTCCTGACCCAGAAGGTCGAGGAGAGATGTTGGAGAATTGAACTGTCTCACCATGGTGTGAGGAGGAAGGTTTAAGAAATGAAGCTTGTACCCCTCCCTTATGATGGAGAGGGTCCATTGCTCTGCTGTGATTTGTTCCCATCTGGGAGCAAAGTGAGCTAACCTTCCTGGAATAGTGAGAGGCTCTGGTTCTTCTAGAGCCAGAAAGTCTAAGTTCTCTAGTTGTAAGTCAAAGGCCCTGAGGAGGCTGAGGCTGTTGGGCCGTAGCAGTCCTTGCAGCCTTAGGCTTGGCCTGTTTAGGTTGTTGCTGACGCTTTGCAGCAAAACGACCTGCAGAAGATGTCTGCTGACCATAAACAGGATAATATCTCCCTTTTTTGGGATAAAAAGCCTTTTTGAACAACCTTTTTTTAACAGGAGCAGAAGTAGACTTTGAAAGTCTATCTAAAGCAGAATTTTCAGCATCCATCTGAGTGGCCTTTGCTTGCCAATCCTTTCCAAAAAAGTTTTCACCTGTACAAGGAAGATTTCCTAATCCTTCTTGGACCCAGGGTTCCAAATCAGAAGCTTGTAACCAGAGATGGAGAGGCCCCTGGCCACTTCCTTAATGAAGTCTTGGAAAGACAAGTCTTCTGGAGGAGACATTCTCCTTTTTGGAGAAGAAGGCTCCTGAGGAAGGAGTACCGATGTTTCGATAGAATCCTCTGATTCATCGGAGGAATCGAAGTATCGCCTGTCTGGATGCTCCTGCAGAGCCCGATATGCATACCGAGTGGTATCGACATCGGGAGTGATCGGTACCTGTTCGGTACAGATGGGCATCCTAGGACAGGGTACCGCTGCAGTCGACACCGAAGCCGATGTAGATGCAATCGGTCCCGGTACCGGAACCGATATCGGTGCCGGAACCGGTACCGACAACGGAGTTTGTTGCGGTACCGGAGGCGTTGCAGCCTGTATGAATGCCGTAATGGCACGCTGCATGGTCAGAATATTCTGATCCATCGATGCCACCAATGTCTGGATGTCGATACCAGTGGAAACCACCGGTACCCCAGAACATGGCAACAGGTGATCGGTCGAGGCCATGCCATCGATGTCAACCTGTGACCCCATAGATGAAGCTTTGGAAGCCGGGGCTTCCCGCCGGGGTAATTTTGCCGGTGTAGAATCCTCGAGGGCAAGCCCGGAGGCATCTCGATGCTTAGAGGGAGATCTAACCTTCGAGGACCGGCTGGACTTATGTTTGGTTACCTGAGATCCATGAGAGGAAGAAGCAGCCCTGGAAGACGTCGATGCCACCGAAGCTGCATCAGAGGGAAACAGGGTACTGAGCTTAGCCGCTCGGTTCTGTCGACCTCTTTTAGACATCATGGAACAGGACACACAATCCGTGATGGAATAGTCAGGACCCAAACATTTTAGACACCAGTCATGGGTGTCGGTGACAGAAATAGTACCGCTGCACTTCGTGCACTTTTTAAACCCGGAGGCGGGCTTTTCCATGAGGAAAAATATTTCCTAGGCCTAAGGCCGAAGAAAAAAATTGCACAGAAATGGGAAATGGTAGGGTTTTTTTGTTTTTTTTAAGAAAGAAAGAAAGAAAAGACTGGCGGTACCAGTCCGACATCGAAGAAGGCAGACGCGAGACCAAAGAACTAGAAAAAAATAAAGAAATTCTTCAGCGGTGACAGGAACACGACCTGCTGGCTCCGCGGAAAAGAAGAACTGGAGAGAGGCGGTTAGGAAAGGTGGGAAGGCAGCACGCAGGCGCTGTGGGATGCTCCCAAAAGCTTTCTTACTGGACACTGGGGAGCATTCCTGCGCAGGCTCCGTCGGTACCGACGATACCCATATGTGAAGACTCATTCCTGCTTGTTCCTGGAGATTGCACATAAGCTATGCCAGTTATAAGAGGGAAAATGTACGTACTCTTTTGTTTCAAAAATACCCTCTGGAAAGTACCTGCAGACAATTATACCTGATCTTTAGCGTGCAAATATTTGCTGGTATATTTTATGTAGTTATGCACATATTTTACACCACCTGTTTGGCATGCACACATTTCTCGGGTTAATTTATGCTCTTATGCAAGTATCTAATAAAGCATGATGTAAATGCTAAGTCCGACCCCAACCTTCTTCGGGAAACGCTTCACTCAGTCCAAGAAAACTTATGTTTTCATGAGCTGAACATGCAGAGGTTCAGGTCAGAAGGACTATTTAATAGAAGCCTGTTTCTGCACTTAAAATACGGTTTTACCCAGGAAAATTATCCTCTTAGAGGGTAATTTGAAAACAGGGCATCTTGACAGGAAGGGCACATAGGTGCACAATTTACACACCAGGTGCGTAATGAGAGGCCCCCCAAACACCACTTGGCTGAGGGCGCCCCATTATTGTGGCAGCAGCTTCCCCCGTGCAGGCAAAATTACTTGAAGATGTTTGCCACGCTGCCTCCGCTCTTTAGCCTGGCAATGGGAGATGATGGCTTCCAGGCCTCAAAACCTAAAGAAGAGAGGAGGGGAGCAGAGGCAGCATGGCAAACATTTTAGAGTAAGTTTGCCCTCTCTGCCTTTTCCACCACAGTGAGGGCTCTCTTCCTGCCTGGGCCTCCCTTCCCCCCGCCCCCACTGGTTACACCTAACATAATATAGAAAATTACCTCCTTGAAAGCTGCTGCACAAATTCATACCTGCTTCAAGGCAGGAGTAAGTGTGTCTATGTGCCAGCAGAAATCACTTTATATGCATTGTAAAAAATACATAAATTCCTAAATGCTGATCCTCCTCCCCAGGAGTGCCTATACCATATCGCATAAAAGCAGGTGCTGTGTTCCCCAGCGCGTATAACCCCCAGGTAATTTGTAAGCATTTCAGTGGGTGCTTATAACACTGTTCTGCATACTTATTTGTAGAATTACCACCCGGTTCCTTTAGATGTCTATTTTTGATATGCCCACCATCTTAAGTTATATTTTGTCAACATAAATGTTTCCAAGATCTCCCACAACTGGAGTCTTTTCTGGATGGTTATTAGCAAGCTTCTAAAAGAAGAAGGATTGAGCACAATTTCATCTTTGGAAGAATAACCTTTTTCTCGGTCTGTTTTATTTTTCATGCATTATCAGCATATCATTTTGGCTTTTTGTATTTAGGTTTTTCTTTATTGGATCTCACAATTTAAGGATATTTTAGCTTATTTATGATAAAAATTGTGTTTGACTATACTCTAAACTGATGATGTTTAGTGTGTTCATGTACTGTAGGCGATATATCAAATTCAATAAACTAAACTTTATGACTGAATTTTCTTTGTTCTATAAATTAGCTTCACCAACAGTTAAGTTCATCGTGCAATTCAAAAGTAACATTCAAAATATAATAAAAAAAACAAAACAAAAATGAAGGACACGTGGTAATCTTTTGCGTTAATCCCACAATATGTGAATAAACCATGCAGTCAACATACAAGAAGTTGTATGCCAGTATATTCATTGCTAGCTACCTGACACCAGCTAACACCCCAGTTTACAGGGACTAGATGGCTCAAGCGAACTGTCACTGCCTTAGACCCTCATTTCCAGGCTACCAGTTCAAATCCCAACTCAGGTGGCCTTGCATGAAATGAGATTGGGTCTCATTTTCGGAGCATACAGTAGCAGAAGCATTTCAACTTGCAGATCCTGTCAAATTCCCATAAATTCTGCTGGACACCTTGTCACCGACTCATGACAAAGACATAAAGAGAAAGGGAAGCAGATCAAGAGTTTCCTACAATTATGTGCACATCAACAGTTTCTTCTTTTTAAATAATACTATTTCATCACAACAATAGGGGTTATGTATGCTGCCAGCATGTCTTAAAACACACATCTGTAATAGGAATATAATCGGTCAAAAAATTTATTCAAAGCCAGAGTTTGTCTGTTTCTTTCAAACGCTCTTTTTCCAGCTTGCTTTAGGGTCCCGCAGGGTTCCCCATTGTTCCCCATTCAATTTAATTTGATTATGACTACCTTAGGGTCTGTGTTTGAGCAATTGAATTTAAAACTTTATACTTATACAGATGATATCTCACTGGTGTTGACTTTTTCTCCTTCTTCTAAAGATTTTTATAAAACTATTAATGCTGCTGCTGGAAATTTGGAAATTTTGGCAAAATCGTTGTGTTTACAAGTCAATATTTCAAACACAAAGATCATGTGCTTTAATAATAATAAACCTGTACCAGATTCTTTAATGTGCGCTTTGGCACAATTAGGGCCCAAGTTAGATCTGGTCTTAAACGTTCTCAGGGGTTTTAATAGATACAAATTTAACATGTGAGACCTATGTAAGTTCAAACCTCTTATAAACTACGCCAATTGCGCAGATTAAGGGGCTATTTTTCTATAGAACATTTTCAAATTGTCGTGCAAAGCACCATCTTGTCATATTTGGATTATGGAAATTTATTATTTCTGAATTGTTCTCAATTTCAGATTAGATGATTACAGCTGTGTCAATCCACGACTGCTCGCCTCATTTTTGGCATCTCCTGGTATACTAAAATAACCCCTCTGCTACATAAATTACATTGGTTAAGGGTCACTAACTGGATTTGTTTTACGTTTTTTATGTTTTTATGCAACTTCTTTAATGATTTGTTCCAGAATATCTTTCGTTGTTATTACTTCCACTAATGACTTGTAAATCTAAGCGCTTACAGTCTATTAGCACCTTACTGTATTCATTTTGTAGGGGTGTTTATGTTTTAGGCACACCATTCGTTATTTGGTGGTACAGAATTGGTCTGAATTGCCCAAATATTTGAAATGTATCTCTTCTTTTCCTCAATTTTGTAAAAGGTTGAAAACATGGTTGCTTAATCAAAAAATGTTTTTTCTTAAATGGATGTTTATCTCTTTGCTGTAAACCACACAGAACCACTATTTAGTATGGGATTGTTGCGGTATATAAAATTGTTTTAGATTCGATTAGAGCTTTGTTACCACTATTTTTGTAAGAGACCACTTGTTGGTTTCTTTTTTTATCACTACTATGTCTTTTTGTTTTGTTTTGACGGTGGGATTTTCATCATTTATATGGAGTAAGGTTACATAACTGATAATTTTCTTTCCTTGAATCCTGCTAGTCCAGATGAGTGGGTTATTCCTCCTTGTCAGCAGCTGGAGGACAACTTGAGCAACTTTGTGATGTCATCACTAGGTATTTCTTCTGGTGCAGCACAGAGAAGACGTATGACACTTCCCAAGCAGACCAAAAACTCAGAAAACTCAAATATATAATGTTATTAAGCAACAATTCAACCTTGCAATAAATATCTTAAACAAGTATTGAATTCTTACCATGATCAAATCTACGACATACCACAGTATTGACCAGGAACTCTATGGCAGCCAGACCCCCAAACCCATAGAAAAGTTGTCTTCCAAGATGGGTCCTGGACTGGTCTAGCAGGATTCAATGAAAGAAAAATCTCAAGTATGTAAAATTTGTCCTTTCTTATCCTGCTAGACCAGTCCAGATGAGTGGGACATACCCAAGCAGTCAAAACCCAGGGTGGGTGGAAGGTGGACAGAACTGCTTTACTAAAGGTGCCATCGCACCAACCCCAAAAAGCAACCTATAGTGCTTCACAAAGTGCTTCACAAAGGTGCCCAGTGAAAACTAGGTAACCACCTCGCAGATGTCCTCTGGAGATACCAAGGCACACTCTACCCAGTAGGAGGCCAGCTTCCTAGTGGAGTGAGCTTCAGCTCCGTCTAGCACACGTTTACCATCCAGAAAGTATGTTGATCCAATGGCCTCCTGAATCCAGAAGGCAATGGAAGACTTGGCCACTGCCAGTCCCTTCCTCAGACCGCCGAAGACAAAACAATCAGCTGACCAGAAGAAGATATTAGAAATCTACAGGTATCTGATCCCTTTGCATGTTCATGAGATGCAGTGAGGGATACTTCTGAAGATCTTCCTCTGAGGAGGAGGAGGGCAGAATGACAGACTGGTAAAGACGAAAAGGAAGACAGCACCTTTTGAGAGAAAGGACAGCATAATCTACAAGGAGACAGAATCCATCGAGATGACCAAGAAAGACTCCCTGCAAGACAAGGCCTGCAGCTCAGACACCCATCTGACGGATGCTATAGCCAACTGGAAACCTATCTTAAGGTTCAAATCCTTGAGGGAGGCCTTACGCAAGGGCTCAAAGGGAAGCCCTTTCAGCGCTAGCAAGCCTAGATAGAATTCTACTGAGAAAACTGGGCACAAAGGCACATGGAACTATTTTACTCTCTTGAGGAAGTAGAAGACATCATGGTAGCACTGTCAATGAAATTCCTTGAATGAAACACCTGTAGCACATCAGGACTGTCATCTGCACTTTTGAGTTTAGGGCCAAGCCCTAGTTTTGGCTGGACTGTAAGCAGGGTAAAATAGAAACAATGCCTGCTTTCTTGGCCTCCGTGGACCAAGAGGAACACCATCTCTTGAAAAATCTCCAGACTCGCACATAAGGTAAGAACGTAGAGGTCCACCAGGCCTGAAGCAGAGTAACCCTTCTTGGAGAACCTATGCCTCTCAAAGCCCAGGCCATGAGAAGGGACCGGAATCCTCCATTATCAGAAGCCCTTGCAGCAGCAGACCCTTCTCTTGAAGTAGAAAAAGGGACTCCCCCCAAACAGTTTCAAGTGATCCACATATCTGTGAGGCTAGGTCAGGGCTACTAGGACTGCCAGACCCAGATGGGTCTGAATTCTGCAGATAGTGGTTCACCAAGGGTCAGGGAGAAAGACATACAGCATCCCTCCTGAAGTAGTTGGTATTTCATAGCCTGTTTTGTGTTGTGAAAGTTCTCCACTTTGGCATGCTCTCGAGTGACTATTATGTCAAACACTGGAAGGCCCCAGTTCTGCATGAGGTCGTAACACATACAGACTGAGCTCCCCACTCATCCAGCCCACCCATCATCCACTGTTGCAATGTGTACTGAGGGACAAGGCAATCAGATGCTCCTCTGCCCAAAAACACTCCATTCCAGCACTATAGCCTCCACCTCATTTGATAACATTTTATTTTATTTATTTGTTTAGACAGTTTTGTATACCACCTTATCCTTCAATCAAATTGGTCACAACACAATTGGGGGATACATTTAACATGAGGGGATATGAGACACATACACTAATACTTACAGGGCACATGGGCAATGGAGGGTTAAGTGGCTTGCCCAAGACCCACAAGAAGCACCTGTGGGACTAGAAACCCCAGTCCTTCCGGCCCAAGGTTGCAGTCCTCTAGTGGGATTTGAACGTCCAGCCTGAGGTAACTTGCCCCAACCACTAGGCCACTCCTCCCTCATACCCTACCGTCAAAGAACACCAGGATGCCACTAAGTCACTCCTCCCTCATACCCCATCGTCAAAGAACACCAGGATGTTTGCCCACTAGGAAAGGCCTGGACCTCTTCAGGGCCAGAAAGATCACTCTTGCCTTCAAGGGGATAAATTGAAAGGCAATGTCAGGAAATACTTTTTCACTGAGAGGGTGGTGGATGCTTGGAATGCCCTCCTGATGGAAGTGGTGGGGGCAAATACAGTGACAGAATTCAAAATGGCATGGGACAGACACAGTGGATCCCTTTACAGCAACAGGATAAAATCAAAATAAACATAACTATCTAATTTCTCAGCAAATAGGGGTGTCCTACACGGAGCGGTGGTTCACCCCTAAACAAAGACATGGATAGGGGTGGCCTGCACGGAGCGGCAGGTGCACCTACTCTTGCCATCTTACTGGGTAGACTAGATAGACCATACTGGTCTTTATCTGCCGTCATTTACAATGTTACTATGTTGCTAAGTGGATGACCACCCAGGCCTCCTGAATGGACCAGAGTCTCCAGGCCCTCTGGTACAGGCCATGCACACCCTAGCTTTCAGGCTGGTATCAGAGGTGACAAGCATCCAATCCGGTGCTTCCAACAGCATCCCAGCCATCAAGCGGTGGGAATACAATCACCAACTCAACTGCTTCTTGATCTCCTGGGGCATAGGAAAGGTCTGGTCAAACAAAATGGGAACAAGGAGACCAGAGGATTACAAGGCATCTCAGTAGTGGGCACATTAGTGCCCTGGCCCAAGAAACAGGCTGCAAAGTTGATGTTGTGGATTCAAGGAAATGGAGGTATTCCTAATCTCATGGGAATGTGAAAATATACCTTGGTGATGTCTAGGGATGTGAGGAACTCCCTCTGTCTGACCAACTCTTAAGGAGACTTTGCTCATCTGTGGCTTGGAAGCAGCATCCTCCACCCAAGCACATAGCCATTATTTGGCTACTACCTCTGCCATGGACTTCAAAGAGATTCTGTTCAAGTCTTAGAGGACACCAGTCACCTAGGCAGTCCCTTTCAACCTCATAGCTTCTAGGCTGTCTGGCAGCAGCTGGATCCATGATAAAAGGGCTTGACACCAAGCCTGCACAGAGCACTGCTTGAAAGCCTAAAGCAGTGGCTGCAAAGGCAGGGAGGTCCTTGATATTCCATATGTGAAACTCCTTGAGGGTAGCACTTCCATTAGAGAGCCTGAGAGGCTGATCCAACTTGCCCTGGTACCAATGGTAAAGCCAAAACAGGCCCCTTGAGCTCAATTCAAGGGTTTTCTCCCAGATATCCTAATGCAGCAACACGTTGGGTAAGGCAGAATAATAAATGCAATAGAATAGTCCCTGAAGTAGTCCAGAAGATATCATAAAATAATTTTTTGTTGGAAAACACCGAGGAAGGAGAATACTCAAAATTGTCCACACCAGACGGCGATGTCCATTTTATTCACCAAAGGTTCTTTGAAACATATATCTTCCAACAAACAAGCAAAAATCACTTAGGTTAAAGGCAGCAGTTATCCAAAATTTGAAAGCACAACGGGCACGTTTCGGGATATAAAAATCCCTGTGCTCCGTTGTCTATTCCCCACTGCCAACCGTCATAAAATGCTGCCGCTGCATACAACCAATCTTCTGTAGGACCACAATTCACAATATTGGCTGATTCCTATTGCCACTCAAAAAAGAACCACCAATGAAAGGAGGGGATTCCCATAAGCAGAGGGAAACCCTACTTTCAATTGGACAACTGTCATAGCAGACTGGCCCAATCGATCTCCCAATTTAAACCCAAAAAATGGACAGTATTCAAAGTATAAATCCATCACTGTTCACACCATTGCAATCGAGGAATACGATCTCCACCCCAAGAGTCATATGAGATATGATCAATGATAGTCCAAACTAATAACATTCAATGCTCCACTATCGGTGCTGAGATGACCCGCTGATGTAGTCTGGATGCATGTTCACCCAATCTGACCTGAATGCAGCAGGAGGCCAGATGCCCTTCAGGAATAAAGTAGCTAACCTTGCCCAAGAGTACTCTCAACTACATACAAAGACTCCATTGCATCCTGAAAGGGCAAAAAAAAAGACTTTTGCAAAATATGCAGGTCACGGAGATACTAGGCTCCCCATCAGGGGAATCACCTCATCCCACCTTCTGAAGAATGGATTTCTCTTGAACCTCTCAACCATCCCCCATAGCATATAAGGCTGCGCTCCTTGAGGAACAGACAAGAACAAGGGCGAAGCAGAGGCCTTGATCCTCTTACTGCCCAGGACAGATGCATCTGAGGGCCAGCTGACGAGCAAAAGCTTTATTTTTTTGGAGCACTTTTACTTCAAGTAGCAGGAAAACCTAATACAACCCATTAAAATCAATGGGAGGAAAGAAAAGATGATCAGAAAAAAAAAAAGAACAAAAAGCAAGCAGATCAAAGATAGAAAGAGGAAAGGGTGCCTGGGCCCAACTTATCAGCCCCCGCTTTGGGATTCTGTGGTGCCCTCCTGCTCCTCTCAGGCCCACTAGTGCTGGAAGTGATGGGCAAAAACACTGGACTCAGAGTGGCTGCCAAGTCAAGGAGACAGGGGCAAACCCAAACTCCAAACAACATTGGGCCTAAAGATCTCATTCACACAGATCACAGCACCATGATGTGGGCCAGGGAGACAAGCCTAGCTTCAATGCTGCACCAATCCAAACATCTTGCTGCTGGAGGTAAATACTGGCTTCTTTCAATGCTGCACCAGAAGGTATACTTAGTGATGTCACTGAAAGTTGTTCAAATTTTTCTCTACCTGCTGGCAAGGGAGCATTACCCACTTGGTCTGGTCTGGTCTAGCAGAATAAGGAGGAAAACATTTCTGCTTTTCCCCTTCTTTCCCCATAGGCATTCTTTCCTTCGTCCTCACGCTAAGCACCCTTCCTTTTCTTCCTCGTCCTCCTCCCTCCAGGCATATTCACCCTCTTTCTCTTTTTCCTGCTGCCAGCTACTCGTATCCCCTTTTTCTTTTTCCCCACCTTCTATATCGCCATCCCTCAGTTTCCTCCACTTTGCACTCTCTTCGCCATTTCCAACTTCTCCGACCTCCTTAAGACTCCAGCCATCTCCTTTCCTCCTCCACCCCTCCTTTGCTTCCAGGTGCTTCCCATCCCTTCCACCTCACTCCCAGCTTCCTACAATCTCATTCTCATGCAGACTGATGTCACGGAGCAACGCAAGCCATACCAGGCACCTTTCCCTGTACCCTATTAATGCTTGCAGCAACCACAATGCTCCTTCGGTCATGCTGGCAGCAGCAGTAACCTCGTCTTTCCCCAGGACCCTCCCAACAGCATCTCATCTTGGTCTGAGACAAGCCACTGAATTTTAAAAACATCCAAATGACCCAACACCCAAGATTTTTCTAGTCTTGTATGTTATCCATACCTAAATATATTCCCAGTGCTTACTACTTCACTGTTCATATACAAAAGGGAGGGAAACGGACACTGATGCTCTGTAAAATGTTCGCAGTGGCCCCTTGTTACATTATCTTATGAAAGCATCACACTAAGGAGCATGTTAAGTAAAGCTAATGCGCGTTAAGTGCTTCCACTGCCGAATGGGCCATTGTAGCACTTACCGCGCATTAACCTTTCGTAAACATACCCCTCTAAGTGAAGCAGAGCTGGGAGGAGCCTTTTGATAAAGGGAAAGAAAGACTCCATTACATACATTTTGAAAGCATAAAAACATCCTCTGAAGAAAGAAAAAAAAAGACCCTTTGCAGTTAACAAAACATTCCTTTTAATAGTAAGATTTTTAAAAAATGAAGATAGATTCATGTGTGAGAGAGATTTAATATCACCATTGTGGCATTCCCAAAGGGTTCCATTTTTTTTTCCAGAACCAATCAAGAATCTCTCCTGACTTCCCTTTGGGACTTCTATCGTGCTAGTTGACAGGACTACACAAATTAGCCCATTTAACTTTTTTTTTTTAGAGCAATTACCGAGCTTTAACATTTTCCAGCATTTCCAGCTGCACGTAAATCAGTTCCAGATGGAAAGAGGGCAGAATTACTATTATAAGCAACAACTTGTTTCACAGTCATTTTTTTTTCTTTGTAATTAGCTGCGCAGACAAACTATAGCTGAAATAGAAAAAGATGCACCATAGTACAGAGAAATCCTGAACAGAGCAGGAGAAATTAAAAAGCTTGGGGCTTTGAGGAACAGTTAGATTCTACAACCCCAACAAAGGTAACGTTGTAGATAAGGCTGAACAAATTCCAAATTTAATATGGTTACGAGAGAACATATAGAATAATTTAACAACACTAACATTATTTGCTCTAAAGAGCAGTATACAAGATATTCAGATAAACCTAAGTCCTGGGCTGCAACCAGGAACAGAGAAGCAGCGCAGATTTAATTCATTGAGATAGTTGGAATGGCAACTGTTCAAGAAAACTATTTTCCAAAGCCAAATCTCTGGTTACAACCAGTATCAGATTAGTCACTAGATTTGGAAGTTGCATGACTGGCTGTGAATATTTCATTAGATTTCTAAATGTGAATGACAACTGGGAAAGGTCACTATGAATCATTACAATCATTCTAGATCTAAAAACCTCCCATTAACTGTAGTCAAGGTCAAGGCAGTTTTAGCAATATGAATATTCACGATTGAGGTGGAGGCGTGAACTTTACAGGAAAACTGAGGGGGCTTTTGTGCTCCCTGAGGTCTGGATTCCTTAATTTTAATATTGTTGTGGCCAATTCTGTCTTCTCTTTACCAAGAGCTCAACTAGTCTCAAGGGTCAGTTAAGCAGCTCTAAGCCATTTACCAATGTTCCTTGTGACCTTGAGGAAGTCACTTATCCTTCCATTATCTGAGATACAAAATTAGAAAAAGTCCTTGGGGGGTGGGGAAATACCTACTGTACCTTAATGTAACCCGCCTTGAGCTACTATTGAAAAAGAAGCCACTTAACCCTCCATTGCCTCAGGTACACAGATTGTGAGCCCTTCGGGGACAAGGGAATAAAAAGTACCTGTTAGTATACATGTAAACCGCACTGATTCTAAAGAGCGCAGTATAAAAAATAAATAAATAAAAAAAATAAATAAATAATGCACATAATTAATGATACTGAACATGCTGGACAAACGGATACCATGTTCTGTGTGAAGCATGTAGCTCTCAACCGAGAAACACGCTGCTTACGAATTTACAGAGACCTTTTATTTCATGGGGAAGACTTGAGATAAAACAGTGTGGTTACTGTGTTAGTATACTTGATCATGTTGACATAAAAATCAATATAAAAAAAATAAGGGGATACCCTTCTTGGATTAACACAACATTTCTCAACTTGATTTCGGAGTTATTCTCCCTTCATCAGTCAACAAAATGAGAAGGTTCAGCCAAAGTCATAATTTGCTTTGACCATTTTGTGTTGACTTGATGAAGGGAGTGTAACTCCTGAAAGCGAATCAAGAGATGTTTCCTTTATTTGTAAATCTGCAGCCTGCCTTTTCAAAAATAAATAATAAATTCTCACCTTGGGCAGGGGGGGGGGGGGGGTTGGTTCATGGACCTTTACTTCCAAGCACAGAAAAGACTTTATTTTTTTACAGTACATTATGGCATATGGTTATCAAACGGTATCAGGCATTATTTAGCAAGTTCACAATGAGGCCTATTGGCTAATGAATACTGTGTTTTAATACATATAATTCTTTTAGATACAGTAGTCTGAGATTTTAATGCGTATTCTGAGTAAACAGCAAAGGCATGTAACTCACATCATTGTAAATAAAAAATAATGATTGTCATCAGTTCAAATGATATTTTGGAACATATCCCCTGCTTTAAGAATGTTCCAAATGCCCAAAGCCAGCTGAAGTTATAACTATTGTGAAGACAGACCTTTGTCATGCCTTCTAGAACTTCAAAAAACTGTCAGTCATTTTTATGAGAGGTTAAACTCTCCCAGTCTGGCCAAAGTCCAACTAGTTTCATGTTCCCAGTTGGGGCGGTCTGGCAGGGCACCAGCCCCTCCCTTCTATACTGTACTAGTTCTCCGTTTAGTCAAAAGAAACCACCCTCAGCTCGCCTGACATTTTATCTTAGAAGCAATCTGTTAATGTTTTGGTGAAGAGATTATGGGAAATAGTTGACAGTAACTTGACAGTAACTAACAGGAGAGTCCTTCAGAACTTGACCTTTATTCTTATTATAGTTGTCTATGTGATATACATACTGTCTTTTTACTCAGAATATCATTTGGCATGTAGAATCATAGTAAGACAACTAATAGTCTTTTTGTGTCAATTATTTAAGGGCCTTGCATAGAAGCTCGAACTGGGCCTGAGAAGGCCTAATATCAGCATGGGTTACTACTAAACCAAATTTATTCAGAGCAGTGGTTTCTCCAAAAAATGAAATGTATTCTGTGTTACTTTATAACCCCAGACGAAAGAAACCCGTCAATTAGATGCTGTATATAAACAGAACTAATTACTGCAGCCAAGCGGTTAGCTCATTTGTCACAAGTCTTTTGCCACAAAGAAGACAGACTATTCTTATCCTGTGTAGTAATTACCCCCTGCTGTTTATGACCACTAAGGTTCTTTTGATGTCTCTTCACTCCCCTTCTCCTAAATATCAACAGTGAAAGCATTCTGTTAGGGAAAGTAACAGTGACAAACTCCCACCACTGCTAGACACTTTGTGAAGCAATACAAAATCCTGTAAAAACCTCGTCTCTCTGCGGCAAACCTGACAGCAAAACAGCACAACTAGGCACTGTGGTGAAGGAGAAAAGCCCAATAGAAGTATTAGTTCCAAGCGACTACTCTGTACTACACTTGGAGAAAGAGATCTTTATGTACCAAAAAGTGCAACTGGAGACCAAGAAAGGGTGTCAGAAAGAAATCGTTTTGACTGTATTAGACACCACCACCATGATGAAAAGGAACTTCCAAGTGGACTTCCATATTTATCTGTACATATTACACTCTATAAACCCCAGGAGTAGGCTCTCTTTGACATAATGCAAGTATGAAGATGATCATTTCAGAGACAGAGATCATGCCAAGCAAACCATAAGAAGAATGAACCAAACTTGTAGGCCAGGATATATCCAAAGCTATCCAGTAAAATGGATCAAAGATGCATGTGATGAGCTTGCGACCATTATAATATTAATAGTAAAAACAAGTCCCTCAAACTAGGCTACATGCCTAGAAGTCTCAAAAAAGCAACAGCCCATGCATTCCTAAAAAATAAATCATTGGACAATAAGTGCCCATCATCATACAGACCCATCTCGAGCCTACCTTTTTTGGCTAAAATAATTGAAATAAATGTCCAAATTCAATTGCAAGATCACATTGTTCAATGTGCACCATTATACTCAAACCAATTTGGATTCAGACCTCTACAAAGTGTAAAAACACTGATGCTAATTCTATACAACAAAATAATAAAAGGAATCAACAACCCCAATCAAGCATTTATACTAATATTTCTAGACATCGCGGCGGCCTTTGACTCAGTCATCCATGCACTACTACTACAAAGACTCGTACAAATTGGACTAAGTCGAACTACCCTCCATTGGTTCTCATCATACCTAACAGACAGAACACAAGTCAACATAGACCAAAAATATTCAGACATTTACACACAAACTACAGGACTTCCCAAGGATCGGCACTATAAGCTCTTCTATTTAATGTTTACATGCAGCCTATTTGCAATCTAATAAAGAAATTCAAAATTGATTATGCCATCTACAGTATGCTGATGACAATGCTATACATGCCTTTTAATGTAGTAACGCACACACTTGATCCCATAATCTCATGCTTCATAGAAGTCGATACTTGGCTCAAAACCCATGGATTAAACATAAACTATAAAAAAACAGAAGCTGTAATAATATCCAGAAATCAAAATTACACGCCACCCAGCAACATTACCCAAAGGAAATAACCCAATTGCACCCATGCAACAGCAAAAAGGGCTTTCAGATTCTATGCACCCAGATGCTGGAACACCCTACCACCCAGCATCCGGGCAATCCCTGACCTAACCCAGTTTAGGAAGGCATTGAAGCACCACCTCTTCCTCAAATACTACCCGGAAAACAGCGCTCCAATAGCCCCCTCCCCCATCTAGTACAGCCACAGCAACATACCCCGCAAGCCATCCATGACTACGATTACTTTTGACACGACATAACGTGTCACCTAGATGTAAATAGTTACCCCAGTTTTATCCAAGTTGTAGTACCTGTTCCTTGTAAACACAGATCAGCTTGCTGCACTGTGCTAGTCATTCTGTTTCATGTAAACCGCACTGATGTTGAATAAAGTGATATAAAAGACACTGTAAATAAATAAATTATTTAACGGATCCATTCTCAAAGTTAAAAACGAAGTAAAATACCTAGGAGTCACACTAGACCAGCAACTCACAATCAGAACCCACATTAAAAACACAACTAAAGCCATAAATAACAAAATCCACCTCCTGAAACACTTAAAGCCTCTACTTCATAGTAATGATTTCAGATCATTGATGCAAGCAATGATTACCCCACATATCGACTATTGTAACAGTCTCCTCCATGGACTCCCAAAACAAATGGAGGAGTGGAGGAGATATGGAGTGGAGGAGTGGCCTAGTGGTTGGTGCAAGGTACTTCAGGCCGGAAGGTCGGGGGTTCAAATCCCACTAGAGGACAGCAACCTTGGGCCGGAAGGACTGGGGTTTCTAGTCCCACAGGTGCTCCTTGTGGTCTTGGGCAAGCCGCTTAACCCTCCATAGCCCATGTTCTTTGTAAAATAATTCTCCAAGTTATAATGCCCTGTTCAATGTAATTTCAGTTTGTTCAATGTAAACCGCACTGATGCAGAATAGCGCAGTATATAAGAGAATGTAAATAAATAAATAAAAAAAATGATCTACCCACTGCAAATGACACAACATATGGCAGCTCGCATCATCTCGAACACACACCATACTCAGCATATTACACCCATACTTCACACCCTCCATTGGCTCCCCGTACACAGCAGAATTAAATATAAAATCATTATGACAACGTTCAAAGTTATCAGAGAACCGGCACCTTCCACCTTAATCCAGTTAATCAGGAAAACACCTAATAATAGACGCAGAAGAGCTCCAATGACTAACACTCTGCTATTCCCACCTGAATTCAGAAAGACGAAGCACACCAGTAACAGAGCAATTGAGTACCTATCCCCAGTGCTCTGGAACTCATTACCAGAGACGATGAGAAACATAACGGACCTCTCCACCTTTCGCACACAACTCAAAACTGGTCTGTTTATAGAACACTTTGGTAAAAATGAGGCAAATACATCAACCGACCCCACTAAGATTCCTGAAGCCCCACTCCATCCCCTACTATACATCGTAACTCACAAAATACAAGACCCTTACAATTTGTACATAGTTCATACTAAATCATCATGTACATATTCTTGATAACGTGTTGATGTTTACCGATCATGTAATTGCCTAATAGTTCTCTTTGCACATGTAACTTTGTTTGATGTAACTCAGTTGTTTTATCGATATGGCGGTATAAAAAAAAACATCACATAAATAAATAAATAAAAACTCATTCAGAGACATTACCCTGAAAAGTGCCCTAGAACACCAATGCATATCCTATTGAGGAATGCAGAACCGCTGCAAGAGAACTGGACACACTAGACAACCCTCATCGCTGCTGTCGTGTTTTGCCATGCTATATCCCCCAGGACCACTGTGACAGCAATGCAACAGTAAAGAAGCATTTCAGCTATTGCCCTTCGGAACATAATAATCAAGGTCGCCCGCACAAGGCCCAGGCTAAGCAGCATGGAAAATAAGCTCATCACACCAGCAGAATATCAAAGAACCAACCAAGCCATGTCTAGGAGAGAGCCATCACTCTGCACCCGCGCTGTGGAACTCACTTCCTGAAGCAATGAGCGCCTTGAGCGATACCAAGGATTTCCAAAAGATGCTCAAGACCTTGCTATTCACAGGGCACTCCCAGAGTCCATAGCCATGTTATGAACATAATTGCATATAACCTACGCACGAGCTATCTGTAAATAGTTGTATATGTACATAATCTTACTGCCCCTCACTTCTCTCCCTTCCCTACCTGACCTCCTTAAATGTACCCAATCAAGTCACACTGTAAACCACTTTGATTGAAGGATAAGATGGTATATGAAACTGGTTAAATAAATAAATAAAAACGCAGCGCAGGCTTCCACCCTCTACAATGCACACTTCTGAAATCAGCAGCACACGTCCAACTTATCTGGAACGCCCCCAATCACACTTCTGTCACATCCTTTCACAACTTGGATGTTCTTGCACTGGGAATGTCTATAGAACCAGCTTCTAAATTGGCTCTATGGACGTCTCTGTGATTTGGATGTCTATGTGCCCATTTTCATATGTCCAAAACATGAAAAGGGCTTCTTTTTAAAAAAAACAACCACCCTGTTTTCTAAGCACTTACACCTTTATGTACACATATCCACGGACACTTTGATAAGCACCGACTTTTGTGCAAAAAGCCCTGCTCTACAATCTCAAGTAACTTATAAAATTACCCCATTATGAAAAATACTCCAGAATACGTCGCTTCTCTTACTACTCTGCACCCCTCTGCCCTGGGAGTATGCTGTCTTCACAGAAACCATTTAAATGTCCCCTTCTCCTTCATTAAATACATCCACTAGACAATCAAAGTCCTCTTGCTATGGAATAACCTACCCCAATTCTACGTTTGGAACACTTATGTTTAAAACTGCTCTAAAAACCTACCCCTTTGAAGAGGCTTTCAGAGTTCTGTGACAGACTACGGAGGACATGGTTGCCTCCTGAAAACCCTCTACCCTTTCTTTTTCCTCTATCCTATCTTGATGAAATAGACTTCATTTCCAAATTCTGTTTTTAATTAATTTTACTACATTGTAAGTCACTTTGATTATATTAAGAAAGGCAGTAAATCAAGAAATGAATAAAATATTTTAAAAACCCCACATATACAAACTGCCACACCAACAAAGCTTCCTGAATTTGAGAGTGATATGACCTAAGGGAATAATATAATAGACTGGGAACCAGGAGATTCAGGTTACAAGTTCTGGTTGTGCTACAGATGCTTACCATGACCTTACAAAAAGTCATGCTATATCTCATTTTTTCAGGTATTCATTCTGAACATAGCACAGACTCCCTATACTTAGTAATTTAAGTGATATAGAGTAGTTACTCACCTGTAACCGTTGTTCTCTGGGGACAGCAGGAATCAGCCCTCACATATGGGAGATATTGGCACTGATGGAGTCCACACAGAAGCATCTCCACAGCATTCAATGAAAGCCTTTGGGATATGCACCATGCATGCGTGGTCCCCTTCTCGCCCAAGGGTGCCATCTTGCCTCAGTCCAATGACATAGCTAAGACAGCAAAAATTAAAATACAGTAAAGAAGCAACTCCAAGGGGAGGAGGGAGGGTTGTGAGGACTGATTCCTGCTGTCCCCGGAGAACACCTGTTACAGGTGAGTAACTACGCTATCTTCAGAACAAGCAGGCAGCTAGTCCACGCATATGGGACTCTGCAGCTACAGGCTACTAAGAACCTGTAAAAACACCACGGCAACCTACAAAGGGTGAGCCATGATCAGCAGCAGATGAGTCCCTACTGAAAGACTCTTGCAAGACCCAGGTGTCCAGAAGAGAACCAACACTCTGGTAGCCTGAATACAGAAGGGTCAGAGGGCAGGGGTTGCCTACAGCCCAAAGAGATTATGGACTACGGCTGGCCAAAGGTGCTGTCCCATCAGGACTCCCTCTCCAGGTGGTAGTAAGCTGCAAAGGTATGGACCGAAGACCAGGTGGCAGCCTAGCAGATTTCCATCATGGGGATGGAACCAGATTTGCCACAGAAATAGCCATGGCCTTGATGTAGTGTGCCATGACCTTCTGGTCCAAAGAAATCCCCATCTGCTTTTAGGCAAAGCTAATGCAGTCCGCCACCCAAGCAGACAAAGATTGCTTAGTCAATGGGAGCCCCAGACAGCTGGGGTCATAGGATATGAAACGTTAAGGTGCTTTGCGGTGGCCCCGAGTCTGTTGCAGGTAGGACAGGACCCTTTTATAATCCAGAGTATGGAAAACAGTCTCCATTCTACCGTGGTGAGGCCTCAGAAAGAAGGTGGGGAGCACCACCTCCTGACTGAGATGGAATGGGGACACCACCTTCAGCAGAAATGTGGGATGTGTACAGAGCTCTACCCTGTTCTTGGAGAACCTCATGTAGGAGGGCTCTGCCATCAGAGCCTGGAGCTCACTGACTCTGCAAGCTGGTCAGTGCTACAAGGAAGGTAACCTTCCAGGAGAGATACCACAGGTGGCAGGTAGCCAGAGGTTCAAATGGAGGCTTAGTGAACTGCAAAAGCACCACATTGAGATCCCACTCTGCCGATGGAGGACGGACGGGGGGGTTGGATAACCTGAGGCTCTGCAGGAATCGAGATACAGGGGGCTGAGACGAGAGGGACTTTCCCTCAACAGGATGGTGATGCGCTGCAATGGCGCTCATGTGTATTCTGACCGAATTGGACTTTAGTCCCACCTGCGACAGGTGGAGCAGATACTGGAGTACCATTTGTACAGAGAAGAATGGGCTTGTCCATTTCTCTGCACAGACAGAATCGGCGCCACTGTAAGACATATGCCCTTCTTGTGGAAGCCTTACGAGAGGCCAGAAGAATCTCTTCCATGTCTTGTGAGAGGATGAAGGGAGCTAATGCTACCCTTTCAGCAGCCAAGCCATAAGTGACCCCAGGTTGGGGTGTAGGAGAGAGCCCTGCTCCTGTGAAAGTAGCCCTGGGGCTCAGCCCAGGAGAATCAGTGATGCCGCTGATAGGGAGAGGCACTGAGGAGTTATCAGCATCAGTGATGCTCTATCGTGCTGAAACCTGAATAGGGTCTTGGCAACCGGCCGTGTCGGTGGAAAGGCCTACAGAAGGCCTTCCTTTCATGGGACAAGGATCGCATCTGCTGCCACCCGGGATGGGAGCAGCTGGCGGGAGCAGATTTTGGGCAACTGCATGTTGTCTGGACTGGTGAACAGATCCATTGAGGGGTCACCCCAGAGACAAAACATCCAGGAGGTTACTTCGGGATCCAGGCACTACTCGTGCGGCTGGAGGACTCTGCTCAGTTTGTCTGCCAGGGCATTGTCGGCCCGAGAGGTAAACCACCCTTAGGGGTATCCCTCTGCATGCCGAATAGGAGAAGAGGGCTACCACCTCCTTGCAGGAGGGGTACGACCCTGTTCTCCCTTGTTTGTTTATGTATAACATTGCAAACTGGTTGTCGGTCTGGATCAGCACTGAATGGTGCTGCAGCTGGTGGCGGAAGGCTCAGAGAGTCGGGAATATCACCCGGAGCTCTAGTAGGTTGATTTGTTATTTATTTATTATTTGCATCCAGGATTCCCTCTGGGACCTGTCGCCTTGTGTCTGGAGGCCTCAAAATGCACTCTCCAGTCCAGTAGGGAGGTGTCTGTGGTTTTACTATTAAACCATTGTATAATAGTCCTTGTCTTAGTAGTACAGAGCCATGGGAAAGAGATGCTTCAGGAAACATTAACAGCAATTTACAGATTCTGTAGTGAAAACTAAGAGACTTGACCAGGATCAACCTGTGACAAACAGAGACAAAAATGCTACCAGCCTATCCAATAATAGGAAGACTAGCACTGCATATTTCTCCAGTCCCCAACTGAAGCTTTTATGCAACTGCACAGCCTGAAAGACTGCTCGTAGGCAGCTCACTAAAGAGACGACTTTATGCATAGTGCAAGAATTAGAACAGGAATGCATCTACCAGAACCTGCCGCAAGTCAAAGGGCAGCACTCTCGGCAGGAAGAACCACCAAGTCCTCCGCAAACAGTACCGACACATAAGAGAGAGTCCCTGAGCTTACAGTCTAGTCATGGCAAACTAGAAAATCTAGGAAAATGTATTATAGAACATGGTCGAGATGTAAAAGGAACCTCAAAACGGTGAGCTTTTAGTCTGAACTTTAATATGATCAAAAAAGGAGCACGATTCACTGACTCAGGATATTTGCCCCAGGCAAACGATACAGCGAGCTGGAAAGAACAAAACATGAGAGAAATCCAGAGAGGAAAAGAGCACAGATAAGAGCGGAGTTCATGAGGGAGAGTGTCGGGAGAAAACAAACATGGGAAGTTGAGAAGCAAATGCATTAGTAGGTGAGGAATAGAAACGTGAATTGTCTGTGGAAGTGGGTAGTGTGCATTCATTAAAGCACACTTGGCTTATTTATTTTAGTTCACACCTTGCCAGTAGTAGATCAAGGTGAGTTACAATCAGGTACTTCTGTCCCCAGAGGGCTTACAATCTAAGGTTGTACCTGAGGTAATGGAGAGGGTTAAGCAACTTGCCTTAAAAAAATTAATGCATGTTAACCTATGAATTAATGCATGTCAAGTCAATTAACACACTAAAATTTTCATTAAACAAGTCTGCAATGAACCCAAAGAAGATGCCCAAAAGCTGGAGAAAAGTCGGAAAATTTCCCTTCACATGCCTACAAGTCAATGTAATGTCATGAAGAGAGGGATTGTTGTCATTCCCTTTATTTTCTATTTGCTGTTTTTCGTTTCTTTTATTTATTTATTTATGTTCACCTTTTGCAAGGTGCCAAATTGTTGCTGGAGGCAATGGGCTGCACGGCAGTCAATCTTAACGTGGCGCCATGCCCAGGCCTCGCATGCTAAGAATGTAGCTACATCGCTTCACCGTAGGGGCTTTCGAGAGTAGCGGAGATGGTTGTGGCCTTGCTGGTTCACATGGTGGCTTAATCCTGATGACTAGATCTCTTAGGCAGGGCCGTATCAAGGATTGTGTGAGCGGTGCGGCCGCAGAGGACATAAGCACGAAAGGGGGGTGCTGATATCATTACTGGGCTTCCAGGAAGCTCAAAAAAAGTGAGTTACTGAATGTGACTGGGTGGAGGGGGCACAAGATTTGTTAGTCGCACAAGGTGCATTTTTAGCTTGGTATGGTTCTGCTCTTAGGTTAGTGGCTTGGGTACCTTATTATTATTACTACTACTACTACTACTACTGAGCATTTGCATAGCGCTACAAGATATACGCAGTGCTGCACAGACATGTAAGAGACAGTCCCTGCTCATCAGAGCTTACAATCTAGTCAAGACAGACAACACAATAGGTGTAGACAGGGATATATCTAGGGGAAATGGTAAAGAAACACAACGGAGATCAGGTGAGTCAAGATCCAAAAGCAGCAGCAAAGAGGTGTCAAGGGGTCAGAGAAGGCTCTTGGCGTACAGGCTCAGGTAGTTTGTTCCAGGCATAAGGAGCAGCAAGGTGAAAGGGGCGAAGCCTGGAGTTAGCAGCAGAAGAGAAGGGCACAGATAGAAGTGATTTGCCAGAAGAGCGGAGTTCCCAAGGAGGGGTGTAGGGAGAGATAAGAGGAAAGGTAGTGAGGAGCTGCAGAGTGAATGTTGAGAAGTTACTTTATCTGTTAATAAAAGCTGCAGCCTAAATTTTTGCCACACTGCAAAATCTTTTGTCCTGGTAATTCTTACCATATAGTGTCACTTCCTTGGAAGTATGTAGTGGTCAAGAGTTACAGTATGAGAGAGGGGAAGATCTTCGCTGCCTATATTATTAGCACATGCTAAAGTAATTTAAGTGGAAAAAATGACAAAATATGCAACAAAATGGAACTGAGCTTTTTGTGCCAAACAGCACAAAAATGTTTATTTTCCTTTTTAAAACAGCAACATGCCTAACCTTTGACCATCAAATACCATCCCAAGCTCAACAGACAAATCATGGCCCTACTCATAGTAAGTTTTAGTTCTGCTAGATGTAGGCGATGTTGCTTTAAACTGTAACCAATAGAAAATAACCATAGAGACAGAGGGAATATAAATAATTAGAAAAATGACCCAAAGTCAAAAATTAAGTGAAAGGGACAATCAGATATTGGCAAACATTAGCACTAAAGATGGCGTAGGGATGAAAGTTAAGTCACCATCGATTACTGAAAAATCACTTAAGGGATTCTGGTAAAATGTTCCTTGCACGCTTCCCCCCTCTTGGACCCCATTCACAGGCTGTGTTTCCCAGACCTGGAAGGTTTCCTCCACTCTCGTGTTCACTGCCCCTCTCCTCCGCTAGAGATGCCCCCACCATACAAACCTAGTGCTCCCATGACTTGAACAGGGTTTCCCCAAAGCCGCCACTCCTCTCCCAGTGGGAGCCAAAGGGACGATCCCTGTGCTGATAACGTTAATGGCAGAACCAGAGTACTCCACGTGGCAACCATTGTTCCAGTGGCCACAGCACTGTTCTTTGGCTACGTCACCCTTTTCAGAAAACCTGTGCCTTTTATTCATTCCAGAGATGCATTAACCATGTGTACAGGGTCATAAGGCATACAGACAGTGTGCCAAATGATAGACTACAGCATTAGTAGTTAGTACACAGATAATAATTGTGCAAGAAAACAAAAACAAAAACCAAGACGCCCTCTGATCCTATCGAATACTTCTATACTCTGTATTCCTATTGAATCCTTGTCATTGAATTCATCTATAGCTTTGGATCCCCTTCCCCCAGAATTCTTTACAAGCAAAGGATTAGAAGGGGAGGAGAGCCAACACATGATCTAAAATGAACTGGTATTTAAGAACTAATACGTTTTCATACCTTGGGTCTTCGACAACTGGAAAGCAAGCAGGGGAGGGGGAGCCCACAAGTAAGTGCTGGGAAAATAATTAACCATGTGCATGATGTTCCTGATATTAGACCATGAAAACAGAGCTAGAACGTGATCAAGGTCTTCCTGGGAGTCTGTGCCCGCATCATACCCCTAAGATTGAGGCCTTCCCCTTCTCTGTGTGTCCTAGAACGAGTACACCATTCGGAATTTAATGCTACTTAACTCATAACTTCCCACTGGCGGGACAAGATGAGTTCCCTGTCCTCAGGATTACAATCTAAAGTCTGTACCCACGCAGCAGAGAGTGAACTGGCTTGCCCAAGGTCACAAGGAACATAGGCAGGATTTGAACCCTGATTTCCCCTGCTAGACTTTTACTTCATTCACAGGTTCGGCATGGACCACAGCAAGTTGTAAGTACCGTCATTTCACCCTCCTTCATACTCAGTGGAGTCACCTATAAGTTAATTCTCCATGACTCCCTGGACCGTTGCTGGACACTGGCACAATGATGTATAGTTTCATGCTGTACAATTCTGCAGTGGTACAGGGCTAGCCCCAAAGTTGCTGCCCTAGGCAAACCTTAAGCCTTACATCAGAATCTATTGTTCAGCTTTGAGTGCCCTGCTCTCTGTCGCTCTCCGTACCCCCCCCCCCCCCCCAGAACCTGCTGCCTTAGGCAACTGCCTACTTTGCCCAATGGATGACTTGGCCCCGAGTTGGCACAGAAAAGCTACCAGGCTTATGCTCTTAGGGTCTGATTACAACCATGTGAACCCGCAGGCGAAGAAGGAGAGAAGGGACTCTTTGTTGCTCACACAATCACCCCTGCAAAGATCCTCTCTCCGCGTGCCCCCTCACTTACGCCACCATCCAATAGGAGCAAAACCCCAAGTAGCTTGATACAGGTTCAGACCACCATAGCTGGACAGAGACTGGTTATGACCAAGGTGGAAAACCAATTAGAGCAGGAAGGGGATCAAAGCTGCCAATATAACAACGTGCCTAGCAATCCAATGGTATCTAGCCTTCTGAATATTGCTCTGGTTTTGACTGACCCCCAAAAAGTCTTGAGTCTTCACTGGCAGCTACTGTGGATTTCCCTCATACTCTAAGAAGATCCTCTCGGCCCACGAATACAGCACCTGAGGCTGGGAGTCATGCACCACAGCTCCTTCCGGAAGGCTGTATCCTGCACCCTAAATCTGGCCGTTAATGATGGGCACTCCCTCCCTCGAAGGGGCTGCTGGGATCTGATCCTCGAAATGGCTTTTATCCTAAATCTAAACGAGCTGAAAGCTTGCCGATAGGTACATTTGTTTTAGAAGCACGCAGGTATTGTCTTTGCAAAACAGAAAATACACATTTGCCCTAATCATGCCTTTGTCAAAAATGTGCATGCTGTGGGAAGACACGTGTAAGGAGTGTCTTTTCCTAAAGCAAATAAATAATAAACTTATGGATATTTGAAACCAACTCGTAGCACATTAGAAACTTTAGTGACCAACTGCACAGCAGGAATTTTTCTTAGCTTCCAATAATTACTTGGCTGCAGTAGTCACTTTGCAGGAAATGTTATTACAGGGCATCTAGGTGGCAAAGGTACACATGGAAATATGGTGCCATTATCAAATTACCCCAGAAAAGTGGGCGCACGCTTTTACACATGCTTGGAAGCGAGTGTAATTACATGCTTGCAAAGACAAGGTGCAAATATGTCCATTTCATAGAATAAATGCAGAAATGTCAAGCTTGACCTTGCTCTGCCTATTCTTTCCCCCAGGAACATCCACATGCAAAGAACCCGTTTCCCTGTGCCTACCTTTTGATAATTTCATAGCAGCTCACCTAGGTTAGGACAGTGAGAAGGCGCCTCTTTTCAGCTTATTTTATGATGGCGCACAGATGCCTATGAAGCCAATTCTCTTCTGGACGTCAAGCTCCTGCATGGCCCCTCAGAATCTGGGCATACAGCGGTAGACCTGATTCTTATCCCATGGGGGCGTCTAGCCCCCGTTGGATCAGAATGGGATCTACTGGCCTGTACGTGCAGGCTGGGCCCTGATTCTGAAGGGCCGCACGTCCTACAGATCCCCGGCTAACTCAGTCAGGCTCTTGAATGGAGCTGTGATGCCAAGGCATCCTGTCGCCATAGCACTTCAGCTGCATTCAGGAGCTACAGGACAGAGCCACCTTTCCCCGCAGCCTGACCCTTGATCTGGCCAGGATCGGGCTGCGGGGAACCCACTACACCCCCTCACCTTCCTGCTGCTGCCGGCCTCTGCTGTCCCCTGTCTAGAAGGCCGATCCAGGACGTACAGTGCCGACCTCCGAAACGGCCATCCAGGGTGATAGCCCACCCATGCAACACCCTCGTTCCGCCTCCTGCCCTGTTTAAGGCTCCCCATACAACCCCGTTCATTCATGGAGCCTGGCAAAGGGGATGAATAGCGAGGATGTACGTCCAGGCAGGGTGTACATCCCCACTATTTGTGCCTCACGATGACCCCCTATGAGTCTTTCTAAAACACAAAGACAAAAATGCTGATGTATATTTTGTAAAATATGCGTGTAAATCCCAACTTCATCCAAACTCTGTCCCAGAACTCAATATACCCAGGTTGCATAGAAGTGCACGCCTTATCACCACACATACATTTGCATGCATAACTCCTGGAGTAATTTTATAAAAGCAGATTACACATGAAATGCTTAAAACATTACTCCCTTTGTGTGCATATATCCTTGGACAATTGTACAAGAGCTTAGTTGAGCACATAAGATCCCATTCTACATGCTCAAGCCCCTTATAAAATCACCCCCATAGAATAATCAATGGTGCATTCTTGCTGCCAAGCCCAACACCAGACGCTTTACATAATCCTTCAAGATATGCACCGTGCAGCCTAGCAAAACCCAATCCAGGGCAAGCATAGTGTAAAGCAATCTCCACGGCCATAAGCCGAGGACAGCTGGCAAAGCCTACCCAATCTCTGACAGTCTATCACACGCAGTCAATTGTGAATGGAGCTACGACACCCTCATCAATTCCCAACTAATTCCCCAAGGGATGAGAAGCCGGAGAGCCTCCACTATGAGTCCCGATGATGCTCGTAACCCTGCTCCCCCCCCCCCCCCCCAGCTCCCATGCTTTTCATTAGTCCACCCCACTGCTGTAGCTTTCAGCTCAGTGCTGGTTATGCTATGTCAGCTGTTATGTTACACTTAAAACAATAGACTCCAGCTGCCCAAGGTCAGACGTAAAAACAAGCCCCTAACGATGTCAGGGACCCTCCAGTAATACTGAAATTGAGATGCACACTGAATGCGGGACTTAATGAGAAGCTACTTTGCAGACATTTGGGCATACCATAAAGGAAACACCTGTCAGCACAAAATGCCCTAATCTGAGTAGAAGCAAACCTTGCACAATGGTGGGCAATACAAAAGGAAGAAAATACATTCTCTGCTTGTAAAGACACAAGATTTTTAATGGCTTCGGACAAAGTAAGAACAGTTATAGAGAATGCACACAGGACGACAAAGCAAATCTCAGAAAAAAGATGAAAAAATGATAAAAAAGCATTTGGAATAACAAGCATGCTATTTTTTAAAATTCTGCATTTTAAAATCTTACCTCTATCTTTGTATTATAATTCCTGTTGTCAAGGTTGGGGATTTTGTTATTCTTTGATGCATATACAAAATATAAGGCAGCTTATTGGGGGCCTAAGACAGTCCCTCCCATAATCCAAAACTGATTTGCTTTCGACCACATGAATCACATGCACAATTCAGCATTTTATAAAGTTTTTGCTTCATGTCACACCTGTTTTATACGCAGCAAAGAGTTGCCGTACAACTGCACATCAGGGATCCCAGGGACAGAGATGCAATGTGCGTATGTATATTACTTTATACAATGCCCATATATAGGCATAAAACACATGCATACAGCTGTAAAGGGGTGTGTCAGCATTTGCATGCTACTAGGGCTGGTTCTGGGGCCTATTTCATAAAGGCCCATAGGCATTACCCTCATAAGGGCTCTGGAAAACCCAAACTTCTATTTTAGAAAAAATAATCATAAATAAGAGATGATAAAATAAGTGTTTAAAAATACTTGAGTGGGGGGGCCTGGGCAGTAGGAATGTACGGCTGTTCATACGCATTCATTTTGTTAGTGTGCCTTAAAATATTTAGTCCATGCTAAATTGATTTAGCATGGGCTAACCAATAAATTAAACTGTGCGCACTAAATTGACATTAAGTCAATTTAGTGCGCACCAAACATTTCTTATTAAAACACTGTGTGGAAATAACCAAAAGAAAACACACCCAAAAAGCAGAAAATTCATGGGAAAAAACCTCCAAAAGCTAACCAACTTTTTCTTCCCTGTGCACATATCCGTAATGGCAAGAGTGCCATGTGCTGCTATGCTGATGGTCTTCAGCTCATTCCTGGATCAAGTCTTCCATGCTCCAGGTTGGCCGAGTCTAGGGTGATCTACACCTGGTCTTCACAGAGACCCTTGGGGCCAGTAGGAATCATTGTCCTTATGAAGAATGATACCTGCTGCTCAAATTTAGAATCCACGATACAGGGAACCAGAAATAGCTATGGTGCCTGACTCCTCACCTTGCTGTGCTGACCTGATTAGGAACAGTGAGAGGGTGCGTTTGTCAAAACAGAAAAATAATCCAGATCAGAAATTGTAACTTTCTCTTAATTTTCCATTTGCAGAGATGTATGCAAATATTACGTGAGATTTCTGGGTATAAGAAAGAAGGTCAAACTCACAAAATTGGATTACAATGTGTGAATGGGCAGGCAACTGTAGTGAAGAGGCCGTAGTTTAAGACATGTCACCGCATCAGGGCGAGCTGTTTCCGTTTGTCTTCAAGACTTTAGTTATTAGGGGGATGTGCAAATTCCTTAAATATGAGGATTGACCACTAAATCCGTGGGTTCACCAAATCAGTTCAACAATCTCTTCTAAAGTAACCCATTGCCTGTAAAGTCCATGATGCTTCCCAGAGCTAAATGCAAACCATTTTGGGTCCCAGGGCAAAATTCAGGAGCAACTTCTCCGCCAAAATCCCCAATCTATTGTTAAGTTAACGAGGTAGAATGGAAATGACGGCTAAAATTGCTTCCATATCTCTTCCTACGCTCCCTACTCCTTCCCACACTGTGTTTGCCGCTGCTTCCGTTCTCCGGTTCACATGAGGCATCTGTCCGTGCCTCTCTCATCTTTGCACTTCTACTGCTATGGTTGGCCAAGCAGTGTGATTGCTGTTCGGTGCCATGCTCTCCAGCCCTGCTGCTTAACGCTGTACTCCTTGGCTCCTCCCTTAAACGCCAGCTTGCTTCCTCAACGTGCAATGGTATGTTGGGCTGCACACTGAGAGCACTTCACCCAAGCAGAGACTAGTTTTGGGGAAAAATACAAACACAAAAGCCAGCAGCATTTTTATATATGTAATGATTTTATTTATATATATGTTTTGATGTACAGTATTTATTGGATCCAGAGAAACTACATTTATTCACTTATTCTTGGGAGTGTAGCTATTGTATTCTCATCAATTGCAAAAGTCATATATAAAAATAGGAGGAAAACGATCTCAGGATTGTATGAGCAGTTTTGTAAACCATTTCTGCAGATAAAGCATTTTATGTGCAGACATATGCATTTGTAAAACTGCCCAGGGTATATGCACATAAACCTATATGCATATATCCTGTATGTGTATAGGGTTTACTGACTTGAGGAGAGGTGCTCCCGAGCAGGGCTGCATTTATGCATGCATTCTGTAAAATGCACACAGCAGAGTGCACAATAACGTGACAAAATTGTGCCTCAGAGCATCTGTGAAGTGGTGTGTGAGGAGCAGAGTAAGAATAATTTTATCATATATTTAGCTCACACCTTTCCAGCAGTTGCCCGACCTGAATTATTGAACTCTATTCCAATAACCACTCATCGAATCCAAGATTTAGTTTTTAGGAAAAAATTGAAGGCATATTTTTTCTCCTCAAGATAATGTTTTATAGTTCATCATTATGGACAGTGGGAAGGGGATTTTATATGTAACTGCCGTTTTGTTTGTCATATTTAATTATGAGCATTATATTTGTGTAAGTCGCTCAGTGATGTATCTGATGGGCATGTAATAAGTGTTAAACAAATATATAGTATTTCAAGGTGAGTTACATTCAGGTACAGTAGGGAACAGCATTTATGCGCACATGTTCCCTTGCGGCACAAGGTAATTGTCTGTTGTAAAATTAGCCTCTAAAAGGCCATTTTCAAATTGTGCACACAATTCCGAAGTCAGCAGGTACTTTTTACCCACAGACTTTACAATACGTTTCAAAGGCAAACATTGGACACAGCCTTGGAAGGAACAGTAGGTGGAGATGGCTACTGGCAGTAGCATAAGACCTTTCAGTAGTCACATAGGACTAGATCTACTCTGCAGTAACCACGGCAAACCTTTCTCCCAATTCTTCTGTAGAAACGAAGCACAGATTGCAGCAATAGGGAAGGAGAAGAGGCGGCGACAGGGAGCATGAACTTCCTTGACCTCTCCATGCCGCTCTTGCTGCAGGGAGAGAGAGATGAAGCCTCATAGCAACCTCTACGACCTTTGAACATCCACCACTGGTGGACCCATGTGAATCGGTAGATCTGCCTTGCATTTTTCTGGATCCATTTTAGATCTACTCAAGATCCATAAGAAACACCCAAGACAAAATTTGCCCAGTAAATCATGTGGAGGTTACCAAAATTCAATATGCCTGAACCAGGCTAAAATCCACCTAGCTAAAATTTGATTTTAGAAGGTTCATTCATGGACCAGCCTGGCGAGTCAGCAGTACTGCTGCAACTACCATGTGGAAGAACCGAGATCAATGCTCCGCTCAGGTCTTCTGCTCCTCTGATTGGCTGGGATTTGGGATGCTGCAGAAACAATCTGAAGGTCTTAACGCATGTCTTTTGGGCTGTTGCGTTTCTGCAAGCATGCACATACGTCCCACCCCGCGTACGTTCAGTTGGGATGTGCATGAGGATGGAGGAAGGAACATAGACAGGGCCTAAATACACACATATAAGTTATAGAATACTATGATTTAGGAACATCACTGTGCCAATCTTGCTCAGACTAGGCTCAGGTACATCCATAAGCCCCTAAACTCCATTCTAAACTAAGCTCACTCTGAGGAGAAGGATGTTACCAGTGGTGTGCCCCAGGGATCTGTCCTTGGTCTGATTCTTTTTAACATCTTTGTTAGTGATATAGCAGAAGGGCTGTCGGGTAAGGTTTGCCTCTTTGCGGATGATACCAAAATCTGCAATAGGCACCCAGAAAGGTGTAGATAACATGAGGAGGGATCTAGCTAAGCTTGAAGAATGGTCTAGAATTTGGCAGCTGGGATTTAATGTTAAAAAATGTAAGGTCATGCATTTGGGCTGCAGCAATCCAAGGGAGCAATACAGTATAGGGGGTGATTTATTTATTTACATTCTCTTATATACCGCGCTATTCTGCATCAGTGCGGTTTACATTGAACAAAATAAAATTACATTGAACAGGGCATTATAACTTGGAGATAACTATTTACAGGGAACATGGGCTATGGAGGGTTAAGTGGCTTGTCCAAGACCACAAGGAGCACCTGTGGGACTAGAAACCCCAGTCCTTCCGGCCCAAGGTTGCTGTTCTCTAGTGGGATTTGAACCCCCGACCTTCCGGCCTGAAGTACCTTGTGGGATTTGAACCCCCGACCTTCCGGCCTGAAGTACCTTGCCCCAACCACTAGGCCACTCCTCCACTTTTGTCCACTAAAGAAGAGCGGGACCTAGGCGTGGTTATGTCTGATGATCTTAAAGTAGCTAAAGAGGTAGAAAAGGCGACGGCAAAAGCTAGAAGGATGCTTGGGTGCATACGGAGAGGAATGGCTAGCAGAAAAAAGGAGGTGATAATGCCTCTGTATAAGTCTTTGGTGCGACCTCATTTGGAGTATAGTGTGCAATTCTGGAGGCCACACCTTCAAAAGGATGTGAACAGGATGGAGTCGGTGCAGAGGGTGGCTATTAAAATGATTAGTGGTCTTCATATAAAGCATATGAGGACAGACTTAAGAATCTTAATATGTACACCTTAGAGGAAAGGCAGGATAGAGGTGATATGATTGAGATGTTTAAATACCTCCGTGGCATAAATGTTCAGGGAGAGAGCCTCTTTCGATTGAAAGCAAGTTCTGCTACGAGGGGACATGAGATGAGGGTGAAGGGAGACAGATTCAGGAGTGATATGCGGAAATATTTCTTTACGGAAAGAGTAGTGGATCCATGGAATAGTCTCCTAGTGGAGGTGGTAGAGATGAGGACAGTAACTGAATTCAAAGAAGCATGGGACAAACACAGAGTATCTCTAAAGGTAAAAAGGGGACTGTTGTAGTTGTTGATATGGAAGGACAGACTAGATAGGACATGTGGTCTTTTTCTGTTGTCATATTTCTATGTTTCTATGTTTCTAACCTCTTATACCAAATATAATCAATCCAGTATCACAGTTCCATTTTCTCAGCAAAGCTTAGACACATTTAAATCAATGCATTTAGATAAAGGATCTCAGTATACTTCAGTAAAAAGAGCTTCAAGTAAGCCAAGCCCAGAATACCAGCTACCGAGCCAGACTCATCTCATATCATCATCAGTCCTGCACATAACAGTTCTTATTTACGATATATGTCCATCTGGCTCTAGTAGAAACATCTCATTTCATCTACTCATTTTACCAAATATTTCAACAGCAATTTGCTTAACTGCTTCAAACCGATGCACTGTGCATTACAGGTGTAGAAACATCTAATAGGCGCCCTTGTGCCTTGATGAAATATGCACCAATGAGAAAAATGGCCACACCACTGATAACGTATGATAAAAGAAGCCTTTATTTCAAAACTTTCAAGGTTCAGGACCCAACTTGGCCAAGTTTCGGCTGTCAGCCTGCATCAGAGGTCTGAAACATGAACATGTACATATGTCATAAGACATATAAACATAGCTAAATTGTAATAAAATCAAACAATATAAAATTAAAACAAAGACAACTCTACCGGCAGGAGACTTTTGGAAAAGATCTCCAGTAGAAACATGAAGATACAATAAGAAGCATGTCTAACAAACAATAATAAAAAGATAAATACATACATCAAAAATAAGAACCATGGAAATACATACCAATCAGTAACTATTCATAAAATATCATCTATTAACATATCAAGCCCCTAAGGCACAAGCGATTTGTAATGTAATATGCAATTGAAAAAGAACATGCGAATATGTAATTCCAAAACGGAAATAAAAGCAACATGCAGATCCCTGGTGTTAAAACATTGCTTTCTTTCTCTTAGGTTAGGGACGCGCATGATGAGTATGCCGCATTTAAACATTGCATATTGCTTTTACTTATGTTAATAGGTGCATATTTCCTCTTCCTGAAATATGCACCAATGACAACACTCGTATTTGCACCTGCCCTGAAGTTGGTGTGAAATGGCTGCATATACTCTGGACATGTACTCGTGCGTGTCATAAAATGCACAATGTACGTTGCAACTCTACTTGAGCTCTGCCCAAATGACTTTACAGCAAAACCTATGCAGCACACGCCGGCTTTCACGCCATGCATACATATACTGCAGGTATGCAGTGTTCTAAAAGGCCTCTTCCATACGTAAAAGCTGCACACCGCATGTAAAGCTAGGCATTTTCGTCATTTAGACGTGCATTTGATGCAGTGGCCACTCTGAAAGTAGGCGTGATGGGCATGTACAAGAGCAGAGATTAGGAGGAGTGTGGGCAGAGCGCCAGCATGTTTTTGTGCACATATTATAAAATATTATAATTTATGCATATTCTTGTACTTTTTGACCACTTACGCCCCTATTTTATAAACTACAATAAAATAGGCAAGAAATATGCATGCAAAAACACGTTAATCTAGGCATGTCCTATAAAATTACTGCTTATAAAGGTATCCATATATCTGAGTCACACAAATACCACGTACAAGGAAAGGTAAATGAGTTGTCCATACAATTTTATATAAGTATTTCAACAGCGGTGCGATATCTGGTTCGTTCTCTTAAAATCTACCTAAAGGTAAACAGATAAGTTGTGTGTATATCTTTATGCAAATTTGGCACAGCTGAAAATGTTCCTTGTTCTCTTTAGAGTTTGGTTGTCCTGTGTTATATGGCGCTCGCCTCTGTGATTTAAATATTGCAGATGTTTCCGTGTACTTTGCCTAGTAGAGTGTAAGGGAAGAACAGAAATGTAATAAACTAAAATACCTTGGGGATTTCAGGTTTTCATGAGCAGCATAGGACCACTTTCAATTCCATTCCCTTCGCTCCTTTATAGATAAAGTTTTTGAATTGAAGCCTACCCAGAACACAAGCAGTTCCTGTCATTGCTACGGCAAACCATAACATTTTCACAACATGGTACAGGGATTATTCCTGACTGTATTTCTATTCCAGGCAGATGGGTTTGTGCTGAGCTCATGGGACCCCATTCAGAGGAATAACCAGGAACATGCCTTGGCCTTTCTCCATTAATCACCAAGTTACAGTACAGTGCCCTAGCTGTGAGACAATGAAACTTTAAACCAACCATTTTCTAGCCAATGTTTATTTAGGATTTCCACAATCACCTTCAAAACAAGCTTCTAGATCACAGCTTCTCAGACCTGGAAACATCACAACTGAAATAAGAGATTTGCATATACTAGAACCCCCGTATACGTTCATTTGTCATATGCATGGTATGTATTCTGAAAACCAAAATAGGTTTCTAAAGTCATAAGAACATAAAGATACATCATACTGGCTCAGACCAAGGTCCATCAAGTCCAGTATCCCGTTTCCAACAGTGGCCAATCCAGGTCACAAGTATCTGTCAGATTCCCAATCGGTAGATTCCATGCTGCTTACCCAGGGGTAAGCAGTGGATTTCCCCAGTCCACTTTAATAATGGTTTATGGACTTTTCCTCCATCAACCTGATCAAACCTCTTAAACCCAGCCACACTAAGAGATTTTACTATATGCTCCTGCTTGAGGTTGATACAGTGCTTGCTATCCTCCACGGGAGGGGGGGGGGGGAATGTCAGCTTCCAACACCAGTAGCTTTGGGAATTCCTCAACCTCAAATAATATATATATCTTTTTTACTTTCAGGATTCCCAACTTCCGTCACCGTCTCATTACATTCCTAAGAAGCTATTCTTTCACGACTACTTGGAAGCATTTCCAGTCCACAGAAACACACTAACTGTTCTACAGGGCTCAGGAATACCATTGGGTTTTTTTTCCTCATTTGGCAAATGACTTTTTTTCTCGGGCATCAGATTGTAGCTGCTGCAACTCTTACTCCTGCTGGAATTCTGCAAACAAAATTCAAATTTCTGTGTCAACCAAGGTCTGAATTATGCAAAATTCAGTATGCTTTGTTTGTCAAAATAACAAAGCATATTTTTTTGATTGATAGTTAATTTAAAATACAATACAGAAAAAAATATCACAAAAGTGCACAATTTTGAATTATGGTATGCAGAATACCAGCAGGGGTACATTCTCAAACTTCCTCTTGAAAAACCGAAGCACGCAAGTAATGTGACATTCCCTTTTATAGCTAAATGCTGCCCTCCACAGGTGAAAGCAGGTATTTATGTCTCTTCCTGGTTCCGAGTTCTACCTGGAAAAATATAAAGAAATACATCATCTGCCAATACTATTAAGTGATGCAGTTTGCCTGAATTAAGATTAAAGCAGTTAGACAAGATCTCTGATAATCAGAAGCAGACTTGCAATGGGATGGAAAAGATGGGATGTGGGGGGATTTTGAATGTCACTTAGGCAGACCTGCAAGCTGCCTAGAAGGTGCTCAGTAGGACATTCAATGGAACTAAAGTGGTTAATGCCACCACTAAATACCACAACACTAGCCAGCTAGTGTCAGTGTGTTCTGGGGTAGAGCGGAGGCGGCACCCGGAGATAAGCAGCTAGCCTGTTTTCCCAAAGTGACGAAGCCAGATACCTGAAAGGTTCACCTAACTTTTGCCGCTTTGGCTAACCAGCCAGCAACTGAATATCTATCCAGCCAACCCCGACATTCAATGCCGGTGGCCAGATAAGGCCTTGGCATTGAATATTCAGGCTCACAGTTCAGCAGCGATGGCAAGCTGCTGTACAAGCGCTAGTCGCCATTGCCGAATATCCCCTCCCCCGAAGTTTTGTGCTGACAACAAAAACAGAACAGCAGCAATGGCAAAGGAGGACGATGTCTAAAGATAAAGCAGATTCTGTGATGGTATCACTGGCAGAAGGAAACGGGCAAGCATCATGGGTCAAGGTGGCCTTTACCTGCCAGCTGCTCTCTCAATATGGTGCCAACATCTCCTGGCATGTAGTAACTGTTTAAAAAAAAAGCGGACGATCCATGCTGACAATGCAAGGGAAAAAAAATTACGTGAGATGGTCAACATTTTTCTTCTCCACAAAAAAAAAAACAAAAACAAAGGGGCTAGCCTGGTAGCAGTTCTGTGCGCTGTAATATAAGAGATCTGGACCAGGACTGCACGTCCCGGAACTGGCTGGGGCTGGGGATCTGTGAAGGCTGCTTTCACAGAGATTGCAGTGACAAGGTCTCAGACGTTAAACAATGGTGACACATACCAGCCAGATTGAGGGCCAGGTTCCGCAAGATGCCATCCACGGCTGAGGGCTGTCACTGGGATGAATGCGTTAGGTAGAAGAGTTTGCAAGGAAGAAAAATAAATATCTGGTAGTGATGAAGCAGGATCATGGCTCTGTAGCTTAATAAAGGCTGGTTCAGAAATGTAGCTGCCATTGATCAGAGTTTGCTCCCAACATGGAACCCCCAGGAAGAAAAGCCACAAGGTTGGCTGCCACAGTTGAGCTAACATTTCAACAATGAGGGAGTGAATATGCAGAATGAGAAAAAAAGAAGGGACAAAAGCCAGAGGAAGATGCACCTTAGGAAAAAGTTTAGACATGGCCATCACAGTCTAAGGCCACAGAAAAGAATTGTCATGAGAACCCCTGATCTAAGCCATAAATAAATGTAATTAAAACAAAGCTTGCAAAATAGACCTATAAAACATACTACCCATCTCCTAATATTCTTCACATATACGTACCATCCAAAATAACGTTCCAGTAGCCAGCGCTGCATACTGCTCTATCGTTGAGAGGACACTGAATATGAGGCAGATCAAAACTATCAGGAAACTGAAATGAGAGCGAAAACAGAACAGTCAGTCAGTACCTGTACACAAGACAGCAATGAAATCTCACTCTCTCATAGGCGACGTCTGATTTCTGAAAGAAGGTACAAGGATATGCATAGTCAAAAAGGTTTGCTTCATCTTTGTTTTAAACAAACTCTTTGTGATTTATGTATGGGGGAGGTTGTTATATTTTGCACATTCATCTTATATACATGCACAAATCAGTTGTACACAAGTTAGGTATACTTGTGTACAAGTGATTTGCATATATAAAACTTGTTTAGATGCCCAAATAAAGCATAGTTACTCACCTGTAACAGGTGATCTCCAGGAACAGCAGGAATTTAGTCTTCACATATGGGTATCGTCGGTACCGACAGAGCCTGTGCGGGAACAATCCCCCGCGTCCAATAGGAAAGCTTTTGGGAGCATCCCACAGCGCCTGCGTGCTGCCTTCCTGCCTTTCCCAACTGTCCCTCTCCAGTTGAGTTTATAGCTGAGACAAAAGAGAGAGAGATAGAGAGATACAACTCCTAGGGGAGGTGGGTGGGTTGTGAATACTAAATTCCTGCTGTTCCCGGAGATCACCTGTTACAGGTGAGTAACTATGCTATCTCCAGGAACAAGCAGGAATGTAGTCTTCACATAAGGGGACTCCCTAGCTTCAGATGCCAGGGAGATGGCCCCAGAAAGTTGTGTGCCCTTGTGAAAGGGCTCCACGTCCCCCCATGGATCTCTGGCATCCTACCAGGGATGGTGGGTAGGGGTTTATTAAGTGTGGAACAGGTGTTGAAGAACAGCCTGACCAAACAAGGCATCCTGGCAGGAGTCCTTGTCTAAGCAGTAATAGGCTGTGAAGGTGTGAACCAAAGCCTAAGTAGCTGCTCGACAGAGTGAAGATGAGCCATTGAGGCTGCCATGGCTCTCACATTGTGAGCTGTGACATGGCCTTCAAGAGGAAGGTTCTTACTCTCATAGGCAAAAGATATACACTGTGCAATCCAGCTGGACAATGTCCTTTTGGAGACTGGAAGTCCCAAATGACTAGAATCAAAAGCAACAAACAAATGAGAGGATTTTCTATGTTGCTGTGTCCTTTGCAAGGAAAAGGCCAAAGCTCTTTTACAGTCCAAAGTATGAAGGTTCCTTTCTGCATTTGAGGCATGAGGCCTTGGAAAGAATACAGGAAGGTAAACTGCTTGGTTCAAATGAAAGGGCGAAACCTTTGGCATAAAGTGTGGATGAGTCCTAAGGACTACCTTATCATGATGGAACCTTGTATAAGGAGGATCAGCCACCAAGGCTTGCAATTCACTGATGCGACGTGCTGATGTGATTGCAATGAGAAGGATAACTTTCCAGGAAAGGAATTTCAAAGAGGTAGTGGCTAATGGTTCAAAGGGCGGTTTCATAAGCTGCTGCCCAAGTACCCGATTCAAGTTCCATGCACCGGTGGTGGCTTTATGGGAGGCTTCGTTAAAAGAAGGGCTCTCATAAATCTCGCTATGAGAGGATGAGAGGAAATAGGTTGTCCATTGAGAAGCTTGAAAGAAGCTGCAATAGCACTCAAATGGACTCTCACTGAATTAGTCATAAGTCCTGCATTTGATAAATGAAGGAGGTACTCCAGTAATAATTCCAGAGGTAACACAAGAGGGTTAAGACGCTTCTGCGAGCACCATATGGTAAACCTTTTCCACTTGAATGCATAAGAGCGTCTTGTGGAAGGTTTCCTGGAAGCATGAAGCATGCTGGGAAAGGTTAAGACCGTGAAGTTCCAGGCTTTCAGCAACCAGACCCTGAGATGCAGAGACTGGGGATTGGGATGCCACAGCATCCCGTCCTCTCGAGAAAGGAGATCTGGAGCAGATCCTAACTCCAGAGGCGGAGCTTGAGAGAGATGTAGGAGCAGAGGGTACCACATTTGTCGTGGCCAACGTGGAGCTATGAGGATCATATGATCTCTGTCTCTCTGAAGCTTGAACAGGATTTTGGGAATTAGGGGAATGAGTGGAAAGGCATACAGGAAGTCCTGACCCCAATGGAGGAGGAAAGCATCCCTGGCCTGACAACATCGAGCCGGAATTCTGGAACAGAACCGGGGAAGTTTGGCATTCAGCAGACTTGCAAAGAGGTCTATGTCTGGTGTTGCCCAAATTTGAAAACTTTTGGCCACCTGGTGTGCATGGAGAGACCATTCGTGTGGAAGCAGAACTCGACTGAGTCTGTCTGCCCAAGAGTGTTGAATGCCTGGAAGATACACCACAAGGAAATGAATCTGATGCTCTCTGGCGAGGGCCCATAGTCGCAAAGCTTCATTGCAGAGCGACAGAGAGCCTGTTCTGCCCTGCTTGTTCACATAGAACATGGCTACTTGATTGTCCATTTGGACTAGGACTGTCTTGTAGATGAGCTGGGTGTGAAATACTCGAAGAGCAAGGAAGATTGCTCTGAGCTCCAGGAGATTGATATGGAGATAGGCCTCCTGTGGAGTCCAGATACCCTGGGTAGAGAGGTACTGCAGGTGGGCTCCCCAACTCACCTGTGAAGCATCTGTTGTTAGAATGGCTTGGGGTTGGGGTTGCTGAAAAGGAGACCCCACCAAATGGTTTTTGGGTGACTGTCACCATTGGAGGGACAAAATAAGGCAATCTGAGTTTGCTATTTTGTCTGACAGGCAACCTGATACCTGAGTCCACTGAGTGGATAAGGTCCACTGGGCTGCCCTCATATGGAGGTGAGCATAAGGAACCACATGCACGGTGGATGTCATGTGGCCTAGCAACTGTAACATTTCCCGAGCAGTGAGGTGAGGTTTTAGCACCGCTTGGGAAGCTAACTGTACAATGCGAAGGCAGCGGGGCTGTGGAAGGTAGGCCCTTGTCTTTCTGGTATCCAGAAGAGCTCCTATAAACTCTAGGGACTGAGTGGAAGCAAGGTTGGATTTTGGGAAGTTTATGACCAGTCCCAAATACTGAAGGATGCGTATTGTGCGAGACAGAGCAACCATGGCCTCTGGCTCTGAAGGGGCTCGAATGAGCCAGTCGTCTAAGTAAGGGAAGACAAATATTCCTAGGGTGCGAAGAAATGCTGCTACCCCAGCCATGCATTTTGTGAACACCCTTGGTGCAGAGGCCAGGCCAAAAGGAAGAACCCTGTATTGATAGTGCTTCCCTTGACACAGGAATCGAAGGAACTTTCGGCGAGTTGGATGGATGAGAACATGAGTGTACGCATCCTTGAGATCTAGAGAACAAAGCTAATCCTGACTCTGAAGGTATGGCAGCAGAGTTCCTAGAGAAATCATTTTGAACTTCTCTCTGAACAGGAATTTGTTCAATTCTCTGAGGTCTAGAATGGGTCTGTGTCCTCCTGTTTTCTTTGGAATAAGGAAATAGAGGGAGTAAATCCCTGTACCCCGTTGGAGAATGGGTACCTCTTCTAATGCCCCTTGAGCAAGGAGCATAGTGACTTCTTGACCTAACCGGTTGTTGATAGAGGTCTGAGAATTGAACTGTTTTACCACTGTAGGAGGGGGCATACTGAGGAAATGAAGCTTGTACCCCTCTCGTACAATAGACAGAGTCCAATTTTTTGCTGTTATCTGACCCCATCTGGGGGCAAAATGACATAATCTTCCTGGGATGGTGGAGGGTTCTGGGCCGTTCAGGGCCAGGAAGGCAAAGTTCTCTAGATAGGAGTCAAAGCCCCTGTGGAGGCTGAGTCTGCTGAGCCGGTTGAGGCTTAGCTGCTTTTGTCTTTCTTTGTCTAGGTTGTTGCTGCTGTCCCTTTTGGGCAGACTGACCTAAACGATGTCCCTGCTGGGTATAGGAGGGATAAAACTTTTCTTCTTGCTGAGGAATGGTTTCTTGTAGGATTTTTTCCTTGCAGGATCAGCTGTAGACTTAGACAATCTATCCAAAGTGATATTGTCAGCATCTATCTCATTAGCTTTCTCCTGCCAATTCCTGCCAAAGAGATTCTCTCCTGTGCAAGGAATATTCCCCAGTTAGTCCTGTACCCAGATTTCCAAGTCAGATGCCTGGAGTCAGGCAATCCTACGTGCACCTATGGCAATGGCAGAGGTTCTGCTTATGCATTCAAAGCAGTCAAAGGCTGCACGATTCACAAACTTGGAAATATCCTGAGCATGTTTAACAAGAGCAAGATAATCTTGCCTTTTATCATCAGGAAAGAAAGGGCTCATAAGCTCTAAGTCTCCTGTGACCTCTTTAAGGAACATTCCCATATACAAGATATAGAAACATAGAAACATGATGACAGAAAAAGACCACATGGCCTATCTAGTCTGTCCTTCCATATCAAAAACTACAACAGTCCACTTTTTACCTTTAGAGATCCTCTGTGTTGGTCCCATGCTTTTTTGAATTCAGTTACTGTCCTCATCTCTACCACCTCCACTGGGAGACTATTCCATGGATCCACTACTCTTTCCGTAAAGAAATATTTCCGCATATCACTCCTGAATCTATCTCCCTTCACCCTCATCCCATGTCCCCTCGTAGCAGAACTTGCTTTCAATTGAAAGAGGCTCTCTCCCTGAACATTTATGCCATGGAGGTATTTAAACATCTCAATCATATTACCTCTATCCCGCCTTTCCTCTAAGGTGTACATATTAAGATCCTTAAGTCTGTCCTCATATGCTTTATAATGAAGCCCACTAATCATTTTAGTAGCCACCCTCTGCACCGTCTCCATCCTGTTCATATCCTTTTGAAGGTGCGGCCTCCAGAATTGCACACCATACTCCAAATGAGGTCGCACCAAAGACTTATACAGAGGCATTATCACCTCCTTTTTTCTGCTAGCCATTCCTCTCCATATGCACCCAAGCATCCTTCTAGCTTTTGCCGTCGCCTTTTCTACCTGTTTAGCTACTTTAAGATCATCAGACACAACCACGCCTAGGTCCCGCTCTTCTTTAGTGGACAAAAGTACTTCACCTCCTTTACTGTATTGCTCTCTTGGATTGCTGCAGCCCAAATGCATGACCTTACATTTTTTAACATTAAATCCCAGCTGCCAAATTCTAGACCATTCTTCAAGCTTAGCTAGATCCCTCCTCATGTTATCTACACCTTCCTGGGTGTCTACTCTATTGCAGATTTTGGTATCCTCCGCAAAGAGGCAAACCTTACCCGACAGCCCTTCCGCTAGTTCACTAACAAAGATGTTAAAACGAATCGGAGCAAGGACAGATCCCTGGGGCACACCACTGGTAACATCCTTCTCCTCAGAGTCAGCTCCATTTACTTGTACTCTTTGTCACCTCCCACCCAACCAATTTCTAACCCAACCAGTAACTTTAGGGTCCATCCCTAGGGTGCTCAGTTTGTTTATAAGTCGCCTGTGAGGAACAGTGTCAAAGGCTTTACTGAAATCTAAATACACCACATCTAGAGCTCTCCCTTGGTCCAACTCCCTGGTCACCCAGTCAAAGAAATCAATCAGATTTGTCTGACAAGACCTGCCTCTGGTGAATCCATGCTGCCTCGGATCCTGTAATCCGCTGGACTCCAGAAACCTCACTATTTTCTCTTTCAGCAGTGTTTCCAATAATTTACTCACCACCGAAGTTAAACTAACTGGCCTGTAGTTTTCAACCACATCCTTACTTCCGCTTTTGTGTAAAGGCACCACATGAGCTTCTCTCCAGTCCTTTGGCACCACTCCCGACTCCAACGAGGCATTGAAAAGGTCAGTCAGTGGAGTTGCTAGAACGTCCCCAAGTTCCCTCAGTATTCTAGGGTGTATTCCATCCGGTCCCATCGCTTTGTCTACTTTAAGTTGAGCTAGTTTCTCACGAACACAGTCTTCTGAAAATTGTTCAAGATGTCCCTCGCTTCTGTTCCTATTTGTGGGTGTTTTCTGAGGTCCTGCTCCTGGTTCTTCATCTGTGAACACAGAACAAAAATATTTGTTAAGCAATTCCGCTTTATCCTTATCAGCTTCTACATATTCCCCCCCTACACCCTTGAGTCTGACAATACCAGTTTTGCCCTTCCTCTTCTCACTAATATATCTGAAAAATGTCTTATCCCCCCATTTTATTGCATTGGCTATTTCCTCCTCCTTTTGAATCTTTGCCTTCTTGACTACTTTGATAGCTTCTCTAAGTTTTTCCAAATACAGATGCCTGTCTTCCTCTCTCTGTGATCTCTTGTATTTCATGAAGGCCTCCCTCTTTTTCTTCACTTTTTCAGCTACTTCCTTAGAAAACCATAGCGGTCTCCTTTTCCTTTTGCCTTTATTTACCATTTTAACAAAAAGATTGGTTGCCCTTAAAATATCCCCTTTCAGTTTTGCCCACTTTTTTTCTACATCCCCCAGCTGTTCCCATCCCACTAACGACTCCTTGAGGAATTGGCCCATCTTCGCAAAGTTAGTCTTCCTAAAGTCTAAGATCCTCACCTTGGAATGGATTCTAACAGCCCTAGTCCTAAAACTGAACCACACCATCTGGTGATCACTGGATGCAAAATGATCTCCCACTACAACATCAGAAACACTTTCACCATTGATAAGCACCAAGTCCAGTATGGTCCCTTCACATGTGGGGTCTGTTACCAATTGCCTGAATAGTTCTCCCTGTAGAGAATCCAGGATCTCCTTACTTCTAGATGATACTGCAGCAGGAATGTGCCAATCAACATCTGGCATATTGAAATCTCCTATCAGTAGCACTTCCCCTTTCCTAGCAATGCTGCGTATGTCTTCAATTAACTCTCTGTCCACCTCTTCCTCTTGTGAGGGAGGTCTGTATATCACACCAATGCAAATGGATTTCTCTTTCCCTCTTTCTAGTTTAACCCACAATCAATGTTCCCTCTAATTTTCTGTAGGCTGTGTGCGTATAAAATATCAGCTGTGCAGCTTTTGAAGGAAGGTTAAATTTTTGTGCGCCACATAACGACACTCGGAGCTATATACTTTAAAATTTGACTATATGTTAGAATACAGTATGTACACCACATTGATTTTAATCAAATTAAATGAAAATAAACGATTATTAAATGAAGCAGAAAATTTCTAGTAATTACAATCACAACTTTAAAATTTTAAGACGTATGTGTTTTCTATCAGAATCAGAACCGTAATTTTTGTGCGCTCTGTTGTAAAGTATGTGCGCTCACTCTATGAGGTGTGTGCGCGCACACACACGCACAGCTTAGAGGGAACAGTGCCCACAATGCCTCCTCTCTCCCTTTTAAGCTCTGTAATTCCAAAGCTTTAATAGTAGTTTTTACATATAGTGCCACTCCTCCTCCCCTGCTTCCTACCCTGTCCATTCTGAATAAAGTATAGCCAGGTATAGTTACATCCCAGTCATGGTTTTCTGTGAACTATGTTTCTGTAACTGCCACTAAATCCAAGTCAGCCACTCCCACCAAAGCTTCAACATCAGGGATCTTATTTCCCATGCTACGGGCATCTATACACACTGCTTTCCATATGTTACCCCTGTTACCCATTTCCATAAAGGTATTTAATGTATCACCTACCTGGGGGCTTTCACTTACCTGGGGGCTTTCTTCACCTATCCCCAACAAATCTAGTTTAAAGCCCTCTTCAGTAGATTAGCCAGTCTACTACCGAAGATACGTTGACCTTTCTTGGACAGATGGATGCCATCTCTGCTCTGCAACCCTTGGGACAGCATCCCATGGTCTAGGAAACCAAAACGCTCTCGATGACACCATCCACGCAGCCATGCATTCATCTCCAGGATGCGAGTCTCTCTGCCTTGGCCTTTACCCTCAACAGGGAGGATTGAAGAGAACACCACCTGTGCACCTAACTGCTTCACCCTCTGTCCCAGAGCCATGAAGTCACTTTTGATACGTTCCGAGGTATACCTGGCAGTAGGAACTGATCCTAGCAGAAAGCATGGAAGCCTGGAAGGATCAATGTCCAAAGGTGTCAAGAGTCCTACACTCACGTCCTGGAGGATTAGATGCATGCCTTTTTGCACTCTTTATCCATTTCATGGCTGATTCCACCACCATGGAATGGTGTGACAATTGAGTCTTCTGTAACCCAGGATAAGGAGGAACTCGATACATGGTGTCGAGTCTTCGAGCGTGAGGAGATGTGGTCAGAGGTGTTTCCCACATCCTTAACATAAAATCATGCAAGATCTTATGAATAGGTAAGGTAGCTGCCTCCTTGGGAGCTTTAGGGTATTGTTGGATTTCCAATTCCTTTGCCCTAGGCTCTTTTTCAGGAGCCACTGTGATGGAAAGACTTCGGGCCACATCTCGGATAAAATCCTGAAAGGACATATCCTCTGGTGGAGACATCCTACGGTGAGGAGAAGAGGAATCCTCAGGAAGAAGTACTCTGGTATCGGCAGAGCTTTCAGAGTCATCCGAGGATTCGAAGTATCTCTGATCCGGGTGATCGTGCAAGGCACAGGACCGGTACCGATCAAAGTCAGCATCGGAGTGGTCCGGTACCAACTTGTCGATGCCGGATAGAGATGCATGACTCGGTCCTGGTAAAATACCTTCCGATGTCAATGCAGTCGGTACCAGAACCGGAGTCGGTGCTGGTACCGGTTGAATTGTCTGAAGTAGTTTCAGGGGCATCGAGGCCATGAGAAGAGCCACCAGACTGCGTTCAATAGCCAAGAACCTCTGGTCTATCGACGATGCCGATACTTGGGTATCGGTGCCGGATGAAGCGGCCGGAACCCCAGAGCATGGCACCAGTAGTTCTGCCAAGGCTGAAGCCTCGAGAACATCCTGGAGCCCTGTTAGTGCTTTGGAAGCCAAAGCCTCCCACCGGGACAATTTTGCCGGTGAAAGTCCCTCAAGGGCAACACCAGAGGTATCTCGCTGTCTAGAAGGAGATCTACCCTTTGAGGTCTGGCTAGATTTATGTTTAGTTACCTGAGATCCATGGGAGGAAGATGAAGTCCTGGAAGAAGTTGATGCCACGGAGGCTGCATCGGAGTGAAAAAGGGTGCTAAGTTTAGCAGCTCGGTTTTGCCGGCCTCTTTTTGACATCATCCCACAGGCAACACACTCTAAAATAGAGTGGTCAGGACCTAAATATTTGAGGCACCACTCATGGGTGTCGGTAACGAAAATGGTACTACCACACTTAGAACACTTTTTAAAACCCGAAGTAGATTTTTTCATTTTGAGGGAAAAATTGGGCCTAGTGCCCAAAATGGTGCGTGGCACCCGAGAAGATATTTACTGGAGAAAGACTCCAGAAACAAAGGGTTTTTTGTTTTGTTTCTTTTTTAGAAAAAAGAAAAGAACCACCGGCAGTACCGGTATAGCGTCGAGGGAAGGCAGACGCGACCACAAAAAAGAAGAGTAAGAAGGGACATTTTCTGCAGTGACAGGATGTGCGACCTGTCGGCTCCGCAGAAAACGAAGAACTGGAGAGGGACAGTTGGGAAAGGCGGGAAGGTAGCATGCAGGTGCTGTGGGATGCTCCCAAAATCTTTCCTATTGGACACTGGGGAGCGTTCCGTTGGTACCGACGATACCCATATGTGAAGACTCATTCCTGCTTGTTCCTGGAGATACCAAATATACGTCTAGAGGGTACCCCATGCACGCTGTACAATAAAACCTACAATGCCAACTGATTTCCATTAATTGATGTCTTCTGGGAAACCAGGAACAGCGTGAGCTTTTTACCAGACAGGGTAGGAACATTAGACCAGTGTTTTTCAACCTTTTTTGTGCAAAGGCACACTTTTTTCATGAAATAAATCACGAGGCACACCACCATTAGAAAATGTTAAAAAAATTTACCTCTGTGCCTATATTGACTATATATAAAGTAATCTCTTGAATAGGAATCAAACACTCACACCAACCCCCCTCCCCTGCTGGTTCACTCACACCACCCCCCCCCCCCCTCCACTGCTGGTTCACTCACCCACCCCCCTGTCACTTACTCACCCCTCCTGCTGGGTCACTCACTCACTTACCCCCCTCCCCTGCTGGTTCACTCACACCATCGCCCCCCCCCCCCCTTGCTGGTTCACTCACACCACCCCCCCCCCTCCACTGCTGGTTCACTCACACTCCCCCCCCTTGCTGGTTCACTCACACTCCCCCCCCCCTTACTGGTTCACTCACACACACACACACCCCCCCTCTGCCCAAGCCGCTGCTTCTGCTTTGTACAGAGCAGCGGCTGCACTACACTTACATTGAAAAGTAAAGAGAAACTGTGTCAGGAGCCCTCTGGTCATCGCAGAGCCCGAGGAAGTGATGTCATGGGGGCGGGCTCCTCACAGGCTGTCTTTCCTTTTCAAATTAACTTTATTGCAGCTAAAGTTAATTTGAAAAGGAAAGACAGCCTGTGAGGAGCCCGCCCCCATGACATCACTTCCTCGGGCTCTGCATGATCGGAGGGCTCCTGACACAGTTTCTCTTTACTTTTCAATGTAAGTGTAGTGCAGCCGCTGCTCTGTACAAAGCAGAACCAGCGGCTGCACTGCTATAGGGAATCGCGATCGCGTTCGCGCCGCGGACTTCAGCACAAAAGCCGGTTTTTTGCTCTGGCCGCTCCCGATCTTGCGGCCAGAGCAAAAAACTGGCTTTTCAATGGCCGGTTTTACAACTGTGCCGGCAGCCGGCCTGGCCATGGAAAAACCGGCCAGGCCGGCTGAAAACTGGCCGGTTGGCAACCCTAATTTGTGAGCCGAGGCCACATGTTACGGATGAAATTGGAATTTTTCCCACGGCACACTAGTGTGCCGTGGCACAGTGGTTGAAAAACGCTGCATTAGACACTAATTGCTGAGGGAAAAAATGTGATGCTTAAAGTCACTGTAAGCAATGCTGTTGCAAATGACACCCAGTCTGTGCCATGGACAAAGTATCTGATCATTTTAGTTTGCTTTTCTTTGAAAATTATAATGGGAGTAGTATGGGTGTCTGATTGTTATATTCTTGTGTTTTCAATATACTTGCATTTTTTTATGAATGATGAGATATTAATTATAAGCCTTCTTTTATGATTACGCTGTGTTTTTGTGTTTTGTTATGAGAGGATATGACTATTAAATGTAGTCAAATGAATAGCCAAATGTCTGCCTATGCACTGTATATAGTTCCTCGCTATTCCTAGTTTATAAGTTTCATAAATATGTTACTATGTTATTGAATATTTTTAATTTAGCAGCCAATACTGTGATTATCTCCCTTGTCGTCTGCATAGTTTACTGTTTAATGTAAATCACTCTGATTGAAGGATAGAGCAGTATAAAAATTTTTACATATATAAATAAATAAAAATAAATGTGTTCCACTTTCCCACTTCTGGGATTACATAACAGACAAGGTCAAAAATTGACCTTCAAAACCCAGGAATCTACAGAATCTATCTGGAAAGACAAATGCATATACATTTAAGCAATCAAGAAAATACATGAAAATTGAAGTTTATCACCAAACTTGCATTATGCAAGGTCTGAAAATTATCCCTTTCAATAGAACATGTGCGGAAGACCTTAATTTAGTCTTTTACATCTGCTACCAAGTTATTACAGTGCAACTAAATCCAAACACTAGCCAGCTGCTGTGTAGAGTTTGAGGCCTGTTACTAAGCAGCAGTAGGTGGTTACCATGCACTTAACATGCGTTAAATCCCTGTGGTAACTGCTACCAGGGGGCAAGTGCAGACAGCGAGGTCCAAAACTCACACTGTCTGCATTTGCCAAAAACGGGCGGGATCAGGGTACAAAGCGTTCATGTTGGCTAGTGACTGCCAGCACATTCCACAATGCCATGCGCTAGTTGTCACAACTGGCGACAGCATGGCTGCAATTACCTCCACCCAAAGACGCATAGGTAAGTGCAGTCATGGCACATGCCCCGCTGCCAATCAGTCCCCCTAATGATCGTCCCCCTGCAAGCAACCCTCCTCCAATGCATCCTTCCCCCTGACACCCCCAAAAGGGGCCACCAACTACAGAAAATGCAAGCCCCCCTCCCGCCCAACCGTGTTATCCCTAATGGTTTCGGGGCGATCGCGGCGGGAGTGGGCCCCCTCCACTCCCTTCCTAGCTCCAGCGTCTTCAAAATGGCACCAAGGTCACCATAGCATAGGGTGTAGTGGTGCGCATGCATGGTACATGTGGTGTATTGTACAACGTGCATGGCGTAGTGGTGGTACCATGAGAGTAGTTCAGGGTGATCCAGACTGCTGCAGCCGGTGCCAGAGCAGAGTGGGACCACTCCTGTACCAAACACCTCTAGATCACCAGGGGTGACCCGGTTGGGTACTGGGTAAGTGCTCAGCGAGTGTGTGCGAGTGTTTTGGGGGATGGGGGGCTTGCATTCCCTGCAGTTGGTGGGTCCCTTTGCAGGGCCTCCATGGCTGGAAAAACACCTATTGCCCTTTTTTTCCTTTTTAGTTATAGTTTCCTTTTGTTTGTTTGTTTTCCACCATATTGCTGGTTATAACCCTCTTTTTTTTAGTGGGCTAATGGATCACTTGTACGTTTTTGTTTTCTTCTCATTCAGTTTTGTAAGAGTTTTTTTCTTATATTATCCATGTTTCCTTTCTTTTTAACTCTGCACCACTAGTTGTCATGTTTACAAGTATATGCTTGTAAAATTATTACATTTCAATAAAAAATAAATGTAAAACACCCCAGGGGCTGGGCTGCCAGGAGTCAGCATTGACTCGATGGCCCACAACACACAGGGCAAGTGAAATTATTGTGTAATTAGCTCTTAACCTGCTAATTGTCTTTCCTCGAGTCCCTCCAGTCCAGTTGTCCAGACGCATGGATTATGTCCCCTCACTAGCAGATAGAGACTGAGAAGCCCTGGTTTTGATGTCATCACACTATAAAGGGCTATGTGGACATCTGAGGAACCCAGTATCCTATTGACAAACAGACTCCAGAAGAAAACATTAAGAAAAGAAACTGCAACCAAATTAATGCTTCGAGGGGTTTTTGTGGTTTTTTTTTTTAATATATAAAATAAGAACTTTAACCACAGAAAGGAATTGAATACTGGGAGCTCCCTGAAAAACATTGCACTAAAAGACCAAAAAGGAGGAAAATCCCCAGACATGACATTACACGCTCTTTACTACTCGCATGCCTGGGCTCGCTAGAAAAAAATGAAAGGGCGGGTCCTGGACTGGACTGGAAGGACTCAAGAAAAGACAATTAGCAGGTAAGACCTAATTGCACCTTCCATATCGTCCCTCCAGTGCAGTCCAGATGCATGGGATGTACCAGAGCAGCAATCAAACTTGGGAGGAGACCCGCAAGCTCAGCTCGCAGAACGCAGGCCCCAAAATGGGCATCCTCTCTTGCTTGCACATCCAAATGATAATTCTGCACAAAAGAATGAAGAGACAACCAAACTGCTGCTTTACAAATATCCACCAGAGGGACTAGGCCATACTCAGCCCAGGATGCTGCTTGAGCTCTGGTCGAGTGTGCCCGCAAGCCCTCCAGAACCTGCCTGCGCTTAACCAAGTATGCTGACGCAGTAGCTTCTTTCAGCCAATGTGCAATGGACGCCTTTGAAACTGTCTCACCCTTGTGTGAGCCTCCAAATAGCACAGAGATGATCAGATTTCCTAAAAGGATCTATGCACCTAAGATACTGACGAAGAACCCAAGAAAACATCCAAGCGATACAACCACTTCACCTTCAAACCCTCCTCCTAAGCCAAAAAGACTGGCAGAGATACTGACACGTTAACATGAAAGGACAAAACCACCTTAGGCAAAAAGGACAGAACAGGATGTAGAACCACCTTCTCCTTGGTGAACAAAAGAAAGGGCTCCCTATAAAAAAAAAAAGCTTTTAACTCCAATATCTTATGTGCTGAACAGAACGCCACAAAAAGACCACTTTTAAGATAAAATCCTTGAGAGAAGCTCAACCAAGAGCCTCAAAAGGTTCCTCCATAAGTGCCAATAACACAAGATTCAAAGCCCACAGAGGAACAATTTGAAGCAATGATGGATGGACATGCTTCTCTCCCTTAAGAAAAACAAACCAAATATGGATGTGAAGCTATAGAAGAGCTCTACAGCTGCCGCCTATAGCAGGTCAAGGCTGCCACTTGCACCTTTAAAGAGATCAGAGCAAGACCCTTATCCAAACCAATCTGGAAAAATGCAAGAATATCAGACCTCTGCTCTCACACCAATCCTCGAAAACATGGCACATTCTAACATAGGCTAAAGAAGTAGATCTCTTCCACATCTTAAGCAAAGTAGCAGTCACGTGAGATGAGTAACCTCTCTTCCTTAACCTAGCCCTTTCAAGAGCCAGGTCATAAGCAAGAACTGAGCCACTTCCAGCATGAGGACAGGGCCCTGTGACAACATGTTGTTCAGCAGAGGAAGATGCCAAGGAGGATCCACTAACATGCGAACCAGATCCACATACCGAGGCCAATCAGGCACCACCAAAATTACTTGCCCCTGATGAGCCTCTATCTTCCTCAGCACTCTGCCTATATGAGGCCAGAGGGGAAACACAGAGGACACCGCATCCAGTCCCTCTGATCCTCTTTCTCACCTGCAACTGAAGAACCTTTCCACCTTGGTATTGTGGAAGGAGGCCATCAGATCCATGACTGGTGGACTCCACCAATGAACTATGCACTGGAATGCAGACAACTCGAGACACTATTTCCCCAGATCCAATTGATGCAGACTTAGAAAAAAATCGGCCTACACATTTTCTTTTCCTGCCACATGAGATGCCAAGAGCTAGAAGGTGAATCTGCCAACTGGAACAGAGGTGCCACCTGCTCCGCTATCTGAGCACTGCTTGTTCCACCCTGATGACTGAGATAAGCCACCATTGTCGCATTGTATAAAAAGACTCACACTGCTTTGTTCCACAACAGGTGCTGAAAGTACTGGAGAGCCAGAAACGCCACTCTCATCGCTAACCAATTTATGGACCCCGTCGCCTCCACTGGAGACCACTGACCTTGCACCACTCTGGACTGATAATGCACTCCCCAACCATAAAGGATGGCATCCGTGGTTAAAATGACCCATTTGGGTGCCTCTAGTGGAATCCCTGCTAGCAGCTTGCCCATATCCATCATCAAGAGAGAGTTGGTTGTGTCTCCCACAGACAGGCTAGCCTCTTCCAAAGAAAATGAGTCTGAGACCAAAGGGACAGCAATCCATTCTGAAGTGACCTCATGTGAGCCCCAGCCCATGGCAAAAGATCCAAAGTCACTGCCATGAACCGCAGGAGCTGCAGTTACCACCACGCTATAGGAGCTGACTTGCGGGAAAAGCTGAGAACCTAGTGTTGAATCTTTGAAACTCGCTCCTGAGGAAGGGTCACTAAACCTAAGTTTGTGCTTAAATGGGCCACTAGATATATTAGACCCTGTGTTGGAACCAAGCTGCTCTTGCTGAAGTTGACAACTCAACCTAAATGTTGGAGGAGGGTTATAATCTGGTTGGTCAAATCCTGACTCTCCTGAGCCGATTTTGCTCAAAATCAGCCAATTGTCCAGATAAGGATGCACTAGAATATCCTCTTGATGAAGAATGGCCGCTACAACTATTATCACCTTTGTAAACGTTTGAGGAGTGGTGGCAAGGCCAAAGGTAAGTGCTCCAAACTGAAAATGACCCATGGGCACCACATAGTGCAGATAGCTCTGATGAGCTGGATCGATAGGAATGTACAGATACACTTCAGACAAATCCGGCAAAGTCAGAAACTTGACCCTCCTTACCACTAGTATGACTGATCGTGAAGTTTCCATACAAAAATAAGGCACCCTCAAGGCCCAATTGATGTGCTTGAGATCCAGAACTAGATGAAAAAATCCCTCCTTTATGGGAATGATGAAGTAAATTGAGTATTGACCAAAACCTGGAGCTCTTCAGGCCTAAAAACCCTGATAACAGAAGGACCTTCCCCAGGAGAAATCTTATCTTCTTCCAAATCCTCAGGGAAAGGTTCCTTCCAAAGGCCGCGAAGGCCCTTCCAAAAGATCATCAGAACCATCAGAGCATGCCAAAGCCTGGTCATCCCAGATGTCCTCTGAGACCTTAAGGCGCTTCAGTGTCAGCTGAGCAGATTCCTTAAAATTGAAATGGCACAGCCAAGGAATCTCTCCCAGAAACAGAGACCCTTGGCAACTCATGCAGCCAGCCCCACTTCAAACAATAAGCCTGGTGAAGAAGCAAAATAAACTCTGGGGGAAAAATCCACAACAGGAAAATCAGAGGCCTCCCCTGAGACTCCCAGACCAGAACGCCGGTGCCCCAGTAGTGTCAGGAAGATCTCCCCGCGAAGGCAAAGACTCCCCTGACTGAACAGCAACTTTGTCAACAATGACCACAGTGTTTGCCAAAACCACGGAAACCTGCGACTGAGGAGAGAGCCAAACGCTAGCAAGCTCTGTAATCAAACTCTGGAATTTGCTACTGGAGGATGTAGTAAAAGCTGTTGGTGTAGCCGGGTTTAAAAAAGGTTTGGACAAGTTCCTGGAGGAAAGGTCCATAAACCATTATTAAAGTGGACCCAGAATATCCACTACTTGCCCCAGTACAAGCGTTGAGGAACCTGTGTCTTTTGGGGGAAACCACTAGGTACTTGTGACCTAGATTGGCCGCTGATGGAAACAGGATACTGGGCTTGATGGACTTTGGTCTGACCCAGTATGGCATATCTTATGTTCTTATGTTCAGTAAATTCATAGCCTCCAAGGACCCAGATTCTTTCAAAAATCGCTCCTCTGAATGACTGTCCCGCTCACAAACATAGCAGACACCCGCCAAAAAAAAGGGACCCTCGGCAGCTCCCACAGGCCACACAAACAGCTTTATCTACTGGTATTCCTCTGGCACAAAAAGAAGATCCTGCTAAAACAACTGAGAGAAAAGAAAATGAAAGGAAATAAAGAACCCACAGATTTAATGGAAAAAACAGTTCTTATTGGCTGCGCTGGCTCACCGCTTTTCCCTGGAAATGAAGACTTTTTTTTTTAAACAGATAGCACCAAACAAAGCCCCCAGGCTCCCTCCCAAAGGCAGGGGAGAGCGAACAGAAACCTCAGTCAACCTTAGCAGGGACAACTGGTAGGAGAAGCAGTATTTGTGAGAAGAGGAGGGACTTGATAAACGAGTTTTCACCCCACACAGAATGTCATGCTGGCTAAGCACCAATATTCAATTCCTTCTCAACAGCAAAGGCTGCAAAAAAGACCTTTTTTTTCAGTCACACAGAAGCTCAGACTGCACAGGAACATCACCAGCTGCTGGAGACTGAGAATATTGACTTGCTCAGACATGCACATGGCCCTTTATAGTGTGACATCATCAAAACCAGGGCTTCTCAGTCTCCATCTGCTGGTGATGGGACATAACCCACGCATCTGGACTGCACTGGAGGGACGATGTAGAAAAAGGAAATGGTAGAAATGAGCTGACTTCAGTGGTTTATGTTCAAGGGGGCAGGGTTAGGTCAGAGTACATTGTTTGGTGTATTTATTTATTTATGGGCTGTGAATCTGAATTATTTCACAACCTGGAAATGATTTGGATTTTCCCAAATTAAGCAAGTCCCTGATACCCATTGTTATCTGGAGAAGGTACCCATCATGATCTGTAGAAATGGGTCGTTTGAATCCTGATCAGATAACTCAGATCCAAAATGCAACCTCTCCAGAATGAACATTCCCATGGCTGATGCAGGTCTCATACACAAAAGGAGAATGTTTCTTTGCTGCCTCGCCTACTTCAAGAGGTGTTTTAATGCTGAAGAACGTTGGCATTCCTTCCTAGCCAGATTCCTTTTCTGAAAAGAAATACAGGCTGAAACGGCAGCAGAACAAGCTTGAACCAGACCTGTAATCGTTTCCCCACTGCAGCCAGACTGCAAGATGGAGGTCAATACTAGTCCCAAAGTGATACATTTATTTATTTGGCTGGGGGGGGGGGGTGTTTAACAGGGCTGGTTCAAGGTGTTGGCACCCTAGGCAAACCTTAAGTCTTATTCCTCCCCCCCCCCCCACACCCCATCGCCATCAGAATCTACTGTTGAGCTTTGAATGCCTTGCTCTTTGCTTCCCCTAGAAGCTGGTGCCCTAGGCAACTGCCAGGTTTGCCTAATGGCTGGCCCGGCCCTACTCAGTACCAGCTGGAATTCTGCATCGGCATTTCTCTATCTCATAGTAGCCTTCGTGAAATGTGAAGGAGTGTCTGCTGCCCATTCCACCAGAGAAGCTCCTGGGCTGGCTCTGTAGGCGTTCCTTCTTACGGGTTGGGCATAATAATTCCTTTACAGTGTTACCCTTGCTGTCTTTTGTCTGGAACGCAGTACTGCCACTTTCCCGATTCCAGAGCAGCAGGGGTGTCTACACCAGCCCCTCTCTTCTAGGCAGCCTGGGATCCTCTCCCCCACCCCCTCCCCCCCAACTCCACAGCTTCACTTCCTTTTTATTTTTTACTCTGACAGTGTCTGGATAGCTATGTTCAAGTTCCTGCTAATGGAGTTGTCGGAAGAACTACACTAAACTTGCATAATATAAAATTACCCAAGTATAACTGGAATGTATGGAATAATAAATATATTCACATAAACACACAGAAAGGTGACAAAAGGTATTGCAGGGCCATGAACCCGACAATCAGCTGGGCCATGTTGGCTCTGTCGGTGCGCACTTACAGTACATTCAGTACTGGAATTTATCCTGACGCGACTGTACACTTCCAGCACAGGGCAAACACTGGCAAATGGGAAAATGCACCTGTACTCAGCAGAAACTAGGCATGTTAGATTTAGAAAAACAGGTTTTGCTTGTTCGCTTTGCTATCAGAGAAAAGTTACATTGTCCTCACTATGATGTAAAGAGAATCCCACAAGAGTATTTCCATGCTTATGGGATTTTTTTTCCCAACTAAATCTTCTTAAGAGAACGAGAGTTGCTGAATTGTTCGTTAATATATTAAAAATAGGAATGCAATTTCTCAAATCAGGAGAACGCTATCCAATTTTAGATAAATGTATTTTCTCCACGCCCCCAAAAATGACTGCTTCATTGAAGTGCAGGGTACCTCTGCCCCTCTACTGGCGATACAGACACACCTGGCTAGAATCCAGAATCTCACATAGTCTTTAACCCTTCTGTGCTCATAGTAAAGCACTGAATATTTTATTTTATTTTATTTAACATTTTTTTATACCATCTTTCTACTCGTCAAGAAAGTTTACATATAACTTAGTGCATAGAACAATGAAATCTGAAGAGTGGGATGCACATTACAGTAAACAAATTAACAAATGATCAGCTACAGGGAGATTAACATATAACTATTTACACTGTGTTACAGGGTTACGAATGAAGCTTGGGGAACTGTTCCTAGATCCCTATCTGACCCATAGGGCCCAATTCTGTCCCAGACGTATATCTCCTTAGTACATCCGGACGTACAAAGGAGATCGCAATTCTGACCCCACGGGGCACATCTAGCCCTGCAGAATCAGAATCACAAACAGGCATGTACGTGCAGGCTGGGACTGAATCGCAGTCCCGGCCTGCACGTACATGCCCTGCCCGATTAACTCAGTCAGGACATTTAAATGGAGCCGCAGCACCATGGTACTGTAACGCCATTTAAAAGCCGCAATGCCGGCCGCCACAGATAAAGGTTTATTCCCCGCAGCCCGACCCCTGATCTGGCCTCCTGGAATAAACCCTGGCCCCCTCTGCCCTTCCATGACCCAGGTCACAAGAACAAATACGTCCAGGGAAGTTATTCCACCTTGGAGGTGGAATAACTTCTCCAGCCATTTCGCCAGCCCTGTATGTCCGAGGCCGGCGATCGCCCACTGCCTGCCCACTCTCCATCCCCCCGCAATATTTGTTTAGCTCATGTAGATAGAATGCCTGCATGTTGCTGTTGTAAGAAGTTCTCCACTTGTGTTCAAGTCAGTGTAGTTTAGATTTCTAGGGCCAGATTTTTGAAGGCATTTACACAAGTAATTTCCCTAGTTACCCGTGTAAATGCCTTATCTGGGATTTTTGAAGGGCACCTACATGGGTAGTGCCCTTCAAAAATTCCAGCTATATCCCTTAGGTGCCCAGACGCTATCTGCTTAGTGTCGGGGCATGTTGGAGACATTCCAGGGCAGAGTGGAGGTGAGCCATAACGCTAACCATGTAGCATCGATTTTTGATGCTACACGGTTAGCGCTCTGCACCTTGAAGATAGGCGTGGGGAAAACCTCACCTATCTTTAAAGCACTGGGGCTGTGTAGCATCAAAAATCAGTGCTGCATGGGTAGCTCCCATGGCTTCCTGGCTGTGCAGCAACACCTGGATTTGCAATGCCAGGGTCGCGTCTGACCCCGGCATGGAAAATCAGGGTTAGATGGGAGGCGGGCAGGCGCATAGCACCACCCAGCTCAAAATCAGGCCTCTGGTCTTTTAGGTTCTTGAAATACCAGGGAGATGTGCTGTGGCGTTTACATTTGTTGGCCGTGTGTAGAACTTTGGCAGCAGCTGCAATAGTGATGTTCCATTTAGTAATCAGCAGTTCTATATGGTCTACTGTGAAGTGTGATGAAATCATGAGGGTTATGATGCTGATAAAGTCCTTACTGTCGAAAGGGTGGAACCAACGAACAGTATTGGTGGTTTTGGTTTGTTGTTTTGGGGTCTTTTGTTGGGGGAGCATAAAGATGGGGCGATGATCAGACCAGGGGACTAGTGATATGGAGATGGATTCTTTCATGAAACTGGCGCAGCTTGCTGAGGCAGTAGGGGGGGGGAATATGAGGTCCAAAATGCCACCTTTAATGTGGGTGGGGTTGGTGATAATTTGCGAGAATTGGAGGGCATTCATCGCCTCTAGAAATCCTGAGTCTTGTTTCTTGGTTAGGGAGGCTAGGTTGAAATCTCCCAGCAGAATGTGTGCGTTCTGGCTGCTGGCATGACTGCACACTGTGTCAAGAATGGTAGGTAAATCATCTGGATTAGTGAAAGGTGCTCTGTATGAGACTGAGTGTGTATTGTTTGTTTGAGACGGTAATAATTTCCAAGTTGCGTGCAAAGATGACTTCCAATTTGTTGAATTTTAGTAGCTTGCTTGCTAAGATGCAGATACCTCCTCCTCTGCCTGTCGTACATTGGCAGTTATGTATGTTGTGGGCAGATGTGTTTAGCTGGTTCAAGAGTACGTTATCTGTATCCACGAACTAGGCTTCCATCAGATATAATATGTCAATGTTGTCATCTTCAATTAGCTCCTTTATTAGGTGCACTTTGTTTCTACTGGATTTTGTGTTGATTAGAGCACATCTGATTGTATTTGAGTTTCCAGTATTCTTGGCTTGGGTGAGGTCATTTGTAACAGTGCCTTGTGGGAAGATTTTGATGAGCCTGGAGTGATTAGCTTGTCTTGATGCGAGCCAGAAAGACCAGAGCTTTGGCTGTTTGAGATGTTTGGGGTGATAGATGATTGGGATGGAGGCACAGTGGTGGAGGGTGGAAGAACTGCCAGTAAGTGATAATTCCAATAGAGCTAGGCACCACCCATGAATCTGCATGTTTGTTGGGTTGGAGTGGGTGTATTGTGCTATTGCTGAATTATAGGGTGTGTCTGAGGTAGTTAAAATGGACCATTTGTTTCTTTTAGTATTGGAATTATAGGTAGGCAGACCCAGTTGCAGTATGGCGCTGATTTTCTATGTTGCTGTGTCCTTTTGCAAGCAAAAGGCCAAAGCTCTTTTACAGTCCAAAGTATGAAGGTTCCTTTCTGCATTTGAGGCGTGAGGCCTTGGAAAGAATACAGGAAGGTAAACTGCTTGGTTCAAATGAAAGGGCGAAACCACCATTGGCATAAAGTGTGGATGAGTCCTAAGGACTACCTTATTATGATGGAACCTTGTATAAGGAGGATCAGCCACCAAGGCTTGCAATTCACTGATGCGACGTGCTGATGTGATTGCAATGAGAAAGATAACTTTCCAGGAAAGGAATTTCAAAGAGGTAGTGGCTAATGGTTTAAAGGGTGGTTTCATGAGCTGCCCAAGTACCAGATTCAAGTCCCATGCCACAGGTGGTGGCTTAATTGGAGGCTTTGTTAAAAGAAGGCCTCTCATAAATCTCGCTATGAGAGGAAATAGGTTGTTCATTTAGAGGCTTGAAAGAAGCTGCAATAGCACTCAAATGGACTCTCACTGAATTAGTCTTAAGCCCTGCATTTGATAAATGAAGGAGATACTCCAGTAATGATTCCAGAGGTATCGCAACAGGGATAAGACCCTTCTGCAAGCACCATATGGTAAACCTTTTCCACTTCAATGCATAAGAGCATCTTGTGGAAGGTTTCCTGGAAGCATGAAGGATATCCTTTACCTGCTGGGAAAGGTTAAGACCGTGAAGTTCTAGGCTTTTAGCAACCAGGCCCTGAGATGCAGAGACTGGGGATTGGGATGCCACAGCATCCCGTCCTCTTGAGAAAGGAGATCTGGAGCAGATCCTAACTCCAGAGGTGGGCTTGAGAGAGATGTAGGAGAGAGGGTACCACATTTGCTGTGGCCAATGTGGAGCTATGAAGATCATATGACCTCTGTCTCTCTAAAGCTTGAACAGGGTTTTGGGAATTAGGGGAATGGGTGGAAAGGCATACAGGAAGTCCTGACCCCAATGGAGAAGGAAAGCATCCCTGACCTGACAAACCCGAGCCGGAATTCTGGAACAGAACCGGGGAAGTTTGGCATTCAGCAGAGTTGCAAAGAGGTCTATGTCCAGGGTTCCCCAAATTTGAAAAATTTTGGCCACCTGGTCTGAATGGGAGACCGTTCGTGTGGAAGCAGAACTCGACTGTCTGCCCAAGAGTTTTGAATGCCTGGAAGATACACCACATAGGAGATGAATCTGATGCTCTCTGGCGAGGGCCCATAGTCGCAAAGCTTCGTTGCAAAGCGAAAGAGAGCCTGTTCTGCCCTGCTTGTTCACATAGAACATGGCTACTTCATTGTCCGTTTGAACTAGGACTGTCTTGTAGCTGAGCTGGGTGTGAAATACTCGAAGAGCAAGGAAGATTGTTCTGAACTCCAGGAGATTGATATGGAGATAGGCCTCCTGTGGCGTCCAGGTATCCTGGTAGAGAGGCCTTACAAGTGGGCTCCCCAATGCACCTGTGAAGCATCTGTTGTTAGAATGGCTTGGGGTGGGGGTTGCTGAAAAGGAGACCCGACCAAAAGGTTTTTGGGTGACTGCCACCATTGGAGGGACAAAATAAGGCAATCTGAGTTTGCTATTTTGTCTGACAGGCAACCTGACGCCTGAGTCCACTGAGTGGATAAGGTCCACTGGGCGGCCCTCATATGGAGGTGAGCATAAGGAACCACATGCACGTTGAATGCCATGTGGCCTAGCAACTGTAACATTTCTCGAGCAGTGAGGTGAGGTTTTAGCACTACTTGGGAAGCTAAGTGCACAATGAGAAGGCAGCGGGGCTGTGGAAGGTAGGCCCTTGTTTGTCTGGTATCCAGAAGAGCTCCTATAAACTCTAGGGATTGAGTGGGAGCAAGGTTGGACTTTGGGAAGTTTATGACAAGTCCCAAATACTGAAGGATGTGCATTGTACGAGACAGAGCAACCCTGGCCTCTGGCTCTGAAGGGGCTCGAATGAGCCAGTCGTCTAAGTAAGGGAAGACAAATATTCCCAGGGTGCGGAGAAATGCTGCTACCACAGCTATGCACTTTGTGAACACCCTTGGTGCAGAGGCCAGGCCAAAAGGAAGAACCTTGTATTGGTAGTGCTTCCCCTGAAAACAGGAATCAAAGGAGCTTTCGGTGAGTTGGATGGATAAGAACATGTCTACTCATCCTTGAGATCTAGAGAACAAAGCCAAACCTGACTCTGAAGGTATGGCAGCAGAGTTTCTAGAGAAATCATTTTGAATTTCTCTCTGAACAGGAATTGTTCAATTCTCTGAGGCCTAGAATGGGTCTGTATCCTCCTGTTTTCTTTGGAATAAGGAAATAGGGGGAGTAAAACCTTGTACCCCTTTGGGGAATGGGTACCTCTTCTATTGCCCCTTGAGCAAGGAGCATAGTGACTTCTTGACCTAACCGGTCATTGACAGAGGTCAGAGAATTGAACTGTCTTACTATTGTAGGAGGGGGCATGCTGAGGAAATGAAGCTTGTACCCCTCTCGTACAATAGACAGAGTCCAATTTTCTGCTGTTATCTGACCCCATCTGGGGGCAAAAGGACATAACCTTCCTGGGATGGTGGAAGGTTCTGGGCCGTTCAGGGCCAGGAAGGCAAGGTTCTCTAGACAGGAGTCAAAGCCCCTGTGGAGGCTGAGTCTGCTGAGCCGGTTGAGGCTTAGCTGCTTTTGGTTTCCTTTGTTGCCTAGGTCGTTGGTGCTGTCCCTTTTAGGCAGACTGACCTAAACAACGTCCCTGCTGGGTATAGGAGGGATAAAACGTTTTCTTCTTGCTGAAGAATGGTTTCTTAGAGGATCTTTTCCTCGCAGGATCAGCTGTAGATTTAGACAATCTATCCAAAGTGATATTGTCAGCATCTATCTCATTAGCTTTTTCCTGCCAATTCTTGCCAAAGAGATTCTCTCCTGCAGAAGGTATATTCCCCAGTTTGTCCTGTACCCAGATTTCCAAGTCAGATGTCTGGAGACAGGCAATTCTACATGCACCTATGGCAATAGCAGAGGTTCTGCTTATGCATTCAAAGCAATCAAAGGCTGCAGAATTCATAAACTTGGAAAAATCCAGAGCATGTTTAACAAGAGCAAGATAATCTTGCCTTGATATAAGAACTGATCCTAGCAGAAAGCATGGAAGCCTGGAAGGATCGACGTCCAAAGGCGTCAAGATTCCTATACTCACATTCTGGAGGATTAGATGCATGCCTTTTTGCACTCTTTATCCGTCTCATGGCTGATTCCACCACCATGGAATGGTGTGGTAATTGAGTCTTCTGAAACCCAGGACAAGGAGGAACTCGATACATGGTGTCAAGTCTTCGAGAGTGAGGAGATGTGGTCAGAGGTGTTTCCCACCTCCTTAACATAAGATCATGCAAGATCTCATGAATAGGTAAGGTAGCTGCCTCCATGGGAGCATTAGGGTATTGTAGGATTTCTAATGAAGAACTGGAGAGGGACAGTTGGGAAAGGTGGGAAGGCAGCACGCAGGTGCTGTGGGATGCTCCCAAAAGCTTTCCTATTGGACGCTGGGGAGCGTTCCCGCGCAGGCTCCATCGGTACCGACGATACCCATATGTGAAGACTACATTCCTGCTTGTTCCTGGAGATAGAAGGTTGCTTAATGTACGATTTAAATGCAGATTCCCAAAAGAGCAGATGATTGACTTGTCTGTGTTCATGCAATGTTAAATGCCCACAGCGACAGCACAGTAAGGGAGGCACAGATGATCCTACTGCATAACCTTCAGCATTTCTAGATTCCATGCACATTAAACACGGCTTCATTTTAAATCCTGTATGTCTCTTCATCTAGTTTCTTTCAGGCACTTGAAAGTGGCATTGTTCTCCAACTTTATTTCATGGATCAGAAAATGCAAACATTATTTTTTAAAGATGACCATATCGATCTGTCTGCTCAGTCTTTTCATATCATCGTTAAACCTGTCGGAAACTACCTGAAAGACCGGAGAGATGATTTCTTTTCCAAAAATATTCAGATTTAAAAAACAAATGTCTGATAATTTTCTATTTCTTCACTCAACAACAAAAAGACATTTTGTAGAGCTTCTATGGTAGAGAGCAAGTTTTGCACCAGTAACCCCTCAAAATTCTGTTGCTACCAATTTGCGGAAAACTGTGGGTCCTGATTATAAGCAAAAAAAATAAAGCAATATAAAGGAGGGGGTCTTTCACTGATGCCAAATTTCACCACAAGGAGGAGGAGACATGAAGAAAAGAAAGTAGTCAAACCAGCATCTTAATATAGAAGACAGCAACAACTCCCATTAGCTAATGTGAATAGGTCTCCCTAAAGCATATAATAAAACAAAATTGTAAATATTTACACACACACAAACATGTACACATTATGGGAGTAATTTTATAAAAGCCTTTTTGTGCATTTGTACCAATATAGGTATGTAAAAGTGACATTTTACTTACCAATTAATGCAATGGCCTCCGTAACCCAGTGCCCCAAAGTTAACCTGGCCACCGCTTCACCCTTGCGTGGGCCAGCAAACAGCACAAAAAGATATTTGGACTTGCAAAAGGAATTGGTAACCTCCAGGTACTGGAGGAACGCCATCTGGACATCCACCAGACAAAGATCCTTATCCTTCCCCAGACACTGCTCCTTCAGGAAGGAGGGCAGGCAGACCACATGCTTCACGTGAAAGGGAGAAAGCATAGGCCGAATGGAAACGACCTTCTTCGAAAAGAACAGATAAGGATCTCAACAGACAGAGCCTGCAGCTCAGAAATCCGCCTTACAGAAAAAATTGCGACCAAGAAGACTGTCTTGAGCGTCAAATCCTTTAAGGTAGCATGCTGCAATGGCTCAAAGAGTGCCACCATCAGGGCCCTGAGCACCAGAGACAGATCCCAGGAAGGGATCACAGACCAGAGGAGATGACGCAGGCACCGAACCCCCTGGAGAAAATGCGAGATGTCCAGGTACAAGGCCATAGATCTGCCCGCCACTGGGACCAAGAACAGGCCAGAGCTGCCATCTGAACATTCAGGGAGCTAAGGGTCAGGTCCTTCTCTAGGTCATTCTGTAGAGTCAACTGCCATGCACCGCACCAGCGTTCAAAGAGACAACATTATCCATATGTATGCTAGCTTGATAGACTTCCTCTGGGCACAGAGCAGAGTAGAGGCCACTACTGGAGAGCAGCCCTTACACAGTAGCCATCGCCTTTCAAGAGCCATGCCATAAGCGAGAAGGGAGCCGGATCCTCTCGGATGATCAGCCCCATGCGGCAATAGGCCCAGAGATTAAAGCAACTGAAGAAGAGGTGCCTGAAGGAGACGCAACAGGTTGCCAAACCACTCTCATCAGCCAATCCGGCACCACCAGAACAATCCTGCCCAGCTGGCGTAACCATATGCCAAAACACACGTCCCAACAGGGGCCACAGCAGAAACAAGTACTGCAGTTGCTAACTTTGCCAAAGCTGGGTAAAGGCATCGATGCCCTCAGACTCCATCTCTGTGTGGAGACTGAAGAAGCAGAAAACTTTGGCAATGGAGTAGGTCACCATCAGATTCATTTCAGGGTGACCCAAGAAGTGTAGAAATGCCTCTCGACTCAACTCCAGGATCCAGAAAATGATGGCTGAGGAAGTCCGGCAATGTGCTGTGGCAACAAGGCTAGGAGGTTCTTCTCCGCCCAGGCAAAAAGGAGAGCCATCTCCAGAGCTACCCCGACCATCCTTGTGCCATCTTGCTGATTGACATAAGCCACTGCGGTGGCATTGAATGCAAACACTCAAACCACTCAGCCCTCGATCAGAGGCCAGAAACGCAGAAAAGCCAATCTGATGGCCCTCATACCGAGAAGGTTGATGGGACACACCATTTCCCTGCAGTTCCAACGGTGCTGGGCCATATCGTCTTGGCAATGGACTCCCCAGCCCTAGAGACCAGCATCCGTTGTCAGCAGGATCCAGGAGAAATCGTCCAGCAGTATGCCCTTTCTCAGGAGACAGGCTGCTGTAACCACCACAGGCTGGCCTTCACCTTCAATGGGAGTGGAAGTCTGCTCTCAAACGCCTAAGAACTTGCGGACCTCCAAGTCGACAATGACTGATGGAGCTGTCGCATGTGAGCACATGCCCACAGCACCATCTCTATGGTTGCTGCCATCAAGCCAAGGAGCTGAAGATAATCCCAGACCCTAGGAGCCTGCTGTGCATAGAACAGCATTAGGCAATCCAATAGTCTTTTTACTTTCTCCTTTGGCAGGAAAACTGACCACTCGACTGTTGAAACATGCTCCCAGAAACCCCAGGGACTGGGAAGGCAACAGCTGGCTCTTTCCCTGATTGATCACCCAGCCGAGGCTTTCCAAAAAGAACTCCACTTAGGATGCTTCTGAAAAGGAACTGGTTCAGATGAGCCCGTTGTCCAAATCGGGATGGACACAGATCCCATGGTGCCACTGATGCCACCACTAGGACCTTGGAGAACATCCTTGGGTGGTGAATAGCCTGAAAGGGAGGGCGGTGAACTGGTAGTGAGAGCCAAGCATGGCATAAACAGAGATACTCTTGTTGATCAATCCAGATTCTTAGTGCACTGCTGGAGTCATGAAGTGTAATGTTTCCATCCAGAGGCACAGGGCATGCAAGTGCTCATTGGCTCCTTTGAGGACCAGAATGGGCAAGAAGGAACAGTCTTTTTTTTTGGCCCCATGAAACAGAGTACCTGCCCTTGCCCTATTCATCTGAAGGGGGGGAGGGAAGGAGACGGGCACCACCACCTTCAGGCATAGCAACATGTCCAAAGTTGTCCACACGGTGACACTTTGGATCGCAGACCCACAAGTGGAAATGATGAATCCAGATTCGGCGCTTTGCATTCCAGGACATAGCCAAGCTGAACTGCATCTAGCACGCACCCAGAGAGCCTTAAGAACTCGAGCCCATTCCTGAAAGAAAAGGCAAAACCTGCCTCCATCCAGAGGAACCAGGGAATGGGTCCCCAAACCTGAATTGTGGAAGGAACTGAGTGTATGGGCCCATGTGCTTCACGAAAGACCTGAGAACAAGCCTAAGGCCCAGAAGAAGAGGAGAAGGTAGTTTTCCTTGTCGGTAACAATGATGGTCCCGAAACCTCCAGGACTCCAGCCAGCATGCTCTCAGTGGACAGGCGGAGGCTGCCAAGAAAGAGGTACCCACCCACTTCGCAGGTCCACTGGATCTGTCTTCTGGAAGTCAGATTTTGTTTCGCCCATTTCCTTCACCAGCTTCTCTAAATTGGTTCCAAATCAAAGCTTCCCTTTAAAAACCAGCTGGACCATCTGTGCTGTGGAAGAAGTGTCTGCTGCCCAGTGCTGGAGCTAATTCACTGCCATGATACCACTGACAGGGCACCATCCCTAGCTGCCAAGCATACCCGGTCACACATGGCATCAGAAAGGAAGGTTGTAGCCAACTCCAAAAGAGGGACAGTATCATCTGACAGGAGAGAGAGAATCCACTGGAGCAGGGCTCAAGATGTCAGGTTTCCACTGCCAGCTATAGGAATAGTAGCTGCCACAGCGAACTGGCTCCTCAGCAAAGAATCTACTTTTACAGTCCAGAGAATCCTTTATGGCCAATCCGCCTTCCTTAGGAATGGTGGTCCATCTGGCAACTGCCATAGCCTGCACATCCACCTTGGGAATGCCAAACAACTCAATGCACTCTTCCTCTGGGAGAGTGGAGACCTTATACACCCTTAACACTTTAAGCAGGGAGTCCCACTCTGACCGAATTATATCCTTGATCATATCTGGGAATGGGAAGACAGTAGTGGATTTTCACACCTTTTGGGGCAGCGGGTGTACCTTCTGCTCCTGCTCTTGCCAGAAGCATCAATCAAGTTCAAAGCAGTTGAGACCCCGGTAATCAGAGCTGCAGGCTCCTCCTTCCGAAATAGGCAGATCACACCAACCTTTGCACAATCTTCTGAAGGCGAGAGTACTTCTTCATCCACATCAGAGCCCAATAACGAGCCACCTGAATCTGACACATAGTCAAAATCTCAAACAGTTCCGAGCTGTTCCCCATCTCCAGGGGTGTGCCTCTCGCCAGGGACGCTTAGCCAAAGATAATCAAACAGAGCATCCACTCTCAGCATGAAACTGTGCCTGGGGGGCACCCAGAGGAAGGCAGGTCTGAATTTCCATACAAGAAGGACCAAGCCTGCTGCAAAAAGGAAAAGAATTCCAAGGAAGACAATTCAGAGTTCAGAAGCTTTCCTCTTGGACTTAATTCCCCCATGCCAGGGGGCACAACTGCCACAGACCCCTAGAGGACGATGAGTGGCTCACAGGACAATTGCCGAGTCCTCCGGCTGGCTGAATATCCTTACCCATAGTTTCATCATCACCACCTGCCCTGAGGCAAGTAAGATCAGATTAACTGTATCTCCCAGCTACCAGGCAAGAAGAGCAGAGTCCAGAATCTGTGGATGAGGCATCTCACTTGTCACAGGTCAAACACTGTTTCCTGGAAGTAGACACAGAGAGTTAAGACCAAGTATCACAATAGCATTCGCTAAGGCTGCAGTGGCCCAAAGGCGCATGTGAACTGTGCTTTTATGCGACATGCATTACAGGCACTAGGGAAGGAGCATATGTTGGAGCCATTTGGGCAGAACGTGCATGAGGATCGCACGACCACCAGGTGCACAATAGATAAAAACGCTGTTAATGTGTGCAAAAAACGGCAGGAAACCCTCAAAGTGGTCCACCCCAAATTGCATTCCAGGAAGACAGAATTGTGAGCCTCCCGACAAGGACAATGAGGAGGTCAAGCCTTGGTACTTCACCCCCTGTGAACCATAGGCAGAGGATCCATGTAGGGCTCAGCTCTACTTTACTGGAACTGTGTTTTGGCTAGCTTGGCAACACTGCATTTAATGTGACTGGCAGGCAGATTCCTCTGAGAGCCTTCTATAGTCTTCAGGAGACAGCGGGGGGGGGGGGGGAGGGGAGGGGGAAGACAACAAAGTAGGAGGGAGGGAGTGCTGAGGCTGCTGCACTCTCCTAGATCTTTCCAAATCCTTCCAATTTTGTGGCTATTTAACCCTTTGAAAGCCTACTTTAAATTTTTAATCCGCATTCTGCAGCCAGGTTAATTTTTACATATTTCAGGAAATTTGTACCCGTCTTATTCAATATGTTCTAATAGTGATTTTCCTTCTGCTATGGTCATGTATTATATACCATTTGATAGGAATATTTAGTCAGAATTTTGGATCCCGAGAGTTTTGGGCAGAACCAATTTTCCCTCCTCCTATGGCTACCGAAAAGACTGCAGGCTAGTGGAGCCTCCCACATCACGCTCAAGTGAGAGTTGCCTTTGTTTCTCAAGGTGGTCGTTCACGAGCGTTTAATCAATCTTTTCCCTCTTAATCCTCCGATTTTCTTCAGAGAGAGGAAAAGCCATCATCTGCTGGAGACAAAAAAAATACTGGAGGGACCTCTGGTGGCTGAGGCGAATAGAGGCACATGAGTGATGTCACTGAAACCTGGTCTTTTCATTGGTTCTTTGTCTCCACCAATCTGCTGGTAGGAGAACACAACTCACATGTCTGGACTGGTCTAGCAGAACAATATGGAAATACCTCTTACAAAGTTACTCTGTATGTACTTGTATGTGACTTTGGCGGAGGCATGTTTGGGTGAAGCATGGGTACGTTGTGATTTACATGTCTACTTAATAAAATATTTGCGTTCATGTGTACTGTACGCATGACTGAGCAAGTATATATGACCACTGCTTCAATTTGGCTGGGATTCTGCAACCTTTCAGGGACAATTTTATTAAGATCATGTGTCTTTATAAAACAGTCCCATATTAGACGCCCACTTCAACTAGACAGCTACGTATTATTTTTTTAACATACCACTTCATCATTTGGTCAAAGCGGTTTACATTGGAACTTAAACTTGGTAATGTACATTAAACGGAGCATTGATAACTTGAATTCTTCTTCTGAGGCAATGGAGGGTTAAGTGACTTGCCCAAGGCCACAAGGAGTGCCAGTGGGAATCAAAACCTGGTCTCTTGATTCCCAAGCCAGTGCTTTAACCATTAAGCTACTCCTCCACTCCACTTACTTTCTCTAGGAGTGATAAGCCAATTCTGCAGGTAAAAAAGTATTTTATGCCAGAAATAGATATGGATAAAATTACCCAGGCTCTAGGCATGTAAAAAAGTGTACATTAGTAGCTTCTTAGCACATATTTCATTTTACCCACAATGATCGGAGGTGTATCCAGAGGTGGGATTTGCATTTATGCATGAATCTATATAATAAGTGCATATTTCAATGTTGAACTCTCTCTCACATGATTAATACTGTCCTAATATTTGGATATGATGAGATAAAATATGAAATAATATTTTACAAGTGTTCTTGATAAAGGAAGAATGATCCTATAAGCTAATTGTTCTGAAATCTACCTACAATATGAGATCATCCCTTTTGTTGGATCACTGCAAATTACTGAAGATCCTACTTTTGATATCACTACAATTAGAGGCAGCTTGAAGGGGCAAGTGTAAAAGCTGGTGGAAACCACCCCCCACACTTCCTTTGACTGCATCACTAACCACCCCCCAAAACCCCCATGACCGTTAACTAGCATTGATTTCCCATCTCAAAGCCCTGAAGCTGTCAACTTGAAAACTCCCAATCGCTCCTCCTTACCCCCAATCCAACCCCTAGCAGCTACTGGGGGTTCTCCCTAGTGGTCTCGGGGAAGCAAGTGCGATTCCCAGTCACTCTTACTTTAGATTCAAAATAGCAGCAGTCAATCCCTAATAATAGTTGCATGGTACTATCACTAGGGGTCATGTTTCCAAATGAGGGCAAAAAACAACCCTTGAATCATAGGCCCTAAAATCTGACTATAGGTGTGGGGGGGGGGGGGGACGGAAATCAGGTTTACCGAAGACTATTGCCATGGACAAGGGGAAAAAACAAGGAGCACTTGTGCTTGCAAAAGTCCAGCAGGAACCACAAAAAGCAAGAACCAGAAGTCAGGACTATTCAAAACCAATTTATTGATAACAGACCCCGACGCGTTTCGGCAATGATGCCTTCATCAGGGGGTAACAGCTATAATGTAAATAAAAATAATAATATACATCAACCGTAAAAGAAATAAATAAAATAAATAAACGAATACTTGAAATGTTATAATCTGGATAAAAACTGGGACTGGTGGAGCTAACATCAATAAAATTAAACAAAGACAAATGTATAAAAATGTATAAAAACGCAGGACATAGAAATATGATAATCAAAAGTAATAATGGTAAACATAAACACTTATAAACAATTATGAATAAAAGTATGTCTGAGAAAAATAAATGAAAAACAACATAAGTCTCATAACATCAAGAGAAAAAGAAAATGATTCAAAAAATTCTGGTACTTACATACAATCATGTGCATGGGCTAAAAGTATAATCCTAAGTTCAAGGCTGTGTACGTTCTGTCTCACTATATTGAAGAGACTGAATGTTGCCTAAGTTGGACTAAAAATATAATAAGTAGCAAGGTAAGACATCAGTTGAACTCAAACATGTTAAGAAAATCGTAAATAGTTAAATTATTGAACAAGATAACAACAATAAAGTAAATATATAATATAATACATTATTATATTATTATATCAATAAATGTTAATAAGCATATTGATTATCGGACCATCAGAATGTATACGGCTGTTTTAAAATGAGACTAATAAACAGAGAGTCAAAGGTTGAGAATCTATATCATGGCAAAAAAGTAAAACCAGGAAAGACATAACAACTATTCCAATGAGGTAAAATTGCACAAATCGAAGGTGCCAACACATAAAATAACATTAAATAGTCTGAGTGGTAAGTCTTTTATACGTATGAAGATAACATCAAATAATTTAAATAATAAATTGATGATTATGTGTGTTTGTACCTATATCTTTGTATTGAGAGGGAAGACCAATGATAGTAAAAAGATTAGCTCTAGTAAAATTATTATAAAGGATATATATGTAATAACATGTGCGTACCCACTAATGATATGTTTGATAGAACACACGCTTATCTAAATCTTAAAAAACTGTATGTATGCATAATTAATTAATTAAATAAATGAATAAATATGGTTTATCTTAAAAATTTGATAAATTAAAAAACAATGATCTTAATTAATCCTGTGTCAGGAGATACAACAAGAGTATTATGATCAAGACTCTGATATTGAGACAATGACATTAATTGAGAACAGTATGTAATTGATTTAAAGGACATATATGGATTTCTTGATATTTACTTTATTGTTGTTATCTTGTTCAATAATTTAACTATTTACGATTTTCTTAACATGTTTGAGTTCAACTGATGTCTAATTATTTAAATTATTTGATGTTATCTTCATACGTATAAAAGACTTACCACTCAGACTATTTAATGTTATTTTATGTGTTGGCACCTTCGATTTGTGCAATTTTACCTCATTGGAATAGTTGTTATGTCTTTCCTGGTTTTACTTTTTTGCCATGATATAGATTCTCAACCTTTGACTCTCTGTTTATTAGTCTCATTTTAAAACAGCCGTATACATTCTGATGGTCCGATAATCAATATGCTTATTAACATTTATTGATAAAATAATATAATAATGTATTATATTATATATTTACTTTATTGTTGTTATCTTGTTCAATAATTTAACTATTTACGATTTTCTTAACATGTTTGAGTTCAACTGATGTCTTACCTTGCTACTTATTATATTTGTAGTCCAACTTAGGCAACATTCAGTCTCTTCAATATAGTGAGACAGAACGTACACAGCCTTGAACTTAGGATTATACTTTTAGCCCATGCACATGATTGTATGTAAGTACCAGAATTTTTTGAATCATTTTCTTTTTCTCTTGATGTTATGAGACTTATGTTGTTTTTCATTTATTTTTCTCAGACATACTTTTATTCATAATTGTTTATAAGTGTTTATGTTTACCATTATTACTTTTGATTATCATATTTCTATGTCCTGCGTTTTTATACATTTTTATACATTTGTCTTTGTTTAATTTTATTGATGTTAGCTCCACCAGTCCCAGTTTTTATCCAGATTATAACATTTCAAGTATTCGTTTATTTTATTTTATTTATTTCTTTTACGGTTGATGTATATTATTATTTTTATTTACATTATAGCTGTTACCCCCTGATGAAGGCATCATTGCCGAAACGCGTCGGGGTCTGTTATCAATAAATTGGTTTTGAATAGTCCTGACTTCTGGTTCTTGCTTTTTGTGGTTCCTATTGCCATGGACAAGACAGTGATTTATACATGGAAAGGACTATTCAAATTAGCCTCTTAAAGATTCATTTTGCAAATAAACAAACAACCTATGAACTTGTCTTCGTTTCAGGGAAGACTGGATATAGGTTATGTTTCATTAGCGTTTCCTTGGTTTCAGGAGAATGAATAAACCGCTTTGAGCCAGTAAAAAGCGGTATATGCACCTTGCTAAATAAATAAATGAAGTCTGCTGACAGCTGAAAGGAGGAAAGGAGGGACGGATAATTTTCTGGATCCTTCCCTGTGGCCATTTTTTCCCACGCCCTTCACTTTCTTCTCTCCAGACGTCTGTCACCTGTGCTCATGATATCCCACTTTCAATGCAAATGCACCTCAACTCTAGATATGCTCACCTCTCAAGCATATGTAAATAGTTCGAGCATGCTATCTAGCTAATAGATTATATACTCCATGTAAATAGTTCTCCCATGTTATCCAAGTTGATACTCCTGTTATATGTAATACCAAACAGCCTGTTGTTCTGGTTCCTTTCTGTTATTTGTAAACCGCGCTGATGTCAAAGAGTGCGGTATATAAGAAGTTGAAATAAATAAATAAAAATGTATAGGCATTTCGGAGATAACACCAACATTTGCTCTTAATGGCTTAAGCACAGGGTGCTGACAAAAGAGCAGCTACCTGAGAGGTAATGAATACTCTCGAGCGGTGAAAGGTTCTTAGGAAGGAGTCTCTCTGCAACATACATTTCTGGCCCTTCTCCCAAAAAAAGGATTGCTAGGAGGCAAACTTTGAAAAAATGGAGATTCCTAGGAAAGAAAGAGGGAGTCCTCCCTCCCAGAAAAGAAACATTGGCAACTCTTGTATGAGAAAAAAAAATTCAGAGCGGTAGGATTTCTCAGTGTAATCAGGAAAGCGCTCAGTCATATGGCCTGTTATTACAGGGGAAGGAAAGGGAAGAGGACCTGGATTTAGCTCGCGCCTTTTTCAATTATAGATATTTCCCTGATCCTGGGGGGCTTACAATGGAAGATTTTGCCTGAGGCAATGGAAGGTTATGTGACTTTCCCAGATCACAAAGAGCAGTGGGAGCTCAACACTTTCTAATTCTCAGTTCACTGGTTTAGCCACTCCTCCACACTGGGTCAGACATACTCCGGTATTCCGCCTAGTTCATATTTTAAGTGGAACTAAAATTCTCACACTGTTATTTACCTTCATAAGCCTCTTTCATTTTGTTCAACAATTTTATGGAGGTCGCCACTGACTGTGAATTCAGGAGCATGCAAATTTCATTGCTGCTTGGATGTCTCACCGCTGCTTGAAACTGAACATGGACAAAACAGAGCTTCTTATTTTTCCCCCAAAACCCTCCTCTCCCCTTCCTCCTTTCTCTGTGGATAGCTCCCTATTCTTCCCCGTCTCCTCAGCTCGCAACCTTGGGGTCATCTTTGACTCTTCCCTCTCCTTATCCACACACATCCATCTGATAGCTAAAACCTGCCATTTCTTTCTTTACAATATCCTCTCCTTCGTCTTGAAGGACTAGAAAAGGGGACGGCTACTTCTGGAGAGAGACCTGCAATTGTGAGTATATACTTCTGGGAATTTTCTGAAAGGACTTCTTTGTATTAAAGCTAATTAATCTGTGAACCCAGTGTTTTTTGTTAAATCAGTCAGGGCCTAGTAGCAGCAGTTTAAGTTTAAATTTAAATCACAGAAGAGAACTTTCTGGTTACATTCCATACCCAGCAGAGAGCTTGTAGTTTAAATTTAATAGTCACTCAGGGCCTAGTATCAGCAAAGTACTTTTAGTTTACATTTAAAACACAGAAGAGAGCTTTCTGGTTAAATTTGGAACCCAGCAGAGAGCTTGTGGTTTAAATTTCATAATAAGTCTGAGCCTAGCAGCAGCAAAGAGCTGTAATTTAAATCAAATCAGAGTATAACTTAGCATAAAAGGCAAAACAGGGTCAGTACTCTGTGAGCAACAAATAAAGTCTTCTAGAGACCTTTACAAAGAGGCCTTCTACCTAGGGGGCAAGAGACCTGTGAAACCTTTTCAATAGGTGTTAACACCAGGTGGCAGGTCAAAAGGCCATTTTGAAAGACTCCTTCTATCCAAGCAAGGACTGTTAATTACCCAGGAAGTTGGTCACAGCTTACCTCAGCAGCACAGGACAGGGTACTGTGTAGCAGCCCTCTTTTAATTAATCGTACCTTTATAGGTACTTACACATCTTAAAGGAAAGGAGGTGCTCTCAGGTGAAGCTCATTATCCAAATCAGTCATACACTAAGGACCTGAGATTAATTAAGCTTTAGGTGAACAAGGTATATTAAACATATTAGGTACAGTTTTATTAGTATAAATATCCATAGCAACCCTTAGTAAGTAAAGAACTTAAAGATCTAAACACAAGCTTAAAACTAAGATGCAGGCAGCAGTCCAGCAGTGAGATGGGGGCTTTCCAGTCTTTTGCATTGAGTGTCACATGTATGATTTTTTCCCAGTTGGTGAGAGGTCTTATGTGTGCACTAGGTGCAAGGAGCTCTTTGCTCTCAGGGATCAAGTCCGTTCTCTAGAGGCTAGAGTAGCAGACTTGGAAAACATAAGACAGAGAGGTACATAGACGAGACCTACAGGGATATAGTCCTGAAGTCCCACCTCTAGTCTGGCAGCATCCCTGTTGCCATGGAGGAGAGAGGTCGCGTGACAGGAGAGCATCACCCTGGTGTGGCAGGAAGTGATCCTGTAACTAGGACCTGTCCTCCAGGTAATGTAAAACTCTCTTGCACAGAGGTAGTTTCTCCAGGGCCATATGCCCTTAAGGGAAGGGTTAGGATAGTCGTTATAGTTGGTGATTCGATCATTAGGCATGTAGATAGCTGGGTGGCTGGTGGACCTGAGGATCGCCTGGTAACATGCCTGCCTGGTGCGAAGGTAGTGGACCTCACGCGCCACCTAGATACAGTCTTAGAAAGTGCTGGGAGGAGTTTGCTGTCTTGGTACATGTTGGTACCAATGACATAGGAAAATGTGGTAGGGAGGTTCTGGAGGCTAAATTTAGACTTTTAGGTAGGAAGTTGAAATCCAGAACTTCCAGGGTAGCGTTCTCCGAAATGCTTCCCGTTCCATGTGCAGGACCCACAAAGGCAGGCAGGCAGGGCTCCAGAGTCTCAATGTGTGGATGAGACGATGGTGCAGAGATGAGGGTTTTGGATTTGTTAGGAACTGGGGAACATTCTGGGGAAAGGAGGGGCTCTTCCAAAGGGATGGGCTTCACCTTAACCGAGATGGAACCAGGCTGCTGGCATTAACCTTTAAAAAGGAGATAGAGCAGCTTTTAAACTAGATAATAGGGGAAAGTCGACAGTCGCCCAAGAGCGCATGGCTTGGAAGAATGTATCCTTGAAGGATACTACCAAAAGCAGACAGGTTCCAAAAAAGATTAAAGTATCCCAAACGCCCTCGAGTATGGAGCAGACAGAGCTTAAAGATCCCAAATTACCCATGTCTACCAATAGCCAGATTAATATGAATAAAATACAGTGTCTAAAATGCTTGTATGCAAATGCTAGAAGTCTAAAAAATAAGATGAGAGAGTTAGAATATATAGCACTAAATGAGAAGATAGATATGATTGGAATATCAGAGACATGGTGGAAGGAGTACAACCACCTGGATACAAACTATATTGTAATGATAGAGCTGATCAAATTGGTGGAGGGGTTGCGCTCTATGTTAGAGAGGGCATTGAGTCAGAAAGGATTAAAGTTTTGCAGGAAACAAAATTTGATGTAGAATCTCTATGGATTGAAATTCCATGTACAAAGGGGAAGGCGATGGCAGTGGGGGTGTACTATCGACCGCCTGGCCAGAATGAACAAATGGATGAGGAAATGCTCAAAGAAATCAAGGAAGATAACAAACGTTACAGCACAGTAATAATAATGGGTGATTTCAATTACCCCGGTATCGACTGGGTCAGTGTCACGGCAGGACATGCTAGGGAGATAGAGTTCCTAGATGAAATAAATGACTGCGTCTTGGAGGAGCTGGTTCATGGTCTGACCAGAGGGCAAGCCATATTGGACCTAGTCCTTAGTGGAGCACCAGATCTAGTGCAAGAGATAAGGGTGTTGGGGCCACTTGGCAATAGTGATCATAGCATGATCGCGTTTGATTTAATTAGTTGAGGAGGGATAGTAAGGAAATCCACAGTACTACCTTTTAACTTTCGAAAGGGAGACTATGATAAAATGAGGAAAATAGTTAAGAAAAAACAAAAAGGAGCAATTGCAAAGGTTAAAGACTTACATCAAGCTTGGGTGTTGTTGAAAAATATTATCTTGGAAGCCCAGACCAGCTGTATTCCACGCTTTAAGAAAAGTGGAAGGAAGTCCAAAAAACTGCCAGCATGGTTTAAAGGTGAGGTCAGAGAGGCTGTTGTTGCCAAAAAAGCATTTCTCAGGAAATGGAAAAAAGAGCCAAACGACGAAACCTGGAAACAGCACAAGCACTGGCAAGTCAAATGCAAGGCATTGATAAGGCAGGCAAAGGGAGAATTTGAGAAGAAGCTTGTTGCGGAAACAAAAACGCGAAATAAAGACTTTTTTCAAGTACATTCATAGCAAAAGACCTGTGAGAGAGTCAGTTGGTCCGTTAGATGATAGAGGGGTTAAAGGGGCACTAAGAGGCGACAAGGCGATAGCGGAGAGCCTGAATGAATTCTTTGCTTCGGTCTTTACTGAGGAAGATATAGGGATGTTACCCATGACTGAAGTGATATTTGAAGGTGCGGAAAAATTGAAGGAAATATTGATACATCGGGAAGATGTATTACAACTATTAGATAAACTGAAGAGTAGCAAATCACCTGGGCCAGATGGTATACATCCAAGGGTGTTGAAAGAACTGAAATATGAGATTGCAGACCTGCTATTAGTAATCTGTGAATTTTCATTAAAATCATCTGTAATACCTGAAGATTAGAGGATCGCCAATGTAACCCCAATTTTTAAAAAGGGTTCCAGGGGTGATCCGGGAAACTACAGACAGGGTGAGCCTGACATCAGTACTGTGAAAAAAGGTAGAAACCATCTTAAAGAACAAAACTACTCAGCATGTAGATAGTCATGGCCTAATGGGAGCCAACATGGCTTTAGACAAGGAAGATCTTGTCTTACTAATCTGTTATGTTTTTTTGAAGGTATGAATAAACAGGTGGACAAAGGTGAGTCAGTTGATATAGTGTATCTAGACTTTCAGAAAGCCTTTGAAAAGGTCCCTCATCAGAGACTTTTGCAAAACTAAAGAGTCATGGGATAGGAGGCAGTGCACTATTGTGGGTCAGGAACTGGTTAAAAGATAGAAAGCAGAGGGTAGGGCTAAATGGCCAATTTTCTCAATGTAGAAAGGTGAATAGTGGTATACCCCAGGGATCTGTGCTGGGTCCGCTGCTTTTTGACATATTCATAAATGACCTGGAAAGGAGAATAATGAGTGAGGTTATCAAATTTGCAGATGACACAAAACTATTTAAAGTTGTTAAAACCCAAGAGGATTGTGGAAAATTGCAAGAGGATCTTGATAAATTGGAAGGCTGGACATCAAAATGGCAGATGAAATTTAATGTGGACAAGTGCAAAGTTATGCACCTAGGGAAGGAGAACCCAAACTATGGTTACACCAGGGGTCACCAACCTGCGGCCCGCGGGCCACCTGCGGCCCACGAGGTCCCTTCGTGCGGCCCGCGAGGCTCTACCCCGGTTAACATTACGTGCGGCCCGCCAAGGATTCCCGCCATTGTATCCACGCGCTCGCAGCTCACCGACGACCACCTGCAAGCGTCCCTTCTCCTGTCAGTGTCATCTGTGAAGCCGGACTTTAAGCGTTTGTCTGCTAGCATGAATCATCAGCCATCTCATTAAATTCAATAAAGGTGATCAGCCATTGTTTTCATCATTTTGCGTTTGTTGTTTTTTTTCGCGGGGCGGGGAGAAGGGGGGTGCGGCCCGCGAGGCTCCCGGTAGTCGGCTGTGCGGCCCGCGGCCCTCTGGAGGTTGGTGACCCCAGGGTTACACGATGCAAGGTTCCACATTAGGAACCACCACCCAGGAAAAAGAGTTAGGCGTCATTGTGGATAACATGTTAAAACCATCGGCCCAGTGTGCAGCGGCGGCCAAGAGAGCAAATAGAATGCTAGGTATCCTAAGGAAAGGAATGGAAAATAAAACAAAAGATATTATAATGCCTTTATTTCATTCCATCGTGAGATCGCACCTTGAATATTGTGTGCAATTCTGGTCGCCCTATCTTAAAAAGCATATAGCGTTATTAGAAAAGGTTCAAAGAAGAGCCACCAAAATGGTAAAGGGGATGGAAGGATACTCCTATGAAGAAAGGCTAAAAAGGTTAGGGCTCCTTAACCTGGAAAAGAGACAGCTGAGGGGAGATGTGATAGAAGTCTATAAATTAATGAACGGAGTGGAACGGGTAAACGTAGATCGATCGTTTATGTTATCAGAATATAGAAAGAGTAGGAGACATGCAATGAAGCTACAGGGTAAACTATTTAAGACTAAGAAAAGAAAATATTTTTTCACACAACGTGTAATCATACTCTGGAATTTGTTACCGGAGGATGTAGCTGGGTTTAAAAAAGGTTTGGACAGGTTCCTGGAGGAAAGGTCCATAAACCATTATTAAGAAGGGACCCAGGATATCAATGCTTGACCCAGTACAAGCATTGTGGAACCTGTGTGTTTTGGGGAAACTGCTAGGTACATATGACCTAGATTGGCCACTGTTGGAAAAAGGATACTGGGCTTGATGGACCTTGGTCTGAGCCAGTATGGCATATCTTATGTTCTCCTGTCTAGACTATTGTAACCTATTTCTTGCTGGTCTCCCTCTGAATCATCAATCTGTTCAACACTCTGCTGCTCGGCTAATCTTCCGCCAGTCTCATCATTTTCATATTACCCCTCTCCTCAAGTCACGCCACTGACTCTCTATCCGTTTCCGCATCCAATTCAAACTTCTCCTGCTGACCTTTAAGTGCATTCACTCTTCAGCTCCTCATAACCAGAGACACGCTGGACTGGCTCCGGGCTTCCTCTACTCCTCGCATGCACCTCCCCGCTTCCCTTTCCTTCCACCCCTCCCTCCCCCACCCCAAATGCCAATAACAAGGCCCAATCCATCATTTCACAACTTGGTTTTATTAGTGGATCTCAAGGGCCACAGCATGCAGATACACAATTATTGCAATGCTAAGAGTTTCCAGTCTAACAGACAAGTTCTTACAAGATTAAGCGAACATTCATTAACCATCAGTACACACTCTGTAAACAATAACCAAAACATAATAAATATCATAATAAATATCATAGGTTGATGTGGAGAGGTACCACAGTCCCTATTGCCTAAGTCAGCGGCCCTGGCCCACTCCATAGCCAGTGTCCTGCCCCCTTTTCCCATCACCAACTGCTCCATGTTGGTGCCTGGGTGGCCCATTTTGCCATGCTCCTGGTAATTGAGGCCAGGCGCCCCTGGCACCTGACCTCCCTGTTACCGGACCCCAGTACCCCCTTTTCGGTACCCTTCCCTCTTCCTTCTCCTTCGGTGAGATCTCGCCACCAGGAGGGCCTGCGGCCCGACTTAACCCATAGTGAGTACCGAACGGGTGACCCACCGCAGGCCTCCAGGAATAGCTCCAATCCAATGTTGGTCAGGTGAACTCCATGCCCCGCATAGACCGTCTCCCCCCCACCATTATGCCTTGATTCTCCACCACCACTCCACCCATCACCTGTACGAAGGACCAGACTTTTGTTGAGCTTCCTCCTGCTCTTTTCAATACCCAAGGGACAGTTCGCTCCCTGCCACTTTTGCCATGGGATGATATGGGACCACACAACGCCTGCCCCCATCTCGGTGTGTATCCAGGCCATGTCTGCCTTGATCTTGATGATGAGATCTATGCCTTTTGTTGATACCAGATCATTACCTCCAAGATGCTGGACTACCCAGTCAGGCAAGACGCCCCTTTGTCTCTGGCTCATGAGGGCAGGCCTCAACTGGTCCCATTGCATCCCTCTGTGTCCCATTCAATGTATCCGGATGCTGTCAGGGTGGAAACCGAGCTGCCTGCCGAAATATCTTCCTGCTGCCTGTCTTCCCACCCAGTGGACATAGGAATGCCCTATGATACAGATCAACAGCGCTCTGGGACTTGGCGGGCAGGAAGGAAAGCAGAGTCAGTAGAGTACACTACAGCCTGATGTACAACTTATAGCGCTCCAAAGTCCATCTCCCAATTGCCTGAATCTGCCTTGCACCCAGGTTCAAACTATGGGCCGCAGTTGCTGACCCTATCCTAAATGCATGTAGGGTCAGCCTGACGGTACCAAAACCGGCCTCCCCTACCGCCCTTAACCACAGGGTCCGGAACTGCTACTAAGAGAGACAGGAGCCATCCGCGTGTTGCAACAGGAGCCCCCTACCGCCAGCCGTACCCACAAGGCTGTGACCGGGTACAGTTCCTGCACTGCAGTGGCGTTCAGCCACACTGCCCTGCGAGCCCCGAGCCGGTTGGTCTTCGAGCAGGCCAGGAACAATCGCGCCCTTTCCCCCACCACCGACACCTTGCCCACCTGCATGGCAGGGCCCGCCGTGTCCCTAGTGGACGGGGACCGGATCTTGCCCATACAAAAAGCCCCCCAGAACATCAGCAGTGTAGCTATCCAAAACAGCCTATCCTCAAACCAGTCTCTGGTGACCGCTGCTGCCCTTTGCATGATCCCACTTAGCATTGGTAGGGTTACCGGTCTGGTTGCTGGACGGCCCTCTTAACCCAGCCATCCACCACCCTCCAAATAATGAATTCCTTTGTCACGTCCCTGAACCCTCCCAGTTTGATGAAGAAGGCAACTCCCACCAGCATTAGCTTGGCCTGCCTGACAGCTGTTCCCCCCAACTGCAAGTGTATCAGGAACTCGAGCAGGAGGCTGGTTTCTACCCTTTGTCCCAGGTGGAATCCCCACTGTCTGGCGAAGTTCTCCAGCCACCTCCAGGCTCTCCCATAGGTCTTCCAGGTGCTTGCTGACAAGGAAGCCATCAGTAGTTTGCCGGTGCACCGCATCCAAGGGATCATATCTCGGGGCCATGCAGGCCACAACTGGTGCCACATCTGGGGCAAGTCGCCAGAAGTGTTGGAGCTGGAAACGAAAAAGAGCATCAGCTATCTCATTGCTTTCCCTGGGACATACTTGGCTGAAATAAAGGCATTCAGCTCCAGACTCAGAAAAATCAATTTTCTCACCAATCACATCACTCGCTCTGCCTTCGCTGTCTGCTCATTTATGGCAAACACCACTGTTGCATTATCAGAATGGAAAACTATCCTCCTATTCGCTAACTGTTGTTGCCAAATGACCAATGCTACCACAATCGGGAACATCTCCAGAAATGTGATATCGTTGATTATGCTGATTTTGTGCCACCTGGCAAGCCACTGCTTGTGACACCATTGCCCCTTGAAATATAAACCAAAACTCTCCCCCCCCCCCGCGGCATCTGCGAGTTCTAGGACCCTATTACTGATGGCCAGCACCCTACATATGTTCCTACCATTGTATCGTGACAGGACCTGTTGCCATACCATCAGGTCCTCCCACATAAGTGTGTGAAGTGGTGCCCTCTGCGCATGCTCTTTGTGGCGTCCTCCAGGCGGCGCATGAATGCCCTCCCCAATGGCATTACCCGACAGGGGAAGTTTAAGTGTCCTATCAGTGACTGCATTTGTTGCAGTGTGACCTTATTTGCTGCTACCGCTGCTTGCCTGGTGGCCTGCAAGGCAGCTACCTTGTCTACCGGGATGCATGTCACCATTTTCATGGTGTCAATTTCTATCCCCACGAGCGACAGGCACTGTGATGGCCACTCAGTTTTATTCTCTGCCAGAGGAACTCCTAGCTCCACGGCCTTCCTTCGGAAAATTTGTAGGACATGTTGGCAGCTTGGCTTGTCCCCCGCCATGAGCAAAAGATCATCAAGTAATGTATGATTTTTCCCTGGCACAACTTCCTTTCAACAGTCCATTGGAGGGCACAGCTGAACTCCTCAAAATAGGTGCAAGAGGTCAAGCACACCATGGGAAGGCATTTGTCTACATAGTACTGCAGCCCCAGCAGGTGAAAACTATCCGGGTGTATAGGGAGCAACCGAAAGGCAGACTCTATGTCCGTCTTCACAAGCCTTGCTCCCACCCCCATGCTCTGGAGCAACTCCAGCGCATGGTCTATGGAAGCATATTTTACTGAGCAGGCCGCCGGGTCAAAGTGATCGTTCACTGAGGTGCCATCGGAATAGGACAAGTGATGTATAAGCTGGAACTCCTCCAGCTCCTTCTTGGGGACCAGGCCCAACGGGGAAATGATCAGGTTGGGCAGCGGGCTGCTCTCGTATGGGCCCGCCATTCTTCCCAACCGCTGTTCCTTGTGGAGCTTCCATTGGACCACCTCCCTCCACTATAGGGATCTCAAGTTCCTGGCCATTCACAGGCTCAGTAGGCCGGTGTATGGAATGACAAACCACCACCTAAAACCACTGAGCAACCATTGCGTTTTCTCCTGATTGTACCCCTGCAAATCTCTCCCCAGAACTTCAACCTTGATGGGCGTAAATGCCCACCCCAGCCCGATGACCTAAGCACAGGCGCTAGATGTTGCCCCTTGCTTCTTACCACATCAGGCCTGGGGGTGCCCTTCCCTGCACATGGTACAGGCATGGTGGTATTTTCAGGTATTATTAAATCTGCAATACCCGCCGCTGGAACAGTCTGAAAACCCCCTGGGGTAGTTGGGAGGCAGGGGGATGTCGTCGCTGGGAGGCAGGGGGAGGTTACAGTCCTCCTCCGTGCCGAGCCTGCTGTCCTCCTGAAAGAGCTGTTGGGGCCCCGTGAATCTGCTGGGTCCCCACTACCCGAGGCCCCACCCGGTTGGCCTTCCCACTGACCCTGTGTCATCAGCCGAATCCACAGGTCAATGTCCTTCCTATCCCAGCCCAGCACACAGTTACCCGCCATGTTCCGACAAAACTGCTCGTCATACTCTAGCCAGGCATTCCTCCCATATACTCTGTAGGCCTCACAGATGGTGTCTTGGTACTTCAACAGCCCCCTGCATTGCTCTGGGTGTCTTTCACCCACCACGCTGGCCAGCACCCTAAAAGCCGCAAACCAGTTTACGATCAACCAAGGGATGCTGTCTGCTTTTTTGGAGAACAGCTTGCACTTTTTGCAGCAGCTGGAGCAATCACAATTCTCATCCCCATTCCGGATGAGGAGCGAGAAAATGTCCACTTACTTCCCCCTCCAGATTTTTTCTTTTTGAGCGAATGGCATGTGGCTGTCTAATGCGCTGGTAAAGCATACGTATTCTGCTGGCCTGAGTTCAGATACCAGTCCCCCTTCCTCAGGCACCGCCCGCCCCTCTCACGCGACCCCCAGTGTATTCTGTGCTAGGGGCCCCCCTTTGGGGTACTGAAGGGTGGGAGGCTTGGGATCCCATTATTGGCGGTCATGATCCGCAACAAGGCCTGCAGCAGTCCTTTGATGACATGGTGAACCCCTTCTGCCCCCCTACTCCCCAAACCTTCACTGCCTCTGTGACCGCCTCACCTGCCCCCCCCCCCCAGCCTCCCCAGGTGCCCCCCCCTCTGACCCCCATACCTCCACTGTCACCTGCCCCTTGTGGCCCTGCCACCTGCCCTCCTATCCCTCTACCCCCCCCCACTCCTCCAGATAGCGAAGTAGCATGTTTGTACTCACCCCTTGGTTCATCTCCTTTGGGTGTAGCCACCTGGCACCAACTCATTTCCTCCATGGTTATCCCTCCCCTGGCTAGCGTTCCATCTAGCAAACTCAGGAGACCCTGCACATATCCCGCTCCATGGACTGTGGCAATGGCTCGGACCTGTTTCACAAGGTCTCACATACCGGCCAGGTTGTCCCCCTGCCATAGGCTGCTGCACAGCAGGGGCAGACTGCTGGTTGTTGATAGCAGTACCGACTGACCTGCCTCTGCTGCAGGATCCATGTGCTGCAGAGCACCATGGCATCCTGCTGGGGCCTTGTCAGCACGAGGCCTCTTTTTGTTGATCTTTCTCTTTTCCTTTCACTGCTACCCGAGGTGTTCTGTCGGCCTTCCTTGCTGTCTTATTTGCTGGCTCACCTTCCCCCGCCTCTGGCATGTTGCCATTTGGCCATATAGTGTCCGTTCCCTCATATGCCTTTCACTGTGTAAGTCTGTGCCATTGCTCAGGTGCCTCTTCTTCCCTTGCCCACCAGAGTCCAACTTATTTTATGTCCTTGCTGGTATTGCAAAAACAGTCACTAGGTAGCATGCTGGCTCTATTCTCAGCTGAGAGGCCTATACACCAGTTGCTCTCCCACTGTTCTCCACCAGGTGGCACCTTTAATTCCAGTCACCACGTGCCTGGCTCTTGCTCTCCTCTCCTCCTGCTCCAGCCATTTGCTCAAAGAGGACCCCGCTCAGCTCAGCTCCGACAGAACCAGGAAGTCACTGCCTCTGCTCGCACTCCCATGCACTGCTCCTGTGGCCTCCAGGTGCTCCTTTTTGCGTGCTCGGTGTTTTCTTGCTGCAATGTCACCTCTCTCCCCGCTGCTGCACTCACACCGCTGCTGCTCTCTACATTGCCTGCGATCACCTCCGCTTCTCTCCCCGCTGCTGCAATCACTACCGTTGCTCTCTCCGCTGCCTGCGATCATCTCCACCGCTGCTCTGATCACACTGCCGCTGCTCCAAGCTGCGATGCTCTGGCAAAAAAGAAAATGGGCAGCTCCTACTCCCTTTCCTTTATCGCTGGGGCTGCTCCTCCCCCTCCATCCTGCCCGTCTCCCTCATGCCCTATCCCCTCCAGCTGCCCACATTATGGGGCCTTCCTCCTCTCTCCTATCTGTGCCGGCCCACTACTACCTTTCCTCTCTTAAATCACTCTACACCCCTCTGACAAATCACTTCTATCTGTGCCCTTCTATTGCTAACTCCAGACTTTGCTCCTTTCACCTTGCTGCTCCTTATGCCTGGAACAAGTTACCCAAGTCTGTACATCAGGTGCTTTCTCTGACCCTTTTCAAATCCAAGCTGAAAACTCACTTCTTCACTGCCGCTGCTTTTGGATATTGACTCACTTGATCTCCCTTGTGTTTCCTTACCATTCCCTCTAGATGTATTCCGTGTCTATAGCTACTATGTTGTCCATCTTGACTAGATTGTAAGCTGTGATGAGCAGGGACCGTCTTTACATGTGTCTGTGCAGGGCTGCGTATGTCATGTAGCGCTATACAAATGTTCAGTAGTAGTAGCAGTAAACTGTCCACACGCAGACAAAGATCATGCAGACTCTCTACCCGTGGCATTTGCATCAATTTTCAAAATAATGCTTGCATGTCCTTTCATGCTGAAACCTGTCACAGGTAAACAGTATACGCAATTAACATTTTGCTGGAAAAGGCCACACAAAGATTTGAAAATGTAATCTGCATGCATACTCCTCCCCCAACTTAACCTTCCCTGTGGGAACGCCTCCTCTTCATGCAGCTAAAAATTTGCACGTGATTTTTAACTGCATTGAGTCATAGTAACATAGTAAATGGCGGCAGATAAAGACCAGTATGGTCTATCTAGTCTGCCCAGTAAGGAAGGGCAATTTTCAATCAATTACCCAGGAGAGTAACATTTTTTGCCCACATAAAATCACTTTGAGATTGGTTTATGAAAAGGGTTAATATGAACATGCAACTCTTCTGTTGCAAGAATTACACTAGCTACCATTGAGGCAGAAACTCAAATTTAAGATCTTATGCATGATGTTCAAGTGCTTACAAATGGGACCGTCAATGTACTTTGCTGAACTGCCACATCCTTATATTTCCATTCGGTCCTCATGTAGTGAATTGCAAGTACCCTGTTTTCCACTGATCCGGTTACCTATCACCCAAAGGTGCAGTTTTTGATGTTATGCACTGGAACTGAGGAACAGTCTTCCTGAGGTTTCTGTGTTTTAGGAAAGGGGTAAAGACATGGCTGTTCTATACACCCCGGGCTGATGAGCTCCGAATGGAATACGGAGGAAGAGGACAGGCAAGATTACATCTAAATTGTAGCCAGTCAGGCTTGATATTGCAGCATAAGGTCTGGATGTTGGAGATGCCTAGGACACCAGAGGAAGCTGAGATGCCTTTGGCATCCCCTAGTGTCTCGGATGATTCTCCGAGTTCAGGGCATCATGTTCCTCCACTGCCGCCGCAAATGCCAAAAGACCCAGCAGCCTCCGTCGTTCCCCCGCTGCAGGTTGATGAAGAGCTGAGTCAGATGGGGAAAATCCCTATCAGTAGCACTGCCATTGTGAGTGTATGATCTCAGTCCAGAATATCCTCTCTGTGGTGGTGGCCTAATGGAAGCTGTAGACTGTTGCCACTGGATCCTTTGAAGCCCTGGGAATGGTAACTGGATTTGCCTAATGTCTTTCTCAGACGTTCAAGGTGAGTTACATTCAGGTATTTTCCTGTCCCCAGAGGGCTTACAATCTAAGTTTTTACCCGAGGTAAAAGAGGGCTAAGTGATATGACCAAGATCACAAGGAACAGCAGTGGGATTTGAACCTGGCTTCTCTTAAGTCTCAGTCCACTTCTCCACTCTAGGAAGATCAAGGGCAGATTGCTACAGAAAGGGGAAGGTTAGGGGAACAGAGGGTGCGTAACTCATTCTCCTACCCCTGGATGCTGTGTCATTCATTATGTCATCTTTTCCAGTTCCTCCTGCTAGTGGTCCCTTGGGCCAAGTTGGGTCCTTAGTGTCTTGTATGGCTAGTGCCTTGACGGGCTGTGTTCAACAGCTGTGTGAGTTCACAAAAGCAGCTTCTATTAAGTTGTCTGCACAAGTTTACTGAATCAGCAGAAAGGTAAATAGATAACTGTCTGTGGGGATCAGAGCAGATTCCATTGAGTTTCTTACTGAATCTTTGGTTAAAGATAATATGGTATTGCAGAATAAGATGGAGTTGGAGAATTCGGTCAGGAAAAGGAATCAGATTTATTAAATTTTCTTCAATGTCCTTATTGGCATGCTTAAGAAGTATTTCTTTGACATATTTAAATACATATTTTAATACATATTTGGTTAGTTGTGTCATGCAGGGTTGTTGATTTCATCCAATCGGAACGGGGATGTATTGAGGGATGTCCCTCGATCTGCGATGGATTCTCCTCGATGATGGACATATTTTGCTGGCCAATGATAAGAGGATCGGTTTCCCTCAGTGATTGGTTGTCAGTGAGGAACCGGTGGTTTTTAAATGGAATGAGGCCATTACTCTGATTATTGTTATGAGAAGAACAATGCCTGTATGACCTACGTTGGAGCACTTGATACAGGGACTCGTTTGTCCCGAAACGTGCACGTCGTCTCATGATTTTGGATGTTGGATACACAGACTGAGTTGGGCTTCTTTTCTCAACTATTTAAGATAAGTTGGTGTTTTTAATTAGATTTTCACCAAAGAACTGTTCTATGAATAAAATGGATCATACTTGTCTGGAGGGGTTTTGATGCCATTCTTAACCTCCCTCGATGTGATCCGACAAAAAGAATTATAAATAGTGATTCACTGGGGATTCTTTTGGAGATTTTTTTTGGGTGATATTTAAATACCCGACAGAATCTTTAGTATCTATCTCCAGTCTCTGCTGCATTCTTGCAAACTGAAAATACATGGCTTGGGAAAGTCTATTCTTTGTGCACCAAAATACATCTTTGCACTTGATAATCTTGTCATGTCTTTCACTGCCGTTCTAAACAAGTAAGTGCCACGTAAAATGCAGAAACCAGTCCAAGAGCGTGGTGTGGTGGAAAAACAAAAACTTTATTTAACAAATGCCAACCCGACACAGGCCGTGTTTTGTCACACTTCGTCAGGGGTTTTTGCTGGCATATACTGAATGTGTAAACATATAAATATTAAAAACATAAAGGAACAGAAATGATATGTTCCATCAATAAATAAAATAACATAATAAATATGTATTTAACAATAAAATGAAATAAATGATTAATTAAAAACAATATAAAACATAATATGAAATAAAACTAAATGACAAAGAACAAACGAGTATGCTCAAAAGAATAAATAATAAAATGTACAGTGTAAAAAACAAATACCTCTATTAAGAGACCATTGAACCAAAGGGTCCCATAACGCTTTGTTTCAAAACACTATAAATCTGTGTATTCTAAAAGAAATATAAATAAATAAATAAGTTAACAAGCAATCATAAGCAATATATATAAATAATAAATAAATAAACATTAGAACAAAGAGGGATAAATCAATGTAAACAGGTCTAAAGAAATGAACATGAATGTATTCTATATAGGGAGAAAGAACGAGGAAGCAGGAGTGAGTCAGCAATAAGGGGCACTTATAAATAATTTAACATATTAAACCTACAGTAGAAATATCTTAAAAACAAAAAATTGTGTCAAACACAAAAGATACTTAGCATGTAAACTTAATAAAGGCTCTAGAAAAGAAGCTTAAATATGTTTTTTTTTAAAAAAGGGGGGAACCAACATGTTTAGAAACTTATAGCGTGATTGTCTGGAAAAACATTGCATGGGTGTTTAATATGCACGATAAATCACCACCATGAAGATGATTCTAAAAAAGCAGGCTCTGGACATCAATTGTCAAAGCAATAAAAAACTAATTTGATATAGTTAAAAAATATTTTTAAAAAATACTTAAAAAAAAACAAAAACAAGCACAATCTTGTTCACAAACGAGCATTTGTGAACAGAACTTATCAACTGTGAAAACCAAGGTGCTGTAAAACATAAAAACGGCACCTGCCGATTACTAACTTTTAAATAAAGCTTTAGAGGAAAGCTTTATTTAAGGGAGGAGTGGCCTAGTGGTTGGGGCAAGGTACTACAGGCCGGAAGGTCGGTGGTTCAAATCCCACTAGAGGACAGCAACCTTGGGCCGGAAGGACTGAGGTTTCTAGTCCCACAGGTGCTCCTTGTGGTCTTGGGCAAGCCACTTAACCCTCCATTGCCCATGTTCCCTGTAAGTATTAGTGTATGTGTCTCATATCCCCTCGTGTTAAATGTATCCCCCAACCGCTTTGACCCGGTGAAAAGCAGGACATAAATGCAGCTAAATAAAAAATTTATAAACCAGCATAATTTAAAATATTGATGTCCAGACCCTGCTTTTTTAGAATCATCTTCATGGTGGTGATTTATCATGCATATTAAACACCCATGCAATGTTTTTCCTGACAATCACGCTATACATTTCTAAACATGTTGGTTCCCCCCTTTTTCTAAAAAAACGTATTTATGTTTTAAGCTTCTTTTCTAGAGCTTTTATTAAGTTTACATGATAAGTATCTTTTGTGTATGACAATTTTTTAAGATATTTCTACTATAGGTTTAATATGTTAAATTATTTATAAGTGCCCCTTTATTGCTGACTCACTCCTGCTTCCTCTTTCTTTCTCCCAATATAGAATACATTCATGTTCATTTCTTTAGACCTGTTTACATTGATTTATCCCTCTTTGTTCCAATGTTTATTTATTTATTATTTATATATATTGCTTATGATTGCTTGTTAACTTATTTATTTATATTTCTTTTAGAATACACAGATTTATAGTGTTTTGAAACAAAGCGTTATAGGACCCTTTGGTTCAATGGTCTCTTAATAGAGGTATTTATGCTTTTTACACTGTACATTTTATTATTTATTCTTTTGAACATTCTCGTTTGTTCTTTGTCATTTAGTTTTATTTCATATTATGTTTTATGTTGTTTTTAATTAATCATTTGTTATTTCATTTTATTGTTAAATACATATTTATTATGTTATTTTATTTATTGATGGAACATAGCGTTTCTGTTCCTTTATGTTTTTAATATTTATAGGTTTACACTTTCAGTATATGCCAGCAAAAACCCCTAACGAAGTGTGATGAAACATGGCCTATGTCGGGTTGGCATGTGTTAAATAAAGTTTTTGTTTTTCCACCACACCACGCTCTTGGACTGGTTTCACAGCCGTTCTGCCATGAGCAACACCTTGCCCGGCCTTTTGGATCAAGGAGCTACGCAAGGAATTCAGTCCATTCATCGCAAAACTGACAGAACTTTCCTTTACTACTGGTTCCTTCCCTACAACCCTCAAGCAAACATCAATCAGACCTTTATTGAAGAACCCTAAACTTGATCCAAAACAAGCCGAGTCATACAGGCCAATAGCTAGTATTCCCATATTAGCAAAGATACTGGAGAAAGAGGTTCAAAGGCAAATTCAGGATCACATAGACTCCATAGCTCCATTAGATTATTGCCAACACGGGTTTCCTGATCGTGTAGCCAGTCTAGTCCCGGACTTCAGGGTTGTCCATCTCATACAGCAGCTTGGAGACTGAGAAACTCCTCCTTTTCTGATGTCACCGGTATATCCACCTGGGAGCCTCCTCCTGCCATCAGTTCTTCAGTCTCCAAGCAGCTGGATGGTTGGGTGAGCCTGGAAGTCCGGGCTCACTGGAGAAACTGTTAGGAGTTAAGTGTTGAAGTTGTAGTCAGAGAAGTAGCATTAGAGTTTTCAGCAGAGCCCTTCTGCATTTTTGGGGAGGACTGTGTCTTTAAGCTTGCAGAGCCGTCCTCACATCTTCCCCTCCGTCCTCTGCCCCTAACTAGTGGGTCCGGGTGACTTGCGAGAGGCAGCTCCGGTTCTCTGATTCAGATCAGTGGAAACCGGAGCTGCGCAGGATTTTGCCGGCGTCTTCAGAAGTTTTGCCTGTGACGCGCCGAGCATTTTCCCTGCGGGCCCCCTGTGTCGGCGATCCTCTGCCAGCCTGCATCACCCCTGTCTGGGCCCTCTACCTCCTTTTCTTCAACCGGAGAGAGGGATTGCCAGCGGACCTAGCAAGTGGCTGTTGCCCTTTCTTCTTAGGTCGCCAGCAAAGGTAAGGGGGCCGGTATTACGCGGTGCTTACTCCGCGGAGGTTTTTGGCGCGCTCAGGCTGTTTTTCGGCCTAGGCCTCGGCCTCGTGCTGGCGGCGCGCACAGAGCGGTCTCGGAGAGCGTTTCTTCTGGCGTGATCGGTTTCTTGCCGCGACCCCCGGGGTTGCTACGTTTTATTTTGTAGTTTATTTTGTAGTTTATTTTTGGGTTTATTTTTCAGTTTCTTTTTGAGTTTCTTTTACAGACCGCCCCTCTTTGGTTTCGGTCTGTCCTTTTATTTTGGGCTATTTCCTTTGGCGCCCATTCTGGGGGTGAAGGTTTTTTGTTTTTGCCATGCCTTCCAAACAGCACTGCATGGTTTGTGGGGCCAAGAAGTGCACGGACTCGGGTTTGTGCCATTCCTGTGTCAGGGATGCCTCAGGGCTGCAACCGCAGGAAGTCCTGCCTGAGTGTCAGAGTCCTGAGACTAGGACTTTGGCAGAGCTGGGTCAAGAGATCCCCGTAGAGGAGCCGGTGGCAGGACCCTCCTCCCGGCCAGACACTCTCCCCTCTCCAGGTCACGGATCTTTGGGGCTAAATTCCATTTTTTCAAAGGAATTTGTTAGTTTGCTCCAGCAAGTTTTTCTTCGGGACAGTCCGCCTGCTATTGTCCCCGCTAGTCTGCTGTCGGGCAAGCGGCGGGCTACGACTTTGCTGGAAGATCAGACTCCTCCAGAGCCGAAGAGGGCCCGGGAGGAGGTGGATCCCGGGGACCGGTCGGTGGTCTCGGAGGGGCCACGTTCGGAGGAGGTCGTCCTGTCGGAGGATGAATTGGAAGAGGGGGAACTGTCTGAAAAGGAAGATCAGGCTAGAGTGGTCCGGGTGTTCCGGAGGGAGGAGCTGCCGGCACTCTTGGTGGAGACGCTGAAGGTGCTGAATATGCCGGTGCCTGATTCAGCGGCAGACGCTTCTCTCGAGGACCCCTTGCTACAGGTATTTAGGAAGGAGCAGAGGGCTTTCCCAGTACACCGGGTGTTTCATGAGATGATTCAAGAGGAGTGGAGCCTTCCCGAAGCTCCTCTGAAGGGAGCTAGAGTGATGTCCCGGCTGTATCCCTTGACTGACCAGGACAAGGAGGTGTTCAAGTCACCCAAGGTAGATGCTGCGGTCTCGGCGGTTACGAAAAAGACCACCATTCCCGTAGAGGGGAGTGCAGCCCTCAAGGACGGTCAGGATAGGAAATTGGATAGCTTATTGCGGCAGGTGTTTGATGTGAATGCTCTTTCCCTACAAGCTGCCATCTGCGGGGCTTGGGTGGCTAGGGCATGTCTGCGCTGGTCTCAGCGGCTGCCCGGTGCCGCAGTCGAGCGGTCGGAAGACGCGGCCCGGTTGGAGTCGGGAGCGGCCTATTTAGCGGACATCCACTACGATCTTATGCGTGGACTCTCCAAGAGCATGGCGTCGGCAGTCGCAGCACGCCGTTGCCTCTGGTTGCGTAATTGGGCGGCCGACTCCTCCTCCAAGGCTAGACTTAGTAAGCTTCCTTTCAAGGGTCGCCTCTTGTTTGGGGAAGATCTTGAGAAGTTAGTTAAGGAGTTGGGAGAGTCCAAAGGGGTAGGTTACCCGAGGACAAACCTAAACCACCTCGAGCGCCCGCTACGGGTAGGGGGCAGCTACGAGATTTTCGACGCTATCGATTCCAGAGGTTTCCCACAGGACAGAGGGGACGTTTTCCCTCTAGGAATCAAGGGTTTCGGGGGTTTCGAGGAGCAGGGCGGGGGTTTGGCCCCTCCTCGGCCTCGGGCCTTAGCAATCGGAAGCCACAATGAGATCAGGGGGACCCAGGCGCCCCTTCCCGCCGTAGGGGGGCGTTTGCAGGATTTTTATTCTGCCTGGGTCCAAATTACTTCAGATCAGTGGGTGCTAGAGGTCATTCGCGAGGGCTATGCGCTGGAGCTGCTTCGTCCGGTGCGCGATGCCTTCGTCCTGTCTCCCGGCAGGTCCGAGGCAAAATCACGGGCTCTGCGGGAGACAGTGCAAAGGCTGTTAGATCTCAAGGCCATAGTCCCTGTGCCCCCAAACGAGTGCGGTTCCGGTCGATACTCCATATACTTCGTAGTCCCGAAGAAGGATGGAGGGGTTCGGCCTATCCTAGATCTCAAGAGAGTAAATCGATGTCTGCGGGTGTCGTCCTTCCACATGGAGACTCTGCGATCGGTGATAGTAGCGGTGCAAAAGGGAGAGTTCCTCACGTCCCTCGACCTGTCCGAGGCTTACTTGCACATTCCCATAAGGAGGGATCATCACCAGTTTCTCAGGTTTGCGGTTCCTTTCGGCCATTTTCAGTTTCGAGCGCTGCCTTTCGGGCTGGCCACTGCGCCGCGAGTTTTCACGAAGGTGATGGTGGTTGTGGCGGCAGCTTTGCGGAAGGAAGGTATACTCGTCCATCCTTATCTGGACGACTGGCTAATTCGAGCAAAGTCCAGGTCAGAGAGCGAGTTAGCGACAGCCAGGGTGGTGTCCTTTCTGGAAAGTCTCGGTTGGATAATCAACACGGCGAAGAGTCGGATGGTGCCCACTCAGTGTTTGGAGTACCTCGGAGCGCGCTTCGATACCGTCAAGGGGAAAGTCTTCCTGACGGAGCGGCGAGCTTGGGATCTGCGTCTCCTCTTGCGGAGTTTTTTTGCGCCGCGACAGGCCGTCGGCCTGGCACTACCTTCAACTTTTGGGCACCATGGCGGCGGCGATAGAGACGGTGCCCTGGGCGAGGGCGCATATGCGGCCCTTGCAAAGGGCGTTGCTCCGCCGTTGGTCTCATCAGAACGATCCCTTGTCTCGGAGGCTACCCTGTTCCGAGGAAACGCGTCGAGCGCTGAGGTGGTGGTTGCTTCCGCGCTCCCTGCAGAACGGAAAAGGACTGGAGACGCCGGAGTGGATTCCTGTGATGACAGACGCCAGCCTACTGGGCTGGGGAGCCCATTGTCAGGGGATCTTTGCGCAGGGGGCGTGGTCGGATCAAGAGCGTGCATGGCCGATCAATCGTTTGGAGTTGCGGGCGATCGCCTTGGCATTACAGGAGTTTCGCAGCCTTCTGGGAGGAAAGGCGGTCCGAGTGTTTTCCGACAATGCGACGGCAGTGGCTTATGTCAACAAGCAAGGAGGCACCACGAGCGCCGCGCTCGAATACGAGGCCGAGGCGCTATGCGAGTGGGCCGAAGCGAATCTGCTGGACCTCTCGGCAGCACACGTGGCAGGAGTGGACAACGTGGAAGCCGATTTTCTCAGCAGGGTGAAGGTGGACCCGGGCGAATGGGTCTTGCACCCGCAGGTGTTCGAGATGCTGGTGCGCCGCTGGGGCAGTCCGGTCTTAGACCTCATGGCAACGTTCAACTCGGCGAAGGTATGTCGGTTCTTCAGCAGGCGCAGAGAACGAATGTCCGAGGGCCTGGATGCCCTCATTCAACCCTGGCCAGCGGATCAGCTTCTATACGTTATCCCGCCATGGGCGTTGATCGGCCGAGTGGTTCAAAGGATAGAGCGCTACAGGGGACAGGTGATTCTGATTGCGCCGGACTGGCCTCGACGTCCTTGGTACGGAGATCTCATGCGTCTACTGGTGGCGAAGCCCTGGCGTCTTCCCATTCGGGCGGATCTGTTGTCGCAGGGCCCGTTACTGATGCCCCACGTGGCTCGGTTCTCGCTTACGGCTTGGCTCTTGAAAGGGCTCGCTTGAAGGCCCGTGGATACTCCGGACCGGTGATTTCCACCTTATTGAAGGCGCGCAGGGGATCTACGTCCCTGGCCTATGTTCGCGTCTGGAGGATTTTCGAAGGCTGGTGTGCAGAGCGACATTGTGAACCGTTGAGATCTACCATCCCTCAGATCCTGCAGTTTTTACAGGATGGGTTTGACAAGGGGTTGGCGGCCGGGTCCTTACGCGTACAGGTTGCGGCCCTAGCGTGTTATAGGGGTAAGGTTGGAGGTCAGACACTCGGGGGTCAGACGGATGTCAAACGTTTCTTGCGCGCTGTGTCGCTGCTGCGGCCCCCTTTTCGTCGGATCGTCCCTAGCTGGAATCTTCCATTTGTGTTGGACGCGTTGGCACAAGAACCTTTTGAACCCCTATCGCGAGCTTCCCTTAAGGATGTCACCCTGAAGGTTGTCTTTCTGGTCGCGATCTGCTCGGCCCGCCGAGTTTCGGAGTTGCAGGCGCTCTCTTGCCGGGAGCCCTATCTCCAGTTTCGTTCGACCAGGGTGGTTTTGCGGCTGGTGCCGGCGTTTCTTCCAAAGGTCCTTTCGGTGTTTCATTTGAATCAGGAGATTTCTTTGCCAGTTTTCCGTGGGGCCTCCGGTGGCCCGGCGGAGAGGAACTTGCATCTTCTCGATGTCCGTCGGGCGTTAAAAAGGTACCTCCTGCGGACGGCCGATTTTCGCAAGTCCGATAGACTCTTTGTGCTTTTTGCGGGACCGAGGAAGGGGGAGGCGGCGTCAAAGGCCTCTATTTCTCGGTGGCTAAGGGAAGCTATTGCGTCAGCGTACATTTCCGGAGGTAAGTCGGTGCCGGAGGGGCTTAGGGCTCACTCCACTAGAGCGCAGGCAGCTTCCTGGGCGGAGTTCCGGCTCGTGCCTCCCGTGGATATCTGCAAGGCGGCGACGTGGTCGTCTTTGAATTCCTTTGTCAAGCACTATCGGTTGGATGTTCAGGCCTCGGAGGACACCTCCTTTGGGTCAGCGGTTGTGCAAGCTGGCTTGCTGGGTCCCTCCCGTGGTTAGGTTCCTTCACTGCTCTGGTACTAACCCTGAAGTCCGGGACTAGACTGGCTACACGATCAGGAAGAGGAAATTAGACTTACCTGCTAATTGTAGTTCCTGGAGTGGAGACAGTCTAGTCCCGTATCCCTCCCTAGTAGAGTTTCTGATGCGGCTGGAAGGGCGGCGTTCCAGCTGATTACAGGTAAGAGATGGTTTTTATTGCAGGGGATGGAAACCCTTATGGCTGGGGTGCCCCGATACCGTAAAAAAAAAAAAAAAAAAAAAAAAAAATTTTAAGTCGCTGAAAGCACTGGTTTTCCCCTTCGTTCGGACGGACTTAGCCGGGGGGATGGCTCTGTAGGCAGAAAGTATAAGTCCGTGATGGTTTCATATGCTTTTTGGCATTATGTTCTTATTTGTTGCTCCGGTGAGTCTGCTTTGTCAATAGGGAACTGATGGCAGGAGGAGGCTCCCAGGTGAATATACCGGTGACATCAGAAAAGGAGGAGTTTCTCAGTCTCCAAGCTGCTGTATGAGATGGACAACCCTGAAGTCCGGGACTAGACTGTCTCCACTCCAGGAACTACAATTAGCAGGTAAGTCTAATTTCCTCTTAGAGAGTACCATGTAGTAGAGACACTTCTAACCGTCCTATTCAATAACATATTCACAGGCATGGACAACATCCAACAAGGCTTTGTGTTGATCTTTTTAGACATCGCTGCAGCCTTTGACTCGGTTCATCATGAGATTCTCCTCGGGAGACTGAAAGAAAAGGGAATTTGCAATACTGCACTTGATTGGTGCAGCTCCTATCTAAGTGGACGATGTCAATATGTGAAATCCGGAGCAGAAGAGTCCAAACAATTCCATCAAACACAGGGTGTGCCGCAAGGATCCTCATTGTCATCTCTACTTTTCAACATATACATGCAGCCCATTTGCAACATCATTAGAGCATTTAACGTGAGCTGTCTGATATATGCGGATGACATCCTCCTATATATGCCTTTCTCAACCGTTCAAATGGACCTTACTCCTATTATAGAATGTTTCAATACCATATCGGACTGGCTACAAGCACAAAACCTCCGCATCCAGCACAAGAAAACGGAGGTACTGTTCATCGCTAGAGACACAAACTTTACCCCACCAACACATATAAAGGTCAAGGAAGCGGAATTACAAACCAGAGAAACAATAAAATACCTGGGAGTCATCTTAGACAGACACCTTGACATGAAATACCATATAGGCAACGTCGTGAAAGCGGTCTATTTTAAGATCCGTTCACTCAGGCATCTGCGCTCCCTACTGGAACCAGATGATTTCCGGACTATATTCCAAGCTCTGATACTACCGCACTTTGACTTTGCTAACTCCATCCTACAAGGGCTCCCGCAATCCACACTAAACCCGCTACAACTAGCCATGAATGCTGCAGCAAGGATTCTCCATGGAGCCACCAGAAGCGACCATGTGACTCCGATTCTAAAACAGCTTCATTGGCTACCTATACACGGAAGGATTATCTTCAAAACATTAATCCTCTCATTCAAGGCCATCAAGCGCCTGTCCTCCACAGCACTTACTGATCTCATTCAAACAGTGCCCCCCAACAGAGCCAGGAGGTCAACCGCCTTAAATCTATTAACTACCCCTAAAACATTGACTAAATGCAATAACATGACAGCGAATAGGGCCTTCAGCCTTTACGTCCCCAAAATTTGGAATACACTCCCACCAAACATTCGAGCCATTGCTGACCTGACCCAATTCAGGAAGGCTATCAAATATCACCTCTTCCTCCAATACTACCCAGCCAGCGATGGTTCCAGATAACACCAACTAAGAAACACAGCCAGCGTTGTTTCTAGATAACACCACCAAGAAACACTGCCTTTCTTACAGCCCATTCTCACAATGTATTTTGTATTTGAAACTGACTTATTTTATACTGTTCAATTCAATCATGTTATAGGTCTTTTACGTCATGCATTTGACCTATTTCATGTTTATATTTCATGTATATAGTTCATGTATATAGTTCAACCCCCCCTGTTATCCAAGTTTATACCCCTGTTCGATGTAAAACCAAACAGAAGTGTGTTTTGGTCATTTTGTTATACTGTGAACCGCGCTGATGCCGAATAGTGCGGTATATAAGCAACTGTAATAAATAAATAATAAATAATAAATAAATGAGCAACACGTCGTCTACTATTTCTATTTCTTTTGCATCGAGAATGAAATTGATTTTGTTAGCAGAATCTTTGTCTCCTTCATTTTAAGGTACAGGCCCAATTTAAGATTATGTTCCTTGATTTTTGATAAGCAGATGTTTCAGATCATCTTCACTTTCAGCCAGCAATTTGATCAAAAGCAGTAGAATATCTAATCCAACTATTTTTCTTGTTCATTCAAATGGCACCATCATCAGATGAGGTCTTGACTAGTTTACAATCACAAATCTTTCACTATAGAGATGCTTTTGTGTTACAAATGAGTCTTCAAGTAACTACCAGGTGAAAAGCATCCTCAGGCATTTTCTTTGCTGAGTGCATAATTTCAGAGATTATTCAGGGACACCAAACTGAAGAATGTTTCTTGCATGACCAGTAAATCTAGATATACTTAGGATTTTGCTGTGTAAATATGGCACAGATACAAATGGAACAAATACTTAGTCAGCATGAATACTGTTGGCACCGCTATGAAGAATCAAAGGGAAAAAAAATGTACCATGGATTTTAACTATTACGTTACATGGCAATTAACAATAAGTGGTTTAAGGAACATTAAAAGAGCATCCTATGGGTTAGTAAAACAAACAAGAGAAAGTTTTAGAAATGTTTTTCATTGCATGCTCGTGGTGCCTCACCTATCACCTATCACCTATCTAAGGTTTTTGCTGACTTTTTGCTACAACACTAGTCAGAGTTCTGGCATGCATACAGAATCTAGAACAGAACAGATCAATCTTACCTCAGGGCACTTTACAGTTCCAAGTTTTATTATTGAGCAAGCCACCCCATCCTTGTGCAGCTTGCCTACAGCACAAGTACTTCTTTCATGACTTAAGACGTCCTATTAACCTCCAAGGTTACCTTTCTGACAGATGGCAGCACGTACGTTCCGGGGCTACAACATCGGATCCTTTCCATCAGAAGCAAGGTGTCCCGCAGGGATCATCCCTCTGCCCTGATGTTCAACATATATATGCAGCCTATCTGCAACCTCATCAGGTCATTCAGTGTTAACTGCTTGATATATGCGGACGACGTGCTGCTCTACATGCCTTTCTCAACTGAGAACCCAGACCTCTCTCCACTGACAAACTGCTTTAATGCAGTATCCAACTGGCTCCAAACCCAAAACCTAAGGATTCAACACAAGAAAACAGAGGTCCTATTCATTACAAGGAATCTAAATTTCTCAACGCCGCCCTTTCTAAAAGTCAAGGAAGCAGATCTCCAGACCAAACCCACGATCAGATATCTCGGTGTCACCTTAGACCAACGCCTGGACATGGAAGGTGCACATAGGCAACATAGCGAGGGCGGTGTACCATAAGATCCGATCTCTCAGACACCTGCGACCCTTGCTGGAGCCAGAAGACTTCAGGACAATTTATCAGACACTGATCATACCACACTTTGATTATGCAAATTCAATCCTGCATGGTCTCCCCCAGGCCACCCTGAACCAGCTGCAACTTGCAATGAACACCGCAGCAAGAGTCCTATATGGAGCATCTAGGAAAGATCATGACGCCCATACTGAAGCACCTCCACTGGCTCCTGATACATGGTAGACTCACATACAAAACCCTACTGCTGACGTTCAAGGTCATCAATGGGCTCTCATCTTCATCACTATCTGAGTTGATCCAGACCACGCCCTCCAATAGATCCAGAAGATCGGTAGCACTCAATACACTGATAGTCTCGAAATCAACAACCCAATGCACCCAGTCAACAGCAAGCAGGGCTTTCAGATTCTGTGCACCCAGATGCTGGAATACCCTACCTCCCAACATGCGAGCAATCCCTGACATAGTCCAGTTTAGGAAGGCCTTGAAGCACCACCTCTTCCTCCTGTACTACCCGGCAGACAATGCTATAATACCCCCATCCAAGCAAACCCACGCAAAACACCCATGACTTAGACCAATGAGGTGAAACCTATCTTGTTGCATGATTGTAAATAGTTACCCCAAGTTATCCAAGTTCTTAATACCTGTTCATTGTAAAGCACAGTTACTTACCTGTAACAGGTGATCTCTGGGAACAGCAGGAATAAGTCTTCACATATGGGTACGTCGGTACCGACGGAGCCTGCACGGGAATGCTCCCCAGCATCCAATCAGAAAGCTTTTGGGAGCATCCCCCGCACCTGCGCGCTGACTTCCCGCCCTTTCCACCTCTTCTGCTCAGTTGAGTTTCATAGCTGAGACAAAGGAAAGAGGAAAGGAAGATAGATAGATAGATACAACTCCTAGGGGAAGTGGGCGGGTTGTGAAGACTTATTCCTGCTGTTCCCAGAGATCACCTGTTACAGGTAAGTAACTGTGCTATCTCCAGGAACAAGCAGGAATGAGTCTTCACATATGGGGACTCCCCAGCTATAGATGCCAGGGGGAGATCCCATAAAATGCATGTCCCTGGATCAGGAGTGCATTTACCACCCAGGAATCTCCGGCATCCCATGAGGGATGGAGGGTAGGAGTTGAGAAGAGAGGAGCTGTAAGGAAAAACAGCGAACCTAAGGACTAGAGAAGAGGAGTCCTTGATATGTATGATAAGTATCATTAAAATTATTTAATGAACAATTATAATATGGAGCTTACCTACTGGATTGTAGGAAGTAGAGAGCAGGATGGAGTCTACTGGATATGCACAGTAGCGGAATCCTCAAGTTGACCTCACAGCAGTGAGGATGAAGGTCCAAACCTGGAACTAACAGGAGACCCAGGTGTCAACTGGGGCAGGATAAGAACGGCAGGTCTTCAACGGAAAGCTTTATGGAAAAAGCTGAAAATTCTTTTAGGTACAGAGTCATCAACATTGAGGACTAAAAGAAGAAGACTGACCGATTTGGACAACTAGTCCAGTCCTAGAGGGAAGGAGGGGTATTTATTTATTTATTTAACAGGTTTTTTATACCGCCTTTCTTACAATCAAAGCGGTTACAAGACTACATCAGGTTAGCATAAAATACAAACATACAAACAGACTATACAGACCAAACAATAAATCCAGTTTATACCACCTTATCCAAATATCAAAGTGATAAGCAAAGGATCCATAGGTAACAGGGAAAGACTACATCATGTTAACATATAATACAGACATACCTCTAAACGGAGGAACAGCCTAAGGGTATGGAAAGAAGCCCGTATTCCCAAGGAGAATAGATGTGTACTCATAACTAATGAAGATGTACACTGTCTTTCCTATCTGGTGAGAGATAGGAAAGATATTGAAGCCTGACGCTTCAAGGATAGGGAGACTTAGGGCAAAGTAGAAGCTGTTAGCACCACAGCAATGGTTGTGTGCATAAGAGCCCCTACATACTGAGGAACAATATGAAAATATGGAAGCCCACTGTCTGGAACTTCTAAGAAGGTAAAAAATTTTTTATAGCATAGACAGTTAGGGAGATAGTATGTAATACATATCGACCTAAAAAAAAAGTCTCCCAACAGATGCATATATATATAGGGGGATATATATACCTATATATATATATATGTATATATATATAGATATGAGTAAAGATATATATAGATATATATATAGATATAGATATATAGATATATGTGGGGGCATAAGTATGCACACACAGCTTACAGACATATGTATGTAGATGCATATATAGAGATATATACATACATGAATATGAGTCTGACGATATATGTCTACCACTAAGCCCCATAAGAACATTCACATGGGGAATGTGAAGGGGAAAGATTCATCCAATAACAAGAGGGTGAAACCCACATGACAGATATATAGAGAATCTATTTCCGTGGGCTAAGAGGATGCAGGAATGCAATCCAGTAAAATAACCAGGATGGTTGCGTGAAAAACAGAGGATAATATCAGTCTGTAAAGATCAAGACGGGAGTCCTTTAGAACTCTGACATGGTAGATGGGTAGAAACGCATAGAGAAGATACCAGGAGGACCCACTGGAGGGACATAGGGGTATCATGCGTTATTAGTAACCTTGGATATTCACACAGAAAAAGCTTATATTCTGAATTATAACAGGAGACAAGAGGGTGTGGAGAACCCTCACAGTCATGGAAATGATTTATAAGCCTTTTCCTACTATATAGAATAGCCCTCAGAGATAAAGTTCAATGCTCTGTAGCAAGGGCCCATAGTAGAAAGCTTCTCTGAAGATTGCAGAGAGCATTGTGCAGGAGAATTATGAGATAAAACTGACTGAAGTCAGGTGTGTTGCCACATCCTAGGAAAAGGAGATGGCTAGAAAGAAGATAATGTGAGAAGCCTAAAATGAGTAGGATTATCCAAGATAGATGAGGACTAGCTTGGAATCACTACTGAGGCTAGACAGACTGGAACTTGTGGAAAAGTACCAGTAGTTCAATCACTGGAACTCCTGCATGCACAGCAGCTGAAAAAGACAGCAGAGAGAATCTTCCTGTGCAAAACAAAGAGAAACAGACAAAGGGAGAGGAGATATTCCTGTCCCTGTCTGATGAGTTATCTTGAGAATGTATTCAAGGAAACAAAAAGTCTACACTGGAATGAAAGGCTAGAGAAACTTTTCAGTATGGTACCACTCAGTCAGGGGAAACCCTGGATGAGAGGGTAGAGAAAACAGGTAATTGGAGGGTGACTTACCCATATGGCAAGTCAGCTGAAGGAAAAAATGTTCATGTTGGGACAGAAACTATCCTGGATAGTTGTAACTTCCCTTCTTGGTAGTAAGAAGAGGAGAATTCTGTAACCCATGGACAAGAATATCCTGACAGCTTGGCATACTGAAAAAGGAAAATCCCAGTGTAGAGCTTTAAGAAAAAACAGTGAACAAACTTCTGCTAGGAAGAAGTTAACTGTAGATTGCAACCTTCAGAACCTATGGTTGCTGGGTATGCTCAGACTGGCTAGAGTTTGGAAACTTCAGACTAGGACGAGGTGTCCCTTGCTTGGGTACATCTGGATGATGGGCAGGAGAAGAATGAAACCTTCTTTTCTTAGGGAAAGAAGGTTTTGTAGGACATTTCCTACCTCCTGGGGAAGAAGGAGGCTTAGAATGGCCTCCAGAACCAGGGAAGTCAGTGGAGCAATGAGCAACCTGACGTAAAGCCTCCTTATTGAAGAGATTTTCTCCAGTACAAGGAGAATTACCCAGTGTGTGTTGTGCCCATCTGCTCAAGTCTGAAGCTTGGAGCCAGGCTCTATGACGTGCTGCAATGGCAATAGCAGAGGATCTGCTAACAGACTCAAAAGAGTCTAGAGAAGCACGAGAAAGAAACCAAGAGATATTCCGGCTATGACTAAGAAGCAAGGAATAGTCAGCAGCCTTAGGCTCTGACAAAAAAGGAGTCAAAAGAGATAATTTCTTTGTGATCTCCTGAAGTGTTAGACTCATATAAAATATATAAGAAATAATTCTTGATGCCAGCATAGATGTTTGGAAGGTTTGACGTCCAAAGGCATCAAGTGCTCTAGATGCACGGCCTGGCGGATAAGAAGAATGCTTCTTCTTGCTTTTTACTTTCCTCATTGCTGATTCCACTACAATGGAATGATGGGGAAGTTGAGTCTTTTGAAACTCTGGAGAGGGGGGCACCTGATACAGAACATTAGTTGCTGTAGAAGGTGAGGGAACTCTTAAGGGTGATTCCCATATTTTTAGAAGAAGATCCTGCAAAGAATGATGTAAAGGAAGCATGATATTTTCCTTTTCTGCAGGAGAGCCTTGGTTAAGATCACAGCCAGGGATAGGAATAGCAAGAAAGGTTGCCATATCAAGGAGAAATTTCTGAAAAGAAGGATCTCCAATGGGAACCATCCCTGGGTAGGCTAAGGTTGAAGAAGCAGCCTGAGCACCAGAAGATGTATTGGTCTGGTGCAGAAAAAGAACCCCACTAGATGGATAGTGATACTGACTGGCAGTCACGATTTGAGGCAGTTAGTACTGCATCGTCCATGCCAGGTATCGATTCCAAACTAGGCATAGAAAGGATCGATGGTACCAATATAGCTGCAGGAATCGACATCGATACCGATACCGGCAGCTGAGGCGGAATCGGAGACGGTAATGTCATCGAGGCAGTCATCGGAGGCTGCTTAAGCGGTACTGAGGTAACCAGAGAGTCTTGGTGAATATCCTCGGTACTGCGTATCCGGAAACGATAAGGGTCGGTTCCAAGACGCGTCAGTACCCAGTCATCTAGACTAGATATCGATTCCAGACTCGGCATCGAAGGGAGTGAGTCTATTGATGCATGTCTAGAGGGCACTGACGTCGGTGGTGGTATCGGCGATGCCGATACAGGAAAGTCACTCTGGGTTGTATTGATCGGTCTCGAAGGTACCGAGGACACCAGATGACGATCCCTGGTGAAGAGTGGAACACTCGACACTGGTGCCGATGCCAGGGTATCGGTACCGCTCGAAGCGGATACCACCACCGAGCATGGCTCAGGTATGTTCTGTGAGGGGTAAGCCCCAGGAACAACCTGAAACCCCTGAAATACTTTGGAGCCCGAAGACTCCCACCGGGGTTTTAATGCCAATGGGGTCTTGAGGGCAAGGCCGGAGCCGTCATCATGCTTGGCATGAGACCTACCACTCAAGGATTGGCAAGTCTTAACAGACTGTTTGTGGGTTACCTGATCCTGTAGAGAAGAGAAAACCGGTGCCTTCACTGCCAGAGTGAAAACGGTATCGAGGGAAACTCGAAAGAGGGAAGGTCTTCTCACAGTATTGTAGCCTGATGGTTCAGGGGAAAAAGGGTCAGGACCCAAACAGGTTAGACACCAGTTATTGGAGTCTAAAAAGAAAACTGTGTTTCCACAGTGAAGGCACTTCTTAGGAGAAGGCGGCTCCATAATGAAGAGGCCTTGTAGGCCCAAAAAGTTAAGACAGAAACAGAGGGAAAAATCTCTGTTTAAGAAAAAATAAAAGAAAAAACCACCGGCGGCGGGAAAAACAGCCGCAACCACAAGAAAACAAGAAATGAAGAATTTAAGAAAAAGGTTTCTGCGGTGACAGGAGGACGTCCTGCCGGCTCCGCGGAAAAACGAAAACTGAGGAGAAGAGGTGGAAAGGGCGGGAAGTCAGCGCGCAGGCGCGGGGGATGCTCCCAAAAGCTTTATGATTGGATGCTGGGGAGCATTCCCGTGCAGGCTCCGTTGGTACCGACGTACCCATATGTGAAGACTCATTCCTGCTTGTTCCTGGAGATACACAGATTACCCAAGGAAATGTGTAATTTCTGTGTTCATTGTAAACCGCACTGATGTTGAATAGCGCGGTATAAAAGAGACTGTAAATAAATAAATAAAATAAAAGTAACATAAAAGCCTTTTATTTTATATGTTACTATGTTACAGAGATCAGCTAGAAGAACTGTCCTCCTCTTCGAAGCCAATGGTGCCTTTGGTGTCCAATAATTGTGGATATCACAGAACAGGCATCCTCATGGTCTCACAATCTGCAAATCCTTGAGTTTAAATGAGAGTATGTTGTCCATTCCAATTCAAAATCCAAGCAACTCAGAGCTCAGAGAAGAATGCATCAAATAACTTCAGCAGCATCGTATGGATGATACTCTGGGATGCTAACATGCAAGTTCTTTGAGATAGCTGTTTTAATAAATCAAACATGTTACTTCTAGAGCTTTGTCATAACGCCTACTTGTAGATATTTTATGTAAATAGTTCACCCATGTTATCCAAGTTTGTACACCTGTTCTCTGTAAAACCGAACAGCCTGTTGTTCTGGTCTTTTTGTTTAATGTAAACCGCGCTGATGTCAAATAGTGCAGTATATAAGAAATTGTAATAAATACATAAATAAATAAATAAACCAAACCCCAAGAAAAAAATTCTTTGGGCTGGCTCACCAGTTAAAAATGGCCCTTTAGATGGAACAACATCAGAGAGAACTAAGCTTGTTTTTACTGATTCACTGAGAATCGTAGGAGTGGTGATAAATTTTGCAGTTACAATGAATGTAGATGTATCCCCAAATAGTTAGAGACTTTAGAGTTTTGAAAATGATACAAAAGATACTAACTAATTTTTTAATGGCAGATATACAGAAAATTGTACAGGTGGTTATCATGTCACACACTTTGGTTATTATAATCTAATCCTGTTAAGGTTGTCAAATTATCAAATAGCAAGACTTCAGATTTTACAGAATACAGTGGCTAGATTTATTTTTAAAGCACCTACATGGGAATGCACAACTCCTTTGTTAGTCAACTCCATTGGCTCCCAATTCAGGCTAGAACTGATTTAAAATTACTGCTAGCTATATTTAATTTTTTTACAAGTATCAGCACAGAGTTATATGATTAAATTTATGAAATTGCATGTTCCTGAGCAAGAATTAGGTTTATTTATTTATTTACTTATTGCACTTTTCTATACCACCCCTTCCAAAGATCAAGGGCAGTTTACATAAAACATGTTACATATAACTTGTTCATGTGATATAGTCAAATTATGTATACCTTTTCCAAAACTGAATGCAGAGTTTCATTGAAGAAAAAAAAAAAAAAAAGACAGTTGTAGGCAGGGCTCCCAGCTTTTGGAATTCACTTCCACTATCAGTACAGCGGATATCATCACCTAGGCAGTTTAGAGGTTCTCCAAAAATATTTTAAGGCTTAACTATCTATTGTTTTTAGCTGGATTTGTTTATTCCCATTATTTTATAGCTTTATTTATATATTTTAAATTGTCTATGACATGTGATATTGTTATGGAATATTTGATATGTATTGTTTCATATGTAATTTAACTTTGTAATCCACTTTGAGCTCACAGTAGTAGAAACATGATGGCAGAAAGACCATATGGCCCATCTAGTCTGCCCCTCCATATCAATTACTCGAGTCCTCTTTTTTCCTTTAGAGATCTCGGTTGGGCCCAAGCTTTCTTGAATTCAGATACTGCCTTGTCTCCATTCCCACAACATGGAAGTTATTTCTCCAGGGTAATTACTCTCTGGTCATCCCGAAAAAATTTTAATACCTCCAATATTTTCTTGAACCTCTAGTGTACCGGGGGGGGGGGGGGGGGAGGAGTTTTAAAGCTGTCATTAGGACAAGCTTTACATATATTTTAATTTATTTCTGGGTTCTGTACCAGTTTCCAATATGAAGGCATGCACCTACTATCCTTTAGCAAACTGCAGCAAAACTACATGGAGTCATTCGTATCTGCCTTTCATGCAGGTCGACAGCTTCTGGGTAAGTACATGCTGATATCATGTGTCCTTGGCCCCCCTGATGAAACACTCCTTTGGGAACATCTCTCCTCAATGGGGCTAAAAGGCTGCACGTTTGGCCACACTAAGGGAAAGCAATTTTCAAACAGGCAAAATCCTTTTTCCTGCACAGATCACTTGGAAAAATTGCCTTCCCCTTTTCCAGACTGGAGAGGTCTTCAATTTCCTTAAACTGAATCCGACATTGAGCTATGCCAGTATGGCAGCCATCTTCATTTTGATATCCCTTAGGATTCTTGGTCATAATCGGTGTCAAAATCATTTCTTCTACGACATTAACAAGAGATTTCCTCTCTTTTTAATTTAGGTGCCATATTTTGTGAAGCAGAAGATCCAAAGAGTGGAAAAACTGAACCTGGAATCAAACCCAAGGCTGCTGCAAAGCAAATCACAGCATAGAACACTGGGGGGGGGGGGGGGGGGGGGGGAGGGGGGGGGCGTCGCAGTCACGGTCTGCTTCTATGATGTCACCTGGCTGTAACAACAGTTTCCAGGTGATGTCATCGGAACACTGAAGAATGCGGATATTTTGGGCTTTTTCATTTATAACCAAATAATTCAAATTTCCCTTCAAGCAGTTTATTGGGTTTTTTTTGGTTATAACTGAAAATCAGAAGCCTAATCATACTGTTGCTATTATTATGATTTAAATTTCCCTATCTCCAAGTTCACTGCTTTCGGTGTTTATTATATGGTCATTTGCTCATTTTGCTATTGTTATAGTGTTACTACAATGTACAATGTACTACAGCATGTGTCAGTCTCAGTCAAGGGGGGGATGTAAAAGGCTTTCTGAAACAGGTAGGTCTTCAATTGAGATTTGTATTTAGTAAATGATGGCTCCATACAGAGATCTGGGGGGAGATTGTTCCAAAGGCTGGGACCAAGAAAATAGAAGGTGAAGTGGCAGGTAGACTAAAGATGAGCTTCATGAGGCTCTGGGGAGGTAAAGACGATTGGCGCAGGTGCGGTGCGGTGTGTGGAGGATGATAAGTGAGGAGAGATATTGGGGTGTATCCGAGTGGAAGATTTTATGGACCAGGGTGAGAAACTTGTATTGGACACAGTATTGAACAGGAAGCCATTGGAGGCAGATTAGTAAAGGGGTAATATGTTCGTTACCCCTGCCCTCTGCTTCTTCTACCAGACTAGAATCCACTTGTGCTTCGGCCCTGTATTTTTTTGGTCCCACCCTCTGGACGCTCTACCTCATGAGCCCTCAAATCACTAAATTCAAAAACAAACTCAAGACATCTCTCTTTCAGACTGCTTTTGACCTCCCACCATCTAATCTTTAACTTCCCCCTCTTTTTGCCTCTCTTACCTTGTCCTCCTTCTTGATGTGTGGTTGCTCTCTCTCCTATCATATTGTTCGCATTCCTTTCCGATTTGTTGTATTTTATAGTGTACACTGCCCTGCTACTCCAGTTAAGGAGCAGTATATCAAACGAAATAAAACAAACAAACATACGTTGTCTAAGTCAAGCTATACCTGTTGTACACTTTGTACTGGGTGAATCTCTTCATAAAGGCAGTTAATAAAGCCAACTAAATAAATAAATAGAAAATGCAAAGTACACTGGCCACAGACATTCATTATAATGGCTGCAGAAGTGACCAAGCAACACCTTGGTTGGTTGAACAGCATTGGCTCACCGTTGCAGAGCTCTCCATTCTGACATACTAGTGGTCCTACTTACCCAAGCTCTTCATTCCTTATTGGCTGACACAGCCTTTCTGCTCTTAACACGAGACACTGCTGGTTTCTTCACTCCTGTCTTACATGCTGCCTTTGCCTAGTCAAACTCTGCACCTGCAATTCCCTTCCATCTTGGGCCCAAATCTTCTCTTATGAAATATAAGACCGGCTTAAGAACATATATTTTTTTTCACTTCGGCCTACAGTGCACAAGATGTGTAGTGGTTTCAGAGGCTGATCACCAGATCAAGGCACATGAGCTGTCTCTTTCCCTAGTGACCTCTTTGTTCTTCTCCTTTCCCATATCCCCTCCCCCTCCTCCCTCAGGGACAGTTCTTTTTGAACATAAGATGTGCCATATTGGCTCACACCAAAGGTCCATCGAGCCCAGTATCCTGTTTCCAATAGTGGGCAATCCAGCTCACAAGTACCTGTCAGGTTTCCAAAAAAGTATACAGATTCCATGCTGCTTGTCCCAGAGGTAAACAGTGGATTTCCCTGGTCCTCTATAATAATGGTTCATTGACTTTTCCTCCAGGAACTTATCTAAATCTTTTTTAAACCCAGCTACACTAACATCTTTTACTACATCTTCCGGTAACGAATTCCAGAGTTTGATTATGCATAGAGTGAAAAAATATTTTGTCCTATGAGTCTTAAATGGGCTAAAATGCAGCTTCATTTCATGTCCCCTAGTCTTTCTACTTTGTGAAGGAGTAAACAACTGATCTACGTTTACCCATTCCACTACATTCTATAATTTATAGACCTCTATCATATCTCCCCTCACCGTCTTTTTTCCAAGTTGAAAAGCCCTAACCTTTTAAGCCTTTCCTCATAGGGATATCCTTCCATCCCCTTAACTGTTTTTGTTGCCCTTTTCTGTACCTATTTCTAATTCTGCTATATCCTTTTAAAGATATGGTGACCAGAACTGCACACAATATTCAAGGTGCAGTCGCACCATACAGCAATACAGAGGCAGTATACTATCCTTTGCTTAATTCTCCATTCCTTTCCTTATGATTCCCAGCATTCTATTTGCTTTTTTACCACTGCTGCACATTGGACAGAGGATTTGAATGTATTATCCACGATGCAAGGTTCCTAATGTGGAACCTTGCATCATGTAACTGTAGTATGGGTTGTTCTTCCTTAAGTGCATAACTTTGAACTTGTCCACATTAAATTTCATCTGTCATTTGGATGCCTAGTTCCCCAATTTACCAAGGTCCTCTTGAATTTTTGACAATCTTCTTGTGTTTTATTAACGTTGAATACTTTGTGTCATCTGCAAATTTGATCACCTCATTTGTTATTACCATTTTCACGTTATTTATAAATATATTAAATAGCAACTGGCCTAGCACAGATCCGTGGGTTACTCCACTATTCACCTTTCTCCACTGAGAAAATTGGCCATTTAGCCATACTCAGTTTTCTATCTCTTAACCAATTTCTGATCCACAATAGTATGGTGCCTCCTATCCCATGACTTTTTAATTTCCCCAAGAGTCTCTCATGAAGGACTTTGTCAAAGGCTTTCTGAAAATCCAGATACTCTATATCAACCAGCTCACCTTTATCTATCTGTTTATTCCCACCTTCAAAAAAATATAAGAGATTAGTAAGACAAAACTTTCCTTGGCTAAATCAATGTTGGTTTTCTGTCATTAAACCCCAGCTATCTACATGTTCAGTAATTTTATTTTTTATAATGATTTCTACCATTCTGCTCAGCACTGATGTCAGGCTCACTGGTCTCTAGTTTACCGGATCTTTCCTGGAACCCTTTTTAAAAATTGGCACTACATTGGCAACTCTCCCTTTGGGTACTATGGATGATTTTAATGATAAGTAAGAGATTGCTAATAGTAGGTCTGCAGTCTCATATTTCAGTTCTTTTAGCACCCTGAATGTATGCCATCTGGTTCAGGTGATTTGCTACTTTTTAGCTTATCAATTAGTTGTATTATATCTTCCCGATTTATCAAGATTTGTTTCAATTCCTCTGATACATCACCCTGAAATATTTCTGGCATGGGTTAATTTTCTACATCTTCTTCAGCAAAGATTGAAGCAAAAAATGCATTCAGACTCTCCACTATGGCCTTGTCCTCTCTAAGTGCACCTTTTATCCCTCTATCATGTTGGTCCAACTGATGCCCTCACAGGTGTTCTACTATCTGGTTTGTGCTACCAAGATAGTATCTTACTTATGCCTCTGATAACTATACTTTTCTTTTACCTATACATGCCCTCTTTTTTTTCTGTGAATCATGTTGAGGGGGAGAGGATCCTCAAGTCCCAAGAAACGTAGATAGAGATCAAGAAAATGTGTCAGAAATATTTTCTATCATAATGGGTGCTACAGACTTGATTCAGAGAAATTTCCAACACCTTGATAAATTACTCATACATGTTACATCCTATGAACTCCAGAAAGAGGCTCTCTTTGGAATGATGCAAGTATTACGCCAAGCATTAACAGTAAATCCACATACCATGACAGTAATGAAGCATATGCAAAACTAACCCATTTGAAGAACGTAGCACTGGAAAACTCCACAGGTTGTTTTTTTCTCATGGGTTTTGCCACGATAATCAAAGAAAATGTATGCATGTATTGCCCAAAGCAAAGTACAGCACAAAGTTGCACTTGCTTTTTTGTGAGGGTATCTTTTGGATTTTAAATTTACATTTTAGATTTAATTACTTACCCTTTTCCAATACAAGCTCTAGAAAAACTGCAAGTCACATTCAGTGGTTACTTCCCTGACCAAGCGTACTTCCAATCTAAGTAGTATCTAAGTAGACGTTCCTTTGACAAATCCTCTTCTCTTCTCAATTGGCCCTGGCCCTTTCCTAATAGTCCTTTTCCCCTTCTCCACCTCCCTCAACATGCTCTTG